>OX637695.1:12500000-15000000 GCA_951802165.1 Adalia decempunctata
ATGATGATGGGATACTTTGTTAATTCAGCTTTAATTTATTTTTTTATTGACCTCAATACGTCCACTTCTCGCCGAGATATCGGTCTTCAAATGGAAAAGGATCCATTTGTCTTTGATTATCGATTTCTCAGCAACCAATGATCGCACAGAAAATTGAAGGGGGTTTTCGAGACCTTAAATGAACTCCCATTAATGAACATCCACTGCTTATTCATAGAAATTTTTTCTTCTTAATGTCGCATCAATATGAAAATTTAACAAAAAAAGGGCTTTTGGTGGTTTCTTATAAAATCTACCGCTGGATCGAAAATGTTGAGGAAACCAATAATGGTAAGTGTGACTTTCACAGTTCAATATGTTGATAAAAACCTTACGAAGAGCCAACTCAATTCAGCGAGCCGTTTTTTTGTTTGACTCGTTTGAATTTTTGAAAAAAAAATAAGGATCACGTTTTTTGCTCTGAGAACTCGTAATCTTTAAAAAAGGCAAAAAAGAATTTTCTCGAGCTTTTTCCACATTTTAATTGCAGATAGTTCATAAATTTCAAAAAAAGAAAAATAAAAAAACAACAAATAACATTTTTATTAATTTAATAACGGGTATTGCCACCCCTGTTTTCAATAACGGCTCTCAAACGTTCAGCCATGTTAATGCAGGCGGTAATTTGAGGCTGTGGAATGATTGAAGGATTTTTTTATTTCTCTTTTTTTGAAATTTATGAACTATCTGCAATTAAAATGTGGAAAAAGCTCGAGAAAATTCTTTTTTGCCTTTTTTAAAGATTACGAGCTTCTCAGAGCAAAAAACGTGATCCTTATTTTTTTTCAAAAATTCAATCGAGTCAAACAAAAAAACGGCGCGCTGAATTGAGTTGGCTCTTCGTAAGGTTTTTATCAACATATTGAACTGTGAAAGTCACACTTAACATTATTGGTTTCCTCAACATTTTCGATCCAGCGGTAGATTTTCCAAGAAACCACCAAAAGCCCTTTTTTTGTTAAATTTTCATATTGATGCGACATTAAGAAAAAAAAATTTCTATGAATAAGCAATCGTTGTTCATTAATGGGAGTTCATTTAAGGTCTTGAAACCCCCCTTCAATTTTCTGTGCGATCATTGGTTGCTGAGAAATCGAGAAACAAAGACAAATGGATCCTTTTCCATTTGAAGACCGATATCTCGGCGAGAAGTGGACGTATTGAGATCAATAAAAAAATAAATAAAAGCTGAATTAACAAAGTATCCCATCATCATAACGATTATGCAAAAATAAAATTACCACGCTCGTAGACAAGAAAAAAAAAAGTGGTAAAATTTTGAGAATTTTTTTGTTGCTGATTTTTCTATCATTACTCGAAAACCACTGAAACTTAAAATTTTTGAAGTTCTAATCCAAAACCTAGACACTTGGAGCTACAATTTCCTTTTTTTGAATTCCTTGTACGACCATTCCTCTCAAAGTTACGGCATGTTGAAAATTGCCGAAAAATTTGGAATTTTTTTTTGATCCTTTAATTTTTTCCAGTAGTGTAGCTTCCAGTTCATGCCTACAATTGGTATATAGTTCTTCTTTTTCAACTTACCGAGGGCAGGTTTATGTCGCTCTATCTCGGTTTTCAGATATTTTCTGTCGTGGGTTAATGTAGCGTCAATTCCAAGAGTGTAGAGGGCTTGAAGAATCTTATACGAAGCTACTTGGATCTCATCCACTGAAAAGAAAATGATTTATTACCTTTCCAAATTGATTTTAAATCTTGCAGCTTGCGATAAACGCAATCTAAGATCCAAATTAAAGTTAACTGCGATTGGTACTCACGTAATAAGTCACTGCCATATTCACAATTTGCCAGATGATCGAACAGAGCTGTTAATATGGGCAAGCAAACGGTGTTGACATAAAACAAAGAGGTGGAAGTTTTCAGATGTGTCCCTCGAAGATGACTGTATTTACCCTGAAAAGAATGGCCATCAGCGCATATCAGAAGCAACGAAATAACTCACCTCCTGCAAATTAATGATTGTATGCATCAGATCGTCAGCCGTATTATTGAAAAAAGTCAGCATGGAAGTCCTGATGAACTCCGGGCAGTTTTTGACGAGCGACTTAGCGTCTATACCCTTCACCAACACTTGCAAACACCGTACAGTTATCCTAACATCAGCGCCGAAAGCTGCAAGTCTCGACCTCAACAGACTGGCCAGCTTACAGAACAAGGAAGCCACCATCTCTTTCTCCTTGAGACTGGCAGCGCCTATGTTGTTCGTAGCCGTAGCCACAGCGATGAAGTAGTTCCTATGGGTGGAGAAGTACTTTTCCATGAGCGGCAAGACTACCTTGGAGAAGAACTTGATGTCTCTAGAGGACGTCTTGTAGGAGTTACGCCTGCTGAACGTTTGGGACGGTTTCAGGAGTTTCATGTTGATGGTGGCTCTGTCTGCGTATTGGATGAGTTTTTCCAACAGGCTGTACGCGAATCGTAGCTCGATAGATGGGCCTCCTCCAGCTTGTTCGTTTTCTTGGGCCGCCCCTCTGTTAGGCCTGAAAATTTTAAAAATATAAGAATGAGCAGTTCAGAAATGGTTCTTCAGGATATAAAAAATTAACTGCATGCACACCTGTGTAACTTGTAGCCTTGATACTGCAAGTACTTCAAAAATTCCTGCGACCTCTCCCTATCCTTTTTCTTCTCCTTATCAGTCAACAGATCATAAGGAACCAACTGAGGATGCACTCCTCCACCGCAAGTATTCAGTTCTTCTTTCTTCTTTTTGGCCCAGATGTCGTGAGCGTTTTCTGCCAAGCGTTCGGCCATGTTCTGCATCTCCCTCGAAAGGTTAAGATTGGTCATGTCTACCGGGTGGGGATTGTAACTGCCATCTCCAGATACAGGCCTGGGACTGTTGTTTCTACTCGTGGGCAGATCCACTTCGGTGTGCTCTACAGTCCAGCCAATTGCTAATAAGGCCTTCAGGGAGTCTCTAACGGGTTCCTTGTAGCGCTCCTTTTCCTTGAACGCATAGAACATATATTTCAAGAGGAATTCCAAGTATATTATGAGCTCAGTTTGAAGTTGAACAAGAAGTGGATACTTACATAATCGTTGAGCATCGAATAAGGCTTCAATCTGGGATGAATCCTTTGTTCCCAAGAATAAGGCTCTCCAAACTGCCAACTGTTCTCTAACTTCCTGGAAGCCCAAGCGTCATGGTAATGCTCTGAAAACTGCTGGACTATGCTGTTCAGATCGTTATTCAACTGGACGGAAGACGTATTTATCGGTTGCGGGTTATAAGGGCCGTTGCCACCGCCATCTTTGGCGTACCATTCGTCGTCGTAGTTTTTAGACAGCGAATAATCAGGAGGTAGAGCGCATCCTATAGCCGTCAAGCAAGGAAGAGCTTTACCGAATAGTTCCGGATCGTAATCCATCTTACTCAGGGAATCGAAAATATTCGAGAACAGCATCATAGTGAGCCTTTTTTCTTCATCGCTAGCAGCTCCATAAGCCCCTTGACCTGTACTAGAACCGTAATACTTGGCGCACCGGTCGTAATGTAAGGTTAGAAGACGAAGGGCGACAGTTGTGTACTCCGAAAGATTTGAAACGTCGACTGTGAGCTTCCGGAGGAGTTTCAAGAGCATGTAAGGATGGAGTGAACTGGTTAACGCTACCAGGAAGTCTGACACGGCTTCTCTTTGTCCCTTGGTAAGCATGCGGTTCTTAGATAACCTATAAACGGTGTGTAAGGTGGCGTCTAGGAGGGAGGAATAGTTTTCGGCCTCGTTGTAGAATTTGCTGTGCTGGATCAGGAGCGGTAATATCGAGTTTCCCATGTAACGGTTCATGCTCAAGGCCATATCCGATTCACTGCCGTCGTTCTGAAGTGAAAATATAAGTTTGAGCATGAATTGAATGTAGCAAACACTTAGAAATCCATAAGGAAATTTGTTCTTACCCTATCCAGCATTGTAGCGCATCGAAGATCAGGTAGGAACGCTTCTTCCAGAAGTTTGAAGAATAGTTCTTGCGTCTCTATGCCGTAAACCCGCTCCAAGAATAAGACCACCGATTGCTTGTGCCCTGGAATCAAACCAGATGGCATATCGGATTTGGGTCTCTCTTCTCCTGCTGCCGGGTTGTGCAAAGAGAATTTCAAGCTCAAAACACCCTGTAGGTCTTCCAGAGGTACCAAAGATCGTAGAATGGCTCGAGCTCTCAAAGATTCGTTTTTGCCCTGCGATAACGAGAATTACGGAATGTTCACACTTGGAAGACGTAGTGTCTTACCAAAGCTATAACGGCAACATCTGGAGCGCATCGTCCTAGGAGGTCGACTAACGTGCAGTAGAAGTTCAAGATGGCAGCACCTGTATCGATATAATCTTCGTCTTCGTCGCTTTCTGGTAATGGATGTGTGAATGCTCCGTTTTCCTGTTGGCCTTCAGCTTCGTCCATCATTTTCCTTCGGTTGGCGATTTTCTCAGACATCTAGAAACATAAATGAAGAGGACGGAAGGCAAACAAAATAAAAAGAAAGCTGTAAATACCTTATTGGCATCGATGATAGCTCTTAACAACCCTTCACCTTCTCCCCTCAACGCAGGCCCCAAACATTCTGGCCTTCTGATCAGCAGTCTTATCACCAGATTAGCGTTTTCCTCAACGCTCTCTCCGTTGACCCAAACGCAGAATCTCAAGAAATCAAGATACCTCTCTCCTTCTACCGGGTCCCAACCCAAATCCGGATAACCTTTCTCAACAAGTTCCGAATTCGACTGCAGACCGCATCGAGATAGATAGACGGCTATCTTTTCGAGGTAGTGCTCCCTGAGAGCTAGAGCCAACTCCGTGTTTTCCATTAGCGACGAGTAGGCGACGTCTAGGGGCGTGGAGCCTCTAAGACTGGGTCTGGACAACAGGATGTTCGAGTTGTCCAGCAGGAAGTCGAAGTGCTCGAACATGGCTTTCTGGTTTTGACGCCCGGTCCTGCAGAAGTAACACAGGAACCTGCAGCAAGCAACCACCATCTCGTGCGATGTATCCTGAAAATTTACCCTTCAAAATATGTTCCCCTCGCAAATATCCTCAACCTTACTTTCTCCTTCGTGGTAACTTCCCCCTCGCCCGCCTGAGCTTGCGCACTAGCGTCAGATTGAGCTTGAGATCGCCTACCCAAGGTGTTAATCATGACCGCCATTACGTTCTCGTGAATCCTGAGGATTCTGATGAGATCGGGATGCTGGAAGAAGGTGTGATTGTTGACCAACTTCCAAAGTCTCTGCCTCATGAGTTCCTCTTCTTCTTGGGACATCTGGACCGGTAAAAGCGCTCGGATCTTGCTCAGTCCTACCCACATCTCGGCGACGTCCGATTTGGTCTTCGCGTTTATAATGTAGGTCTTCTGGAGGGCTCTGATCAGCTCACCGACCGAGTCGTACTGCCTCACGAAAAGGCTAAAGAAAAGATTCTCGATAATATCCAGGAGATTTGTTGAGAAGGTGTTATGATTACCTGAACATCTGCTGAACGAGCTGAGGTGTTTCAATTTGAGATTCTTCAGCCCATTTTACTATGGTAGCTATCAGGACCTTTCTGAATATCTCTTCAGGTGTCTTCTTTTCTGGTTCGGGTTCTGGCTTTGGTTCTTCTTCTAATTCCTTCACAGCATTGATCAGATTGTATAGTTTCTTCATTGGACCAGGCTTTACCACATCATCTGGTATCTGTCGAATAAGATCTAGTGTAATTTACACTTTCATTTAAGAAAAAAAATCCTCATCGCCTACCTCTTCAACAGGTTCAGCTTGTAAAGCCTGCAGAGACACGTGAGCCATTAGAATATCGTGAAATTCTTTCATCTTGTCCGAGAGTTCATCACCCAATGGGCAATTCTCCTTGTCCTCCTCCTCGATGTTTTTGAAACCTTTGAAACGATGAATATAAGAACACAAAATATAATTACCATTAACAAAGTCAGCCCAAACATACCCAATATGGCGTTCATCTGTTCCTTCGGAGGACACCTGAACTCCTTGGTCTTTTTAGCGGCCACCGCGGAAGGTAGATCTGACTGCTTGATCTCGATATATCGCCTGAGCTGATCGCCCTGTAGATCTCCCACGAAGTCCGTGCTGAAAGCTATAATGGCCTCCACCCTGTGCCTTAGTTGGATATCGCAGAGATGGTGCAGGAGATAGCACATCTGGAGTTTGGCTCCTTCCGCCATTTTCATTGAGAGAAGACCCTTCGAGTGTTCATTCTTGCCTTCTCGTTCGAAGGACGGGTCCCAGGTTTCCGGATCTATCATGATGAGGAGCTTGTCTACGTCCTCGTCTCTTAGCATGCCTACCAATAGGAGACGATCTACTAGCTTCAACAGTGGCCTAGGAGGAAATAAACATTCGTAAGGTGAGTTCCTTAAACTCCATTCTGCTGAACACTCTGTGGCTTCCACTATTTGAATATTATCAACTTATCTATTAGTTGAAGTACTTACAAGAAGAGGTTCTCATTAGACCCTCCAATAGGATCTCTGTTGTGGACTTGGTTTATATCCACTGCTTCTGCAAGGGCTGTCATTACATAATCCCTGACAACATCCAAGGGGAAATATGGAGAATATAGACTCTTTATATCTTCTATCAAATCCCTGCAATTAAAAAAAGTTCAAAAATATTCCTTCATGTTTAAATTGTGACTTCATGATTTCAAAGAGTACTCACGTTATGTTCGTCATGTTCATCACTGGTTGTACCGATTCCATCTTCAGTTTGCACAAACTGTTGCCCATTTCGCTTTCATCGTAAAGATCCTTTAGGTCTTGACCGATAGGGATAACATACTCGTTTTTACACACCTCCCTGTCAAAAAACAATGATCTCAATGTTGGATGAGGTTCCACATTGCTATCTTCAAAAATTCCTTAACTCAATAACTTACATGGTTGTTGCTGCAGACTCCAGGTGTACGGCGATCAAGAGATCGTAAAACCCTTGTCGGAGAGGTCCGCTCATGTATTCCGCCTTTATGGCGTATAGCAACTGCTTCTGGTCGACATGTTTGCATAGCACATGCGCCGCCCTGTAATTGGCCTGATAGCACAGTGCCGCGTATAGGGTGAGAGTGTGCGCGTGGAAACTCAACAACTTGTCCACCTCTATCAGTTCCAAGATATCTATACACCTGTCTTCCTCTGGTATGTGGAGTGCCAGCATGGATATGGCATCCTCGCATAGCATGGACCAACCTCTGATATCGGACAGCTTCAACGCGTGGACTTGAAGGCTTTGATTGGGAACCTACGATTGAAAAATCAAATATCATGCCAGAGGTTTACTAGGATTTAAATGAGCAAAAGAATGAAATTTGTTTGGAGCATTTTCTGTTATCTTGAGGACAACTTACTCGAGCCCACTGATTTGGTTTCAGACATTGAACTTTCAATCTAGGGGGAAACTGCGGAGTCACATGTTTGCCACTGTTCTGCAAAACAGCCGCAGACAGTGGTAGGGTGGTAAGAGTCCTTCCAAGTTCTATCTGAAGCACCTCTTTGCTTGTAGCCTCCACGAAGATGGCCGGAAAGAGTTTCGTTTCTGGTTCCATCTACGGTTACATAAAGTTAATACCGCCATTAGATAAGAATTGAAGTAACCTACTCTGAAAGCGTGAGATGTGGGTTTTCCTTCGCAAGTGTAGGTGATGACACCGGTGGCGACGTCTAAGAAACAACCGACAAACATACCCTGAGAAGCACCCTTGCCTGAAGCGTCTTGAGACACTTCGTTGTAGAGCTCGTCGGCACGAACCATGTAACATGCATGACGGTCAACACTGAAATTCGAAGATTGTTACCACACCAGATACAAAATTAACTGATCAAAATTCTTCTGATTGTAGGTCTCAGGAGTATACTTCGAGGAACTCACCAATCAATGATCCTATTGTAGTCATCCGTTAAGATAACAGAAGACTTCAACACCTGACTCTGGTTGAAATCCAAAGAGTGAAGATGGTATTGGGTAGTTACCCAGCCAACGTAGACGTGAGAAGGATCTTGACCAGGAAATATGCGGACACCTATTGAAATATAAGACAGAAGGTGAAGAGGCATTTGAACTACTTTTAATGAACTTACCGTAAAAGTATTCATTTATGAGTTTCAAGCACTCCGCGTCGTAGATGTCGTTTCCGTAGACTTCTATACCGGAGGTCTGTGGTATGGACAGTTGTTTCTGTTGGCCTCCAGTCGAATGGAGATCACTCTGGAAGAATTCAACGGAAATAAAGACAAGAATGGACTGTTATTTGGAGAATAGGCAGAGAATCATATTGACCAGTTTATAAAGTTGTAGAGGCACCAAAAGCTCTTGTTTATTACCTGGGAATTCTTTATGGTAGGGCTTCTCTGAAGTTTAGGGGAAGCGTTTGGCTGTCCCGGCGAGTGACCACCCTGTGGTGATCTAGCAGGTGGCGATAAGCTGTTTGTCATGCCATTCATCTCCAAGTCTGGAGTTTTTGACTTTTTCCTCTCGTTTCTGTCTCCACTAGAAGCTCCCCTCTTTTTGGAGAAGAATCTGAAAGGTGATCTTCCCCTCTTCTTTCTATCGTCCAACTTTTCTTGGTTAGTGGGAGATATATCGTTGTAGCGTTGAAGATCTATCTCGCTACCGATTCTTCTTCCATCTACTGGAATCATGAAAGTGAAACATTGTATAGGTTAGGAGTATTAAAGGCTCTAGATGTATTTGTTGTGTGCAGTTGCACATTGTTGTTGTACAACTCGAATACTGAGTGAGATATTTCTTCAACTTACTTCCATTCTCTGGTCCATTCCTAGTGAGGGACGTTCTACGAGGAGGCCTCGAAGGCGACTTAATAGACTTAGCATGTCCAGACTTCATCACCTCGTCTGACTCCCCCGCCTCTTCATAGTTACGATGGAGACCCTTAAGGTCGCTTATCGAAAATCCACTCTTCATTATTTGTTCGATGTGTGCAGGAGTAATCTGTTGTTCAGCTTCAGTCCGCAATTTATGTTGTCTCATCTTTATTTCTTGCCACCTCTTCTTCTTCTCGTCGTCTCTGTAAAATGACAATTGCATGAGGTTACTTCCATGATATAGAACTTGTACACTCACGATATGAACTCTGAATGACAGATGACGGGTAAACTCAATCTGAGAAATTCCCAGTTGGCTTTTTCCATGGTCTCGAACGTGTTGTGGCTGATTTTGAGACCTGGTGGGCTGTCGGAACCTGCAAGGATTCTTGTGACGTCGATTTTTGTGTCTTGGTAGTCTTCTGTGTTTTCGAATATTGGCTGATCTTTGGTATACCAATACGTCACTTTACGGTTCATATTCCTGGAAAAAGAATGTACTCATAAACATTTTCATTCATGTACTGCTGCAGCAATATGTACTTAAGTACTGTTATTGTACTTACACGCAGAATGGCTCATAGCCTTCCTGTAGTCCACACATTGTGAAGTACTTTAGCTGAGTTACGTCTTGACCAAAGCACAACTTGGCTTTTTGACCCACCCCTAGTGTGAAGGCTGGTACAAAATTTTCACCCTGTACATCAGCAAATGTTGTTTCGCCTCCCAAAGCATCCATTAATAATTCACCATTAAGTGAAAAACCTAAAGAAAGGATGTTAACCATGTATTTCAGATGAAATAAAGCCACAACAACATAATATGTACCACCTTGTTTACCCATAAATGATAAAATTGTTGTATAAATATTTAGACTTTTACCAGTGTATGTTGTTGTGGCAAGATTTTATTTTGAACAACATGCAGTGAAAAGAAGACAGATTAAAATTGATCATTAGGGCATGCCTGTTTGAACTGAATTGATAGTGAGGTCATGCTCATGAAAATTTAACACTTTGAAAACCAACGGCACAAAAGACGTGGAAAAATTCTGGAGAACAAGAATATTCCTTTTATATACAATCGAAAGTGAAAATATAAAATACTTCAAATTCACCAATACCAAAGTGTACAAAAGAAGAAGTGTGCAAAAGAGAGATTCATAAATTATTTCTGAGTAGATTATAATTCTTGATTGAACCTAAGACTCCAAAAGATGATATTTGCTATAGGGAACTCTCCTAGAATGTCTTCGAATATTTTGTGGGAATGTGAACCAATTCTTTTACTTTGTAAAATTTTTATTTTATTTACATTACCTAGGTACCAACAATATTATAGGTACCTAATGTTAATAACCAGTTAATACATACTTATACAGGGTCTTTCACGAGGAACCTCGCCCATATTTATACGGGAAACTACTGAACGTATTTTCATGAAATTCAGCACTTATAAGTATTTCACGATGCTGATGAAATCTAAAATATTTTCAAGGCATGAGCACCTCCGGTTTTTCCGGAAATGACGTCAACTTCCGTTTTTCAAATTAGAACACCATTTTTTTATTGCAGAAATAGATTCCTTAGAAAATTTCAAGTTATTTTGATGTAACATTTTTCAGTTTTGGTTGGAAAATTCTCTCTGAGCGGGAAAATTCGAAAAAAAAATCGAAAATAGAGCTCCGCTGAAACAAGAATAACTTTGAGGTTTTTGGATGGAAAATTTTCATTTTTGGGATTTTTCAAGATGTAAGATTGATGTATCCACTTTAAAAATCGAAATCGCGATTCATGATACAGGGGGTGAAAAAATCGCTTTCAAAGTTAGGGATGACAAAATCGTGAAAAATCAATTTTTTCAAATTAGAACCCCATTTTTTTATGGCAAATATTGAATCTACGTTAAAAAATAATGTGAGTGTATGCATCACACCCTTGCCCTAAAGTGTATATTTTCTGAGTTATTCACAAAAAACTGTTTTTCGTCTTGAATTTTCAGCTATTTCTTTTCCCTTCACGCCAAAAAGATGAAATTTTCAGGAACTGCTACTTGAACCATGTTTTAGATTTTACTACCCTAATATGCAAGAGAAAAAAGTTACAGGTTGTTCCTAAATATATGGCGAATTTGGATTCGAATTTGTATCGGAAACCTCTTTATTTCAACTAATCGGCCATCGGTTTTCTCTCCAGTGATAAATAAATAATTCCTTATGAACCATATGCAAAAACTTACCATGTTTTACATTCTTTTTTTTTAATGATAGATATCATTAATTACATGCTACTGAATAAAGAGGAATTTGGCAGATGTAATTAATGATATCTATCATTAAAAAAAAAGAATGTAAAACATGGTAAGTTTTTGCATATGGTTCATAAGGAATTATTTATTTATCACTGGAGAGAAAACCGATGGCCGATTAGTTGAAATAAAGAGGTTTCCGATAGAAATTCGAATCCAAATTCGCCATCTATTTAGGAACAACCTGTAACTTTTTTCTCTTGCATATTAGGGTAGTAAAATCTAAAACATGGTTTAAGTAACAGTTCCTGAAAATTTCATCTTTTTGGCGTGAAGGGAAAAGAAATAGCTGAAAATTCAAGACGAAAAACAGTTTTTTGTAAATAACTCAGAAAATATCCACTTTAGGGCAAGGGTGTGATACATACACTCACATTATTTTTTAACGTAGATTCAATATCTGCCATAAAAAAATGGGGTTCTAATTTGAAAAAATTGATTTTTCACGATTTTGTCATCCCTAACTTTGAAAGCGATTTTTTCACCCCCTGTATCATGAATCGCGATTTCGATTTTTAAAGTGGATACATCAATCTTACATCTTGAAAAATCCCAAAAATGAAAATTTTCCATCCAAAAACCTCGAAGTTATTCTTGTTTCAGCGGAGCTCTATTTTCGATTTTTTTTTCGAATTTTCCCGCTCAGAGAGAATTTTCCAACCAAAACTGAAGAATGTTACATCAAAATAACTTGAAATTTTCTAAGGAATCTATTTCTGCAATAAAAAAATGGTGTTCTAATTTGAAAAACGGAAGTTGACGTCATTTCCGGAAAAACCGGAGGTGGTCATGCCTTGAAAATATTTTAGATTTCATCAGCATCGTGAAATACTTATAAGTGCTGAATTTCATGAAAATACGTTCAGTAGTTTCCCGTATAAATATGGGTGAGGTTCCTCGTCAAAGACCCTGTATAGTTTGGGACTGTTGAAAAACTAACGATCGAATTGATTTGCTTCAAATTCAATATTGCGGAGGCATTTCAGGAAAATTCACAAAAGAGTGAAATCAATGCTCATGCTCACTCAAAATGGCGCATACGACTCGAAACCAGCCTGGTCCAAGTCGATCAGAAAACTGTTATTAACTGAAGCTGAAGCGGTCCAAATTACAAAAGCGACTTTTCAAAAAACCTCCAATAAAATTTCTTACTGATGGTGTGATCGATAAGATCGAGAAATACCCCTACGACATCACCCACTTGCCACTGTTTTCCAAACGATTCGGCTGCGTTAGAATAGACTTTTTCTTCCTGTTGAAACAAGTAATGAAATGATATGGTGATCACGCAGCTAGGTTTCGGTTTCATGAGGTTAACTTAAGCAAATCGATTCAAGACAACACACGGAATCAGACCGTACTATCTGTGACATTACTCCCTAGGTAAATTCACAAATTTATTAGCCTTTCCACCTCTGCGCTGACCTGTCAAGACAGTACAATCTGATTCGTCACATTGTTATAAAACTTACTGATATTATTATCGAACAAATCTAAAAAGCACCCGACAACATCACCAACTCTGTATTTAACGCCAAAGGGCTCGCACAATCCACCATGCCATTTTTTCATCTGATAAAAAACAAAAATAAAGCGTAGAAGCGAACTCGAATCAATCCCAATATTCTCAATTATCATTGGTACTTTAAAAAGTCTATCTCCGTTACTTATATTCCTGAAAAGTTCCCAGACAAAGAATAGATGTCGCCATTATTGATAATACACACATTCAAACTTATATTTCGAATTAGGTCTGCCAGCTTGAAGCCAGGCTTGTCTTTTTCTTGTAGAAGTGAGTAAGCAAAACATGATGTGTTGAATTGTATTTGTGGTTGCCTATGTTGATAACTGTGTTCTGTTGATAGACGTCTAGGTTATATCTTCACTTCACCTATGAGAAATACCTCAGATTTTGTTCAGAAATATTGCCATACAAGGTTTTATTTCAGCTTCTTACAACATGGATTCGTAGGTGATTCCATATAAATTTGATTGTGTGTACATCTTTTTTAGTTCCATTTTAATACACTGCGCAAAAAAATTAACGCACATTATGGAAATCTCAAATTTGTTCTACAACTGAAGGTGTTCTCAATGATAATTATTTTTATCAGAATTATGCATGCATATGTTATACACTTTCAACGTTTTTCTTCAATACAGATGTTTTCTCCCAGCAGGAATAAAAAAAGATGATGATATCAGATTTTGAATGTATTGGCTCAATTCTAAAATCAGTTGTTCTCGATCAATTCTAGTGATCAATAGTTTTTCTTTCGTTTGATTTTCTACACTCGATCGCTATGCAACGCGAAACACGCAATTTGACCCAAGAGGAATGTGCCCAAGCGGTAGTTTTGCGAGAAGAAGGGTGGACATACACAAGAATTGCAGAAAGGTTTGGAGTTTCCCATACAAAAGTGTGTCCAGAATGTTGCAGGGAGACAGGTATGAATGTCCGAAGACCAGGACAGGGTAGACCACAGGTAACAAATGCCATTCAAGGACGTTACTTGAGAGTTTCTTCTTTGAGACAACGGTTTGAAACCGCTCGCCTCCTTCAAAAATAGCTTGAGCAAACTCATGAGGTGCAAATTAGCACTCATACAATAAGAAATTGCCTAAGAGAATATGATTTAAGGCCTCGTGTCGCGGCAAGAGGCCCAGCTCTTACCCCAGCCCATCTAAGGGCGCGTTTGGATTTTGCGAGAGAGCATATCCATTGGGAAGAGGCCGATTGGGAAAGAGTTCTCTCCACAGATGAGACTAGATTCTGCCTCTACCATTGTGATCGACGTTCCCTTGTATATACAGACGTCCACATGAAAGATATGCTCAGTGCAATTTCGAATATGGTATGGGGTCGAATATCTTTGACTGCTCGCACAGACCTTGTGGTCGTTGATAATGGAGCTATGAGTGCTGATAAGTATACAGGGTATCCGGTAAATCTTGTACAATATTGAAACTGGTGATAGACCAGGTCATGACTGTTCAGAATATCAGAATTTCACCTCAGTAAAAATATCACCATTTTCGAGAATTATCTCGAAATTATTTAGGGCATTTTGTAAATATCTAGAAAATAACTACCTCACATCCGTTTTTTGAGTGCTATGTCTAATGTATCAAGTTCTGAAAAACTGTTTTGTACGTCTGAAAGCATCACTCATCATTAATCTTCAGCAACAAAGATATTTGAATTAGTCTCAATTTGTAGACATAGCACTCAAAAAACGGAGGTGAGGTAGTGATTTTCTAGATATTTAGAAAATGCCCATTATCTCGAAAATGGTGATATTTTTACTGAGGTGAAATTCTGATATTCTGAATAGTCATGACCTGGTCTATCACCAGTTTCAATATTGTACAAGGTTTACCGGACACCCTGTATAAGGAACATTCTTGAAGAGCATGTAGTGCCATTTGCCCCATACATTGGTGAAAATTTCATTTTTATGGACGATAATGCCAGACCCCATCGTGCGCGCATCGTTCAGGAGTACCTTGAAGAGGTTGAAGTCTCTCGAATGGAATGGCCAGCAAGAAGTCCAGATCTCAATCCGATTGAGCAGGTTTGGGACAACCTCAATAGAAGGCTGAGAAGTTCAGAAAATCATCCAGCTACTCTTAATGACTTAGGAATCCAACTCGGAGAAATCTGGGAAGGATTAGATCAGAACATTTTAAGATCACTCATTTTGAGTATGAACCGTCGTTGCCGAGCTGTAATTAACGCAAGGGGTGGAAATACCAAGTATTAAATCACTTATCAGCATTTCAGTATTTTGAAAATTGTTCATTTCTCTTCTTTCACATAAGATTCGGTGAAATCCTGAATTTTTCTTCCATTTAATGTGTCTTGTTTCGTTCAAAACCTTCCCGAGAGAACATAAAAAATAAGTTATAAAGTCAATGTAGAGTTAAGTTTCATTAAAATTGAGATTTTCAGAATGTGCGTTAATTTTTTTGCGTAGTGTATAACCCATACAGGATTCGAGAAATTGGAATCTAAAAGTTTCCATTTCAGCCTCTCACAAGATGAATTCGTTGATGATTCCATATAAATTTGATTGTGTGCACATCTTTCTTAGTTCCATTTTAATATTTTATCCTTTAACAACTGAGATCTTGAAACTTGAATAATCTATATTGAAGTTCCAAACTCAGCATTGGCTTGAAAAACTGGGGTAAAAGCAGCAATTCACAGAAGAACTAAGTTTTATTACTTAGTCTGGGACTTCTCAGTTGATATTCGCATGTAGCACCTATACACGAGAACTAAGTAAAAGCCACCCATTGGAAATTGTTCAATCACCTTATAGGCCTATCATTTGTCATTACACCACATTGAGGTTCTATCTTCAAGACAATCAGCTTGATCAGCAATAATGATGATTGAAAATTTCCGCCATAACCTAACCTCCAAATCCACACTTACGTTATATCCATCGAACGCCCAGGTGTTCTCGTCCGAACCAATCATACGCCCAGGTGCGCAGTCGGCTTTCGCCCAGCCGACGCGCATGGGACCCGTGGTGAGTACCTCAAACTCGAAGTACCATTTCCCCGACGACACACCGTACGTACGTTCGGCTCTGTACGTTCGGAAGGCAGATTGACGCAATCGGCTGGCTTCGGCCAATAACGTCTCTTGCTGCTCTCCGGTGGGCGGGTCCAAGTTGTAACCGTACACCAGGAGGGTGCGTACGGTTTCGGAGGCCGTATCCCTGTTTGCTTTCTTTATAGCGTCGTCTACTTTGCTGTACGGGACTAAGTGAGGGCTGCGCATCATCTCGGAGTCCTGTGAAAGAAGGAAATTGACTATCTCTTCTGAATCGAGTTTTTTAGAATCGAGCAACTTACTTCATTCAGACCGTAGGTCCACTTCTGTTGTATCCTCTCTTTCGCCCAGAGATTGTGGGTGTTCTCCGCCAACTGGTCAACCAATTCCTCCAGTTTAGGAGTTAAAGTAATAGCGCTCAAGTCTAGAGGGGCTGGCTTGTATCCATTCGCTTGCATGAAAGGCTCATTAGGTAGACGCACAGTCTTTATCCTCGATGGTGGCTTGTCCATAGTTATATAATACCCCAAAGCTATTATAGTCCTTGAAATCGAAACATTCAATTAGTTCAGACCCAAACATTGATGATGCTCTCTTACTTCAAAGTTTGGACGGCCAACTGCGAATCGTAGCGTTTCTCTGCAGGTGGCAGCTTGTCGAAGGGTACCAAACAAGGGTGAACATGCCTCATATCGTCCCTGTATTCTCCCCATTGCCAACCGGCTTCGATTTTGTTCATGGCCCACATTTCGTGGATGTTTTCCGCGAGTTTGTCCTTTATTGATTCCACATAGCTGGTCAGAGAGACCATGGACGTGTCCACTGGGTTGGGGACGAAAGCTGTGTCGTCCTCTACCAATAGAGGACCGGCCAGCACTGTTTTGTTCATGTTTCCGAAGTAGAAACAAGGTTCTAACATGAGGACTTGTTGGGGTAGAAGACTTTCGACTAGGGGAGAAAATTCTTCTGGAGGCGCGTACTTTAATTTTCCCTGGTCTCCGCCCAGAAGAAAACGGCAACTAAACAAATGAAATTCAATATTAACGCCTCAGTATTGCCCATAGAAATCATAATATATAAACTTACTCTAGAATGCTAATTCCTTCTAGTTCCGCAGCGAAAAACGTGCCGCATAGGCAACTGATTCTCAATGTGCGCATGCTCACCATTAGGAAATTTCACGTAGAACGATGCCAAGTCCCTAAATGTTTTGTCGGTTCTATTTTAAGTTCAATATAATTAAACAATAAAAATATTCTATTGAGTAACAAACTTATTTTATAGCTCATGCGCGACTTCCTACGACTATTAGACACATTAATATCATAAGTGAATTGCAATATTTGTGGAATTGGTGAGAAAATTAGAGCAGTAATGTAGTAGGTTTCACTAAATAAATATAGACCGTGCAACACCGCTTTTTCTTTCTCATGGCAAATGACTTTGAAATGACCTTAGTGAAAGTCTAGGCAGGAACGGGTCAGTGTCAGTCTGCAGCCACAGTTTAGTTTACTGCATAGACAAACTAGTTTACTGGTGCTTAACTGTTATTTTCGTGTTTGATATTCTTCGTGTGCATTTTGCTTTTGTTGTGTGTTGTGTTCGATTTGGATTTTTTCGTATACGATAAACAATGAACTGTATAGTGTTATGGTGTCCTTGTCTTAACCTGTTCATTTCCCACTTAAGTATGTAAACTATGTGAACCTTTTCATTCATATAAACTGTTAAAAATTTATGATTTACGCTTTGCTTTTCATTCGATTGACACATATCTATCCACTCGCACCATGAGATTGGTTCTTTATATAGCAAAAGAACGCAATTCATTATGAAAAATCATGAAATCTTGTGAGTAAACCATCTTTTAATGGATAATTCGAACTCGAAAATAAAATATGTTGAAGTAAAACTTTGCAGTTTCATTCAGATTACAGATTGATTTTGGAATATACTCGGAACTCAAAAAGACAAATGACTTGAAGAATGAATGTAGGTATCAGAATTCACTCATGAAACGATGCAGAGTAACGCATTGGCAGATGTACAATACATTTTCATGTTTCCACTATTTTCAGGAACACCGAAGAATAGAACTGCCCTGAAGGGATATATTAGTATATATTGCTCATTTGATTTTTTTTTCTGTACTTTACCAAAAGATTCGTTGTTTGTTAACCAGAATTTGTCTTTCTTGATCCTTGAATTAATTTTTATACCGAAACCGGGTTTTTTCAACGCCTGAAGAGGTTTTGGAATAATGAAAGATTTTCAGCTTATCTTCCAGTCGCTGATGATTCCAAATTCACCATTCAAATAGCTATTGAAAATTATCAATATGTTCAAAACAACTAGTAAGTGTCGAATACTAATTATGAATTGATTAAATCCAACTGCAACAATAACAGCATAAAATTTTATTGAAGCCGACCCTGTTAAGAAACAACCTGATGGCACGTATGCGCATTGTGGACCACACTGAAATTTTTACAACACTTCGGTCCAATTGATTTAGCATTCTAGAGTAAGTATATATATTATGATTTCTATGGTATTTCCACAATAAAATCCAAACATTTTCATGGAAGATAGATTGCTTACCTCAGTTTGGACGAACAACTTATCACAGGAAAGAACATTCCATCTAAGTTGAAATCTCTAAAACTGCCCCTAATTGGTACTCCATTGAAAGTGAAGGTAATGATTGGCACAGTCAAATCTAAGGCACAGCCAACTACATCATCTAGAAATTAAATATCAAATTATCTGTGTGAAGAAAGAACTGGTACATGGATAGATGCCGTTATATGTTACTGGGCCCATAACCACTTGAAACCACTTTGGTACCTACTTTTTCTTATATAAGGTTCAGTATTCTTGTTCCTGACTTGGGTGCTCCTCCCCCCCGTCCACAAAAAAGCCCCATCGAAGCCGAATGAATACAGATCGTCCCCCACTCCGTTACCTCCCCACTTCTCACCACCACCAGGATAAGGCACATATCTAAAACATAAGAATCGTAGACCAACTTCTTCACCCCTTCCAAACGAACACTCACCCTTTCGAATTAGCCCACCCAATTCTCAGATGCGGCAACATGTGGCTCGTTTGTTCCAAATGGTCCACTGTCACTTCGAAATACCATTTTTGATAGATGGCGCTACCTTCCACCCGTCCTACGAAAATATTCGGACGGACACTGGAAAATAAATTGTTGGGTAGGTGATTTTTGACGATTTTGTTTTGGTCTCACCTAGCTACGTGGTCTACTAATTGAGTTTGTAACAGTAGGTTTTTACCAGGTAACAGATAATCACAGATGTTGTTTTGGGAGCTCCTAACTGCCACTCCGTTACCTACACAGAGTGAGCACAGGACATCTAGTACTTTAGGGTCTCTGCCGTGTTTTTCCAAAAGTGATATGATTACTTTGATGTGTTCATCCTGCAAAAAAATGAGTAATCGTGGTATTCTAGAGATTTCCCAGATAACTATACTAATTTCAGAATATAGTTTTATTTACCCGCATCATATTCAAGGCCTCTGGAGAATCTATAAGAACACAATGGAGTACATCCAACATACCAGTACCTTCACCAGATGCCTGTGATCCTAATCTAGAGAAGAGCCAGTTCAATCTGTTAGAATTGGCAAATTGAGCGCAATTGGTGTGGTTTCCTTTGATAATCGCGGCTAGAATCGAAGAAATTAAGTCTTAAAATCCTGCAGAAACTATTTACGATGGAATTCAAACTCTCTGAGTCCACTTAACATCTATTCTGTCATGCCATCATGCAGTTTTTGTCAAGAGAGTGGGTGCTGAACATGGTTACGGCCTTATTGTGGCCATCATATTCTGATGATGGCTACAGTAAGCCATAGCATGGCTAGTCAGTGTAAGATGCATATAAGAGATTCAAACATAGAAAAAGTACCGGAATTTTCTATATAATCATTAATTTTTTTAGGTTGATATGAATTCATTAGCATAATATAATAAAAAATATGTTTCTCAAAATATATCTCTCTACCTAATAGCTGATAGAGATACCCAGATATCATTTCCCAATTGTGATCTCCAGCCAGCGCCGACAAAAAACCTTGAGATGTGATTATGTTTATTTTATCTATAGCTTCTAAAATCAAATTGAGGATGCCTTCCTCTTGAAAGAGATCTTGTCGGTTTCTCAACGCCCTCAGTTTGTTCTGTTTCTCTTCATGTTCTATAAAAAAAAACAAATATATTGTTACAAATATACTTCACGTGAGATAGGGGACGATTTATTCTGTTCATATTGGCGCCCAATGGCCCATCGAATTGATAGATACATACCTATGTCGTCCGCAGGTTGAGCAAAATAATTGATTAGATCCTCAAGGCACATCACCATCTCATTGAGGTTCACGGTTAGGAAGAATAAGGAATGTCTCCTATTCATTTGCAAAGTTTCCAACCCACTAAAAATTCATTGTTTAGTCCCCTGATACTGAATCAGCCTAATAACTCACTTTATAAATTGTGTAAATAGAGAGCTACATTTTCTAATTACTCTAGCAGTTCTAGATTCTTCCTCCTGACTCCTGCTGAAATCTAAACCGTCATCCATTTTACCTTCTTCGTGCAGTACCGCTTGTTTCTCTTCAACTTTTCCTACCCCCTTTTTCTTGGTTTCGTAACTCTTATAAGATAACCATAAACTACTCTCCGAATGTTGTACTATAACGGTGGAGTCGCCATATTTGATGATTGGTGAGCCTATTACTTCTAAATCTTTGTCTTCTAACACTACTTTTTGGTCGTCCTTTTCCTGGCGTAGACAGAAGGCTGTCAAAGCTGTGGTCGCTTCCTCCCTAAACATACACATTGGAATTATCCCAACAAGGAACTGAAAGGTAATTTCGTAGGTTTCCAACCCTCATGATATAACACAGACTTGCGCAATAAAACTCAATCGATGTGCACTCACCGACTGACGAGACAAAGCTCGTTGTTTTCCTTGACAGCAAGGTACCGCCCAGTTGTCAAATGCCTTATTCTCATTGGATGATACCAGTTTATGAAGCCGCCCGCCCACTTGGTCCTCGCAAGTTCTAACCGCCAAAGCGATCTGGCTTGTGACATGACGCTACCACCTTCGTAAACTACGATACTGAAAATAATGTTGTAGTATTCGGGCATTTGTTTCCTTTATAGGGAATTACTTTTGTTCTGTACTCCACGTGGAGGGAATTGTGAGGCACTCGTCGCCTCCATGGAAGAATCTCAAGACGTCTCCTCCAAAGACATAACCTACACACTTCATTTTCGAAATTCCAGTACCGTAAGGTTGTACCGACCAATGGGTGACGTGGAAACTTGCGTTTACTACGGATCTGTCGTTTTCTTTCGTTGTGTGCTAGAAATTGAAGAGTTCAAGACCACTCGCTAGATGGCGACTTGAAAAATGGGAGATTAACCTCAAAACTTAGATTAAGCTCTAATGGTCATCCACCACTTAATATAACTTACCAAATATCTCTCAGTTGCGACAGAAACTAAAATAACGTCGTCTCCTACTCGAACTTTTTCACCTTCGGATCTGAAACAATGCACTCATTGAATTACAGATCTTTTTAATATTTTTGAAAGTTTCACCTTTGTTTGCTGGCTGGGTGAACAGTCCACCAACAAGCTTCACCCTGACTGTGTTCTTGTAAACCCACATCGAAAGCAAGTTTGTCATTACTCGAACTTGTTGACAAACAAGCGAGGTACTAAAACACAAGATTTTTTGTTATTTCGACCATGTGAATCAGTAATTTGGCGCCATTAGAATAGTGGCCTTGAATCCATTATAACCTTAAATTCGCAAGTAAATATGCTTACCATATCACTGTTCTGGTGCCTGAGCAAAATTGCATTGCCATAAAGCAATGTTCTGTGACCAGATCCCGTTCCTTTACCCTGCAAATTAAAAAGTAAATCAAGCAAATCACACATAGTAAGAACTTTAACAGACTTTGTAAAACAGTTCAAATATATATTATATGCGCCATCAAAATATTCAAACAGTTCTTGTTAAATTTCTCTCAACAGCGATCTACAGACATTCTCGTTTACGGCCCAATCGAAGCTTTCAAATTCATCAAGACAATATATCTATTCAAGATACGCAGGGAGGATACAATGTTATGATACAGTCCACCTAAAGTAAGTTAGCTCGTTTTGTTTTACCCTCTCCATCAATTAAACTTCCTTCAATGGAAAAACAAATGTTTTCAGTTGACTTACTTTAGGGATGAACTAATTATTTGCAACTAAGATTTGCAGCTACCAAATAAGCTCTATAATAACAAAAAGTTTTGCACAGTAAGTCGTGGTGGTATTAGAGGGTTAGATCAAAATATAAGATAATAAAATGATACAATATACTTCTAATCAGTTCTACTTACTACATTCTCCTGAGCCTGAAATGCAAAAATTAAGCAGGTGAAACAGAGGACGAACAAGAGGAAATCGAAATGAACATATATTACGAAAAAATAATAGATACAGAACAAGCCATTTTGTGTGAAATATAGATAGAAGCAGACTTTCATCAAAATTTTGATTCAATATTATAGAGACCGGAGGTAATAAGAAAATATACAGGTAAATACAATGAAAAGAACAAATTTTTCCACAAAAAATGATTCCTAAGCAATAAATGAAAAATTTTGTAATACAAAAAAATTCAGAACGAAATTATTCAATATACGACACTTACATAAAAGTGGTAGGAGAAAACACATTATCTTCGGCCCTCCTCATATTTTTATTTAATGACCATCTTTGTAATATTTTCGACAAAGTCTGCTTTATAGACGAAAAATGGAAAGTAGAAAAAATTGAAACAGGGATTATTTCAAAGAAGACGAATATTGTTTGTTAAAAATGATTGATATTAAGGTGTCAGTAGACATGACCAATTAATTGAGGTAACTTCTGGTTAGTGTGACATGAATGCGAAAAAAAAAATGTGTACCAGTCTAACATCAGCAATAAACTAATTCAAACAAAATTACATAAAAAATAATATTTAATTATGAATGTTGAATCGCGATTTAGACATATGTCGTCAATAAAATATTGCATTATGTGTAAATATTGCGTTAAATGTTCAAATAATTTTCATTCATTAAACCTTAATACCGTATATCCCTCAAATATAAATCATCCTATTATAAATTACCGTTTCATTGGCAGCTGCTGTCACCAACTCCTGCAAAGCACGAACAGATAGTGCTTGTTCTATCACACAAACACATTGAGACAGGTCTGGGGGTATATTCTGAAAAATTAAAGTATTCCTTAGTTTTCTTGTATAAAACTACTCGTTTTCGTGTTATTTCTAATTTTATCCGATGTTTGTGGAAAAAAATAATAATTTTACAATTATTTTTGATCAGTTCCTGGGTTTGAAATATCCTAAATGATTTCCCCATTTTCTTCGATATCGGTATGCAAATTCACAGCAAATATTCTTCATACCATGATGATATGGTGAAATAATATCATACTCTTTATTATAACCTCAAAATTAGTGCCTATAGTGTTCTCTGCAAGATGTTTGAGAATCCTAGATAAACTTGTTTTATTGGCAACATGTATACCAAAGAAGAATTTTTGTCTGACTTGAATTCGGTGAACTTCTATATAATGTATCGATTCTAAATTATCCCCGATAATTTTAAGAGATTTTTGGATTATCAGTGAAAATATTGATGTTAACAAACCAAGCTTATGGAAAATCGAGAAAGTCATAGGCTCGCCCTGTTTGGCGTCTTTCGAAATAATAAAATCGTATGCTACACTCTACTTACAGTAATTATTGAAAAATATTCTTCAAAAATGATATCGTAATATTAATAACATCATAAAGGACCTCAAACTCCTAGCAAAAATTTACCCTTGCGTTCATACTTGTCTACGCCTATGGCATCCTGAAATATTGGCAAGTCAACTTACTTTATCTGCGATATTTTCCAAAAAACAGTGGCGGTTGCCAAATCCATCAGCAGCTAAGCAAACTCGTTCCCCTGTGGCTGTGCAAGACAGACAGACCATATCTTCCTATAAAAAAATTCTCTCATATACCCTTTCATAACCTTAAATGAGTAAAAACGCAATACTTACTGTTCTGAGGAATGAAACATCATCTTGCTCGGAGCCCCCTTCGTTTTCTGCCATTTTGGGTCTTCAATTTGAGGTCTTTAAGAAAATATACTCATTATGAACGTTTTCGTTTCCCTATAAAATTACCGCAACAGAATGCGCCAATATTTGAAAATTTATCGTCTCTCACGTGATTCATGTTGCCAGATTTTTTTTGGAAGTTGGGTTCGGAAGGAAATATTAATAAATTGCCTAGAAATATTGCATGTATGGAAATTCTGTTACCATCTCGATAAAAATTTGGGGTTGGACGGAATAAGAATAGGGTTGATTCCTAAAATTCTTCGCCACATTTCGGACATGTGGCAACACCTTCCGTGAGGCACTTCGCATTACAGCATTTCGTATTGATTGAATTCTTTTAGGGGTTTGTGTGAGTTTGTGATATGAATCGTTTGTAATTACTTACATTTAATCAAAGCGTATTAGTTTCACTTCTACATATGTACTTCTTTTCACGTTCGTTCTGAAGGCCGCATAACTTAAAAATACTTATCACATCAGGGTCTCCCAACGCTTGAAAAAATGTATTATTACTGAATATGAACTTTTTGTCTTGTTCTGAACCTACTTTTGGGGAGAAAAACTTTTAATTTCTCATCATCCACACACAGAGCCACAATATTTCGTAAACGCAGCAAGGAAAATACTCTAAATATACATAACTACCGGATTCAGGGGGGGTATTTTTAGAAACAAGCCGAAATAAAATTAGATCCAAGTTAGCTCTTACTTCTGCTGCGATTCATGAGGACTGTTGTTGAATTTGAGTGTGGGTGGATACACATATAAAACAATTTATGAATCGCCAATACGATTGTTTGTTCATAAAGAAGATGAAGGATCTCAAAAAAAAAAAAAGATTTTTCGCTCGAAAGTGATTCAAACTTCGGTTTCTTCTAATTTTGAAACAATTAAGCACGAGTGCTTGCTCAGCATTCTGGTGAAAACTGAGTCTTTTCTTTGCAAGCAGAATCTATCATTACACTATTTGGCACTATATTTTCAAAGGTTTAAACTTTCACAGTAAATAAAACAATTAGAGACAGCACACAAGTTTGGAATCTCTTCACCACATATGTCAATGGATTAACACACTTTCCAAGTATTTTTTTTCGTGCACTAGTCCAATTTCTTTTGATGGTTCGTCGTTATATACAGGAAGGTTTAAAAATGCTAATAACTTTTGGGCCTGTATAATCACACAATTTTGACGAAATCAACTACTCGGCGCATATTTTGGAATTAATTTTAACTCTATAGGCTGCTCCATAAGTGGTGAAACCTGATAGCACCCTGTTTTTTCAAATGAAAATGCCCAAATTATCATTTTCTGAATGCCCATAGAATTCTGCTTTCGAAACAACCAAATTTATTGTTGAATTCCCAAGTTTTCAAGTCTTCTGTAATTTTATGGATCACTCTACAGAGTACGATTTTTCGAGAATCACCATTTTGAACGATAACGTAGAAGGAATAAAGGTTGTTCAAAGGAAAAAGCAAGCTATTTCAATTTACAACTTTTATTTACAAAATATATAAATAAAAAATATTATGACGACGAAATTACATAAAGATATGATTTCTAAGTTATTTTAGTGAGGAATAAAAACATTCAACAATGAAATAATGATAAACTGATAAGGAAACAACTCGAATTTCAGCAATTTACGCAACTAGTCTACTACAGCCTTGGTCACGTCAGATAATTCCTTCAACCTAATAATAATTTATTTTTGGTATATTCATTATTTCTTATGATTTACAATATTTACAAAGATAACATTATATTCAAACAATAATAACACAGCCAATTCATGCTGCTGACTAACCAAATTCAAAAAGAGCGGTTAAATAACACTAGAAGGTAATGTTAATTTCAGAATTGTTACTGCAGTCGGAAAAAACATTGCAATATTAGAAAATACAGAAAAAGTGAAATTGATGAGCATCTGATGATTAATTGTCTTTTTATATTAATATGAAGGTTTAGTTTTGTATTTCATGACTATTATTAGGATTCTGCACCAAAAACAAAATTTTTGTTTCCCTAATTTTGATAGAGATTTTTTATATACTTTATCAAACTTTATGTATAACTCTAAGTGAAACTTCAGTTTTCAACCAACAACATTATGTGATAACTCTGAACCTAATCTAATAAAAAAGGTGTTTCTAAATATCATCCCCTTTTTTCAAAAATCCTGATTTCATGAACATAACAATTCAGTCTTAAACGAATATTTCACAACGAAATTGAGTAATGTGTTTGTAAAAATAGCAATATAAGTTTCATAAAAGAATCAATTCCTAAGCAAATTCAATAGTTTTAAATGGAAGCTCTCAACTCTGAAAAAAGATTAATTGATCAATGAAAGCTGACAATCTCAATTGTGAACGCTATGAGTATAAAAATAATCAGGAGTAAGAAATACTGTTAGCAGTGAACCATGAAGCAAATTCCAAAATTCATCGTTCTTGTGAATTTAATCCTACGTACATTATTTTTGCCAAATTCCGATAAGGAATATTAAATTTTTGGTGTTGATCAATATGAGCAAATCATTCATTCCTATCACTATCAATTATGATGATTATATACTTACGTAAAGATTAACTGAGAAAATTAAATTTGACAAAAACTTCAACTCTGAAAAAGAATTATGAATTTGATTCCAACCTATACTTTTGAGTGATCTGATATATTTTTACTATACATTGGAAAATAAAGTTTTACACCTATAGAATTATTTGGAAAATATATAACTGTACAATCAAACTTTTCAATTCAGGTTTCGATTTTCGTTCTTTAATATTACCCATTATACATTTGATTAATCTCGTTCTAGCGATTTTTTTTCTTAAAATTGAAGACCAAAATAGTTGAAAATTTGACTACGTTCAAAATTCCTAATGAGGTATGTTCAGTGATCCTCGACGAGAAGAAAACTTTTACTTTTTCTAATTATTATCGCAAACGAATTCTGCATTTAATTTGATTTATTTATCTATCCTACATACTAGAAGTTTCGAACACTTCTCGAGCTCATCCACGAAGAACTGATTCCCTTCATTACGATCCCCCTGAAACAATAAATCAAAATTTGGTATGCAGAAAACAATCAAAAAGATTCATTTCAGGTTGAAAATATGCTCACTTCTCTCTAATAACTGGCCTCATGACCTGCCAACATGTACAAGTCATGACCTTCTTCCACTGTCAGCGTGCTACCTCGAATTAAATTACTTTCCAACATTACGACCCTGGAAAAATACAAAATTAGCGTTATTGAATAAACCTAACCTAATTTGTCAACCTACTTGTCAGAACCCAACAGTCGGTAGGTTCTAGATGGATCGGCTATCTCTTGGGTTATTTCTCCGTTCTTCAAGGACCTTCCCTGCATTCCGTGCTTGTGGAAAGCTAAGACACTATCAGGCAGCACAACTGAAAAAAATCAATTGTATAAAGTTTTATAAGAAATTGCGGCCCTATCAGACAATCTAACGAGCTGTCAAATACTTTTTGAGGTTAGTGTTGGTGGTCAAGCAATGGGAATGTAGCTTGTAGTTCATGTAGAATGTAGATGAAGGGTTTTCCAATAAGAGTTGTTATTTTGACATTCAACGAAAAATGCTGAAATATCAACATCTTTTTGTGAATTTTAATATTTTCAATGCGTTGTTGAAGCGTGTATCATTCCTATTAATGGCGTAGTTTCTACTTTTCAATTGTCAAAAAATGGCAGCTAAAAGTGACATCTCCGGAATAGCGGACTATTTATATATATAGTATACAGGGTGAGTCTTTGACTTGTACATATATTTTAACTATAGATTCTTGAGGCCAAAGGAAACCTTTTTTTCATTTTCCATTTTTCCGAATTCGGCTCTGTTAAAAAGATATAGCCATTTGAAAAAAAAAATTGTGCTGAGTCCGTGCCTGGATACATTCTCTGGAAACACTTCAAAGTTCATATTTTTCGATTGAAATTGAGGTGATTAGATGTTCTGGGTGATACAATTAGAAAATACTCAAGCACTAACCTTATTCGAATAAGAATGTAACAAAAACGATATTTCCTAACAAAAACACTGTCCGATTATTTCTGCAATTGAAAAGCAATATTTCGCCCACCAAAATAAGTTCCTTCTTCGATTTTCCTGAAGATTAGTTTGTAAACACTAATAATTGGTTAATATTTTCCTCGATATTTTGGAACGATCTCATGAAAATTGGTTTCTCACCAAACTATTCTAACTCCATCAACCTAAGTCAGATGATTCGAGGTCAATGACCTAACCTAACTCATCTTCTGTGATATGATATTCCACAGAACACGGCCATCTAAAGACTAAAGTCTTTAGAAGGCCGTGCACAGAACCTGTCTAAGCACAGAACTCTAGAGAAGACGATGCCAGATTGCCGATTTTCTCTTCAAACAATGCGAACCCAAGAAAGCAGTACGTCCCCTATCGTTAGCGGATGAACTATCACAATCGCTAACGGCTAAAGGCGTCTAGGCGTGCCAAACGAGTTCTGATTCTTGCCGATATAGCGCTACGATATAGCCGGCACGCAAGGCAGACAGGCGGGACAGGCCGTTGTGTTGTGGTTGTTCTGTTTCTGTGTCTCGAACGAACCGCAGGCCAGTCTATGATAATGAAAGACGCTTAAACGGGATAACCTTAATTATCTATCTAAATTTACCTGCAGATAATAAAGCAAACAGGTGATGATTGTGATGTGCAGACCGTGTAGTTTCGATTGAAATCTCCAAGAGGATAATATTGTTGAGATAAATATTTTCCTGAAAGACCGGTAACAATAAATTTTCAATAGAAACTGTGCTTATAGACTGTGTAATTTCATTTCATGCTTCTCAGAATTCAATTATTACATCGAACGTTTTTCCATCATGTAGATTTTAGTCTTGACGAAGTTGATAAACATTGACAACGTTGTTAATTTGTTAAGATCAGAGAATACATAATATTCGATGATATTTAATTCAGGGTTGCATTCAGTTTTTTTATGAAATTCATGATTTTTTCCTCGAATTTGTTCGTATACAATTAGGAATAACTCGAAAACGACACGTTTTATTGAAAAAATATAAGAATACTTTTATTTTCTAAAATGGTTGATTCTTTCGAAAATATGAACCGTTTATCTTTTTCGAGTGATTTTATAGTATTTTTGCATGAATTCATGAGACGAGTAGGCTGTAACTCTTATACTAGAAGGAATATGGAATAAGTTTCAATTGAGGAATATGCACCATGAATAGAGTAAACAATCAACCAAAATTCAGTTCATTCGGATTATCGGTTTCAAATATATGGAAAGAATAGTGTTAATTTCATGGATTTTTGACACCCTGTATCTTTTGAACGGAACCGAATTTTGAAAAATGGTATAGGAAAAAAGTGTTTCATTTGATGAGAGGAATCTACAGTTAAAATATATGTACAAGTCAAAGACTCACCCTGTATAACATTACTAGCAAGGTAAGAGGGTTTTTACTGGCGAATGGGGGATAAGTTACCTCCTTGAGCCAGTAAAACCCGTTACCTTGCGTGTATTGTTTTATATTTTATTTGTTTCTCATTTGTAAAAAGGTTAGATAAATTCCAAAAAAATCTCAATAATTTGTCGCAAATGTCGTAAGCTATGGAAGCGTTGCCATGAACATGTCTGTTTATTTTTCTTTACATTTGTTTTGGCGAAAGCGAAAATGAATGTACCAAAAGAAATTATTGAGGCAGCCAGCAGTGTAGCTTAAAGTTTATTACCTGCAAAATCAGCTTCAAGGTACGAGCGAGAATACGACGACTTCAAAAAGTGGCAAAACAAAAATAGTGTGATTGGGGTAACTGAAGATGTTTTGTTGGTCTACTTGAATCAACTATCAGCTAGATTCAGCCCTAATACTTTATGGGCAAAATGGTCTATGCTGAAAAGCTGCTTGGAAATGAAAGAAAATGCCTCTGTTCGCAGGTTTGTTTTCCTTAAAAAATTTATTGAAAAATATGACGTTTAGTTTTCATTTGCAGATTTCAAAAGGTAATAGCGTTTCTGAAACGAAAAAATGAGCGTTATACGCCAAAAAAGGCCAAGGTATTAAGTAAAGAAGAGGCTGAACAATTTCTTTTACATGCTCCTGATGAGCAGTGGTTGCTGGCGAAAATTGTAACAATATTAAGGATTTTTGGATGTTGTCGATGTGACGAAATTCTCTCCTTAAACATGAATGATGTAGAAGATATGGGAAAATACGTTATTGTGACATTGCGGCAAACAAAAAATTTAACAACAAGAAGATTCACCATAACCGATGATGGCTGCAGCTTCAAGCCCTGCATGTTATACAGAAAATATGTGAATCTTCGGCCTCCTGGAACAGAAAACATTTTTTTTGACATACCGACATGGAAAATGCATTTCCCTTAATGCTGGCCGGCATACTATTGGTGGTGTCCCAAAGCAAATAGCGAAATATTTAGGTTTAAAAGACCCAGACTTATACACCGGCTACTCTTTTCGCAGAGCTGGAGCCACTATGGTTGCGGATTCGGGTGGAGATATTTTAGCACTAAAGCGTGCAGGAGGGTGGAAGAGCACCGAAATTGCGATGAGTTATGTCGATGATTCGGTCAACAAAAAAATCGAAATGTCTAGCAAATTATTTGATAGTAAGGAGAGTACAAATGTTCTGCAGTCCTAGAGTTCAGCAGTTTCTGTGTCAACAGATGGTTCATCATCATCAGTATCAACTCTTTCATAATCAAAAATCTGTGTTACTGGAAATAACAGTTGTACCATGATTTTCAACATATATGACGATAAAACAAAATTTTCTAATATAAATAATACTACTGACTTGTAAAAATTTTGCAAGTTAACTGTCAGTTTTACAAGTTAGTGACTTGATAAAATAAACTTTCTTGATTAATATTGTGTTTTTGGAAACTGACGTTTACAAATGAGAAACAAATAAATATAAATAACACCTCTTATTGGAAAAACCTTTGAAACCAAGGTTCATGTGCTTGAAACACTTTTCTTGATACTTTCAGTGAATCTTACTCTCAGAAATATCAAACTAGTGAGAATTATTTGAATGAACTTCATTTTGACTAAAAAAAAATGCCGCAATCGTGTGCCAAAGTAGGATGTGCAAATCCTTCAAATGAAGAGAGATAAAAGCCATATCTGCATAATAATCGTTTTTACTCACTTATACTTTCAATTCCGAAGTCGAATATCAATTCCGAGACCTGTTTTTTGTTCATTTTGAGTTTACCCTGAGGAGTTACCACTTTCACTACGTTATCATAGCTGAAAAGCACCGAGTCCTTGTCAAGTTGCGTTACGTTGATAATATTCAAATTTTCACGCTTAGGTACCACAGTTGCCAAACCGTCCATATCCTGTAGTTCGTCTGAATGAAACCAACTTGCTCCTGAAAAAAAATCAATCAACCTTCATCCAGGAAGAAAATATGCCAAATCTAGAATCTTTCTTTCAAGTGAACGACAAAGATTCCTCACCTGAATTCATGTTGATGAGGTCCAGTTTGTACCTGCTGGGTTGATACGCTTGCTTTATGGACACACAGACCATTGGATACTCTAACTCCGGCGTGATGATCATTTCGAACACGTTCAGAGGATTGGGAAGAACACAATCAACATGCTGAAAAGGAATAATACATTTTCATCGACTACGTTGACCTAAAAGTACCGCGGTACTCCCTACCTTCAGCAGCATGAATTTATTCAAGGGATCGTACCACTGCATGAGAAAGATGCCAGTGGTAGAGGCGCCGCACAGGTACTTGTATCCGTTGTAAGGGTTCCTGGACACGCAGCACTTCTGAGTGCCTTTGGTGTCCGGTACTCGGGTGGTAAGTGCGAATTTCCTCGGTACCAACCTTTCGGGGATGCGGTTCATATGCATACTGAACCTGTGCGACTGTTTGCTTTGCAAAGCTAGCAGGTCGTGCCTGTAGAGCTGAGGCGTTTTACCTGAAAGGTTTAATCGTCACACAACAAGAACTACACTGCGCAAAAAAATTAACGCACATTCTGAAAATCTCAATTTTAATGAAAGTTAAGTCTACATTGACTTAATAACTTATTTTTTATGTTCTCTCGGGAAGGTTTTGAACGAAACAAGACACATTAAATGGAAGAAAAATTCAGGATCTCACCGAATCGTATGTGAAAGAAGAGAAATGAACAATTTTCAAAATACTGAAATGCTGATAAGTGATTTAATACTTGGTATTTCCACCCCTTGCGTTAATTACAGCTCGGCAACGACGGTTCATACTCAAAATGAGTGATCTAAAAAAGCCTTCTATTGAGGTTGTCCCAAACCTGCTCAATCGGATTGAGATCTGGACTTCTTGCTGGCCATTCCATTCAAGAGACTTCAACCTCTTCAAGGTACTCCTGAACGTGCGCGCACGATGGGGTCTGGTATTATCGTCCATAAAAATGAAAATTTCACCAATATATGGGGCAAATGGCACTACATGCTCTTCAAGAATGTTCCTTATATACTTATCAGCATTCATAGCTCCATTATCAACGACCACTAGGTCTGTGCGAGCAGTCAAAGATATTCCACCCCATACCATAATCGATCCTCCCCCGAAACCAGTAGTATTCAGGAAATTGCACTGAGCATATCTTTCATGTGGACGTCTGTATACAAGGGAACGTCGATCACAATGGTAGAGGCAGAATCTAGACTCATCTGTGAAGAGAACTCTTTCCCAATCGGCCTCTTCCCAATGGATATGCTCTCTCGCAAAATCCAAACGCGCCCTTCGATGGGCTGGGGTAAAAGCTGAGCCTCTTGCCGCGACACGAGGCCTTAAATCATATTCTCTGAGGCGATTTCTTATTGTCTGAGTGCTAATTTGCACCTCATGAGTTTGCTCAAGCTGATTTTGAAGGAGGCGTTGTCTCAACGAAGAAACTCTCTTGAATGGCAGTTGTTACCCGTGGTCTACCCTGTCCTGGTCTTCGGACATTCATACCTGTCTCCCTGAATCGCTGCAACATTCTGGACACACTTGTATGGGGAAACTCCAAACCTTTCTGCAATTCTTGTGTATGTCCACCCTTCTTCCCGCAAAACTACCGCTTGGGCACATTCCTCTTGGGTCAAATTGCGTGTTTCGCGTTGTATAGCGATCGAGTGTAGAAAATCAAACGAAAGAAAAACTATTGATCACTAGAATTGATCGAGAACAACTGATTTTAGAATGGAGCCAATACATTCAAAATCTGATAATATCATCGTTTTTTATTCCTGCTGGGAGAAAACATCTGTATTGAAGAAAAACGTTGAAAGTGGATAACATATGCATGCATAATTCTGATAAAAACAATTATCATTGGGAACACCTTCAGTTGTAAAATAAATTTGAGATTTCATAATGTGCAATTTTTTTTGCGCAGTGGAGTAGAAAATGAGCCAACTCATGATTCTGTTTTATTTCAAACGAAAGACCCATGAAAATAGTTCAACTTCCGATTGAAAGTAAATCTACAGATAATTTCGTTCAGAAAATCAATTTGAAATGCGGAATTGGCAGAGAATGGCCAAATTCAAATTTTGGCGGGAAATAGTTCCTGCTTTACCCACATATTCACTAATTCTATAATTCAGCGATTTTCGGATGGAGAGCGGCTTTGTATATTTCATTCATAATTAGAGGGATATTCATAGAACATACAGGGTGTCTCAAGTTCGAGTGCCTATTAGACGTTTCTGGAGAACTGGACATATATTTGAAATCTGAAATTTGGGATTATGATATTGTTCGAAATTCTCTACAGACCTAAAATATTTTCAGAGCCAGAGCACTTCCGGTTATACAGGGAGTGAAAATAAATTTGCTCAAAAAATTTTTTTTCCAATGTTTTCGTTTCTGATTTGATTGAGTATTCAGTGCTGAATACATTTCTGTTGAAACCATTGTATTCATTCGAATAGTTTTCAAAATATCGAAAAAAAACCTGAAAAAAAGTAAAATATTCATAGTCAGTATTATGTTTATTTTTCTTATTCTGAACATCCTGAGTGTTAACCGTTTTCACAACGTCAAAGTAGAAGAATGTGGAAAGGTCATGCATCTTTGGAATTTTATAAATATCATCACAGGGTGTTTCAAATTTCGTGTCAAAAACTGTGATCCAAAATTGGCCATAACTTCTGTTTTTCAAATTAGAACCCTATTTTTTTATTATTGCGTTGGATTCTGCGGAGAAAAATAATGATAGCACTCTTTGATGCTCTTTGTCCTAAATTCAGTTATTCCCGAGTTATTTGAGCTTTTCTGCATTCATTTCGTACGTAGAGTAAAATTCATCGAATCATAGATGCATAGAACACCTGGTGTAACGACTCCCTACTAAAAATCGTGACCAAAATTTGTAGATCAAAACGGCATCCTAGATTTCAGATTTTGGACTAGTTCCGGAATAAATCCGCAATATTTATCGGTCGTGGCGCTACTGCGGCAACGACAAAAAACGCGACCCCTTTCGGGAGAAATGAAAAGCTACACAAAATATCACGTTTTCGATCGACCAGAAAGTCTTAAACAAAATCTAATCAGTGCCAACACCAGGTATTTCTATGCATCTATATCGAATCTAAACAGATTCGATGAATATTCTCATGAAACCATAGTAACAAGTAATAGTCAGAACTGTCACTTGTGAATTATTAATGGGATCATTTATCTTCTATGGTCACAGAATATTCTCATGCAACATATTCGATGAATATTTTTATGAAACCATTGAATAAAATCGAAAAGTAAAGATAAAACCTAAAATTAGACCTGTCACTTGGGAAAATTATTAATGGGAAAACGTATCTTCTATGATCACAGAATATTCTTAAGTAAAATATTAGATGAATTTGATTCTACGTACAACATGAATCCAGAAAAGCTCAAATAACTCGGGAATTACTGAATTTAAGAGCAAGAGCATCAGAGAGTGCTATCATTATTTTTCTCCGCAGAATCCAACGCAATAATAAAATAATAGGGTTCTAATTTGAAAAACAGAAGTTATGGCCAATTTTGGATCACAGTTTTTGACACGAAATTTGAAACACCCTGTGATGATATTTATGAAATTCAAAAGATGCATGACCTTTCCACATTCTTCTACTTTGACGTTGTGAAAACGGTTAACACTCAGGATGCTCAGAATAAGAAAAATGAACATAATACTGACTATGAATATTTTACTTTTTTTCAGGTTTTTTTTTTGATATTTTGAAAACTATTCGAATGAATACACTGGTTTCAACAGAAATGTATTCAGCATTGAATATTCAATCATATCAGAAACGAAAACATTGAAAAAAAATTTTTTGAGCAAATTTATTTTCACTCCCTGTATAACCGGAAGTGCTCTGGCTTTGAAAATATTTTAGGTCTGTAGAGAATTTCGAACAATATCATAATCCCAAATTTCAGATTTCAAATATGTCTAGTTCTCCAGAAACGTCTAATAGGCACTCGAACTTGAGACACCCTGTATAGTGATCATGTAAGTTCTATTGAGATATGTATTCCATAAAATGCATGGTGGCGCCTCTATCGCATTAGTTTTTACTCGCTTTGAACGGAGACCATAACCTTCCTCTTTATGATGAAATAAACATCTGATCATTTATATAAAAAATGTCAAAATAACCCCTCACATTGGAACAACCTTTATCTTTCAACGAATAAGCATCAATATGGGTACCTGAAAGCGTCATGAGTATATCCTTGATGACGTACATCCAAATCGTTCTCCGATTGTACAACTGATCGATGCACATATCGTGCAACTCGTTCAGATTGAGGTTATATATCCCCTCTTCCGCGCCTATCAGGATGTGTTGATCTCTGGTGTCCGGATTGATCCAAGACGCTGTACAGTGAATTCTCAAAGGACACCCGTTAAATATCTGAAACATAAACAGTTACGCTATCACCTCTTGACTCTTCATTCTTGTCACCTTTGAGAAACAGGCACCCATGTGGACTTTGGGAGTGGGAGGAAGCCCATTGCTGGGAGGCCTAGGTGGCGTGTGTCTTCTTCGGTGTTTGCGAGGTGGAACTGGAGGATATGATACCAAATCTGGGGGACTGTTATTAGTGTTATTTTCACTTTCTGCGTCAGCACCTGAGGAAAAAGATACACATTACATTCCCCTTCTTTTATATTCATATCGTTCGAAGCCTACCATTAACTTTCCTTTCGTTCCTACTGCTGTCGCTGAGTGATCTTTGACGTTGCCCATGTAAATTCATCGAGTTGACCATAGGAAATATCTCGTCTACCGAAGAGTGTCTCCGCGGCGATCCGTTCAGCAATCCTTCGTTATTATGAGTGGCTACGTTGTTGTGAAGGTCACACTTTGTATCGGTGTCTTGAACTGGTAAAGTTGCCCTAAAGATGAGGGTTAGTTAGAAGCGTTAGAAAGAATTTAAACCAGCCTAGCTATTGAATTAATGGGCGCTATTCTATTTATACATAAATTTGTAACTAATTCTATTAATGTTTTTGAGGATAATAAGAAGCAGCTGATCCCAAAAATTAAATCATAAATTGCCTAATTTTATGCAGATCCCAATATGGAAAACATTCTTATTGTGTTTTGGGAACAATAAAGTTTGTGAACATAAATTCCGAGTGGAGGAACAAAACCTCATTCATTCTGATTTCATTTTCGTGAAAAAACATAATATCTGTACTCCATTCACTTTTATTTAATCACATAGGAGGTCATGGTTTCGTTTCCAGGAGTTGGTGCCCCTGATGAAAAGCACAGAACATATGATGAAAAGTCAGTGTGCGCACAGAACATATCGTAAATGACAAAACGACGTTGTATCACATTTTGTTAGGTTTACAAATTGTTCGCAGATTTTTTGTATTAAATCGATATTTGCAGGTGAGTTTTTCGTCGAATATCCAAGATTAACGTATGTTTATTGTTTTTAGCACCAGTTTGGAGCGTAAGGATGATTTTCAAGACCAGGACGAATGTTTACATTTCGAGGTTGAAGGGGTACACGGGAATTTCGTTGAAAAAGCTGTTATTTGGACAGATATCGCAGTAGATGGATCGGATGGAGCCTCGAGAGGTCGATTAGGATGATGTTTTTCAGGTTTTCAAAGAAATTTGGCGATATCTAAGCAGATTTGCAAAAGTTAGGTACCTCACTAATGAGGTGGAACTTAGACCTAATTCTCCTATAAGAAACGCCTTTCAAAGGTAGAAATGATGGAAAATGTATTCTTTAAATGTTGTTTGAACAAACGCAACCGAGTTTTATATCCCAACATTGATTTTAAGAAAGTTATCAACAAAATAAAATTGACATTATTCTTGATTCTTGTAATTACCCATCAATTCATCTTATATCTTTGGGTTGATTTTTTTTAATGAATTCTTGATTAGAATCAACAATTGATGTCGTCAAGTCTTGAACTTTCAGTTCAAGAGGATAATATACATTAAATCTTCACAAGCATGCACATGAAAATTATGTGAAAGCAATGCAATTTTCTTCCATGGCAAAAATAATATATTTCAACAGTGATCTCTTGTACTTCTCATGCAAATAACTAGAAAAGGAATCCTTTCTATCAATTCATATAAACGTTAATTATTTTCGTCCATCACATCTTTTCCAATTCATTCATTTTCCGAATAAATTCACATTCTGAGAAATACGCTAAGAATGTAGAAAGGGCAACATTGTGTTGACTTGGAACATAAAAATATTTTGAAAAACGTCATAACAATCCAACTCTGAATTTATATCGAGTTATTCGGCCCAATGTGGATTGTTCCAATTAGGTTACATTTTCATTTGAGATTTTGCTATTGATATTTATTCTCATGTAACTCTTTCAAGATTTTGTCACCCCAATCAGTAAATAGTATGTTTTGACTTTGCTCGAAACTTTCTATCAAACCCGAAATATTTGATTGGTCAAGTTCTGTTTCCCATATGTGTGCGATTCTTAATAGCGAAAAACTCAAGCAATAAAGCCAAACCTATTTTTGTACAAGCAAAGATCATATTCACTGAAAATTTTCATATGACGATAAATTTAAATCCATGCCGCATAGACTCCATGAATAATGTGTGTCTCTGAATTGAATGATAAAATAGAGAAAATTCTAAAAATCAATCTCCACTTTACAATTTGTAACATACTACTACATGTAACGAACATCTACCGTAAACATCACTTACTGTTGATTATAAGAGTCAGCCACTTGATATTTGTAGGTTCCCCTAAAATAAACATTGCATGGTTGTAATCAAAGCGGAAAAAACATTATTTGTGCGATCCACAAACAAAAAACTTAAAAATCCCAGATCCCTGTTAGTAAGGTGGTTTTCTAAGCGTTATTGGGGGGCAGCAATTGCAACAAACCAAAAAAAAAAGCAATCGGGTTAGTAAGCTTTTCGAATGTACATTGCAATTACCTCATCATTAACTCTTCGTCAATGTACTGCAATAGACTCCTAAATAACAATACAATACATTAAAATAAGGGAAAAACTAAAACAAAATGATTCAAATTAGTTGAAAACTACACTCCACCAGATAGGAGAAAAAGAACCCTACAACGATTGGAATTCGAAAAAGTATTTGTAAGTAGATATATTGAAATGTGATGTAATATTGAATGACTGAATAATAAAATTGTTTAATTATTTAGGTCTGAAATGCAGGTTTTCATTTTGGATGAATTAATAATCAGAAGAAGTGAACTTTTATTTATTTGAAATTAAAAAAAATATTAGCAGGAATTCAAAATATGACTAGTAAGTGAAACTTACAATTTGGATGGAAGTGTACTATTCTTATTTTTCCTATCTGGTTCTCAAACTATCACAATTGAAAAAAAAAACTATGATTTTGATATCAAAATAAATTATAATGAGTTAATAAATTAGTTGTGTAATTCAAGCAACTAATACCTAATTGGTTATTTCTACGCAAAAATAATAGTGAATGCAAATTGATGGGAATTTTGTGAATTGAAAACTGATTCTACCAAGTGATTATTCTTCGGAGCTTCTTTGGAAGTCAATTTTGATTTCACCCATTTTGGATATAGTATATCAATATGAGAATGACTCACCTATTAATTTCATAAAATCAATTTCCAAATGTTTCAAATATGAACAAAACCAAAACAAAATGATAATGAATCACTGCAAACAAACCATCAGACCTAACCTCAGGGACATTTTCAAAATTTGGGAACCGGTCATAGCTTTTCTTTCGGAACTAAACGAAATACATAATTTTACTACTTCAAAATGATCACTGCTCGTCAAGATTTATTTGGTTTTCATTGATGCACAAATATTTCAGAATACCCGCCATTTTTGTGTGATGATGAATATTTATTCAACGATAATCATGGTATCTCCATCATATCGCCCTTTCAACAGAATTATCTGCAATATTTCTTTTGTTTGAGTGGTAGATAAGACAATAGACAATACAAGATTATGTATATTCTCAATAAATTTTATTCTTGAATCTATGATGGTGAAATTTGAAAAAAATATAAATCTGCTTTCAAATAAGGTCCAACTGTATAGTACAAAAAAGAATAGAGTAGATCGTTCAAAAATAAGGTCCGAATAAAATGGTTGATCGCAAAGAAATTTATGAAAATGAACTAATCGAAGATGGCAGGTGTTTTAATCTACCAGTAGTTCATTTGTACCTGGTCGAAAAGATCAGTTTTTTTTCAAATTTAACCGCTGCTGCTTTCAAACTGTGAAACGATTTTATTGAACCAATTTATTGGTGCATCAGCGAAGAAAACCAAACTGCAATATCTGAACAAATACTCACTTTTCACGATTCAAAGAGTCGAAAGCCACACCTAAACCGCACTTCTTATTCTGATGTTCCATGCAATTATGGACAGTCGTTACGTTGTTCATGATGTCCATCACATCCCAGTTTTCCGGTTTGTCTCCATTCGCACTGATACAAGGAGCTGTAAAAGGAGAATTTTACTTTGGGATCGAGGTAGAAATTTGGATTAAGTAATGTACCTGGTCTTTGCAATGTGTTATTAACTTCGTCTATATTTTCTATATCCACATCTACAGTTTGAACTAGATTTTGCCCTCTCGGTCTTGCTGTTAGTCGTGATGCTATACGCTGGGGTACATTGGGTACAGCCTGAAAAATACTAATGTCTACACACTTTCAAATACCAATAGAAAGCCCATATTATGCAATTTTTAATTGCAAACCTGTGGGATCATTCTCAGAAATTTTTCTTACCCCATCTTCGTCTGCTTCCATGTCAGTGAACATATGTGACGGATTGTTCACTTTTTGGAGCAACTCGAGAGCCAATCTCCTACTCATATCGCCTTGAAATATTCCATGCTGGATGGGAAAATTTCAAACATGAAAATCAGACCAAAGTTGATCGAATCAAAGTTACCTGTAGGAGTTTTTCGGCTGTGGGCCTCTTCTTCGGATTTTTGGTCAGCGCAACTTTCACGAAATTATGAAAAGTGGGGCTCCTGAAATTCAAAATAAATGAAGCTTCGAAACAATCACAATCTACACGACGTAGTTATTTTACCATTTTTCCTTATCCTTGAGAGTGGGCGGCTTGAATCCACTTTTTGACATGAGAAACAGCGCCCTCATTGGATGCAAGTCGAACATTGGAGGTTGAAGCTCAGCCAACTCGATGGCAGTTATACCAATCGCCCAAATATCGCAAAGCTGATTATATCCGCCTTTTCTCTCAACAGCTGCCACCTTTAAAAAAATAAACTTCGAAAAGGCCCAAAAATTTGATTTTTAAATAGTACCTCCGGTGCCATCCAGTATGGAGTTCCGATGAAAGATTTCCTTTTATTTATTGTGGCGGTGATCTGGGCAGATACACCAAAATCTGCCAGTTTAACATCTCCACATTCTGTGAGTAAAATATTGGCCCCTTTTATATCCCTGTGCATCTTTCCCATGCCGTGGAGGTAGGACAGTCCGAGCAATGTCTCTCTACACATGTACGCGATCTGATTTTCCGTTAGAGGTCCAGTAACTGCAAATTCATTCAATAATCATCATAATCAAAATAGTCGTTTGGAGAAAAAAATATCACTTGATTTTATTCCTTCTGACGAAAGCAATTTATTCTAAAAGGATATCAGTTTAGGAGTGAGCTGATATGATTTACCACTTACTATGATAAATGTCCTGCAGTGATCCCCCTCCACAATATTCCATACAAATCCATAGTTTGTCCCTTCTAAGATAACTACCATAGTATGCAATTATATTTGGATGTCTACAGTCTCTCATCATGAGTATTTCTTGTTGGATTACGGCAAAATCATCTCCTACAAATTAAATGTATTAGCCCACAAAATTGATTTGAAATTAGTAAAATACATACCAGGTTCTAGTTTTATAACTTTTATTGCAGCCAAATCATTTGTGGAGATACGTTTTGCCTGGAAAAAATAATATTTTCGAATGTATTAATAATGAAACCAGTGGATTTCCTATAAAAAACCCTAGCATTATGTTGGACATCTATTCTATCATATTTTGGTGGCTGCTGAGTCTGCATTTTCAGACAATTCATTTCAAAGATCACTGAAAAATCCAACTGAAAAGATTTCCCCAACTCTTTGAGTAAGGAAGAGATATTCTCCACCTTTTCCTCATAATTTGATAAATATTATAATCTAATTTCAAATTGTCATCAAAACGATAGTTTTCAATGGAACAATAAATCAATTGGCTGAATTAACACCTGTTTTGGTGATAAATCAAGTGATATCTGAATTAGAACAATTTGAATCACTGATAGTTCTATTTTTGTTGATATCTCTTATCTAATCCCAACACTACCTATTTACTTGCTTAGTTATAGATATTGGCAGTTCATTCAAATACCTGTTCACATGAGGAAAATAGTAATTGAGATAAACAAGTATCATTAATGATCAATTCAGTATGTAAATTAAGGTACCTACTCTTGCAATGAGGATACCAAATAAAAAACAAATCCAAACTTTTCAAGGCTAATGACAAAATTCTGATTTCTTTATACCATAGTGTATGGTAATGGTCATCATGTAGGATTTATTTAATTTAATATAAGTAGTTCACACATGATTTATAACATTTATAAATCAGATTTAACCAGACTACTTCAGTTTTATTGATATGGAAAACAAGAATGTTCCACTAGATTATTTTGGAAGAAGCAAATTCGAAAAACCTTCCACTTATGCAGAATTTCTTTCTCATTTTCAAGTGCTTACAGGAGAATATTATAGAAGAATACATAGATTTCCTCAAGACTTAATATGATTACCTTATACACATCACCATAGGTTCCACTTCCTATACGTTGAATCAGCTCATATTCGTCCTGAGGATTTCTCCTCGAGATATCTGAGCTCAATACACCCTGAGCCATTGTTTATTTGTACACAACTATCACATTTTCGAACTCTAGAAACCCAAAATAAAGGAAATATGAATGTTTATTTGAATTTTTTGACAGCTTCACTCCGACATTTCTCATCAGACAATTTTCCTTTAGTTCCTTCACTGTGCGGGCGGTGTTGTCGTTCACGCAAACGTCGAGGCCCGAAGGACGTTCTGTGATTGCAGGTGCGTTCGGGCTTGTGGAATTCTATTTTTTCACTGCAATAGTATTGAATATTGATCATTGATGATAGTTTACGAATACAGCTTCATTTCATAAGTTCCCTTATAAGTAAAATTTAATACCCATTTTCGGGGTTCGGTGAATTACAAATCCTTTTAACGGAAGGATTCATATTCATCGAACGCAGCTTTAATAGCGCAAGGATGCGCAAAGAATCGATTAGCCGTTTCACCCATAGAAAATTTCTATAATTCGAATTTTGAAGGGAAAAACAAGGAATGGTTTTAATAACATCTAATTTAATTGGTTTCTTCTATTCATAAAATTCCAAATAAACCTGACAGATACAAAACATACTATCCTCTATTTGTATAAATAAGAATATTTACAATTCATTTTTCCAATACACAATTGCGCATCATTTAAATTCAAAGATCCATGAAAACTGCTTGTTCCTTTTAAAAATTGGAAAAACAGAAATGCTTAATTATATTGAATTCAAAAACCATATTTTGCCCTTGATTGCATTCTATTATGCTTGCTTGCAGACCACTGACTTTGCAATTCTTGTTCATTAGCCTTCGCTTTATGTGCCAAGTACGTAATATGATGCTTCTTTTTCTTTGTAGGATCTAATGAATCATCGTCCTCAGATGGTTTTGGTACATATTCTGGATCCGTAAGTGATTTTGTCATCCATAAATCTTTCTCAGCAACTAATTCCTCTTCATTAACATCTATGAGTTTTATATTACGTGGCATTCTACTTTTCTTTCCTACAAGCTCCTTAAAAGCGGCATTATCTAGGCCTTGGTATGGAGCAACTGGTTCTGGTGCTACATTTATGATAGGTTCTTCAACTACAGGCATTTCTTCAACAATATTTTTTTTGACAACTTTTTTTCCACAGACTTTTTGCCATAGTTCTTCATCATAAGTTTCAGGCATCTCTATATCACTATCATCATCACTTTCATTCACTGAGGATTTAGTTTCTGTTTCTTCTTTTTTTGTTGGAATTGTTTCTTTCTTCTTCCTTAGACTGTCTGGTATAAGAGGTCTTGTTGGTTTTTTTACTGGTGCATTTGTTTTACTTTTTTGTGTCAATACGTTGGGAATGAAGCTTTTGTTCGATAAGGGAATACATTTGACAGGAGGAAGCAATGATAAGAGACCAGTTCCTTTAACAGATTGCTTGAATTTCTTGGCTGCTGGTTCTGTATCATCTAAATCATTGAAGTCAGAAAGAGAAGGTATCATAATTCTCACTTTAGCCTTTTGCTTCGGTTGTACTTCAGCCTTAGGTATGAAATCTTCAACTACATCATCAAAACATGCATTTATAGTATCAGGTAGTACCTCTTTCTTCTGAGGTAATTTTTCAAATAAATTAGAGACAGTTTTGTTTGAAACAACAATTGCATCATCTTCTTCGTCAGATATTTCAGAGGACAGAGCAGGTTCACTTGATTTATTCTGGTTTTCACCTAATTCATGAATTTTCTCCCTTACTTCACTGTTAATTCCATTGGGTATGTTTTCTTCAGTAGAATTATTTCCGTTACTTATTTGAGGCTCAGGCTCTTCATCTTCGCCTACATCACTATCACTCCCATAATCATATGCCACAAGAGCCATTGGACTATTAATTGGAGAAACGATTTAAGATATTGATGATGAAAATTACCATAAAGGTATTTATACCATTTATTTATTTACCTTATTGACGTAGATATATTTTGAGGTTATTGTCAATGTCAAGTGAGATCACAGATCTGAGTGATATATTAGTCATAGAATTACGTGAAATTAGTAAGATCATTTTATTCTGTGAAAGGGGTGGTTCCGCAAAGCCGTAACAAGCCATGAAATAGAGTCAACTAGGCAACGCTGTAAGAGTATTTCTTTTCTATGAAATAATTTTCAATATTTCTTTTCTATTCAACTTTTGGGAAACCGTTCAATTATTATAACCATACAATGAGGAATGAGACCTAGATTGTTCACACTTCCAACCTAAATGTTTGATGGTGAATAATATATAAATGAGTGAATCTAAAATTATTTTTTAAATACTTTGTCAAGGAACGAAAGTTCAGTATTATCATTGTTTAAGGAGAACGAGGGTATTATCTAGGAGCATAGAATATTCTATGCTCCTAGGTATTATTAATGCCTTTCATACAAAGGAGGAGTTCAGTTGCAGTGTCCATATTACACTCTATTATAGGTATTATTTGTGATTGCAGAAGTCAGTTTTGTAATCTCAAACCTTACAACTTATGTTCGGGACTTCGCTTCCGGTTCTTTTTCCTACAATTCTGAAAATCGGGTTCAAGGAAGAGAATAAAAACTGCAAGGTGTAAGGTGTAACTGAAACAGGGAATAAATCAGTTTTCTTGCAGTAACAATCAGGGAAAATTATATTTCCCCGTTAATGTCAGTTTTTGGCGCAGCCACCATTTTGTTGATGGAACATAAACATAGAACTTATGGTAACAGTTCTATGGACATAAATACTTTGTAGTGTAAAAAGGTCCGATAGTATAGTGTATAGTACTGAAAATATTCTCAAATATTCATGTAGGAACCAAATGAAATGTAATTTTCACGAAAAACATACCAGACCATGATTTTATAGGTATTATTACACCAAAAGAGTCCGAGATATTATCAGTTCATAAATTGGTAATTTTTATTTTGGAACCATCAATCAGTGAATAGTGTCGTTCTATAGTCGCCTTTATTACTTATCCGCCCACTTTATAGACCCTTTCCAGAGGGTAACCCCCAGCCCACGTCCTCGAATCATTAGAACAAATACTTTAAGTGGCTTTCAACCTGATTAGCAACACGCAAACGTAATTCTAGAGGTTTAGAGTCCACCTTTTTGCCGGAATCATTCCCCCTGGGGAATTAGCGTTACGCAAACTAACTTTTTCATCGCCCGGTGATATATTGGAAGTAAAAGAAGGAAACGAAGCACGAACGGTATTCTTTTTGCCCCTGCCTAATCCATATTAATATGAGAACAGGTGTTAGGACACGTGTTGATTTTTTTCGCAGGATTGAGTTAGAAAAGTAGGGGAAAGGACCTTTGATATGTCGAGGGGATTTTCAGGCGACACGTGATATTTTCTTGGACTGAGTGGAGCAACAATGCGAATGTGATAGAGTTACAAGGTTCACAAGTTTCGCAGAAGAACTTGAAGTCTCATATTGATCTTACCATAGAGATTCTTTCCAAACGTCTAAATATCTGATATTCTGTGGACACAGCTGTTCTTATTTTTGTGTTCTGTGGCTGCTCAGAGGATGTATGAAGATGAACATAGAACTTATAGTATATTCTGAAAGGTCTATGGTAGGACTGGTAGGAGCATAGATATCTATGTGTGAGAATTATTTGTTCTTCAAGATCGATTGTAGGGAAACTAATAAACGTCATGTTCGTGTAAACGGATTTCAAAGCACCCAATTAATTTCGGTCAGATATCAATTCCTTTCATCCTTCTGGGGACGAGTACTCGAACGAACGAATACACTACGGTCTTCATTAAGGGTGAGTGTTAAGTTACCCCTAAATTACCGTTGACAACCTGCAATCATGCACGGCATTCATTTTGGGGGAGTCCAACAAAACCGCCATAAGGCCACTCTGCTCTCTGCGTTAATGTCTTTCTTATGCACGTGTGGGGCGTTGTGTCACGTCCGGGGTCCTTCGTGAAAGGATGCTGGAAAAGGACGGTTTCTATGACAACGCGACTGTATACGAAATGGCGCGGCGTAGTGAGGTTTTATGAATCGGGAGATGTGGTGATGAATGGGATGCTGAATAAAGCGGGATTATGCAGTATACGCTGGGCGATTTTCGTTTGGGGTCGATAATTTACTCTCGCTTTCAGCACTTTTTCACTCCATAGAGAATTAAAAAACTATACTCTACCTAAAATGTCTAGACATCTAAAGATATACCTATCTCTATGATCAAAAATCCCCATCACAGCCATGGAATTATGTGATCACAGACTATTTTACATCTTCTATGAACTAAATCAACAAGGCAACACCGAGTGTGGCACTAGTAAACTATGGTTCAGTCAGAGAGAAAGGATTAAAAAGCACTCTATGATATTTTATCTCTATGATCTTTATAACATCTGTCAAAAACATGCACGCCATCGAATTAAATCGGTATATTTTTCAAAATGACGGTCTTATATATTTAGGATCACTTGGCAGAACTGTCAGTCGTCATAAGGACAGAATTTTCCAGTGTGAGAACACCAAATTATGATTTAAATCAACAGTGAGATCAAGAGCGGAACCATAATCGAAAATGTTCAGGTATTTTTTCATTACATGAATACACGTTATGTGGGGATCACTTTGCTCCTGTCCAGTTCCATGTGCTGCTATATGTTACCGTAGATGTGTTCCCTGTGGAAGTCCTTGTTGCTCCTATGCATCCGCCACTCTACCACCATCTTCAATCCCGGTGGATCCTACAGTTTATAAAAAGAGATGCAGAAAGAAGAAGAAGAAAGCAAAAAAGATCCAGGATTTTACGAAGAGCGATTTAGAAAACATGACTCCAAGCCAGCTAGCTCTGTTGAGTGAAAGTGCGCAGGAAATGGTTATGAAAAAGATGGAGGAGGCAGGAATCGCTTTGGATAAGTTTGCAGATGCTGGAATACAAGCTGCAATGCCAAGGACTGGATATGCAGGTTCCGAAGGAGGGTTTGTGACACGACGATGTGATCCAAGATGTAGAGCAAGGAGGTCTAGACCGGCTACTGCTGGTTGTACACCGAGAATACCCATGAACGACTTCTGTCCATCTAAATACAACACGACGAGTTACTGTGGAGTTGGTGGTCTTCATAAGTCGGATGCTTCAACTACCACTGACATCAAGACGAACGCATCAACGTCCACCAACCATCTGGATTTGTTCTGTGGGGCCCAGAGAGCTGGTGGGAACTCGCTTCAAGGAAACACGTGTGGTAATCCACAGGCGATGCAGCAGCAGTACAACCAAGCTCTCCAGCAGCAGTGGCTGCAGAAATGTTACTACTGCCAAGTTATGGCCCAGCAGAATCCGTTCAGGTTCAATAATACACCTCCAGTACCTCAAAATTTGGTAGAACCTAGCGTGCAACGGATTTTTCCTCAAAGTACAGCTCAATCGCAGAATTCCTTCCAACAAGGTGCACTTCCCTTTTCACCAATCTTCAGTGGATCCTTCTCTTTTCCTTCGAACCAGGCACAAAGTCTTAATTGTCAGAGCATGTTGTTGTCATTGCCTGGCGTTGGTACACCTGGTTATCCAGAATATGTCACACCTATCGGTAAAAAGTGTCAAACTTGTGGTCGTATCAGAAAATATAAATAAAATGCTTTGTGTGATTTATTGTAATTTTATTGAATATACTCATCATGCCAAACACCTTGCATGTCAAAAAACTGTCAGAGGGTGTTTTTTTAGAGTGATAGAATTTTCGATAGGGATAACTAAGATGTCTAGATGCATCAAGAAGCATTGAAAATTTATTGTTACCGGTCCAAATTAAAAATAAATGTCAATGAAATACAAAATTCAGATATACAGGGTGAGTCCTTGACATATATTTTAACTGAAGATTCATGAGGCCTAAGGAAACCTTTTTTCATTTTCCTTGTTTCCGAAATTGGCTATGTTAAAGAGATATAGCCATTTGAAAAAAAATCGGGCTAAATATGTGCCTGAAAAAATTCTCTGCAAACACTTCAAGGTCCATATTTTTCGATTGAAATTGAGGTGATTAGATGTTCTGGGTGATACAATTGGAAAATACTCAAGCACTAACCTTATTCGAATAAGAATGTAACAAACACGTTATTTCCTAACAAAAACACTTAGTTCTGCCAGATTATTTCTGCAATTGAAAAGCCATATTTCTACCACCAAAATAAGTTCCTTCTTCGATTTTCCTGAAGATTAGTTTATAAACACTAATAATTTGTTCACATTTTCCTCGATATTCTAAAAGGATCTCATAAAAATTGGTTCCTCACTAACCTATCCTAACTCCATTAACCAAAGTCATATCACTAATAATTTGTTCATATATTTTCCTCGATATTCTAAAAGGATCTCATAAAAATTGGTTTCTCACTAACCTATCCTAACTCCATTAACCAAAGTCATATCACTAATAATTTGTTCATATTTTCCTCGATATCCTAAAAGAATCTCATAAAAATTGGTTTCTCACTAACCTATCCTAACTCCATTAACCAAAGTCATATGATTCGGGGTCGATAACCTAACCTTACCCATCCTCTGTGATATTTCATTCACAGAACTCTAGAGAAGACGATGCCAGATTACCGATTTTCTCTTCAAACAATGGTATAGGCCATGCATGGCCAAGAGGTCGACCGCGATCTACCGGTCGACCGCGGAGGCGATTTTGGTAGCCCCCAAGAGATGAATAAACTGAAAATGAAATCTTTTCGAGTGCATTACGCTCTATTAGTTTCTTAGTCACTTTAAAAATAAGCCATAAATGACATTTCTCTGTCACGAAACACTGTGATGCGACGAAGTGAAGCCTTATATGGAAATTTGGAACAATTGCTAAAGGAAGACTTGAAAAAATGTAGTTTCTCATCACTACCATCTGATGAGTCTACAGCTGATGTGACTGACATTGCTGAAATCTGCATTTTCGTGCGTTTAGTTTCGACGGCAAGAGAAGAATTATTGACGATGATTCCATTGAAGGGGCAGACCAGAGGTTTCAAAGATTTTATAGAAAAAACTGAGTTTCCGATTCACAAACTAGTTGCTATTACGACAGATGGAGCACCTGATATGCTTGGAAAAAGAGCTGGTTATATTTCATTATGCAAAAATGATGACGACATTGTCGACATTCCAAGTTTCACCAACTATATCACTGCATCATACACCAGTTTTGTGTTTTAAAATTCTTGACTCGGATATAATTATGAAAATTTCCTTTAGAATAGTTAATTCTTTTCGAGCCAGAAGTTTGCAAAGGCGCCAATTTAGAGCTCTACTTGAAAAGACTGAGGCCGAACACTCTGATCTTTTGCTACATACAGATGGCTTAGCCGTGGTGCTTTTTTAAGGAGGTTTCGCCAACTATTGCCAGAAATCAAAATTTTTATCCGATCAAAAGGAGAAGAGGTACCTGAGCTTGAAGATGATGAATGGCTCATGAGGTTGGCATTTCTTTGTGACTTAACGGAAAACCCCAATGCATTGAACCTAAATCTTCAAGGGAAAAACATGAATGTGATTGATATATAAAAACATTTAAAAGTCAGATTCAGTTACATGCATCTCAATTAAGACGAGGTGAATTGAGAAACTATAAAATCATGGAAGAAGAACGTATGCACAATTCAAATAAGGACTTTGAAACTTTCGCTAGACAACTGGATGATTTGCACCTGGAGTTCGAAAGAAGGTTTGAGGGTTTCGCCGCTCTCGAGGAAGTGCTAAGTTTCATGAGTTCATGACATTCCCTTTTGGTGAAAGCATTGACCTTGACAGCTTAACTGTTAACATAGGCAAGTTTATTGATTCCGAATCTGTTGTGATCGAAATAGAGGTAATTAAAATGATATGTGACATATTTTTGAAAGTTTCAACTTCATTTTTTGGTTCCACCTATCTTTGCGAATCGACATTTTCAAGTAAGAATGTAATTAAAACAAAACATCGTTCCTGTTTGATGCCCATTTAGATTCTTGTTTGCGCATCTCAGTTACTTCTTACACGCTCCACTATGACAAACTTGTTGAGAATAAGCAGTGCAAAATATGTACCCAAAAACATAATTCAGAATGAAGATTATGTATTTAATATCAAACGTTTAAATAAGAAACACTTATTCAGTTATTGCTATAATGTTTTATTTCTCTCTTGTAAATTCCATACCTTACAGTCGACCGCAAGAAATATTTTTGGACAGAAGTAGACCTCAGAGTTCAAAAGTTTGGCCACCCCTGGTATAGGCGATGTAGCCGCCACGCAAGACAAGCCGTTGTTCTGTGTCTCCACCGCCAACGCAACGACCTAGGAGTATAGAATGTATACTCCTAGCAACAACTAACGAGTCCCATCACAGGTCACAGGCCAGTCTGTCTGTGATAAAATGAACGACGCTTACACGATAACTTTCTCCATGGACTTCGATTTATTTATTTATTTACTTACAGAGAATGAAGCAAACAGGTGATGATTGTGAACTGTAGTGTCGATTAAGAATTCCAAGAGGACATTGTTCAGATAGATATTTTCCTGAAGGACCGGTAACAATAAATTTCCAATAGAAACTGTGTAATTTCATGCTTCTCAGAATTCAATGTTATCTCCCACATTTGTGGGAATTTTTTTTTTAAATCGAACGTTTTTCCATCATAGAGATTTTAGTCTTGACGAAGTTGTTAAACCTCCTGACAACAATGTTTATTTGTCAAGAGACCAGAGAAGAAATAATATTCGATGATATTTAATTCAGGGAAGCATTCAGATTTTTTATGAAATTCATTAGTTTTTCCTCAAATTTGTTCGTATACAATTAGGAATAACTCGAAAACGACGCGTTTTATTGAAAAAATATAAGAATACTAGCTGGCCCGGCGAACTTTGTTCCGCCTAAATGATATTTACGGTGGATTTCACTAATCGTAATCACCGGTGATCAGAGATCAACATCTTGGTTCTCTGATTTTTTAACTGTCGAATCGAGTTGATTCTATATCAAGCTCCTATCACCGATGATTACGCTTTGTGAAACCCATCGTTAAAGTTGTATCAACTAATCATTGCTATTTTTTCAAGGGAGATCTGGAGATAAGTTAGGCAAAATATACAAAATTTTAGTAATATTGTTATTCGCAAGAAAAGAATTCTCTTTATTTAAGCGGTATCTAATTATTGTTGAACATATAATTTTTCTGTGAATACATTACAGTTTTGTCATTGCTGTACCTACCTACATAAAAATATGAATCACGATCGAATTATATGGATGAGAAATAGTTCCAATGATAAATAATTACCTCTGATCACTGTAGAAACCATTTTAGTTCTGCCAATAAAACGCTGAAAATTCGAATTGAAGTACTTTGTCTATGGTACTTTAATCTCACTTCACAGAATACAAATAAGTTGAGACGTTTTTTTATTTTTCTTCTTGACTAAGACATTTTTGTTTTGGCCCACAGCAAAGAGTTGGAGGCAACTCAAATTAGGTACACACTATTTGTTTACATCGCCATCTGACGGGGAGAATATAAAATAAAGTACCTACGAATAAGCTGTAGCGTAACTGTAACTGTAGCGACACCTAGTGGCCTTACTCAAAAGAAGGAAAAGCATTTCCTGTATAAGTAAAATTTTCATCGATTTTTTCAAAGTTTTATTGTATTTTATAATAACCGTAGACGAATCCATATTTGAAGTTTCATAACAATCAGTCCATCCGATCTCCAGTTATGAATGGTGTAACCAACATCTTTCTTTTATATATATAGATTTTATTTTCTAAAATGGTTTATCTTTTTCGAGTGATTTAATAGTATTTTTTCGTGAATTTATGGGTCGACTACGCTGTAACTTTCATAGCAGGAGGAATATGGAATAAGTTTCAATTGAGGAATATGCAACATGAATAGAGTAAACAATCAACCAAAATTCAGTTCATTCGAAATATCGGTTCCGAATATATGGAAAGAATAGTGTTAAATTCATGGATTTTTGACGACACCCTGTATCTTTCAAACGAAACCGAATTTTGAAAAATGGTATGGAAGAAGTGTTTCGTTTGATGGAAGGAATCTACAGTTAAAATATATGTATGTACAAGTCAAAGACTCACCCTGTATAAATGATGAATGTTGATACAAACCCATGGGCGCCGGCAGCAACCCGTAGAAATTTTTCTCAGGGGGGGGCCAAAATAGAAATTAGAAGGTAATATTGAGGTGTCAGAACCTCATGGGGGGGTGCATGGAGTGAAAAACAATTATTTATGTGATATTTTTGGGATATCAAGGAAAATATGAAATATGGGATATAAGGACTTTTCTCCGTATTCATTATTCATCGAAAATATGAAAAGGTTATCAGTGATTACAAACTAATTTTCAGGAAAATCGAAGAAGGAACTTATTCTGAAGGGGGAAATATGGCTTATTAATTGCAGTTATAATCGGACAAAATTATGTGTTTTTGTTCGAAAAGATCGTGATTTTAACATTCTTATTGAAATAAGGTTATTACTTGAGTATTCCCCAAATGTATCAACTCAATTCCAATCGAGAAATATTTTTCTATTGAATCATTAAATCTCCAGTTCTTCAATTTCTCTCTCTCCTCCATTCGCAATTTCATCACCAATATCAAACGATCGAACTCATCCCGAGAGAATGCCACGTGCCTCTCATCTCTGATGTCTGTCGACAAGTAGTCCTCGATAACATCATCTGCGACATATAATTACCTCGTAACGACCTCAAAGTGGCACCCATATACATTCCCGCAGCACAAAGAAAGAACCCCCAAACTTGCAGAAGGGCCCGTCAGTGCTCATAATGCGAATGATTTATTGCCTTCTCGCGAAACCCGAGGAGCACCGAATCTGTACCAGTTTTCCCTGTCGCCATTCTGTGGAAGGCAGAGTTGCCAACCGAAGCTTTGAAATCGGAATTTTTCAACTCAATCTGATGGGAATGCACACATCATCCAGCAATTTGGTACCTTTTGTCTTTCAATAATGAATCGTGAGGTGCTTGTCTTCCGGCTAGTGCTACCTATTGAATTCCACCTGCTCGGGCGCCATTTACAATAGGTTTCATTTTTGTAACTGCTCTCCCTTTATAGCCCAACCTATACTACTCCATTCACTTTTATTTAATCACATAGGAGGTCATGGTTTCGTTTTCAGGAGTTGGTGCCCCTGATGAAAAGCACAGAACATATGATGAAAAGTCAGTGCGCGCACAGTTAATATCGTTAATGACACTACGACGTTGCCAGTTTCTATGTTTATATCAAAGTAAAAGTATCGAAGATATTCCACATTTTGTTAGGTTTACAAATTGTTCGCAGATTTTTGGTATTTAAACGATATTTGCAGGTGAGTTTTTCGTCGAATATCCAAGATTAACGTATGTTTATTGTTTTTAGCACCAGTTTGGAGCGTGAGGACGATTTTCAAGACCAGGACGAATGTTTACATTTCGAGGTTGAAGGGGTACACGGCAATTTCGTTGAAAAAGCTGTTATTTTTACAGATATCGCAGTAGATGGATTGGATGGAGCCTCGAGAGGTCGATTAGGATGATATTTTTCAGGTTTTCCAAGAAATTTGGCGATATCTGAGCAGATTTGCAAAAGTTGGGTACCTCACTAATGAGGTGGAACTTAGACCTAATTCTCCTATAAGAAATGCCTTTCAAAGGTCGAGATGGTGAAAAATGTATTCATTAGATGTTGTTTGAACAAACGCAGCCGAATTTTATACCCCAACATTGATTTTAAGAAGTTATCAACAAAATAAAATTGACATTATTCTTGATTCTTGTAATTACCCATCAATTCATCTTATATCTTTGGGTTGATTTTTTAATGAATTCTTGATTAGAATCAACAATTGATGTCGTCAAGTCTTGAACTTTCAGTTCAAGAGGATAATGAACATTAAATCTTCACAAGCATGCATATGAAAATTATGTGAAAGCAATGCAATTTTTTCCATGGCGAAAAATAATATATTTCAACAGTGATCTCTTGTACTTTTCATACAAATAACTAGAAAAGGAATCCTTTCTATCAATTCATATAAACGTTAATTATTTTCGTCCATCACATCTTTTCCAATTCATTCATTTTCCGAATAAATTCACATTCTGAGAAATACGCTAAGAATGTAGAAAGGGCAACATAGTGTTGACTTGGAACATAAAAATATTTTGAAAAACTTCATAACTTCGATACAGAGTGGAATGTGTCAAATTTCCAAGGCCAGAGTTGTGATTTTATAATTGTGAATGGAGTATACTAACCTAGTAGCTTTTCGATCTTTGGAGCAGAGTTATGTTTGAAAAGGTGTTATCCATGTGGAATTTTGTAACTTTGTAGATTTTCGATGCTTCTGCATGTGGGTTCGTGCCTCAAGATGATGAGAGATAATTGCTGAATGTAAACATAAATCTTCATTTAAATTGAGAATGTGAACTTTCACAAATACCTAGGACCATAGAATAATTATTCTATGCTCCTAGCAAATACCCAAAATAAGAGAATAAGCTCCTGGGAACTTTATGAATTTCTACAAAATATTCATTTGACTTCGATGATCTACCAAGTCAACAAAAATATCAATGGAATCAATGTTCTGTATTGTGGTTTTCCTGAATTCTAAATCAAACAAAATTTAAAACAAGCACTTTTCTCATAAAAACTACACGAAAATACACAGAAATATGGTCATTTTTTAATCGAAAACATTTTACAAAAACTTATATCGCAGCATTTCAAAAGGTACGTAAAATAATACGTAATTACCTACTCAGCTTCTAGTAGGGTAGGAAGTGGGTGGTGGGGTAGCTCTGCTATAGGTCACCTTATTGCAAGAATGCCGAAGGGCTGAACAACAGGGAGGAAAACAGTACTGGCAGCAAGGTTGACCACAGGGAGAGTTGGGACAGCAGAAGATGGAGATGTCTGTTACACAGCAGCTGCAAGGATTGCAATATCTGGAAAGAGAAACATTCATAAGAGCTGTTTAGCTCCAGGATGAAAACAGTTTTCCGATCTTCAAATGGCACTATGATAATCAATTCGTTTGAGACCATTTCTGGTCTAGAATTCCACTAATTTTGTACATTAGGGCACAATGTATAGATGGTATAAACATTTTGGACATAGAGAACTCACCCAGGCATTTCGGGAATTTTCGTACAACTGTAATTTTGACAATATAAAGAATATTTGAAATATGTCAATCTTTACACAGATGACTCGAAAAAGAAGCTGCAGGAGCATCACAAATCTTCGTAGTTTGTGGGATAAAACAAGAAATAGTACTTATATAAAATAACCCCTTATACCATAGAAAGAGGAGACACAGCATCTCATTCATGGATTCGAAAATTGGCGAAGCCAAAATATAGTAAGTTTTCGATGAGTGGAACGAAGATAGATAGCATAAAGGATAGCAATATCATTAGATACTGCCGTCGCAACATTGCAGAATCCCACTTTGTAAGGTCCAGTGGCGGGGTGTTATCGGTATCGAAGAATTCGTACAATGTTTTGAACATTGAAACAGATTCTGAGTTAGGTAAAAAGACTCAGCTAAATTCAGAATTGATGATCCTCCTCTCAATATCTAAAGGGAATCTGAAAAGTGAAATTCTAAAAATCGGAGAATCTACACCACTATTACTTAGAATGGTGAGAATAGAACAAACCTATGTAAACTCAAATCAGGATTCCAATATACCACAAACAAGACACTCACGAACCCTTTTGGTCAACGTGTTTTAATAATAATATTCAGAAATAAATCCAAATCTCACTTTTCATACGCGATATCGCGATGACAACACTGTTAAAAGGTCATTAGTAACACAAAATTGAAATAGCGGTACGGAATTAATGAATGAACTGGCCACAGATTCAGAAAACGGTGCCCATTCATTACCTGAGACAAAAACGGCCGAGCCGTTTCGCGAACATTCCGATACTTTAGTAAATTTAATGTGAAGAATGCACAATATTTGAAGAAACTCATTTTTGGCATTAACGCACAAATGAGTAAATGAATTGCAAAAAAATCTCAATAATTTGTCGCAAATGTCGTAAGCTATGGAAGCGTTGCAATAAACATGTCTGTTTATATTTCTTTACATTTGTTTTGGCGAAAGCGAAAATGAATGTACCAAAAGAAATTATTGAGGCAGCCAGTGTAGCTTCAAGTTTATTACCTGCAAAATCAGCTTCAAGGTACGAGCGAGAATACGACGACTTCAAAAAGTGGCAAAACAAAAATAGTGTGATTGGGGTAACTGAAGATGTTTTGTTGGTCTACTTGAATCAACTATCAGCTAGATTCAGCCCTGATACTTTATGGGCAAAATGCTCTATGCTGAAAAGCTGCTAGGAAATGAAAGAAAATTCCCCTGTTCGTAGGTTTGTTTTCCTTACAAAATTTATTGAAAAATATGACGTTTAGTTGTCATTTGCAGATTTCAAAATGTAATAGCGTTTCTGAAACGAAAAAATGAGCGTTATACGCCAAAAGAGGCCAAGGTATTAAGTAAAGACGAGGCTGAACAATTTCTTTTACATGCCCCTGATGACCAGTGGTTGCTGGCGAAAATTGTAACAATATTTGGGATTTTTGGATATTGTCGATGTGACGAAATTGTCTCCTTAAACATGAATGATGTAGAAGATATGGGAAAATACGTTATTGTGACATTGCGGCAAACAAAAAATTTAACAACAAGAAGATTCACCATAACCGATGATGGCTGCAGCTTCAAGCCCTGCATGTTATACAGAAAATATGTAAATCTTCGGCCTCCTGAAACAGAAAGCCTGAGATTTTTTTTGACATACCGACATGGAAAGTGCATTTCCCTTAATGCTGGCCAGCACACTATTGATGGTGTCCCAAAGCAAATAGAGAAATATTTAGGTTTAAAAGACCCAGAGTTATACACCGGCCACTCTTTTCGCAGAACTGGAGCCACTATGGTTGCGGATTCGAGTGGAGATATTTTAGCACTAAAGCTTGCAGGAGGGTGGAAGAGCACCGAAATTGCGATGAGTCATGCCGATGATTCGGTCAACAAAAAAATCGAAATGTCTAGCAAATTATTTGGTAGTAAGGAGAGTACAAATGTTCTGCAGTCCTCGAGTTCAGCAGTTTCTGAGTCAACAGATGGTTCATCATCATCAGTATCAACTCTTTCATCATCAAAAATCTGTGTTACTGGAAATAACAATTGACCATGATTTTCAACATATATGACGATAAAACAAAATTTTCTAATGTAAATAATACTACTAACTTGTAAAAATTTTGCAAGTTAACTGTCAGTTTTACAAGTTAGTGACTTGATAAAATAAACTTTCTTGATTAATATTGTGTTTTTGGAAACTGACGTTTACAAATAAGAAACAAATAAAATTATTTCCCATATCAAAACAAAAATGGAATTCATGGAAAAAAAATTAATTCTAATACATACAAAGCAATAATTTCTCCCTTGAACTGCAACATTGGCGGCTCCAATTGTTGAAAATTTTATTTAAATGAGAGACTGCCGTGTATGTAAAGCAAACCTCATACTTAGTTGTGTGTTGAAAGGCGCGTCTCTTCTTTTTAAAGTCTAAGCCTCTAACCTTGATCCTGAATCATGGTTTCAACTAATCAAATCTGAAAGAGGTGACTAAACATCATAAATAGATTGTCATCCAACTCAGCCGGACCCCATTAATTCCCGTGATTCCCATTGTACATCGCCGGTTCAATCTGAGATTTTATCAGTTGAATACACTCGATAATTGAAACTAAAAGAAGGACTAGGACAGACAATGCGCCCTTCGATTGAAGCAGCGAAAAATATGGGGGAGGGACATGAAGACTAGGTACGAGAGCGGTCGATGGAATTGCATTGGGAACATCCGAAATCGGTACAATCCTATGGAGAAAAATCGTGAAAAACAGTGACTTTGTGTCAAAAAATCTTCCGACCTCGAATACTCAACAATGCGCGCATTTGTTTGCTGGAAATTCCACTCTGGATTCATTGGAAATATATGAATATTACACCTATTGACAGTCTTAAGCCCGAGATACGAACTGTGAGAAAAAAATCTGTTATGTCTCGAAACTCTCAACACCAACAAAGCCAGTGGATCCGACGGAATCTCACCGATTGTTCTCAAGAAAAGTGCCCCCGAACTAACACCTGTCCTCTGCAAGTTGTTCAACCACTCTTACAAATTGGGTGTTTTCCCATCCAACTGCAAAATTGCAAGAGTACAACCAGTCCCTAAAAAAGGCAAAAAGACCCTACCTAGCAACTACAGACCTATCGCTTTGTTATCTATTATTTCAAAGGTCATGGAAAAGCCATCAACTTCGAGCTCATGAAACATCTGGAACACTCAGGAATCATCAACGATAGACAATATGGTTTCCGTCATCAGAGATCCACTGGTGACTTCTTCGCTTTTACGTCTCACATATATGGCAGCTATCTATTGAGAAATATGGTGAAACCCTAGCCTCAGCACTGGATATCTCCAAGGCATTCGATCGAGTCTGGCATCAGAAACTCCTCGCCAAGTTTCCTTTCTATGGCGTGCCCCCAATATGTTCTCTGCTGGCTAGTTTTCTCTCAAACAGATCTCTTCATGTAGTGGTCGATGCAGTTTCATCTGACTCTCTACCCATAAATGCTGGTGTTCCGCAGGGATCAATTCTGGCTCCGACACTATTTCTACTTCACATCAACGATTTGCTGGAAGCAACTTCGTGTCCAGTGCACAACGCGGATGATAGTACCCTTCATACCGCCCTTTCTTCTAGGGCTCCAATAACAGCCCACCAAATCAGAAACGAACGAGGAAAAAATGTTAACAACATAAACATGGACTTGGCAACAATTCTTGAATGGGGATCTAATAACTTGGTGGAATTCAACGCAAACAAAACACAAGCATGTCTTTTCTCTAGAAAAGCCCATCTTACTGTGCCCAGCATAGAATTGTCGGGAGTGACCATACCATTGAAGTCATTCATTTCGATGCTTGGTATTACTGTCAGCAGTAACCTTTCTTGGGAGAATCACGTGAGATCCATTGCTAAAAGTGCAACCCAAAAACTTGGTTTTCTGTTTCGTGCCAGATTTCACCTCAGGTCAGCTGTCTATGATCTATAAGGCACAGATTCGACCTGTCCTGGAATACTGTTCCCATATTTGGAGTGCTGCACCTGAACAAATCCTGAAACTCTTGGATTATGTACAAAAAAGGGCAATTCGTCTCGTCGGTGATGCCTCGCCTACAAACTCGCTCACTTCACTGGAACACCGTAGAAGAGTGGGCGATCTGTCTCTATTTTATAGATATTTCCATTGGCGATGCTCTTCTGAATTATCAGCAATCGTTCCCCTTCTGGCAGTCTCTTCGAGACTAACCCGTCAAGTTAAGCCTTCACATCCATTCGTGGTCACTTTGGAGACCTGCAGAATATCTCGCTTCAAAGACTCGTTCATCCAACGAACAGCAAGGCTTTGGAACAAATTGCAATCCTAGGTATGCCTAGGAAGGTGTTCCCCGAGGCATATAACCTCCAGAAATTCCTACCAATTCCTACCTGCTTGCCTTTGGTTCTCACGATGTTCTCTGAACATTACAGGATATTCCTTTTCGTGAAAACCACAACTTGAAAAAAAAAGGAAGGAAACCTTCAGGCCACAGATTCGAAGAAAGTCACAGAGTTGGGTCTTCTATGTTACCGAAGTCGTCCATTCGCAGTATAAATTTTGTGATGAATATTAAAAATAAAAATATGAGTTTTGAACAGTTGTCGATACGGCGACATATACTCCATTCACAATTATAAAATCACAACTCTGGCCTTGGAAATTTGACACATTCCACTCTGTATCGAAGTTATGACTTTTTTCAAAATATTTTTATGTTCCAAGCCAAGACTATGTTGCCCTTTCTACATTCCTAGAGTATTTCTCAGAATGTGAATTTATTCGGAAAATGAATGAATTGGAAAGGATGTGATGGACGAAAATAATTAACGTTTATGTGAATTGATAGAAAGGATTAATTTTCTAGTTATTTGCATGAAAAGTACAAGAGATCACTGTTGAAATATATTATTTTTCACCATGGAAGAAAATTGCATTGCTTTCACATAATTTTCATATGCATGCTTGTGAAGATTTAATGTTTATTATCCTCTTGAACTGGAAGTTCAAGACTTGACGACATCAATTGTTGATTCTAATCAAGAGTTCATTGAAAAAAAATCAACCCAAAGATATACGATGAATTGTTGGGTAATTACAAGAATCAAGAATAATGTCAATTTTATTTTGTTGATAACTTTCTTAAAATCAATGTTGGGATATAAAACTCGGCTGCATTTGTTCAAACAACATCTAAAGAATACATTTTTCACCATCTCGACCTTTGAAAGGCGTTTCCTATAGGAGAATTAGGTCTAAGTTCCACCTCATTAGTGAGGTACCTAACTTTTGCAAATCTGCTCAGATATCGCCAAATTTATTGGAAAACCTGAAAAATATCATCCTAATCGACCTCTCGAGGCTCTATCCGATCCATCCACTGCGATATCTGTCCAAATAACAGCTTTTTCAACGAAATTCCCGTGTACCCCTTCAACCTCGAAATGTAAACATTCGTCCTGGTCTTGAAAATCGTTCTCACGCTCCAGACTGGTGCTAAAAACAATAAACATACGTTAATCTTGGATATTCGACGAAAAAAATCACCTGCAAATATCGATTAAGGTGGGCGTTCAATGTAGTGTGTTTTTATTTCAAGTTGATTTCGAAAACGGTTTCACTTTGAAAACTGAAATTTTGTGGGTGAACTCAGAAAGGATTAGGGTTTTTGTTGAAATAATTTTAATCGATTTCATTCCGACAGTCAATTTTTTTTCTTTCAAAAATAGAAGAAAATGAGCCAACCCATGCTTCTCTTTTATTTCAACAGAAAGACCCATGAAAATAGTTCAACATCCGATTAGAAGTGAATCTACAGATAATTTCGTTCAGAAGATTAACTTGAAATACGGAATTGGCAGAGAATGGCCAAATTCAAATTTTGGCGGGAAAAAGTTCCTGCTTTACCCACAAATTCGCTCATTCCATAGTTCGGCGATTTTCGGATAGAGAGCGCCATTGTACATTTCATTCATGATTAGAGAGATATTCATAAAACTTGATAGTGATAGTGCATGTTCTATGGAGATATCCATAAAATGGACGGTGGCACCTCTATCGGCTGAGCTTTCCAACTCGTTTTAAACGCCGACCTTAAATATCAAAAATTTGTAAACCTAACAAAATGTGGAATATCTTCGATACTTTTACTTTGATGTGAACAAAGAAACTGGCAATGTCGTTTTGTCATTAACGATATTTTCTGTGCGCGCACTGACTTTTCATCATATGTTCTGCTTCTGTGCTTTTCATCAGGTGCACCAACCTAGGAGCATAGAATAACTGGAGGGAAGGCTTCATACGCTCGACAGATGATTTTGAACTGCCAATAACGGCGGAGGTTAGAGTTTCGTGTGACGCTTGATAGATAACGCTGAGATCCTTTATTCAGTAACATGTCAGATATTTTGTTCTATGGCGCTACAATTGCAAAGAATATAATGTGGCTGTCATTGTTATTGATACATTTATGCTTCTTTTTAAATAAATCATAACATAGACAATATTGATGACATAAAATCGCTTTATTCTAATCAACTTTTTATGCGCAATTTTATGGGAAGTCTGTGATCGGCAATAAATTTGTCAAAACAATATCCTTATCGGAAAAAGCGAACATTCAGGTAAGTATTATTATTATTATACGGGAAGACTGAGGTTTTATCTGTTCTCGTGTATTATACGCAGAATTGTATGGTAGGTACCCCGTTTACATTCCCTCTGCTAACACTTAGATTCGGAGCGGGAAACAGATTTTTCTTCCTATATTCAATCTTATTCTTGTAGCCATTTCTTTACACGTGCTATATGCATTATATTGTCGGATTTACGAAAAAAAGTATGTATTGCTTTCTTTCAAAAGAATATATATTATGATATAGTAATAAATGGGACCTAATAAGTAATAACAACGAATAACCATTAAAGATAATTTTATTAAGGATAGCCATGTTGTAGGAAGAAACGACGTTGTCGCCATCTCGTGACCTTGCGGCGAACTGACAAGTTCGGACGTTTTTGGCAGTTCATTTTCGTAGGGGAGCCTTCTCTCCAGTTATTCTATGCTCCTAGCACCAACTCCTGAAAACGAAACCATGACCTCCTATGTGATTAAATAAAAGTGAATGGAGTATACGCATTCCCGAAATTTTCACACCCTCCCTCACGGCCATCCCCAATTTCCAGTGCAAGTTCCCGAATCCAGAATTTCGTTGTCAGCTCTCGGACCATCATCCTCGGGTTGCTTCCCCTTGCAGTCCTCCTGTCCTGTCGCACAATCCTGCGTGGTTCGGAACCGGCACGAACGGAAAAGAAGCGAGCCAGTCTGTTTTCGCCCTTAGCGCGCATCCGACGTCGAGGGGTTCCGTAGCGTCGACGATATTCGCGATCTCTTCTGCATCCGATTTCGATATCAGGAATTGTGCTTCGGTCGGGTTTGGCGAGGAGTTTTGTGCTTTTCGGAAGTCTGGATAGGAGATCTGACTGATCTGAGGTGAGAATCGCAGGCAGGATGCTGGGGTGGTTGGGATGCCTTATGACTGAATTAATGCTAAGGCTGAGAGGCTATTTTTGAATGAAATCTTAACTGAGTGAAGTTCAATTCGATTGAAGTATTGCCCATGAGTTTAGGCACAAATTTGAGAGGCCAAAAAATCTTCTATTGTAGCTGCAGTATCTCTGGCTTGAGCAGCTCTATCTGCACCTTTCTTGTCTGATATCCAAGTATCATATGCTGATTAACATCTATAAGTCCTCTTCCAATAAGCCAAGAGCAAAGTTCCCCAGCCAACGTATATCCCATAAGTTTTGGCACACATTTCAGAGACCAAAAAGTCACGAAAATTATACATTTGTTTATTGTTTTGTCATACACATTGATAAACGTTTCAGAAGCAACAAAACTATCAATTCAAATTGAATGAAGAGGGCCATTATCTTTCACAGAAAACAATTTGCTGCGAACCCTAATATCAAGTTTTGGACGGTATCAAGATCGATTTCTCGGATCTTCCTGTATATTCGGCGTCGAAGTTCCTCTTCATTTCGGGCTTCCCATCCTCCATCGTAAACTTTTCGCGATAAGAGCCGAAAAATCTTCTTTGGGTCGAGCCTGTGGAAGGTAAGGGGAATTGCCGTTTCGCGGAAAAAATGGTACGTTTTGGTCGGCTGGCCAATCTTGAGTTTCTCTTGCATAGTGCCTGGACGCAAGGTCTGGCCAGAACATAAAATCGTCTCCAGCGTGCTCTGCTTCAATAAAATTAACTAGCGATATCGTTAGATGTCCTTATTGACGTGATAGTTATCTTATCGAAGTACCAATCTTGTTTTCCGCTCTTCTTACCAGTATTACGGTCCTTGCTTTGGCAAAAATTCTAGGTCTTCCACTTTTTGCAAGGTTCATACTAGGAATACGTTGCTCTCATTAATTGCGGATTGTCCGATAAATACGAGAATGTATTGATATCTAGTTAGCCTAGACCAGTTCCATGCATAAACAAAATATGTATTGCGATACCATATCAACGAACAATAACTCTTTAGAATTGTCAGTGTAGAGTTCGACGTCAAAAAAGTAAACCAGAGTTACGCAAAAAATTAAAAAAAAATGTCAACCGAAATTGTAAAAATCGAAAAATTGGAGTATCGATCCATCATCAAGTACCTGTATTTAAAAGGGTTAAGAGGTAAGCAGATTTACGAAGATATGCTTAATACCCTTGGTGATCAATGTCCTTCGTATGCGACCTTGAAAAATTGGACTGCAAGCTTCAAAAGAGGTGAATTTTCCATTGAAGGTGATGACCGTTCGGGAAGGCCAGTTTCTGTGTCAGTCCCCGAAAATATCGATGCAGTTCATGACATGATTTTATCAGACCGTCGAATTGGGCTAAAACGGATATCTGAAGCACTGAAGATTTCATACGAACGCGTTCAGTATATAGTTCGCGTCAATTTGGACATGAGAAAAATTTCTGCAAAATGGATCCCCAAATGTTTGAATGTTGACCAAAAGCGTGCAAGGGTAGAAGCATCGCGTTCGATCTGTGCTCGATTTGAAAACGATGTCTACTTGTGTAACCGAATTGTTGCTATGGATGAGACTTGGGTACATTTCTACGATCCAGACATCCAGAAACAATAATTTTTCTGGAATTTTAAATTATTTTCGTTATTACCATATAATTCACAATAAGAATGGTTTCTTGAGTTTTTTACCTGCGACGAATACTTTCTGAGAGAAAAAAAAAAGGATTTCATCTAAGAGAGTTAAGAATTTCTTTGATTACTTCTAAAATCGTCTGGACACAGATTGAGTCAGCTTAGTCCGAGGCTTAGTCGCCTTAATATTTGACGTTTGCAAAATTGATTTCGACTTGCTGACGGAAATGTATCAAAAGCCAGGCGTTTATATGAAGAGCGTTTTCCTAATAGAGTAGTACCTGGAGCGAAAACATTTTACAGGATTCATTTGGGACCATCAGAAAAAGGCAGCTTTGAACCAAATAATCATTTGAAAGGCGCAATAACAACTGCAAGAACTCCACAAACTGAGGAAGCTGTCTTTAATATGGTTGAAGAAGACCCCGAAATAAGTACATAAAAATAGCCAATAATTTAAATATTAACCACCTGCTAGTTTGGAGGATTCTTCATGATTTTTTTATTATATTCAACGAGTCCAGGGCCTGCTTCCGAGAGATTTTTCCTTGCGTACTAATTTTTGCCAATGGTTTCTCAGCTGCAGATACTTTATTTGGAAAAACATTTTTTTAAATTTTCAACACCCCGTATCTCAGAAACAATGCGTCAGAGAGCCATAGTCCATAGGAACTTTATATCATAAAATCATCTGAAGATTAAGACCCCGAATTCACGAAAACTTATTATGGCAATGAGAACGCATTTAAACACATGATGAAATTGCATTTTATTTTTTTTCTCAGAAAGTATTCGTCGCAGGTAAAAGACTCAGGAAACCATTCTTATTGTGAATTATGTGGTAATTACGAAAATAATTTAAAATTCGAGAAAAATCATTGGCGTACCAATTTTTTTCACCGAATTTATTCGGACAGAAGCTGGTTCGGACGCCACTGGTGAAAATTTCATTTTCAAACATCATTTTGTATAGGTAAAAATGTGTCTTAATGCGTATTCATGACCTACCAAAACGCAAAAAAAATCGTGTACGGTGTAGAAAATAATTTAAAAACCAATTTTTTTTTTAAATTCCAACACTCCGTATCTCAGAAACAGTGCGTCAGGGACCTATAGTCCATAGGAACTTTATGTCATAAAATCATCTGAGGATTAAGTTCCCGAATTTACGGTCCCTTATTCTGAAACACCCTGAATTGGTCAATGAAATGTGTCCCAAAACTTATGGGACATACGTTAATCCAATCGAAACCTTTCCCCTTTCCCCGACTTCTGTTTCTTCCCACCAAGTCGCACAATAACATCTCCCGTTATTACCATTTCCGTTTTTACCAACCCCCGGCATCGCGGAGAGGCGAGCAAACGGCAAAGACCTTTTGTTTCTGTTGTGCAACATCGGCATTGTCCTCACCTCCATTGCATCCCGCAACAACGGAGACGCATTGTCCTTTTTCCGACAAGAATATCAATTTTTAGGTGGAGGTTATTGTGTCAGAGACACGAGCCGGGGGTTGCTTTCCGATACGGTCGGTCGCCGCCGACTGCGGGGGTTGTTTACCCTGCTGCGTTCTGTTTCCGCCCTCCCAGATGCACTGTTTATTTTGCGATAGTTGGAACTTTGAAGTATGGGACGGATTGATGGGAGGGTTGGTATTTGTCAACAAGATCTGGAAATGGTTTTCCTTTTGATGTTTCGGTTGTATCTTTGCGATATTTTCGTATATTTTAGTTTGTAAATTGAATAGATGTCGGTTTCGATAGCAAAACAAACGCGGGGGTGAGTTAGTAGAGAGATTATACGAAGAATATCGGTTGGCATGTAAACAACTTTCAGAAATTTCATTCGTTTCTAGGAAGTGAGTTCTCCCCTTACAGATAACAATATGAATATAGGGGGTTATTCCTTGTCACAAAATAGGTTGGGTCTTTCATATAAACTTTTCTTATTTGAGCCCCCCTGCTTAGTTACAGCCCCTTAAAGATGGCGCCCAAAAACAGTTTTTAATATTTGTCTTTGAAACCTGTTATCTGTTCTGTCTATATTTCTTCTCTTTTATATGAATATTATCGTGTTTTCATTTGAATAATCATCAAAAACATAAAACTTTGAGGGTTAGTTTCAACAATACAGTTTTAAATCATAATTTCACTCCCAAGTATCTGGGAATAAAACTAGATTCTTCTTTGACTTTTAAGGCTCATTTGGAAAGTTTACGTCTAAAGTTGAAGACGAGGAATAATATAATTCAAAAATTAGCTGGTACATCCTGGGGTGCCGATGCTACCACTCTTCGTACGGCTGCTTTAGCCTTGGTTTTTTCTGCAGCTGAATACTGCTGTTCTGTTTGGTTGAATAGTTCCCATGTCCATAAAATTGATGGCAACTCAATATTTCTATGAGGATTATAACTGGAACCATTTAATCTATTCCATTAGCTTGGTTACCAGTTCTTTCTAACATCATACCTCCTCATATTCGTAGACAGGTTGCTGCCATGAAGTCTTGGGATAAATTTCATTCCTTTCCAAATTCATTTCCTATTATGAGTTATATGCCAGATACAAGACTGGCTAGATTGAAATCTCGAAAGCCTCTGTGGATAAATAATTTTCTTTATTCTAAAAAAATCATAAAGAAATTTGGAGTTCGGAATGGACTTCATATGATTTTTTCAATGAAAGTTTAATTATCGATCCTTCAGAGAAAGTTCCCGGTTTTCATCTGTCTAGGAAAAATTGGTGTCTTCTGAATCGTCTTGGGACAGGTCATGGACCTTGTAATAGTATGCTCTTCAAATGGAATGCCATTGATAGCCCGAGATGTGAGTGTGGGCATGAAGAGCAAACTTGTCCAATATATAAATTTCCAGATGGTTTCAACTCTATTCATTCAGTATCTGATTCATTTTTGAGATGGGTTGGTACCTTCAAAACAATTTGAATATATTAGTGGATTTTGCTTTTCCTTTTTTCTCCCTTTGGTTTTTGTTTCAGATTATTTGAAAATGCTTTGTCAACCCCTTTGAAGAAATGAAGAAGGAATTACATTCGAAGAAGATGCCCTCCAATATGAATATTTGTGAACAAATCCAATATCCCTACACTTATACGGGGAGACAGAGTTTTTGCTGAGGTTTTTATCTGTGCTCTTGCATCATACGCAGAACTGTATGGTGCACCGTTTGACATTCCTCTGCTAATACTGAGATTATCAAAATAATATACAGTGAGATTACAAATTAATACTAATTTCTAACAAAATATTTAACAAAACCATAAAACTGTCAAGACTAAAATCGAGCGGACATTTCAGGCGATCCAACTGGTTCAAGAAATAAACCCACTTGACCATAATAATTGTCGTTAGTTCGCTGATTGGGCCCTAGAACAGCTCGAAGTTGATCCACTTTTTATCGAAAAATTGTGTTTAGTGATGAAGCTCATTTCTGGTTGAACGGCTACGTAAATAAGCAAAATTGTCTTATATGGAGTGAAAACAATGCTCAAGAAGTTCTGCAGGTTCCATTGCATCTTGAAAAATGCACTGTTTGGTGTGCTTTACATGCTGGAGGCATCATCGGTCCATATTTCTTAAAAAACTGTGCTGGAGCTAATGTTACAGTGAATTGGGCTCGTTACAGAACGATGATCAATGATTATTTGTTTCAAAATTTGAATGGTATCGACCCCGAAGTGTTATGGTTCTAACAAGATGGTGCTACACCTCATGCTGCTATCGTAACAATTGATTTATTGAAAGAAAGATTTGGCGACAACATTATTTCGAGAAATGGTCCAATTAATAGGCCACCAAAATCATGCGATATTATTCCAATCGATTATTTTCTTTGGGGTTATGTCAAGCCATTGATTCATGCTGATAAACCAGAAATGATAGACGCTTTGGAAGCCAAAATAACTCGTGTTATTGCTGAAATAAGGCCTGAATTACTCGAAAAAGTGGTCCAAAATTGTTCTGGTCGAATGCTAGTCGTGATGGACATATGCCGGAAATTATTTTTAAAACATAAATGTCATCAAATTATCTATCGGATGAAAAAACTGGCTTCAATCTTAATTTAACGGTGGGTTTCACAAAGCGTAATCACCGGTGATCCGAGATCAACGGCTTAATTCTATGATTTTCAAATTTCAAATCGAGTTGATTCTAGATCAAGCTCGGATCACCGGTGATATATTCGATATTTTGTCGTACATTATTCAAATTCGTCGCATTACAAAGCGTTATACGAAATGGCATTCCCTATATAAACTACTCCACATGAGTTAGGGATATTAACTTAAATTGCAAAAAAAATATAGTTAAAATAAGATTATGATTTCAAGTTGCAAATTAATTTTAGCCTGTAGGTCTGCAGTGTATACAGGGTGGTTAAGAAAATTCGAGTAGAATAACGAAATTTTATTCCCAGAGAATTCAAGCATTTTAAGACTATCAATACAATGTATGGCCTCCACGGGCATCAATAACAGCTTGACATCTTCTTTGCATACTACACACGAAGTTGTTGAACATTTCTTGAGGAATTTGGATCCATAAACGGGGCAGAAGCTCTCTCAGATCATTTAAGGATTCTGGGGTAGGCTGATGATTATCTTATCTTCTTTGGAGCATATCCCATGCATGTTCAATCTGGTGAGTGCGGAGGTATTGGTAAATGTGGAATACCAAGCTCCTCGCGCGCATTCTCAACTATGGCTGCACGGTGCGGTCTAGCGTTATCGTCTAGAAATTGAAAAGTTTCACCAGTAGCAGCGTGCAAATTTGGCACAACATTGTCAATGACATGCTCCCTATAGTGTAAGGCGGTCATACTCCCAGGACAAATGTGTAGATCTGTGCGCCCGTTGAAACATATCCCGGCCCATACCATAACACTACCCCCTCGGAATTGATGGACATAGCGACGATTACGGGGTATGCGTGGGATTGTCCATACCCTTATTCTTCGAGAATCTGAAAATCATCCATATCTGGATTCATCAGTGAAAAGGACACTACGCCATTGATCGTTCCAATTGATATCTTCCCTTGCCCATTCCAGTCTTTGACGCTTATGGTCACGTGTTAATGGAACTCCTCTTAATGGACGTCTAGAACTTAGATTCACCTCTCTCAAACGTCGTCTGGTTTCGATGGAAACTTGGACTCCATCTGCATTTTGAAGAGTATTCCGTAGCATTGTACACGTATAGATGTAGGGTTTCTTCTCGCCGAAACGGTGATGAAACGATCCTGAGCAGGTGTTGTTTTTCGTCGCCCACCAAGCCTTGGTCTTTCCAACACGGAACCTGTCTCCCTGAACCTATTCCGAAGTCGAGATATCACACTTTGGCTGACTTGGAGCCTTTCCGCTACAACAACCTGAGTTAGGCCACCCTGTAGCATTGCGATAGCTCTATTAGCCTCAGCGTTTGTTAATTTACGTTTGGCATTTTCAGAAAACTCGTTTCAAATCGAAGCCGTTTATAAACTGACTTCATTCCAAAATAAGAACATTCATGCAAAGAACCAAACTTCAGAAAAAAGGCGACCAGATTGACGAAATGTCCCATACTGATTTTTATTGGATCGATTCAAGTTGTTATTGAGTTTTAAATGATTTTACAGCGATTTTCTCGAAGATTAAATACTTTTAAAAACGATTGAATACGATATCCCTACTCTTGTGGAGCAGCATAAATCCTCTACTACCAATTTATCCACGGATAATATTATTCGACCCTTAAATCAATAAATAACCAACAATGTTCCAGCAATCAATTCACTCCGCATTAATATTCTGTTTTCCTTTTACGTCCGGAAAATATCCACATACTCGGCGTTTCCCGATCTATAATCAAACTTTTCAACTTAATAAGCAATTACGGGTCGAAATGAAACATGGCGGGGCAGATATGTACGCGGCTTTGCAGTATTTTTAATGTCTGCTAACTGTTGTACTTCTAGTTGGCCACAGTCATTAATTCGGTTAGTGGAAGTTTGAATCCGTCGAGTGTGCATACCGTCAGTGTTACTTTTTCCACTATTCCACTTGTTCCAAGTTCTGCACAGTTGCTAACTTTCGGGCTCATTTTATTCCAGATCTGTTCACTCTAGGGCGGAAGTGAGGGTGGGGGTTTAGTTTCTAGCGTCGGCATGAAGGAAGAAGAAATAATTGAATATTGTTCGTTTGAAGTTGGAAGTTTTTTTTTTGAAACTGTTCGAATTCAATTCTGTCCCTCTGTTAACACGATAACTCTGGACCGTATTTCAAAGGCCACAGTTGAGTTCGTTAATTGGCAAAATTCGATTAATGACATAAATATGGCCGTTGGAAGTTTTGTTGTCCTGATAACTTAAAAACTTTGAAAAAATAATTTTTCTCGGATCACGACCAAAGTTGCTGAATTTACTGATTCGAGGGCGTAGATTAAGTATATGCAATCAGATATTTTTTATAAAATATAGTTTTCGAGTAATGACCATCAAAAAATACAAACATTTTCCATAAAAAGTTCAAAATTTCCCGAAGTATCAAACCTAGGAAGAAACTAATGACAGATTCGTAATCTACGATTTCGAATTAGTAAATACAGTAACTTTGGTGGCTGTCTGAAAAAATGATATTTCGGCAAAATTGCCAGTGCCAGTGCAACCTCTTTGAACCGGACAATTGTTGGCAGAGTAGTTGTCCGGATTATAGAAATACAGGATGGACTCTGTGATAAATGAAATATATGATTCATACAATTAACATACAACGATAGATTAAAAACACAAGAGATTGGAAGAAACAAAAAATTAAAAAAAGTAGCAAAACATAAATTGATCACAAATTTTCATGATCAAGATATCCCAGACGATGTAACATTCCAAGTTTGTAAATCCTAGGAACATTATGAAAAAGAGAAAAGGGGCAACCCTGCTCTGAAGAGCTGAGGGTAGAATTACGTTAAAGGGGGGTTTATACTTACATTTTTCGCTTGTGATGTGATCGTCTAGATTGGTAGAACTCTATGTTATATCGTAGTAATTCAGATTCGTAATAACTCAGATTAGTGAAATATAGGATGGGGAATAATGAGGTAAAATAGATAAATAAAACACTAGATTGGACATAAAGATGCAACAAGAACCTTTATTCGTCCAGCGCCATAGTTCGAAGAACCACAGCTATATATGAATTTTCATAAGAATTTATTGGATTGCTCTAATAATAAAAACAAAACGATCTGGAGCCTAGTTCGAAAGGAAATAGGTTCCACTGGCTTTAGAAACGATATCGTATTGAAAGTTCAGGGAAGGATTATTTCAGATCAGTCTAGCGTCGCTGTTGCCTTCGGCGAATATTTTTCAACAATTAATAAAATCAGTGTTGAGAAACATTTCGGAATAAACCGATCTTATTCATGTACCACTCGGACACTGACAGTAAACAACTTTTTCTTTTTTCCAGTTGAGGCTGAAGAAATAAACTCAGTTTTAAACAAATTGAAAAATAAGAACAGTAGTGGGTTAGACATGATCCCAGTTAAGGTTTTGAAGATATTAGCTCCATATATTTCTGAGCATCTCGCGCATCTCATTAATGTTTCGATCTCTTCAGGGAGATTTCCTTCGATACTTAAGACGGCAAAGGTTATTCCCATCCACAAAAAAGAAGCAGTCGACGACATAAATAATTACCGTCCCATTTCATTATTAAGCTCTTTATCTAAAATTGTAGAAAGATTGGTTTACGATAGAATGTTGCAGTACTTGGATAAATTTTCATTCATTACGAGCTGCCAGCACGGTTTCCGAATCGGTATGTCTACGGAGTCCGCGGCGTGTGATCTGGTGAATTTTGTTTACAAAAGTTTGGACGATGGAAATTATGTGGCGGGGTTATTTTTTGACCAATCCCGTGCATTTGATTGTTTGAATTTCAACTTCATCTTGGATAAATTATACAGTTTAGGGTTCAGAGGTATTTTCCTGGAATGGATCAGAAGTTTTCTAACCAATCGCTGGTTAATTGCGAAAGTAGGTCAACACAGCTCAGACAAGTATCCGGTAGAAATGGGTGTTCCTCAGGGTTCGGTTTTAGGACCTCTCTTGTTCATCCTTTTTGTGAATGATCTGCCGGATTATATCGTGAACCATTTGTTACCTGAATTAATTATTAAGATTGTCCTATTTGCAGATGATACCTCGTTCATCATTTCTGCACGAACTTTAAGCGCACTAGTGGCGTGCTGTGAATTGTTGGTAGAATGCTTTTCTGATTGGTGTACCAAAAACTCCCTCATCTTGAATGTGAAGAAGACTGAACTAATATATTTTCAAGTAAGAGACTCAGATCACCAGTTCTCCTTAAAACTAGAATCTGGGAGTTTGAAACCCTCTGACTGTATAAAGTTCCTTGGCTTGCACATCCATAAAAATCTGACCTGGAGAGATCACGCGGATTTTGTTTGCAGGAAACTGAGTAGCTCATTCTTCGCCCTGAGACGCATCAAGCTTATACTACCACTCGATTCTCTGATAAATGCATACTACTCACTAGTTTACGCTCACCTCAACTACAATGTTGTTCTTTGGGGAAATTCCTCTTTCAGTCATGCAGTATTTATTGCCCAGAAGAAAATAATCCGTTTAATTTTCAACTTAAATCCCAGGGAGTCCTGTAGACCCTCTTTCATCAATAATAAAATAATGTGCCTTCCATGCATTTATATTCTCAGCTGCCTATTGTACACTCGAAAAAACATAATTTCATTGAATAAGTGTTCTGAATTTCACGATTATAACACGAGGCATAAAGAAACTCTCTGTATTCCAAAACACCGAACCTCTAAATTTCAGCAGTCATCTATGTATAGTGGCATCAAATTTTTTAACCATCTGCCTGAGAGATTGAAGGTTTTGGAGTACCGAAGATTCAAGAACGAGATTAAGGCCTTGCTACTCGAGAGGTGCTTCTACGGCGAGGATGAGTATTTTAAGGCAGCTTTACATTAGATTGTAGTTGTTTGTTTTCTCCTTTGTATGCTTTTTTTTTCGTTGTATTTGCTTTTCTGACGTTTCCTATACAAATGTATTTGTCTAAGGGATGAATAAAGTTATTATTATTATTATTATTATTATATATGAAGGAAAAACGAACGAGAATCAATTGAAACTCAAAGCAAAAAACCTTCTAGCATTACAGGTGATACGTTTACAATCCATAGAACAATTATTAATAAGACGAGCACTGGTGATATGTAGGTACAATATGGAGCTTCCTATACTCCGGTAAGGTTATTACTGGCACAATTGTGATAAAAAGCAGAATCCAATACATCCAAAGTTATCCAAAAGGTTATAGGCATATAGAGTGTGTCACTTTATTGTTGCGCAGAGCTTTTACAGTTCCATGTGTAAGAATCCTTCCTTCCAAGTGTGTGTGTGTGTGTGTGATTTTATTCGCGTTGGTTTGGAAGTGGACAATAAACTCTTTAGATTTCCTGTTGACTCATGAACGGTGGACCCGGGACGAAGCAATCCGGCCTAGGATACTTGCCCGGCTCACCAAGGCCAATGACCAAGGCTTGTTTTACTGAGGACGTTCGTCTACAGAACTCTCAGAGGGAAGTCTCCTGCACGATGCTAGGGAGGATGTTTTCCTTAGGCACAGGCGATGTAAATAGTTTATCTTAGACCTCCAAACCATGTTTCCCCTGTACGTGGAATATTATACTAAAAGCAACAACTCCAATGCGTATACCATAATGTCGAGTGAATAGTTAAATGTGCAGTAGGCCTTACGAACAGTATAAGAATATTCCAAATGGGTTGGTAGCAGAACAGAGTTCCACAATATTCAATAGAAATGCAATAATCAGATAAAATAAGCTTAGGTACATGAGATTAAATCCTGTGAAATGAAACAAAGTTATTTAAATGTACATACCAGATAACAAAAAAGCGTCTTTAAAATATACTAAAAAGGCGGATTCCTAGAAGAGGAACTCCATTTCAAAGGAACACTATTGTGAACAAGAATATGAAACTGAAAACAGACCGCAGCCGAGTGAAAAAAAGTAAAAGAGCGCACTTCCATTCGTTGTCGTTTCGAAGTTTAGTTTTTCTTCCACAGAATCGTATTTCTTCGATGGTCACAGAAGAACGAATTTACTTCTTGGTGGATCTTCGATATGATTAAAATCTCCTATTTATAAAGATGCGAATTGCCTAAAGTATTGCTTGAAGTCGTACTAATATTCATCATTCATAGAATTATAAAATAATATCAAATACGTTCATTCAACGTAGTTCCACGTTTCGACAATAGACGTTGCAAAGTTGGAAGCCATGGAGTCTGGCAACGGTGCATTTTATTTTATTGCAGGGTAGGAAATTCAGATATGTTACAACGAATTCATTTACATATGAATGTAATTATTTCCTAATTCGAATAAAACTGAAATTTCTGTTTGAACTTTTGATGCAGCTTCATTTTTTACTGCAATATTCCTCATTTGGAACAGCATTTTCATGTGTTCGTCTGAAAATTTTCTGATGCCAATTGACTACTTTTCTTTGATGCAATTACTCACTGCATCTTCAGTTCTTTGACCGTTGATATATCATCCTCTTCGTCAGTAGAGGAATGATTGGTTTTTAAGTCATTTTTTCATCCACAAAATCTTTGCCAGTAAGTAGGATTTCACTTTCATGCAAATTTCGTGAAATCCCATCGTCGGAATCGTGTCTCAACTCGAAAATTTCAGACCATCAAAAAATACAAAAATTTTCGTAAATTTTCCACAAAAAGTTGAAAATTTCCTGAATTATCGAACCTAGGAAGAAACTTATTACAGATTCGTAATCTACGACCTCGAATTAGTGTATACAGTAACTTTGGTGGCTATCTGAGAAAATGATATTTTGGCAAAATTTCCATAATGTAGGGAAATGTCGCGTATTTTGGGAAAAAAATGTTTTCTCGGATCACCAACAGTGTTGCTGGATTCACTAATTCGAGGGCGTAGATTAAGAGTCTTCAGCCTTTAAAATAGGAAAGTATACCGCCAGATGCCAGATTGCGTAGTTAGCAGTGCATTAATTTTTATTTATTGGATTATTCAGCCTAATAGAACAAATGTTGGGGCGCAGGGAATATGAACAAGAAATCCTACCCTGAACTAGATCTCACACTGACTGTATAATACACTAATTTTCCTTCACCAGTCATCTGGGAGTAGATACCTGCGGGGCGTATCATTTAAAAGAAATTCAATTCCATGTAAGAATCCATAATTGTAAGAAACAATTAATTTTCACTAATCGACGGCTAATAAAATCCTAAAATGTCTTTGATAAAAATGGATATTTATCATTTCGAATAGAAAAAATCAAGGAAATAAATTTCGCGAAAACAACACATTGTTTAATATTATTTACAAAAAAACGGTAAATTTTGAAAGAAAAAGGACATAGACATTTGATTAACCAAATGATAGACTTCAATACTGAAATGAAAAAACAAAATATTTGTTCGTTTTGATGGTGGAAATGTTGAAAAATTACCAAAAATGATGGGGAATATCCTTTTCATTCATTCAATACTCATAAAATATTTTCTCTATTTCAGTATCGTAATGAGTTCATTACAGTTCTTAAAACACTGCTGTAATGAATTCATTAAATCATCGTTTTCAGTTACATTTTTCGTTTTTTTGTTGTCAACAATGACTTCCGATCCTATCGAATTCCAGCAGACGTCAATTTGGAAATGTCAATTTACGTAAAACTACCAACTGCCAAGATACAATATGAAAGTCACTAGGACCTATAATTTGAATTTTTCATTGAATTTCACAAAATTTGACTGAAATAGAGAAAATATCGTCTAATACTCGTTGCAGAATGCGATTCCAATACTCATGCGTTCGAAAACTCGCTCCTTCGTCGCTCGTTTTCGAATTTCACATTCGTATTGGAATAGGAGCCCATTCTGCAACTAGTTTTAGAATATACTATTTTTTATTATTTTTATCTTTACACACTCATACATCCCTTCATCAATCAGAAAAAAATAAATCGTTTCTGACTCCCTTTTTTTCAGGGACGTAGACCCTTAAGAATATGCAATCAGATATTTTTTATAAAATGTAGTTTTCGAGTATTGAACATCAAAAAATACATGGTGGCTATCTGAGAAAATGATATTTCGGCAAAATTTCTATATGTTGGAAAATTTCGCGTATTTCGAGAAAAAATATTTTCAAAAAGCGATTTCATCATCAGAGTGTTTTTTACAACACATCCTGATGAATTATTCATTTACTTTATTCCTTCATTGCACTAAGGACTGAACGAGAATAAATTCGCTATCACAAAAACGCCTATATCTCTTGAACCAATTGAGAAAAAATCAAAATTTGATCATACTTTGTTATGAACATCAGAAACATGTGGAACATTTACTTCATAGATATTCCAATTCTCTGTCGAAAAATGTCAAGCGAAATTAAAAAAAGATTTCTTGAAAAATTTTTCCTGTTCCGTGATGGACGACGAAACCTATGTCTTGGCTGATTTCTCGCAACTTCCTGGTCAGGAATTTTATACTGCAGATTCTCGTGGAAATGTTGACGAACAATTTCGCGGGAAGAAACAAGCAAAGTTTCCTAAAAAAAATCCTGGTTTGGCAAGCAATTTGCACTTGTGGGAAAAGTAGCAAATTTTTCGTTGGCCAAGGCTCTGTTGACTCGAAGATATTCATCGAGGAATGCTTGAAGAAGCGACTTTTACCATTTTTACGTGACCACGATGTGTCAACAATCTTTTGGCCATATTTAGCTTCATGCCACTACAGCAAGGCCACCAAGGAATGGTACGAAGCTAATGAGGTTGTTTTTTGGTCTCCAAAGAGGCCAATCCACCAAATTGCCCAGAACTCAGGCGAATCGAAAGATATTGGGCCCTGGTAAAAAGAGAATTGAAGAAAACATTAGCGGAATTCAAGCAAAGGGAAAGACAGCATCCCAGAAAGTGACTGAGAACAGTATAAGAAGCATGATGGGAAGAATTCCAGAAAAAATCCATGAATTTTGTAAAAAATAGATTTGGTTTTTTTATTGTAAGAAGAGTTTTCATTAGAATTAGACGATTATTCGAAAATGAGTTTGATTTTCGAAATCGGTCCAGTGGTTCAAAAGATACAAGCGTTTTTGTGATAGCGAATTTATTCTCGTTCAGTCCTTAGAATGAAAGCTTGTCTGATTCGGCAGTATTGTCCCAATTTTCGGTGAATAAGCACTCGCAAAGCGTGTAGGATTTTTCCGGATCTCCTAAAGAACTACCCACACTGGTGATTCATGGGAAAATCAGATTACGTGGAAACATCTCCTCGTTTATCCCCTCGGATTCACACCCTCCTGTCCACAGTGCGGCCAATGAATTAAAACTGACATTTTCATTATCTGATCAGACCGGCGAACTAATGACGTGAGATACAGTGGCCACCCTACCAGTGACGCGCCATTTTTCTTCATGAAATTAATCTATATCGATAGCTTCGACGCGTTCGATCAGCGGGGGCTATTCACGCTGTATAATAAATGAGGATACAGCCCATATAATATAATGAATCATGGGAAATGAACAATCTGTATTGTAGTTGACTGGAAATCATTCATATTCATCAGTTCCACCTGAAACACTTTTGGTTTGTTTCTGTCGATTCCAAGCGTTGTTTAGCCAGAATATACAGAATATTCCTGCTTTCGGATGAGAAGTACGAGGGAAATTCAAATGAGACTCCATTTTCTGGTGAAATTCAGTTAGTATTCGCGAGTCATTCGGGCAGTTACATGTACAAGTCAATAAGTACTCTTTGAGCTGTTTTATTGGCATTTCTCCACATCAGTTATTTTCATTTTGATGTGAAACAGAAAGAACCCCTCTTCTATACAGGGTGAGTCTTTGACTTGTACATATATTCTAACTGTAGATTCTTGATGCTAAAGGAAACCTTTTTTTCATTTTTCCGAATTCGGTTAAAGAGATATAGCCATTTGAAAAAAAAATAATAGTGCTGAATACGTGCCTGATATTATTCTTTACAAACACCTCAAAGTTCATATTTTTCGATTGAAATTGATGTGATTATTAGATATTCTGGGTGATGCATTTAAAAAATACTCAAGCACTAACCTTATTTGAATAAGAATGTTATAACACGATATTTCCTAACAAAACACTTAGTTCTGTCCGATCATTTCGCAATTGCAAAGGCATATTTCTCACACCAAAATAAGTTCCTTCTTCGATTGTCCTGAAGATTAGTTTATAGACACTAATAATTTGTTCATATTTCCTCGATATTCTAAAACGATCTCATAAAAATTGGTTTCTCACTAACCTATCCTAACTCCATAACACAAAGTCATATGGTTCGGTGTCAATGACCTAACCTTACCCATCCTCTGTGTTATTCACCCACAGAATTCTAGACGATGCCAGATTGCCGATTTTCCCTTCAAACAATGCGAACTCAAGAAAGCAGTACGTCCCCTATCGTAAGCGGATGAACTATCACAATCGCTAAAGGCGCCTTGGCGTTGCTCTTTGAAAATGCCAAACGAGTAGTTCTGATTCTCGCCAATACAGCACTACGTTCTTAATTTTTTTCGTTACGGCATACTCTTCCCTTCAGAAGGCCGTGGATGTAGCCACCACGCAAGACAAATACAAACCGTTGCTCGGTGCTCCAACCAGTCCAACCTAAAACGTTAGTCAGTGATCCCATAAACGGCATAAATAAACGAAGTTCACGCTTTATTTATCTACAGAGAATGAAGCAAACAGGTGATGATTATGTAAATGACTTTCAGTGAATTGATGTAATAGTAGTGTCGTTCTGGTGTCGAGTTATATTGTTTCGATTGATATTTTGCTGAAGGACCGGTAACAATGAATTTTAAATAGAAACTGCCTATAAAATGTATAATTTCATGCTTCTTAGAATTCAATTTCATGTCCCACGAATGTGGAATTTTATTATTACATAATCTCTACATCAAACGTTTTTTCATCATAGAGATTCTAGTCTTGACAAAGTTGATAAACATTCTGACATCGTTGGTAACTTGTTGAGAAACCAGAGAAGAAATAATATTCGATGAGATTTAACTCAGGACAGCATTCAGATTATTCTTGAAATTCATGATTTTTTCCTCAATTTTCTTCGTATACATTTAGGAATAACTCGAAAACGACGCGTTTTATTGAAAAAATATAACAATACTTTTATTTCCTAAAATGGTTGATTCTTTAGAAAATATCAACCGTTTTTCGAGTGATTTAATAGTATTTTTGCGTGAATTTATAAGTCGACTATACTGTAACTTTTTTTACCAGGAGAAATATGAAATAAGTTTCAATTGAGGAATATGCACCATGAATAGAGTAAACAATCAACCAAAATTCAGTTCATTCGAAATATCGGTTCCGAATATATTGAAAGAATAGTGTTAATTTCATGGATTTTTGACACCCTGTATCTTCCAAACGAAACCGAGTTTTGAAAAATGGCATGGGAAAAAAGTGTTTCTTTTGATGGGAGGAATCTACAGTTAAAATATATGTACAAGTCAAAGACTCACCCTGTATAAAGGGTTTTCCAATAGGTGTTATTTTGACATTCGAAGAAAAATATTCTAGTTTTACCAACTGTCTCTGCCAAAGTTTCACCATTTAATAGTGAATTTTAATAATTTCGTTGTTGAAGTCTGTATCGTTCCAAATTTTTCCATGGCGTAGTTTTTACTTGTCAAATGTCAAAATATGACAGCTTCAAAAGTGACATCTGTCGAATTAGCGGACTATTCCAGCGCCATAACGAAATGATCAATTTTCCTTTGATCCTGTTCCAAAGTCATTCCAAAAAATGTACCACACCCTAGCAACATGAAAAAATTTCTAACCTCGCTTTGTGACAGTTCAACTTCATCGCTTCCATTGTATGTTCCAGATAGTGATGTGGTTACAACTTTCTGGATTTCATTAAACGTACAAAGAGTGAAAGTGCAATGGATTAATCAACTCACCCTGGGAATAGAGATGGTATTTCCAGCGACATGAAATTGACGTCTATTCTTCTTCTTTCATGGATAAAATTCTTCCTGTTCTACTCGGCAGCTTCGTTATCAGGTGAGTTCTGAAAAAGTCATTTGTAACATATATACAGGGCATCAATACCTTGATACTATGCTGGCCTGCATCTCTCTGTTCATCATATCTCTGCACCAGGTTTATGAACATCCGCGAAGTTGGGTGATTTCTTAGCGGAAATCTTGTTCTGTACAACTTATACGCTGAACTGACAGTTCGTTTTGATTCACCAGAAATTAAAGGCATATCAACAATTTCATTATTTGAATAAACGTGCGGTATTTTCTAAACATAAAACACTCGTACCCTCGCCGTAACACGGTCGAAGAATACTGATCACAATCGATATTCTGAGCCAAAAAACATGTTGATATCTACGGAGAAGCAGGCGAGGGAGCAGGTTCGGACTATGGAATTTTCAGATTCACCTAGAAACTAAAAAATATTCTAGTTTCGTTTTCTCGAAACAGTGGCACAATCCATATAAGAAATAGATGAGTTCTACCATCTGTCAAAAGAACAGCTTCACCTTAAAATACACCCTGTTTAACGTCGTATACTTACGGGGAATATACTGAGTGTTAAGAAGATACAAGCATATTTAATATTCTGAACGAAAACGAATAGGATCCTAGTTCTTAGGAAGAAAATGTTAAGAATCAGTACAGCTTTCATCTGCCGAAGTTTGTCATAGGGCTTGAGAACACCCTGTAAAGCGAGGCCAGAATTTCAAGAATGTGTTCACGTGGCCACTTGGCAAAGTTTGAATTAATATTCGAATCTTAGCACCCGCCTCCACGGTATAATTCTGTCCCTTAATTGACGAAAGGGGTTGTTCCTGTTTCCTGTTATCCAGAAGGGTTAAGTCCAGCATGTGTCGGACTTCATAACAGCCATATATTGAATTGAATGGGGCGAAAGTTTAATTGGCTTCCATTTCCAGGAACGAAACTTTATAATGATTTGGAATATACCTACCTACCCATAATTCCTCGACTAACTCCTGGAGTATCTTAAGCACGTTCTCGAATTACACATTTGAATGGAGTATGTCCGACTGGTGAAGCGAGACAAGCACAGGAGATTATACTTGGCCTTATTGCGGACATCTTCAGAGCAACACTTCTCTATACATTGTTTGAAAATGCTCATACAATTACAGAGAGTCTGGTCAATGCTCGAAGTCTGAACATTGCTGGAAGTATACTGATACTATTGTTGTCGTTTCTTGCAATTTTTTTAAATTTCACAACAAACCAGCTGTTCGAAGAGATCCAAAGTCGATGTTTAGTTGTGTACGCGGAATTTATCGCCAGCTAAGTGAATTATTGGCTTACGGAAGGCGGGATTTTCATTTCGAGAAATCGCTAACCGTACGAAGAGAAATCCAACAACTGTTATGAGCTCAAAATCGAAGAAGAGTAGGCACCAGACGTCGAAGGGGCACAAATGAAGTTCAAGATCGACGTCTAAGACTTATGGCCATTAGAGATCGATCAGCGACAACTAGATCTTCGGCTGATGAGTCTTTTGGACTTTATCGACCCCATCTTGTGTTACCTCTGACGGTTGAGCATCACCGGCAACGATTACAGTGGTGCAGAGAACGTCAACATTGGAATGTGGAATGGCATCTGGTCGTCTTTTCTGATGAATGTCGATTCTCCTTGGGCGCACATGATGGCCGAAGAAGGCTTAGACGACGTCAGGGAGAAAGACGTAAACCTCAGTTTGATGTTGGGCGTCATGTACTCCGGACAGTAGGCTAGTGAACAAGCAAGTAGGTCACCTTTAGTCTTAATTCGAGGTAACATGACAGCGCTGCGTTACCTTCAAGAAACAGTGGAGCCATATTTTCTTCCTTACCTTAACCGGCTCGAGAATCCAATATTTCAGCAAGAAAATTCTCGACTTCATGTTGCCAGAGTCAGTTTAAACTTTTGTGAAGCGACCCATGTGAATCTCTTGCCATGGCTGCCCAGATCCCCTGATCTTTCGCCCATAGAGCATGTTTGGGACATCATGGGTAGGCTTGGGAATTTAGCCCAGCCCCCACGGACTCTGGCGGCTCTGAGACATGAAGTAGGGGAGCGAGGGGCTTGTTGTAACAGGGGCAAGTAGTAACAGGCTCTTTTCAATAGGATCTTAAACTTTATTGGCGTATTTCTTTGGCTCGATTTTACCTATAAACCACGCCGCATTATGTTGCCATATCAAGTATCCTACCAACCTGCGCAGTGAGCTCGTGTTTAATTTTTGCCAGGTAATATAAAATTGTAGTGTCGTAAAATTTTGGTTTGCATTAATATTATCGACTTATTTCAAACTTTCTGTATCCTACTTGCATTCAAATTTATCTATCTCTGATAATGTGTAACAGTTTTTGAGATTGCTAAATTGTTTAAATAGTTATCTTGATAAATGTTAAAAATTATACCATGGGGTCAGTTGTAACAAAATCCCGGGGCTTGTTGTAACGTGTTACAACATGCCCCAAGTTATGATGAGGGTGTATAAAGTGGAAAAAGATGACAAAATTGAAGGAAGAGGTAAAGGGAAGCGGACAGGCAAAGGTAAATCGTCAAAAAATAAAACCGTAGTGGACAGAGCTAAAGAAAAAGATTTTATGTTCAGATTCAGAATCTGAATCAGAAGTGGGATGTTGTCTCGTATGTGGTGTCGCTTAAACAGATTCAAATGAGGAAGATTGGTCGAGTGTATCATTTGAAAGATGTGGGCACATTTGAGATGTGTTACAGGAGACACAATATCTTTTATTCGTATTAATTGTAGCTCCGATGAAGACTGAATTTAATTATGATGAAACCCGCCGAATGTTGATTCTTATACGTGCAATACTTTGTTTGATAGATGTTAAAAGGAGATAATTACGAAGCATACCTCAGTTATGAATAATTTCATTACTTTTTCTGTGATTTAAAAGTGCCATGATGATTATAAGGAGTGTTCATCTGAATGAAACTGTTAATTACTGAATTTTTAGGTGTTGATTGCTAAAAAAGTGTATTCAAGTTGATTTTCGATAAGAATTACATAATACCTACTTTAGAAAGATGTTAATTTCGTTAAAAATAAACAAAGAATATTCGATCAGAGGTATTATTGTTGTCTTTTTTTGTTGTTACTACTTGCCTCGGTAGACGTTACAACTTGCCCCAAGCACGAGGTAAGTTGTAACACCTCACTTGTTCTAGAAAATAATTGATTGTGAAAAAATGAACAATAGTTTTGGTATTATTTTTACTCGATTTGGTAGAGGAAGAGTTACAGCATTCATCCATCTTCATTCGATAGCAATTCAATCAATGGATCTCAAGATATATCAGTTTTCATGAAAGCTGTTACAACAAGCTTCTCGCTCCCCTACAGGTAGCTTGAGATAGTATCCCTCAAGAGAAATCCATCTTATTGAATCAATGCCAAGACGTGTATAGATAATCGCGGTGGACAAACACATTATTAACAAATTTATTAAAAAAATGTGAAACCTTCGTTTTTTTTCTCCAAATCTTAATCATTTACTCCTTGCTCAGGGCCGGATTAACCATGTGGGGGGCCCCTAGGCAGTGCAATTTTTGGGGCCCCTCCCTATTCAACCATTATCAGAATTTTTCAATTTGATAAGTATATACAGGGTGGCCCACCCCAGACGCGGTTCTCATTTTCAGACAGTAAATGATGACATTTTGAAAATTTTTTTTTTCGTGAAATGTAAGGGCAATCAGATGCACAATTTAAAATTGTTTTAACATATACAGGGTGTTCGATAACAAAGATATAGACCATAGTTACACTTTTTTCAATGTACAAATGAATTCAAAAATTGAATGGCACGCTCAAATACGGATGAGTTCATAAAGACCATTTAATGCCTTAGGAGAACCACTTAAGAGAAAATGGTGAAAAATCGAAAAAAGGAGTATTTTTAATTTGTAATTAATGAATGAACCCTCCAAGCCAACGAGACAGACAATGTTTTTTCGTGTAGACATAATGGCTACCCTTATGCAGAAGAAAAAAATTTAACTCTGGAATATACTGAGTGATCATAATTAATATTCAAACATTAACTACAAATAATGGTCAAAAACTTTCCTATTTCAAATGGCACACCCAGTATTTCTATACCTTGTTGAACGTAAAAATTGATATCGAAACTATCTTCATAGGGGTTCCCTATACCTAAACCTAATAGTTTTCCAATCATTTTCGATTTTTAATTCAACTAGTAAACCGACTAGTAGGAGCAATGATATTCATAGAAATACGTTCTATGATGAATGATCTGACAGATGAATAGGTTGTGGAGGCCCAAAAAATTGGCCTGCATGGTCACCAGATCTAACATCTCCAGATTTTTTTTATGGGGTTATATCAAATCTATTGTGTATGAGAATCCCGTAACAACTTCTCAAGACATGAAAAGAAGAATAAAGGACGCTTTTGCAAGCATTACTCCCCGAGTATTTGCTAATGTTCTCTTTTCTTAAACGAATTCGTTTATGCATTGAGAAAGATGGAGGATCATTTGAGTGATTTATGTAGATTTTCAATTATTTTTTCTGGTGATTTTTATTATTTGGTTTTTCCTTTGTATATATGTTATTGATTTTCATTCTAATATCTATACACACCCGGCAATTCACTTCCGATCTTGTTCCGAGATTTCCTGAAATACCAGTATGTATGTCATTCTAGAAAAATAGCGAAAATCATATTATTGAAACTTGTTTTCCACCGGAGAACATTGAAAATAAAAAAATAGAAGAGGCGCCCAACGGAAAAATTAGCAACGTTATTAAATATAGAACCTTCCTTCAATAATACAATTCTAAGTAAAAAAATCCAAATACATACACTAAAAAAGTCACAAAATATTAAACACTTTGACTCTGAACGCAATCTCAACGTGGTTTCACTAGAATGGAAATAGTACTAAAAATAATCTGGAATATTGTTCCCCTTCTGGAAGAATATCCTGATTGGAGACTGGATAATCATTTTTGAAATATAGAAGATGACGCCTGTCGCATGTGAATCGGCTCTCACATCAGAGGTGCCGCCTGCCTAATAAATCTCTCATCTAGTGACGTTTCAAAAGAATGCCGACACTCTTGATGAGTATAAAAAGCTCTTGAAAATAGGGGATTTGATATGCCGACTGGAATGTAATTCGGGAATATTTTTCTGGTATAGGTATAATTATACCTTCCTGGGCTATTGAATTTATTTGTTTTGCTCATTATTTTAGAGAAATTTCGCGAATCGGTAAGTTTGCGATAATCGGGGGTCCATTTATTGCTCTTTCGTTTGGCTCGGGGACACCTTTAGTTCCGGGCACGGGGGACGGGGCACGGCCACGGGGCCCCTAGCTGATGCGGGGCCCCTAGGCAGTTGCCTACTCTGCATCTTGGTTAATCCGGCCCTGTCCTTGCTATAGTATCAATGTTTTGCCAAAAAAAATAATAAAATTTGAACAGCTCCTTCTGGGTTTTGCAGTTTCTTTGTCAGTTAGTATATTATTGATATTTGTCTCCAATTGCCATTTAGCAAACTAATAGACCATCGAAAAAATATTAATGAAGTTTGAATAGTGATTATTTTCGACTCTGGAGAACGAATGATGCTCGACGTCATCCTGAGCCTGAAAAAAGACCCACCTGAATGGGCTCATTCGTTAAACACGCCTGAAAAGCCTTTCTGTCGCGAAAAATTAGTTCGCAGCTCGGTCACAATTTCTGTTTTGATCTCGCCGTCCTGAGACTCCCAAGGCCACCCGAGCACGGAAAGCGAACGCTGGAAAATGGGTCGGAAGTCTGTAGCGACGAAAGCACCCGGATTCTGTTTTCCGAATGTAATTCGCCGAGAAAAATCATTCCGCGAGATGAAAACGGCGTGATTTTACGATGTTTTGTCAAATATTCACGATTTATGTTCGGATATTTTATCACGAACCGAATGAAGGTTTTTCTGTATTTACACAGGTTCCTCGTCTTGGTAAATGGAACCGAGACTTTGTTTTGACGGAATTTATGTTTTAATTATGGAGTTTGAAGGAAAGTGATGTTCTTTCGTGGAGATCGTGTTCTGCAATTTCGTGAGATACACATACAAGAGCTCTCTTCGTGAGAAGAATGGTTTGTTGTACCAAAACTTATCACCATGATAATTGAAGATCAAAATGGATAAAATCGACAAAAATACCACAAAGTAAGTACTGAATGAATGGTACTTATCATTAGTCTGAGTCGAAGAGATGTAAGTTAAGTTTGTTTTAGCCTCTTGAGGATAAACGAGTTCTATGTATGAACTTTGTTAGTATTTTTTGTCACGGAAGGAATTCACTTATAGTTACGAATATAACGGGCTTCGACTAAGGAAGAAAGCGAGGGTATATACAGGGTGAGCCTTTGACTTGTACATATAAACTGCTCCACATGAGTTAGGGATATTGACTTAAATTGCAAAAGAATATAGTTAAAATAAGATTTTTGTGATGAAAATTCATATTAATATGATTTCAAGTTGCGAATTAATTTTAGCCTGTAGGTCTGCAGCGTATACAGGGTAGTTAAGAAAAGTCGAGTAAAATAACGAAATTTTATTCCCAGAGAATTCAAGCATTTTAAGACTATCAATACAATGAATGGCCTCCACGGGCATCAATAAAAGCTTGACATCTTCTTTGCATACTACACACGAGGTTGTTGAACATTTCTTGAGGAATTTGGTTCCATAAACATGGCAGAAGCTCTCTCAGATCATTTAAGGGGTTCTTTGGAGCATATCCCATGCATGTTCTATGCAATTCAAATCTGGTGAGTGCGGAGGTATTGGTAAATGTGGAATACCAAACTCCTCGCGCGCATATTCAACTATGGCTGCACGGTGCGGTCTAGCGTTATCGTCTAGAAATTGAAAAGTTTCACCAATAACAGCGTGAAAATTTGGCACAACATTGTCAATGACATGCTCCCCATAGTGTGAGGCGGTCATATTCCCAGGACAAATGTGTAGATCTGTGCGCCCGTTGAAACATATCCCGGCCCATACCATAACACTACCCCCTCGGAATGGATGGACTTCTTGGACATAGCGACGATTATGAGGTATGCGTGGGATTGTCCATACCCTTATTCTTCGAGAATCTGAAAATCGTCCATATCTGGATTCATCAGTGAAAAGGACACTTCGCCATTGATCGTTCCAATTGATATGTTGCCTTGCCATTCCAGTCTTTGACGCTTTTGGTCACGAGTTAATGGAACTCCTTTAATGGACGTCTAGAACCTAGATTCACCTCTCTCAAACGTCGTCTGATGGTTTCGATGGAAACTTGAACCCCATCTGCATTTTGAAAAGTATTCCGTAGCATTCCACACGTAGATGTAGGGTTTCTTCTCGCCGAAACGGTGATGAAACGATCCTGAGCAGGTGTTGTTTTTCGTCGCCCACCAAGCCTTGGTCTTTCCAACACGAACCTGTCTCCCTGAACCTATTCCAAAGTCGAGATATCACACTTTGGCTGACTTGGAGCCTTTCCGCTACAACAACCTGAGTTAGGCCACCCTGTAGCATTCCGATAGCCCTATTAGACTCAGCGTTTGTTAATTTACGTATTGGCATTTTCAGAAAACTCGCTTCAAATCGAAGCCGTTGATAAACTGACTTCATTTGAAAATAAGAACATTCATGAAGCATATGCAAAGAACCAAACTTCAGAAAAAAGGCGAGTTTTAAATGATGTTACAGCGATTTTCTCGAAGATTACATACTTTTAAAAACGATTGAATACGATATCCCAAACTCTTGTAGATCAGTATATTTCAAGCGTAGAGTCCTCTCATCAAACGAAACACTTTTTTCCTATACCATTTTTCAAAATTCGGTTTCGTTTGAAAGATACAGGATGTCGAAAATACATGAAAAAAACCCTTTTCTGTTTATATCTGCGGAACCGTTATTTCGAATAAACTGGATTTTGGTTGATTGTCTACTCTCTTCATGGTGCATATTCCTCAATCGAAGCATATTCAATATTTCTCCTGGTATAAAAGTTACATCGTAGCAGACTCATAAATCCACGCAAAAATACTATAAAACCACTTAAATTGAATAAACGGTTCATTTTTTCGAAAGAACCAATAACTTTGAACAAGCCTTAATCTTAAAAAACTTTTTCGAAGACAAGCTTCTTTAATAACAACACTCATCCGCTATTTTGTAGCCACCATCTTGAATTCCTTGATTTTGAATCGTAATTTCGGACCCAGAAATCCCCTACATATATCAATTTTGAATAGAATCGAATTATGATTACAAAACTCGTCCGCCATTTTGTAGCCGCCATCTTGAATTTTCCAATTTTGACAGAAGAATCATCATTGTCGAACCCAAAAACCCCAAGATACTAATTTTGAATGGAATCGGATCATAATTACATAACTCATCCGCCATTTTGGAGTAGTCATTTTTTTTTCTATAACAAATGTTTCATGATGCATTGTCACCAGAATAATGTACACCTGCCAAATTTCAGAGCAATCGGACGAAGACGATTAGAAGTGTGTCATATTTAACTTGCAAGATTTGATTACAGACAGACAGACAGACACCGGGACAGGTGAAACTGAATTAAAGCTTGTAAAGAGAAAAGTATTCTCATGTTTTTCGAGTTATTGGTAATTCTACCCCATAAAAATTGACGAAAAAATCATAAAACCCAAGAATAATCTGGATGCTTCCCTGGGTTTTCATTATCACAGAAATTCATAAACTCTCTGATCTCTATACAAGTTAACAATTTTGTCAGAATGTTTACCAACTTTGTCAAGACTAAAATCTCCATGATGAAAAAACGTTTGATGTAGAGATATGTAATAATGAAATCCCACAAATGGGAATGAAATTGAATTCTAAGAAGCATGAAATTATACATTTTATACTTACAGTTCCTTTTAAAAATTTATAGTCATCGGTCCATCTTAAAAACAAATTATTATTTCTTGAGAAATCCTTTTGACGATGTATGTATTTCTGAAGATGCGACCAAATATTCATTGAGGTCTAATTCCTCTTTCATTCGAGGATATAAATATTAGAATGTCATATGCAGAAAAACTTCTCTAGTGCCAAGAACGCTAACAAAACAGGGTATTCAGAATCCCAAAGCCGAAACCTTATAAATTCATGAGGAATGTCCCATTTCAATATCGATAAGTCCCGTTGGCTCATTTTCTCCCTTATGCCTTCGTGGCCCATACGAATACGAGAATTTCCGCTTTTCTTGCCACCAAGAAGTGTAATATATCTGGATATTGGTATTGCGTCCTCGACAGTGGACCGGACGGTTCGAAAGATGAAAGGACCCGGTCAAAATGTATAGTTTTTATATTGGATATTAGACTCGTAAGGCGCAAAAGATAGGATTACTTCTTGAGGGATCGGAATGACAAAGAGGACTGACGTCGTGTGCCTTCAGAGATTCGAGTATTGGTAGATGATCCTGAAGGATATGATGCTTGAATACTGAGTGAATTTTGGCTGCACTAGATGTTGGAAAATATGGATAAATTAATAAATCATACCTACTGGTAGCTTAGAGGCAAGAGTACCCGCCCGACAAGTGGGAGACGCAGGTTCGATTCCTGCTCGGTCTGTAACTTTTTCCGAAATTTCAAAAAATTGTCTGCATGCCGTTGAAATATTCAATTCAATTCAATTCAATTCATTTATTCATCCATATGAGCAACAATCTTCTACAAATTTCATTTCTTATGATTACAACAACAAAAAATAGAAATTCAAAAGTTCTCCCCGGAGAAATGGGAAGTGATAGGCAACTGAATGCCTGTTTTACTCCTCCCATCTCTCCAGAGATGACAATAATACTTAGTATAACATTTTCCCTCCTATACCCGATGACATATATCCAGTGCAGAGGCAGAGCAGAGGAAGAGAGAGCAGGGCGGAAACCGTTGAATCAAGGACTAGAATAGACCGAAAAATCGACACTTATTGTCCTCAACAAACCTTCTTACCCTCATCCTGAATTGCCTATTATTCTGTATGTCTCTCAAGTACCTGGGTAGTGCATTATATAACTTAGGTCCGAGATATATTATTGATTTTTGGGTTAAACTTTTGTGAAACAATGGCAGAACAATGAGTGAGTTGGTGGCTGCCCTAGTTGATATAAAATTTCTGCGGTTAACTAATTTATCTTCGTTGGAACGGGTCCACATTAAACTTTTGTATATGAACAAAGATCGTACACACATGACTCCCAACTCCTCGTACAGCCCGGCAGCAGAATCATATTTACTCTTTTTCATTATAATTTTCAAAATAGTGTTTTGGGTGGCCTGTAAGATATTCAGGGTAGTGGTGAAAATTCCCCCCCAGGCGAGTATACAATATCCTATAACTGATTCAATCAGAGACGAATATAAAATTCTCAAAGTTTTTCGGCACAGTACACTCCTCAATGTGTAAAATGTATTCATTAATGATCTGATTTTTTTGGTAATACTGATAATATGTTCGTGCCACCTTAAGTGATGATCGACAATGAGACCCAGATATTTAAACGAATTCGTTTTTTCTATATATGAACAGTCACATTCAGGAATCGAACAATTGGGATGGTGCATTTTCAGGTTGCTGTTGATTGGTTGATCAGTGGCAGTAGATGAGAAGGTCATGTATTTAGTTTTTGCTATGTTTATATTTAATTTATGGCTATAAAACCACGTCTGAACTTTTCTCATATTTTCTTCACTTCGTTTGTGTAATGCTTGCCAGTTCTCGTCCATGAAAATGATTGCTGTATCATCAGCATAGCTTACTATATGACCTTGAAAATTACTCATAGACGATAGGCTATTTATGTAGACGAGGAACAGTATCGGTCCCAATACTGTTCCTTGTGGTATGCCAGTGGTCACAGCCCTACTTGCACTCAATTCGTTCCCCACCCTTACTTTCTGGGTTCTATCACATAGATAGTCTGAAAGAAGGTTAAGTGACTTTCCCCTTACACCATAATTTTCACACTTCTCCAGAAGGATATCATGTGACACTGTGTCAAATGCCTTGGCAATGTCTAGAAACACTGCCAGGCACTTCCTCGATTCATCCATCTCCGTCAAGATCTTCGTTGTAAAATCGACAATAGCCCTTTCTGTATTAGAATTACTTATAAATCCGAATTGCCTCTCAGTCAGTACTCTGTTCCTTTCAAAAAAGGAGACCAACCTGTTCCTCAAACATTTTTCGAAAATCTTGGCAAAGTTGTTTATTAAAGCAATTGGTCGATAGTTGGTAGGCAAAGATGGATCTCCTGTCTTCAAGACAGGTGTAACAACAGAAACCTTCCATTGTTGAGGGATACGGCCTGTTATAAAGCACGAATTGATTATGTGGGTCAACGGAGTTAATATAAATTCATGAATTATTTTTATTAATTTTGATTCTATGGTATCTGGCCCCGGGGAGCAATTATTTTTAAGGCTTGATATCAAGTTTGTTATCTCCGACTCATTAGCTGGCTCAAGAAAAAGGGAGGATCCGATTGATTTGTCCATCAAGAAACCCTTTGGGAGACTTGTTTTAGGAACACTACTCTTCATCCCCTCTCCGACTGTAACGAAGTAATCATTGAGCAAATTAGCTCTGCTAGTATCATCTTCGATCGGTTTACCATCCTCAGAAGTGAATATGATGTTCTCAATATGTTTTTTCCTCGATTTGTGTTCAGTTATTTCGTTGATTGTCCGCCATATCTGCCTATAATTACTTCCCAAATTATGGATTCTATCTCTATAAAATTCAACCTTAGTCTTTCTGATTAAGTCATTCAGTTTATTTCTATATATTTTATACTCGATTTCTAATTTAACAGAAAATTTTTTTGACAATCTCGATTTCAAATGATTCCTATAATTTATAGAGTTAACAAGACCAGTTGTGATCCAGGGCTTCAATTTATAGTTTCTCTCATTTTTAACTGTGAACTCCTTCGTGCAATCTGTGATATGAGTATTTAATTTTTCAATAAACGAGTCATATGACTCTTGAGGATCATTGCAGGAAAGTGTCCCAGTCCAAGCTTCGTTCGATAGGTTCGAGCAAAGCTGATCGTAGTCAACCCTCCTCAACTTTCCCCCATTGTTCTTGTTTGCCCTCTTTAATTCTGGCATTTTCAAGTAAACAAATGGTGCAAAATGATCGGTCATATGTGTGCAAATAATTGATGATTTAATGCATGTTTTACCTATCAAATGTTTCTCCTGTCTAATGAATATATGATCTATTAGAGATTTGGTGTCTGCAGTGACTCTTGTTGGCTTGTTAATGTGAGAATTGAATCCATTTGATCCTAAAAGATTTAAATAATTGTTTGTATCAGCTGACTCGTGTTCTAATAAATTAATGTTTATATCCCCCAAATGTATTTCTACGTTTTCCTTATTTAAACTTTCCAAACAAGTCCGCAGGTTATTAATATAATGGTAAGGACTTGAAGATGGTGATCTGTATGATGCAGTTATACCTATTCGATAATTTTGTTTTCTTGACTGCACGGTAACAACAGTTCTTAAAAATTTGTATTCATTTACTTCCTTCACACAAACATTCGCTGTCAGTGTATCATTTATATACATCACTAACCCATCGCATTTATTTGACTTCGATTCGTTATAAAAAATACTAAAATTTGGAATATTAAAATCACTCACTCTATCCAATACTCTCGTTTCTGAAAGGACTATAATATCAACAAAATCCTTCAAAGTATCGATATGTACCAATAGTTCGTCATAATGTTTACGCAGTCCTCTTATATTGAAATGTATGATTCCAATTCTCTATTATTATCACAGACGTTAAACCTATTCATATAAATTAATGTTAAACCCACTTCCTAACGAATGTGTTGGTTGATACTTCCGTTGTTGCCGATCGGCTACAACGCGTATGATTGGATTTCGACATTTCTTCAAAATTGAAATAACCTCAATTATTTGCTTTGTTTATTTTCGAAATCATTGTACTTTTCGGAATTTCGACTTTGCTCTAAGTTTTTTGTGGATAATTTTTATACAACGGATACAATTTATTATAGAACTTCAGACTATCATCATCAAGGACGATCAGAAGACAAGATTTCTGTACTGGAAATCGATTTATACATTCTTAAAGACGATGTATTGTTGGTCAACAGAAACTGGACAAAATGAGATATTGTGAATGCCAGGAGATTCAAGAACTTCAATTTTAGTTTATTATACAGGGCAAGTTGTTGGCTTAAACATTTATTTTAACTGTAGATTCCCCTCATCAAGCGAAACACTTTTTTTCAGAAAATGTCGAAATCTATGAAAAAAAAACACTTTTCGTTCATATCTTCGGAACCATTATTTCAAATGGACTGCATTAGGTTTGATTGTTTACTCTATTCATGGCGCATAATCCTCAATCAAAACTTATTCAATATTTCTTCTGGTATAAAAGTAGCCGACTCATAAATCCACGCAAAAATACCATAAAACCACTCGAAAAATATAAACGGTTCATATTTTCGAAAGAATTAATTATTTTACAAAATGAAAGTATCCTTAATCTACGCCCTCGAATTAGTATATAATCGAAATTTCAAGTCAATAGCAGTCGAAAAATTTTTTTTCAGAATCAATTTTCCTATGCAAATGTATGGAAATCTGTCAAAGTTCTCCGATCGACTTGAAATTTCTTTTATATATTTAGAGGGCGTAGATTAAGAATATGAGATCAGATATTTTATAAAAAATATATCTTAGAAGATATAGGCCCTTGAAGTTCGAAAAATTTGGACCGTCGCGGAAAGAATCAAAAAATCTCAATGGTTCGCGATAGGATAATGAAAATAGGATCGTTGTATTCAGAAGAGATCAAACTGTAACAAAAAAAAAACAGCATTCGTCCAGCTCGAATACTTTGGTCTGGACCAACGTCTCAAAGTTGGTTAAAATTTCGAGATTTTTCAACAAAAAGTGAAATATTTTACAAACTATTTATCTCAGACAAAAATTAAATACAGATTCTTGATTTTAGATCTTGAATTTGCAATATCAAAAAATTTTTTTCGTACTTATAAATATCTTAATAAAACGCGTCGATTCCTAATTGTATACGATTTGAGGAAAAATGAATAATCCGGATGTTTCCCTGGATTGAATATAATCGAATATTATTACTTCTCTGGTCTCTAAACAAGTTAACAATGTTGTCAGAATGTTCAACAATTTCGTTGAGATTAAAATCTAAATGATGAAAAAAAACGTTTGATGTAGAGATATGTGATAATAAAAATCCAAGATAAAATTGAACACCAATGATCATGAAATTAATAATAATTTAATACGCACACTTTCTATTAAAAATTTACCGGTCCATATCAAAATATGGCAATGTTTCAATCTAAACAATATCCTATTGGAATTTCATGACACTACACGGTTAATTTTACATTCATTCACTGAAGGTCTTCACATACCTAATCATCGTCGAGATCGAAGAAATATGTACAACTAAAATAATCACTTTTCCTTTTTATAACAACATAGCTCTCGAAATGATTTCCTTCATACGGCATTAACGGATCACGCCGGTTGTCGCTATACGCATGCGTCGTTCACAGACCCCGACGTTTGAGACACAACAACAATGTAAGATTTGAGATGGGTCGATCGAAGATCTAACGGTTTATCTCCTTGCATAAGAACACCGTTATACCATTGTTTAAAGATAAAATCAACAATCTGGCATCGTCCTCTCAGAAGCTCTGGGAAATATTCATAGAAGATGGGTTAGGTTAGCTCATTGATCCAGCAAGGCGACTGGAGAATCTAATGGACCATTTAACATCTACCACGGGAGTTGTTTTTGAAGATCCAACTTCAATATTCGTCATTCAACCCCCGCAATAAAGACCCGTGCAATAACACCCCCAACAAGATGCAACTTTCCTCATTAATAACCAATCTCGAGTATCGATGGGACCATAGAGCCAGCCTTATCAGAAACTCAAACAACTTCCGAGAACAACGCCCGCCTTTATTGTGCCGTTCCTCCGTGTAATTCCCGTCCCCCCTTCCCGTCACCGTCACAATCAAGCAGGTCTTCCCTCAGGAACGAGAATTAAGGAACGCCAAACTTCAAAAACGTCCCCGGAATAACAATAAAGCTCCGCGAACAACCGTCGATCGTGACCTGTACCGCAACACGCGAACGGCACGCTCCTCCGCTCTCGTTGCGATCGGAAAGAGGAGATGAATAGATCAAAGGAGGGCCGGTTTTGGAGTCGAAGAGCTCATTTTTCAAGTGAGGAAAGTGCCCCGGTTGATGAAAGCCGGGCAAGTTTTTAGGGGATGGCGTATTTCGAGTGGGAATGGGTGTGTTTCGAAAGTTTACCTGGGGAGAGTGCCGGAGTGAGGAATTTTTGTTGGGTTTGTCGTTCTGCTTGGCTTAAAGAACGGGACGAGTTGGTGTTTCCGTTGAAAGTTAACGGTATGCCTACCAATTTTTCGAACCCCCTACCCATTAACTTCCTCACACAGTACTAACGTCATTTTATGAACGTTAATACTAACATAAAGGGTGAGTCTTTGACTTGTACATACATATATTTTAACTGTAGATTCTTGAGGCCAAAAGAAACACTTTTTTACCATAACATTTTTCAAAATTCGGTTCCGTTTGAAAAACACAGGGTGTCAAAAATCCATGAAATTAACAATATTCTTTCCATATATTCGGAATCTATATTTCGAATGAACTGAATTTTGGTTGATTGTTTACTCTATTCATGGTGCATATTCCTCAATTGAAACCTATTCCATATTTCTCCTGGTATAAAAGTTACAGTATAGTCGACTCATAAATTCACGCAAATATACTATAAAACCACTTGAAAAACATAAACGGTTCACGTTTTCGAAAGAATTAATTATTTTAGAAAACAAAAGTATTCTTATGTTTTTTCAATAAAACGCGTCGTTCTCAAGTTATTCCTAATTGTATAAGATTGAATTAGGGGAAAAAATCATGAATTTCAAGAATAATCTGAATGATGTCCTGAGTTAAATCCCATCGATATTATTTCTTCTCTGGTCCCGCAACAAGTTACCAACGTTGTCAGAATGTTTATCAACTTTGTCGAGACGAAAATCTCTTTGATGAAAAAACGTTTGATGTAGAGATATGTTATAATGAAATTCCACATTTGTGGCACATAAAATTGAATTCTAAGAAGCATGAAATTATAAATTTTATAGACAGTTTCTATTAAAAATTCATTGTTACCAATCCTTCAGCAAAATATCTATCGAAACAATATAACTCGACACAAGAACGACACTACTATTACATGAATTCACTTAAAGTCATTTACATAATCATCAACTGTTTGCTTTATTCTCTGTAAATAAATAAAGTCCATCGTGTAAACTTCGTATAAGTCGTGCATAGACATATAATATAATGGTGCCGTGTATGGGATCACTGACTAACGTTTTAGGTTGGACTGGTTGGAGACACAGAACAACGGTTTGTCTTGCGTGGCGGCTACATTCACGTCCTTCTGAAAGGAAGAGTAGACCGTGGCGACTGAAATTAAGAACGTAGCGCTATATTGGCGAGAATCAGAACTACTCGTTTGGCATTTCCAAAGTGCAATAGGGGACGTACGGCTTTCTTTAATTGTTTGAAGAGAAAATCGGCAATCTGGTATCGTCTTCTCTAGAGTTCTGTGAGTGAATATCACAGAGGATGGGTAAGGTTAGGTCATTGACCCCGAATCATATGACTTTGGTTAATGGAGTTAGGATAGGTTAGTGAGAAACCAATTTTTGAGATCGTTTTAGAATATCGAGGAAAATATGAACAAATTATTAGTGTCTATAAACTAATCTTCAGGACAATCGAAGAAGGAACTTATTTTGGTGTGAGAAATATAGGTTTTCAATTGCCGAAATGATCGGACAGAACTAAGGTTAGTGCTTGAGTATTTTTTAAATGTATCACCCAGAACATCAAATAATCACATCAATTTCAATCGAAAAATATGAACTTTGAGGTGTTTGTAGAGAATAATATCAGGCACGTATTTAGCCATATTTTTTTTCAAGTGGCCATATCTCTTTAACAGATCCGAATTCGGAAAAATGAAAAAAAGGTTTCCTTTAGCCTCAAGAATCTACAGTTGAAATATATGTACAAGTCGAAGACTCACCCTGTATAATGCCGTTAAGATTAGTAGCTTCGGTAGTTCAAGGGTGAGCACATTAGGCCGGAATACCGAATACGCGGGTTCGATTCCCACCCGAAGTGAAAACATTTTTCGGGATTTGAATATTTCGTCTGCCCTTTACGGTTTCTCCCAATGACATTCTAGACAAATCTTAAATATTGAGATGTTGAATTCGTTAATCATTTGCTTCTAGAAACGACAATTAGCTCAGTAGCCGGGGCAAAAAGACAATTTTATTTAAAATCTAGAGTATTTCTAGTTTTCTGAGTTCCAGTCATGGCAAAAGAGTTTCAGGCAGGCAAAAAAGATCCTGGCAGAACAAACAAAACACCAGTCAGGGCAAATTAAGTTCGAGAGAGGACTGAAAGTTCCAGGCAGGGCAAACAAAGTTCTAGACAGGGCCAACAGAGTTCCAGACAGGGAAAATTAAGTCCCAGCCAGGGCAACAAGTTCCAGGCAGGGCTAACAAACTTCAAGAAAGGGAAAATAACTCTAGACAGGGCAAACAAAGTTCGAGTCATGGTAGAAAAATTCCAGGCAGAGCAATCAAAGTTCCAGTCATGGCAAAAATGTTCCAGGCAGGGCGAACAGAGTTCTAGGCAGGACAAATGAAGTTCCATACAGGGCAAGTTACAGACAGGGTCAACACAGTTCCAGGCAAGGAAAATTAAGTCCCAGTTAGGTCAAACAAATTGCGAGTCGGGGCAGAAAAGTTCCAGACTGGACAAACAAAGTTCCAGGCTTGGCAAACAGAGTTCCAGGCAGGGCAAACAAAGATTCAGGAAGGGCAAAACAGTTCCAGGCAGAGCAAACAAAGTTCCACTCAGGACAAACAAAGTTCCAGGCAGGAAAAACTAAGTGCAGGCAAGGCAAACAAAGTTCCATTAGTTCGTAAAAACCCATGAGAAGAATCGTGAATATGAAGGAATAAAAATAAGACGTCTTAGCTTCTTCAGTTATATTGGAACCATTAACTAATTATTCTCGGTGACATGTTTCGACTGAAAAGTCATTTTCAAACCATAAAATCTGGAAATTTACAAAATTAAATAAAACTGAGTAGGCTGCCTAAATTGGAAAAATTACATAAATAATCAGATCGAAAAACAAAATGTTCAATAAACAATTCAAACAATAATTGATGCGTGAAATTTAGGTTAAAACAAAAACAAAAAACTGAAAGCTCGAACAGGTACTTACAATTGGTTCCAAAGTCATATAAGGTAAAATCATTGAGTCACAAGATAAAATATAGCAAGAAAATCATTGTGGACAGCACCCACCAAAACAGTCAAATTACAAATTAAAAAAACGTTTGTTTTAGAAATGTTACTTCATACTAATATTTTTTAATTTTTAATTTGTAATTTGTAAAAAACAAACAAAAATTCAATCTTTTTAGCAATTTCCACTCCATTTTCTCGCGATTTCCCTATATTTCTGAAAATATCGCCTTTTTGGCAACAGCGCATTCGTTATTAACTTTTTTTTCTATTGCATTAATTGTTGAATACCTGTCCCGAATTTGTCGTGAAAGAAAAAAATTGTCGCGTCTCTAATTTTCTTTCTAAGGGGTGGCTTTGATAACTTAACGTTAAATTAGCAGAACCACTATCTCCATATCGACCAAATATCATAAAAATGGTTATAAATAATTGTCGAGTAATTGTCGAAGTCCATATGAAGTAAAAAAAAATCCATTCCTTTCAGTTTATTTTACGTCTTTTTCCCGCGAGTTCGAGATATTTCTGGAATTATCCCATTTTTGGCAACAGCACATTCGTTATTGAATTTTTTTCGATTGCATTAATTGTCGAATACCTACCTTGAATTTGTCGCGAAAGAAAAAAATTTGTCGCGACCTTCATTTTTTTCTACTAGGTGGCTTTGCTAACTTTATATTAATTTAGCAAATAGTGGTCGAAATATAGGGAAATCGCGAGAAAATGGAGTGGAAATAGCTAGCAAGATTAAATTTTTGTGTGTTTTTTACTTCGTTTGAACATCAACAATTATTCGACCACTATTTGCTAAATTAATATAAAGTTAGCAAAGCCGCCTAGTAGAAAAAAAACGAAGGTCGCGACAAATTTTTTTCTTTCAAATTCAATAACGAATGCGCTGTTGCCAAAAATGGGATAATTCCAGAAATATCTCGATCTCGCGGGAAAAAGACGTGAAATAAACTGTACCTAAGGAATGGATTTTTTGTGTTTTTTTTTACTTCATATGGACTTCGACAATTACTTGACAATTATTTATATCCATTTTTAGGATATTCGGTCGATATTGAGAAAGTGGTTCTGCTAACTTAACGTTAAGTTAGCAAAGCCAGCCAGTAGAAAAAAACGAAGGTCGCGACAAATTTTTTTCTTTCACGACAAATTCGAGGCAGGTATTCGACAATTAATGCAATAGAAAAAGAGTCAATTAAGAATGCGATGTTGCCAAAAATGCGATAACTCTAGAAATATCTCGAACTCACGGGAAAAAGACGTAAAATAAACAAGAAGGAATAAATTTTTTGTGTTTTTTTTACTTCATATGGACTTCGACAATTACTCGACAATTATTTATAACCATTTTCATAATATTTGGTCGATATTGAGAAAGTGGTTCTGCTAACTTAACGTTAAGTTAGCAAAGCCACCCCGTAGAAAAAAATTGAGGACTCGACAATTTTTTTCTTTCACGACAAATTCTCGACAATTATTCGACAATTAATGCAATAGGTTTTATTGATTTTCTCGCAAGTGGCACTGCTAACTTCATAGATATAATGCCCTCTAAATCCTTGCGCTGGCCACAGACCAGTTCTACAGGTGAAAACGGTACAAAAAAATTTCTGTCGGAATCTTCAACATACAGTTGTCCTCCGAAGGAGTCCAAACTCGATACCCTCGCCCGGAAACGTCCAGTCGAAAGGTCCCGGATGCGTATTGGCATTCTTTACTACGCTGCAACGCATACATGGTGTTGCACCGCGGTAAAGAATGACTGAACCAAATGCTCTCTCTACCCAGACATATCTTACTACGGCTCAGCGCAGGACGTAGTAACTATTGTATTATGGATACGCGCCTGTTCTCGGGGCATTGTTTGCCGCGTTGCAGTCCCAACCCCGTTCAAATTTTCTTTCTTTCACAATTTTGCAATCCGCGTTCATAAAAATAACAATAATATACAATCGCCACAATAATAAAAAAACCACATTAAATGCAAAATCCACTAAAGTATAATCCTAGTGTGAAATAATGTGATATAATCCATGTGATTTTGCATTTGATCTATTAAGATCAATATTTTTCTTTGAAGATCTTTGCCTTTTAGGATTGTTTTGCATTTCTTTGTTTGAATACGTTTTACGCTGCATGATAAACCGCGTCTAATTTTTCTTCGACTTACTGATGTTGACTGAGAAGAAACTCTTTAAGTGAGATAATTTTTGATACATAAATAGAATTAAACAAGTTAGAGGGTGTAATAATTTTGTTTAGAGTTTTATTAAATTTTGTCATAGCAACCGTTTTATTTCTGTATGCTATTTTAGTATTTTACTTATGCGTTCAAAATTTTCGGATAGTTCTGTTACAGCTGCGGAATGTTCCAAATACAGATGCGGAATGTCCTATATTGGTTTCATTGGCATTCTCGACAGTGTTTATTGTTTCTTTAGAAAAATTACCCTGTTAGGCAAAAACATTGCTTTGTTGATCTGTGCTAGTTGGCAAGTTATTCTCCATACCCACATCTGTTGATATGTCGTCAAAAAATTGTAAGAATATGTTTTCTCCAAGAGCTAATTTTGCCAATTCTTTTCTTTCATCAGTGTTTATTTGCCTACAGGTCCTAAAAGCAGGTTTTAAACACAAGCCGCTGTTTGTGTTTAAAACATATTTTGCAAATTCGTTTCTTCATACTCTTTAGAGTGAATTGTTATGTCGTAGAAAAGGAAATCAACTTCGTTCAGGAATAGGGAGAGTAATTTTTATTGGCGATTCATTGGAAGGTAGCGCTACCTAGAAATATCTTCTTGATGAAATTTGTCTTAATGAACGAACTGCAGTTGAGAAAAAATTATGAGCATTAATAAATATTGGCCCAGTTGTCGAAATGTTGGCTTTTTTGTGTGTACATGAATCTAAAATTGTGTCTTAATTTTGAAATTAGTAGTTTTAAATTTTTTCCACTTCTTAGACAAGAGAACCTATTTTTTTGCCATTTGTTCTTTGAAATTCACCTCGGCGTGAAATAAAATGCAAAGGAAAAATATATTCAATTCAATTGCACTTTATTGTTTCTCGTCACATCCATTGTCACGTAATAAAGATATAATTAATTCTAATTTAATCAATTATAATTGTTTTGGGAGAGTTTTTTCATAGCAATGTTGCCAAAACTTTCGTTTAAACATGTTTTAAATCATGTTTTTTTAATGGTAAGAAACATGATTTAAATCAAATAAAACAGTTTCAAATTAAAAAACACAATGTTATGTTTTTTGCCAACCCTGCCTAAAAGTGATTTCAAACTTATTTCATATGGCCCAAAGGTGCTTACAATACCTGACCAAAAACACAGTCGCAAAATAGAATATCTGCATATGCACTATGATCATATGATCATGGCTCTCCGAAGAAACTAAAAAAGTATTATCGTCGATTCTTTGAACAGAGACATTAGAATAATGTGACAATTTTCTTTCTTGAACTTCGGAGATTGACAAATGACTGCAAGTTTTCGTCTTAGATAGGACTCGAAAAGATTGGCAACCAAATCCACCAAGGCATAAGCAATGTTGAGTTGGAACGCGGTAAACAACGTCTACTACGTCCTGCGCTGAGCCGTGGTAAGATATGTCTGGGTAGATAGAGCATTGGTTCAGTCATTCTTTACCGCGGTGCAACACCATGTATGCGTTGCACTGTAGTAAACAATGCCAATACGCGTCCCGGATTTTACACGGCCGAACGAGTCCGCCGTTCGAGCGGAAACGATTCCGTTGCACATTTTTGTATGAATATTTAATCCCGCTCCGACTAGAGCCCGTATCCGTAAACAGAATTTGATTACCGGGCCATAATATCGGCGAGCATCCATACATGAAATCTGAAGATGGTCCGAAGGGAATGCGATAGGGAAAATATGAATTTCAAATCTGTCGGATGCATCGGGTGAGCCCGTCTCTGAAGTAGGAAATATTGGGATGCAAATTCGATAGATTCCTGCAGGGCTGGCGTTCGACGGAGGAATATCGGATGGAATTTTTAGGTTGGATAAACTGACGAGTGCTATAGGTGAAGGCATAAATTGTGTTTGTTGCAATACCGTTTTTAATATTCATGCTAGGTGAAGTGAACCTAAGTATAATCCATTCACTTTAATCAAGATCTTGGTTTAAGGGGCAGTATCACCTTTTGAATCGTGGTAAATCTCCATTCAAAAGTGGACTCTTTATTTCACGAGTAAGTACCCTAATTTACGACGTAGAGACTTGATTTTTTTTTAAATTGAAGCTGAAGAACGTCCCGAGGGCAAATAGTTTTCTTTTTTTCGATTTGTTTAGTTTTCAATTAAAAAAACCAGGGTAATCGTTAGATCTGGGGTTATTGAATATGTTTTTCGTTTTTCATGAGTACAGGCTATATTTCTGAAATAAGCATCATGAAAATTTTTGTAGTTGATAGAAGATTAAATTGCCGAGGGCAAATAGTTGCGATTTCTTCCAAAAATGATGAATAACCCTCGGAAAAAAATCATTAAGTGTAGTTTCCAAAACGCTGAGGTTCAACCTGTTTTTTCTAATTGAAAAACTGATTAATCCGAAAAAACCTCAACTATTTGCCCTCGACAATTCAATCTTCTATGAACTACAAAAATTTTCATGATTATTATTTCAAAAGTATAGCTTGTACTCATGAAAAACGAAAAACATATTCAATAACCCCAGATCTAACGATTACCCTGGTTTTTTTAATTGAAAAACTAATTAAATCGAAAAAAAGAAAAGTACTTGCCCTCGGGACGTTCTTCAACATCAATTTAAAAAAAAATCAAGTCTCTACGTCGTAAATTAGGGTACTTACTCGTGAAATAAAGAGTCCACTTTTGAATGGAGATTTACCATGATTCAAAAGTGATACTGCCCCTTAAGTTTCTCTATTTAGAACATACGCAGGTTGGTACTCGTGAAATGTCAAATAATTCTCAGAGATGTTGCCAATGCTAATTTCCATTAATTTTTTTAACTTTGTAAATGGAGTAAGTTCTTTTTAGGTTTAACTGTGACACAGATTTCGTAGTACTACTACATTTTCATACTGGAGAATTTCAAGTTGTGCAATAGTTTATTCTAAAACTAGTTGCAGAATGAGCTCCTATTCCAATACGAGTGCGAAATTCGAAAACGAGCGACGAAGGAGCGAGTTTTCGAACGCATGAGTATTGGAATGGCATTCTGCAACGAGTATTAGACGGTATTTTCTCTATTTCAGTAAAATTTTGTGAAATTCAATGAAAAATTCAAATTATAGGTCCTAGTGACTTTCATATTGTATCTTGGTAGTTGGTAGTTTCACGAAAATTGACATTTCCAAATTGACGTCTGCTGAAATTTAAAGGATCGGAAGGCATTGCTGACAACCATAAAACAAAAAAGGTAACTGAAAACGATGCTGTAATGAATTCATTACAGCACTGTTTTTAGTACTGTAATGAACTCATTACGATACTGAAATAGAGAAAAGGTATTTCTCAAAGTGAAACCATTTTCAAATGCAACTTGAAATGAAAACACACTACATACATTGAACGCCCACCTTGAAGAAAAAAATTTAACCCGAAAATGTTTAAATTTTTTATTGCTTCCATATTTTTCTTCTCTTGTACGTACGGCCAACTGGTGCTGGCGAGCGAACTGTGTTCGGACTTAGCGAACTGATTCAGAGTGCGAACTGATTTAGAGTGCGAACTCATTGAGGGTGCGAACTGATTTAAAGTGCGAACTCATTGAGGGTGCGAACTGATTTAGAGTGCGAACTGATGGTCAGGGCCATGGCGATTCGAAGAGGGAAAGAAAGAGAAGTCCAATCCATTGGTAACTTTATTCTTGAACTTTAGACCACAGAGTCGAAGATAGTCGGTGAACCACAGATGTGCGAATCTCCTTCGTTACCGACGAGATCCATTCGCAGTATCAACTTTGTTGTATCGAAAATGAAAATATGAATTCTGAACTTATCTCTGAAAAATGGTTCCTCGAATCAATTTTGTTTCTACATTTCCTCCTGATGAAACCGAATCATCGGCAACAAAATCCAATTCACAGGACCGGATAATCTTCATATTTTCGTCATGTCGCATGTCCAATCCCCCTATTTGCCGTTTTAATTGAAATCAAAGCTTGCTCATCGGCCTGCTCAGCACACACACGCGTGGAATTAATCTATATTCAAATTTGTTTTTCGGCGTGTAAGCCTCGAAAACACCGGTGAGTCCCTAATTAGAATGCCTTTGTACGGGCGCACTATCAAGAACAGCCGCGCGCGCGCTGTCTCTTGGGAAATTGCGTAGCTCCGAATTTTAATGGATGTTCGATATCGGCCCTGACGCAAAGGTGAACTTTGACGGTATAATGGACCGCGTGTGGTGCCGATCTTGTACGCGGATTCCGAGGGGATGATGAGGATTTTATCTTCTGACGGGGTTTTCAGATGAGATGCGCGTGTTTTTGGTTTAATAAAATACTGATTAGGGTTCGATGTTCTGGTGGTGTTGTCCTTACTTTTCATCCTATGAACCTTGTATCGATAGACATAACTGTGATCTGACAGAAGATAGAAGCCATGTTGTTTTGACAATGCATTGACAAATAGTAGTAATATCACAAGAGATTGAATTTCCGTGATAAGTCTATCGATTTATTTTCAAACGAAAATGAGTTGCTTGAAAACATCACGAGTCCATAGGACGAGTGGTGTTTCCCCAAAGCACTCATTTGAGCTGGAAGATAAAAGATAGACTTATGAGGTGAATTCAATCTCGTGTGATATTTTATAAGACTATTTCACTAAAAAAATAAAAGGTCAGAAACTCCATATTCGAGGAAAGCAAGGAAAAACTCATGTTGACGTCTACAATTTATATTTATCAGTTGTCAAACCGTTCGTATCCTTAGTTCAATCACAGATTATTCTGAAGTTAGATCGTTGAAAATACTGAAGTTGTCAGACCAATCATAATTTAGAGACAGTCGGTATTATCCATAGAAATCATAATATATATACTTACTCTAGAATGCTAATTCCTTCTAGTTCCGGAGCGAAAAACGTGCCGCATAGGCAACTGATTCACAATGTGCGCATGCTCACCATTAGGAAATTTCACGTAGAACGATGCCAAGTCCCTTAATGTTTTGTCGGTTCTATTTTAAGTTCAATATAATTAAACAATAAAAATATTCCATTGAGTAACAAACTTATTTTATACCTCATGCGCGACTTCCTACGACTATTAGACACATTAATATCATAAGTGAATTGCAATATTTGTGGAATTGGTGAGAAAATTAGAGCAGTAATGTAGTAGGTTTCACTAAATAGATATAGACCGTGCAACACCGATTTTTCTGTCTCATGGCCAATGACTTTGAAATGACCTTGGTGAAAGTCTAGGCAGGAACGGCTCAGTCTCAGTCCACAGTTTAGTTTACTGAATAGACAAACTAGTTTACTGGTGCTTAACTGTTATTTTCGTGTTTGATATTCTTCGTGTGCATTTTGCTTTTGTTGTGTGTTGTGTTCGATTTGGATTTTTTCGTATCCGATAAACAATGAACTGTATAGTGTTGTGGTGTCCTTGTCTTGACCTGTTCATTTCCCACTTGAGTATGTAAACTATGTGCACCTTTCCATTCATATCAACTGTTAGAAATTTATGATTTACGCTTTGCTTTTCATTCGATTGACACATATCTATCCACTCGCACCATGAGATTGGTTCTTTATATTGCAAAAGAACGCAATCCATTATGAAAAATCATGAAATCTTGTGGGTAAACCATCTTTTAATGGATAATTCGAACTCGAAAATAAAATATGTTGAAGTAAAACTTTGCAGTTTCATTCAGATAACAGATTGATTTTGGAATATACTCGGAACTAAAAAGACAAATGACTTGAAGAATGAATGTAGGTATCAGAATTCACTCATGAAACGATGCAGAGTTACGCATTGGCAGATGTACAAGACATTTTCATGTTTCCACTATTTTCAGGAACACCGAAGAATAGAACTGTCCTCAAGGGATATATTAGTATATTTTGCTCATTTGATTTTTTTTTCTGTACTTCACCAAAAGATTCGTTGTTTGTTAACCAGAATTTGTCTTCCTTGATCCTTGAATAAATTTTTATATCGAAACCGGGTTTTTTCAACGCCTGAAGAGGTTTTGGAATAATGAAAGATTTTCAGCTTATCTTCCAGTCGCTGATGATTCCAAACTAACCATTCAAATAGCTGTTGAAAATTATCAATATGTTCAAAACAATTAGTGAGTGTTGAATACTAATTATGAATTGATTAAATCCAACTGCAACAATAACAGCATAAAATTTTATTGAAGCCGATCCTGTTCAGAAACAACCTGATGGCACGTATGCGCATTGTGGACCACACTAAAATTTTTACAACACTTCGGTCCAATAGACCTTTCCAGAATTACCTGTGCAGGTGACAGTTGCGCGCGTCACTTGTGGGCTAAGAATGAATATCATTGGTCGTCAAAATTCCCTCTTTAAATCGTTGAAATTTGACAATTGATATTATTATTTTACGCAGTCGATGTTTTGGATGTGGATGTTATTTGTTGTATTGTTTATCGAAAATAAACATTTTGGTATGCCTCAACAATGTTGTGTTACTAAGTGACGGTCACGGTACGATAAAACCAGTAGGATCTCATTTCATTGCTTCCCTCTCTCTCTTTCTTTTCTCTCTCGCACTAAGGTTTGCGCATCTTTTAATGCTGCCCACAAGTTGCGTATGAAATATACCTGTTTCTCTCTCATTCTGGTTTAGTTCACATCTTTCATCTTTGTTCTACGTATTCTGGAAAGGTCTATTGATTTAGCATTCTAGAGTAAGTATATACTCGTATATTATGATTTCTATGGTATTATCGCGATAATACGAGGTCTTTTTAGACTATGATTGGTCAGTTTTTGAAATGAGTGGAATAGTCAGTAGTAATATCACAAGAGATTGAATTTCCGTGATAAGTCTATCGATTTATTTTCAAACGAAAATGAGTTGCTTGGAAACATCACGAGTCCGGAGGACGAGTGAAAATACCGAAGTTGAAAATACCGAAGTTGTCGGACCAGTCATAATTCAGACAGTTGGTATTATCGCGATAATACAGTCTTCGGACTGTGATTGATCAGTTTTTCAAATGAGTGTAATAGTCATGGAAAGACTCTCGCCGCAACAACGTTTACAAATTGTTGAAATTCATTTTCAAAATCAGTATTCTATTCACCAAATTTATAGAGTACTTCATGAAATTTATGGTTCACATAAGCCTCCATCAGAGCAGCATATTCGTCGAACTATCGATAAATTTCGGACAACATTTTCTCTACTGGATCCAACAACAACAACAAGATAGAGAACTGTACGTACAGAAGAAAACATCGCTGCTATGAGTGATAGTGTCAATGAAGATCCAGTTTTGTCCATTCGTCGACGTTCCAAAAAGTTGGACTCTGTGTATCCATCACATGGAGAATTTTGCGTAAAGGTCTTGGTCTACACCCATACAAGATCCGACTGGTTCTAGAACTGAAGCAACTTGACCATAATGAGCGTCATTTGTTTGCTGATGGGGCCCTAAAACAGCTTGAAGTTGATCCACTTTTTTTATCGGAAAATTGTGTTTAGTGGTGAAGCTCATTTCTGGTTGAACGGCTACGTAAACAAGCAAAATTGCCGTATATGGATAGAAAACAATCCTCGAGAATTTCTGCAGGTTCCATTGCATCCTGAAAATGCACTGTATGGCGTGCTTTACACACTGGAGGCATCATCTGTCCATATTCCTTAAAAAACGATGCTGGAGCTAATGTAACAGTAAATGGTGCTAGTTGCTAATCGGTGATCAATGATAATTTGTTTCATAATTTCAATGGTATCAACCCAGAAGTGCTTTGGTTCCAACAAGATGATGCTACACCTCATGATGCTACCGTAAAAATTGATTCATTGAAAGAAAGATTTGGCGATAATATTATTACGAGGAATGGTCCAATAAATTGACCTCCTAGATCATGCCACATAACTCCAATGATTATTTTATTTGGAGTTATATCGAGTCATTGGTTTATGCTGATAAACCAGAAACGAAAGACGTTTTGGAAGCCAACATAACTCGTGTTATTGCTGAAATAAGGCCTGAATTATTCGAAAAAGTGTTCCAAAATTGGGCTGGTCGAATGCGGTTCCGCAGAGCTATTCTTGGTGGACATATGCAGGAAATTATTATCAAAACATAAATGTCATGAAATAATCTTTCGAATTAAAAAAAAAATTGGCTTCAATCTCAAGTAAAATGTGTTTTTTATTTCAATTTGAAGTTCAAAGGTGCGTACAAACATAGAACAAAACTTCGTATCGTAACTCCGTCGCGTAACAAGTCTGGACGGCACTGCGTAACAGTTTAACACCGTTACATAGTAACATCGGGGCGTCCCGATGGCGTTACGTTACGAAGTTTTGTTCTATGCTGTACGCACCTTTGAAAAAACAGTCGATATTTATCGTATAAGGCGTCCATGTTGAAATTATGTTGAACCAGATCTGACCACAGAGGCGAAGAGAGTGGGTAAGCCACTGAGCTCTGAGTCTTCTTCGTTACCAACGAAGTCCATTCGCAGTATGAATTCTGAACACTCATCGTGACCCCCATTGGTCGTGATTTCAAAAGAGCCATCCACAGTGAATTTGGACATTTTTAAACCTGTCTCCTCTTCGATTCAAGTTAAAAAACTAGTATCCAAACCTCACTGTGTACTATCAAGTCGCGTTTATTCGTAAATGCTCCCAGCCACAGAATAACCCACTAACCCACAATAGTTCGTCAGCAATCACCATACCCTCTCAAAGCCTTCTCCTAGGTGCATTCGCATACTTATCTCCCGGCCTATTCAGAAACACCTCTATTCATCTCATTTCCATGCGAAATCCAAAGTCACCAACATCAGATCTCCGTACAACCGTTGATGCCGAAGGCGACAAAAAGTATTACGACAAAATTATCATATACCGGAGAAATTCCAACAGGAAACCCCGTTCCTTCAGACGTTTCCCAGGGCCGCGTTCCTCGGGGAAATGTATATTTCTCCTACGAAGATGTCGCCGTATTCCGATCCGCGAGATTATGCAAGATTTTTTTCTCGGGGCAACGGAGCGTGATGGATTTGAATTTCATATACCACACTCAACATCATGTAGCGATATATTCGGGAAATTTTATTTATTCTTTTAGGGGGTTGGAGGCGTCTCGGGAGAGGACGGTATAATGCATGGAGGAGAACTGGTGCCCTAAGAGGATTTGGGGAGGGGTTAGTTTCATTTCGCTTTTCGATTCTGCTGCATACGAGTGATCGTAGCTTAAGACACCTTCCTAATCTGAACATCTAATAACAGTCCTTCGTCTGTTGTATTGAATCCAAATATTGCGTGTTAACGATATACAGGGTGAGTCTTTGACTTGTACATATATTCTAACTGTAGATTCTTGATGCTAAAGGAAATCTTTTTTTCATTTTCCATTTTTCCGAATTCGGCTCTGTTAAAGAGATACAGCCATTTGAAAAAAAAAATAGTGCTGAATACGTGCCTGATATTATTCTTTACAAACACCTCAAAGTTCATATTTTTCGATTGAAATTGATGTGATTATTAGATATTCTGGGTGATACATTTGAAAAATACTCAAGCACTAACCTTATTTGAATAAGAATGTTATAAACACGATATTTCCTAACAAAACACTCAGTTCTGTCCGATCATTTCGGCAATTGAAAGGCTATATTTCTCACACCAAAATAAGTTCCTTCTTCGATCGTCCTGAAGATTAGTTTATAGACACTAATAATTGATTCATATTTCCTCGATATTCTGAAACTATCTCCTAAAAATTGGTTTCTCACTAACCTGTCCTAACCCCATTAACCAAAGTCATATGGTTCGGTGTCAATGACCTAACCATACCCATCCTCTGTGATATTCAATTCACCCACAGAACTCTAGAGAAGACGATGCCAGATTACCGATTTTCCCTTCAAACAATGCGAACTCAAGAAAGCATCAGTACATCCCTTATCGTTAGCGGATGAACTATCACAATCGCTAAAGGCGTCTAGGCGTTGCTCTTTGAAAATGCCAAACGAGTAGTCCTGATTCTCGCCAATATAGCGCTACGTTTAATTTCAGTCGTCACGGCCTACTCTTCCTTTCAGAAGGCTGTGGATGTAGCCGCGACGCAAGACCGTTGTTCTGTGCTCCAACCAGTCCAACCTAAAACGTTAGTCAGTGATCCCATACACGCCATAAACGAAGTTCACGCTTTATTTATTTACAGCGAATGAAGCAAACAGGTGATGATTATGTAAATGACTTTCAGTGAATTGATGTAATAGTAGTGTCGTTCTGGTGTCGAGTTATATTGTTTCGATAGATATTTTGCTGAAGGACCGGTAACAATGAATTTTAAATAGAAACTGCCTATAAAATGTATAATTTCATGCTTCTTAGAATTCAATTTCATGTCCCACGAATGTGGAATTTTATTATTACATATCTCTACATCAAACGTTTTTTCATTATAGAGATTTTAGTCTTGACAAAGTCGATAAACATTCTGACAACGTTGGTAACTTGTTGAGAGACCAGAGAAGAAATATTATTCGATTAGATTTAACTCAGGACAACATTCACATTAAATAAATAATAATAAACTGCTAATTTTGTGGAAATTAGCAGTTTATTATTATTTATTTAAAATGAATTTCCATCAAGTGAAGACCGAATCAATCAAATATTCACATTATTCTTGAAATTCATGATTTTTTCCTCTAATTCAATCTTATACAATTAGGAATAACTTGAGAACGACGCCTTTTATTGAAAAAATGTAAGAATACTTTTGTTTTCTAAAATAATTAGTTCTTTCGAAAACGTGAACCGTTCATCTTTTTCAAGTGGTTTTATAGTATAAATCGACTATACTCTAACTTTTTTACCAGGAGAAATATGAAATAAGTTTTAATTGGGAATATGCACCATGAATAGAATAAACAATCAACCAAAATTCAGTTCATTCGAAATATCGGTTCCGAATATATGGAAAGAATAGTGTTAATTTCATTGATTTTTGACACCCTGTATCTTCCAAACGAAACCGAATTTTGAAAAATGGCATGAGAAAAAAGTGTTTCTTTTGATGGGAGGAATCTACAGTTAAAATATAAGTACAGGTCAAAGACTCACCCTGTATTAGACTTCTAAATTTAAATTCATATTCACAGGATGTATGCGAGAAGATAAGCCATAGAGTTGTTGATTTTCGGAGCAAGTTTCCTGAAAAAAACGGAAGCGAGAAATCGAAAATAATTTGTATATCGAGACGGTGTCAGGATTCGTCTCACGACTTGGGTGGCGGGATGCTGAGGTAGTGCAAAATTCAAGGATAGAGCGCGGGAACTGCAACTAACGGAAAAACCTCATACGCCTACAAACCCTTCTCGGAATCCGCCCACAGGAGGTGAGAAAATAATCATAATTTGTCTTTGAAAACAAAGAAGTGATAGTAGCTGGAGAATTCTTAAACGGGAATGTTCTCAGTTGACTCTGGTTCGGTATTAGGGAGATCTAGGATGTACGTCAGAATTTGGAAGTACGGTCTCAAAGCGGAGACGGAAAAAGTGTTATTCGGGGAATAGCGGAGTGAAGTGTTGAATCGGAAATTGAAGGGAGTAGTAGCTGGAGAATTCTAAAACAGGAAGGTTATTAGTTGACTCGGGTTCGATTTTAGGGAGATTTAGTAAGTACGTCAGTGTTTGGAAGTACGGGAAAAAGTGTTATTCAGGGAATAGCGGTGTGAACTGTAGAATCGGTAGTTGGAGGCTAAGAATTAATTAAAATATTTTAGACTACGTCTCGTCGATAAACTCGCGATATGGGAGGTTACGTCGGGAGTGAAGTGACGTGCTTTTTTTTTAAGGATACATTGATCATCCTTTGGATGAAGATCAGATAATTTTTATTATGCTTCGCTTATTTGAGTATTGTGGGAAGGCTGCATGAAATGCCAAACATCTTAAGTCCCAGAGTCCTGAAATCTCCCCAAGCATACAGGGTGAGTCTTTGACTTGTACATATATTTTAACTGTAGATTCTTGATGCTAAAGGTAACCTTTTTTTCATTTTCCATTTTTCCGAATTCGGCTCTGTTAAAGAGATATAGCCATTTGAAAAAAATAGTGCTGAATACGTGCCTGATATTATTCTTTACAAACACCTCAAAGTTCATATTTTTCGATTGAAATTGATGTGATTATTAGATATTCTGGGTGATACATTTAAAAAATACTCAAGCACTAACCTTATTTGTATAAGAATGTTACAAACACGATATTTCCTAACAAAACAGGTGATGATTATGTAAATGACTTTCAGTGAATTGATGTAATAATAGTGTCGTTCCTGTGTCGATATTGTTTCGATAGATATTTTGCTGAAGGACCGGTAACAATGAATTTCAAATAGAAATTGCCTATAAAATGTATAATTTCATGCTTCATAAAATTCAATTTTATGTCCCACGAATGTGGAATTTTATTATTACATATCTCTACATCAAACGTTTTTTCATTATAGAGATTTTAGTCTTGACAAAGTCGATAAACATTCTGACAACGTTGGTAACTTGTTGAGAGACCAGAGAAGAAATAATATTCGATGAGATTTAACTCAGGACAGCATTCACATTATTCTTGACATTCATGATTTTTTCCTCTAATTCAATCTTATACAATTAGGAATAACTTGAGAACGACGCCTTTTATTGAAAAAATGTAAGAATACTTTTGTTTTCTAAAATAATTAGTTCTTTCGAAAACGTGAACCGTTCATCTTTTTCAAGTGGTTTTATAGTATAAGTCGACTATACTGTAACTTTTTTACTAGGAGAAATATGAAATAAGTTTTAATTGAGGAATATGCACCATGAATAGAATAAACAATCAACCAAAATTCACTTCATTCGAAATATCGGTTCCGAATATATGGAAAGAATAGTGTTAATTTCATGGATTTTTGACACCCTGCTTCTTCCAAACGAAACCGAATTTTGAAAAATGGTATGGGAAAAAAGTGTTTCTTTTGATGGGAGGAATCTGCAGTTAAAATATAAGTACAAGTCAAAGACTCACCCTGTATTAGAGATCTAAATTTAAATTCATATTCACAGGATGTATGCGAGAAGATAAGCCATAGAGTTGTTGATTTTCGGAGCAAGTTTCCTAAAAAAACGGAAGCGAGAAATCGAAAATAATTTGTATATCGAGACGGTGTCAGGATTCGTCTCACGACTTGGGTGGCGGGATGCTGAGGTAGTGCAAAATTCAAGGCTAGAGCGCGGGAACTGCAAATAACGGAAAAACCTCATACGGCTACAAACCCTTCTCGGAATCCGCCCACAGGAGGTGGGAAAATAATCATAATTTGTCTTTGAAAACAAAGAAGTGGTAGTAGCTGGAGAATTCTTAAACGGGAATGTTCTCAGTTGACTCTGGTTCGGTATTAGGGAGATTTAGGAAGTACGTCAGTATTTGGAAGTACGGTCTCAAAGCGGAGACGGAAAAAGTGTTATTCGGGGAATAGCGGAGTGAAGTGTTGAATCGGAAGTTAAAGGGAGTAGCTTGAGAATTTTTAAACGGGAAGGTTCTCAGTTTACTCGGGTTCGGTTTTAGGGAGATTTAGGAAGTACGTCAGTGTTATTCAGGGAATAGCGGTGTGAAATGTTGAGTCGGTAGTTGAAGGCTAAGAATTAATTGAAATATTTTGGACTACGTCTCGTCGATAAACTCTCGATATGGGAGGTTACGTCGGGAGACGGGAGTGAAGTGACGTGCTTTTTTTAAGGACACATTGATCATCCTTTGGATAAAGGTCTTTGATTTATTTGGCCAATTATTGTGAAAATTGGAGAATAACTAAACACGTAAATGTTCAGAAATCATATTTTCATTCTCATTCATAATTGATACAACAAACTTGATACTCAATACCCTAGGTTGGAGATCATTTGTTTTACAGCTGTCAATTTGACACCTGCCATTTTTTGACATCTGTCATTTTTGACATATATCATTTTTGACATCTGTCATGTTTTGACATCTGTCATGTTTTGACATCTGTCTTTTTTTGACAGCTTCAATTATTTAAACGGATTTCTTGATCTATGTGATGCGAATACACCTATAAGGAAGATGAATGAGCGCTCAAAAGCTCCTGATCCAAGTGCTTCATATCTGGTAGACAAAATTCAATTCGAAGAACAACCTGTGTAAATCAAGTAGGTGTGCAACAAGAACTGTTGATTGTTCGAATTTTCCTGATGAAACTGCGTATTTGCTACATGTTCTCCATAGAAACGGATATTAAATTCTTCTCACTAAATACCAGAATCGTTATCCAGCATCCAGCCCACGGAGCCATCAGGAGATTTGCCGATTGCAAGGTGAATTATTCCGCCCCGGCTCCCCCCGGACCAATATCGACGAGACATGATTGGGGAAAAAAGTGGAAAAAAATATGAAATTCATAGTCTCCAATTCATGGGGGACATCGGAGCGACGTCGCCTCCCGAGATAAGCTCACCGTATCATTATTTTTGCTCCGCTGGCTGCCGTTCAATAGACGTCGAGGCCATAATATAATGGATAATGCTGTAAACGATTGCGCTCCTGCTTTTCTATGACATTTTATGTCGACGTGTCATTATTTCCGGCGCTTGACGTACGGACGCGCTGTCGTTGTTGGAACGCGTTCAAAATTTCATCCGGACACTGATCATTGTTAGCGTTCATCGCTTACGTCCTGGATAAAATGGATCGTCGCGAAAAAAGTATGTCGAAAGTTCTTGTTTTGAATTGACATTGAGTTGAGATCATAGAGATATTACATGTATCAACAGTGGCTTTATACAGGACCGTGGCGACATTGTTTTGTTGTCATGTCATAGTACACAAAGCTCAATATCGAGTCAAATGTCAAACAGCACGTCACTCAAATGTGAACAAATATCCGCCATGTTTGTGCAAAATTCTATGACCCTATTGTCGCCACTGTCTTGTATAAAGCCACTGTACACTTCATTTTTGTCTCTATCTGCAGGACGGAAGTTCTATGGATTTCCGACATAGAACTTATACCAAAGACGTTCGTCTGTGCTTATACTAATGAAATAAGGAACATAGAAGTTTTGACGTTTCTCATCGAAGCCGATCGCCTTGTCGCTTGCGTCGCCCTTCTGGCTGGGGAAGGGTGGCGTCGGAAAGTAGAAGAATAGGTTGGTGTCTTTGCATTTTTTAGGACCCCGGGAAGTGTTTTAAAAAATTCGCGAAAATGGTCTAAATCGCCCGATAGACCAAATTTGTGCAGCATAAGGCTTTTTTTCCGGGGCATCTGGACGATCGGATTTTTTTTGAACGGAGCATCATATCCCCGTTCAACTTGGTACGCAGAGCGTTTTTCAACAAGTTCCTCCGGTTGTCCGAAAAAAATTCTAAAAGTTTTAACGTTTCGCGAAAATGGTAAAAATTTTCGACTTGACCAGAAAATGTCGACGAAATCAGGGAACTTTCGTTGTTCCGATGACTTTTAACGTTAAATTAAGGTTAGGGTTCTCGACAACGCCTAGACCATAGGCGACTTTAACTATAGGTTCATGACACGGCATGTATACTCCATTCACAATTATAAAATCACAACTCTGGCCTTGGAAATTTGACACATTCCACTCTGTATCGAAGTTATGACGGTGTTCAAAATCTTTTTATGTTCCAAGTCAACACACAACAGTAAGTTGCCCTTTCTACATTCTTAGCGTATTTCTCAGAATGTGAATTTATTCGCAAAATAATGAATTGGAAAAGATGTGATGGACGAAAATAATTAACGTTTATATGAATTGATAGAAAGGATTCCTTTTCTAGTTATTTGCATGAAAGGTGTTGAATTATATTATTTTTCGCCATGGAAGAAAATTGCATTGCGTTCACATAATTTTCATATGCATGCTTGTGAAGATTTAATGTTTATTATCCTCTTGAACTGAAAGTTCAAGACTTGACGACATCAATTGTTGATTCTTATCAAGAATTCATTAAAAAAAAATCAACCCAAAGATATGAGATGAATTGATGGGTAATTACAAGAATCAAGAATAATGTCAATTTTATTTTGTTGATAACTTTCTTAAAATCAATGTTAGGATATAAAACTCGGCTGCGTTTGTTCAAACAACATCTGAAGAATACATTTTTCACCATCTCGACCTTTGAAAGACTTTTCTTATAGGAATATAGTCACACCGTAGAGCGGTGTGACTTTGCACCACTTAGAGTATTCTTGATGTAACTTCCTCGTTTTTTTTGTAAAATGAGTTGTGTTTAAATTATGTTTAATTTCAACAATGTAGCTATCGATTTCTGTTATTAGAAACGCATTTTAAAAATTTGGTAAAGTCACCCGCACATCGGTGCGAATTTGCCACTTGCATCAAAATGCATTTGTTGGCAATTTAATCAAGTGCGGGTGGTATTTTTGCCACGAGAACGTTTTTTTTTAACTTTTTTGAAGATTAGTTAGCTAGGTACTAGTCGCGAATAAAACAACAAATTATAAGAAAATAAAATCTATTATTCTTCATAAAATACATAAAATGAGTCTCTTTGTAAATGAACAATATATAATAATGATAATTCATATTCCAAAACAGCAGAACTGTTGCTTCCATTCAATTTTTTATCCTCCTACAAAAAATCGCTTCCATTTTCCTCTTCCCAACGTAGATGGGTTGTCTGCATAAATCTGCAAACAATAGAATAATTTCCTGAAATTTCGAGACCCGCCCAACCAAATGCTCTCTTTTTTTTACGCGACTCTAAATACGTGTGAAATAAGCTGCTAAATGTATTTTGATGTACCATTTTTCATGTTTTCTACACAACCCTCAGTATTTCGCATTTATAAACATGTTAAAACTTACCTGCTCACACAACACAGCATAGCACACCCTTCAATCCAAGCCAAAGGACTGCGATTGTTGAAACAATGTGGGGATATAGTGTCTCTAATGCCGGCCACTCACGAGGCTTCCGAAACGGGCGTTTTATGAGGGTTTCTAAGGCCACGTGCGAAAAGAGTCTCCGTGATTGGTCAAGGGCTCTTAAAGTGTCATAAAAGGCCATAAAACGCCTGTCTCTGTAGCCTCGTGAGTGGCCGGCATTAGGTTCCGATTCGTGCTGTCGTTGAGAAGTTACTGACTTTACCAAAATAAAATGAAACATAAAACATTAGGTAGTTTGGCAAAGTCACCTCCGTTGGCAAAGCCACACCGCTCTACCGTACCTAAATTCTGCAAATCTGCTCAGATATCGCCAAATTTCTTGGAAAACCTGAAAAATATCATCCTAATCGACCTCTCGAGGCTCCATCCGATCCATCTACTGCGATATCTGTCCAAATAACAGCTTTTTCAACGAAATTTCCGTGTACCTCTTCAACCTCGAAATGTAAACATTCGTCCTGGTCTTGAAAATCGTCCTCATGCTCCAAACTGGTGCTAAAAACAATAAGCATACGTTAATCTTCGATATTCGACGAAAAACTCACCTGCACATATCGATTAAATACCAAAAATCTGCGAACAATTTGTGAACCTAACAAAATGTGATACTTTTACTTTGATGTAAACAAAGAAACTGGCAACGACGTTTTGTCTTTAACGATATTTTCTGTGCACGCACTGACCTCCTATGTGATTAAATAAAAGTGAATGTACAGGTAATAATAATGGAATAAATTGAAATTGAATAAATCGAATTCAAAGTTTGGCGCGACGCATAGATGACCGTTTTGAGGTTGGAATCTTTTGAGATTTCGAGACGTCACAGGTGACGTTATATGACTGCTATCGACGTCTATGGATAATCACAGAATATTATGACATGTGAATGACATTTGTATAATCTCAGACCTGTTTGTTTCTTTTACTGTTAAATGCGAATCTACCTTCGAAGGAGGATCTACCAACAAGGCGGATCTACCAACAAGGCGGATCTACCAACAAGGTGCATCTATGGGCCCAAACTAGAACTTATTGTATGTTCTATGTTAGTTTCATGGTTCTATGATTTCCACCGAATAAAGAACCATAGAAGCAAAACTCATCCCTTCCAGTATCACAGATCTTCACACGAGCTAACCCTTTTCTTTCTCATACGGCGTGGAACGATCCTCAACGATATTATTTCCGCTAAGCCTGCTCGATGCAAACAGATAACTGGATCAGAGCTCAGTTCGATCGGAAGAACCTAATCTGAGTTCAAACGGCGTTTCTGGGAGCCCTATGAACCGCAACTTTTAATTACGGAAATGGGATTAGTGATTAAATGAAAACTTTCGATACGTTTCTGCCGGCGTAACGAACTAGGAGGGTAAAGGTAGGGGGCACAAAGGGGGTTGACTGGCTGATAAGCCCATTTTTCAGGGGGCTTCCCTGATAGGATTTTTTTTATAGGTTAGTCCAAGGATGTAATTACTTTTATAGATTTGGGGTTGCGGGAACGGTTTCATCAGGCTGTTAGGAGGAAGATCCCGCGTGGAATAAGGAAGAGGGTTTGATTATATTGAGCCAGATGCCTGAATATTTATGGGGAATTAAGGAAGTGGTTTTCTTCGTTGTACGTGAAGGACAATAGTAGATTTTCATACTGTTGATTGTGAATGGAAACTGAGAAAAAACCTACTTCAAAATATCACGATGTTACTGAAATATCAAAAAGCCCTTATTTTAGGTCGATGTTCATTGGAAAAGAACTAAAAATTTTCTAACCCTCTGTCCAAAAGATTTAGCCATTGGAAAAAAATGGGCCGAATACGTGCATGATAGGATTCTCTGCGAGGACCTCTAAGTTCATATTTCTCAATTGAAATCGAGTTGATACATTTAGGAAAGTCCCAAGCACTAGCCTTATTTGAATAGGAATGTTAAAAACACGATATATCTCAACAAAAACACTCAGTTTTGTCCGATTATTTCTGCAATTGAAAAGCCTTCTTTTTCCCACCAAAATAAGTTCTTTCTTCGATTTTCCTGAAGATTAGTTTGTAAACACAAATAACTTGTTCGTATTTTCCTCGATATCCTAAAATATCTCTCAAAGAATTTATTTTTTACTCTATTAATGATAATTCAACCTCATAGGATTCTAGGACAATGACCTAACCTAACCCATTCTCTATGGATATTTCACAGAGATTTTGAGAAGACGATGCCAGATTGTGGATTTACTCTTTAAACAATGGTATAACGGTGTGCGAGGTAGCAGGCGCGTAAGACAAACCTTATATTGATAAATGGCGTAAACCAAACTATAAATCATTTTTGGAGCTTTGTTGTTATAAAAGGTGAAATTGATTATTTTAGGTGTTTTCTTCGATCTCGGGATGATCATGTGAAGACTTTCAGTGAAGTAGTGTCGGGTTTATAAAATTCCAAGAGGATATTGTTTAGATAGAAACATCGTCACAGATTATTTGATGCTAAGTATCATTTTATTTTTCACAATCGCAGATCTGGATTGTTACCAAAGCCCAGCTTCAGTTTTGATTCGCTTATTCCCCATATAGGAATTATTAGATATATGGTATAGCCTATGTCACTCAGGGATAATGTAGCTTTCTAAGGGTGAAGGAATTTCTGAAATCGCTCCAGTAGTTTTTTAGCCTATTCGTATCAAACAAACAAAAATACAAATCTTTCCTCTTTATAATATTAGTATATAGTATACAGGGTGGCCATTTGAAAACGAAACAGACGAGATTACAGACGAAATAAATTTTTTCGATAGAAATGCTCGGATAGGTCGATTTCTGTTTCGAGGGGGACAACTTAAGATGTAGGTTACGGACGCATAGCGCTTCAACCCTTGCTACTACAACCCTCACCCCCAATTTTTGAATAGGGAAGATGGGGTGAGTGATACCTCACTTGAAAGGTATTTTTATACTGATTTCAGCACAGTAATCGTTTTTTCATTTTATGCATTAGTTCTCGAAATATTCTTAACTAAGTATTTGAAAATGAAGTGGTGTTTTCATGGCACTTGTAGTGTTTTTTTGTGGCTTCCTTCCTCCAATACACTGACATAGAAATCTTTGATCAAGATGTTGATTTTTCACAAAAAAAAAACTACAAGTGCCATGAAAACACCACTTCATTTTCAAATACTTAGTTGAGAATATTTCGAGAACTAATGCATAAAATGAAAAAAACAATTACTGTGCTGAAATCAGTATGAAAACACCTTTCAAATGAGGTATCACTCACCCCATCTTCCCTATTCAAAAATTGGGGGTGAGGGTTGTAGTAGCAAGGGTTGAAGCGCTATGCGTCCTTAACCTACATCTTAAGTTGTCCCCCTCGAAACAGAAATCGACCTGTCCGAGCATTTCTATCGAAAAAATTTATTTCGTCTGTAATCTCGTCTGTTTCGTTTTCAAATGGCCACCCTGTATATTAATTTCAATTCAAAACGTGGTTTGTATCGACATTCTTCATTCATATATCTGAACCTTGTATTTCATTGACAATGAACAATAAATTTTGAATAGAAACTGTGCGTATTAAAAGTTTAATTTCATGATCATTGGTGTTCAATTTTCTCTTCAACATTTGTGGGATTTTATTATTGCATATCTCTACATCAAACGTTTTTCCATCATTCAGATTTTAGTCTCGACAAAGTTGATAAACATTGTTAACTTGTTTAGAGACCAGAAAAGTAATAATATTCGATGATATTTAATCCAAGGAAGCATCCAGATTATTCTTGAAATTCATGATTTTTTTTCACAAATCTTATCGTATACAATAAGGAATAACTCGAAAACGACGCGTTAACATAGGAATACTTTTATTTTCTAAAATGATTGATTCTTTCGAAAATATGAACCGTTTATCTTTTTAAAGTAGTTATGGTCATTTTGCGTGGATTTATGAGTCGGCTACACTGTAACTTTCATACCTGGAGAAATATTGAAGAAGTTTTGATCGAGGAATATGTAGTTGAAAATGCCCAAATGCAGTTGCATATACCTTGTTTATTTTGGTCGAAAACCACAAGAACCCCTGTATCGAAATCGTGAAATCGTAAAATTGCATTTTCGAATCAAAACACTGGAGCGTTCTGGAATCGAAAATGGACCGTTTCGACTCGTGCACACAACCTGCGATGAAATATTAACGTGTTTTCAATATCCGATCGCCGGAGAGGGGCATACTATTTCGTTTTTCCCTGCAGCCATAAATCTTCCCTAATTTCAAATTCAGTCCCAGCGTGCTGCGAAAATGTTGGCTATATTCAAAAAGTCATTACACCATAGAAACGTCGCCCATAAATCCTCCGAACTCATTGAGGAATTGTCTAGAATTCACGTTCGAATTTCTATGATTTATCAGCGGCAAGAGTGGCTTTTTTGCGCCAGATTCTGCCCCAAATTCACGCGTTCGATCGAAACAGAATCGACGCACTGGAAATTAACGTTAAAGCGACGTTTTGCTCCATGTCATTCCGAAAATCAGTAGGGTTAACCATAGAGATATGTATAGGGGATCAATATTGATGTATCTATGAAAAAGAGCATAGATGCATCTAAGAATCAACAAAGTCTACCGAAATGTCAAGAAAATGACAGTATACACAACGATTATTGAAATTTGAAACGAAATTCAACGAAAAGAAAATGTAGCATTTGAAGAGCAAAAATCGGACCAATGGGTAAACAGTATTTGGCCCAGATAATCATCAGGAAACTATTACTATCAAAGAAACTGTTGACCAAAGCTTTTTCCAAAGAAGTTCTGGTGTCCAGTTCAAGAAAAACTATGACGGAAGTAATCCCGAATAAATATTTATTTCTCACAAACGTATTAGCAGTTTCCACGTTATTTGGAGCGATAGATCTAATCGAGCAGGTCTACGAAAAAGCTACGAAACATAAAAAAGAATACGATCTGAAAAGGACACGAAATCAAGCAGCAGCAGGGGGCACTACCGGTGCTTTAACCCATTTCTGGTACGCTTTTCTGGAAAGAAAGTTTCCTGGAAGTCATTTTCGAGTCGTAATCAAGAAGGTACTTCTGGATCAACTATTGTGTTCGCCCATTAGGATAGTGACTGAAATATTGGTCGTGGATTTACTTGGAGGAAAAACTAAGGAAAAATCTTTCGAAGATATCAGAAAAGAAGCTCTTACTTTTTATGTGACAGAATGGGTTTTGTGGGTGCCTATACAGTTAATAAATTTTGTGCCTTCCACATTGAAAAAGTTGTTTAAAAGAACCAAGAAGGATTCTAAATGAAAAATATACGAACACAAATCAAATATTCAACGAAGTAATTTGGTGAAATTGTTCGTACCAATGAGAGTATTTTTAATTATTCATACGGAGGTTGGAACGATACATTTCAGGTTGAATGAAATGATTTTCAAAATTTCGAAATACACTGCGCAAAAAAATTAACGCACATTCTGAAAATCGCGATTTTAATGAAAGTTAACTCTACATTGACTTTATAACTTATTTTTTATGTTCTCTCGGGAAGGTTTTGAACGAAACAAGACACATTAAATGGAAGAAAAATTCAGGATTTCACCGAATCTTATGTGAAAGAAGAGAAATGAACAATTTTCGAAATACTGATATGCTGATAAGTGATTTAATACTTGGTATTTCCACCCCTTGCGTTAATTACAGCTCGACAACGACGGTTCATACTCAAAATGAGTGATCTTAAAATGTTCTGATCTAATCCTTCCCAGATTTCTCCGAGTTGGATTCCTAAGTCATTAGGAGTAGCTGGATGATTTTCTGAACTTCTCAGCCTTCTATTGAGGTTGTCCCAAACCTGCTCAATCGGATTGAGATCTGGACTTCTTGCTGGCCATTCCATTTGAGAGACTTCAACCTCTTCAAGGTACTCCTGAACGATGCGCGCACGATGGGGTCTGGCATTATCGTCCATAAAAATGAAATTTTCACCAATGTATGGGACAAATGGCACTACATGCTCTGCAAGAATGTTCCTTATATACTTATCAGCATTCATAGCTCCATTATCAACGACCACTAGGTCTGTGCGAGCAATCAAAGATATTCCACCCCATACCATAATCGATCCTCCCCTGAAACCAGTAGTATTCAGGAAATTGCACTGAGCATATCTTTCATGTGGATGTCTGTATACAAGGGAACGTCGATCACAATGGTAGAGACAGAATCTAGACTCATCTGTGAAGAGAACTCTTTCCCAATCGACCTCTTCCCAATGGATATGCTCTCTCGCAAAATCCAAACGCGCCCTTCGATGGGCTGGGGTAAGAGCTGGGCCTCTTGTCGCGACACGAGGCCTTAAATCATATTCTCTGAGGCGATTTCTTATTGTCTGAGGGCTAATTTGCACCTCATGAGTTTGCTCAACGAAGAAACTCTCAAGTAACGATCTTGAATGGCAGTTGTTACCCGTGGTCTACCCTGTCCTGGTCTTCGGACATTCATACCTGTCTCCCTGAATCGCTGCAACATTCTGGACACACTTGTATGGGAAACTCCAAACCTTTCTGCAATTCTTGTGTATGCCCACCCTTCTTCTCGCAAAACTACCGCTTGGGCACATTCCTCTTGGGTCAAATTGCGTGTTTCGCGTTGCATAGCGATCGAGTGTAGAAAATCAAACGAAAGAAAAACTATTGATCACTAGAATTGATCGAGAACAACTGATTTTAGAATGGAGCCAATACATTCAAAATCTGATAATATCATCTTTTTTTATTCCTGCTGGCAGAGAAAACATCTGTATTGAAGAAAAACGTTGAAAGTGGATAACATATGCATGCATAATTCTGATAAAAATATAATTATCATTGAGAACACCTTCAGTTGTAGAATAAATTTGAGATTTCCATAATGTGCGTTAATTTTTTTGGGCAGTGTATTTGCAAGGATTCACTCGAATATTCCACTTCTTAATGGAAACATTTCGAAAAATTGAGTACTCCCAAAAATAATCCACATACTCAAGTACGACTCTGGATTTCCACTTAGGAAACTCTCATAGCCCCTCTATCACTATAACTTGTTTTTTCATAACATTTTATCCAATGAGGTTAGCATTCAAGTATTCCTAAAATTATTTCGCTCAGTTTCACTATAAAAATAACTACCTTGAGGTGTTGTTGACATCGATGGCTATATCTTTTGAATAGAGTAGAATTTGGAAAAATGGAAATGATGAGAGTAATCCTCATTTCTTAAAACATAGATTGGTTGTTGAGAATACCGCCTTATTTAAATTCATCTGAAAAACTTCTTTAATTTCCCATATAAATGTTTCAATTTTGAAGGCATAAAAGCGAAATTCATAAACTGGATAGGGACCCACAAAACCCATTCTGTGGCATAGACACGACCAGTTTTCTTCCTAATATCTTCAACAACCTCTTCGTGTTTTTTGCCAGCCAGCAAATCTGCAATTGTTATTTCATTCACTATCCTAATGGGTGAACACAAAAGTTGATCCAGAAGAATCTTTTTGATGACAATTCGAAAATGACATCCTGAATATTTTCTTTCCAGGAAGAGATACCAGAAATGAGTTATTGCCCCCGTTGTCCCTCCTGCTACTGCCTGGTTTCGCGACTGTTTCAGATCGTAGCCTTCTCTCTGTTTTGTAGCCTTCTCGTAGCATTGTTCGATCAGGTCGGTAGCCCCAAATAATGAGAAGGCTACTACCACGTTTATGGAGAATAAGTGCTTGTTCGAGGTTAGTTCTTTCACTGTTTTCTTCGAGTTCGAGACTAGGACTTTTCTGGCAAAAACTCTTGTTAGAAGTCGTTTCGATAGGGTTCTATGTTGGATGATAATGCGTGCTATATGACGTTTAACCATTTGTTTCTTCCATCAAACTTCTGTCTTCTGTTCTTTATAATTTATTTTTAATTATGTTGCTGAAGAATGGGCCCATTTCAGGTTTTTTTGAGGTTGCAGAGTTTGACTACCGATGAATTTCCATGATGACAGTTGAGAGAAGTTGTCAAGTTTGCGAGATGTGTGTGATTTTTGTTTTCTGTGTTCGGCATATCATTTCCCTTCTTGTGTGGGATGCCTTATTTTGTTCCCAAGAAACAGACGCTTCTTCATTGGAAGTTAATAACCAAATTATACTATACCCCATTCAGTTTTATAAAGTACCCCGGTTGGCCATGAAATTTTAACATATTTCAGCGCGTTTATTTTGAAAATGATAGATTATTGTCGTTCTCCTGTCACATGAATGAGCAACGTTGGACTTTCTACATATGAATCGTAGTAATTACGTATTTATCAAAGTGTTGATTTAATTTGGGAAAATAATGAATTTGAGAAAATTTTAAAGAATTCGATAATTCCAAAGATCTGGCGAATGTTGAAGAATTTTTTTTCTCTGTTAATACTGGAAATATTGCACGGGAAATTCAGTTATGCTATTTTCTTATACGGAAATCAAGAATCAACTGTTGAAATTTTACTGAAAAATAATGGACAGAATAGTCCGTTACTTTGTGATAGTTCATTCGAAAAAAGAATAAAATTACTAGAATAACCCGACAGAAAAAATTCTCAAAAAATAAGCCTACAGAAGACATCTAAACACATTTTTGCATAACTTGAAATACTCCAGTATTGGAATGTAGTGATACTACTAATACTAAACCTGTGTCACATTTTAACCTTAAAAGAACTCACTCCATTCACAAAGTTAAAAAAGAGTAAATGGAAATAATTGCATTGGCAACATCTCTCAGAATTGATTGAGTTTCACGAGTGCCAACCTGCAGCAGTTTAGAGTAAAAGAACGTGATGAACCTAAATCATGGTCAACCGGGGTACTTAAAAATGAATGGAGTATATACTCCATTCACATGGTTCGTTTTCAGGAGAGTTGGTGCCCCTGATGAAAAGCACAGAACATAAGAAGAAAATATCGTTAGTGACAAAACGACGTTGCCAGTTTCTTTGTTTACATCAAAGTAAAAGTATCAAAGATATTCCACATTTTGTTAGGTTCACGAATTGTTCGCAGATTTTTGGTATTTAATCGATATTTGCAGGTGAGTTTTTCATTGAATATCCAAGATTAACGTATGTTTATTGTTTTTAGCACCAGTTTGGAGCGTGAGGACGATTTTCAAGACCAGGACGAATGTTTACATTTCGAGGTTGAAGGGGTACACGAGAATTTCGTTGAAAAAGCTGTTATTTGAACAGACATCGCAGTAGATTGATCGGATGGAGCCTCGAGAAGTCGATTAGGATGATATTTTTCAGGTTTTCCAAGAAATTTGGCGATATCTGAGCAGATTTGCAAAAGTTAGGTACGTCACTAATGAGGTGGAACTTAGACCTAATTCTCCTATAAGAAACGCCTGTCAAAGGTCGAGATGGTAAAAAATGTATTCTTTAGATGTTGTTTGAACAAACGCAGCAGAGTTTTATATCCCAACATTGATTTTAAGAAAGTTATCAACAAAATAAAATTGACATTATTCGTGATTCTTATAAACACCCATCAATTCTTCTTATATCTTTGGGTTGATTTTTTTAATGAATTCTTGATTAGAATCAACAATTGATGTCGTCAAGTCTTGAAATTTCAGTTCAAGAGGATAATAAACTTTAAATCTTCACAAGCATGCAATGAAAATTATGTGAAAGCAATGCAATTTTCTTCCATGGCGAAAAATAATATATTTCAACGGTGATCTCTTGTAATTTTCATGCAAATAACTAGAAAAGGAATCCTTTCTATCAATTCATGTAAACGTTAATTATTTTCGTCCATCGCATCTTTTCCAATTCATTCTTTTCCGAATAAATTCACATTCTGAGAAATACGCTAAGAATGTAGAAAGGGCAACATAGTGTTGACTTGGAACATAAAAATATTTTGAAAAACGTCATTACTTCGATACAGAGTGAAATGTGTCAAATTTCCAAGGCCAGAGTTGTGATTTTATGATTGTGAATGGAGTATATGCGAGAAGATAAGCCATAGAGATGTTGATTTTCGGATCATAAAATGCAAGCGAGAAATCAAAAATAAATTGTATATCGAGACGGTGTCACGGATTTGTCTCACGACCTGGATGGCCGGGATGCGGAGGCAGCATAAAATTTAGGGATAGATCGTGGAAATTGCAACTAATTTATACGAATACGTCACCCTTCGCGGAATACGCCGACTGGAGGTAAAAGAAGAAAAATCTTTAATTGTTTTAGAAATCGAAGAAGTGACAGTAGTTGAAGATATCCAACTCTTACAATTCTTCCAATCCCACACGAGAGAAACAGGATACGAAACCTTCGAAATCACCATAACCTCGGCAATCTCCAGAAACAGCGAGAAGACATCCATCACTTCCCACATCCCATCATCTTCCCCTACAGCACTTGTCGGCGCACCGTACACAGACCGTGTTTCTTCCCTTCCATAACGGAAACAATATTTTCCGTCTGCCTGAAAGTTTCCCAGAATTAAGTTATATCTCGACGCGTTTTGGGACTGCGAAATGCGCATAATTTGTAAGTGTCTCTGTCGCCTCGCTCAATTATCAAGTACGGAGAGACGTGACTGTGTGGGATGAGAGAAGCGAAAAACGTCGACTGCAATATCTTGATGAGCGTCGACACCCCGTACTCGGTTTATGTATTGTTTGAGATATGGAGAACGTCTAGCGAAATGCCCTCGATACGTCTGTGTCTCCCCAGGATCTTGTCTGGTTCTAAATCAGGCTGGCAGGGTTAGTATGCAAGTATACAGTGTGACAAGAAAAACCTCGTACAAACTCTTTTTCGTTTGACTTTATTAAACAGAAGAAATTGAACAAATCAACAACAAATAATAATAGCTTGAACATTTGTTAATAATATATTTAAGCCGTTTCGAAGTGGCTTCCTTTGGCGGCGATACACAGCTTCAGATGCTTCTTGATATTTTCGGCAATGGGCCGCAGCTCCTCGGGCGTTAATCGGTTCCATTCCCGGCGCAGAGATTGCTTCAGCGACTTCAAATTTTTGTGTTTTTCAGCACAAGCCCTGTGCTCCAAAATCGACCACACGCTGCAATCCATTGGGTTGAGATCCGGTGAGTAGGGCGGCCATTCTGCAGATGAGATGAAACAAGGAAAATGGATCTTACACCATTCTTGCGTCATTTTCGCTCTGTGAGCCGGAGCGGAGTCCTGTTAAAAGGTCCAATGCGTATCGCCGAAGTGCTGCTTGGCCCACGGAAGTACTACGGCCTCGAGGATGTCGCAGCGGTAGACTTCTTGATTGATTTTGACCTCTTGATCAACGAAAACTAAGGGAGTTTTACCACTGCCGCAAATTCCGCCCCAGACCATGACGGATTGCGGATTTTGACGGTGTTCGACGATGGCCGATGTACCGGGAGCCTCTATGGACCAGACTCTGTATCGAAGTTATGACGTTTTTCAAAATATTTTTATGTTGCAAGTCAACACTATGTTGCCCTTTCTACATTCTTAGCGTATTTCTCAGAATGTGAATTTATTCGGAAAAGAATGAATTGGAAAAGATGTGATGGACGAAAATAATTAACGTTTATATGAATTGATAGAAAGGATTCCTTTTCTAGTTATTTGCATGAAAAGTACAAGAGATCACTGTTGAAATATATTATTTTTCGCCATGGAAGAAAATTGCATTGCTTTCACATAATTTTCATATGCATGCTTGTGAAGATTTAATGTTTATTATCCTCTTGAACTGAAAGTTCAAGACTTGACGACATCAATTGTTGATTCTAATCAAGAATTCATTAAAAAAAATCAACCCAAAGATATAAAATGAATTGATGGGTAATTACAAGAATCAAGAATAATGTCAATTTTATTTTGTTGATAACTTTCTTAAAATCAATGTTGTGATATAGAACTTGGTTGCGTTTGTTCAAACAACATCTAAAGAGTACATTTTTCACCATCTCGACCTCTGAAAGGCGTTTCTTATAGGAGAATTAGGTCTAAGTTCCACCTCATTAGTGAGGTAACTTCTGCAAATCTGCTCAGATATCGCCAAATTTCTTGGAAAACCTGAAAAATATCATCCTAATCGACCTCTCGAGGCTCCATCCGATCCATCTACTGCGATATCTGTCCAAATAACAGCTTTTTCAACGAAATTCCCGTGTACCCTTCAACCTCGAAATGTAAACATTCGTCCTGGTTTTGAAAATCGTCCTCACGCTCCAAACTGGTGCTAAAAACAATAAACATACGTTAATCTTGGAAATTCGACGAAGAACTCACCTGCAAATATCGATTAAATACGAAAAATCTGCGAAAAATTTGTAAACCTAACAAAATGTGGAATATCTTTGATACTTTTACTATGGTGTAAACAAAGAAACTGGCAACGTCGTTTTGTCATTAACGATATTTTCTGTGCGCGCACTGACTTTTCATCATATGTTCTGTGCTTTTCATCAGGGGCACCAACTCCTGAAAACGAAACTATGACCTCCTATGTGATTAAATAAAAGGGATTGGAGTATAGCTCAGCTTCATAGAAATTCAAATGTATTTCGGATCTTCTATAAAGAATTTTCCAGTGAAGAATATTGCTTTCCCTTCAGAGGATATTTTTGCCTTCTGAGTTTTCTTTGGCACTTTCATATCATTTTTGGACTGACGACCCAAGAACTCGTCGCCTTGCTGTCGGAGTGAATTAAATCCCAACATCTCCGAGTTTCCATTCTGGAAAGCCGAATGGAATACCGAGAATTTCCCGATCCTTCGACAGGTTGTCATCCAGGCATTCTCCCGCAAATGCACAATCTATTTTCATATTCTTCCGACACCTTCCTCACATTTTTCCAATAATCCAAGTCCATCCCGATTATCAACTGACCTGAGACTCCTGAGAGCCCGTCCGGTCTCCATCCGTCAAAACCACTTGCAGCACTCTCCGAACAATGGAAACAACATCGTCAGCCTCCCGATCCACTCAGCGGCGCAGCAATCCATCAAGAACTATTTGCCGCAGCAGACAATATCGGCCTTGGGCAGCATACGCGCCTCAATGGCATCTATCCCGAAAATAATGACCCGTCCAAACAGGTACGAGGCTGGAAATGGGCTGAATAATAAACGCGTTCGGGCAAGTGGATCGACAATCGAAATGAGGGGTGACACGCGAGCCATGCACAGACAATGCGGTGCATCAGCATCAGCGTTCTTTCCTAGATGAAAGAAAGTGCGGATGGGTGTTTTTATTTTCTTTTCCTTCGTTGTTCGTTTCGGAAGAATGAAGGCTGAAATGCGGGAAAACAAAGGGACGAGGGTTTGTTTACCAAGGCTGTACGGTTTAGGATGGATGTCGAGCTGGATTAGACGAGAGGTGAGCATGTGATGAATTGGGGCATAAGAACTGGAGATGAAAAGAGCCAAATGAAGACTAATCCTGGTACAGTGGTACATTACACGAAATTAAGAATGATTCTATTTTCTGTTGAAACATGTGAACCTGTATTACCTGAGGAATGTTGCTGCAGAATCAAGAATGAATGTGTTAAAGATCTATCCAAAGAATGGAAGCCAAAACATGTGGAAGATGCAAACAAATTAGCCAAAGAGACTGTGCAAACCCCATTTTTGGGTCCAACACAGTTATGTGTTCTAGGTAAAAGCACCTACATTTTTGGGATTGACTATCGATGTTTTGTTTCAAACTTATTGATAAGGGCGAAAACTACCCTCAGAAGTTCTGCCAATGAAAAACCTCGCGAAATCTATATATATATATATATATAAAAGAAAGATGTTGGTTACACCATTTATAACTCGAGATCGGATGGAGTGTTTGTTATGAAACTTCATATATGGATTCGTCTACGGTCTGGTTATTATAAAATGCAATAAAACTTCGAAAAAATCGATGAAAATTTCACTTATACAGGAAAGGCTTTTCCTCCTTTTGAGCGAGGCCACTAGGTGTCGCTACAGTTACAGTTACGCTACCGCTTATTCGTAGGTACTCCTCTCCGTTAGATGGGGTGTACAGTGACTATATTACCACTATAGTCACTGTAATAGTGTGTAATTTGAGTTGCCTACAACTTTGCGCCGTTGGCCAACACTTAATTTAAGCGTAGGAGTACAGATTTCTAAAATGATTAGATTTCGTACCACTTCAGATGGCGCTATTCACACATTATGACTGATTATTAGTTATTTTTATAGTTTTATTTATTCAAAATAACGTTATCGTGAAGTAGGATGTCTAGAATAATGGTGTAGGCACTGATTAGATTTTGTTGTGACCAAATTGATTATATTAGCAATGTTTCGTTCTTTCCACTTCAGGTGGCGCTATTCGCAAATTATGACTGATTTTTATCAGTTATTTCAAATACTTGAATTTATTCTGGCGAACGTGGCGTGTTAATGGAAGATAATTTTTCCTGACATTCTGATGTATATTAGTTCTTAGGAAAAGTAGAAAACTTTCATTATAAAAAGATGCCATTCCGCTGTCATGTCATAATTGACTTTAAGCAAATCAGCTGTTGATACATCCATCAAATTGACAACGGAAAATACACTGAAATGATATTGCGGCGCCGCCACGTTGCTAATATTTTCGATTTGGTCGAACGTCATTCCATTCAAAAATTGACGGGTGCCTACACCATTATTCTAGACATCTTATCGTGAAGGTACTATATTTGACATCAGCACCATTAGATGGCTTTCGCGACCATCAATTTATGTCATCTGTTTTTTTTTCGAGAATTTCGGTAGTCGTTGTTTGAAATGGTCGAATAAAGAACATATGACATCAATTACTGTGTAATTTGCATAGGACTTATAGTACCATGAAGGTCTATTAACAGATCCAGAAGCGCGTGAATATCACAGTGAATTTTTATCGAAATGTCAAGTATATACGATTTTGGCGATCAGTTTCGATCGTGATATGTCCATTCTCATCTTTTCTCATAATTTTTAAAATGTTTTTGAATTTCTGTTTGGGTAATAAATATATTTGCGGAAATAACCAAATCCAAAATTGGTAATTGACATATTATTTTTATGTATCTGTTCTGTGTGACAGCTCATATCCATCGAAACATTTGACAGTTCAAAAATCAGAGAACCAAGCTGTTGATCTCCGATCACCTCGATTACGATTTGTAAAATCCACCGTAGGTATCATTTAGGCGGAACAAAGTTCGCCGGGCCAGCTAGTATTGTAATAAAGCGAAATATGGCGGTTATAGTTATAGTGTTATAGTGAGAAGGGGTTACAGCCACTGCGACCTTAAGGTCTATTGTGCCCCCTGACAGAGCTGTTATCGTCGCGCCTCCTACAGCTCGTCCTCCAGTTCCAGAGATTTGATGAAATCCAGTATCTGGGAAGGCTTCAAGAAGGACAACCCCCCACTTCTACAAGTTTCTTGTCCAAAACACTCTTTCCTTTGGCTTGCAAAATGGCATAGCATTCCGTAACCAGGTGAATAGTTTCTTCCTCCTTCCCACAGAATCTACCCTCATCAGTGTCCGATAAACCCATTCTCAACAGATGCTTCTTTAGGCGACAATGTCCTGTGAGAAAGCAGGTGAAGTTGGTTTTTACAGAGATCCAGATATTTTTCGGATCTAGCAGATTCAAAGCTCCGGAGGAACATTTTGGAGTGATTCATCTTTGGGAGATTCCGCCAGAGTTTTTCTCTTTCGGTTTTCTCCTTCAGCATAAACTCCTTCTTATAGGTGCATTTTCCTATACCACAGAAGGGTTCTGGGCCAGTGAGTGGCGTTTGTGCGCCCTTTCTGGCCAGTGTATTGGCCTCTTCGTTTCCTACGATTCCCGAATGACCGGGAACCCAGATTAAAAAGACCTTATTCTTCTTGCCTACCTCAATGAGATTGTTTCGGAACTCCCAAATCAGCTTTGAGTCAATGACGTAGGAGCTCAGCTGCTGGCTTGACTATCTGTATGAATAGCTATATCGCACTTCTGATAGTTTCTTTCTAGATTTATATCTAGACATATTCCGATTGCAAGTATTTCCGTTTGAAGGACGCTTGTACAGGAGCCTAACGATAGTGGACACTTGGTACTTGTCCCGTAAATCCCAGCGCCAGCTCCTGTAGCGGTTTTAGAACCATCTGTATACCATTTCATTGTATTCTCTTTGAGATTGTAGTTGGTGTATTCCCTTTCCCAATCCTCTCTTCTACTTAGCATTGTTCTGAAGTTCTTCTCAGTGCTTACTTTCTTGATCATTACATCACTAGGAAGGTTTGCAGATGAGGTGTAGTCATTCAGAAAGGACCAAGCTCTCTGAAACCTGACTCTTTCATTGCCTGCTCCTTCTTTAGATACTCTGAGGATGGCCTCATGCACGGAAAGAAATCTATTCTCGAACCAAGTGGATAATATTTGATTGAAGTAAATGATAGATTCATATATGAGCAAGAATTAGATTCAGTCGATTCAAGTATACCTTATTCTCCGAATTCAAATAAAATAATTCTTTCGACTAAGTATATCATATACTTGAATTTAATAAATCACGTATTATTGATTCAAGAATATTCATATATTCCTTGTGAGTAAAATGAGAATTTTGAAATGAGTTTTCGGAATATTTCGTCTAAGGGAAACATAATCTCAAATGGAATTATTGTACATCTTAATCTCAGTAGTTTCTTCGTTCGAAGCAAAGATACCAAATACTTGAATGAACTCAATAATTTCACTCAATCCAACATCAGAAAATTGTTAGATTGAGTATATCATATTTTCAAATCAAATTTCATTCAATAATGGTTTTGAGTAAATATTAACTTCAGATTTAGTTTTCGGTCTACTTATAAGAAGTAAATACTTGTTTGGTCAAAACCATTTATATTCTCACTCTGAACCAATGAGAATTCTGAATATTCAGTTTCAGTATATTATATTCTCAAGATGAATAATGAGATTTATTTTATGCTTGTTTTGACAAATAGTGAAATTATTTGAAATAAGATAATTGTTTAACATTGCTGTGATTTCAGGATGAGGATTATATTCATAAAACGAAGCTCAAAGAATTGAAAACAAATTTATTATACTTCTGAAATATAATTTTAGACAAACAAAAGTATAAAAGTGATCACTGAAAACAAATAGAGAAAATCCTAAATTCAACATATAATCAACTGGTCTAGGTACAAATGAACACAATAATAACTGATGTGAAAAAATAAGTACATACCACAAATAAAAACTATATGAAAAATCATAATCCTAAAAATATTATCACATATAAATAAGTATACAATCAACAACAGAAGAAATATCAGAAGAACCACAAATAAAAAAATTATATAGGTACACATCGCAGTATAATCACATAAAGGTACTGGCACTGAACGGGATAATTAACATTCAAAACGTGAAACAATTTGAAAATAATTTTGAATGCCTTACGTGCAGAGGAGAACTGATGGTAGAGGTTTTCAACAATAATCAAAAAGCTTTTCGGTTCTAATAGAAACTGTCCCAAAACCAACAATTAGGGCGGCAACGTTCCTTTCCATTGTATTGTTTTCTGCCTCTGCTTTCGGATAATATTTTCCATATCTCCAAACCTCTGCAAGAAAAATGCTTATAAATTCTGTATCCTCTGAATTATTATCCGCATTCTATAATGAGTGATATGATGAGGTATTCCCCCCAAAAAAGACACAACAGTGTACGAGACCATTTCAATCTAATAATTCAAAATTCGTGAGTTACACAAGAAAATATGGTATAACTGGTTGATTATCGCTCTTTTTTTATTTAACGATGCTCGTACAGTACTGTGTAATTCGAAAAATCATTTTTAGAAGTAGTAAAAGCGAATTCATTTCATAAAAATAAAAAATATTTCACTTGCTTCAGAATTCATCTCTTTAATTTTCCTTGAAATCAGTTTTCATTCCTAAGGTAGGTATGAGATCATGATCATTGAGATTTTTTAAGAGCTATAAGGAAATATCTTGTTCTGAAAAATAGATAATCCCAATGTAATAGGATTTTTGAAAATGAATGTTCTTAGAAATGTAAGAGATACGCACTTAGAGTATTTCAAGTAAGTATTAAATTTATCGAAAAAGAAAAGAGCTTGGTGATTCAAAACGTATAAGATTAAAAGTAGAAATTAAGTTTTTTTTTTAAATCTTAATATAAATTCAAATCATTACATAGCTAGCATATCTTACCTTGAAATAGCTTGCTAACACTGCCCGAGCATCCCTATTGTCCCAATAATTTTTCCACATTTCACTAAAAATTGGTTAAACTTTCTTCAACACACTGAACTTGGACGGAAGACGCGATATGAACAAGTCGATTCAAGATCGAGAGTGATATCCCCTTTTACGCACTGAATAGAGGGCGCTTTTTAGTATATTGTTGAATAATTTACTTGGATCTAGTGGATTGAGAAATTCATATACTTGGATTACGATAAAACCTAACTACCGGAAGAAGAATTGGCGTATTATAGTTTATCGCTGAATATCTTACTCGGACCAAGTGAATGAAAATTTTGTCAAGATTGGTAATATATAGTTTCACTTGAATTTTTAGTTATATAGAATTGTTCTACTTTTTTTTTTTCGAAATTTTGGAATTTCTGAATGTTCCAGATTTGATGATTTCTGTTTACATTTTTCAAGAAACATTTTTAGGATACTTTGATATTTACCCTTATGAAAATTTACTCAAAACGAAGTATTTCATACTACATACTTATATGTAGCAGAATATGGAAAAATTAGATATACATTCTCTTCAATAAAAAATCATTAAGAATCAAGTTAGCTCTGAAATAACCTTGAAAAGGTTAAGGTGAAAACAAGATGTGATATCTAACATTTTTCACTTGAAACATATTCTTCTAAAGTTGATAGTTTTTGAGATAATTCACAGTCTCAAGTTTAATGCCTATATAATGAAATCGAAGTCAAAATCAACAAGTAAGGGTGCCCTTATTAATACTGGGCCCTTTCTGGGGTTGAAACATCCTCGAACGATTTCGACACCACATTCAATACCAATACTTTTTTGCATAAATACAGAAGTAAAGAGGTTTATCATTGTTAACCCAAAGACCGTATATTGTCGAATAATTCACTTGGATCTAGTGGATGGAGACATTTATATACTTGGATTACGATGAAACTGCTCGCAAACGGATCACGGTTCCTTTTATTCATGCATGTTGCCTAACTACCGGAAGAAGAATTGGCATCTTAGTATATTCTGAAAATTACACTTGGATCGAGTGAATGCATGTCATTTCACTTAAATTTACAAATACGATGAATTTTTCAACAATTTCTTTCTTTCCCTTTCAAAATTATGGAATTACACTAAGAGAAATGTTTTACAGAGTGTAATAGATTTGGTGATTTTTTTTCTATAATGTTTCATCACATAATTTTATTATAAATCGATTTGTGAAAAGTACCTTATTGAAAATTTCTTTCAAATTATATTTTCACAATTTTTTTATAATTTCAACTTCATATTTCAATCCATACAATATTTTGAAAAGAGAGTCTATCTATCTCAATGGTAACTTTTTTCAGATTTCTAACTTATCGTATACATATAATCTAAAATCTGAACGTTATCCTAGCAATATTTTATTTTCGATTTTATTCCATTTGGCGAAATATTCTCGAATCATTATTGATTGATTAATTAATTATTCAATTCATAATTTTATGTCAATTCATTATTTCATGTCAATCGAAATTATTATTTCATGAAAACTAATTTCTTGAATATAACACATGGAATGAGTATATTCCAATTCTCGAACTGAGAATATTATATTTTCGAAGTCAAGATATCATATAGTTACCTGAAATATAGAAGTACTCTCGAATTGATAAAAGTGAATAGTTTGGATTGAATAAATAATTTACTCCGATGGAGAATTTCATTCTTCAATCAAGTATATGTTTTTTGAGTAAAATAAATTCATTCCAAGTATACAAAAATCCGCTTTTTACTTGTTTTGATTCTATATATACTTGAAACAACTCTAATATTTCAAGAATATTGGGCTTCTTGATTTGAGGATAGATTTCTTTCCGTGTGGGCTACCCTATCAATCACTAGATGTAGAGGTGTGAGGGCTGTGATGATCTCAAGCGCCCTGGTTGGGCACGTTCTCATAGCTTTCGAGCATTTTCCTCGTACTTACCTGACTTGCCTTAGCAAACCAGGCTACTGCCCCATATGTGACTATAGGTCTTACAATCAAGACGTACATCCATCGCAGTATTTCAGGGTTACAGCCCCAATTCCTGCTGCAAAGGCGCCTGCACGCCATCACAGCTCTTGTAGCTCTGTCAGTAGCATTATCAACATGCTTATTCCACAGAAGTTTGCTATCTAGTGTTATTCCTAGGTATTTGACTTCAGACCCCCACTCCAAGATATTTCCGTTGAATGCAAAAAAATATGGCGGTTAACCAATATAGACTTTTGAAATTCACATTCATGGCTTCGAAAATTACTTAGTTGCATATCGGTATTACACAGGATGTAGGCGAGACGATAACGATGAAACTATTGATTTTCGGGTCAAGTTTCCTGATGACACTAAGACGGTGTCAGAAATCCATCTCACGACATAGGGTGTTCGGGATGCGAAGTCATCGGCTAGATCGTGAGACCTTCAACATTGCAACTAACCGAAAATTTCATACGAACTAGGTCACCCTCTCGGATTTCGGAGGTGGGAAAAAGAAAATCGTGCTATTCAAAAAAAAGAAGTGTTAGTGGCTGGAGAAATCTCAAACGGGAAGGTTCTCAGATGACTCGGGTTCGGTTTTAGGGAGATCTAGGATGTACTTCAGTGTTTGGAAGTATGGTCTCAAAGCGGAGACGGAAAAATAGCTATTCAGGGAATAGCGAGGTAAAGTGTTGAATGGGAAGTCAAAGGTTTAAAAATTAATTAGAATTACGAGGATGTATTGATATCTAGTTAGCCTAGACCAGTTTCATGCTCAAACAAAATATTGCGATACCATATCAACGAACAATAACTTATTAGAAGTGTCAGTGTAGAGTTCGACGTCAAAAAAGTAAACCAGAATTACTCTAGAAATAAAAAAAAAAGATGTCCGCCGAAATTGTAAAAATCGAAAAATTGGAGTATCGAGCCATCATAAAGTACCTGTATTCAAAAGGGTTAAGAGGTAAGCAGATTTACGAAGATATGCTAATACCCTTGGTGATCAATGTCCTTCGTATGCGACCGTGAAAAATTGGACTGCAAGCTTCAAAAGAGGTAAATTTTCCATTGAAGATGATGACTGATCGGGAAGGTCAGTTTCTGTGTCAGTCCCCGAAAATATCGATGCAGTTCATGACATGATTTTATCAGACCGTCGAATTGGGCTAAAACGAATATCTGAAGCACTGAAGATTTCGTACGAACGCGTTCATCATATAGTTCACGTCAATTTGGACATGAGAAAAATTTCTGCAAAATGGATCCCCATATAAATAAATAAATAAATGTTTATTTGATCCTTTGATACACAAAAAATGGTGTATAGGACAGGTCAATACAAAAGAAAATATAATAATGGTAATTCACAATATGGACTTAATCTTAAATTAAGGAACCAGAGAATCACACAAATATTCCTGTATGGAATAGTAACCCTTAACTAAGAGAAGGATCTTGATCTCTTTTTTGAACCTTATCGAATTGAGAGATTTCATAGCAGGTGACAAATGATTGAACAACTTGATACTTTGATACAGTGGAGAGCATTCAAACCTATAAGTTCTTTGCCTAGGCAATAACAAAGTTTGCGAACTTCTTATCTCATACTCATGATGATCTGATAATTTCATCCATTTAAATTCATTCTCTTTGGCATACAGCAAGCATTTGAAAATATATATGCACGGCAAAGTCAGAATTTTATTCCCAACACAGATTGGTCTGAAGAATCCATCGGGTTGAAGTTAATTATTGCAAGCATGATTCGTTTCTGTGCTATGAATATTCTGGAGAAGTCAGAACAGCTTCCCCAGAGCAGGATGTTATACGATAGATGTCTATAAACCAGGCTGAAATAAACGTTCATCAAACAGCCTCTAGGCAGAATGTCTTTTATTCTATGGATGGCAAAATATGAGCTGTTCAATTTTTTACAGATGGCGTCAATTTGATTCGTCCATCTTAAATTTCTATCGACATGGATTCCCAGGAATTTAGTCGACTCTGACGACGCGATAAGGTTATCTCCATACTTTATGCTGAATGCTTCGATTTCATTATTTTTCAAGCAACATTTAACGCAAACAGTCTCATCTACGTTCACCATAAAATTGTTCACACGGCACCACTCTATAAACAACAACAGAAGTATCATCTGCGAACAACGTTAGCAGAAAAGAGGCTAACCTCAGGCAAATCATTTATAAATAAAATGAACGGAAGGGGTCCCAGCACAGAACCCTGAGGAACTCCAAGACCAACATGATGGTTTTCAGAATAACTTTCGCCTATCTTAACTGACAACGATCTTTCATTGGGGTAACTGCGCAACCACTCCAGGAACACTCCCCTGAAACCCAGATTATAACATTTCTCAAAAGATAGTGTATCAAAAGCGGAAGAAAGATAAAAAAAACAAGCTCGGCACAAATAAGTTTTTATCCAAACACCCATAGAACGATTCGAAAAACCTAACTGCAGCTGATTAGTGATTGTGTAGAGTGGCCGCTTCTAAAACCATGCTGAGCAGGATTTATTTAATATTTTGAAACTATTTAGATAATTCATCATTCTGGCGAATGTTTGAATGTTGATCAAAAGCGTGCAAGGGTAGAAGCATCGCGTTCGATCTGTGCTCGATTTGAAAACGATGTAGACTTCTTAAACCGAATTGTTACTATATGGATGAGACTTGGGTACATTTCTACGGCCCAGAAACAAAGCAACAATCGATGGAATGGCGACACTCTGGTTCTCCAAGACCTAAGAAGTTTCGTGTCCAAAAATCTGCTGGAAAAGTTCTTGCTTCAGTTTTTTGGGATTGCCATTGAGTAATCATGATTGATTTTTTGGATAAGGGTAGAACAATGAGTGGAGGTTACTATTCGACATTACTGACCACACTACGGGAAAAAATTAAATAGAAAAGACGCGCAAAGCTATCCAAAGGTATTTTGTTTTTACAGGACAACGCCCCAGTACACAAATCTCATGTTGCCATGCAAGAAATTCGTGATTTAGGGTTAGATTTACTAGAACACCCCCCTCATTCACCAGATTTGGCTTTGTCCGACTATCATCTCTTTCGTCAACTGAGAAAAAGTTTAAAAGGTCGTGAATTTTCTTCCAACGCGGAGGTAATAAAAGCTGTGGAGGACTGGTTTGCAGAGCAAGAAGAAACATTTTTTTTGAAAGGTCTAGAGACGTTGCGGGTTCGCTGTAATGAGTGTATTCAATTAAGAGGAGAATATGTTGAGTAATAAATTATTTCGACATTGAAATTTTGTTTGGTTCTATAGGAGGCCAAGAATTTTTCAATATATCCTCGTATTTCTCTCTTCGCGTCTCGTCGATAATTCTAGATTCTAATCCTTATTTCATAGAGTATCTCTTGTTCCTCCTACGATCCCGTACATTCGAGAGTCCTCCTTATAAGCAGCCATATTGCGAAAATTCCATCGCTCTCCGCTGAAGGAGGCACTTCTTCCAGACAATCAATCCGGCGACTCCATCAAGCAGATTTTTATCGTTACTCCTTTCGGATCGTAAATCAGCCTCCTTTCGTTCGTACCGTTCCGGAGAGCGGAATCGCAATAAATTCGAGGAGGCGAATCCCTCTTCCGATACCGTTTCGAGTCGAAACGAACAGGGAGAGAGAATTGTTTTCTCTGACCGCGGAAGTGAACGGAATATGCCCCATAGGCGGAAACGGGCCTAAGAAAAGAAAATGAGGGACAGGTCGGTGAGATCAATGGTTTCGGAAGATAATTAGACGAATGCGACCTTTTATTCGCTCTTATGTATCGACTCGTTATGTTGGGATTGCGAGCATTCGGTTCTTTTTTCTTGGGTCTTATTTCCGACCAGTTTGGGCCGTTTTGATCTTGGATAGACTCGGTGATGTTCTTCTGCGACTAACAAAGGTTTATTGGGGGCTCGATTTTCTGATTCCGAATGAAGGACCCAGTGACGGCTCGTATTTCTAACTTATATTTTTCAGTGTGACGTTGAAACTAGGTTTTTCAAAATAACGGTTTTTTCCAGCATCTAAAAACGAGTTAACCAAATTTGTCCCGTCTCTCCGAGAGTAATTCCGTTAAGGGGCAGTATCACCTTTTGAATCCTGGTAAATCTCCATTCAAAAGTGGTCTCTTTATTTCACGAGTAAGTACCCTAATTCACGACGTAGAGACTTGATTTTTTTTAAATTGAAGTTGAAGGACGTCCTGAGGGCAAATAGTTTTCTTTTTTTCGATTTAATTAGTTTTTAAATTAAAAAAACCAGGGTAATCGTTAGATCTGGGTTTATTGAATATGTTTTTCGTTTTTCATGAGTACAAGCTATATTTTTGAAATAATCATCATGAAAATTTTTGCAGTTTATAGAAAATTGAATTGCCGAGGGCAAATAGTTGCGATTTTTTCCAAAAAATGCTGAATAACCGTCGGAAAAAAATCATTAAGTGTAGCTTCCAAAACGCTGAAGTTCAACCTGTTTTTTTTAATTGAAAAACTGATCAAATCGAAAAAATCGCAACTATTTGCCCTCGGCAATTTAATCTTCTATAAACTACAAAAATTTTCATGATGATTATTTCAAAAATATAGCTTGAACTCATGAAAAACAAAAAACATATTCAATAACCCCAGATCTAACGATTACCCTGGTTTTTTAATTGAAAAACTGATTAAATCGAAAAGTAGAAAACTATTTGCCCTCAGGACGTTCTTCAAGTTCAATTTGAAAAAAAATCAAGTCTCTACCTCTTAATTAATGGTACTTACTCGTGAAATAAAGAGACCACTTTTTGAATGGAGATTTACCACGATTCAAAAGGTGATACTGTCCCTTAACAGTGCAATTCAATAATAATACAGAAGAGGTCCACCTAGCTGATTTTTTCACAGTAGGAAAGGATACATTGAGAAGGAATAATTCAAAGTGTGCCAAAGTGATATATCAATGGTATTTTGTAACTATTCTATTTCATACATTGCAGCCTTTGAATAAACAAATAAAAATCTAAACTATCCAAAAATGTTTTCAGCAAAAATCAAACTTGCTCATCTATTTCAATGATTTATCCGTGAAGAAGAAAACATCCCCTTGGTTTTGAAAAAATATTAGATGTTTTGCTAACTTGATATCAACTTGTCGAAACTATTCAGGAAATGTTTTCAGCAGAAAACAATTTATTTCATCGTTTTCTGTGATTCATCCGTAAATTAACCGAGGTGAATAAAAACTTGTATCTTTCAAGGTTTTTTAGAAAAATGATCAAATCTGATTGATAGTTTTGCGGCTGTCGGAACATATATCAGGCATTTTTCTGGAGAACTATGCATGCAATATTGTTGAAATTTGAAAGACAGATGTGATTTGTACGTGAAGAGAACAATTTTGCCGCTTCTGTGTTAAAAAAAATGATGTATATCAAAATACCAGGTCACATATTGAAAAAAATTTTTCAGCAATCAACAGATAATTTTTATTTCTTTTTCAGTGATTTATCCATTTATTATCCGTAAAGAAAATACATCGCCACTCTTGTAATGCCTGATATACGTACCGACAGCCGCCATCAATCAGATTTTATCATTTTTCTACAAAACCTTGAAAAATACAAATTTTCTTTCACCACGGAAAATTTACGGATAAATTACAGAAAACGATGAGATACCTTGTTTTTTGCTGAACACATTTTTTGGATAACCGTTTCGATGTTTCAAGTTAGCGAAACATATGTTTTCTTTGAGAAAGTAACATTTCCCGGCCTAGTCCGGAAAGTACGTACTTTCCGGACTAGGCCGGAAAAACTCACGTCGTTGTTGTCATTGTGATGATCATAACTATAGCAACGATGACAGTTCTGTTCTGTTCAATTTGAATAATAATCAAAATGTATAATAAAGAAAGGTGTCGTCTCATTGATTTGTAATTCAACACGGTTGCCGAAAAAATATTGTACGCAACACGCCCGAAAATAGTTTTTTTGGACTCACAAACTTCCAGGACTCGCCGCCGGCTCGTCCTAGAATTTTGTCTATTCGTCCAAAAAAACCCTATTTTCCGGACTTGTTACGTAAATTACTATTTTTTAAATACAAGAGAACAATGTTTTTTCCTCACGGATAATTTACGGATAAATCACTGAAAAAGATAAACTAGTTTGATTTTGATGGGAACATTTTTCGGATAGTTCTTTCGGTAAGTTGATATAAATTCAGCGAATATTGGCATGTCAAATGATGTGCTTTCTAAACTGTGATATCTTCGCCTAATTTCAGTTGGATATCTTGTAGTACTGATACTATGAGAAAAAAATGAAAAAAAAATTAAACTCTAACTCGTTAATGAAACGTTGCAGTCCCATATTTATGGTAATATTTTTTTCTTATAATTATGCAGGGATTCTCCCATTTCGTTGGTACCTCATATTTAGTAACACCCTGTATATACATTTACAAATCGATCTTTCCCTTGAATTTGCCATCAAAATTCAGGAATTGAACTGAAAACTAAAAAAACACATACACCGCTATCCCCACCCTAGGGACGACTGGCCGACTTAGCGCTTATTGCACGACGTCTGAATTCACTAGGAATTTATGAATTTTATGGTCAGAAAATCCCTTCTATTAAACGGTACAAAATGGACATGAAATTTAATATTAACTATTCATTTAATATTTGGAATGAACGATAAGAAACTGTGAAATTTATAAACAGGGTGTGTATAAACAGGCTCGGTGGGCTGGCCGACCTGGTATGTATCAAGCTGCGATCGAATATCGAGTTATTGTAGAGTTCAAATGCAGGGAACTTGCGTGACTCGTAGGTGTTGTATAGCACCATATTTTGAAGCGCTCGGTCGGCTGGCCGACCTTGTATGTATCAAGCAGCGACCTGATATGGAAGTATTGTACCGTTCTATAGGTGGGAACTATGTGGGTCGTAGATACCATATTCTGAAGCGCTCGGTCGGATTGCCGAACTGTGTGGTGTGAGATGAGAAAGAACTTTCCCTGTTCTGAGTGAAAATATGAGATTTCGAAGGCAATTATTGAGATTCGAATTTCGTAATTGATAATTCAGAATAAGGTTCAATCAATAAAATTTTTATAATTATTTTCTATTTCTCGATTATTTTCTCTTTTATTTTTGGGTCGGCCAGCCGACCCTGTCTACCATGACGAGACGTCACTGGAAGGACTATGAAAAAATTTCAGTAACCTCGCTTTCGAAAGTTGGAATACCCTCTACGTATCCAGTTTGTTTTCATCCTGTTTAATGAGTAGGTATACCTTCGTTGGCATGTACCAACGTGCATCCATAATTAGATCTGTGTTGTTCACTTAATGAATATACATAAAATTATATTCCGCGAGATAATTAAATCAGATAAGTCAGCGAACTTCAATACGGGGGCATCAATCCACGGCACCATCTTTCCACCAGTTTCTTCTCGAAATTACTTGTGCAATCTTTGAAAGTATCGAGTCGAGACTTTATAAAGGGGCACGGGGCGTAATTTCTCAGTGTCTTGCTCATTGTTTCGAGAGAATATCTAATGAAAATTAAAGATATGAAACGAACCCTCTTCCCCATCTTCGAGGCAACACCTCATTCATCAAAATTTCCCCGGAGGGCACATTCAGAAAATTTCAGGCTCTTCAAGTTCCTTACATCGCTCGCAGATTCGTACAAGTTTGGAACACGAGGCCAAATTGAAATTGATTAAAAGGCTTAGGTTTATGTTGGAGGCAAGAGGGGTAGGGGCGCAGGGTTGAATGAATAAAACTTTTTTTCTGGGGGTAATCAGGGTGCGTAAACTAACAGAGAATAAATGAATTATTGACGAAGAATTCAAATTCATCGGAAAGCCAGATTTGAAAAGATCGAAAAACTGATTGTGAAGCTATAAAAAATAGAATACGCACAACTGATTCGAATGGAAACAAACCGGTCGACCAACAATGGCATCATACAGGGTGGCCAAGAGATTGACGTCAAAAAGGAAAAAACAGGTCCCTTGTGTCATGGGCTATTCGAATCACCCCCTGTATGTTATGCTATCCTTCACGGTTTTCTAGTTATGAATTTCTTTTTGAACTTTGAGAATTTTCGACTTGACCATCTTAAAAAAGATATTAAAAAAAGGTACAAGACTTCTCTGTGAAATTCTTTTTGTTACTTAATCTCCATGAATTGTACTTTTATACATAAAATAACCAGATTCGTAACTTTGATAAAGATTATGGAAATGTTGGTCTCAAGTGAAAAAGTTACGTAAATTGGATTATGATCCGAATTTTCGAATCAAAATTAAAATGTAAAACGGCTAATTCACGGTTTCTTAGTATGTTTAAAAACTGCGCTCGACAGTCAGCTTTTAGAATCATTGATAAAAAATGGTACTTACTACTCTACTTTTGCTAGAATTAGCCTTCAAAGTCATCGAGGTGGAAATAATCAAAGAACTAGACATTTACTACAAAATTATTTTTTGCCATTATAAGATTTTTCTGATCAAGTTATGATAGAAAATGCTGAAAATTAATGAAAATTAGCTTTAGATGTTGGTCAAGAAAAGTTCTAGATAAAAAAAAAGAAAAAGGTATGGCAATAAATCACACATCATAATGTAGATAAAAAGAAATGTATTTATAAAATTTACAGTAGGTGTTCAAAGTGGCCACCTCCAGCCTCAATACACATTCTGCACCTTCTTAGAAAATTTTCTTTCAATCGCATAAAACCTGCCCTGTTCTCTCTTAGGACACGTTCGGCTTCTCTTATCTTCAGTCGCAGCTCGTCTTCACTCGAACATTCTCGGGCGTAAACAATTTCTTTGAAATGACCCCAAACGAAAAAATCGATGGGATTAATTAAGCTAATTTTCAGCATTTTCTATCATAACTTGATCAGAAATATGTTGAAATGGCAAAAAATAATTTTGTAGTAAATGTCTAGTTCTTTGATTTTTTCCACCTCGATAACTTTGAAGACTAATTCTAGCAAAAGTAGAGTGTTAAGTACCATTTTTTATCAATGATTCTAAAAGCTGACTGTGGAGCGCAGTTTTTAAGCATACTGAGAAACCGTGAATTAGCGTTTTTGCATTTTTAATTTTGATTCGAAAATTCAGATCATAATCCGATTTATGTAACTTTTTCACTTGAGACCAACATTTCCATAATTTTTATCAAAGTTCCGGATCTGATTATTTTATGTATAAAAGTAGAATTCATTTACAAAAAGAATTTCACAGAGAAGTCTTGTACTTTTTTTTTAATATCTTTTTTAAGATGGTCAAGTCGACAATTCTCAAAGTTTATAAAAAAATTCATAACTCGAAAACCGTGAAAAATAGCATAACATACATGGGGGTGATTCGAATAGCCCATGACACGAGGGACCTGTTTTTTCCTTTTTGACGTCAATCTCTTGGCCACCCTGTATATCCACGCATTGACGAAATCTCCAATAACAGGTAACAATATTGAGTTGATGTAAGAACTGAAGATTAAATCTATAATGATTAAAGGATGGGATAGTGAAAATGGAAACTAAAATCATATACAGGGTGATTCACGGTGGATGGCACATTAGACGTTTCTGGTGATCCAGAAATCGGATCGGTTTGAAAATTTGCATGGGTGCATTATCGGACATTCTCTACCCAACTAAAATATTCTCGTCAATGCGGTGTTGCCACTTCCACTAGAAAGTGGTAGTAACGTAGATAAGGCTGATGTGTTGAAAGCATTTATGTATCACCTAACTCCAATCCGAATTTCAATGCCATAGTGTCGCTCAACACGAAATTATCATATTGACCATCTTGTGTCGAGACTGAACTCTGTAATTTACTCTGTTAGTGTTTTAAAGACTAGAGTAGATTTTCAAACTGTGAAAATGGTCTATTTTTCAAATTTCCAATCATTGCTTTCATATGGGATAATATTTTGGGGATGTAGTTCAGTGGCGAATTCGGCGTTTTTAAGGCAAAAGTGTATGTTAAGAACAATACTATGTTTAGGCTATAGAGTCATGTAGAGGGAATTTCAGGAAGAATAGGATTCCTACCTTGTACGGCCTGTATGTATATAGAGTGTTAATGTTCATGTACCTCCATCCAATTTACTTTGAAAAATTCAAAAACTGTAATAGCACTAGGCGTACTGAACCTTTTCTTTATCCATGTCACACTTTAAGTTTAACAGAAAGATCACCCCTCTATATGGGCTTAAAATTATTCAATGCTCTTCCTAAGCGCTTCAAATCTGTTATGCGACTCAATCTTTTTAAGAATAGCCTATATGAATTAATCATTAAATGTGAACCTTATTCAATTGAAGAATTCATTGTTTTTTGTAATGGTGTAAACTGAATTGTTATTTTCTTGACGAATTCAACCTTATTGTGTTATCAATAACTTTTTGAATTAAATATATTATTATTATTATTCTTCATCGGTCTCCCGTTCTCAGCTCGAGCTGGTTATTCTTCTATGAACCAGTGAAAAAACATTTCAGTTCCTCCCACTAGTTCAGAAATTTCCGCACGATGTAACAGGTTTGCAAATCCACAGCCTGCTGTGCACATCCCGCGATATTCCGGGATAATTCGATCCCTCGAAGATTTCTCTTCTCCATCCAGGAAGTGGTTTGTCCTCGCAATTGTTCACGTAATGAAAAGCTCGCATTACTTCAATATTCATTTCGCGGCTACACTGGATACGTGCGTTGTGAGCTCCCCTGCGGGCAGTCCTCCTCACGGTGGTCGAGCCAGCAGGTGGAGTGGCATCTCGATCTTCTGCCATGATATCGGTTTCCACTTCTCGTTCATGGGTTTGCCACCATTCACCCTTGGTGACCCAGGTAACTCGGGCCGTGGGGACGTCACCCCCCATGTGGCATGGCAGAAACCAAACCACACCCGTGCGGTATTATTATTATTATTATTATTATCAGCATTTTTAGAGGTCATGTTTTTCGGTGAAAAAAATTGAAATTAATTTATATTTCGGAAACGACAACAGATAGGTATAGAGAAATGTTGAGAAAAGTTGTTGAGAAGTTGTTGGAGATTCTAAAAATAATATAATATACCAGGTGCTCCATTTGAAAAAGCAGAGTTGCTACTACTTTCTAATGGAAGTGGCAACACCGCATCGACGAAAATATTTTAGTTGGGTAGAGAATGTCCGATAATGCACTCATGCAAATTTTCGAACCGATCTGATATCTGGTTCACCAGAAACGTCTAATGTGCCATCCACCGTGAATCACCCTGTACAAAGACTAGAATCAGTGTTAATATTAGGAACGATCAACGAGTATAAGCTAAACTGACTAGAATTTAGATTTGAAATTCGAAAATGAAATCTTCAACTGTAAAATGATAATATCAGCAAATATGTATGTTCAAAATTCATACTTTTTATTTTATATACCACAAAGTTTATATATAGGATGGGCTTACTGGATTAAGAATAATACCAATATTTTTTGTGCTATTTGTGATTATATGGCTGTTTCAAAAGCATACAAGCATATACCTGCTCAGTTCGCCAAGATACCTGCCTTCAGTCGCATTGTTTTTTTTTACACGGCTTAGCTCGAAGCCCTTAACAAATAATTTCCACGTCGTCGGCCTTTAGTTCGCCACCCTTTACAAAGTGACTTCGTGTGATAAGAACTTTTACCCTGCACAACACCACATGAAACCAGACAGAAGCAGATACATAACTTTTAGTCTGAACAACCGAAAGTACCATTCCTTCAGTATTTGCTTTGCGGTATTTATTTTCTATCAAAGATACATTTTTTTCTTTAATTCTCGAGGCGATAAGAATTGGTACAGCAGTCTATTTCTTTTCTCCAAGAGAGCTCGTGTATATTATTCAAAATAGAAAGTATTATTTTGAAATGACATATATGGAATTGAATTCAGAAATGAATGTTCAAAATAAAACAATAACGATATTCAATAGAATAAAACAAATGAAATTTAACAACATGTAAATCACAATAGTGTTTTTAGTGACATTCAATAGAATGTCAGCGTGGATCCTTTGTAATGTACGACGTAATGTATTCAACGGTGACTGAAAAATAGCGTGCTGAAGGAGTGTGCTAATTTGATGGTTTCTTCTTGTCCACCGATTCCTGAGTATCGGAACATGGAACCGATAGTATCGTAGATTAACTCAACAGCCGCTTTTTGCTCCGCCATCTCGATCTGACTCCACATCGCACAACAATTAATAGTTCCTCATGCGTGGAGTTCTGCGGAGCCGACCGGCAAGTCATCCGGTGGGAAAATGCGTTAATAACCGCGTCGGGCGCGTGCGAGGACCGCGCCGCGGCGCCCGAATCAATTATGCGAATTATATCGACGTCAATTTTCATTACGATGCGCGGATTCGATAGGTAATTACAGGAAGGTAATTGCTCGCACCTTTTTAATTGTCGCGCCTCCCGCTGAAATATAGCGCGCTATAAATGGAATTTCGACGGGAAACTCAATTTGTAGCCGTGCTGCGGCTGAAAGGACGTCGACGACGTCTACGTAGCGTCGTTCGGGAACGACTCCGGAGCAATTAGCGCCTTTCGCTTCCTCACAACGACGTGTAACGGCATGGTTTATTGTCGATAGGGCTTTTCTTCGGTGTATATTGAAGCCGCTTACAGATCAGGACATTTGATCCGAATCTGCAGTGGAGGGCTATTGAAGTCAATCGGAGAGAGGTAAACATTTGACTTACGATGCTACCAACAACTCCATTCAAACCTGAAGGAATAGTGAATGTTCGAATAAACAAACAAAACAAATTTCTGCGATAATACCGAACAAAAAAGATGTTCTCTTTTCTATATTAAGTAAAGAAGTTTCGTATATTTGATCCTACCATGAACATTGCATACAGGGTGAGTTTTTGACATAAACAGGGTGAGTATTTGACTTGTACATATATTTCAACTGTAGATTCCTCTCATCTCATTTTTCAAAATTCGGTTTGGTTTGGGAGATACAGGGTGTCGAAAATCCATGAAAAAAACACTTTTCTGTTTATATCTACGGAACCGTTATTTCGAATGAACTGAATTTTGGTTGAGTGTTTACTCTATTCATGGTGCATACTCCTCAATCGAAACTTATTCAATATCTCTACTAGTATTAAAGTTACAGGGTAGTCGACTCATCAATACACGCTTAAACACCATAAAATCACTTTAAAAAGATAAACGGTTCATATTTTCGAAAGAATCAATCATTTAAGAAACTAAAAGTATTCTTATTTTATTTCAATGAAACGCGTCGTTTTCGAGTTATTTCCAATTTTACCCGGAGAAATTTGACGAAAAAATCATTAATTTCAAGAATGATCTGAATGCGTCTCTGAATTAAATATCATCGAATATTATTCCTTCTCTGGTCTTTAAACGAGTTTACAATGTTGTCACAATATTTATCAACTTTGTCGAGATATTTTAATAATAAAATCCCACAAATGTGGGAGATTAAATTGAACACCAAGGAGGATTTAATACGCACAGTTTCTATTGAAAATTCATACATGTAGTTACCGGTCCATATTGAAGTTAAATGTCGATGAAATACAAAATTCGGATATGAATGATCAATCTCGATACAAACTACTTATTAAATTAAAATTAATGAAAAATAATACGATACCTGATAATCTGTGGCGATGTTTCTATCTAAACAACATCCTCTTGAAATTTTATAAACTCGATACGGTTGAAATTATATTAATTCACTTCACATAATAATCACATTAGAACAATAATTCACTGAATGTATTCAGAACTTCACATAATGTTTACAGTTTGTTCAGAGACTCTGGTTTGTTATTGTTTATAGTTGGCCTCCACATAACCAATACTTCGGTTTCCGCTCTACGCATGAGTGGTAAAATTTGGCGGCAAAGTCGATTTATGATGGAAACGACAGAATTCATAGATATTTATACCACGGTACACAAATGTATCGTATTTATACTATGTTTCGTAAAAAATCCTTAACCTCAATGAAAATATCAGCAAGCTGACAACATCTTCTTGAAATTTCTGTGCAAAAAATTCACAGAATCGATACAAATTAGATTGGGTTAGGTTGTTTAATATGAAAATCTGAATGAAAAGTCTTTCTTCATAATATTGTTTGGGAATTTCGAGGAAAATATGAATAAGTTATTAGTGTTTACAAACTAATCTGCAGAAAAATCGAAGAAGGAACTTATTTTGGTGGGATAAATGTGGCTTTTTAGTTGCAGATATAATCCGATGAAACTAACTGTTTTTGTTGAAATTATCGTGTTTGCAACATTTTTATTCCAATAAGGTTAGTACTTGAGTATTCCCTAAATGTATAAACTCAATTTCTATCGAGAAATATGAACTTTGAATCAATTCCACAGTATCATTTCAGGGACGTAATTAGCACAATTTTTTTTTCAAATACTCGTAGCTATATCTTTTTAAAAGAGCCGAATTCGGAAAAATGGAAAATGAAAAAAAGGTTTCTTTTCACCTCAAGAATCTTCAGTCAAAATTTATGTACAAGTCAAAGACTCACCCTGTATAACAGTATATTCCTCTCATCAGACGAAACACTTTTTTCCCATTACATTTTTCAAAATTCGATTTCGTTTGAAAGATACAGGGTGTCGAAAATCCATGAAATTAACACTATTCTTTGCATATGTATTCGTAACCGATATTTCGAATGAACTGAATTTTGGTTGATTGTTTACTCTATCCATGCTGTATATGGTATGAAAGTTACAGCGTAGTTGACCCATAAATTCACGCAAAAATACTATAAAACCATTTGAAAAAGATAAACGGTTCATATTTCCGAAAGAGTCGACCATTTTAGAAAATGAAAGCATTCTTATATTTTTTCAATGAAACGTGTCGTTTTCGAGTTATTCCTAATTGTATACGAGGAAATTTGAGGAAAAATCACGAATTTCAAGAATAATATGGATGTTTCCCTCGATTAATTATCATCAAATATTAGATCTTCTTTGGTCTCTTAACAAGTTAATAATGTTGTCAGAATATTTATCAACTTCGTCAAGATTAAAATCTCGATGATGGAAAAACGTTTGATGTAGAGATATGTAATAATAAAATTGAATTCTAAGAAGCATGAAATTACACATTTTATAAGCACACTTTCTATAAAAAATTTGATGTTACTGGTCCTTCAGGAAAATATCTATCTGAACAACATCCTCTTGGAATTTTAACTCGACACTACACGGTTATTATTACATCAGTTCTCTGAGTGTTCACATCACAATCATCACCTGTATGCATTATGCTCTGTAAATAAACAAATCGAAGTCCATGGCGCAGGTTATCGCTATACGTAAGCATCATTCATGGGACCACAGACTGGTCTGTGATGGGATTAACGTTGGGGACACAGAACAACGGTTTGTCTTGCGTGGCGGCTACCTCGCAGCGCACCGTTAGGCCGGAGACACACTTGGCGTTTTTTTCCGATCGGATATTTTGCCGTCGACGCCGTACCAGAAGTGGCGCGTGGGATCTTATAGCGACGTACACATTCGGCGGCAAAAAGGACGATCGGATTTTTTAACGCCGTCGGTAGAAATGCAGCCGACCGCTGCCACTACATTCGTCGGTTTTTCTACCGACTACCCCCAGCAGTGGCCTACGTGACCGAATGCAAGGTTACACACTTGTCGTCCAGTCTACAGTGCTGCGTGTCAGTGATTGACTGGCGGAGGTAGTGTGGTTGTGACTTGAGACGGATATTTTACTGCCCAGTGTGTAATCCAGTGTGTAAGCCCCAATTTTGTTGTACCGTCGACGGCAAAATATCCGATCGGAAAAAAACGCCAAGTGTGTCTCCGGCCTTATAGGCGACTTCGTCGAAAGTCTTGCCCCCCCCCAGGTTACTCAAGAAATAAACAATCCAGGTTCTGGACATGCGCTTTCAACTGCAATATATTTTAGAAAATTATGTTCGTTACTCTTTTCTGCAGTTCAGGTTCATCGCTTTCTTGGTGAAGTGCAATATCCAGAAAGCGACGTGGGTAAAATGAATTGTCGTCCACAACGCAGAATGAAAGCCCGCTAAACTTGGATTTGCATTGTGGATCATCTAATTTACCCACAACGCGTTCTGGGTATTCCACTTTACTCAGTGCTCGAAAAGAAAACATCTATTCGCATTGTGGGTGAATTTGGATATCCATGACGCGTTGAGAGCAAAAATTTCGGTCTGTGGTCGATTTCTGCTATTGCGAATAACATATACAAACACATTTGTAATGATAGAAGAAGAGAGAACTCATTATTTCACTTGGTTTTCCTAGTGTGTATCGAATCTTTTCTGAATTTTTGTCGCAAACCCTTATCTGAAGAAGGTGCTCATTAATTATACATCGCAAACGGGACGATTTGGGACGTCTTAAAAACGCGATTAAGCGGTGTTAAAACGCCATTGAATATGAAAAACTACAGCGGAATACATTTGAATAAATTTGTATCATTTACACCCCTAGATTCGGACGAAGCGGTTGTCGAGCTTCGTTAGGGTAATGTGAAATATCCACCTCACACCCCTAGGGTTGCAAATGTTCCCCTGTTTTCTGAAGCCAGGGTTGTCAGAGCGATGGATGTCTCCCGGATATTTGGAGATTTTTCGAATTTTCAGGAATTGGTTTTCTCATTTGTTGTTATCATTTCTAATTTTGTCATTTTCATTGATTTTCCCGGAGTTTAATAAACTAACAAACAAGTTACGACGATTCCAATTTTGTGTGAGTTTCAACTTCTGAGATGAAATTGTTCCTCCGTGTTTCAGGGTAACTTAACTCTTATCGAAGACAAGAATCTAATTCGAAACAAGCTGAACTTTGCAGTTTAATTTGTCGCACAAAGAATATGTTTCAAAGTGTTTGGCGAAAGCAGCACAAACGCGGTTCAAAGCAGGACGGATTTTGTCCTTTGCTGAACTTCGCTACCGTTTCCTGGAGATTGAAACTGAGTCCAAGTCTCGTTTATCGTAAAATTAAAATAGCTCTTTTTGGAGCGTGAAGTAAATATGGGTTGTATGACGAAGCCGAAGAAAAAAAATGTGTGAATTGAATATGAACCACAAAATACAGGGTGAATTTTAAGGTGAGGCTTCTCTTTTGACAGATGGTGAAACTCATCAGAATAAGTCATTTTGCCAACAAATTTTTATATGAATTATGCCCCTGTTTCGTGAAAATGAAACTGAAATATTTTCTAGTTTCTAGGTGAATCTGAAAATTCCTCAGTACGAGTGTGTTCTGTTTCGGAAATGCCGCACGTTTATTCAAATAATTAACTTCTTGATATGCTTTTAATTTATGGTGAATCAGAACAAAATGCCAGTTCAGCGTATAAGTTGAACAGAACAAGATATCCGCGAAGAAATCACCCAACTTCGCGGATGTTCATAAACCTGGCGCAGAGTCGATGTAGAGATATTATGAACAGAGAGATGCACGCCAGAGTAGTATCAAGTTATTGATGCCCAAAATTTTTTATAATTTTTTCAATTGAACGTTTCGTATAAGAAATTTTCGCCAAAATGACTTATTTTGAGTAATTCTATCCCTGCCAAAAATGTCTCATAGAAACTGATAGAAAATGTATGTACGAGAACTTATAAGATTCTAATTGATAATCGATATTCATCACTATTTAATGGAGACTACAGATACACATTGCTTTAGTTTCTAATGGCATTTCCTAACGTTTCTATGAGCGATTCCTACATTGAATGGTCCTTGTTTCTACGAGTTTTTATAAGACCCTATAGTTTTCAAATGTTTTTCCACACATAATACCTATCTGTTTCTAATGTGTTTTTACACATAAGACGAACCTGTTTCTAATGTGTTTTTACACATAACTCTTATCCGTTCCTACGAGTTTTTATAAGAATCTATAGTATGTTAGAATCTATAGTTTTCAAATATGGTTTTCACTCATAATACCTACCTGTTTCTAATGTGTTTTTACACATAACTTTTATACGTTTTTATGAATTCTCATAAGAATCTATAGTTTTCAAATGTTCTTTTCACACATTATACCTACCGGTTTCTAATGTGTTTTTACACATGCTTCATATCCGTTTCTATGAGAATTTATAGTTTTCCAATGTGGTTTTCACAAGTAATACCTACCTGTTTCAAATCTGTTTCTGCACAAAATTAATTTCTGCTGTATGTTTCTACGAGTTAATGAGGTTTGAAAATAAATGAGAATGTATAAGATTTTATAGCAATCATAAGTTATAAGGATCTATAGTTCTCAAATTGTGTTTCAGATGGCAATTCAGAAAATTAGTACAATATGGTTTGCATGTGATTAACCAAGAGGATAATAGAAGAGAATGTATGACATGGAAGTTAGAGTGAAAATGTAAATTCATATCGTACCATCACCGATATTCGCCAGAAATCATTATAATTCACAGTTAATCATTCGCTAATGAGAATTTGACAGTTTAAAAGTATACTTCCATATGTTTCTAACTGAAATTCCTAGGATTATAATAATACGTTTTTATAAGGCTTCATATTCCTATGTTCGAACTATTGGTTGGTGGATTTATACAGTTGGAGTGGAAGAATTCATAGCGGCTTAAAATGTTTATTTCTGGTCCGTTCATGAGATGCTTATAAATACATACTGAATTATTATCTACGTATTTGACTGATCACAGTGTCATTGGCATTTCTTAATTTCATTGAGGACAATATATGGAATAATTTTACAAAAGTTACTTGAGAAGAACACATAATTACGGAAATCTATACCTATTCATATAATTCACATCATATTCCAGCTTGTTTCCAAAATATAACCTCACTTTATACAAAATACAATGTTCTCTTTAGACCTGAAACACATAAAAGTCTCTCATAAAGGCACTGATCCATCACATTTTTTTCTAGAAAGTTATAATTCACATCAGATTCCAGCTGATATAACCTCACTTCACCTGTCAGAAGAAAAGCCTCACCTTAAAATACACCCTGTATAGGCAGAGAATTGTTCATTGTTGTAGCACTTCGTCATCTCGAAATTCTATTCTGCTTAGCATTCTAATTGGGACTAACAACAGATCTGCTTAGGCGTCTATCAACATAAAACACTGAAAAGTACACGAGTCCACAAGAATCAAGAGATAACATGAAAAAAACGGCAAATTTCATGGACCGTTGCCCATAGGGGTAATTCCTTGAAACGATATGGCAACCCTGCACCCAATGTTTTGCTTTTCTCTTCGTCGTCTTCGTCTTGAGAAAATATGCCTCGACTTTCCCTTATTCTTGTAGTGCTCTTATTTTATGCGGAATTGTGAAAATCAGGTGCGGTTTACATTTCTGTCGAGAGTTTTTCATCCATCTCGCTTCCGGAATGACATTGGATTGTCTCGTGAGCCTTTCCCTCTTTTCGTGGATGCCAAACCTGATTTTTTTATGAGTTGTATTCACGCGTTGTATGTTGTCATGTCAGAATTTGGATTGCGAATGAAGAATGATCATTTTATTAGAAGGAGATTTATATGCCATACTGTAGCTTGAATAGATCCACTAGCGATCAGGAAGAGAAGAATCTTTCTTTTCGATGATTACCAAAAAACACAGTTAGAACTAAACCATGCCACTTATTTTCTTCCTCATTGCTATTCCGCGTCGATAAATGTAAAGAATTCAGTTTCCTTTCATGAAGCATTACTTAGTCATCTTAAAGTCTTGACTAGCGAAACTCAGCAGGACCTGTTTCTCAAAAGTGTTTTCCAACAAGATTTGTTATTTTTAATAGCCCGCTATTTCGGTAGATGTCACTTTTGAAGCTGTCATTTTTGACATTTGTCAAGTAGGGACTATGCCATGAATAAGAATGGACCGCTTCAGCAACGCACTAAAACGATTAAAATTCACCATAAAAATGATGAAAATTTGGCAGAGATGGTTCGTAAAACAACTCGAAAATTTTTGGTCGTCGTGATGCACCTTGTCGAACCACAATAAAGAAATTGGTGGAAAAATTTAAGGTCTTGGGACCAGTTGGTGATGTTAAAAAAATCCCGTGCACGTCGCTCAAGAACAGCCGAGAATATTGCTGATCTAGCTGAAAGTGTTGAAGAAAACCCCGGTTTGTTCATTCTGGATATTTCAGGGAGTTAACATGTGTTGGTATTACAGTTATGGAGGCTTGCGCGTAAACGATGTCACCCCCAAGGTAATTAGCTCTGGAAACGCCGTTTGGAACCATTTCGATTCCACATCGTACAACAACAATAATAATCGGCGTCACTTTGATGGAGGGTTATGCGCCTAATTACATTCTGGGGGTGTGATTCACACTCCTGTTCATCTTGGTTTTAATCAGACAACGAATCACACTAACGAGACAACGTTTCGCAAATATTCTCGGTGTTGATCGGATTGAACCATTCCCCCGCGAAAAAAAGGGGTGGATTTATGGCTACAATTTTCGGCAATTATGGAATATTCGATTTTTAGTTAAACCAGCATTACTTGTTCTCCCTAGCTTGTCGCAACATGTATACGAGGCCCCACTAGTTATGGCGCTCAGATCCTCAGGATCGTCTATGTCGGGCGTCAAACTGCAATCTTCTGCCAGTGATGTATACTCCATTCACAATTATAAAATCACAACTCTGGCCTTGGAAATTTGACACATTCCACTCTGTATCGAAGTTATGACGTTTTTCAAAATATTTTTATGTTCCAAGTCAACACTATGTTGCCTTTTCTACATTTTAAGCGTATTTCTCAGAATGTGAATTTATTCGGAAAATGAATGAATTGGAAAAGATGTGATGGACGAAAATAATTAACGTTTATATGAATTGATAGAAAGGATTCCTTTTCTAGTTATTTGCATGAAAAGTACAAGAGATCACTGTTGAAATATATTATTTTTCGCCATGGAAGAAAATTTCATTGCTTTCACATAATTTTCATATGCATATGCTTGTGAAGATTTAATGTTTATTATCCTCTTGACCTGAAAGTTCAAGACTTGACGACATCAATTGTTGATTCTGATCAAGAATTCATTAAAAAAAATCAACCCAAAGATATAAGATGAATTAATGGGTAATTACAAGAATCAAGAATAATGTCAATTTTATTTTGTTGATAACTTTCTTAAAATCAATGTTGGGATATAAAACTCGGCTGCGTTTGTTCAAACAACATCTTAAGAATACATTTTTCACCATCTCGGCCTTTGAAAGGCGTTTCTTATAGGAGAATTAGGTCTTAGTTCCACCTCATTAGTGAGGTACCTAACTTTTGCAAATCTGCTCAGATATCGCCAAATTTCTTGAAAAACCGGAAAAAAATCATCCTAATCGAACTCTCGAGGCTCCATCCGATCCATCTACTGCGATATCTGTCCAAATAACACCTTTTTAAACGAAATTCCCGTGTACCCCTTCAACCTCGAAATGTAAACATTCGTCCTGGTCTTGAAAATCGTCCTCACGCTCCAAACTGGCGCTAAAAACAATAAACATACGTTAATCTTGGATATTCGACGAAAAACTCACCTGCAAATATCGATTAAATACCAAAAATCTGCGAACAATTTGTAAACCTAACAAAATGTGGAACATCTTTGATACTTTTACTCCGATTTAAACAAAGAAACTGACAACGTCGTTTTGTCATTAACGATATTTTCTGTGCGCGCACTGACTTTTCATTATATGTTCTGTACTTTTCATCAGGGGCACCAACTCCTGAAAACGAAACCATGACCTCCTATGTGATTAAATAAAAGTGAATGGAGTATACATACTGTAAATTATCTATTATCTTGGTGAACCGACTTTTGGGTTTTTTCTAGATATTCTTTCGTAAGGGAAAAGGGGGTCATGACTGTCAGTTAAGCTTTTTTTGGAATAAAACTGGAATTATAAACCACAGCCCTCTTAGTAACATAACATCACAATTCTGCATTTAAGGACTTTTTATTGAGGTCAGAGTAATAAGCTTTGGAGTTACGATTTACTAGTGATAATAGTTTGAAAAAATACAGCTTTTGTCCACTATCATCATCAACGCAATGGTCGTCAATGTCTGCGTCAGTCAATGAAGAGCCATTTTCTTCCTTTCAGACTTTTTAAGTCTTTCCTTCAACTATTTGTTTTTTTTCCTTCCCCTTGCATTTTCCTTTCCTTACAATTTTTGACCAAATTACCCGTGAAAGATTTAATATAATAAATTGTGAATAGAAAAAAGAATACCATATTTTGATTCAAATTGAACATAATTATAAATTTATGATGAACAGTTTCAACCAACTTTCAATGATCACGTTGAAATAGAAAAAATTCATAACTTACCTTGTTGACTTAGAAAAACATTAAATAAGATCGATTAAGAGCGAAAACGAAAGACACTCGTCCTATATGAATGCGTTGTGTGGAATGACCGAGGTTGTTTGGGTGGGAGCCTAACGATAATGCACACTTGGTTCTTGCCTTAGACTTGTCTAAGGTTCTGCCCCTGTATACCCCAGCTTCGGCCTATCTGTATGCCATTTAATGGTATTCACTTTGAAATTTTGTACTGCACCTTTTTCCCATCATGTTCATACTATTTCTTCTGGTGGATATGCGTCAGGAATCAATCAAATTCTCAATATCGTTCTCACAAGACCCTCGCATCCAACGTTAAAAAAAATGCGAATTTCACTCTCCATCCATCAACAGCATCCAGCTCGAAAGCCCATACCGTCGAAATAACCTAGACGCGGCCCGGCAATTTTTTTTCATCCACATAAAACTTATACATCCCCAATTTATCGCGTGCAAAAGCCTCCTACCTCCATAATTAGCCGACTAGGGAGTTTTATCGAGTTTCGGGAGAGGAATTACCATCAACTTTGCGGCCGCGCTCTTCAAAGGCTAATCTTCGACTTTTTATTTGCCTACGATAGGATACACGAGATGATTCAATTAATTCATTATGTATCAGTTCATTAAGTCTCGCGATTTCGAGCTGGATGCCGACATCGAAGCAGGAGCAGGAATGGAGTAGGAAAAATTAATTGATGGAAAAGTTTACCGGGAGTTGAGTTGGTTTGTTTTGGTTTGAGAAGTTGGCGAGAGTGTCGGGAGTTTCCAAAGTGCCTATCGAAATGGAATCATCTTTTAACGTCTATTGGAAGCTGCTTCTTCATATTATCATCTTGGTGCTCTTAATCGCGAAGTTGTGGTTTGAGAAACTTTGGTAAATATAATTTCATCCTTGGTTTGAGTTGTCTTGACTGGTATCAACTCTCATGAGCTCAGTTCTGAAGGCTTCTACTTATCCTACATGCTTACACTCCCGGCATCTAGAAAGGATTCTTTCATTGGGGGCTGCTCTAATAATTTGTTCTGGTATAATTCAAGGTGCTGACTGAATGAATACAACGTTAGTGGATATGCTACCATTCACAGTTGGCCGGTGTGTACAATTGGTGACTGGACAAGAGCAATGAAAATCTTTTGTAGAAGCAAAGCTGCTTCAAGAGTTACTCAGCGTTTGTCTCTATTCTTCACGTTGTCCTTATGTTCAGACTTTCTTTCTTTTCGTGATATTTACCCTGTATAGGTCTTACCACAAATTCATTGAATATCTTACACAAAGCTTTTAGATTTCTGTTTTTCATCAAACAGCTTTGTCTTCGTTATTAAAGATCCTAGAACATTTTGACTTAAAAACTTTTTTTTATTGAAGTTTCAACCGATTCTTCTGAGTTTTTTTCAAAGACCGCGAATATATGGAATCATATTGGGTCGTTCTGGATAAATTCTGTTCTCGATGATTTGATCGTAGATTAGAATTTTTTTCTCCAGCTTCATTTATATTTTATTTATGGGGTGTCTTGGATATAGATTATCTTCTGGAATATTGTGGATGAAATTAATCTTATTTATACGAATTTTTAGGAGTATACTCCATTCACAATTATAAAATCACAACTCTGGCCTTGGAAATTTGACACATTCCACTCTGTATCGTAGTTATGACGTTTTTCAAAATATTTTTATGTTCCCAGTCAACACTATGTTGCCCTTTCTACATTCTTAGCGTATTTCTCAGAATGTGAATTTATTCGGAAAATGAATCAATTGGAAAAGATGTGATGGACGAAAATAATTAACGTTCATATGAATTGATAGAAAGGATTCCTTTTCTAGTTATTTGCATGAAAAGTACAAGAGATCACTGTTGAAATATATTATTTTTCGCCATGGAAGAAAATTGCATTGCTTTCACATAATTTTCATATGCATGCTTGTGAGGATTTAATGTTTATTATCCTCTTGAACTGAAAGTTCAAGACTTGACGACATCAATCGTTGATTCTTATCAAGAATTCATTAAAAAAAATCGTCCTGGTCTTGAAAATCGTCCTCACGCTCCAAACTAGTGCTAAAAACAATAAACATACGTTAATCTTGGATATTCGACGAAAAACTCACCTGCAAGTATCGATTAAATACCAAAAATCTGCGAACAATTTGTAAACCTAACAAAATGTGGAATATCTTTGTTACTTTTACTTTGATGTAAACAAAGAAACTGGCAACGTCATTTTGTCATTAACGATATTTTCTGTGCTTTTCATCAGGTTCACCAACTCCTGAAAACGAAACCATGACCTCCTATGTGATTAAATAAAAGTGAATGGAGTATAGATGATACCTTTTTTATAATACTTTGTTAGTATAAAAAGTGATTTGAAAAAAAAATTGATCAGTATCTAATTATCAATGTTTTTTTCACAGGTCAGTCACAGCACAGTCTACAATCTTCAAATTGTGAGTGTAAGTACACTTAACCGATGGACGTGAATATAATGAAACAGTTCTTTGTCTCTAAGAACCCATTAGTTGTTATACATCCGAGCTACAATTAGTTAGTACAACGGCCCAATGTTCATTAGACAATAAAATGTTGATATCAAGCTATGTTCATCCTACATTATATTGAAAAAAACTGATTTTATTCATTGATGAATTATTTCGCTGATTGTTTTTTCTTGAATTTTGTTAATGACTGCTCAATGAGTTCATTCCAATTCTGAAATTCATATTTACAGGTACTGTATGTCTGTATATCAAACATTTTGCAGTAAAGAATACTTCATGAACATAAACCCCAAATTTCGTTATAAATAGATTCTAATAAACTGAAAAAACAATGAACATAAACATAAGAAAACAATTTTTTTAAATTTAGAATTTACCTACAATAAAAAAATGTTATCCCTTAAAGTGGGCGTTTGAATGTGGTGTGTTTTTATTTCAACTTGCATTTGAAAATGGTTTCACTTTGAGACCTGAAATTTTGTGGGTAAACTCGAAAAGGATTGAAGTCCTTACTGAAATAATTGAGATCGATTTTATTTCGAAGGTTCATATTTTTTCATTCAAAAATAGAAGAAAATAAGCCAACTCATGCTTCTGTTTTATTTCAAACGAAAGACCCATGAAAATAGTTCAACTTCCGATTGAAAGTGAATCTATAGATAATTTCGTTCAGAAAAACAACTTGAAATACGGAATTGGCAGAGAATGGCCAAATTCAAACATATGGCGGGAAATTGTTCCTGCTTTACCCACATACTCACTAATTTCATTGTTCAGCGATTTTCGGATAGAGAGCGCAATTGTACATTTCATTCATAAATAGAGAGATATTCATAGAACTTATAGTCATAATGGTGATATTCCATAAATTGCACGGTGGCGCCTCTATCGGATTAGTTTTCCTACTCGCGCTGAACGGCGATCTTAAATACGCCTCAATCTGTATATGAATTTGATGCAAATTGAAGTACAAACATGTCAATTCCTTACGAAATTCCACTAATCCAATAAGAGACACCGAATAGACATCTGAAAAGCGAACACTTGTGCAGGAAATTTCACGCTATATCTCGCTACACAATTTCCTTCCTTTCAAACCTTTGAACATATTCTTCGCCGTGTGTCAACAATATGCACGTCCTCTTTATTATCCGAAATTGAATTTCTCATACGGGACGAATATGCGTTATGAAATGTATGCAAATATTTATTATTTTTCACAAGAGGAAGAATTCGCAGAATAAATTTCTTCTCAGGAAGTTGATATTGCCATACTTGGCAGATGTAATTCTGCAGACAGAAACTCGAAATTAAATTCGAGAAGTAGGCATGTAGGATATTACTGGTAGAATCCTGAAGGAACTCTAATTTGGTAGATTCATTATTTGTAAAGGAGGGTACAGTGGCAACAGCACAGCTACGAGGATGTATTGATATCTAGTAAGCCTAGACCAGACCAGTTCCATGCATAAACAAAATATTGCGATACCATATCAACGAACAATAACTTATTAGAAGTGCCAGTGTCGAGTTCGACGTCGAAAAAGTGAACCAAAGTTACGCAATAAATTAAAAAAAAAGATGTCCGAAATTGTAAAAATCGAAAAATTGGAGTATCGAGCCATCATCAAGTACCTGTATTTAAAAGGGTTAAGAGGTAAGCAGATTTAAGAAGATATGCTAAATATCCTTGGTGATCAATGTCCTTCGTATGCGACCGTGAAAAATTGGACTGCAAGCTTCAAAAGAGCTAAATTTTCCATTGAAGATGATGACCGCTCGGGAAGGCCAGTTTCTGTGTCAGTCCTCGAAAATATCGATGCAGTTCATGACATGATTTTATCAGACCGTCGAATTGGGCTAAAACGGATATCTGAAGCACTGAAGATTTCATACGAACGCGTTCATCATATAGTTCACGTCAATTTTGAGTTTGGACATGAAAAAAATTTCTGCAAAATGGATCCCCAAATGTTTGAATGTTGACCAAAAGCGTGCAAGTGTAGAAGCATCGCGTTCGATCTGTGCTCGATTTGAAAACGATGTAGACTTCTCAAACCGAATTTTTACTATGGATGAGACTTAATTGGGTACATTTCTACGATCCAGAAACAAAGCAACAATCGATGGAATGGCGACACTTGTTCTCCAAACCTAAGAAGTTTCGTGTCCAAAAATCTGCTGGAAAAGTTCTTGCTTCAGTTTCTTGGGATTGCCATGGAGTAATCATGATTGATTTTTTGGATAAGGGTAGAACAATAACTGGAGATTACTATTCAACATTACTGACCACTTTTAAAGAGAAAAACCGTGGAAAGCTATCCAAAGGTATCTTGTTTTTACAGGACAACGCCCCAGTACACAAATCTCATGTTGTCATGCAAAAAATTCGTGAGTTAGGATTAGAATTTCTACAACATCCCCCTTATTCACCAGATTTGGCTCTGTCCGACTATCATCTCTTTCCTCAAGTGAAAAAAGTTTAAAAGGTCGTGAATTTTCTTCCAACGAGAAGGTTATAAAAGCTGTGGAGGACTGGTTTGCAGGGCAAGAAGAAAAATTTTTTTCGAAAGGTCTAGAGACGTTGCAGGTTCGCTGTAATAAATGTAGTCAATAAAGGGGAGAATATGTTGAGTAATAATATATTTTGACATTGAAATTTTGTTTGGTTCTATAGTAGGCTAAGAATTTTTCAATATATCCTCGTATATCCGTTTTGTGCCAAATACGAAAAATCACATGTAGAAAACTGTTGTTCAATAAAATCGCAACTGAAACGGGTTTGAAAGCGAATAAAAGGCAAACTTCCACCCATGCCGTGCTCTTATAATTTCGCTAATAAAATTGAGCACGAAATCCGTTCTGGGGTTGGAGGGCCTCTGGAATATACCTCCAATTGCCAACATTATCGATAATGGCAACTGTAACGTGGAGTAGTTCCTAAATCATCGAATTAGGCTATTGCTTTGGAAACTATGATTTACTTTGAATTACACAGAATGAATTCCTGCAACTTATCGAGCCGAAGCACGAAATTCCTTCCGTTAAGTTCACACTGAATTAACTCAATAGAACTGTGGAAGAAAGGTCTGTATGGAGAATGTGCGGAGGTAAAATAGTTCTGCGATTCGAACACGCTCTCAGACTATTCAAGATCGAGTGTTAGCTGTTAGCTGCAAGTAGTCCGTCAGAGTGAATTTTCAGCTAGTTCCCCATTTGGGAAAGTTGAGACAGAGTTAGATCAGTCATTTCGAAATCTGCAAAAACTTATGGAAATTTTACTGCTTTCGTTTTTTCTTCTTTTAATATTCTACTGAGTCTTATTGTTATTGAATTTATTTCGTGTATGACCCTGTGAACTAGGTAATAAAGGGTGTTTTGTTAGAGTGATAGAACTTTTGATTGAAATTAAACACATTTGAATTAAAATTGAAACCAAATACTTTTTTATTTAAAAGATAATTTTATGACATTTATTCTTTTTATAATTTTCCGTATATGTCCACCACGACTAGCTCTGAGGAATCGCATTCAACCAGACCAATTTTTTACCACTTTTTCTAGTATTTCAGGCCTTATTTCAGCAATAACACGGGTTATGTTGGCTTCCAAAGCGTCAATTGTTTTTGGTTTACAAGCATAAACCAAAGAGTTGAAAAATTCTTAGCCTACAATAGAACCAAACAAAATTTCAATGTCAAAATATTATTACTCATTATATTCTTCTCTTAATTGAATACATTTATTACAGCGAACCTACAACGTCTCTAGACCTTTCAAAAAAATGTTTCTTCTTGCTCTGCAAACCAGTCCTCCACAGCTTTTATTACCTCCTCGTTGGAAGAAAATTTACGACCTTTTAAACTTTCTTTCAGTTGAGGAAAGAGATGATAGTCGGACGGAGCCAAATCTGGTGAATAAGGGGGGTGTTCTAGTAATTCTAACCCTAAATCACGAATTTTTTTGCATGGCAACATGAGATTTGTGTACTGGGGCGTTGTCCTGTAAATACAAAATACCTTTGTATAGCTTTCCCCGTCTTTTCTCTTCAATTTTTTCCCGTAGAGTGGTCAGTAATGTCGAAAAGTAATCTCCAGTTATTCTTCTAACCTCATCCAAAAAATCAATCATGATTACTCCATGGAAATCCCAAAAAACTGAAGCAAGAACTTTTCCAGCAGATTTTTGGACACGAAACTTCTTAGGTCTTGGAGAACCAGAGTGTCGCCATTCCATCGATTGTTGCTTTGTTTCTGGATCGTAGAAATGTACCCAAGTCTCATCCATAGTAACAATTCGGTTTAAGAAGTCTACATCGTTTTCAAATCGAGCACAGATCGAAAGCAATGCTTCTACCCTTGCACGCTTTTGGTCAACATTCAAACATTTGGGGATTCATTTTGCAGAAATTTTTCTCATGTCCAAATTGACGTGAACTCTATGACGAACGCGTTCGTATGAAATCTTCAGTCTGATAAAATCATGTCATGAATTGCATCAATATTTTCGGGGACTGACACAGAAACTGGCTTTCCCGATCGGTCATCATCTTCAATGGAGAATTCACCTCTTTTGAAGCTTGCAGTCCAATTTTTCACGGTCGCATACGAAGGACACTGATCACCAAGGGTATTAAGGATATCTTCGTAAATCTGCTTACCTCTTAACCCTTTTAAATACAGGTACTTGATGATGACTCGATACTCCAATTTTCCGATTTTTACAATTTCGGTGGACTTTTTTTTAAATTTATTGCGTAACCCTGGTTTACTTTTTTGACGTCGAACTTTACAGTGACACTTCTTATAAGTTATTGTTGATATGGTAACGCAATATTTTGTTTATGCAAGGAACTGGCTTAGGATAACTAGATATCAATACATCCTCGTACGACAGAGTCTGCAGAATCTCATGGAAAGGACCCGCACTTTTTCTATGGCAAATGGCGTTCCTTCAAATTTTCTAAAATTTTGGTATAATGTAGTACTCAACCTACTGATCAAAACTGTCCATGGTCCCAACTCAATCCTATGACTAGTTTTTGAGATACAGGGCGTTGAAGTTGAGAATTACCCACTGTTACTACGCCCGTATCTCGAAACAGAATCGAATGAACTTCAATTTTTCTCAAGAAACATTTCATTACATCCCCAAGGAACAACCATATGGAGGAATATGACCGAAAATCGTAACGAATACAGGGTCATCCATAATTGAATGCATGCCCGATTTTGAAAGTATAAAATATGTCAGTTTCAGAGCAAGACCGTTCACAAAATGAACTATCACACTAGATATGTTGTTGTTACATCGAAATAGTCTGAAATACTCAGAATTTATACTGGGTGATCCATTATTATAGAAACTATTCTCAAGGAGGGTTAAATGGACACCCTGTATTTATGGGTTCATTAAGGTGTTTGTTTAATTTTTTTAGAACATATCATCATGGACTTCAAAGAATACAGGGTGATTCAGTCATGAAATGAACTTTGAATCTCACGAAAATACCCAAAAACCACCTTTTTTTTCATCACCCTGTATTTCAAGATTAGCTCCGACGAGGTGGGAGTTTTCTTTCACCACTGTACTTGATATAAAAACATCAATACGGCTGAGAGTTTTTATCCACTTCCTATGACCAGATTTTTTGTTATGCTGGAATAAGAATAGAATAACATAAATAAATAATTTTCATATTACATAAAAAAAATCTGCTCATAGGGAGTGGATAAAAACTCTCGGCCGTATTGATGTTTTTATATCAAGTACAATGGTGAAAGAAAATTCCCACCTTATCGGAGTTAATCTTGAAATACAGGGTATGAAAAAAAAGGTGGTTTTTGCGTATTTTCGTGAGGTTCAAAGTTCATTTCATGACTGAATCACCCTGTCTTCTTTGAAGTCCATGATGATATGTTCTAAAAAAATTAAACAAACACCTTGAATCAACCCATAAATACAGGGTGTCCATTTAACCTTCCTTGAGAATAGTTTCTATAATAATGGATCACCCAGTATAAATTCTGGGTATTTCAGACGTTTTCGATGTAACAACAATATATCTAGTGTAACAGTTCATTTTGTGAACGTTCTCTCTCTGAAACTGACATATTTTATACTTTCGAAATCGGGCATGCATTCAATTATGGATGACCCTGTGTTCGTAACGATTTTCGATCATATTCCTCTATATGGTTGCTCCCTGAGGATGTAATGAAATGTTACTTGAGCAAAACTGAAGTTGATTCGATTCTGTTCCGAGATACGGGCGTAGTAAAAGTGGGTAATTCTCAACTTCAACGCCCTGTATCTCGAAAACTAGTCATAGGATTGAGTTGGGGCCATGGACACTTTTGATCAGTAGGTCGAGTACTACATTATACCAAAATTTTAGAAAATTTGACGGAACGCCATTTGCCATAGAAAAAGTGCGGGGTCCTTTCATGCTTTTGTTTTTTGTTCTCTCCTTGTGTCTTTTTGTTATTAAATTTGTTTCGTATATGAACCTATGAACTAGGTTATCGGGTGTTTTTTTAGAATGATAGAACTTCAACTTGAAATAAAGCACATTCAAATTAAGATTGAAGCCAATTTTTTTTATTAGAGAGATAATTTTATGGCAGTTATGGCGTTGTTGACATGAAACTTTTTTTTATATAAGTTGTCGCTACTGACTGATTTTAGAGAAATTTCAGTTTCAAATGTAACAGTTTTGTATTAATCGAGATCATCTGCTCCGAACTATTTTCCGCCATTTTCCCCATTTCTGGTGCCACATGGCCCAGCCTCTTCTAATCGAACATCCATTCCGAAGCTGGTCGGAAAAAGTCTATATCGTAGGTCATCGAAAAGATATTCGCGATGAAATACGAGTTATGTGTTTACCCGAAGGCCCAACCGCTTCTCAGAGTCGTTCCTCGCGCTACATTTTCGTTTCATATTTTAACGACGAGGGCAAACAAGAACAATTGGATTTCCTGCTTTTCCTCGCAGAAAAAGCAAATATTTATTCTCCTGCGAGTCGATTCTTTCCTGCTACCCGAGGAGAATCGATGGATTCGAAATAGGGAACGAAATTAGAGGAAGTGAGCTTTATTGCTTCGAAGAGCGCATTCCGAATCGGGAAGTATGCAAGTTCTTCATAGGACGACGGGAAGAGACCTTTATTGCATGGCTGGCTCCACGAGCTCGGCCTTTTGTGCAGCTCCTGCTAGTTGAGTCAGAAAATTAGTAGCATCCGGAGAAATTCTTACGTATACGTACGCTGCTTCACCGTCGACAACTGGGAGGAAGCTTTCACAATAGAAAAATGTATTTTCGGGTCACGGACAGATTCAATTTCATAATTTTGATGCCTTATTTATACAGTGTGTAAAAGCCAAATTGAATAAATTCGATAACGAATAAATGAGGGCGTGTTGGGAAAAACGCTCGGACACGTCGATTTGTAATTTTAAATGCGAATATTTTTCAAGAAAATAATATAATATAGGGTGTTCCATGTGACCGTGGCCAATACCAACTTTCTTATTTCAAATGCAACCCCCTGTATATTATTTATTTTTTGGATTCTTCAGAGAATTCTAGACACAATTCATGGACAATGTCCTATACCTATAAAACTATTTCGGAAATATTGAGTGTTTTCAGATTTATTGCAAAAATCAACGTTTTATATAAAAATTATTTTATTTCACAAATTCGGTACATTATTATACTTAAAACCGAGCTTAAAACCTAATAAGTAATACTGATTATTTCTTACTTATTAAAAAAAAACAAAAAAACATTAATGTCAATGTAGGAAATGTTCAAAATGCTCGCCGCGAACGTCTTGGCAACATGCTACAGACAACGTGTTACTAAGGCTATGAGAATAAACAAATATGTTTTTTTTTTAATTTCTTCTCAGTAATGGTTTTTGCTTACTTTCTTCATATCAAGAGGTAAATGGGAAATAAGTATTGAGTGTAATGTATCGAATTTGTGAAATAAAATAATTTTCATTCAATATTTTAATTTTTGTAAAAAATCTGAAAACACTTAATATTTCCGAAAAAGTTGAAGATAGGTATAGGACATTATACATGAATTGTCTAGAATTTTCTGAAGAATCCAAAAAATAAATAACATACAGGGGGTTGCATTTGAAATAGAACGTTGGTATTGGCCACGGTCGCATGAAACACCCTATATAATTTTATTTTCTTCACAAATATGCGCATTTTAAATTACAAATCGACGTGTCCGAGCGTTTTTCCTAACACCCCCTCATCTATTCGTTATCGAATTTATTCCATTTTGCTACACTCTGTATAATTAATATCACCGTCCTCAAAATAAGAAAACGAAATACATATTCTGTGACTCCAACTTAATTTTCGATGGCTCCTCCGGAAACTCAATGAACCGGGAGAACATTCTGACATAAATAGTTTTCATATCGACCTTCAGTTTCACCAAAATAGCGGCATGTTCTGGTGAAAAAAACTCTGATTCAAATAATGTTCAAAGTGTTTTTTGTTTGAGTGATAGTGATAACTGTGATTTGACAGAAGTTAAAAGCTATGTTATTTTGACGTTTCTGCTCAGAAGGCATTGACAAATTATCTTGGGAAGACTCACGCCGCAACAACGTTTTACAAATTGCTGAAATTTATTTTCAATATCAGTGTTCTATTCGTCAAACTTATAGAGCACTTCGTGAAATTTATGGTCCCCATAATCGTCCATCAGAGCAGCTCATTCGTCGAACTATCGATGGTTATAATGAAGATCCAGATTTGCCTATTCGTCGACGTTCACAACAAGTAGGACTCTGTGCATCCATCACATGGAAAAATTTGGTCTACACCCATACAAGATCCAACTGGTTCAAGAATGAAGCCACTTGACCATAATAAGCGTTGTTTGTTTGCTGATTGGGCCCTAGAACAGCTTGAAGTTGAACGACTTTTTTATCGAAAAATTGTGTTGAGTGATGAAGCTCATTTCTGGTTGAAAGGCTACGTAAACAAGCAAAATTGCCGTATATGGAGTGAAGTCAATTCTCAAGAAGTTCTGCAGGTTCCATTGCATCCTGAAAAATGCACTGTATGGTGTTATGCTTTACACGCTGGAGACAACATCGGTCCATATTTCATTAGCTTGCCACATTGGAGTCTTGTTGTCCTCGTTCCATCGAAGGAGTTAAATTCCTCCTGAATGTATGAGTTCAACGTCCCTTTCCACGAAAATATAGAAAGAGTGGTCCAGATATAATGTGTTTGAATTCCTTTAGAATCCATCCCGCTGAAACAACAAAACAGGCTCCCATTGTTCTGAATTCGAAAGGCGAGGTCTTCTTTTTGCAACAGTGGTTTTTGTTCCGGAATAAGAGAGACCATCAATAATTTAACCCCTTCGTCCTTAATCCACCATATTTTCCCGACATAAGTGTTGTTGAAACCCCAGTAATCATAACATAATAGAATATTATACCTATATTTTGAATACATTATTCTGGGCCCCATAACCTGAAATGTTATTTCGAATTTGGAGGGTTTCTAATTGAAAATATACCGTGGTCGAATATTTCCATAATCTCCGGAACTTCCCACGAAATCGTAGTCGAGGTTCATGAGTTGGGTCTAGATTTACGATCGAAGTGCGACCGCAGGAGGTGGATTAAGACTTGTATTCAAGAAATTCGACCCTATGGCAATGTATTCTGATTAAGTGAGTGTACGCCTCACCTTTATGGCCACGGGATTCTGTTATGACTGGGTTATTTATTCAAATGAAGCATTGTCACCAAAACAAAGAAGGAGTTTCTCTTATTTCAAAGTTCAATCTTGGAACCTGGAAAACATCACCCTAGGACCCTTGATGACTTGAAAGAGGAGGAAATCCAAATTGAAACCGCTATGCTGAAGAGAGTTATGGAAAACTTTCGCGAGAGACTGTAGGCTTTTAAAAAAAAATAATTTTTCCAATAACTTTTTTCGTATTTTTTCAATCGCTCCTTCAAATTCTGTTATGACTGGGTTATTTATTCAAATGAAGAATTGTCACCAAAACAAAGAAGGAGTTTCACTTACTTCAAAGTTCAATCTTGGAACCTGGAAAACATCACCCTAGAACCCTTGATGACTTGAAAGTGGTGGAAATCCAAATTGAAAACATCTCACATACGAATAACCAAGAAAAAAAATCAACCATGTATACAATCGGTGTAGAGCAATTGGAATAGTTTTTCTGTACAATTTCATTCGCAAGGATTCAGATCTACCCCTTAAGTAGTTAATCCTCATCGGTAGAACTCGGGTGATTTCATAGGCGAAATGTCAAAGTTTGATCAATTTTCCTGAAGAAATGGGAAAATTATGGAGAATATAAATACCAAGCTATTTTGCATTGACTTTTTTTTTTGCGATACGTGTATTCACATCACGGCCAGGATATCTGTGAAAAAAGTTTTATCGAGTTTAAAATGGCCCTTTTTGTCGGATTTTTTTCGCGATATTTGCGATTTTTCAAAAATACTTCTACTTCGCCTAGAGAATCGAAATTTAACACACGTATGAATAGATTATTCCTCTTTTCGACTGTAATAGTATATTCTAAAACTAGTTGCAGAACGGGCTCCTATTCCAATACGAATGGGTGAGTATTGGAATTGCATTCTGCAACGTGTATTAGACGATATTTTCTCTATTTCACTCAAATTTTGTGAAATTCAATGATAAAATTCAAATTATAGGTCCTAGTGACTTTCATATTGTATCTTGACAGTTGGTGTGAATGTTAGGAAACACGAAAATTGACATTTCAAAATTGACGTCTGCTGAAATTTAAAAGGATCGGAAGTCATTGCTGACAACCACAAAACGAAAAAAGTTACTGAAAACGATGCTGTAATCAATTCATTACAGCACTGTTTTTAGTACTGTCATGAACTCATTACGATACTGAAATAGAGAAAAAAATTTTCTCGCCGTATCGCAGCTTCGCTGCGATTTTGAAATTCTTCTGGACCCACCTTTCGACAGATTCCCTCGAGCCGGTCCACCGAGTTACCAGTTTAGTATAGTATAGAACGACTAGTAGAGCGCGTAGATCTACCTTTTTGATAGATCCATGTAATAAGTAGAGCAGTGTAGTTGGTAAATCCGCATTTATATATAAAAGAGCCCAATAAATGGGAAGAAGAAGAGAAAATTCTGACATGTATCAAATTCTGTGATGAACATCGAAAAGTTACAGAGAGACATGCCATTTTCTTGTTCTCTCACTCTGATACATTCTTTAATTTCGTGACAGTTACATCTCTCTCTAATCATTCGGACTTGTAAAATTTTCTCAATTCAATTTTGGAATATAAATATTATTAATGCAATGTTTAACCAAGAAGTCCCTCAAGAATTGATCATGGTTTCAAAAAAATAACGATCTTGATTGTTGTTAATTGAAAAACATCAACTCTTGTTACACTATCAGATTATTTGAATCTCTAATTTAAGGAACTTGGAAAAATTTTATGTCCAGATTGAAGTAAGGAGAAATATCTTACTCACACCCAAGGACCCAAGCTTTCAGAATATTTCATGAACAGAAAGATATTGAAATGCAGAGAGAGAGAATGATTATGTTATCATGATTAGAATATGGAGACAACACTGGGAGTCACTATGTGAGATATTGCCACGATTGAAGTATTAAGAGAGAGAACAATAATTATGGTTACTCCGATTGATTTTCTCAATGGAACTATTCAAATGAGTCAAGTAATACATGAATATTTGTGAACTGATGGGATTTCAAGTTCGAATTATATCGACTACCTACTTTGAATTTATACCCTACTTCATGTGAGATCAAAGAAGAACGATTATCCTTTTTTTCGACTGTGAAAAAATTTCCTCTGGACCCACTTTTTGACCGATTCCCTCGGGGCCGGTCCACCGAGTTACCATTTTAGTATAGTATAAAACAAAAGAGACTGCAAATAAAACATCTCACATACGAATAACCAAGAAAAAAATCAACCATGTACACAATCGGTGTAGAGCAATTGGAATAGTTTTTCTGTATAATTTCATTCGCAAGGATTCATTATATTCCAATACTTGACGTATTCCGAAATAATGAGCAGCTTCTCCTCTCAACAATACCTAAAGCAGCTTTTCCCCGACCGGATGGAAATCATCCTCTTCCAGCAGTCGCTATCGCTCCGCAGGAACATTCATTAGCTTTTCCATTCACGTGTTCCGTAGCCAAATCGGAAACGGTTTCGTTATCGAGAGAAAAACCTTCATTATCGACGGAGCCAGCGTCTATAATAAATGAAAATTCGGATCGAACTGGAAATTTCCATTAAGGACTTCTTCGATGCAGCCACCCTCATTTGCAGGAAGGAGCAGATTGATGCCGGCTGAGTAATGAACTCGGTCGGAGGTTTTGAATATGGGGGGACCCTGAATAATAAATACTTTCTTTGAGTAGTGCTTTAATTCGGAGAGCACTTCGATAAACTGTTGCTGGGTCGTTGATGAATTGGCCCGTTTGCATCAAGTGACAGAACCACTGGTTATTTTAATTTGAACCTATTGGAAACATTGTGATCAAATGCAACCCCCTGTATATTATTTATTTTTTGGATTCTTCACAAAATACTAGACATATTTCATGTACAATGTCCTATACCTATATTCAACTTTTTCGGAAATATTAAGTGTTTTCAGATTTTTTACAAAAATTAACATTTTGAATGAAAATTATTTTATTTCACAAATTCGATACATTACACTCAATACTTATTTCTCATTTACCTCTTGATAAGAAGAAAGTAAGCAAAAACCATTACTGAGAAGAAATAAAAAAAAACAAAAACAGATTTGTTTATTCTCATAGCCTTAGTAACACGTTGTCTGTTTGCATGCCATAAAGTGATCAGTGTAAGTGCTATTGTCTTTTGAATTTCGATTACTGTACGTAATAATATTAGAAAAATTGTTCATTTAACAGAAATGCACAAAACAAACCATTCTTCAAATGATTGATTATGGAGATTACACACGGACACAAATGGAAGTTTCTCGCTTATTTCACGAAAAATTTCCAAATTTGCCGCCTATATCCCAAGGAACAATTAGCAAAATAGAAAAGCAGTTTCGAGAGCTTGGTCATGTAAGACAAATAAAAAAAATTGTTGCCAATGCAGTAAGTGATGATACGAAATTGTATATTATGCTTGAGTTTCAAGAAAGCCCACATAATTCGTTCGAAAAGTAGCCCCGCTGTTCACCGTCAGCCACACCTCAATATTTCGAATATTAAAGGAAAGTAAGATGCATCCCTATAGAATTATGGCAACTCAGGAGCTCATAGAAGACGATTTCGATAGGAGAACGCATTTTTGTGAGCAAATGATGGCAATATTAGATAACAATGTGATCCAATCAGAAAATGTTTTGTTTTCTGATGAGAGTACATTTAGACTACACGGTCATGTTAATCGTCAAAATTGCCGCTATTGGCCTGATGAGAATCCTCACTGGATGAGAGAAGAACATACGCAATATCCTGAAAATTTAAATGTTTGGGCAGGAATTGTTGGAAATCATATCGTAGCTCCCTTTTTCATTGACGGTAACTTGAATGGAGAAAAATATTTAGAACTACTCCAAAATAATGTCGTACCAACTTTGATAAACTTAAATCCTGATCCAGCAAATCCACAAGTTCCTGCCAATATAATATGGTTTCAGCAAGATGGAGCACCGCCCCATTACCAAATCAATGTCCGGCAGTACTTGAACCAAATTTTTCCAAATCGGTGGATAGGGAGGCGCGGATCGATAGAATGGCCAGCACGATTTCCTGATCTGACAACATTAGACTTCTTTTTGTGGGGATATGTCAAAAGTATTGTATACGAAACGAAACCCTTAAACTTAGACGACCTAAAAAACCAAATCACGCTTGCGATTAGATCAGTCACGCCTGAAATGTTGAGTAACGTTAGAAGACAATTCTACACCAGATTAGCATGTTGCCAAGACGTTCGCGGCGAGCATTTTGAACATTTCCTACATTGACATTAATGTTTTTTTTTAATGATTAAGAAATAATCAGTATTACTTATTAGGTTTTAAGTGTAATGTACCGAATTTGTGAAATGAAATAATTTTTATTTTAAACGTTGATTTTTGCAATAAATCTGAAAACACTCAACACTTCCGAAATAGTTGAAGAAAGGTATGAGACATTGTGCATGAATTGTGCCTAGAATTCTCTGAAGAATCCAAAAAATAAATAATATACAGGGGGTTGCATTTGAAATAAGAAAATGGTATTGGCCACGGTCACATGGAACACCCTATGTACCTAATATTATTTTCTTGAAAAATATGCGCATTTAAAATTACAAATCGACGTGTCCGAGCGTTTTTCCCAACACCATTTATTCGTTATCGAATTTATTCCATTTGGCTGTTACACTCTGTATGTATATCAACGGTCAACTGTAGATTTCTCATAAAAAATAAACATTTTTTCGCTATTCCCTTCTTTCCTCTGGGTCTTCGTTTTCGAGATACAGGATGTCAAAAATTTACATAAATGTTTTTCAGTTTTTCGCTAATATCTCAAGAACCGTTTGAATTACAATATTCTTCGTATACGTAGTCATTAAAGAAAACACCACAAACTAACTTCAAACTCCAGTCACCAGATGGCGCATCCCTTGGCTCTAATTCCAAATCGGAAAACCATCCAGAACACCAGATAAATTATCCGGAAGCAGACTCCCCATTTCGAGATCTCGGAAATAATACAGTTGTTACATCGGTCAGGAAACGACTCCCAAAATTTACATCCGGCCCCCAGCTCTGAAATAATCGTTAGTCTAATCGTTCTTTATAATTGATATCATAAATTTCATACTCCGTGCCGCTAATTCCCGAAGTAATAAAACTGAGATCATTCCAAAACTTCAGGAAATTGTCCAGGTTGCTTTCGTGTTCGTATCCCGAGCATGGTAGGGAGATGCTGCAATTATGCTCTGGCGATGCGCGAGATTGCTCTGGAAATAACAATTCTGTGTCGGAAGGACTGTTCCTAACCTGGCGGAATAGACGGTACTTGGGTTTCTTTGTTTGGGAATGAGAATCAGGTCTTAATCTACTAAATCTCAAGCACTGAGTAATCTCTCACTCAATCCAGCTATCCCGTGTTGATGTCAATGATACCCATATGAGATTTTTCAAGATTCCGAGAATAGCTGGATTGAGTGAGAGATTGGGAAGAACATTAAGGGTTAATGACGATATAAGGGTAGTCAACTATAATCTGAAATCTGTTGCTAACTTGTTCACCAGAACAAAGGATATTGTGCCTTTCGGTGATAGATCTGGTTTGGTCTATAAGATCAGTTGTTTGAGTTGTGACAAAATTTACATAGGTGAGACAAGACAAAAATTGTCCAAAAGATTATACCAGCATAATTACGACTGTCGGTTCCATAATAAGGAAAAAAATGAAAAGACTGCATTGGCCTCACACCATTTCGATACAGGTCATAATTTTGACTTTGAACATGCGAAGATTTTGGCTAAGGAGGCTTATTGGTACAAAAGAAGAATTCTTGAGATGCTCCACATTAATAAATTCAATAACACCACTGTGAATTTCAAAACAGATACCGCTAATCTGAGTGCCATCTACTGGAATTTGTTGAGGAGATGATATTAATTGTGAAGAATTTCTAATTTTTACAACTATGTTATTACAGTTTTCTTGTTGATACACATATCTATTTTCATGTTGGTCGTGTGAACCTTTTTTGGATTTTTTTGGATTTGGACATCTGTCATTATTGAGCTCAAATTTTGTTGATTTCATGAGTAACTGTTTCCATGATATTTTTATTATTGTAAGATTAAGTATATTGAAAGATCCTGAAATTCTCTATTTATGTTTTTATTGGCCAACGAATGATTTTAAGTACGAGGTAGAAAAAAAAAATTTGTGTTCCTTAATTTATTTCTTGACTTGATGTTTTGACTGTTTTTTAGCCCTGAAGATGCTCTTAAACATTAAAGGCGAAACGTCGGCGTAGTATTTAATCGGCCTGTGTTTTATTGTCCTTATCCGACCATTTCTCCTTCATATATTACTATGTTGACTTCTTAAACCAAATTGTTGCTAGAAACAAAGCAACAATGGAATGGCGACAATCTGGTTCTCCAAGACCTAAGAAGTTTCGTGTCCAAAAATCTGCTGGAAAAGTTCTTGCTTCAGTTTTTTGAGATTGCCATGGAGTAATCATGATTGTTTTGTTGGATAAGGGTAGAACGATAACTGGAGATTACTATGTGACATTACTGATCACTCTACGGGAAAAAATCAAAGAGAAAAGACGCGGAAAGCTATCCAAAGGTATTTTGTTTTTACAGGACAACGCCCCAGTACACAAATCTCATGTTGCCATGCAAAAAATTCGTGATTTACTGTTAGAATTACTGACACCCCCCTTATTCACCAGATTTGGCTCCGTCCGACTATCATCTCTTTCCTCAACTGAAAAAAAGTTTAAAAGGTCGTAAATCTTCTTCCAACGAGGAAGTAATGAAAGCTGTGGAGGACTCGTTTGCAGAGCAAGAAGAAACATTTTTTTCAAAGGTCTAGAGACGTTGCAGGTTCGCTGTAATGCATGTGTTCAAATAAGAGGAGAATATGTTGAGTAATAAAATTTTGTTTGGTTCTATAGTAGGCTGAGAATTTTCCAATATATCCTCATATCATCAGGAAGATTTGACGACTCTTCCAAGACTATTGTTGGACTAACTCACTTGCCTTCGTGAAAAACTGACCCCGTGTGTAGGTTTTTCTTGCAAGAATGGTTATTTTGTAATTCGATTAGTAGATGAGGAATCTTCAATCCTATTAGAGTCGTTCGTATATCCCCTGAATAATAAGAAATGAAACAGTCGAAAAGAAAACCAAAAAGGGTACCATTAGTAAGCATACTTCAAGCCTTCCTTGGAGAGTCTGAAATGACTATGCGAACTTGCACAGTATACCCATAAAGGGGGTTCTTTCTTTCACCACTGCTTTGGAGTTGGGTCATGGACAGCCTCCTGAAAAGGCTTGCAGCGACCTGCTTTAACTCTAAGGCTTATGCTGATGATATAATGACAACAATTGGAGGCAAGCATGAAGGCACTTTAAGTGACCACATGCAAATTACCCGATGCATCACTGAAAAGTGCTGCGAGAAAAAGACCAATCCCTCGAAAATCGCACTTATTTCTTTCACTTTTAGAAGGAATCTTAAATTTAGAGCCCCATCGTTGAACGGTAGGTTTCTGAATTTTTCCAGGGTTGTCAAATACCTAGGAGACACAATAGCTAATGAGATCAATTGGAAACAACAGATTAATATCATATGGGCCTGTGAAAGGCTCTTTGGAAAGACGTGGCGGCTGAATGCAGCCTTCATGTCTATAGTACTGTCATTGTCACCTATGCGTCTTAAGTATGGTGAACAAAAACAGAAGAGGTCGCCACACTCAAACGTCTACAGACACTGTTATGGCTTTCTTGTGTAGGTGTACCTGGAGCTGGTAATAAGTATCTAACAGCAGCGCTAGAGGTCATACTTTATCTGCCTCCTATACATCTACATGTTAGGAAATACAGCCTGAGGAAGCTTGAGGATCCTGAATCAAATAGACGTGATGCCAACTACTTTGCAACTGTCATACGTGGCAGGCAAAGTGCAGTTGACTGCGTAAATCAAATAGACAAAAAGTCATCCCTATGGTACATTGATGGGTCAAAATGTGCCGAGGGAAAAGGCGTAAGACTATTTGGTCCTAAACTGAGAGACTTTCATTGATACCTAGCGTATATCTCATAAGTTTTGGCACAAATTTCAGAGACCAAAAATTATACATTTGTTTACTGTATTGCGATACACATTAATAAACGTTTCAGAGGCAACAAAACTATCAATTAAAATCAAATGAAGAGAGCAACTTTCTGCGAACACGTAGCATCAGGTTTTGGACGGTATCTAGATCGATTTCTCGGATCTTCCTGTATATTCAAGTTCCTCTTGTTTTTGGGCTTCCCATCCTCCATCGTAAACTTTTCGCGATGAGAGAGCCGAAAAATCTTTTCTCTATTTCAGTATCGTAATGAGTTCATTACAGTACTAAAAACAGTGCTGTAATGAATTCATTACAGCATCGTTTTCAGTAACATTTTTCGTTTTGTGGTTGTCAGCAATGACTTCCGATCCTTTTAAATTTCAGCAGACGTCAATTTAGAAACGTCAATTTTCGTATTTCCTAACATTCACACCAACTGCCAAGATACAATATGAAAGTCACTAGGACCTATAATTCGAATTTTTTCGTTGAATTTCACAAAATTTGAGTGAAATAGAGAAAATATCGTCTAATACTCATGCGTTCAAAAACTCGCTCCTTCGTCGCTCGTTTTCGAATTTCGCATTCGTATTGGAATAGGGGCCCATTCTGCAACTAGTTTTAGAATATACTATTATTGACATGGAAAAATGATGATATGAGATCATCAGCTGAGAAGGCAGCTACCTATTCAATTGAAAGAAATAAGACACAAATCATTTGCCATTATAAATAATGACAAATGAAATGTGAATACGAACTAGGTCTCCGATACTGTTCACCCTACCAGACCGAATGGTCCAACGTCAACTGAGAATCGCACCGACTGCAGTTTCGTCCTATTAGGACTCATCAGGGTGGAATATCCCAAAGTCGACGCTGGATGGAAAATCCTTTCGTCAAGATATGGACATCTGGCGCCGCATTATTTCGATGAGAAATTAATGAGCGACATCTATCCACCTTCAGAAAAGACTCCCCTATCGGTGATTGAGCGAACAATAAATGCATAGTTGCATAGTGCCTGGATGCAAGGTCTGGCCAGAATTTAATATGGTCCCCAGTGTGTTCTGCTTCAATGAAATTAACTAACGGTATAGTGAGATGTCCTATATTGACGTGCTAGTTTTCTTAGCGAAGTACCAACCTTGTTTTCTGCTCTTCTTACCAGTCTTACGGTCCTTGCTTTGGCAAAAATTCTAGGTCTTCCACTTTTTGCAAGGTTCATACAAGGAATACCTTACTCACATTCAGCGATTGTCCGATAAATAGTTCTGATTTTCAAAAATGCGTATTATCTCAGCTTTATCGACTCGCCCAAGTAAATTATAAATACTTTTTCGATTTTCTTTTCTGTAAGCCATATCGACTTAACCACTTCATCAACTGAAGTGTTAAAGTGAAGTCAAGGTTACAATCAAACTTTAATTTCAATAGCAACCTATTGTCTTCTTCTTAGCACTACTAGTTTGCTCTAAGAAATTTGTGTCAAAACTTATGGGGCACCAGTTTCGAGAGAGCAATGAATCTGATAACCCAGGCAAAACAGGAAAAATGCCTTACTAGACTAAAGCTGAAGGAGTTAATTTATCTTTGTTCACAAAACTCGGTCGTGTGACTTTGCAAAAGGAGCTATTTCAACGATTAACAGATATTTCGCCGCAAAAGCCATGTTCCATTATTTATATCGAAAAGGCCATTTTTGTGCACCAGGCAAGATGCAGACGAAGTGAGTGATGCCAGGAATTGAGGCTAGATTTCTAATTTCCAGAGGAAATGAGTTTTCAGATTGAAAAATCTTGTTTTTTTAATGAGTGCTAGTAGCAATGCTGCGAATGCAGTGGTGTTTCACAACCCGGCATTTCCTAGCCAGTTTTTCATGTGCTCGCCCCCGTCTCCTCGCCCCGACGCCTCCTCCAAGGGGTATCGAACAGGGAGAACGTCCCGCATAAGTCAGAGTGCAAAATTTACGATTTCAATTATAAAAGACGATTATGCCTCAGATTAGTTCGCGGTCTTGGTTTGGATGCAAATGAGCAGTCCTTTCTCCGGTTTTGTTTTGTAGCCAGGATTCAGTAACTCCAAAGGGGCTTTATTGCTTATTCCATTACGAAATTAACCGGAAAGTAACAGTTTTATGGGGGAGTTTTCCGCGGTATTAAATTATTCCGAAACGGAATTGAATGGATCTGGGAGTTCTCTCTTCGGCAATTTGACGATCTGTTTATTTTCGCCGACTTCTGGACGGAGATTGGAATCATTCGATGCAGATATTTGTTTAGGATCCGATTTGGTTTGCCTGTGGGGATGTGTGGGTGTTGTGCTAAAATATCTTCGTTTTCTCCAGACTCTGGGAAGCTACTTATGCGATACAGGATAATGTGGTTTTCCGATAAGAACTTGTCAAGTTTGCCAATGCTTGTCGCAAAAAAGCCAACCCTTGAGATATTCAGGCCCACATGTTGCGTACAAATCAGCAACAAGGCAACGGCGCTTTAGTTAACCACTGCAGGAACTAACAGGAATCAACCGCAGGGTAGTTCAGTTCCTCGTAAGTTAGGACAGAGATAGTGCCGTACGTTGCCTAGCTCCGAATAAGCGTAATATTACAAGCCATTGTATAACGTAGAAGTTTGTAGTGTTACAATAAATACAGTCCACAAGCTATAAAAGTTTTATTTAAACAACCAGTGCAAAACACCACATACGAGAATGTATTGATATCTAGTTAGCCTAGACCAGTCCCATGCATACCTAAACAAAATATTGCGATACCATATCAACGAACAATAACTTATTGGAAGTGTCAGTGTAGAGTTCGACGTCGAAAAAGTAAACCAGAGTTACGCAATAAATTAAAAAAAAGATGTCCACCTTCTTCTTCTTCTTCATCAGCCACTAGACGTCCACTCCTGGACATAGGCGTCCCCAAGTACCTTCCATCTGTCACGGTTTCTCGCTTCCAAATACCAGTTAACTCCAGCTATGTTTTTTATGTCATCCATCCAACGCTTGGGGGGCCTACCGATACTCCTCTTCTGTAATCGTGGTCGCCATTGTGTTATGCGCCACGTCCATCTTGCCTCTTCCTGTCTGGCTACATGTCCTGCCCAAGACCATTTTGACATTGCTGCCCGTTGGATGACGTCATCTACTTTTGTTCGCCGTCTCACCTCTTCGTTGCGGACATGTTCTCGAAGGCTAACCCCCAATACCCTTGATGATCAATGTTCTTCGTATGCGACCGTGAAAAATTGGACTGCAAGCTTCAAAAGAGGTAAATTTTCCATTGGAGATGATGACCGATTGGGAAGGCCAGTTTCTGTGTCAGTCCCCGAAAATATCGTTGCAGTTCATGACATGATTTTATCAGACCGTCGAATTGGGCTGAAACGGATATCTGAAGCACTGAAGATTTCATACGAACGCGTTCATAATATAGTTCACGTCAATTTGTACATGAGAAAAATTTCTGCAAAATGGATCCCCAAATCTTTGAATGTTGACCAAAAGCGTGCAAGGGTAGAAGCATCGCGTTCGATCTGTGCTCGATTTGAAAACAATGTAGACTTCTTAAACCGAATTTTTACTATGGATGAGACTTGGGTACATTTCTACGATCCAGAAACGAAGCAACAATCGATGGAATGACGACACATTGGTTCTCCAAGACCTAAGAAGTTTCGTGTCCAAAAATCTGCTGGAAAAGTTCTTGCTTCAGTTTTTTGGGATTGCCAGGGAAAAATCATGATTGAACAATAACTGGAGATTACTATTCGACCACTCAACGGGAAAAAGTTGAAGAGAAAAGACGCGGAAAGCTCTCCAGATTTGGCTCCGTCCGACTATCATCTTTTTCCTCAACTGAAAAAAAGTTCGAAAGGTCGTAAATTTTCTTACAACGAGGAGGTAATAAAAGCTGTGGAGGACTGGTTTGCAGAGCAAGAAGAAAATTTTTTTTTGAGAGGTCCAGAGACGTTGCAGGTTCGCTATAATAAATGTATTCAATTAAGAGGAGAAATAAAATATTTTGACATTGAAATTTTGTTTGGTTCTTTAGTAGCCTAAGAATTTTTCAATATATCCTCGTAATTACACGAAACAAGAAAACCAGACTAATACACAAGTGTTCATACAGTGAACTCGTTCCGTGAAAGACAAAAACTGTTTATAGTCAAGAGCCTACACAACACCAGCAAATGCATCTCTTCAAGTTAGACCAACCGTAAGTATACTCCATTCACAATTATAAAATCACAACTTTGGCCTTGGAAATTTCACACATTCCACTCTGTATCGAAGTTATTACGTTTTTCAAAATATTTTTATGTTCCAAGTCAACACTATGTTGCCCTTTCTACATTCTTAGCGTATTTCTCAGAATGTGAATTTATTCGGAAAATGAATGAATTGGAAAAGATGTGATGAACGAAAATAATTAAAGTTCATATGACATCAATTGTTGATTCTAATCAAGAATTCATTCAAAAAAATCAACCCAAAGATATAAGATGAATTGATGGGTAATTACAAGAATCAAGAGCAATGTCAATTTTATTTTGTTGATCACTTTCTTAAAATCAATGTTGGGATATAAAACTCGGCTGCGTTTGTTCAAACAACATCTAAAGAATACATTTTTCACCATCTCGACCTTTGAAAGGCGTTTCTTATAGGAGAATTAGGTCTAAGTTCCACCTCATTAGTAAGGTACCTAACTTTTGCAAATCTGCTCAGATATCGCCAAATTTCTTGGAAAACCTGAAAAATATCATCCTAATCGACCTCTCGAGGCTCCATCCGATCTATCTACTGCGATATCTGTCCAAATAACAGCTTTTTCAACGAAATTGCCGTGTACCCCTTCAACCTCGAAATGTAAACATTCGTCCTGGTCTTGAAAATCGTCCTCACGCTCCAAATTGGTGCTAAGAACAATAAACATACGTTAATCTTGTATATATTCGACGAAAAACTCACCTGCAAATATCGATTAAATACCAAAAATCTGCGAACAATTTGTAAACCTAACAAAATGTGGAATATCTTTGATACTTTTACTTTGATGTACACAAAGAAACTGGCAACGTCGTTTTGTCATTAACGATATTTTCTTTGCGCGCACTGACTTTTCATCATATGTTCTGTGCTTTTCATGAGGGGCACCAACTCCTGAAAACGAAACCATGTCCTCCTATGTGATTAAATAAAAGTGAATGGAGTATACCATATCATCAGAGTTTACTTTGTAGTATTTATTTCTATCTCACACATCCGTTTTATTCTTTAAATCTCTTGTTAATAAGAAGTGGTCCAGCATTCCATTCTTCTCTCCAAGTGAGCTCTTATATTTTCATTCGTTTGGAGTCTTGCCACCAAAAAAATATTCGAAAACGTCGAATACATATTTCGGAAACCGAGGGTCTCCTATACTCCATTCACTTTTATTTAGTCACATAGGAGGTCATGGTTTCGTTTTCAGGAGTTGGTGTCCCTGATGAAAAGCACAGAAGACATGATGAAAAGTCAGTGCGCGCACAGAAAATATCGTTAATGACAAAACGACGTTGCCAGTTTCCTTGTTCACATCAAAGTAAAAGTATCAAAGATATTCCACATTTAGGTTTACAAATTGTTCGCAGATTTTTGGTATTTAATCGATATTTGCAGGTGAGTTTTTCGTCGGATATCCAAGATTAACGTATGTTTATTGTTTTCAGCACCAGTTAGGAGCGTGAGGACGATTTTCAAGACCAGGACGAATTTTTACATTTCGAGGTTGAAGGGGTACACGGGAATTTCGTTGTAAAAGCTGTTATTTGGACAGATATCGCAGTAGATGGATCGGATGGAGCCTCGAGAGGTCGATTAGGATGATATTTTCAGGTTTTCCAAGAAATTTGGCGATATCTGAGCAGATTTGCAAAAGTTAGGTACCTCACTAATGAGGTGGAACTTAGACCTAATTCTCCTATAAGATACGCCTTTCAAAGGTCGAGATGGTGAAAAATGTCTTCTTTAGATGTTGTTTGAACAAACGCAGCCGAGTTTTATATCCCAACATTGATTTTAAGAAAGTTATCAACAAAATAAAATTGACATTATTCTTGATTCTTGTAATTACCCATCAATTCATTTTATATCTTTTGGTAGATTTTTTTAATGAATTCTTGATAAGAATCAACAATTGATGTCATTAAGTCTTGAACTTTCAGTTCAAGAGGATAATAAACATCAAATAGTCACAAGCATGCATATGAAAATTATGTGAAAGCAATACAATTTTCTTCCCTGGCGAAAAATGATATATTTCAACAGTGATCTCTTGTACTTTTCATGCAAATAACTAGAAAAGGAATCCTTTCTATCAATTCATATAAACGTTAATTATTTTCGTCCATCACATCTTTTCCAATTCATTAATTTTCCGAATAAATTCCCATTCTGAAAAATACGCTAAGAATGTAGAAAGGGCAACATAGTGTTGACTTGGAACATAAAAATATTTTGTAAAACGTTATAACTTCGATACAGACTGGAATGTGTCAAATTTACAAGGCCAGAGTTGTGATTTTATAATTGTGAATGGAGTATACTGAACATAAAACAAATTTTCCTGAACCACCACGAAGTAATCTCGCAGGCCCCATTTTATCCATTCATTACGCCACACCCTGAATATTTGCAAACAGAATACCGTATCCTTATCCCGAAACGATGGGTCAATGATTCCCGACCTCGTCGAGTGATCCAGACGAGCAGACGCCCCATAAAATCTCAATTCACCATCCGTCAATTCCCTCCCGATGGCTCAGGCCGATCTGAAAATCGGCCTGAAAGTTTGGCACCGACCGAAACTGACTGAATCTCCATACATCCCTTAACTTTCAGTTCGATTGTTAAACCGCCCGGAAAGTAACATTTTTATTGACCATTATTTTCTGTATCTCCGCGCCAGCCATGCAGCGGCTGCCGATGCGCTTTTTCCCCATGTTTTGTCTCGGATGTTCCAGGACATTGGCTGGCAAATGTTGGATGCGGTATTCTGGCGCCATAAATTACCTTCAGCGAGGCTTACTTCCACCAGGACCTGACACATTTCGCGAGTTTTCTGGTGAGCGGCCGATTTTGCTGCTCGCAGGCCAGCTTATCTATTCCCGACGCTGGAGAAACACTCCCGGTTCTTGGGGGATTGGGGGGAAGACGTAATGAATTGTTTCGGCATGGGGGTAATATATTTGGAGATAGTTTAAAGTATGGGGATATAACTGGGGATTTTTCTAGTTGTTGTGACGTCGACTGCAATTTATTGGAGTGATTGCAACGTTTTTTATTTCCATCATTTATTTATGGTACAAAATTCAGATCGCTGGTGCCTTGGATGAATTAACTGGAATAGTCCACAACATATGGAGTCAACACTATGAAGTTATCATATACTGGGACGAGATTCACGATGAAAAATCTCGTTTGCAGTAGTTTTTCAGTAGTAAATTTCAGTTATTTATGAACGTTTTGAAATAAGAATACTTCGGGCGTTTTAGCCGTGTTCCAATCGGAATTTGACCTAAGGTATCGCCTAAAATAGCAGTGGGCATCCTCGGTCGGATGTTGTAACCCGACGATTGACTACACCGAACTGGATTTATTCGTGTAATTAGAGCCGCAGCCACAGCGGAAGACTGGACATCGATTCAAATCATCATGCGAAAATCCATAGACGGGTGGAAGTAAACAGCGACTTAAAAAGTTTACGCGATTGCAGAAAACATCTCTCTTTACTGTTCGTCAGAAGAAAGAAACCGTTGGCAATTTGAAAGTGTGTTTCCCTTGTTAAGCTATTAAGGACTGAACGAGAATAAATTCGCTATCACAAAAACGCTTATATCTTTTGAACCACTGGACCGATTTCGAAAATCAAACTCATTTTCGAATCATCTTCTAATTCTGATGAAAACAATAAAGAACCAAAAGTATTTTTTACAAAATTCATGGATTTTTCCTGGAATTTTTCGCATCATGCTTCCTTCTTATAGTGTTCTCAGTCACTTTCTGGGATGCTGTCTTCCACTTTTGCTTGAATTCCGCTAATGTTTTCGTTGATTTCTTAGTCTTCTTCAATTCTCTTTTTATCAGGGCCCAATATCTTTCGATTGGCCTGAGTTCTGGTCAATTTGGTGGATTGGCCTCTTTGGGGATAAAAACCACCTCATTAGCTTCGTACCATTCATTGGTGGCCTTGCTGTAGTGGCATGAAAGTGGCCAAAAGATTGTTGACACATCGTGCTCACGTAAAAATGGTAAAAGTCGCTTCTTCAAGCATTCCTCGATGTATATATTCGAGTCAACAGAGCCTTGGCCAACGAAAAATTTGCTCCTTTTCCCACAAGTGCAAATTGCTCGCCAAACCAGGAATTTTTTAGGAAACTTTGCTCGTTTCTTCACGCGGAATTGTTCGTCAACATTTCCACGAGAATCTGCAGTATAAAATGCCTGACCAGGAAGTTGCGAGAAATCAGCCAAGACATAGGTTTCGTCGTCCATCACGCAACAGGAATAATTTTTCAAGAAATCTTTTTCTAATTTCTCTGCTCTTGATTTCGCTTCTTGATTCTTCACAGCGTTCCTGTCTGGCACTTTCTGCACTTTGCATGTTCTAAGCCCACAACTCGACTTGATTTTCTGAACGGTTGACTGCGAACAACCCACTATTTGGGCCACTTTCCGTCCTGAAAGGTTAGGATTCTTCTGAAAAAGGCTGATGGCTTTCTTCACTTTTTTTGGGCTATGAAACCCCTTTTTCCTCCCGGTTCCTTCCTTCCGGACGAACGCGAGCTTCTTTTGCGATTCTTTTGAAGCTCCATTTCTGATTATTTTGAGAAAGTTTCACTATAAATTCTCGTGTTTTCACTTCGCTTGACATTTTGCGACAGAGAATTGGAACATCTACCTATAAAGTAAATGTTCCACATGTTTCTGACATCTATAACAAAGCTAACTGTGATCAAATTTTGATTTTTACCAATTGCTTCAAGAGATATAGGCGAATTGATTTTCGTTCAGTCCTTAAAACTGAATAACGAACATTCCAAGATTGACACCCGGGTCAAGATGGTACGGCAAATTCCATTCGCCCTAAAATAACAAGATGAATTCTTCATCCTGATTTCATTCAATCCAGACCTTCAATTGACTCGTCCCAGGGGTCCAACATAAATCCCGATCTCACCCAACCTCCTTCTATCAATTTTTTCCGCTGGGAGCGCCCCAACTCGCAGAATAAACTCCGCAGCTTTCTAATTTGAGTCCTGTCAATTCGCAAACAAATATCTCTTCCAGCCCCACGCCATAACTCAGGGATGCTCGCCATAAAGAACGAGCGACGCCTCGCGACTTTATTGTCGTTATCGCGTGGCTGGTGGATGATTGCAGGAAGAAAGGTTTCGTTTTCGCCCCAGTCCGCTCCAAGGGATGAAATACGATACGGCGGGCGCGGGCGGGGGCTACCGCCCTCCCGAGAAATGATGTTACAACTACGACCGCCGATTTCCGAGATTAAAAAGCTGAAAATTTAATTTCTAGCGAGGCGGTGGTGATTGATGCCTTGGTATCGATTTCACAAGGGGTGTTTCGAAAACGGAGAGGAGCTCAACCTGTGAAGACCTTCGAAGTTCGTTAAAGTAACTCAAGTTTTGAAATATGGCAACACCATATTTACACTTTCAATAATTTTTGATACCACAAAGTTGATACCGCTAATGGAAACGTAACGAAAAAGATCCGCACATCTGTGGTTTACCCACTCTCTTAGACTCTGTGGTCTGCAGTTCTCAAGTAGATGTCACTATCGACTGGAACTCCCCCTCCCTCCCTCTTCGAATTGCCATGGCCTTCACCATCAGTTCGCTCTCTCTCTTCATTTCAGCACGGCTAAACCAGTTCGCCACTCTATTTCAGTTCGCTAAGCCCGAACACAGTTCGCTATCCTGAACGCACGTTACTTTCGTATCCATTCCATAAAGTGAATTCGTTAAGAATTGAATATAATGATTTGCTGGAGTAGCTACGAGGATATATTGAAAAATTCTTAGCCTACTATAGAACCAAACAAAATTTCAATGTCAAAATATTTTATTACTCAACATATTCTCCTCTTAATTGAATACATTCATTACAGCGAACCTGCAACGTCTCTAGACCTTTAAAAACAAATGTTTCTTCTTGCTCTGCAAACCAGTCCTCCACAGCTTTTATTACCTCCTCGTTGGAAGAGAATTCACGACCTTTCTAATTTTTTTCAGTTGAGGAAAGAGATGATAGTCGGACGGAGCCAAATCTGGTGAATAAGGGGGGTGTTCTAGTAATTATAACCCTAAATCACGAATTTTTTGCCTGCCAAAATGGGATTTGTGTACTGGGGCGTTGTCCTGTAAAAACAAAATACCTTTGGATAGCTTTCCGCGTCTTTTCTCTTTAATTTTTTTCCGTAGAGTGGTCAGTAATGTCAAATAGTAATCTCTAGTTATTGTTATACCCTTATCCAAAAAATCAATCAAGTATACTCCATGGCAATCCCAAAAACTGAAGCAAGAACTTTTCCAGCAGATTTTTGGACTCGAAACTTCTTAGGTCTTGGAGAACCAGCCATTCCATCGATTGTTGCTTTGTTTCTGTATCGTTGAAATGTACCCAAGTCCCATCCATAGTAACAATTCGGTTTAAGAAGTCTACATCGTTTTCAAATCGAGCACAGATCGAACGCGATGCTTCTACCCCGCACGCTTTTGGTCAACATTCAAACATTTGGGATACATATTGCAGAAAATTTCTCGTGTACAGATTGCCTTGAACTATTATGATGAACGCGTTCGTATGAAATCTTCAGTGCTTCAGATATCCGTTTCAGACCAATTCGACGGTCTGATAAAATCATGTCATGAACTGCATCGATATTTTCGGGGACTGACACAGAAACTGGTCTTCCCGATCGATCATCTTCAATGGAAAATTTACCTCTTTTGAAGCTTGCAGTCCAATTGTTCACGGTCGCATACGAAGGACATTGATCACCAAGGGTAGCATATCTTCGTAAATCCGCTTACCTCTTTGGAATTATGCATTCCACAAACGTCATTATACTGTATTTTGCATAAATATTTGGGTCTTGGGATTATGAAGTTCAGTTAACACAAGAACTCAAGCCGGCCGATCATCAACAAAGTCGTGACTTTGCTGATTGGGTCCTTGAAATGCTTGAAAATGATTCGGAATTCCATCTAAAAATCATTTTGAGTGACAAGGCTCATTTCCATCTCGATGGCTTCGTCAACAAGCAAAAATGTCGCATCTGGGGCTCGAAAAACCCAAGACTTATTTTTGAAAAGCCTCTCTATCCTCAACGTGTGACAGTTTGGTGCGGTTTAAGGTTCGGGTGATCATTGGACCTTGCTTGATTGAAAGTAAATTCTGACAGCCGTGAGAAAAACTTGACACCAGCTGTCAAAGAAATCGTCAATGATCCAGATATGTTACAGAAATATTTTAATTTTTGATGATCTGATACCAATGTCAATCATCGAATGCTGTATATTTCATTCTTCTCGTTCGAATAGGTAGTTTTGAAATTATCAAGTTAACAAAGTTGGAACCGCCATATTTGTTTTGAATTCGAGGTATATCCCTAACTTTCATAGAGCAGCTTTTGATTAAATCCAGAGATACACAACAGTCCTTATCCCGCACGATTTCATCATCCAGTTTTTCCAGCGTCCGCAAAAAAACCTGAAACTCGCAGCCCCCGCTGTCTTTATTCCTGTCAATCCAACAAATACGTGTGTAACCACCCTAGCGTCCCGTCCTTCGTCCCAACATCTCAGAAAACTTCCAGTTCCTGATTGCCGACGAAAAACTCCCCGGAAAATAATCTCGTTAGCCGGCCTCCGGGAAAATTCCCCTTGATTATCGGCGAGTCCTCATACTCGTCTGTCACGTGGAGTAGGCTTATTTGGAGGGCAGGTGGAGGGTTGAAGAGTCGTCCGAACGGAGGGTCTGACAGGGTGTATCGGATTCTCGGAGTTGACCTCATTTTTCTCCCTTCAGGACGGCCTACTTTCGTTTGGAACAAAGGTGAAGTGTATTAAGCTCTGCGGGATATTAAGGTGATGGACAGATGTATTTTTAGGCGAACTCGAAAGACAGAGCTGGTTGCTTTCTGTTAGTTTCCCCAAGGAGATTTTCATCAGTTTATCCACAATGGAAAGAACCTCAACCAGTAAAGAAGTACTAGAAATATAAAGCAGAGCATTCTGAACATACGAGGATATATTGATATCTAGTTAGCCTAGACCAGTTCCATGCATAAACAAAATATTGCGATACCATATCAACGAACAATAACTTATAAGAAGTGTCAGTGTAGAGTTCGGCGTCAAAAATGTAAACCAGAGTTACGCAATAAGTTAAAAAAAAAGATGTCCACCGAAATTGTAGAAATCGAAAAATTGGAGTATCGAGTACCTGTATTTAAAAGGGTCAAGGAGTAGTATCAGCTTTTGAATCCTGGTAAATCTCCATTCAAAAGTGGTCTCTTTATTTCACGAGTAAGTACCTACCCTAATTTACTACGTAGAGACTTGATTTTTTTTTAAATTGAAGTTGAAGAACGTCCCCAGGGCAAATAGTTTTCTTTTTTTCGATGTAATTAGTTTTCCAATTAAAAAAACCAGGGTAATCGTCAGATCTGGGATTATTGAATATGTTTTTCGTTTTTCATGAGTTCAAGCTATATTTTTGAAATAATAATCATGAAAATTTTTGTTGTTTATAGAAGATTACATTGCCGAGGGCAAATAGTTGCGATTTTTTCGATTCAATTAGTTTTTCAATTAAAAAAAAAACAGGTTGAACGTCAGCGTTTTGGAAACTACACTTCATGATTTCTTTCCGACGGTTATTCATCATTTTTTGGAAAGAATCGCAACTGCCCTCGGCAATTTAATCTTCTATAAACTACAAAAAATTTTCGTGATTATTATTTCAAGAATATAGCTTGTACTCATGAAAAACGAAAAACATATTCAATAACCCCAGATCTAACGATTACCCTGGGTTTTTTAGTTGAAAAACTAATTAAATCGAAAAAGAGAAAATTATTTGCCCTCGGGACGTTCTTCGACTTCAATTTAAAAAAAATCAAGTCTACGTCGTAAATTAGAGTACTTACTCGTGAAATAAAGAGACCTTTTTTGAATGGAGATTTACCACGATTCAAAAGGTGATACTGCCCCTCAAGAGGTAAGCAGATTTACGCAGATATGCTTAATACCCTTGGTGATCAATGTCCTTCGTATGCGACCGTGAAAATTTGGACTGCAAGCTTCAAAAGAGGTAAATTTTCCATTGAAGATGATCGATCAGTCCCCGAAAATATCGATGCAGCTCATGACATGATTTTATCAGAGCGTCGAATTGAACTGAAACGGATATCTGAAGCACTGAAGATTTCATACGAACGCGTTCATCATATAGTTCACGGCAATCTGTACACGAGAAATTGTCTGCAAAATGTACCCCAAATGTTTGAATGTTGACCAAAAGCGTGCAGGGTAGAAGCATCGCGTTCGATCTGTGCTCGATTTGAAAACGATGTAGACTTTTTAAACCGAATTGTTGCTATGGATGGGACTTGGGTACATTTCTACGATCCAGAAACAAAGCAACAATCGATGGAATGGCTGGTTCTCCAAGACCTAAGAAGTTTCATGTCCAAAAAACTGCTGGAAAAGTACTTGCTTCAGTTTTTTGGGATTGCCATGGAGAAATCATGTTTGATTTTTTGGATAAGGGTAGAACAAAAACTGGAGATTACTATTCGACATTACTGACCACTCTACGGGAAAAAATTAAAGAGAAAAGACGCGGAAAGCTATCCAAAGGTACCTTTTTTGTTTTTACAGGACAACGCCCCAGTACACAAATCTCATGTTGCCATGCAAAAAAATCGTGATTTAGGGTTAGAATTACTAGAACACCCTCCTCATTCACCAGATTTGGCTCCGTCCGACTATCATCTCTTTCCTCAACTGAAAAAAGTTCAAAAGGTCGTAAATTTTCTTCCAACGAGGAGGTAATAAAAGCTGTGAAGGACTGATTTTCAGAGCAAGAAGAAACTTTTTTTTGAAAGGTCTAGGGACGTTGCAGGTTCGCTGTAATAAATGTATTCAGTTAAGAGGAGAATATGTTGAGTAATAAAATATTTTCAATTGTGACATTGAAATTTTTTTTGGTTCTATAGTAGGCTAAAAAATTTTTAATATTTCCTTGATATCAAACTTCAAGTGTCTAAATATGAATACAGGTACATTGTCCTGAAATTACATCAGAATAATTGATATATCTCCGTAAATAAATGGGCTGTCGCACAAAATTATGTTTCTTGAACACAATCGTAATTGGAATTCAACTACTCAATGTTCAATTAATATTAGCACCAATAGACATTCCCACGCCAAAGAGGAAGCCTTTCTTCAAATAATTGATTCCTGGGTCATCAATCCTCATTCATACGCACCTTTATCAACCGAATTTCTAAGGTAAAAAAAAGCAGAGACATCTTTTGATTTCCTTCCAGCTTCTTATAGACGCACTTCCGCTTTTATTGATCTTATGGAGAAGGTTGATTGGGGATTGAGGCAGAAGGAATACAATGTTAGGGATATCTCTTAGTTAGCACCGTCCGGTGCTTCTGAGAAGGGTAGGAATTGGGAGATTCGATCCAAGGGACATGTCAGGAATTTGAGATGGCCTTCCATGAAAATTTACAGGCTTATCTGTGTGTTGTCACAGTGCTTGCGTTGAGTAAGAAGGAAAATGATGAAAAATGAAAAACGAACAATTCTTGGTACTTTCTGATCGTAATGTTTACGTAAACGTTACTACGAAGAATTCTATAAGAAGCATAATCATTGCAAGGTCGTCATTTTAATTTCCGAGATATTATGTTCCAGTTCAGTCCCTAGTGGTATAGTCAATTCAATATTCAATGGAGTATTTTGAATAGGTCAATAGAGTCAGTGACGTAAAATTTTTACTAGCCTCAATAACAAGTACTTTTCTTTAAAATTTTTTCATCATTAACCTCATCAAGGTTCCAATTCAGACTTAAAAATCGAAAAACATGAAACTTTATGAAAACAACGAAGCCTTTGCTTCTTTTGGAAGTGAAAAACATTTCTTTGACGAAATTATGAACATAGATATTGGATCTGTCTGAAATCACAAATTATCCATCCCCTTTCATCTCGAAATTCTTTATTTGGTTTGGAATTTCCTCCGATCCACTATACTACAAGGGGCCCTCTTTATCCCGGAAATTAGACAGACATATTGCCTTTGGGGTGAGTTTCCCCCGTTTGATATTGTACAGCCCTTGGGGGCGCTGTAAACAAGAATATTCAACTGGATGATAACTACAATTTGGCGCGGTCTATAATTCCCATAAACCTCTATGCATATGGCTCAGTGGAAGACCCTGAATTATGACTAGGGGATGAAAAGACTTTCATTCGAACGAGGCGTGAATGTCGTTCAGATTATTATTTGCTGGATTCGGTTTGTTCAGAGTAACTGGATTGGGAGAATATCTGAATATACGAGGATATATTGCAAAATTTTTAGCCTACTATAGAACCAAACAAAATTTCAATGTCAAAATATTTTATTACTCCACATATTCTCCTCTTAATTGAATACATTTATTACAGCGAACCTACAACGTCTCTAGACCTTTCAAAAAAAAAATTTCTTCTTTCTCTGCAAACCAGTCCTCCACAGCTTTTATTACCTTCTCGTTGGAAGAAAATTTACGACCTTTTAAACTTTTTTTCAGTTGAGGAAAGAGATGATAGTCGGACGGAGCCAAATCTGGTAAATAAGGGGGGTGTTCTAGTAATTCTAACCCTAAATCACGAATTTTTTGCATGGCAACAGGAGATTTGTGTACTGGAGCGTTGTCCTGTAAAAACAAAATACCTTTGGATAGCTTTCCGCATCTTTTTTCTTCAATTTTTTTCCGTAGAGTGGTCAGTAATGTCGAATAGTAATCTCCAGTTATTGTTCTACCCTTATCCAAAAAATCAATCATGATTACTCTATGGCAATCCCAAAAAACTGAAGCAGATTTTTGCACACGAAACTTCTTAGGTTTCGGAGAACCAGAGTGTCTCCATTCCATCGATTGTTGCTCTGTTTCTGGATCGTAGAAATGTACACAAGTCTCATCCATAGTTACAATTCGGTTTAAGAAGTCTACATCGTTTTCAAATCGAGTACAGATCGAACGCGATGCTTCTACCCTTGCACGCTTTTGGTCAACATTCAAACATTTGGGGATCCATTTTGCAGAAATTTTTCTCATGTCCAAATTGACGTGAACTATATGATGAACGCGTTCGTATGAAATCTTCAGTGCTTCAGATATCCGTCTTAGCGCAATTCGACGGTCTGATAAAATCATGTCATGAACTGTATCTATATTTTCGGGGACTGACACAGAAACTGGCCTTCCTGATCGGTCATCATCTTCAATGGAAAATTTACCTCTTTTGAAGCTTGCAGTCCAATTTTTCACGGTCGCATACGAAGGACATTGATCATGAAGGGTATTAAGAATATCTTCGTAAATCTGCTTACCTCTTAACCCTTTTAAATGCAGGTACTTGATGATGGCTCGATACTCCAATTTTTCGATTTTTACAATTTCGGTGGACATCATTTTTTTTATTTATTGCGTAACTCTGGTTTACTTTTTGGACGTCGAACTCTACACTGACACTTCTAATAAGTTATTGTTCGTTGATATGGTATCGCAATATTTTGTTTATACATTGAACTGGTCTATAGGCTAACTAGATATCAATACATCCTCGTATGTCATAAAGATGCCTTCTTTTTGTTAACAAAACATACAGAATTCGAGTCAAAAGGACTGTCGAATATTACGACTTTGTACAATCAAAAGATAGGGGGAAATGAATATGAGAAAGGTTCAGATGGAATTTGCATTGGACGTTGACTAACTACATCCGACGGAACATGAATAATTGTTAAACTCCAGGCTATGTTTGGCTTTCCATTTAAAACCTAACGTATAATATGTAGACTCAGTTGGCTCTTCAATAAGTATTTCTCTTACTTCAATGTAATGAACTAGACATGCTAGCTGCTTTTGACTAGAATTTAGGCAATGCGGCATGTACTAACTTTACGCTGATGCATGTAGCAAAGAATCGATGACAGCTTGTTGCTATTGTCATAAATATTACCATTTTATGTCGTGCATGAGTCTACGGAAGCGAATACGAATATGTCGCGATTGAAATGGACTTCAAAGGTAACAGGCTGATTGCATTGTCTGGAGAATCACAAAGGGCTATTGTCGAACAGCTCCAGAATTTGAGTATTAGTGAAATTATCTTTCATATCGGAATCTGAAGCATTATGAGTACACTGGTAACATCAAATGAGGCTACGATGATGTCTTTTTCAAATACAACAATTATACCAGAAATTCTTTCTTTGGAATGAGGCATTCCACAAGCGTCAGTAGGTACACAGTATTTTGGATACGCTTATGAAGTTCAGTTAACACAAGAACTCAAGCCGCCTGATCATCAACAACGTCGTGTCTTTGCTGATTGGGTCCTTAAAATGCATGAAAGTGATCCGGAATTCCATCGAAAAACCATCTTGAGTGATGAGGTCAATAAGCAGAATTGTCACATCTGGGGCTCGGCAACCCAAGAGTTAATGTTGAAAAGCCTCTCTATACTCAAAGGTGATCAAAATTGGGCATCGAAATCTTGTGATTTAACACCTTGCGACTTCTTCCTTTGGGGCCATGTGGAAGAGAAGTTCTACGCCAAGAGCCCAGCGTCGATTCAAGACTTCAAACATGGAATTCGTGAAGCTATCGAGGACATAAGGCAGTCACTTTGTTGTTTGGTTATGGAAAATTTCAAGGATATCGTCCTGTGGTCCTGTAGTCGTGGTCGTGGTGGTCATTTGGCTGATGTAATTTTCCATTGATGACGGCGTACCTTCCTCTTCCTAATGAAATAAACATACTATCGTTTATCTGAAAAAATGGCATTTTTCTTTGAACGTCAAAATAATAGTTATGATATGAGTATAGATGCATCTTTTTACTAACAAATGAGAAAATACTTTGTCATTTGAATTTCGTTCCTGTCCAATTTTCGTCTTGGGTTTTTAACTGCTCAATATGTTTGTCGAGAGTCCAATTATCAATAAAAGTGACGATTTGGTTGTTCCTGTGGTCCCTGTGGATATTGAAGAGTCTGCAAGAAGAGCAAATCTGGAACTCCTACCTAAAAAATATGTTCAGCAGTGCGATATTGCATATAACAATTTCCTGGCCTGGTGTAAATTGAAAAATGTAGGAGGGAACTTCAGTGAACCTGTTTTCCTGGCAATATGGAGTTCATCAACTTTGTGGAGCAAATTTTCAATGATAAAGTCAAGCGCCCTTATTAAATGGTGTGGATGTTAGTAAATATTTTAAGGTAATAGCATATTTAAAACGGAAAAGTGAAGGATATCGTCCCGAAAAATCGAAAATTCTAACTCGTGAACAAGTTGAAAAGTTTATAAATGAGGCACCAGATGAGAAATACTTGATGGTTGAGGTTGCAACTATTTTCGGATTATTTGGAGCCTGTCGGCGTGAAGAATTGTGTAATTTATCAGTGGAAGACATCGAAATAACAAATAAACCATTGGTTATACAACTTCCAAACACAAAAACGAAAGTCAGTCGTTCTTCCAGTATTATTGGGAAGTATGTTGATTATTTTCATAAGTACTTTGCACTTCGCCCTTCTGTCATCAAACATCGTCGTTTTTTCCTGGAATACATGAATAATAAATGCACTGCCAATCCAGTTGGTATCAATATATTTGAAAAAATTCCACCTATTGTTGCCGAATTCCTCAAACTGCCAGAACCAAAGCAATATACAGGACACTGTTTTCGAAGACCCTCCGCTTCATTGCTAGCAGAATCAGTAGCAAATATTACGGATATAAAAAAAATGGTGGATGGAAGTCTACGACGGTAGCCGAGGGCTATGTTGATCAATCCATTGCCTATAGAAATGTCATTGCTGAAAAAATTCTCCCAACCTCAACAGGTTTTGTATCATCATCATCCAATATTGTACTTCCGGGTTCTACAAGCACTGATGGTGCTGAGGATTCTAATAATGTGTTGCGAAGCTCCCTAACGTCATAGGGCATTAATGTTAGTAATTGTTCTAGTTTTACGATTAATATTAATGTTCATAAGTAATGATTGTTAAATATTGATAATAAAAATTTGCAATTGCTGAATTTTTTTCATTTGATTTCATCATAAGAAAATGGAGTGCAAAAATATTTTCAACACTAATGTTAAAAATATTTTTAACACGCTTCCACGTAAACAATCAATTTCAACATTGTTTGCTGTCATTAAAAGTGTTCCTCCTAATGGCAGTTGTACAAAAAACATATTATTGGAAAACCTCTCAATATAAGAATGTCCGGGAATTTGTTTTATATTGCACCCATTGTCTTTGAGAATAACCATTTACGATGCACAGGAAGTGATCCTTGAGACGAATTCGGAGGGGCATTTTCCAACCAGAGCACCACCACCGCCTCTAATTTTCCCTAATTTGCCTCGAATCTCTATCCCCACTTTTAAGCGCCGCTCTCAAAAAATCATAATGCGCATTAAATCCATCTCCCAAGAACTCATTTCGACAGCATGAATTTTAGATGAGAAGCCAAACGACTTACTTAACTGCATCCCGAAAAACCATAGTCTGGACCGGGATTCTGACGGAATAGAGCAAATACCGAAAATGGAATTTTAATTAGAGTCGAAAAAAAAACAGGGTGGAAATGAAAACGAACTTTGCCCTGAAGTGAGCCTCAATTTATCAGCCTGAAAGAGGAACATGGAAGGTATCGGGTTTAATGTGGTTTTTGGGAAACATTGATGTTTTCGGTGGAATCATGTTGTGGAGTGCACTGCACTTAACAGTTTTCGAATAGGTCATTCATGTTGGGGATATTTATTTAGTAAATTGAAGAGAATTCAAAATAAAGCAATAAAAATAATACACTGCGCAAAAAAATTAACGCACATTATGGAAATCTCAAATTTATTCTACAACTGAAGGTGTTCCCAATGATAATTATTTTTATCAGAATTATGCATGCATATGTTATCCACTTTCAACGTTTTTCTCCAATACAGATGTTTTCTTCCAGCAGGAATAAAAAAAGAAGATATTATCAGATTTTGAATGTATTGGCTCCATTCTAAAATCAGTTGTTCTCGATCAATTCTAGTGATCAATAGTTTTTCTTTCATTTGATTTTCTACACTCGATCGCTATGCAACGCGAAACACGCAATTGACCCAAGAGGAATGTGCCCAAGCGGTAGTTTTGCGAGAAGAAGGGTGGACATACACAAGAATTGCAGAAAGGTTTGGAGTTTCCCATACAAGTGTGTCCAGAATGTTGCAGCGATTCAGGGAGACAGGTATGAATGTCCGAAGACCAGGACAGGGTAGACCACGGGTAACAACTGCCATTCAAGAACGTTATTTGAGAGTTTCTTGGTTGAGACAACGGTTTGCAACCGCTCGCCTCCTTCAAAATCAGCTTGAGCAAACTCATGAGGTGCAAATTAGCACTCAGACAATAAGAAATTGCCTCAGAGAATATGATTTAAGGCCTCGTGTCGCAGCAAGAGGCCCAGCTCTTACCCCAGCCCATCGAAGGGCGCGTTTGGATTTTGCGAGAGAGCATATCCATTGGGAAGAGGCCGATTGGGAAAGAGTTCTCTTCACAGAGGAGTCTAGATTCTGCCTCTATCATTGTGATCGACGTTCCCTTGTATACAGACGTCCACATGAAAGATATGCTCAGTGCAATTTCCTGAATACTACTGGTTTCGGGGGAGGATCGATTATGGTATGGGGTGGAATATTTTTGACTGCTCGCACAGACCTAGTGGTCGTTGATAATGAAGCTGTAAATGCTGATAAGTATATAAGGAACATTCTTGAAGAGCATGTAGTGCCATTTGCCCCATACATTGGTGAACCTTTCATTTTTATGGACGATAATGCCAGACCCCATCGTGCGCGCATCGTTCAAGAGCACCTTGAAGAGGTTGAAGTCTCTCGAATGGAATGGCCAGCAAGAAGTCCAGATCTCAATCCGATTGAACAGGTTTGGGACAACCTCAATAGAAGGCTGAGAAGTTCAGAAAATCATCCAGTTACTCTTAATGACTTAGAAATCCAACTCGGAGAAATTAGAATTAGATCAGAACATTTTGGAGTAATCATGATTGATTTTTTGGATAAGGGTAGAACAAAATTGAAGAGAAAAGACGCAGAAAGCGATCCAAAGGTATTTTGTTTTTACAGGACAACGCCCCAGTACACAAATCTCATGTTGCCATGCGAAAAATTCGTGTTTTAGGGTTAGAATTACTAGAACACCCCCTTATCCACCAGATTTAGCTGCGTCCGACTATCATGTCTTTTCTCAACTGAAAAAAGTTTAAAAGGTCGTAAATATTCTTCCAACGAGGAGGTAATAAAAGCTGTGGGGGACTGGTTTGCAGAGCAAGAAGAAACATTTTTTTTGAAAGGTCTAGAGACGTTGAAGGTTCGCTGTAATAAATGTATTCAATTAAGAGGAGAATATGTCGAGTAATAAAATATTTTGACATTGAAATTTTGTTTGGTTCTATAGTAGGCTAAGAATTTCTCAATACAGGTTGTCCCAAGTTCGAGTGCCTATTAGACGTTTCTGGAGAACTGGACATATTTGAATTCTGAAAATTGGGATTATGATATTGTTCGAAATTCTCTACAGTCCTAGAATATTTTCAGATCCAGAGCACTTCCGGTTATACAGGGAGTGAAAATAAATTTGCTAAAAAAAATTTTTTTCAATCTTTTCGTTTCTGATATGATTGAGTATTCAATGGTGAATACATTTCTGTTGAAACCATTGTATTCATTAGAATAGTTTTCAGGATATCGAAAAAAAAACCTGAAAAAAAGTCAAATACTCATAGCCAGTATTATGCTCATTTTTCTTATTCTGAACATCCTGAGTGTGAACCGTGCTCACAACGTCAATGTAGAAGAACGTGGAAAAGTCATGCATCTCTTGAATTTCATAGGGGTGTTCCAAATTTTGTGTCGAAAACTGTGTTCCAAAATTTGCCATAACTTCTGTTTTTCAAATTAGAACCCTATTTTTTATGATTGCGTTGGATTCTGCGAAGAAAAATAATGATTGCACTATGAAAATTAGACTTGTTTTCAGGTTTTTTTGTCGATATTTTCGAAAACTATTCGAATGAATACAATGGTTTTAACAGAAACGTATTCAGCATTGAATACCCAATCATATCGGAAACTAAAAGATTGAAAAAAAAAATTCTGAGCAAATTTATTTTCACTCCCTGTATAACCGGAAGTGCTCTGGCTCTGAAAATATTTTAGGTCTGTAGAGAATTTCGAACAATATCATAATCCCACTTTTCAGATTTCAAATATGTCCAGTTCTTCAGAAACGTCTAATAGGCACTCGAACTTGGGACACAGGTAGTGGATAAATTTGACGAACGGTTAGGTATGAAACACCTCGTAGACTGGTTAAATATCCCGGCCCAAAGACTAAGATACAGATATAGGCAAAGCGTTGTAGAAGCTCCATGAAAATAATCATCTTTCTCATAACCCAAAAAGTTATGGGCCTTCCTATTTGACATCAATACAAACCCCTCTTCAGCGTTAATTTGCCTGAATGCATGCTCCAACAGATCAAAGCCTCTCCAGTCCCCTCCTGTCGGTTGCATTCTCCCCCTGTGATTGAGAGCCATCAAAATCCGCCAATTTCGTCGATCTCTTTTACGACTTGGCCTTAGCTGAAGACAGATTGCCAGAGGCAGTTCGCGCCCCTGTCCAGGGACACTTTCTGGGGAAAGAAGTGGGGATTGTGGAAACTTTAGAATGTAACAGACAGTGAGAAGGAATAAGACAATTACGTGGTTGCCATGTATTTATTTTTCTTTTGTGGGATGCAGATTCCGTTACGCAGTTCGTTCCTTTGATATGGAAGCAAGGATGGGAAACTAAGCCACTCAAGGATGAGGGTGGAGCGGTTTCAGATGTTTCCTTTGGGAGAAAACAGTTGCGTGATTTTTTGAGGAAGGGAATTCCTTGAAGACTTTTTACGGGATTGAATTTGAGAATCACTTCAACTTGCAAAAGGTTACTTAATTTTCTTCACGATTCTGATGTGGCAGGTTATTTATTCGATTGTTTTCCATGATTGAAGCTGATTTGGTCGAACTTCCTAAGCCTAGATTCAGTTTAGTGTAATTTGATGAGGAAGTAATATTTCACTGCGACTTTAAGGTCTATTATGGTGACAGCTCTCAAAGTAGATACAAACAAAAAGTGGATACGACCAATGGAGCTGGAGCTTTGACGATTCGAAATTCGAAAAAATGTCATTTGACAGGTGGAAATCTAAACGGTGATAGATGGAACCGCCAATTATTCTTTATTGAATTCAGCGTCCTCGAAAACCTATACTTCGATACCAAACTTGTTCATATAGGCTTTCCTCAACCCGATTTTTTCTTGTTTTTTGTTTTGCATTTTTCATTTTCGAGTTTTGTTCAGAGGCTCACAGCACTCAGAGTAAGGGTGATACTGATCGTCCTAATGAGTTTTGCGAATAGCTCGAGTGGGTAGTAGATCTTGCAGATGGAAAAACGCCCTCAGATTTTCTAGGGATTTCGTGGTGATGACGAATATGGTGTTTTTGGGGATCTTACCCCTTTGTCATTTTTCACCCAAAAAGTTGACATTTTCGAAATCGATTTTATTATTCTTATGGGCCAACCACACGCTCATGCTTTACGACAGTTTTGCTTGCGCAAGCCGGCTTGAGGACTGAACACTGAGCGTGTGTTTGGGAAAATTGTATAGAGTTTTGCCAACAGCACGCTCAGTGTTCAAGTCGGTTTGCGCAAGCAAAACTGTCGTGAAGCTTGAGCGTGTGGTAGGCCCATTAGAGATACTTTGGACAATGCTGATCAACAATATACAAACAAAAGTGGACACGACCAATGGAGCCGGAGCTATGACGATTTGAAATTCGAAAAAATGTCATTTGACAGGTGGAAATCTAAACGGTGATAGATGGAGCCTCCAATTATTCTTTATTGAATTCAGCGTCCTCGAAAACCTATAATTCGATACCAAACTTGTTAATATAGGCTTTCGTCAACCCGATTTTTTGTTTTTTTGTTTTGCATTTTTCATTTTCGAGTTCTTCAGAGGCTCACAGCATGCCCCATCAGAGCTGTTTTCTCATCTACAGCTCTTCCTCCATTCTCATCATTCAATGAAAAATAAAATGATAGATACTAAGCACTAAATATTCTGTGGCGATGTTTCTATCTAAACAATATCCTCTTGGAATTTTATAAACTCGACACGGTTGAAATTATATTAATTCACTTCACATAATAATCACATTAGAACAATAAGTCACTGAATGTATTCAGATTATTCAGCACTTCACATAATGTTTACAGTTTGTTCAGAGACTCTGGTTTGTTATTGTTTAACGTTGGCCTGCAGATAACCAATAATTCGGTTTTCGCTCTACGCATGCGTGGTAAAATTTGGCGGCAAAGTCGATTTATGATGGAAACGGCAGAATTCATAGATATTTATACCATGGTACACAAATGTATCGTGATTTATACTATGTTTCGTAAACATTCCTTAACCTCAATGAAAATATCAGTAAGCTGACAACATCTTCTGGAAATTTCTGTGCAAAAATTCACAGAATCGATACAAATTAGATTAGGTTAGGTTGTTTAATAATAAATCTGAATGAAAAGTCTCTCTTCATGATATTGTTTGGGAATTTCGAGGAAAATATGAACAAGTTATTAGTGTTTACACTACACGGTTATTATTACATATTCACATTATCGCATGCGTCGTTCATGAGATTGACGTTTTGGACGCAACAGTTTTTCTTGCGCAAAAGAGAAAATCAACAATCTCTTCTCTCTTCTCAAAAGTTCTGTGAAACATCACAGAAGTTGGGTTAGGTTAGGTCCTTCACACAGAAACTCATAACCTAGGTTAATGGAGTTAGGTTAGGTTAGTGAAAAAATAAATTTTATGAGATATTTTTAGGATATTGAGGAAAATATGAACAAGTTATCAGTGTTTACACACTAATCTTCAGGAAAATCAAAGAAGGACCTCATTTTGGTGGGAGAAATATGGATTTTCAATTGCAGTAATAATCAGACAAAACCAAGTGTTTTTGTTTGGAAATATCGTGTTTGTATCGTTTATACTCAAGGTTAGTACTTGAGTATTTCCGAAATGTATCAAGTCAATTTCAATCGAGAAATTTGAATGAACGTATCAGGCACGTATTTGGCCAAATTTTTTTCTTCAAATGGCTGTATCTTTCATACAGAGCCTATTTCGGAAAAATGGAAAATGAAAAAAGGTTTCTTTTGGCTTCAAGAATCTACAGTTAAAATACATGTACATACAAGTCAAAGATTCACCCTGTATAAAATGATTTAATTAGAATATTTAAAAAATGCCCTTGAAGTTCTTTTTCTCAATTTGCGATTTTTTATATAAAGTAGAATGGGCAAAAAGAGCCTCTTATTCTTATCTATTGCTTGGCATATAACTTAGTTTCGGCTGTTTCTCTCCAAGCAATCCTTAGTTGAAGAAAATCCTCAGGCAATCGACGAGAGAATCAAAGACTCCCAGCAACACAACATGTATCGATCCTAATTATTTGAAATTGAACCCAAATAGGCGTCAGTCTTCCCTGAACGAAGAAAAAAGACCATGACAATAGAGCCAATTTGACAGAAACGCGACAGCTTGAAAGACTTATCACAGATAAGGAAACAAATAATTGTCGACGATTCAATCCTAGAGATAAGCGAAAAATCGCAATTTTCGAGACAAACACATCAAATCAGCCGGAAATGTGCTCTGCACCGAATTTCCGGGAAATTCCCCTTGTCTGCACATTATCTGCCGCTAAAGAGGAATTCGGGAAATGAAGCCGTCATGCAACATCATCGTCGCAGCTCCCGAGAGGAAAATAAGACATCTCCTGGCATTCTTGACATATAAAACTGTAATACCTTTATCTCGACCAGTGTATTACCCCAACTCCAATAGAAGACGGAATGAGCCAGATAAACGTAAACAAAGGCCGGAGTCATTTCGTTTTAATTCCCTCCACGAGTCTTGGACGAGGGTCCATAACAAAGCGCATCATTGCCGCATCGATTTTCTCTTTGCTCCAGACTCTAGAGCATTGGAGCGAGCACTTGAAGTAGTCGGAAGCCACTCTTTAGAAGTTCAAGTGTTGGAGTTCTCGGCGATGTTGGGTCAAGGAGAAGAAAGAACTCTCCCTGTGGGGGTGTCGTCTTTAGGTGATGGATGTAGTGAAATAGAATCTATTTCGAGGGTTTCCAGAGGGAATTCTGTTGGGGTTATTTGAGAGCCATCATTCAGGGATACATGTGCAAGCATAGCATCAGAGGACGATGGCGACAAGCTCTCATTTGCGTACCAGAAGTGAATTGTCCCCTCAATTTCTATCCGCATAGATTGTAGCTAGATCTAATGAACCGAAAGACTGTACTGGTATGAAAGTCAAGCTTGTTGGAGCTGTCTAAAGCTGTGCTGTTCTCAATGAAACATCTGAATGTCTAAGTCCTATTGAATCGTTTGGTGACTAGGTTGAACAGTTGTTGAAAACAACAATAACATTAATATACAGAGTGAGTCTTTGACTTATAATTCAACTGTAGATTCGTCTCATCAAACGAAACACTCTCTTCCTATTCCATTTTTCAAGATTCGGTTTCGTTTGAAAGGTGCAAGATGTCGAAAATCCATGAGAAAACACTTTTTTGTACAACTGCCATTAAAAGTGACACTTTTAATGACAGCAAACAATGTTAAAATTGATTGTTTACGTGGAAGCGTGTTGAAAATATTTTTAACATTAGTGTTGAAAATATTTTTAGCACTCCATTTTCTTATGATGAAATCAGATGAAAAAAATTCAGCAATTGCAAATTTTATCATCAATATTTAACAATCATTACTCATGAACATTAATATTAATCGTACTTACATGCCCTGTGACGTTAGGGAGCTTCGAAACACATTATTAGAATCCTCAGCACCATCAGTACTTGCAGGAACCGGAAGTACAATATTGGAGGATGATGATCCAAAATCTGTTGAGGTTGGAAGAATTTTTTCAGCAATGACATTTCTATATGCAATGGAATGATCAACATAGCCCTCGGCTACCGTCGTAGACTTCCATCCCCCATGAAGCAATGAAGCGGGGGATTTTCGAAAACAGTGTCCTGTATATTGCTTTGGTTCTGGGAGTTTGAGGAATTCGGCAACAATGGATGGAATTTTCCCAAATGTATTGATACCAACTAGATTGGCAGTGCATTTATTATTCATGTATTCCAGGAAAAAACGACGATGTTTGATGAAAGAAGGGCGCAGTGCAAAGTACTTATAAAAATAGTCAACATACTTCCCAATAATACTGAAAGAACGACTGACTTTCGTTTTTGTGTTTGGAAGTTGTATAACCAATGATTTATTTGTTATTTCGATGTCTTCCACTGATGAATTACACAATTCTTCACGCCGACAGGCTCCAAATAATCCGAAAGTAGTTGCAACCTTAACCATCAAGTATTTCTCATCTGGTGCCTCATTTATAAACTTTTCAACTTGTTCACGAGTGAGAATTTTCGATTTTTTGGGACGATATCCTTCACTTTTCCGTTTTAAATATGCTATCACCTTGAAATATTTACTAACATTCACACCATTTTTGATAAGGGCGCTTGACTTTATCATTGAAAATTTGCTCTACAAAGTTGATGAACTCCATATTTTTGATTTTTCTTCTAAGTATTCCAGGAAAACAGGTTCACTGAAGTTCCCTTCTACATTTTTAAATTTACACCAGGCCAGGAAATTGTTATAGGCAATATCGTACTGCTGAACAGATTTTTTAGGTAAGAGTTCCAGATTTGCTCTTCTTGCAGACTCTTCAATATCCACAGGAACAACCAAATCGTCACTTTTATTGATAATTGGACTCTCGACAAACATATTAAGCAGTTAAAAACCCAAGACGAAAATTGGACAGGAACGAAATTCAAATGGCGTCTTTTCTCATTTGTTAGTAATCATAACGTTTGCCATTCACAACAACCTTTTGATTATTTGAATATTAAAATGTATTTCGAAGTTTACTGTCATTGCAAATTTGCCCATTTCATTATCAAAATAAGGCAGTTGTACAAAAAACATTGTATGGTATTTGTGTTGAAAGTGATTTTATTTTGTTCGTGAAATTGTTCAATTCGCTCCGCTCATTCCACAAACTTTTTCACTCACAAAATAAATCGTCACTTCTAACACTCATATCATAAATAACTATTATTTTGATATCTGCGGAAATATGATTCCAAATGAACTGAATTTTGGTTGATTGTTTACTCTATTCATGGTGCATATTCCTCAATCAAAACTTATTCAATATTTCTCCGGGTATAAAAGTAATAGTAAGGTTAGTACTTGAGTATTTCTTAAACTCAATTTCAATCGAGAAATATGAACCTTGAGGTTTTTGAAGAGAACCGTATCGAGCAAGTATTCGGCCCATTTGTTTCTCTCAAATGGCTTTATCTTTTTGACAGAGCCGAATTCGGATAGATGGAAAATGAAAAAAGGTTTCTTTTGACCTCAAGAATCTATAGTTCAAAATTCTTCACCCACAATTTTTATCCTTATAGGGACTTCAATGCCTTACGCAGAGCTATATTTTGTGATCTATCGTATCATATTGGATCAGTTTCCACAGAAACTGGTGTAGGAAAGGAGACAGAAAGAAATATTTTGAAATATTGCAGGATGAGCAGGTGCAAATCGAAGAAAAATTGTACTCGAGCGATTGGGTCGGATGGAATGTTCAATACTACTGGTGGCAATATATCTTGTTTATACCTCAGGGAGGAATAAACCTTTGGGTTTATATTGAAACATTTGGGTCTAACGGGAAATGAATCTTGTACTTTTCCAACAAACTTATGAGAAAGAAATTTTCCACAAAAAAGTTTAGATGTTTTCAATTATGAGATCTTCTGGAATAATAGCTCCACTATTCGCTTGGAATTGTTATCGGTGGAAATATTTTCTCGATTAATACGTTTCTTCAAATATAAAATTACTTGTATTTTTTTAATAGTTTCTATATATTTTTCTAAGTTTATAAACTTTCTTCAATTAATTTCCTCTTGGGATAATAAATCTACCATTATTCCAAGTGTCGACTCATTTCCTAGACCTTTTTTTATATATTTCTCCAAAAGCTCTACAGATTTTTATTTTCTACAAGGATATCAAATAAAACTGCAAACAGAATGAAGACGTAAAAGAACAAATATCTCGATCGATTAAGGCACATTTTAATTTGTAAATGACAACAGAATCAGGTACATTACACAAGGGACTCTCAATAACTTAATTCTTTAATTTTTGCACATACTTGGTGAACGTTATATGTATCGATATTGAAATTTGGGATACTTTATTCATTTCTCACTCATTGTTTCTCCTCAATATACAGGATCTTTCACGAGGAACCTCACCCATATTTATACGGGAAACTACTGAACGTATTTTCATGAAATTCAGCACTTATGAGTATTTCACGATGCTGATGAAATCTAAAATATTTTCAAGGCATGAGCACCTCCGGTTTTTCCGGAAATGACGTCAACTTCCGTTTTTCAAATTAGAACACCATTTTTTTATTGCAGAAATAGATTCCTTAGAAAATTTCAAGTTATTTTGATGTAACATTTTTCAGTTTTGGTTGGAAAATTCTCTCTGAGCGGGAAAATTCGAAAAAAAAATCGAAAATAGAGCTCCGCTGAAACAAGAATAACTTCGAGGTTTTTGGATGGAAAATTTTCATTTTAGGGATTTTTCAAGATGTAAGATTGATGTATCCACTTTAAAAATCGAAATCGCGATTCATGATACAGGGGGTGAAAAAATCGCTTTCAAAGTTAGGGATGACAAAATCGTGAAAAATCAATTTTTTCAAATTAGAACCCCATTTTTGTATGGCAGATATTGAATCTACGTTAAGAAATAATGTGAGTGTATGCATCACACCCTTGCCCTAAAGTGGATATTTTCTGAGTTATTCACAAAAAACTGTTTTTCGTCTTGAATTTTCAGCTATTTCTTTTCCCTTCACGCCAAAAAGATGAAATTTTCAGGAACTGTTACTTAAACCATGTTTTAGATTTTACTACCCTAATATGCAAGAGAAAAAAGTTACAGGTTGTTCCTAAATAGATGGCGAATTTGGATTCGAATTTGTATCGGAAACCTCTTTATTTCAACTAATCGGCCATCGGTTTTCTCTCCAGTGATAAATAAATAATTCCTTATGAACCCTATGCAAAAACTTACCATGTTTTACATTCTTTTTTTTTAAGGATAGATATCATTAATTACATCTGCCAAATTCCTCTTTCTTCAGTAGCATTTTGTGTTTACTATTAATTTGGTGATAATTCGTATTAAGTTATAAAATCGATCACTATGCCTAATTTTACCAATGAAGATTATTTAAATCTCATTCTACTTCATGGAGAATGTAATAAAGTTGTAGATAGAACGATTCGACTGTTCATTGAGAGGTTTCCTGACCGACCCAGACCAACGAGAGATACCATTAACAGAACCATGACAAACTTGAGAAATGTCGGATCTTTCGTTAAGAAAACTATACACAGAGAAAAAAGTGTAGTAGAAGATGAGAACAACGAAATTACAGTTCTTGCATATTTTCGTGTGAATCCTCAAAATTCTCTCAAAGATGCCGAGATTGATCTGGGATTATCTCAATCGAGTGTTCGGAAAATATTAAAAAAACATAAAATGCACCCATATAAATTCAATAGGGTACAGCATTTGAAGGAAACTGATTTCGTCAGGAGAACAGAGTTTTGCGAAGCTATGATGATTCGATTTCAAGAGAATGAAAACTTTTTGGACTGTATAATTTGGACAGATGAATCTAAATTCACAAAGAATGGTTCTTTCAATAGGCATAACAGTCATTATTGGGATGAAGAGAACAACCACCACTTCAGACAATGGAACTTTCAAGAGACCTGGAGTTTCAATGTTTTTTGCGCCATCAAAAATAATGCAATTCTCGATGTTCACATTTATGATGGGACTTTAACTGGTAAGATAGAACACTACACATTTTTGCATTATTTAAAGAATGTTCTCCCTTAGGAGATAGATATTCTGACATATTGACTCAAATAATTGAGCCGATAGTACAGAACCATAATGACTTATGGTATCAACAAAATGGCGCACCTACACACAATTCACTCAATGTGTCAAATATCCTCTTCAGGCTATTTGAAGATCGATGGTTGACGAACAATGGTCCACATCTTTGGCCACCACGTTCTCCCGATTTAACTCCTTTAGACTATTATGTTTGGGGTAGGATAAAAAATATTGTCTACTCAACTCCCCTGACTGATAAAGAGGACTGCATAGAACGAGTCAGAAATGCGTTCAGGTTTGTTTAGATTTTTAGATTCATAGTTTTCAAACTCAATTTGGTTTTTAAACACTTTTGCAGATCTCTTCCTCCCGATGAAATCAGAAGAGCAACGCACGAAGCATTCCTGAGACGTATAAATAAATGTCTAGAAATTAACGGTCAAAACTTTGAGCATCTTCTCTAGTTATAACTGCGAGAGTTTGCCATGGTTCTCCTAATAGTAACTTGAAGTCGGTTTCAAGAAGGGGTGAAAAATCTACAGCATGGTTCAAATAACAGTTCCTGAAAATTTCATCTTTTTGGCGTGAAGGGAAAGGAAATAGCTGAAAATTCAAGACGAAAAACAGTTTTTTGTGAATAACTCAGAAAATATCCATTTTAGGGCAAGGGTGTGATGCATATACTCACATTATTCTCAATAGATTCAATATCTGCCATAAAAAATGGGATTCTAATTTGAAAAAATTGATTTTTCACGATTTTGTCATCCCTAACTTTGAAAGCGATTTTTGCACCCCCTGTATCATGAATCGCGATTTCGATTTTTAAAGTGGATACATCAATCTTACATCTTGAAAAATCCCAAAAATGAAAATTTTCCATCCAAAAACCTCGAAGTTATTCTTGTTTCAGCGGAGCTCTATTTTCGATTTTTTTTTTCGAATTTTCCCGCTCAGAGAGAATTTTCCAAACAAAACTGAAAAATGTTACATCAAAATAACTTGAAATTTTCTAAGGAATCTATTTCTGCAATAAAAAAATGGTGTTCTAATTTAAAAAACGGAAGTTGACGTCATTTCCGGAAAAACCGGAGGTGCTCATGCCTTGAAAATATTTTAGGTTTCATCAGCATCGTGAAATACTTATAAGTGCTGAATTTCATGAAAATACGTTCAGAAGTTTCCCGTATAAATATGGGTGAGGTTCCTCGTGAAAGACCCTGTATGTTGAGAGCATATACCTATGGATATTTGATGGCTCAAATGAATAAACAATTCGTTGTTGTTTGGTTTTATCGTTATCAGATACATAATTTTTAATATTCATATCATATCTAATGATCGATATGTACCAAACTCACATATTCATCATTTATATCTCATTCGATACAATCAAAACTTCCTCTTTTCGTTCAGAGAAATAAGTATGCAAGTCGTAAGTAATTTTTCATGTTCTCAATAATATTTATGAACAATCCCTGCTTTTTCATTATCCAGTATCAAAGTTGACTCGAAATAATTTATTCATGGATTTTCAAGTGATATAACAAACAAAGGAATCATAGTGCTCGAATAATATTATCTATTCGTTACTGAAATCACAAACATTTAATTTCTTCAAATTTTCAGTGAGACCCAGTCAGTACATATGTATAGAAGAAGGAATAATATAAATAGAATGTATGATCTTGATTATTTTCCGCCTCATACGGTAGTTGAGGTCATTCGGAAGCGAAGTCCTGTATATAACTCTGTGCTACACCTACTAGATCCAGAAAATTATACATACAAAAAAGTAGAGAATCGACTGAATTTAGAGGACATCGAAGTATTGAGCATACACGAAATCGATAATCCATTTATTGACAGGAGTTACGAATTGAAAAAACAACAAAAGAAATTAAGATGTCCAAATCTATATGAATTGGAGTTATTCCACGGAACCACTAAGAACAATGCTAAGAACATTTGTTTTGTTAATTTTGATTGGAGGAAATATGGCAGTAGAAGTGGAAATTGCTACAATGGACAAGGAGTTTATTTTTCTCCAGATGATTCAATCTCGAAGAGATATCCGAAGAAAACTAAAGGTTGCAGGTACTTGATTCTGAGCAAAGTTTTATTCGAATCCTGTGCTATAGGATATGCAACAATGAACCTTCCACCACCTGGTACAGACTCGACTGTATCTAGGAATTTAAAAGAAATAGTCAAATATGAGGATAATGAATTCTGTCCCACACACATAATCGTTTTCAAAGTAAAGCCCACTGATCACGAGGAATTTTATCCTCAGGGCATGAAGATGCAGAAAGAAAATGATTTCAGAGCAACTAAAAAAATTAGAGTAGTTGAATCAAAACCTACAAAATGCCTGGCAGCAAGTGTTAATGCGACATGTTTTGATCACGATGACTCCTTTCTTACTGTCGATAGCATAAACATCCAGGAAGTTCATAGTTTAACTCGAAAGAAATGCGTGGACCTACAATATTTCAGATATGAGTCTATGCCCTTTTCTAGGGAGGACTATCATCGGAATAATTTGAGTTTTGATGAAGAAACAGTATTTAATAGTTTCCTTGGAAGTTCTTCTCTAGATGAAGAGGACTTATATAGCGAGTGCAGCGAAGCAAGCTCCGATGAAGATTTCGACGACTGGGTAGTGAGAATTGACGACCAGAATCGAACTACAATGCTTGTTCAAGTGGAGAACCCATATGGATTTATCATGAAATTACTGGATTGTTTGAAATTCATTTGGAAAAGAATTATCATAGCACCCTTCGTGGACAATTCAGATTTTGCCGAGAATGACAGGTCAGAGTAATAGTTGACTAAACCTAACTATTTATTCTTTATTACCATTCTTTTCATCCTATTCTTCGGAATATATACAGGGTGTCCCAAGTTCGAGTGCCTATTAGACGTTTCTGGAGAACTGGACGTATTTGAAATCTGAAAATTGGGATTATGATATTGTTCGAAGTTCTCTCCAGGCCTAAAATATTTTTGGAGCCTGAGACCTTCCGGTTATACAGGGAGTGAAAATAAATTTGCTCAACATTTTTTTTTCAGTTTTTTCGTTCCTGATATGATTGAGTATTCAATGCTGAACACATTTCTGTCAAAACCATTGTATTAATTCGAATAGTTTTTAAAATATTGAAAAAAAAAACTGAAAAAAGTGAAATATTCATAGTCAGCATCATTTTCATTTTTCTTATTCTGAACATCCTGAGTGTAAACCGTTCTCACAACGTCAAAGTAGAAAAATGTGGAAAGGTCATGCATCTTTCGAATTCCAGGAATATCATCACAGGGTGTTTCAAATTTTGTGGCAAAAACTGTGATCGAAATTGGCCATAACTTCTGTTTTTCAAATTAAAACCCTATTTTTTCATTATTGGATTCTGCGGGGAAAAATAATGATAGCACTCTCAGATAGTCTTGCTCCTAAATTGAGTAATTCCCGAGTTATTTGAGCTTTTCTGGATTCATGTTGTACGTAGAATCAAATTCTTCTAATCTTTTACTCGAGAATATTCTGTAACCATCGAAGATGAATTATCCCATTAATAATGACAGATCTAATTTTAGGTTTTTTCTTTACTTATTTTTCCTCGCAGCATCCAACGCAATAATGAAAAAAATAGGGTTCTAATTTGAAAAACAGAAGTTATGGCCAATTTTCGATCACAGTTTTTGGCACAAAATTTGGAACACCCTGTGATGATATTCATTAAATTCAAAAGATCTTTCCACATTCTTCTACTTTGACGTTGTGAGAACCGTTTATACTCAGGATGTTCAGAATAAGAAAAATTAACATAATACTGACTATAAATATTTGACTTTTTTCAGGTTTTTTCTCGATATTTTGAAAATTATTCGAATGAATACAATGGTTTCAACAGAAATGTATTCAGCATTGATTACTCAATCATATCAAAAACGAAAAGATTGAAAAACAAATTTTTGAGCAAATTTATTTTCACTCCCTGTACAACCGGAAGTGCTCAGGCACCAAAAATATTTTAGGTCTGTAGAGAATTTCGAACTATAGCAAGGCACACATGAAAGGGAAATCTGTCAGATCCGATCGGCAGTCCAGATGTGTAACAGATCTGGACTGCGGATCGGATCGCTCCCGCCGATCTGGTCCGTCGCGGATCATATATCTCATTGATCCGCGACGGACCAGATCAGCGGGAGCGATCCGATCCGCAGTCCAGATCTGTTACAGATCTGGACTGCCGATCAGATCTTACAGATTTCCCTTTCGTGTGTGCCTTGCTAATATCATAATCCCAATTTTCAGATTTCAAATATGTCCAGTTCTCCAGAAACGTCTAATAGGCACTCGAACTTGGGACACCCTGTATTCATCCTTATTTTAAATCTCTGCTAAATGAAATACTTATGTTATGTGTATGTTTAATAAAGGGTTTTTCAATAAGAGGTGTTATTTTGAATAGCCCGCTACTCCGGTAGATGCCACTTCTGAAGCTGTCATTTTTTGACATTTGACAAGTAGAAACTACGCAATTAATAATTGTACGATACACGTTTCAACAACGCACTGATTTATTTAAATTCACTATAAAAATGGTGAAAATTTGGTAGAGCTCTCTAACAGGCGAGAATATCGCTGCTGTAGCCGAAAGTGTTGAAGAAAACCCAGGTTTGTTCATTCCTCGTGTTCTTTGGAATTAGGCATTCCACAAACGTCATTACACCGTGTTTGCATGAAGATTCGGATCTTAAGGCTTATAAAGTTCAGTTAACACATGAAACGTCGTTTCTTTGCTAATTGGGTCCTTGAAATGCATGAAAATGATCCGGAATTCCACCCCAAAATCATCTTGAGTGATTACACCCATTTCCACTTCATCTTCGTCAACAAGAAATATTGTCGAATCTGGGGCTCAGGAAACCCAAGAGTCATTTTTTAAAAGTCCCTCTTTGATCAACGTGTTACTGTTTGTTGCGGTTTATGGTCCGGCGGGGTCATTGGACCTCACTTCTTCGAGAATGTACAGCTGTATAGCATACAGATTCATTTCTATGAACAGACGAGGCTGCGTACGAATCGCATAAAATTAGAGAATCTCCACCGAAACATCCAACAGCTTAATCGAAAGATGAATTAACGGAAAAGCCATCATCCTACTGTGGATGACGTGGAAAGGGAAGAGCCTCGACTTGATTAAACGTTAATGAGCAAACTTTGAAGTAGAATTCGGTTTCAAGCAAGGATTATAGGAAATTCGAGTCTCTGGAGTGGGATCCACACAATCCGTTACATGCGTTACTGCTTCGAATTGCAAAAACAGCCCGCCTCGAGGGTTGAGAGAGAGATTTGGGGAAACGGAATTGTCCCACGTGAAGTTGACATATAGGGTTGCCTCACTTCGCTACCAGTTCTGGGAGTACGTAAAAAACTGGGTGGCAACCGAAAGTCTCTTGAACTCAGGAGACGACTACTTCATGGATCTGATCTTGTAATTCACTTGAAAGTTTCTCCAAATATTAATTCACTGAAGGCAGAAAAACTATTGTGACTGGCGCCCGAGCAGGTATAATTTAATAGGTAGAAACTAATAGGTTATACTCATAGAAATGAAATGGATTATATATCTGTGGTCATACGAAACGGAAGCAAAGCATATACAGGGTGAGTCTTTGACTTGTACATATATTTTAACTGTAGATTCCTCTCATCAAACGAAACACTTTTTTCCTATTCCATTTTTCAAAATTCGGTTTGGTTTGGGAAATACAGGGTGTCGAAAAATCCATGAAAAAAACACTTTTCTGTTTTTATCTTCGGAACCGTTATTTCGAATGAACTGAATTTTGATTGACTTTTTACTCTATTCATGGTGCATATTCCTCAATCGAAACATATTCAATATCTTCACTAGTATAAAAGTTACAGGGTAGTCGACTCATCAATACACTCTAAAACACCATAAAACCACTTAAAAAAGATAAACGGCTCATATTTTCGAAAGAATCAATCATTTAAGAGACTAAAAGTATTCATATTTTTTTTCAATAAAACGCGTCGTTTACGAGTTATTTCCAATTTTACCCGGAGAAATTTGACGAAAAAATCATTAATTTCAAGAATAATCTGAATGCGTCTCTGAATTAAATATCATCGAAAGTTATTCCTTCTCTGGTCTTTAAAGTTTACAATGTTGTCACAATATTTATCAACTTTGTCGAGATATTCTAATAATAAAATCCCACAAATGTGGGAGATAAAATTGAACACCAAGGAGCATTTAACACGCACAGTTTCTATTGAAAATTCATAGTTACCGGTCCATATTGAAGTTAAATGTCGATGAAATACAAAATTCGGATATGAATGATGAATCTCAACACAAACTACTTATTAAATTGAAATTAATGAAACGATACCTGATAATCTGTGGCGTTGTTTCTATCTAAACAATATACTCTTGGAATTTCATAAACTCCACACGGTTGAAATTATTTTAATTCACTTCACGTAATAATCACATAAGAACAATAATCCACTGAATGTAATGAATGTATTCAGAACTTCACACAATGTTTTCAGTTTGTTCAGACTGTTCAGAGACTGGTTTGTTATTGTTTTAGTTGGCTCCAGACCAGATAACCAATATTCCGGTTTTCGCACTACGCATGCGTGGTAAAATTTGGCGGCAAAGTCGATTTATGATGGAAACGGCAGAATTCATAGATATTCATACCACGGTACACAAATGTATCGTGATTTATACTATTTTTCGCAAAAAATCCTTAACCTCAATGAAAATATCAGCAAGCTGACAACATGTTCTTGACATTTCTGTGCAAAAATTCACAGAATCGATACATATTAGATTAGGTTAGGTTGTTTAATAATAAATCTGAATGGAAGTCTTTCTTCATGATATTGTTTGGAAATTTCGAGGAAAATATGAACAAGTTATTAGTGTTTACAAACTAATCTGCGGAAAAATCGAAGAAGGAACTTATTTCGGTGTGAGAAATATGGCTTTTTAGTTGCAGATATAATCCGATGAAACTAACTGTTTTTGTTGAAATTATCGTGTTTGCAACATTTTTATTCCAATAAGGTTAGTACTTGAGTATTCCCTAAATTGGGCCTAAATGTATAAACTCAATTTCTATCGAGAAATATGAACTTTGAATCAATTCCACAGTATCATTTCAGGGACGTATTTAGCCCAATGTTTTTTTTCAAATGGCTATATCTTTTTAACAGAGCCGAATTCGTAATAATGGAAAATGAAAAAAAAGTTTCTTTTGGCCTCAAGAATCTTCAGTTAAAATATATGTACAAGTCAAAGTAATTACTTCGAATTTTATATTTGTTGAAAGGAACTGCAGACTAAATACATTTGGGAAAAACTCTAATATCTATACTTGTTCATTTTTTCTTCACTTTAATTCCGTGGTAGTTCAGTTTAGTTCTGATCATTTCGAAATTTGGCTTCACTATTCATTTTCGAAAAGACCGTCTCCTCTTTCCATGGTCTTAAGAGCTTTAAGATTCAAATAATCTCTGGCTGGCGTTGATCGACCCGTCGACCCGCTGGTGTTCATACTTTATATTGGCAACAGATGTCGCAAGTTCGAAACGTAGGTGTCTATGCATCGGAGTTGATATATTATTCAGCACATTCTGTGCCAGCGGACTGTATAGGCACGTGAGGTTTCAATTTCAATAAACTGCCGAAGTGGAAGCAAAAGCAAAGCTGCCGGTAAATAATGGGCTGCGACATGGATAGCTTGTGACACTCACGCCTTCGATGTAGGTCATTCGGGAAAAAAGAAGAAAGGAGAAGTTTCTGTGTGCGCGGCGTCTGTTGGAACTTCCGCCGAACTTTCTCGAGAGCGTCAGTTCAGTTTTTTCTTCACTTTCGGGATAATTGTCAGTAAAGGCCTCTTGCAACGACAGAGAATTCTCGCGAGAATTTTCTGTCAAATTCACTGACCGAAAATTCTCGCGAGAATTCTCTGTCGTCTCTGTGTAATTCCACAGAGAATTCTATCGAAAGTAGTATGCAACGGCAGAGAATTTTCGGTCAGTGAATTCGACAGAAAATTCTCGCGAGAATTCTCTGTCGTTGCAAGAGGCCTTAATGGACAGGATGAATCTTAGAATTGCACATACTGTTCCTCATTGTATGTAAATACACTGCGCAAAAAAATCAACGCACATTCTGAAAATCTCAATTTTAATGAAAGTTAACTCTACATTGACTTTATAACTTATTTTTTATGTTCTCTCGGAAAGGTTTTGAACGAAACAAGACACATTAAATGGAAGAAAAATTCAGGATTTCACCGAATCTTATGTGAAAGAAGAGAAATGAACAATTTTCAAAATATTGAAATGCTGATAAGTGATTTAATACTTGGTATTTCCACCCCTTGCGTTAATTACAGCTCGGCAACGACGATTCATACTCAAAATGAGTGATCTTAAAATGTTCTGATCTAATCCTTTCCAGATTTCTCCAAGTTGGATTACTAAGTCATTAAGAAAAGCTGGATGATTTTCTGAACTTCTCAGCTTTCTATTGAGGTTGTCCCAAACCTGCTCAATCGGATTGAGATCTGGACTTCTTGCTGGCCATTCCATTCGAAAGACTTCAACCTCTTCAAGGTACTCCTGAACGATGCGCGCACGATGGGGTCTGGCATTATCATCCATAAAAATGAAATTTTCACCAATGTATGGGGCAAATGGCACTACATGCTCTTCAAGAATGTTCCTTATATACTTATCAGCATTCATAGCTCCATTTTCAACGACCACTAGGTCTGTGCGAGCAGTCAAAGATATTCCACCCCATACCATAATCGATCCTCCCCCGAAACCAGTAGTATTCAGGAAATTGCACTGAGCATATCTCTCATGTGGACGTCTTTATTCAAGGGAACGTCGATCACAATGGTAGAGGCAGAATCTAGACTCATCTGTGAAGGGAACTCTTTCCCAATCGGCCTCTTCCCAATGGGTATGCTCTCTCGCAAAATCCAAACGCGCCCTTCGATGGGCTGGGGTAAGAGCTAGGCCTCTTGCCGCGACACGAGGCTTTAAATCATATTCTCTGAGGCGATTTCTTATTGTCTGAGTGCTAATTTGCACCTCATGAAGAAAAACTAATGATCACTAGAATTGATCGGGAACAACTGATTTTAGAATGAACCCAATACATTCAAAATCTGATATCATCTTTTTTTATTCCTGCTGGGAGAAAACATCTGTAATGAAGAAAAACGTTGAAAGTGGATAACATATGCATGCAAAATTCTGATAAAAATAATTATCATTGAGAACACCTTCAGTTGTAGAATAAATTTGAGATTTCCATAATGTGCGTTAATTTTTTTGTGCAGTGTATATTGTTTACAAAATTTCAATACCACTCTTGTTTACATTAAAATAATACTTTTCATGTAAGCGGTACCTAACTGTTGAACATATAACTTTTTGTTTTTATTGTTTGACAGTCCTATCATTATAGAACCTTGTGAAGAACGACACCGCGAATGCAAATATAAATCTCGATCGAATTATATGGATGAGTAATACATAGTTACAATGATGAATTACCTCTGATCACTGTATAAATCTCGCTCTTAATCGATCTCATTTAACGTAGTTCTGAGTTATCAAGGTAAGTTATTAAATTTTTCTTTTTTTACGTGAATCATTGAAAGCTCGTTGAAACTGTTCATCATAAATTCATAATAATGTTCACTTCGAATCAAAATATATTCTTTTTTCTATTCCCAATCTGATCTTATAATTATATTACGGGTAATTGTGGTCAAGAAATTGAACGGAAAGAAAAATGCAAGGGGAAGGACAAAAAAAACAAAGATTTGGGGGAAATACTTAAAAAGGCTGAGAGGAAGGAAATGACTCCTCATTGATGAATATAACACAAAAAATAAGTGTCTTATATGCGGGGAATTTGGCCGAAACAACGAAGTATGGTACCGATGCACTTCCTGTGGGCTTTTGACTCTGATGTTAGATGTTCCGCATGTTAGAAGTATTTGATCATCATTGTCAACATCATGACTACCATTGCCCTAACGTGAGTTCAATAGTGGTCAAAAACTGTATTCTTTCAAACTATCATTACCTACTAATAAATCGTAACTCTCAAGATTATTACTCTGACCACAATTGAAAGTCCTTCAATACAGAATTGTGATGTTATGTTCCTAATAGAGCAGTGATTTCTAATTTGAGTTTCATTCCAAAAAGAGCTTAACTGACCGCCATTACCCCCTTATTCCCTATATGCCAATTATTTCAGTTCCCATCAGAATTCTTCCTCACAACATCGTTCGTTTCTCAATATGTTGCACATCTCTAGCAGAACAGTCTGTCGCCTTCCGAGGTGCAGTTCTGCTCTTCCGCTACCGAATTACCTGCCACCAACATCCCCTACACCCCCATGCCCCTTAACGTTCGAGGAATTGAAAGCGATGGAGAAATTTAATTTGGACTTAACTAAAAGCAGTTAGTGACTGAGGTATTTCTTCCGTTCCGCCTAATTGGAACTAGAGATACCTGCTCGAATCGCGAAATTATCAATCTAACCTTGCGATAATTAACGATATTGAATCAACGAATGTCCAACTTTATAATTGATCATTTCATCCTGATTAAATACTCGGGGCTTTTGAAGATTGTACTCTTATAGGCGTAATTCATACCGAAATTTAATTAAGCTCAGGTCATACTCATGTTTTTATTTTTTCAATACCAAAAGCTTCATACTGCGATTGGACTGCGTTGACAACGAAGAATACCTTAAGCTCTATGATTTACCCACTTTCTTGGACTCTGTGGTATGAAGATCTCAAAGGAGTCAGCCAGAACAACAAAAGATTCTATCTCTTCATCACCCTTGATTACTTGTTTAGCAACGGTCATACAAATTTTGCCATTTTTTAACTGAAAATTTTCCTGAGAAAATAAATTTTGCCGCTCTTATATTTGAAAAAATGTGTTGCTAAGTTGATATCATAAATCCGACAAATGTTTTGAAGAAACAAAATAGCTCATCTTTTTCAGTGATTTATCCGTAAATTATCCGTGGTGAAAGAAACTTTGTATCTTTCAAGGTTTTGTAGGAAAAATACATAATCTTATTGAACGAACTGCAGCTGTCGGAACGTATATAAGGCATTTTTCTTGAAAATGCATATTTTGAGCTATTCCGAGTTTGATTCGCGGAAGTTGCTTTGGTATCTTTATGTACATGAATGCAAATGTTGTCAGGTGAATACGAAGACAAACATGATACACTGCGCAAAAAAATTAACCCACATTATGGAAATCTCAAATTTATTCTACAACTGAAGGTGTTCTCAATGATAATATTTTCATCAGAATTATGCATGCATATATTATCCACTTTCAACGTGTTTCTTCAATACAGATGTTTTCTCCCAGCAGGAATAAAAAAAGATGATATTATCAGATTTTGAATGTATTGGCTCCTTTCTAAAATCTCGATCAATTCTAGTGATCAATAGGTTTTCTTTCGTTCGATTTTCTACACTCGATACTCGATCGCTATGCAACGCGAAACACGCAATTTGACCCAAGAGGAATGTGCCCAAGCGGTAGTTTAGCGAGAAGAACAGTGGACATACACAAGAATTGCAGAAAGGTTTGGAGTTTCCCATACGACTGTGTCCAGAATGTTGCAGCGATTCAGGGAGACAGGTATGAATGTCCGAAGACCAGGACAGGGTAGACCACGGGTAGCAACTGCCATTCAAGAACGTTACTTGAGAGTTTCTTCGTTGAGACAACGGTTTGCAACCGCTCGCTTCCTTCAAAATCAGCTTGAGCAAACTCATGAGGTGCAAATTAGCACTCAGAAAATAAGAAATCGCCTCAGAAAATATGATTTAAGGCCTCGTGTCGCGGCAAGAGGCCCAGCTCTTATCCCAGCTCATCGAAGGGCGCGTTTGGATTTTGCGAGAGAGCATATCCAATGGGAAGAGGCCGATTGGGAAAGAGTTCTCTTCACAGATGAGTCTAGATTCTGCCTCTACCATTGTGATCGACGTTCCCTTGTATACAGACGTCCACATGAAAGATAGGCTCAGTGCAATTTCCTGAATACTACTGGTTTCGGTGGAGGATCGATTATGGTATGGGGTGGAATATCTTTGACTGCTCGCACAGACCTAGTGGTCGTTAATAATGGAGCTATGAATGAAGTATATACGGAACATTCTTGAAGAGCATGTAGTGCCATTTGCCCCATACATTGGTGAAAATTTCATTTTTATGGACGATAATGCCAGACCCAATCGTGCGCGCATCGTTCAGGAGTACCTTGAAGAGGTTGAAGTCTTTTGAATGGAATCGCCAGCAAGAAGTCCAGATCTCAATCCGATTGAGCAGGTTTGGGACGACCTCAATAGAAGGCTGAGAAGTTCAGAAAATCATCCAGCTACTCTTAATGACTAAGGAATCCAACTCGGAGAAATCTGGGAAGGATCAAATCAGAACATTTTAAGATCACTCATTTTGAGTATGAACCGTCGTTACCGAGCTGTAATTAACGCAAGGGGTGGAAATACCAAGTATTAAATCACCTATCAGCATTTCAGTATTTTGAGAATTTTTCATTTCTCTTCTTTCACATAAGATTCGGTGGAATCCTGAATTTTTCTTCCATTCAATGTGTCTTGTTTCGGTCAAAACCTTCCCGAGAGTACATAAAAAATAGGTTATAAAGTCAATGTAGAGTTAACTTTCATTAAAATTGAGATTTTCAGAATGTGCGTTAATTTTTTTGCGCAGTGTATATGAAGTCAATATCTGCTCCAGTTCCCATGCAGATTCCCAAATTTCCTCATTGATCCCAACTTCAATGAATGAGCCTCAATCAAGAAACAGCGTTCATTTCGTCTCTTATGAATTAGAGATCGCACCCTTGAATAGATGGCCATTAGAACAACCTGAGTGAAACAGGGTGAAATTGAACAATTCGTAGTTACTTGGAGGTGGTCCCGGTCGAATTCGAGACTCAGAAACTAATTCTAATTGCGATTTCAATGCTGACCCCTCACCGCAACTGGAATTCGGCAACTGTGCCATTTGTCGGAGGTTTTTGGATCCGCTCGGAATTCAATTCGAAAGATGGCCGAGGTATTTCGAAATGTATCATTGGCAGAGAGGAGTCAGGCAAATTTCGAACCAGCGGCTGTCAGCCCTTTATTGGAGTTTTGGTCTTTGGATGTTGACACCTCTTCCGCAATTGATCTTTCGGAATTTTCCGGTATATGGATGTGCTACTCAATATAAGGATTCAATGGATATACTACTTTCTGAAAGGTCGTTAAACCTTCCTGTGCCGCGAGTTTCATCGAAGAGACGTTAGTCTGAAATATTGCAATTTATTCTTCCTCCGATTTGTACAAATCTATGCTTCGTCCCCCTCGGACCTAAAGCTTAACTTTTAACTACAGATGCAACATTTTACACCGCTATTCCCCGAATAGCCCTTTTTTCCGTCTCCGGTTCGAGACCTGACTTCCTAACTCTGAAATCTCCCTACAACTGAACCCGAGCAAACTGAAACGTTCCCATTCAAGAATTCTCCAGCTTCTACTGTCACTTCTTCGTTTTCAAAAGCAATCGAAGATTTTTTTTCTAACCTCCTGTGAGCGGATTCCAAGAAGGTTGTCGTACCCGTTTGAGGTTTTCGGTTTGTTGCAGTTCCCGCGCTCTAGCCTTGAATTTTGCGCTGCCTCAGCATCCCGCAACCCAGGTCGTAAGACAAATCAGCCTGACACCGTCTCGACATACAAATTATTTTCGATCTCTTCCTTACGTTTTATGAGGAAACTTGATCCGAAAATCAGCTCTATTGCTTATCTTCTCGCATAAGTAGTATCGAGAAACACGAATAAAAATTTGGAAATCTAATTTATACAGGATGAGTCTTTGACTTGTACATATATGTCAACTGTAAATTCCTCCCATCAAAAGAAACACTTTTTTCCCATACTATTTTTCAAAATTCGGTTCCGTTTGGAAGATACAGGGTGTCAAAAATCCATGAAATTAACACTATTCTTTCCATATGGAAAGAATTCGGAACCGATATTTCGAATGAACTGAATTTTGGTTGATTGTCTACTCTATTCATGGTGCATATTCCTCAATTGAAACTTATTTCATATTTCTCCTGGTAAAAAAGTTACAGTAATTCACGCAAAAATACTATAAAACCACTTGAAAAAGATGAACGGTTCACGTTTTCGAAAGAATTAATTGTTTTAGAAAACAAAAGTATTCTTATATTTTTTCAATAAAACGCGTCGTTCTCAAGTTATTCCTAATTGTATAAGATTGAGTTAGAGGAAAAATCATGAATTTCAATAATAATCTGAATGCTGTCCTGAGTTGAATCTCCTCCAATATTATTTCTTCTCTGGTCTCTCAACAAGTTACCAACGTTGTCAGAATGTTTATCAACTTTGTCAAGACTAAAATCTCTATGATGAAAAAACATTTGATGTAGAGATATGTAATAATAAAATTCCACATTCGTGGGACATAAAATTGAATTCTAAGAAGCATGAAATTATACATTTTATCGGCAGTTTCTATTTAAAATTCATTGTTACCGGTCCTTCAGCAAAATATCTATCGAAACAATATAACTCGACACCAGAACGACACTACTATTACATCAATTCACTGAAAGTCATTTACATAATCATCACCTGTTTGCTTCATTCTCTGTAAATAAATAAAGCGTGAACTTCGTTTATGCCGTGTAAGGGATCACTGACTAACGTTTTAGGTTGGACTGGTTGGAGCACAGAACAACGGTCTTGCAACGCGGCTACATCCACGGCCTTCTGAAGCGAAGAGTAGGCCGTTGGCTAGTGAAATTAGGAACCTAGCTCTATATTGGCGAGAATCAGAACTACTCGTTTGGCATTTTCAAAGAGCAACGCCTAGACACCTTTAGCTATTGTGATAGTTCATCCGCTAACGATAGGGGACGTACTGCTTTCTTGAGTTCGCATTGTTTGAAGAGAAAATTGGCAATCTGGCATCGTCATTTCTAGAGTTCTGTGGGTGAATTGAATATCACAGATGATGGCTATGGTTAGGTCATTGACACCGAAACATATGACTTTGGTTAATGGAGTTAGGATAGGTTAGTGAGAAACCAATTTATATACGATCGTTTTAGAATATCGAGGAAATATGAACAAATTATTAGTGTCTATAAACTAATCTTCAGGACAATCGAAGAAGGAACTTATTTTGGTGTGAGAAATATAGCTTTTCAATTGCCGAAATGAGCGGACAGAACTAAGTGTTTTGTTAGGAAATATCGTGTTTATAACATTCTTATTGAAATAAGGTTAGTGCTTGAGTATTTTTTAAATATATCACCCAGAATATCTAATAATCACATCAATTTCAATCGAAAAATATGAACTTTGAGGTGTTTGTAAAACATAATATCAGGCACGTATTCAGCACTATTTTTTTTTCAAATGGCTATATCTCTTCAACAGAGCCGAATTCGGAAAAATGGAAAATGAAAAAAAGGTTTCCTTCAGCATCAAGAATCTATAGTTAGATTAGAATATATGTACAAGTCAAAGACTCACCCTGTATATCGAATACCCGCAATATTTCGATTTATTACACATCACTTTACTTCAACAAGAAAGGTGTCCATTATTTAGTTATGAGCTTTTTCAGAGCCTACTACGATATCAAATGGGTGGAAATAAAATATGCATCTTGAGATCCCAAATAGAAAACCTGGATTGTCGTAAAACAACTGGTATATGAATGACGTCTTTGAAGGGGTAGGTGGCATAAAAATAGTATGACCCAGTGAGGTCAAGCCTATATCGGCTCCGAATCATGTAATCGTGTCGTAGTAAACACCTATTAAGCAACCACACCACGACCTGCCCCAACTGTTAAGCACGAAAATAGTACCGACCCTCTAATGACTCACCCGAAGACATATTCGCATTAAGATCGCATCAGAGCTCCCACTCCTTCGTATGCGGAAAATACCATCAACAGCCCGCTGTTATGCAGACATTGCGTGCCTAAAACTGATAAGTAATGACATACAGCGGTATGGTAAGACCGGACACTCCAACCGCCGACAATCAATTCATCAGCAACGTTTGACGCTGCATGTTTGCGGGATGGCGTGCAAGAAACGTTGTACTTGGCTGTAAATAAATACATTTTACCCTAATAACCATTACTATAACGTTGAATTGGTCGGGTCTTCTTCCTCCACAGTAATTCCATAACAAATATCGGAAATGGAGGGTCGATTGAAGCGTTTCGATGGAAATAAATTATTCGAATGACATTCGGTATAGTCGATCGATTCTAGGCTCCTGGCAACGGGTGTTTTCGGTCAAATATTTCGACAAATCAAATTAGCGATACTATACTCCATTCACAATTATAAAATCACAACTCTGGCCTTGGAAATTTGACACATTCCACTCTGTATCGAAGTTATGACGTTTTTCAAAATATTTTTATGTTCCAAGTCAACACTATGTTGCCCCTCTACATTCTTAGCTTATTTCTCAGAATGTGAATTTATTCGGAAAATGAATGAATTGGAAGAGATGTGAGGACGAAAATAATTAACGTTTATATGAATTGATATAAAGGATTCCTTTTCTAGTTATTTGCATGAAAAGTACAAGAGATCACTGTTGAAATATATTATTTTTCGCCATGGAAGAAAATTGCTTTGCTTTCACATGATTTTCATATGCATGCCTGTGAAGATTTAATGTTTATTATCCTCTTGAACTGAAAGTTCAAGACTTGACATCAATTGTTGAATCAAGAATAATGGAACATTATATCCCTCTACTGGAATTCAAATAGTTGAAGGGAGTTCTGATGCAACAGGAACTTTTTCTTGGAACATAACCTTAATAGCTTTCTCAATAAAAATAAGAGTAGAAGATATACATTTCATTTATTTGATGTTATGAACAAGGAGTAAAATATTCTGACTGTATAGTAATTTATTAGTTTAAAAAATGTTCATACATTACAACCACAGTAGGTTTGTACAAATAATATGGAACAGGTCAAACATATGCTTCACATTTATCATCCACCTGTTCTAAAATAAGACACAAACTCCTCCACATTATAGGGCCCCTACAGCATCGAAAGCTTGTGTCTCTTTTGAAAGAAGTAGCACTAGATATAACATATTCTTTCGATTAAGAGCAAATACCTACCGTTGAATGTTACATACACAAATTTCTTCAAAATGGGCTTATACGAAGTGGTTCTTTTTCTGAAACGTGAAAACGATCAACGATTATCATTTAGAGACCGATGATGGCCATCCAGAACCCGTTTACTTAAGAAAATCGTGCAATTTCATTCTGCAAGTTCTTTCCTCATAATTCCTCGAAAATCCTACCTGAACCATATTTTCCGGTCGCTTTCGTGAAAAGATCGTATAAGGAAGCCTTTTTTGTCCATTTACTCATTCCAAATAAATTTTGAGCACCATAAACGATACCGAAACTAACCAAACTTCTGGGGGACCGGAATTTCGTTTGAAATCTTTCCAAACGGCCAGATACCTAAAAAAAACTTCGTTATCAAGTGTAAAAAAGGCGATTAGTACTTACTTTTGCTTTATTCGTGCTTATAAATCGATTTTTGGTCCAATTCAAATTTGCCGTTTGTACCCATGTCAAAATATCTTTGATACTTTTACTTTGATGTAAACAAAGAAACTGGCAACGCCGTTTTGTCATTAAAGATATTCTCTGTACGCGCACAGATTTTTCATCAGGTGCACCAATTCCTGAAAACGAAACCATGGCCAGAGTTGTGATTTTATAATTGTGAATGGAGTATAGTCACATCCTCAATTATGGCGCTTGTCTTAATTCTTCAATTTGGTCGCAAACTAACATTTCGTAAAAATCTCTTCTTCTTTTTCTTCTTCTCGTGCGATGCCCTTCGTTCATACATCATTCATGCAATACTAGAGAGACTCAGACCCGAAAGCACGCTGAGAAGAATGCCGCGATCCGACAAGTAGGAGTCCATCTCACCATAGAGATGGAAGGTGTAGGGTTCCCTAGGTCTGTTAACCGCAATACAGATAGATTACCGCTCGTGAACAGTATATGTTCCGCCGTTTTATCCGCGTTCCTGCACCAACGGCACAGGAAACACTCAGTTAGTCCCATTCTTTGCAGATGTTTGTTAAACAGATGGCCAGTCAATGCAGCAGTCACCAGAGACAATTGAATTAGATACAAATGGTGAAAACCTTGCAAGGTAGCCGTAAAATACAAAGTTTTCAGTCTTTAACTGTGTTCTCTGCTGGCTAGTTTTCTCTCAAACAGATCTCTCCATGTAGTGGTCGATGGAGTTTTATCTGACTCTCTACCCATAAATGCTGGTTGTCCGCAGAGATCAGTTCTGGCTCAACACTATTTCTATTTCACATCAACGATTTGCTGGAAGCAACTTCGTGTCCAGTGCACAGCTTCGCGGATGATACTGATGATAGAACCCTCCATACCGCCTTTTCTTCTAGGGCTCCAATATCAGCTCGCCAAATTAGAAACGAACGAGGAAGAAATGTTAACAACATAAATATGGACTTGGCAACAATTCTTGAACGGGGATCTGATAACTTGGTGGAATTCAACGCAAACAAAACACAAGCATGTCTTTTCTCTAGAAAAGCCGATCTTACTGTGCCCAGCATAGAATTGTCGGGAGTAACCATACCATTGAAGTAATCCATTTCGATGCTAGGTATTACTGTGGGTAGTAACCTTTCTTGGGAGAATCACGTGAGATCCATTGCTGAAAGTGCATCCCAAAAACTTGGTTTTCTGTTTCGTGCCAGAAACTGTTTCACCTCAGGTCAGCTGCTTATGATCTATAAGGCACAGATTCGACCTGTCCTGGAATACTGTTCCCATATTTGGAGTGCTGCACCTAAACAAATCCTAAAACTCTTGGATTCTGTACAAAAAAGGGCAATTCGTCTCGTCGGTGATGCCTCGCTTACAAACTCGCTCACTTCTCTGGAACACCGTAGAAGAGTAGAAGATCTGTCTCTATTTTATAGATGTTTCCATGGGCGATGCTCTCCTGAATTATCAGCAATCATTACCCCTCTGGCAGTCTCTTCGAGACTAACACGTCAAGTTAAGTCTTCACATCCCTTCGTGGTCACTTTGGAAACCTGCAGAACATCTCTCTTCAAATACTCGTTCATCCAACGAACAGCGAGGCTTTGGAACACATTGCCTAGGGAGGTGTTCCCCTAGGCATATAACCTCCAGGAGTTCAAGAAGATTACCAATTCCTACCTGCTTGCCCTTGGTTCTCACGATGTTCTCTGAACATTACTGGACATTCCTTTTCGTGAGAACCACAATATAAAAAAAAACACTGCTCAGCACAATTGATACAAATTGCGACAAATTCAAACGATGTGTTTGTGGCTACATCAAAATCGAGATAGATAGATCAACAGTCTTTTCATGTCGTTGAGCAAACCTCAAAACTGCCACTCAGCCTACCATTCAAAGTAAGTGTCTAGTACATTCTGACGAAGATGGTGGAACACCTCATCGCAATTCAAATTGAAGGCGTAATGTCTGCAACAGACTTCCTGACCAGACTCCGACCCAAAACATCGAATCCATATCAGATTGAAATCCCAGAACAGCAGTCCGAACATCTAGCCAACGTCCGGTCGATCCTCGAGTTTCCGAACTTTCCATGTATTTTCCGATTGTCTGATTAGATCGCGTGGATCAACTGTCAGAAACCCCGAGGGTTGAATGACACGGACCGCTCGAATTTCTATTGATTGTCAGTGGTTTAGTTGCGGAAGCTTCAGCAGCAGATACTGTACCGAATTATGTGTCCTGTTTCATTTTAGTTAACCACAGGAAGGGCGGTTCAAGTTTATTCGAATGTGAAACATACACACATCACAACCTAGGGGGCAAGACTTTTGTCTTGCCCCCTAGGTTTCTCAAGAAAGAAACAATCTATGTTCTTGAAATGAGATGAATATTTTCCTACATTTCAACTGCTATGACTTCAAAAAGGAAAAAACAGGTTCCTCGTGTCATGGGCTATTCGAATCACCCCCATGTACATTATGCTATTTTTCACGGTTTTCGAGTTATGAATTTTTTTATGAACTTGAGAATTTTCGACTTGAACATCTTGAAAAAAATATTGAAAAAAAAATACAAGACTTCTCTGTGAAATTCTTTTTGTAACTCAATCTCCATGAATTGTACTTTTATACATAAAATAACCAGATTCGTAACTTTGATAAAATTATGGAAATGTTGGTCTCAAGTGAAAAAGTTACGTAAATTGGATTATGATCTGAATTTTCGAATCAAAATTAAAAATGTAAAAAGGCTAATTCACGGTTTCTTATTATGAGTAAAAACTGCGCTCATCAGTCGGCTTTTAGAATCATTGATAAAAAAATGGTACTTAACACTCTACTTTCGCTAGAATTAGCCTTCAAAGTCATCGAGGTGGAAAAAAATCAAAGAACTAGACATTTACTACAAAATTATTTTTTGCCATTTTAAGATAGTTCTGATCAAGTTATGACAGAAAATGATGAAAATTAATGAAAATTAGCTTTAGATGTTGGTTAAGAAAAGTTCTAGATAAAAAAAGAAAAAGGTATGACAATAAATCACACATCACAATGTAAATAAAGAGAAATTTATTTATAAAATACACAGTAGGTGTTTAAACTGGCCACCTCCAGCCTCAATACACATTCTACACCTTCTTAGGAAATTTTCTTTCAATCGCATAAAACCTGCCCTGTTCTCTCTTAGGATACGTTCTTATCTTAAGTCGCAGCTCGTCTTCACTTGAACATTCTCGGGCGTAAACAATTTCTTTGAAATAACCCCAAACGAAAAAATCGATGGGATTAAGGTCAGGTGAACGTGGGGGCCCCTTGATTGGTCGACTGCGCCCGATCCATCTGATCAACTCAAGTCCGTAATCATTTGAATGAACGATACCCGAACAGATGGATCGGACGTAGCGGACCAATCAAGTGGCCCCCACGTTCACCTGACCTTATTTCCATCAATTTTTTCGTTTGAGGTTACCTATTTCAAATAAATTATTTACGCCCGAGAATGTTCGAGTGAAGACGAGCTGCGACTTAAGATGAGAGAAGCCGAACGTGTCCTAAGAGAGAACAGGGCAGGTTTTATGCGATTGAAAGAAAATTTCCTAAGAAGGTGTAGAATGTGTATTGAGGCTGGAGGTGGCCTCTTTGAACACCTACTGTAAATTTTATAAATAAATTTCTATTTATTTACATTATGATCGCAACTACTTGCCCTCGGAAATTTAATCTTCTATAAACTACAAAAATTTTTATGATGATTGTTTCAAAAATATAGCTTGTACTCATGAAAAACGGAAAACATATTCAATAACCCCAGATCTAACGATTAACCTGGTTTTTTTAATTGAAAAACTAATTGAATCGAAAAAAAGAAAACTATTTGCCTACGGGACGTTCTTCAACTTCAGTTTAAAAAAAATCAAGTCTCTACGTCGTAAATTAGGGTATTTACTCGTGAAATAAAGAGACCACTTTTTGAATGGAGATTTACCACGATTCAAAAGGTGATACTGCCCCTTAATGGACATTGTCTGGTTCCGTAATACCTTGTGGCTAGAGATTCTTCTTATAGACGATCTACTGTTGAAACAGTGAAAACACAGAGCCTGCAAATCTCATCTGCTGACTTTCCCCCTCCTCTCCTACCATCAGACACTCTAAATTTAGTCCAGAAGTGGTTCTCCAGAAGGTAATTCTGTAGTCCAACTCTCATTGTTGGACCGTTGCGTCATATTGGTCTTTTTCAAGCCCACATATAGGCTCAGGTCAAGGTGTTAACCTTGATGCACTTTTTGCAACGTAATTGGCTTTTTCATTTGCTTCAACATCACATTGCCTGTAGCCAGTTGCTTTCCAAGAAGCTAATTATTGTTATTGCTGGCGCTGAATTATTCCTGGCTTCGAAGCTGAAGATCGTCAGGGTTGTAAGTCCTGAATCTTCATATGGCAGAACATAAGGTTGCAAGAGGAAGAGAAGATGAGGAGAGTAAAATAAGAATCCTGCTATAGGTACCTAATCAAAGACCGTATACAAATGATACGAAAAAGAAGAAACTCATCAGGAATTGGAGTAAGGATTGAACGAGAATAAATTCGCTCTCACAAAAACGCCTATATCTCTTGAACCAATTGAGAAAAAAAATCAAAATTTGATCATAGTCGGAACGTCAGAAACATGTGGAACATACTTCATAGATATTCCAATTCTCTGTCGCAAAATGTAAAGCGAAGTGAAACCACGAGAATTTATAGTGAAACTTTGTCAAAATAATCAAAAATGAAGCTTCAAAAGAATCGCAAAAGAGGCTCGCGTTCGTCCGGAAACGGTATCAAGAGTTGTTAATCGCTTCGAAGAAGATCTTACAATTAACCGCAAGGAAGGAACCGGGAGAAAAAAAGGGGTTTCATATCCCAAAAAACGTGAAGAAAGCCATCAGCCTTTTTCAGAAGAATCCTAACCTTTCAGGACGGAAAGTGGCCCAAATAGTGGGTTGTTCGCAGTCAACCGTTCAGAAAATCAAGTCGAGTTGTGGGCTTAGAACATACTAAGTGTAGAAAGTGCCAGACAGGAACGCTGTGAAGAATCAAGAAGCGAAATCGAGAGCAAAGAAGTTAAAAAAAGATTTCTTGAAAAAACTTTTTCTGTTGCGTGATGGACTACGAAACCTATGTCTTGGCTGATTTCTCGCAACTTCCTGGTCAGGAATTTTACACTGCAGATTCTCGTAGAAATGTTGACGAACAAATCGCGTGAAGAAACAAGCAAAGTTTCCTAAAAAATTCCTGGTTTGGCAAGCAATTTGTACTTGTGGGAAAAAGAGTAAATTTTTCGTTGGCCAAGGCTCCTTTGACTAGAAGATATACATCGAGGAATGCTTGAAAAAGCGACTTTTACCATTTTTACGTGAGCGCGTTGTGTCAACGATCTTTTGGCCAGATTTAGCTTCATGTCACTACAGCAAGGCCAACAAGGAATGGTACGAAGCTAATGAGGTGGTTTTTGTCCCCAAAGAGGCCAATCCACCAAATTCCCAAGAACTCAGGCCAATCGAAAGATATTGGGCCCTGGTAAAAAGAGAATTAAAGAAGACTAAGAAATCAACGAAAACATTAGCGGAATTCAAGCAAGACAGCATCCCAGAAAGTGACTGAGAACACTATAAGAAGCATGATGGGAAGATTCCAGAAAAAATCCATGAATTTTGTAGAAAATAGTTTTGGTTCTTTATTGTAAAAACAGTTTTCATTAGAATTAGCAGATGATTCGAAAATGAGTTTGATTTTCGAAATCGGTCCAGTGGTTCAAAAGATATAAGCGTTTTTGTGATAGCGAATTTATTCTCGTTCAGTCCTTATAGACTAATGGCCATCGACGAGTCCCAATCCCGATGTCCCTGATATATGCCACCTCATCCATTATGATCTTCTAGGCAGCCCTATGAGTTATACCGACCGCTGTGTGCTGTTCCAACGGAGATATCTCCTCAGGATCGTTCTGTAATGCAATCAGATCCCGCTTCACTAATTCACAAAACAGCTAGATGTCCACATAAATTCAGGGACGTTCGCATAAATCGCTGCGAAATCCGTTTCGATTTAAGTATCCAGCGTCGAGGACGGGAGGATCGAATTACTGCACTGCTGTAATTCCCCCATTGTCCCCGGTTTCATCGTGGGCGTTATTATTGTCGATATATTAGACCGCCATCGGATACCGATAACGTATCGTCGGTCACATCGGGTTTCCTAAGGATTGATGGCCGTTAATCCCACCGGATTTTTCGTTGTTGGGTTTTTTGTTCGGCGCTAGATATATTCAGTAATTCAGTATCTGCATGCGGTTGGTTTGACGCAGAGGATGCAAGGAACATTCTACGAAAGTGGGGACTGGTTCCACTGCAAGTTCAAATAGCTCACAGTCAATTCAGCCAAATCTGGTCACCGAAACGATGGAGTATACCACCATGCAGTTATTTAATTGTAACACGGTTTGTGTGTTTGGAATCTTCACTATCTTCTCACTTGAATGAAAACAAACCACAAAAAATTTCTTTTGGTCGGGCGAATCGGTTTTCAGCGAATAAAGATGGTTGTAATATTGAAAATATTCCGTAAAAATGCCAGGACATTTAATTTCTCAGTTTGACCAGGCAAGAATAGCAGCCTTACAAGAAGAAGCTTGGTCGAATCAGCAGATTGCGCAACATTTGAATATTCTGCGGACTTCAGTAAGGCGTATAGTGGCCATAGAAACCCGCAGCGTTGCCCGGAGATTGGTGCCTGGTCGACCCAGGGTAACATCTGCAAGGGACGACCATTATATCGCGAATCACCTGGACATAAAGCTAGCCTTTGCAATGGGCAGAACACCACAAAGATTGGCTCTTACCACAATGGAGCAACTTTTTTCGGACGAGCCAAGATTCGGTTTACAAAATGGTGGTCGACGAGAAAGGGTTTGAAGAGGCCCAGGCGGACTAGAGCGATTCAATTTCGCCCATGAAGTTGTGCCCTTTCAAGGCGGATCTATAATCTATATATTTAAAAGAAAGATGTTGGTTATACCATTTATAACTCGAGATCGGATGGACTGTTTGTTATGAAACCTACACATATGGATTCGTCTACGGTCTGGTTATTATAAAATACAATAAAACTTTGAGAAAGTCGATGAAAATTTCACTTATAATAATAATAATAATAATAATAATAATGAAGGACTTTTATTGATTATCTAATATAAGCATACAGTCATTTTTACATTTATAGAGGGCGAGGTTCAGTTCGTTCTGAGTATATAATACCCCGAACGTCTGTTCAACTAACCCTACTAGTACTGCTATAATCCAAACGCTATACTACCAATAAATTTACGAAAGAAAACAAAAGAATACCAAAAAAAAAATACCCAAAAAAAATACCTATACATATGAAATAAACCATGAAAAAGGAAGCAAAAAAAAGTAAAAATTGTAGAGGTATACCCGTACCACAGAAATATTAATTATTGATTAAACATTCTGTAGCAACATGCTCCCATCTACGTATCCTCTCAGAGTTTCCAGATCATATTCAACACTATTTTTCTGAATTTTCTCCTTGAAAATGATGAATCGATGCTCGTGTAGTCAATAGGGAAGTCATTCAAACACTTTGCGATGTTATACGAAAACGAACGTTTAAAAAGCTCCATTGAATGCGATGGTATTGTAAGTCTTCCCCTAAATCGAACATTGACATTGTGCACGTCACAGCGAAACCTAATCTTATTGTACAAGTATGGTGGTGATTTCTGAACCACCACAGAAAAGAACTGACAAGCCGAGTGAAGCTGGCGTCTCTGTGCCATATTCAGCCAAGAAATCTCCTTCAGCTTGTGACTTATGTGGTCGAATTTTCGGATACCGTAGATCAGTCTCAAGCAAGAATTCTGCAGTTTTTGTATTCTGTTTGCATCTGATACAGTAATACAAGGTCCATAAACGGTGTCGCAATAATTGGGATGGGAAAGGACCAAACTATCGCAGAGTAGTGCCTTCGTATGAACATCAAGAAAATGTCGGTTATGAAATATGAGCTTTAGGTTGGCGTATGATCTCTTCAGAATCTGAGAAACATGACATGAGAATCTCAAGTCTGTATCAATGTAGAGTCCAAGGCTCTTAACATTATTCTGAAATCCTATATTGCAGTTGTCTATCTTCAACAGTTGACTGTACCTTTGGATAAAAATGTTTCTATCCTTCTGCCTCCCGAAAAGTATGGCATTGGTTTTCTGCGGGTTCAACTTGAGTGAATGATTGAGAGAGAACTGTATGAGATTACTCAAATCGAAGTTCAAGGCAGACACAGCCTGCAGACTCTCATCTAAGTAAAATGATAAGCAGAGCTGTGTATCGTCGGCGTAGTAATGCTGAGTACACGATTGAAAGGCAGCTGGGAACTTCGATATGTAGATGCTGAAGAGCAGGGGCGAGAGCACAGATCCCTGCGGTACACCGGTGAGCATGCTCAAGAACATCGACTGCTCCCCGTCATAGACAACTGTTTGGGACCTATCTGTTAGAAAAGCCGCTATCATATTAAGTGCAGACTCCGTCAAGCCCACATACCGCAACACTGCCCTCAAAACATCGTGACTCAACGTATCAAATGCTCTTGAGTAATCAAGCAACGTCAAAATGGTCAGCTTGCCTTCATCAGTTGCCGTCAAAATATCATCTGTAATCGATAGTAGGGCAGAGCTGCAACCATAACCTCGTCTGAAACCCGACTGAGACATTGGCAGAATTTTATTTGTTTCCACATACTCTCGAAGTTGGCCCTCAAGCACTCTCTCCAACACTTTCGAAAGGGTTGGTAGAATACTTACTGGTCTTAAATCGTTAAGGCTTGAAGGATTCGTCTTTTTAGGAATAGGGATGATACGAGCCGTCTTCCATTGCGCCGGAAATACAGAGTTTGAGATGGAGTAATTCACGATATGGGTTACATATGGCAGCAGGTGAGGCAGGCATAGATTCAAGGTGAATACATTGATACCATCCAAGCCAGCTGCGCCACTCTTGATACCAGCAATAATTTTCAGAATTTCTATCTCTGAAACGGTATGAAAACTGAATTCCGCTTCTGTTAAACGATTGTTTTTATAAAACGATATCTGTTCTTGGTTGGGGTGCAAATTTGGTACTGAACCAACAAAATGAGAATTTATTTCATCTACATTGGCCAGGTATTGTGGCAAACTCACCGGAGATTTTTTATTTGATTTAATATTCATGGATTTCAGAGTCCTCCACAACTCTTTTCCGTTTTTGTCCCTAAGTTTGTATTTGTAGAATGCTTTCTTTTCTCTTCTCATGGTGGCAGTAAACAGATTGCGCAGCATTTTATAGTTAGTCCAGTCGTTTTTGTCCTTATTTTTTTTGAATCTAGATAAAGCTCTATCTCTATCCTTTTTCAGTGTGCGCAGGGTCTCCGTGAACCAAGGAGCATATGGTTTGGTAATGCGATGGGTTCTGTACGGTGCATGTATGTCTAGAAGGGTGATTACGTTCTCACATAAAAAATCAAGTTTGTCATCAATATCATTAATATCATATATATTGCGCCAAGGGATAGAACGCAAATGGCAGTCAAATTGTGACACGTTCAAATTCCTGAAATCCCTTGCCGTTACAAACTTCGGATTTGGTTTACTCACTTTCAAATTAACATCGCAAGAAATCAGTTCATGATCTGTAAAATGCACAGGCTCCACCCTTATAGACGAAATTGTATCACAGGAGTCAACAACTAAATAGTCTATCAATGAGGCAGACTTATCACTTATTCTAGTCGGTTCATCAACCATCTGTCTCAGACCAAGCCCCTCAAAAAAATTCACGACGAATTCTGCTTCAGCACTGTTAACCCCCAGCAAATCAATATTGAAATCGCCGAAACAAAGAATCCTATCCGTCCCTGGTATTATCTGTGATAACTCAGATTCGAATACATCGAAAAAAAGTTTGTTATTGAAATTAGGTGGTTTATAAGTGGAACAAACAGAGATAATCGCTCCGGGTAACTTCAATCTAATCCACACCTGCTCTATATCTCCACTACTCGGCAAAACCACACAATTTAAATGATTTCGCACAAAAATTCCAACTCCACCCCCACGACCCACTCTATCCCGGCGCATAAAATTATATCCAACAACAGCAAGATCATTATTTGTTACATCAGAACTCAACCAAGTCTCACAAACGCACACAATATCAAAATCATTAGCATACAAAATATTCTTAAAATCTTCTAAATGAGCAATGAGTGATCTAACATTGAGATGAGCACATTTAAGTCTGGTGTCCAACATTCTTGAGGATACGTTTACATTTCACCTGTGGATAACATAAACAAGAAAAACAAAGTTATTTCAATGAGAGCAGATATCGAAAAATCAAAATTCAATGCAATAACAAGCCGTTTGGTTCAACGTGATCAAAACTGACCTGCGAAGATATTAGGGGGTATACTCTACTAAAACAAAAACTGAAATAAAATGGAATGGAATAACCGAGTGAAATATTCTAAGCAAGTAAATTAAGTAAATTAAGCCACACATTCAGTAAACTCCCAGATCAAGTTCATATCAACAGATTATTATAAAGATCCTATTATGTTTTCAGATCATTTTCAGAAACAATTTCACGTTTCTGGTTAGAGATATTAGCATATATGTGTCCATTTCTTGTCCAAGTGGATCTAAATCCAACTTTTTCACAAGTTTTTTTGAAGATTTCCATTTTAGTACTTGTTAGCCATTCGCTAACAACCACAGAAGTTCCCTTCAGACATTTTTTAGTATTGAATATTTGATTACGTATCCATCTATTCACGAACATTATCGACACCGGCCGTGGTCTCCTTGTTTGACGATCTTCTTTCTTACCCAAACGATAACAATAGTTGATATCATTTGCAGTTATCGAGATGTTCGGCATATGTGAATTGATAACGTCTACCACGACGTCACATAAATTATTCCTTTCGGGATTTTCTTCGATTCCACAGATGACGAGACCATTTGAGAGTTCGACCTGCCTCTGATCATCTATCTTCTTCTCACACATTATAGATTGATGTTGTAACCTAGCGACTTCTGAACGTAAGGAATCAATGGAGTTTTGAGTATTTACTTCGAATGTTGTGATTTTTTCCAAAATATTCTTGAACGATGCATCGTTTTGACATTCCGAGGATGCTTTTTCATTAGTGTTGGACACAATAAGATTTTTCAACTCACGTACATTCTGCTTCATGCTTTCTTCCAACCTTTGTAGTTCTAAACTAAAATCTACTGCATTGGCTTCCTGGTTTGTTACAGTATTATTTGTACGTGTTATTCTCTTCATGGTGTTCAAAGAGAAAAAACACTCACGTTAGGTTATTTTCGAACAGCAAATTTGACCCTTAACACAATTTTATCTGGGAGCCACCTCAAACACGTCTTATTTCCGTGGCATGTACAATATAATAACTTATACAGGAAATGCTTTTCCTCCTTTTGAGTAAGGCCACCAGATGTCGCTACAGTTACGCTATCGCTTATTCGTATGTACTTCACTTGATAATCTCCGCGTTAGATGGCGATTTATACAAATAGTGTGTACAGTGACTATATTCCCTCTAAAGTCACTGTAATAGTGTGTTGGGCGAAACCAAAATGTCTTAGCGTAGGAGTACAGATGTCTAAAATGATTAGATTTCGTTGAGATATGAGAAATGTTTCGTTCCTACCACTTCAGATGGCGCTATTCACACATTATGACGGATGATTATTAGTTATTTTTATAGTTTTATTTATTCCAAATAACGTAATCGTGAAGGTACTATATTTGACATTATCACAATTAAATGGCGATGAATTTGTTGAGGCTTTCGCGGCCATCGATTGATGTCATCTGTTCTTTTTTCGAGTCGTCGGTTTGAAATGGTCGAAAAAAAAACATATGACATCAATTACTGTGTAATTTACATAGGGCTTATAGTACCATGAAAGGCTATTAACAGACCCAGAAGCGGGTGAATATAACAGTGAATTTTTATCGGAATGTCAAGTAAATCGGATTTTGGCGATCAATTCCAATCGTGAGATGTCCATTCTCATGTTTTCTCATAAGTTTTAAAATATATTTGCGGAAATAACTGAAGCCAAAATTTCCATTATTAGTGATTGACATATTATGACATATTATTTTTGTGTATCTGTTCTGTGTGACAGCTCATATCCATGGAAACATTCGACAGTTCAAAAATCAGAGGACCAAGCCGTTGATCTCCGATCACCGGTGATTACGATTTGTGAAATCCACCGTAAGTATCATTTAGGTGGAACAAAGTTCGCCGTGCCAGCTAGTATATGGATAAATTGTGATTTTTTTCTTATTTTGTCTCATCCTGCCTAAAACAAAGTGTAACAAACGAAGATTTTCTATCGAATATATTGCAGTTGAAATGAAGGAAAATACTCATTCCAGAACATAGAGAAAGAGAACATCATTCATCATGGAAGGTGTTAAATTCGTCATAGATATCTGCAATATTTATACACACAAAGCACAGGCTGGGAATAACGTTCTGAATCGAATATTTCTTAAATTGGTTGAAAAACATGACCTATTCTGGATATGGTATCGTAAGGAAAGTTTAATCCACTTGTCTATTATGCAGGTCACACTCTAATCAACCACACCAATTAAGTAAAAAAGTGTCTCACAAACTAAATCAATATACCCGCTATCGATTCTCGTATAGCTTGAATTTCCACTTCAAACAATTAAATATTTTCAGAGAAATATATCCTACTTGAGCATATCTGGTATGTCTAACAGACATAAACCTTGAAAACAATGTTCAATCAGGTATCAATTGCAACATGATTGATGCCCCTCACTCTGCCCACTGGTGCCCAAGTTCTTGAATAATAAATAACCAATAGACTCGATACATCGCAAACAGAGCATCAGGTGTTGGAACTTTAATTGATTCGATACAGCGCAAACCCTAAATGTCATTCAAGGCGGTCATATTATGGAACGATTTGATATCCAGTGAATAATTCACAGTTTCCCTACGAGTGCCTAAATCTATTATTAAGCAGGCATATCGAAGTCCTCGTGAATAATGTATATCATAATTCCGACCACAAAAGATTCGGGTCACGATCTCGATAGTGCACGCAATATTATCTGTCTTTATGGATGGCATACTAACATCTTGGAGGGAATGGAGACAAAGACTTTGATTTTGACGACTTGAATATTCATTAATTTTATGGATCTAGGATGAAGGTTTGAACCTAAAGTATGATTTTGCCATTGACGAACTCAACATTGGTCTTCGAGATTCGAATACACCCTGAAAATTTCGAGTTTCTGGGTTTATACGATTGATACGAGGATGTATTGATATCTAGTTAGCCTAGACCAGTTCCATGCATAAACAAAATATTGCGATACCATATCAACGAACATTAACTCTTTAGAAGTGTCAGTTTAGAGTTCGACCTCAAAAAAGTAAACCAGAGTTACGCAAAAAAAAGATGTCCACCGAAATTGTAAAAATCGAAAAATTGGAGAATCGATCCATCATCAATTACCTGTATTTAATAGGGTTAAGAGGTAAGCAGATTTACGACGATATGCTTAATACCCTTGGTGATCAATGTCCTTCGTATGCGACCGTGAAAAATTGAAAGAGGTAAATTTTCCATTGAAGATGATGACCGATCAGGAAGGCCAGTTTCTTTGTCAGTCCCCGAAAATATCGATGCAGTTCATGACATGATTTTATCAGACCGTCGAATTCGGCTAAAACAGATATCTGAAATCTGAAGCACTGAAGATTTCATACGAACGCGTTCGTCATATAGTTCACGTCAATTTGGACATGAGCGAAATTTCTGCAAAATGGATCCCCAAATGTTTGAATGTTGACCAAAAGCGTGCAAGGGTAGAAGCATCGCGTTCGTTCTGTGCTCGATTTGAAAACGATGTAGACTTCTAAAACCGAATTGCTTCAATGGATGAGACTTGGGTACATTTCTACGATCCAGAAACAAAGCCACAATCGATGAAATGGCGACACTCTGGTTCTCCAAGACCTAAGATAAGGGATAAGGGTTGAAAAATAACTGAAGATTACTATTCGACATTACTGACCACTCTATGGGAAAAAATTGAAGAGAAAAGACGCGGAAAGCTATCCAAAAGTATTTTGTTTTCACAGGACAACACCCCAGTACACAAATCTCATGTTGCCATGCAAAAAATTAGTTATTTAGGGTTAGAATTACTAGAACACCCCCCTTATTCACCAGATTTGGCTCCGTCCGACTATCATCTCTTTCCTCAACCGAAAAAAAGTTTAAATGGTCCTAAATTTCCTTCCAACGAGGAGGTTATGAAATCTGTGGAGGACTGGTTTGCAGGGCAAGAAGAAACATTTTTTTTGAAAAGTCTAGAGATGTTGAAGGTTCTCTGTAATACATGTATTCAATTAAAAGGAGAATATGTTGAGTAATAAAATATTTTGACGTTGAAATTTGGTTTGGTTCTATAGATGGCTAAGAATTTTTCAATATATCCTCGTACATATATGGTTATATCGAAGAGGATTTGGAATAAGATAATAAGAAATGATTTCATGTATTTCTTGGGTAATATGGATAAAAACATAATGAGAATTGGATTTATTGAACCGCAGGTTATCACCTAATTCTCCGGCCGTCCAACGTTGCATATTTTCCCTAAGGAGCTTCTGCAGTCGCGGAAATAGGAGGGGAGGAATCCCTCCAGGAAAAAAAAGATGGCCCGGGTCAGTGGTCTCGGCCGATCGATGTAGAAACGGGACTCGGGGAGGATATATTTTCATTGTTTTACGATGCAAGTTATTCGGTGATATCGAATGGGAAACAGGCTTGGGAGATATTATCATTTTCGGGAATGGACGGATATCGCGATGCGACCGTGAAATATGATGCCGAGAGGCGCAGTCAGGGAATATTCGGACGATTATTCCGGTTACTTTAGGGCCGATCCTCTTTATTGTCTCGTTTCTGGATTGGTTAGAGGAAGTCTCAGGTTCAGTCTTGAAGTGGGTATTATAATTAGGATTGAACACGAGAGTGCAGAGAATACTGGGAGGAAAATCTATCAAGACTTTCCTATTCTGGAGACGTGGCTACTAATTCATTTTTTAAGGTATAGAACAACACTATTTCAAGTGGCGACCACTTTGTCAGCTGTAAAGTGATTTATTTTCAGTTTGGTCATTGAGTTTGAATATACATAGAGACACAGCCCAGTTCAACGATTTGAAGCTAAATTTTGTGTAGTTCCTTCACCGATTCATAGATGGATAAGTGTGTTTCAGAGAAGCGAATATTTTTACTCCCGCATCTGGCGGTAAGTAGCTGAACTATAAGGGACTATTTCCGAAGCCGAATGCGATGACGATCAGGACCGGCATATGGAAATGTGGGATGTTCAGTATTTCATCACCTGATTTTTTGATGCAATAAAACGACAATTATTTTCGATCTTTCATGAATATAAAATACTGATGTATGAAGAAATAAATGCATGCAATTTTGTCTTCATTCACAAGTATTTCTAAATAGATTTTCTATGAATTTTTAAAAATATTTAATTTTTTATAACAGCGGGATGCTTCTGTGTCGAGATTCCTTTGGTTTTTTTCTGTCCCCTGTACAGCTTCACTCTAATCAGTTGTCTCAACAAATGAATCCTGTGCTTTTCAAATTCTCGAGTTAACGGAGAGTTCCAATCTTCTATAAATTATTTTTTTTTTATTTTCCTAAAATATACCTTCGAAGTCATATCTTTTCTGATTTTGTGACCATAATTTTCTTTATGACCAACAGCGCTTTCCTCATCAAATGTTTGAAATAGGTTAAGGAATTCTCAAATGTATCCGATTTCGATTTGCAATATATATCCAATCATTACCAAGCTTATTCAAATCATCAATGAGGAGTGCTTTTTCGCACTTACCGCTTTTTTTTTGGCGATGTTCCTAATCAAATACCCCGAGAAACTTGCGATTGAGTTGGATTCTAGGTTATTTAGGGGTTCAATTAACTCTTTATTCCTTATATATCCTCACTAGGCTCACCGTTGCCCGAATCCGCAGAAGAAATGGTCGAATCTGTCCAATCAACCACATCAATGGGCCTAATTTCAGATTCTCCCATTCTCCCAGTCAGAGACATATTATCCCATTGATAAGTCTATGCAACCAGTCATGACCGACTGCAACCCAAATCTGAAGCATCGAGCTGAGGGGTTAGGATCATAACCCCTACGCTGTCTTATTTTGGAGAATGAATTCTCGATTGGGTCCTGGTTGAGCCGACTTTTTATCAAATGAAAATGTTTCTTTCGTTTCCTCCCACAATTGAAGGATGCTACTGATGGTTTGTATCAAACCGTTGAAAAAGTAGGGAATATTTTTCCCAACTGTCCAAGACTAACTGAATGAATTCAATTGATTTCGTCAGAGTTTTTATTGCTGATGGCTGATAATTTCCTTCAAATTTTCCATTCGAATTGAGGCAGTCGAGAAGATCATTCATTTTCAGAATGAACTGAGCAGTTGAATTGGCACTTCTCGACCTCAGCGCACCAGTTGCAATGACTGTTCTCATAGCCGAATATAAAGTTCTGATGAAAATCTGCGTGGCCAATTTAACCTTTTGGAGGGACGCCTTCCAGAAAGCGTTTGGATTTATGTGGTTTTCAGTTATCTTCAAGAGAGTACGAGAAAGACAAATTCTTTTAATCGATTAAGTACGTTTCTTTTATGTCCCTCCAAGAAACATTTTCACTCCTCATTTCCTACCTGGGAACACTTCTTTGGAGAAATTCATGGCTAATAGTTCATCATTATTGAATCACACCGTTTGTAACGAATTTGGACGAATCCGACCCTGCCTACGATTCATAGAACTTGAGGAAAATAAATCTCCTACAGATTTCTATAAATGAGTAGTGACAAAATGGATCGGACGAATATAGTTCCTTTAGTAGTTACTATGTGCCGCCACTTAAGTTGGCAAATTGGCAAGTAAACTGCCAAAAATTTGTGCATCAAATCAATGAACTGGGTTGTGTCTCTATGTATATTTAAACTCAATGGTTTGGTTTAGCATTTCAACATGAAATGACTAACGTACGTCCCATAAATAAATTTCAGAGTCCATAAAAGTGTTGCCGTTTCTTGCTTGGGCAAAATTTTAGATCTTCCACTTTTTGCAAGGAATACCTTGCTCACCTTCATCGATTGTCCGATGAATAGTTCTACAGGATATATTCTGATTTTCAAAAATTCGTATTATCTCGGCTTTATCGACTAGCTCAACTGAATAATAAATACTTTTCCGGATTCCATTTTTGTAAGCCATATCGACTTGACCAATTGAATAACTGAAGTGTTAAAGTGAAGTCAAGGTTGCAAACAAACTGCTATTTCAATAGCAACCTATCGTCTTCTTCTTATCACTACTATTATATTGGTCTATGTTACGTCCATCTTGTCATATTTAAATTATAATATCAGAAGGTTATCTGTCGAATAAAGTAAATTTCATGTCGATTCAAAAAAATCTTCTTTGCTTTATTCCATTTCAAAATTCTAAACCTCAAAAAAACCACCACATTTATTGTTGACCATATGATATAGATTGGTAAGAATAACAGTGTATTGAATCGATTTGAACTGAATGGAAACTATGTGAAACTATAATTGATTGACCATATTACATCCTCCGTCGTCCAAATAGATACACCCCATCAGCCTACAAACACATAACATTACAAAGCTCTCAACACTAATGAGAACATACGACAGTCCAAGATGTTCAATCACAACTCTGCCAACATATACACATGGAAGCATCCCATTTGGCCCAACATATTATATTAGTGTACATTTAGCGATAAATTATCATTTGTTGACGACCGTATCATATCGATCTTCCAGTCATAATGGCGCGTTATGTCAGATTTATGGAGGCTTACAGGAATCACGAATTCAATACTGGCAAACACATCCGTTAAGCCGGGGTCACGAACTGCCACAAAGAGATATCTGTTTTCCACGGAAAGCAGATACTTGGAGAAGTTTCTTTATTACTGGCTGGATGCCACTCACATCTAGATAGCGTTCTTCACGACGTCAGCCATGAAAGGGAGCTATCTCGACATTTTCAGACGTCCGCTTCGGTTTATGCTCTTCAGAGTTAATTATTTGTCCGGAAAAGTGTTTTGGGACGAGAAATGTTGATTTAGAGCCATTTCTCTAGTTTGGCTTGGAGAAACGGTCGATATGCAGACCTAGTAGTGTCTATTTAACAGTGGAGTGTTCCAACCAATAGAAAAGAGTAGAAACCTACTCGAAAATTTTCCGTTTTTCTGCGTTTCGTGTGAAACTTTTCAGGAGATGCACTGAAGAAATATGAGTCGTATATCTACACTGCGCAAAAAAATTAACGCACATTATGGAAATCTCAAATTCATTCTACAACTGTGTTCTCAATGATAATTATTTTTATCAGAATTATGCATGCATATGTTATCCACTTTCAACGTTTTTCTTCAATACAGATGTTTTCTCCCAGCAGGAATAAAAAAAGATGATATTATCAGATTTTGAATGTATTGGCTCCATTCTAAAATCAGTTGTTCTCGATCAATTCTAGTGATCAATACTTTTTCTTTCGTTTGATTTTCTACACTCGATCGCTATGCAACGCGAAACACGCAATTTGACCCAAGAGGAATGTGCCCAAGCGGTAGTTTTGCGAAAAGAAGGGTGGACATACACAAGAATTGCAGAGAGGTTTGGAGTTTCCCATACAAGTGTGTCCAGAATGTTGCAGCGATTCAGGGAGGCAGGTATGAATGTCCGAAGACCAGGACAGGGTAGACCACGGGTAACAACTGCCATTCAAGAACGTTACTTGAGAGTTTCTTCGTTGAGACAACGGTTTGCAACCGCTGGCCTCCTTCAAAATCAGCTTGAGCAAACTCATGAGGTGCAAATTAGCACTCAGACAATAAGAAATCGCCTCAGAGAAAATGATTTGAGGCCTCGTGTCGCGGCAAGAGGCCCAGCTCTTACCCCAGCCCATCGAAGGGCGCGTTTGGATTTTGTGAGAGAGCATATCCATTGGGAAGAGGCCGATTGGGAAAGAGTTCTCTTCACAGATGAGTCTAGATTCTGCCTCTACCATTGTGATCGACGTTCCCTTGTATACAGACGTCCACATGAAAGATATGCTCAGTGCAATAGACCTTTCCAGAACACGTAGATGAAAGATGTGAACTAAACCAGAATGAGAGAGAAACAGGTATATTTCATGCGCAACTTGTGGGCAGCATTAAAAGATGCGCAAACCTTAGTGCGAGAGAGAAAAGAAAGAGAGAGGGAAGCAATGAAATGAGATCCTACTGGTTTTATCGTACCGTGACCGTCTCTTAGTAGCACAACATTGTTGAGGCATACTAAAATTTTGATTTTCGATAAACAAGACAACAAATAACATCCGCATCCAAAACGTCGACTGCGTAAAATAATAATGTCAATTGACAAATGTCAACGATTTAAGGAGGGGAATTTTGACGACCAATGAAATTCATTCTTGGCCCACAAGTGACGCGCGCAACTTTCACCTGCAGAGGTAATTCTGGAAAGGTCTATTTCCTGAATACTACTGGTTTCGGGGGAGGATCGATTATGGTATGGGGTGGAATATCTTTGACACCATTATGCCCTGGCACCCATAGTAGTCACTTCATTGCCTCTGGACAGTTGATTTAAGGCTTTAGAGATCCTCAGTTCAAGTTACTGAGGGCAAGTTGCTTTTGGTTGCTTAATGATTTCATGTCTGCCTCTAATAGTCACCACTTTGTCGTCGACGTATGCCTAGGCGTTGAAACTTCCTTCCGTTAGCCTCTCCAGAAGATTGTTCATCAGCAGGCCCACAGCAAGGGTGATAGTACCCTTCCTTGAGGGAACCCAAGATGTGAATATCCTACTAGAAAACATGAAGCAAAATACAACCGGAAATGACAATGGTCTTGCTTGTCGTTATAGAACTCATTATTTTGGTTTATCTTTTCGTCCTTCGATGTAGCCACTTGAAAAATACTACTTTGGACTTCAATTCAACTCGATCGATTCCAAGTCCGCCTTCGATTGACGTAAACACCCTATTTACACCGCTCATTAATTCGTGGTGTATCAAGGTCTTCAACTACCCTTCAGACAGTCCAACCTCCATTAATAATAGGTTAGCTCACACCTCGATGTCCACTCCAACCAACGTGTCACCCTTTTCTACCCCGATTGTTTCCATATTTTATGTCTGGAAAGTGTTGTTGGGTGCCGACCTTCCCATGATAAATTATGAAGTGTTAGGAGTACAGCACAATGGTATTGTTCAAGAGAGGAAACGTAACAGCATCGGGATGAATAGTGAAAAGAATTAATTGTCTGTTATGAGTTTCTGTCATATGTGCACTGCACTGGAAGAATGGAAGATTGTGAATTGGGTATTTATGTTCCAGTTGAATAATATACAGGAGCTCTCTTGGAGAGAAGGATGGACCGCGGTACCAATTCTTATCACCACGAGAATTGAAGAATAAAATGAATGTTTTAAAGTAGAAATAAATACCAAAAAGTAAACACTCTGAGAATGGTACTTACGGTTGTTCTGACTGGTTTCGTACAATGTTGTACCGGGTAAAGTCCTTATCACACTAATCGAATTCACTTTTACGGCAGAAATCTATATTGGTTAACCGCAATATTTCGGTTAAATAAGGACTGAACGAGAATAAATTCGCTATCACAAAAACGCCTATATCTCTTGAACCAATTGAGAAAAAATCAAAATTTGATCATAGTAAGCTTTGTTATGAACGTCAGAAACATGTGGAACATTGGGTGCGTTCATCCGACTAAGCAGCTACCGCTACCGCTGCTTCAAACGTCAAAACCATATGATTTTTTCGATTCGTTGTGTCAAAATTACTAACTAATTTGACACAACGGATCGAAAAAATCATATGATTTTGACGTTTGAAGGAGCGGTAGCGGTAGCTGCTTAGTCGAATGAACGCACCCATTTACTTCATAAATATTCCATTTCTCAGTTCGAAAATGTCAAGCGAAGTGAAAACACGAGAATTTATAGTGAAACTTTTTCAAAATAATCCAAAATGGAGCTTCAAAAGAATCGCAAAAGAGGCTCGCGTTCGTCCGGAAACGGTATCAAGAGTTGTCAAGCGCTTCAACGAAGATCTTACAATTAACGGCAAGGAAGGAACCGGGAGGAAAAAGTGGTTTCATAGCCCAAAAAAAGTGAAGAAAGCCATCAGCCTTTTTCAGAAGAATCCTAACCTTTCAGGTCGGAAAGTGGCCCAAATAGTGGGTTGTTCGCAGTCAACCGTTCAGAAAATCACGTCGGGGCTTAGAACATACAAAGTGCAGAAAGTGCCAGACAGTAACGCTGCGAAGAATCAAGAAGCGAAATCAAGAGCAAAGAAATTAAAAAAAGATTTCGTAAAAAATTTTTCCTGTTGCGTGATGGACGACGAAACCTATGTATTGGCCTTTCTCGCAACTTCATGGTCAGGAATTTTATACTGCAGTTTCTCGTTGAAATGTTGACGAATAATTTCGCGTGAAGAAACAAGCAAAGTTTCCTAGAAAATTCTTGGTTTGGCAAGCAATTTGCACTTGTGGGAAAAGGAGCAAATTTTTCGTTGGCCAAGGCTCTGTTGACTCGAAGATATACATCGAGGAATGCTTGAAGAAGCGACATTTACCATTTTTACGTGAGCACGATGTGTCAACAATCTTTTGCAGCTTTAGCTCGATGCCACTACAGCAAGGCCACCAAGGAATGGTACGAAGCTAATGAGGTGGTTTTTGTCCCCAAAGAGGCCAATCCACCAAATTGCCCAGAACCCAGGCCAATCGAAAGATATTGGTCCCTGGAAAAATGAGAATTGAAGAAGACTAAAAAATCAACGAGAACATCAGCGGAATTCAAGCAGAAGTGGAAGACAACATCTCAGAAAGTGACTGAGAACACTATGAGAAGCATGATGGAAAGAATCCCAGAAAAAATCCATGAATTTTGTGAAAAATAGTTTTGGTGTTTTTTATTGTAAAAACAGTTTTCATGAGAATTAGAAGATGATTCGAAAATGACTTTGATTTTCGAAATCTGTCCAGTGGTTCAAAAGATATAAGCGTTTTTGTAATAGCGAATTTATTCTCGATCAGTCCTTACATCAGCAAAGTCATTATCCAAGGATCATCATCTTCTGAGGTTCCAATACCGACAAAATACTTCGAGGAAAATATATACGAGCAGATGAACCCATCGTCGACATCCAGACCAATCGTAACAACTGTTTACGTCGAAAATCACCCCCTCCAGTCTCTGCAAATCCTCCAAATGAAAATTCATAACCGGTTCTGTCGCTTCACCTATTTCGGATGGCGTTCACATAGCGGGGCGTTCAAATAATCATTTCCTCCTTGCTCCAACGAATTGTCAAAACTTCCTCATCCAGCCTCAGACTGGAAATGAGGATAAGGAGGCCAATAATGGCGCGCATTATCATTTCCTCCGAAAATCCATCCGGCGGATGTAAGTGCTATGGAGGCGTTTTCGTTCGCTTTCTCGGATAAAGGGGCTGCCATTGCCGTTTGGCTTGTTTGAATTTCCGAAACAGAGACGTTTCGACCCCCTGGGTCGTGAGGGATGGTCGCTGTAGATTTCGATTGAACGGGTGTTCGTTCTTTCTGCGGCCATTGTGAGGATATTGCTCAAGGTGAAGTGGGATTTTCAATTTTCTCTACAAACTGAGAAGATCTTGTGGTCTGCTAATATTTCTTCATAATGAAATAGAGTATAACATATACTATCGTTGGACACACAAAGCCTTGTCACAAACATGCATGGACATCAACATCTTGACCGAATTTCCGTCTCCGTTTTAAGACAGTTTCTGTTTAAATCTTTCCTAATGCCGAACCCGAGTCAACTGAGAACCTTTCCGTTTGAGACTTCTCCAGCTACTCTCAACTTCCGATTCATCACTTTACTCCGCTATTCCCCGAACAGCACTTTTTCCGTCTGCGCTTCGAGACCGTACTTCCAAACACTGGAGTACTTCCTAGATCTCCCTAAAGCCGAACCCGAGTCAACTGAGAACCTTCCTGTTTAAGGCTACTCCAGCTACTGCCTTTAACTTCCTTTTCAAAATCAATTCACGATTTTCATTTTCTCGCCTTCGTAATCAGAGAGGGTGACGGAATTCGTATGAAAGTTTACGCTGACTTCGCATCCCGACCACCCAGGTCGTGAGATGATTTTCTGACATCGTCTTAGTTTCATGTGAAAATCAATAGCTTCATCGATATCGTGAAAAGTGAAGACCAAGAGCAAGAAGGGCATAGATAAGTAAAACAAGAGTCAGGCAAAATGGAAAGCTGAAGTTGAATGAAGTCTGATGAAAGAATTAAGTCTGCATAGCATCTGGAGGGGATTCTCCAGTATAACACCTTTGAAAAATATTATATCCAAGGAGAAGATTATATCGACATCATCTAAAAGCAAAAGAAACCAACGAAGAAGAAAATGTCGTCTCAATATGGGATACTAAGAGGATGGGGATCAGTATCTTATAAAAAACGTCACAAAAAAATTTATTAGCTGCATTCGGTGGCAGCAATATTTTTGTTTGGGATCCAACAAGGTCGTATACAGGGTGCATCTTTGGCTTGTTCATTTTTAACTGTTTATTCCTCTCATCAAACAAAAACTGAAATCACAAACATTTTGTCTTTTTGCACTATTTTTCAACTACGTCTGAATTAAGGCTCTGAAAAAGCCACGTTATGAAGACGTCTATGACTGTGGTTTCAAAAGTTGAAAGTGAAATACCGAACAAAAAAATATCGTTTTTAGAAATTTCTGCTTCAGTAAAATTTTTTCCAATAACTCTTGATCTTGACAACATTCACTGGTTGGATATCTTCCCAAATCGTTCTTCAATCAACGTTGCGAGTTGATGCTGGGGTTCTGATTGGCCATCTCAAGAGTAGGTAAATCGTTATCATTCCTCCGGTTCAAAAGGAATAAGTGTCATTCAAGGACAATGAAATATAAACCATGATATGGAAAAGCACCAATAACCCTTGGAGCCGAAGTTATATTCTATCTGAGGTAACATCTTCCATCTAAACTCAACCGTTGAAGCACCTCTCCAGAGTTATGATGAATTCAAGATGCTAAACGAATACCGCAGAGTGCATCAAATTCCCCAGTTTCAATTTAGCCAGACACCTCTGACATTTTCAATAATACCGTCAGAATTACGCTGCATCCCCCGAAATAACGACTTCTGATGATTCATTCAGACTCCGTCGTAAACCTGTATTCGTTCTGGAGACGTTTAATTGGTAGGCGAGTCTCCAGACGACATATTGCGGGGCTTAAACTCGTGACAGAGCGTTAACTACGTTCAGCTCGTGATATTCTTCCTCATATATATGCAGAAGATTCTTCACTGTGTCTCTGGAAGTTTTAATCACTCCGCCCATCGACAATATGTTCATTAGATATGAAGACTTGATCCGTTATAATCTCGTATGCAAATTGGGTAACAGCGGGTGCTGCGCCAGCGACGGGGAAAGACAATTTGTGCTGCAACTTTCTCGGGAGGATTTCACGACAGTTCGATGAAAGTTTAGGACTGGTTCGGTCAAATTTGAGATGATGTCAGCTAAGCAATTATATGGGCTGTTTATCTTTGAATTTTACATCATTCTGAAACAGTATTAAAGCAAATATGGACTAAACTGCAGTCAGTGGTTTTCCATCCACCATATATTTTTTATGTTGTCGTTCTCATGAAAGGGAATATCCTGTAATGTTCAGAGAACATCGTGAGAACCAAGGACAAGCAGGTAGGAATTGGTCTTCTTCTTGAATTTCTGGAGGTTATATGCCTCGGGGAACACCTCCCTAGGCAATGTGTTCCAAAGCCTCGCTGTTCGTTAGATGAACGAGTCTTTGAAGAGAGATGTTCTGCAGGTCTCCAAAGTGACCACGAATGGATGTGAAGACTTAACTTGACGGGTTAGTCTCGAAGAGACTGCCAGAGGGGGGAGGTTTGCTGATAATCCAAAAGAGCCCATGGAAATATCTATAAAATAGAGACAGATCTCCTACTCTTCTACGGTGTTCTAAAGGAGTGAGCGAGGCATTCCCATTGCATTCGTCCCAGGATTTTCTCTGTATAGGCCAGTCGGAAATAATTGCTGAAAGAGGTATTATTCTTCTCGTGGCTTCATTCCTATCCCAATTTTTCCATCCTTGGATTTCTAACTGCCCTATAGCCACACTAGCAAACACATATTGCTCAAAAGCTGGAAGAAGAGTAACTCCATCAGGAGTATTTAGTCCCAACAGCTTCAAACTGGCAGACAAAATAAGAAGGACATACATACTTCTCCACGCCATAAGTGGATGCTACACAACGTTTTCACTCTTCTAGTAAGTCAAGATGGTAATAAAGCTTTTTTTCCAATATGACACTCACCTGAAGCGATCGTCGGAGCTGGCCTTCAATTTTCAACCTTTTTTTCCTGAGATAATGTGCATGAATTATGATTCATCTTGTTGTCCAAATATAAAAACAACATTGTTTGTGATATTACCTACCAGTACAACAAATGTGGTCAGGACTTCAGATGAATCCACTCCACAGGTATTTACAGGCTTCAAAGTTGGTTGCCTTTGGCCAGTTGCTTAATGAAATTGCGGTATTTCTAGGTGAGCCACGTTTACTGGCACTTAGATCCCATAGCTCTTGAAAAAAACCCCTTTCGAAGATACATTTTCGCCATCCCATCATTTGTGCTCAACCCTGCCAAAGAGTGGGCAACCTAGGCTACAAACGGAGTCATTGAATATATAAACCTTCAGTGCCGAAAATCGCTTTCGTTTGAGAGATACAGGGTGTCGAAAATCCATGAAAAAATAGCTATTTATGTAACAAGTACATAAATTAGGTCTTTATGGACGAGTCCAAAATTTATGGCAGAGCGAGCAAAGCGAGCGAGGCCAATAATTTGGGCAAGTCCATAAGCCTAATTATGTACGAGTTTGCATACAAAGCTTTATGTTTGACTGCAATGCAGACATTTTATTTTCTGAAATGGCAATTAATATATTCGTCGCTTTATTTCAAGAAATACTTTGAGTGTGCTTTTGCTTATCTTACCTTAGTAACCATCAGCGACCTTAGCAACCTCACTGAACAAAGTTGTTTACTTCGTTAATTATGTGACAAACGTCATAACGATCCCAAAAATGGATAGTTCAGAAGAGGAAAGCGTGAATAATTTAGCCGCAAGTGCCAAAGAATCTCTCCTACCCAGTAAAAGTGCTTATGAAAATTTGTATGCGGCCTATAACAAGTGGTGTGAAACGAAGAAAATTGCAAAATCGAGAGGAGACTGTGACAGTTGAGTCCAATAAAGTGGTGTCCAATAAAGTAGTCAATTCTGGACGCTAAACGAATTCATGAATCAAGTGTTTATGAAGCAGTCGAACATAAACAGTGTTTATGTTCATACTTTCGGAACCGTTATTTCAAACGAATTGAATTTTGCTTGATTATTTACTCTACTCTACTCTATTCATGGTGCATATTCCTCAATCAAAACTTCAGGTATGATAGTTACAGCATAACCGACCCACAAATTCACACAAAAATACTATAAAACCACTTGAAAAAGATAAACGGTTCATATTTTCGAAAGGATCAACAATTTTTAAAACTAAAGTATTCCTATGCTTTTTCGATAAAACACGTCGTTTTCGAGTTATTCCCAATTGTATACAATAAAATTTGAGGAATAAAATCATGAATTTCGAGAATAATCTGGATGCTTCCCTGGATTAAATATCATCGAATATTATTACTTTTCTGGTCTCTAAACCAGTTAACAATGTTATCGGAATGGTTATCTAAATGATGGAAAAACGCTTGATGTAGAGATATGTAATAATAAAATCCCACAAAGTGGAAGAATTAATGAAAAATAAAATGATACTTCACGTTCACATAATAGGTACAAAATGGGTTAGGTTAAGTTGTTTACTAATGAATTCTCATAAATTGATTGAGAGGCATTCTTTATGAGATATTTCAGCGAGGAAAATATATCAAATATATATAACTAATATGGAGAAAAATCGAAAAAAGGACCTCATTTTGATGAGAGCAATATGGCTTTTTAATGACAGATTAACCGGACAAAACTAAGTGTTTTCGTTAAGAAATATCGTGTTTTCAATATCTTATTCGAAGTTAGAACTTGAGTATTCCCTAAATCTATCAACTCAATTTTAATCGGAAAATATGAACTTTGAGGTGTTTGCAGGTAATCGTATCAGGCACGTATATGGCCCAATTTTGTTTTCAAATTATTTCAACAGAGCCGAATTCGGAAAAATGGAAAATGAGAAAAAGGTTTTTTTGTCCTCAAGAATCTATAGTTAAAATACAGGTACAAGTCACAGACTTACCCTGTTTTTTACGGATCAAAGGCAAATATCAACGTGTTTCATATTTCGATACTAACTTAATCTTTTGATGTCTCTAGAGTTCTGTTTTTTCTTTCAAACATACATTTTCTTCTTCAATACTCGTGGTGATGAGAGTTGGTGCAGCAGTCCATTCTTCTTTCCGATAGAACTTTTGTATAATTAAGGGTCATAGTTTTTCTGGCATCTCGATTAAAAATGCTGTGACTCACTTGCCACTGGTCCATTTATTATAAAATGAGAAATGGAATATGCATGACTGGGTAACTTGGTTGATGATGTCAGGATGTCATAATGTACAGAATGTCTCATGTTAATGATCTGCTGTTCATTGATAGAAATACATTGGTCCATTTTCCAGTCTCCTATCCCTAATACAGGCTTCGAAGTGATTAATAGCCGAATTCAGTGAAATGATTGACAAATACTGATGTGGGAGGAATTAATAAATAGCAATGTCATGGTGAATTAAATTGGATATTGCGATACCATACAATAACTTATTAGAAGTGTCAGTGTAGAGTTCGACGTCAAAAAAGTAAACCAGAGTTACGCAACAAAGTGAAAAAAAAGATGTCCACCGAAATTGTAAAAATCGAAAAATTGGAGTATCGTGCCATCATCAAGTACCTGTATTTAAAAGGGTTAAGAGGTAATCAGATTTACGAAGATTTGCTTAATACCCTTGGTGATCAATGTCCCTCGTATGCGACCGTGAAAAATGGGACTGCAAGCTTCAAAAGAGATACATTTTCCATTGAAGATGATGACCGATCGGGAAGGCCAGTTTCTGATGTCAGTCCCCGAAAATATCGATGCATTCCATGACATGATTTTATCAGACCGTCGAATTGGGCTAAAACGGATATCTGAAGCACTGAATATTTCATACGAACGCGTTCATCATATAGTTCACGTCAATTTGGACATGAGAAAAATTTCTGCAAAATGGATCCACAACTGTTTGAATGTTGACCAAAAGCGTGCAAGGGTAGAAGCATCGCGTTCGATCTGTGCTCGATTTGAAAACGATGTAGTTCTTATACCGAATTGTTACTATGGATGAGACTTGGGTTCATTTCTACGATCCAGAAACAAAGCAACAATCGATGGAATGGCGATACTCTGGTTCTCCAAGACCTAAGAAGTTTAGTATCCAAAAATCTGCTGGAAAAGTTCTTGCTTCAGTTTTTTGGGATTGCCATGGAGTAATCATGATTGATTTTTTGGATAAGGATAGAACAATAACTGGAGAATACTATTCGACATTACTGGCCACTCTATGGGAAAAAATTAGAGAGAAAAGACGCGGGAAGCTATCCAAAGGTGTTTTGTTTTTACAGGACAACGCCCCAGTACACAAATCTCTTGTTGCCATGCAAAACATTCGTGATTTAAGGTTGGAATTACTAGAACACCCCCCTTATTCACTAGATTCGGCTCCGTCCGACTATCATCTCTTTCCTCAACTGAAAAATAGTTTAAAAGGTCGTAACTTTTCTTCCAACGAGGAGTTAATGAAAGCTGTGGAGGACTGGTTTGCAGAACAAGAAGAAACATTTTTCTTGAAAAGTCTAGAGATGTTGCAGGTTCGCTGTAATAAATGTATTCAATCAAGAGGAGAATATGTAGAGTAATAAAATATTTTGACATTGAAATTTTGTTTGGTTCTATAGTAGGCTAAGAATTTTTCAATATATCCTCGTACGTTGTGATTTCAACATCGAGTATTCGCGTAAAAACTATAACATTCATAACATAATTGAAAGTCCAGTTGAATATTAGAGCATAACTTCCATTGGCTAAAATTTTTCATTATCCTTCCAGACTACGTTCCCCAGGGAATTCGGTTACGCCATTGTCGCCAGGTGCTTGTCTGGGTCTTACCGAGTTGGGATCCAAACTCCGAACCCCTGTCTAATATGTTCGGATGCGCGCATTCCTACGTAATCCGAGCACGAAGGACCAGAGCAATAAAAGCGGGTGCTATCGTCTCGGTCGGTTGCAATTTATGCTTTCAATTTCACCCTTTGACGATAATTCTCAACACCATTTCGGTTTATCTTATGACCACGGTTCGCTCTTGCCCCCATATTAACTTGTTTGGCTCGTTTGCGATATCGCAAGGATGAAAGATCGCCATATTCGGATCTCATCTTATTTCCACCTAAAATATTCACTTGTCTTCAAGAATTATTATTTTTTTATTGTTCTTCTCATTTTATTGTGGTTCGCAATGATATTTCTTATACCACAAGTTCATACTACAAATGGTAACAAAGAAGACCCGGAGTTCTATGGTTTACCCACTCTCTTCGACTCTGTGGTCTAAAGTTGGATGTACATAGAACCCAAACAAGAATTCCCTCTTTTTCACACTTTCACTACACTATTGCCATGAGGTGGCTTCTTTCTTGCTCTCTTACACCTAGGACGTGCCATCAAAAACATTAGTTAAACCCAAGTATCCATGAAGAGAATTCGTTCCGTGAGAAAAAAGGGTCTGTTCAATACACCTGAAGCCAGAAAACCAGCATATACATCTCTCCAAGTCAGATCAACCGTGACTACCATTCTTTCAGAGTTTACTTTGGGGTAGGTATTTCTTCTATCTCATACTCATATTTTTTCTTTAGTTCTCGTGGTGGTAAGAATTGCAATAGCAGATCATTCTTCTCTCTAAGAGAGCTCTTTTATGTTATAATTAACAACCTCCAACTAACTCCTCGTATGGATCATATTGCTGGGGATTTCTGCTGACCTGGGAGTGCCGTAGCACCATAAAGTAACTAGCCAGTGGCAATAAAGTGGCTCTACTATGAGTGCCAGGGCATTGTGGTGTTGAAAGAAATGGAAAAGGTCTGCTGACAGGACACTGTCAATTTGGACATGAGACAAATTTCTGCTAAATGGATCCCCAAAGGTGTGAATGTTGACCAAAAGCGTGCAAGGGTAGAAGAATCGCGTTCGATCTGTGCTCGATTTGAAAACGATGTAGACTTCTTAAACCGAATTGTTACTATGGATGAGACTAGGTTACTAGGTAAATTTCTACGATCCAGAAACAAAGCAACAATCCATGGAATGGCGACACTCTGGTTCTCCAAGAACTAAGAAGTTTCGTGTCCAAAAATCTGCTGGAAAATTTCTTGCTTCAGTTTTTTGGAATTGCCATGGAGTAATCATGATTGATTTTCTGGATAAGGGTTGAACAATAACTGGAGATTACTATTCGACATCACTGACCACTCTACGGGTGAAAATTAAAGAGAAAAGACGCGGAAAGCTATACAAAGATATTTTGTTTTTACAGGACAACGGCCCAGTACACAGATCTCATGTTGCCATGCAAAAAATTCGTGATTTAGGGTTAGAATTACTAGAACATTCCCCTTATTCACCAGATTTGGCTCCGTCCGACTATCATCTCTTTCCTCAACTGAAAAAAAGTTTAAAGGTCGTAAATTTTCTCTCAACGAGGAGGTATAAAAACTGTGGAGGACTGGTTTGCAGAGCAAGAAGAAACATTTTTTTTGAAAGGTCTAGAGACGTTGCAGGTTCGCTGTAATAAATGTATTCAATTAAGAGGAGAATATGTTGACTAACCCAACTAGCAAAACTAATTTTATAAAGGCTGTGAGAAATGCTATACAGCATATCTTATAGAAACGTTAAAATCTTATAATGCGGCTATAAACCACTATACAATGTCTTTACAACCAAAAAGGGCCCCAGTTTATACAACAGATTAGTTCTTTTAGGACAGTTCTATAGTTAACTATACAACCGTTACAAGATAATCCGTATTATCACTATAAAACTGTCCTATAAGGATGTCTTCAAAATTACTTATACAATACATTTACAAAACTATTTGGCAACTGCTATGAAACTTTTGCATAGCAGTTCTTTCATTCTGCGGTTTGAGAGTATTTAACGAACATTTATAGAACTACTAAGAAATTATTTTATAATGCAGAAAGAATCGCTAATAAAATAATTTTGTTGTCTACTGTTGAAATTCGGAATAGAATTGTCACAAGAATATTTTATTAGATATAGAGGTATGTCGAAGTTTGCGTTCAGTCATGACAGAGACAGAGGTTTAAGATTCAATATCATATGCCAGCGACATTATATGGCGGCGGAGTTATTATCGTATCTGTTGATTGAACATACATATATTAAGGATCTTTGTCGTTAGTCCAGGGGCTAAATTTATTTGCGCAGCTAAATTTTCTGACAATATATTATACATTGATGATGAAAAATGAAAGCGCCTCAGTTTAGTTCACATTTCATTGATATTATTAAAAGATAAAGAATAACAAATTATGTTTTCTTTGTTTAGTTTTCAACTAAGAATAAAACATATATTGTGACTGTTGTAAAAGCAGAAAAAAATGTATACATTTCTCTTAAAAATTAAATTTTAATTCACCTTTTCACGTTTATTTATGTTTTTCTCACAATGGCGGCGGTTTCGGAACATCCGAAAGTTTAATAAAATGGCGTATATGGTAGAACACACTTTAAAGACCTTATACAATGATTCTATTCCCTTCTGAGCTGTATACGATATTAAAGTTTCATTATGTTGTTCAATACAGCGCCATACCATTGCATTTGATAGTTTCAAGAGTCATTGCTAGGTTTTGATTCTTGACCACCTTTGGATGTTGCCAGATTTTATACTACACACCACGAGAATAAATAGTGAATTGTTCAACACATGTCGCTGTTTTGCATAAAGTGCACGCGACATAAAATTTATTGCAATAATTTTTCAGTTATTGTTAAAAAATTTTTTGTCCTGGTGAAGAAATGTTGTAAGCACTCTGACGTGAGGTCAGGCTGTATCGGCGCTCTTGTATAACTTTTTGCGAAGTTATTCCAACTTCAAGAAATTACATCTCCAAACGATTTGTTTGTCAGAGATGACAATGATATGATTAATATTCTGATGATATATAATGAAAAAAAATTGCTGACTTTTTTAATTGATTTGCAACACGTTGTGAAGTTCAAGATGTATCATAATAAAATAAAAAGTCTACGACCTATTTATTGCACCTAATATTATGAACGTTGTTATAATATGTAGTGAGGGTAGTGGCTTAGAGGACTAGTATAATATATCCATTGTTTAAACAATGATATAACTACTAACTGCCCAAGCTAACAACACTGTACGTTAGATATCCGCGTTATCCTATAGCGTGTTGGCAAACTACATAATAGAACAGAATTATCGCTTAACGTGCTTGGGGTACGACAGTTAACAATCATTTAGTTATATTGTGTTTCGAATAACTTTTGTATACAGATGTTTTCAGATCGTGAAATTTATAGACAGGTATTTATATAATAAACTATAAAATATGTCAAAATAGTGGAAACAGTGGAAAATAATAGAAAGGGGTTGACAAATGGGCCTACAAACTACAAATTACAACATGAAAGTGATTCGGTGCCCGAAACAAATTGGATTTGCATTAGCATTATGTTTAGCAATAAAATTCGCTACTCCTGAAAAAAAAATAAAAATTAATGAAAGAAAAAACAGTCCTCTTCAATGAAAGCTTGCGCTGGATAGTCTCCAAGAAAACGCAAGCGGTTTAACTTCTGGATATTTTCCAAACAAATTATTAAGTTGGGAAATATTTAAGAATGTTCTTGGAGCTGTAAGAAGAAGATTAGGAATAGCCAGGTTTCATATAATGATTGGTGTAAAAAGGCGTTGCCCAAATCTTGAGTTGATCTCTTATTTTATTTTTTTTTTCAATTTCAGACAGGTAATGCATCAAATTTACGTCGTCTGTATCAGTGGTTTCTTCATCAGCACTATTAATGTTGACGCTTTCTTCCAACATATCAGGTTGGCCTTCATTTCTTTTGGATTCTTCTTCAGTATTACCTATCACTGCTGGCTGAAGCTAAAATTGTTGTTTCTTCTAGATTAGCCTTTTCGTTACATGCCACTTCAGCCTATGCGTCTGAAGTATTCCATTCCATTGTACTTCTTTTTAACTGATCCTTTTTATTCGTTTCCACTCATAATCAGATATTGCCGAATTCATTTTGTTAACGGAACCTGCTAAAAAACCCGCGCAATTCTTCTAATAGGGGATACAGTAAATTTTAAAATGATTTTATAATGCATGACTTGATATAAATTTATTCCTGGGAACTACACTTTTATTCTATAAGCTCTTCATAAGAAAGAATTATGTAGTTGTTATAAGATGATTATAAAATCCATTAATATTAATTGTGTATATATGTTTTACTTCTGCGTAAAGCAACAATCCTATTATTTTTTTATGGAACTCTAATGCAACTATTTATACAGACTCTTTTACAACCATCGTTTAACGCCGCTATTATAAGTAACACAATAGCTATGCAACCTTATTATAATCTGTATAAGACTGTTTTAAAATTATTCTATAAGAATTTTATGGTACGTTATGCAACTGTTATAAAATTCCTTCACTAGACTATTTCTTTATCGTATGAAATGAGTTGTGAGAACGTTTATACAATCGCAATAACCGCATTATAGAAATCTCTATATTTTAAGATAAAATTGTCGTATTGGGACGCATAAAAAAATAATTTTGTTGTTTCTATCTGCGCAATACGATGATTATGAAATAATTTCGTTCTTTTAGGGAACTATTTTGCTAGTTGGGTAATAAAATAATTTGACATTGAAATTTTGTTTCGTTCTATAGTAGGCAAAAAATTTTGCAATATATCCTCTTTCTACGATAGAAGAAATATGCTTGCACATCCTTTTGCTGACATGAACTTCCATAATGTTGCCATTACTCAAGCGCGCATTCTTTTAAAACGATTTTTTCATCTTCGGTCCTCAATTTCCATGCAGATTCCCAGCGTGAATATATTCTCCATCGACGGAAAAGAGGCGAAAGACAACAAACAACTCATTTCATACATAATTCATAGGACCTGCCTTCGAATATGTCGGGCGTATATTTTAATATCGATTTTTTTTCCGCATGAAAATGCAATTTTTTGCCGGAAAGATATAAGATATGTAAAACATTCTCCACGCTGAGCCGACTCATCAGGAACATGAGTTAAACAGCAGTTGATATTAATTCGATGGTGAGGAATATCAGTCACAAGGAACAGTTGTATACAATTTATTCAATGGCAACGTTTCTGAGCATTTAGCTCCTTCATCAGGCCCATGAATAACGGTTATAAATCATTCGAATACATCGAAATCATCAAATACATGTTCATACAATAAAATTGCATTCTCAGGATAGCATTAAAACCACATCAGAAAGTTGATATTAATTTTAAATTGAATAAATTAAATATTGGGTTTCATGGATATACGAGGGTGTATTGATATCTAGTTAGCCTGGACCAGTTCCATGCGTAAACAAAATATTGCGATACCCATATCAACGAACAATAACTTATTAGAAGTGTCAGTGTAGAGTTCGACGTCAAAAAAGTAAACCAGAGATACGCAATTAATTTAAAAAAAAGAGATTGTAAAAATCGAAAATTTGGAGTATCGATCCATCATCAAGTACCTGTATTTAAAAGGGGTTAAGAGGTAAGCAGATTCACGAAGATATGCTTGAAACCCTTGGTGATCAATGTCCTTCGAATGCGACCGTGAAAAATTGGACTGCAAGCTTCAAAAGAGGTAAATTTTCCATTGAAGATGATGACCGATCGGGAAGGCCAGTTTCTGTGTCAGTCCCCGAAAATATCGATGCAGTTCATGACATGATTTTATCAGACCGTCGCATTGGGCTAAAACGGATAGCTGAAGCACTGAAGATTTCATACGAACGCGTTCATCATATAGTTCACGTCAATTTGAATGGCGACCAAAAGCGTGCAAGGGTAGTAGCATCGCGTTCGATCTGTGCTCGATTTGAAAACGATGTAGACTTCTTATTCTTAAACCGAATTGTTACTATTGATGAGACTTGGGTACATTTCTACGATCCAGAAACAAAGCAACAATCGATGGAATGTCGACACTCTGGTTCTTCAAGACCTAAGAAGTTTCGTGTCCAAAAATCTGCTGGAAAAGTTCTTGCTTCAATTTTTTGGGATTGCCATGGAGTAATCATGATTGATTTTTTGGATAAGGGTAGAACAATGATTGGAAATTACTATTCGACATTACTGACCACTCTACGGGAAAAAATTGAAGAGAAAAGACGCGGAAAGCTATCCAAAGTTATTCTGTTTTTACAGGACAACGCCCCAGTACAAAAATCTGATGTCGCCATGCAAAAAATTCGTGATTTAGGGTTAGAATTACTAGAACACCTCCCTTATTCGCCAGATTTGGCTCCGTCCGACTATCAACTCTTTCCTCAACTGAAAAAAAGTTTGAAAGGTCGTAAATTTCCTTCCAACGAGGAGGCTATAAAAGCTGTAGAGGACTGGTTTGCAGAGCAAGAAGAAAATTTTTTTTGAAAGGTCTAGAGGCGTTGCAGGTTCGCTGTAATAAATGTATTCAATTAGGAGGAGAATATGTTGAGTAATAAAATATTTTGACATTGAAATTTTGTGTGGTTCTATGGTAGGCTGAAAATTTCTCAATATATCCTCGTAGTTTACCAATCATGTGACAATGTAACTGAGCATCTGCTCTATTGGCGAGAAGGAAATTCACTCTAGTGGCCGGTAGCCCAAAACAATTAGTTCGAGGCGTATTGTTATTGCGCTCTACTCGCCCGAAGTCTATAGCTTCATTTTCTGTATAGTTAAAGCCCAGTCTAATACAGAATAGTGGAAATAAGGTTTTTTTTTTGTTAAACAAAAGGGATTGTTTTATTCAGCACCTGTTGGGGAGCAATTGCACTCTGGGAAGCGCTCAAATAAGTAATCTTTTCAGCATCGACTAGACAATAAAAAGAAACGAATCTCCTGGAGCGAAAGCATCAATCTACTTCCAGACCTCATTCCAGCTTTCCAGAGATCCGAATGGAGGCAGATAACCATCGTCGTCTCTGTGAAAGCCATAAACCAAACAACGCGGCGTATAACCGAGGCATGCGTCCCGAAACCGTGATGTTATGACGGCGACGTCTCCGAATTCCCGTGGTAATAAAAAGATAACAATCGGTATAAAGGGCCCGTCCTCATTATACTCGCGATGGATGGGGCAGAACGCCGCCAGCCAACCTGGATATTACGGCAGTATTAGCGCCTTCACGGGCAACGCCATTTGGAAAGTGAGGTGGACAAGTATCGGGGTAATTTTTTTTTAAATTCTGCAAGTAGATCCTTCTTTTAAGGAAATCCATCTTGACGGTAAATTCCCATCCAAGATTTCAACGAAAAACATTTTTGACAGCTGTCAAAAAATCTGACAGCTGTCAAAGACTCTGACAGCTGTAAAAATTTTTGACAGCAGCTGTCAAACAAATCAGTCATGATTCCGGATATGATGTTAGGAAAATTTTGAGAATTTAATTTGTTAATAAGTCGCCTGAGGCATTTTGTGTGGTTTTGTTTGAGCGATCTGGACAAAATTTCAAAACAAGCTCACGTCATTGAGAGCAATTGAATTCTTCCATGATGCTCCTTGATTTTCCTTCTGATTTCACACCGCCTTCCCTCAAATTGGAATGCCTTCATGCTCGAATAAATAAAATATGACATTTCTTACCGAGGTTTCGAGTTGAAACTCCCGACATATCTCCCGAGATATCGAGATGTTACATGCTGTAATGATTCTCACGTCGATCAGAAACACATTTTTGCCTATCGAACTTTGTATGACATGACAAGGAGGGAGAGAGAGAGATCTGTCAAAAAAATTCCTTGCATCTATATTTACACTTCCACTTGAGAGACATTGTCTTTCTCATCTCCTCCTTATTTTGGTGATATCACGTCGGATATTTTGTGAAGTGATTGAAGTGAAAGTGTATGAAAATTTGATCGAACTTGTCAGGCTTCATGAAGTGATCTATGATCATTCTTCATCAGAGTACAGGGATCAGAATGTACAACAAGCTTGGGTGCTGGGTGCTCATTGAACAATTGTTGTACTATTTGAGGTTATCCTCCCACTTCCTCTCTTCGTTGATTTATTTGGTGAATCAAATCTCTTGTATCAGAATCACCAGCAACTGTAAAAGCAGTTATGTTCTCTATATCTTCTTTTCATTCCGAAGAGCATGATGAAGAAGAAACTGTGTTTCGCTCTGCATCACTGAATAAAAAAATGCTATGAAATTTTGGTGCAATATAGAACGTCTATTGCTCTTCAGAAAAAACATCATCAGATGGGTCTGCGGTGGTTAGATTGGGAGAGAAAAAATTGAATCCGAAAAAGAATCGGGTAAGAGATGGGCCATATGGACCAGTTTGGTATCGAACTATAGGTTTTCGAGGACGTTGAAATCAATAAAAAATAATCGGAGGCTCTATCTACCATAGTTCAGAACCGAAAAAAAAAATAAAGATTTGTAATAAAAGAACTACTCCTAAAAACAAGTGTCAAATAAGAAAATCTAATAAAATAGATCAATGTGCCCACGTTTCTACAAAAAAAGTGAAATCCCACCAAAAACATTCTGTAAAAACTAGCCAACTCTCGATGGAGCTGCTAGTTTATCTCTAAAAAGTAATGAAATCTAGAAAAAGTCGAGCTAAGTTTAAGGCTCCTTACTGCGATTTCTTTATTATTATAGTTAATGTTGTGTGACTTGGCCGTTGAAGGGTACACAAGGGTACAAAACCAGGTGCTCCATGACACCATTGCACCAATCTGTCGCCAGAAACGCAACCCATTGATGATGGAAAATTGCCACTTGGAAAACGTTCATTCAATAACCAGTCAATTGTAGGCTTGATAAAGCTGCGTATTCAATAATACGAGCCTGAAACAAACACTATAAAAAATTATTTCCAGTACAGACGGACTTCTAATCATTGATAGAAGACCGTCTGTACGTCTATTTTATTTTATATCGGTGGTCGATTTGACGCTCCAAAAAGAAGAGAGAAGAAGTCAGCATTGTCAATGCTGAATGCATATGTGTTCCACAATCAACAACAGCCTAAAATGAGACACTAGCGTCCAATTACCAATACCAGCATGGGCTATTATCTCGCTTAACATAGGTAGTTGTAACCAAAGATATTCTACAATTGTAGAATATCTTTGGTTACAACAGATATAGCATTACGTGTAAACAAAATTGACTTGTACCCACTAACGTATAAAGAATGTTCAACGGCCAAGTCACACAACATTAACTATAATAATAAAGAAATCAAAGTAAGGAGCCTTGAACTTGACTCGACTTTTTCTAGATTTCATTACTTTTTAGAGATAAGCTAGCAGCTCCATCGAGACTTGGCTAGTTTTTACAGAATGTTTTTGGTGGGATTATATATAACATTAGCATTAAAACATGACTCCCTTCGCTCAGATACTTCACCTTATTTGATTTCTGTCTTACAGAAAGTTAAAGGCACAACTCAGTTTACTCAGTACCTTGAATTACGATGATCAATTTCATAATCATCTTGTTGATAATTATGGTACAGGGTGGGGCAGAAGAACCTATCCGATTTCAAATCCCTTTTTCTCAGAAGAGAGAGCAGGTAGAGTAGTGGGGTAAAAACCGTTAGAAAGCTGGTTTTATGCCATTTGTCAGTAGTCAACATGCCTTGGTCTGGTGAACATCGTGCTTTTGTTATTGAGCGGTTTATCGAATGCGGCGGTTCGATAATTGCTACACAACGTGCTTTTCGAATTCATTTCGGACTCGGGCGTCATGATCCTGTTCCACATCACGCTACGATTAAAGTGTGGGTGTCAAATTTTAGACAGACGAGTTCAGCATTGAAAAAGAAGTCGCCTGGACGTCCCAGGACAGCAACAGGATCTGAAAACGTGGCCAATGTGAGAGCCGCGATTGAACGTTCCCCGCGTCGTTCGGCGCGAAAACATTCGCTCGCTTTGGGGATTTCCAACCGCAGTATTCGGCGAATTTTGCACCGGGACCTCAAAATGCATCCCTACAAAATGGTTGTTGCACAGAAATTAAGTGAAAGGGATTTTGAAACCCGTACGAACCTGTGTCGCGATCTCCGAGAACTGCCAAACGACGATGTTGTGCTCTTCACGGACGAAGCCCATTTTCACCTTTGTGGCGCCGTAAACAGGCAGAATTTTCGATATTGGAGTGACGAAAATCCTCGGGAAATCCATCAGGAACCCCTCCATAGCCCAAAAGTGACTGTGTGGTGTGCTCTTTCCTGCCTAGGCGTCTGGGGGCCCTACTTTTTTGAAGAAAATGGGCAAACCGTAACGGTCAACAGCGAGCGCTATTGTTTCATGCTGGAAAATTTTCTAAGACCCAAAATGGAAGAAAATGGCGTGGAAAATGTGTGGTTTCAACAGGATGGTGCAACCGCCCACACATCGCGACGATCAATGGACATTCTCAGGGAACTGTTTCCCGGTCGCCTCATTTCTCTGAGAGGTGATGTTGGCTGGCCGCCGCGCTCACCGGATCTCACTCCATGTGACTTCTTCCTTTGGGGTTACCTCAAATCGAAGGTTTACCAGCATCGACCAAGGACCCTTCTTGCTTTACGAAGGGAAATTGCTCGGGCAATTGAAGAAATTCCTGTGGAAATGAAGGTGAAAGTCATGGAAAGCTACCGCGAGCGCCTAAATAAGTGTATCCGCTCCCAAGGACGACATTTGAGTGATGTGCTTTTCAAAACTTAAATTTAAAAATGGCATAAAATTTGCGATATGTTAATAAAAAAAATTTTTTGACAAGCTGAGTGGTTTTAATTTTATAACGTTTTGAAATCGGATAGGTTTTTCTGCCCCACCCTGTATTAACATTCCTCAGCAGTTAAAACTGAACCAGAAAATTAGACTCAAACAAGACGCCTTGTAACCTAAAACATGATAACTTTGTGAATAATATATATTTTAAATGAATAACACTGATATAAATACCTTCTCAACAATTTTTATTTGAATAATAATTTATTTGTTCAGAACACTATAAAAACTTCGAAATATCACTCAAGAATATCTACCTGGATATGAAACAAAATATTATAGCTCAAAAGCACGCGAAACATAGAAGATCTCAAAGCATTACTGGTTTCGTAGTTCGGAATTTTTGCCGATGCTTTGATCTTTGGATTCGCCAATAGACGAGTCCCTTCATGCTGGCCAACTGTTTAAAAATACCTGAAAATCACTTCCCTTCCTTTCGCAATGATTCAACTCTTACCTAAAAGCTTTAATCCTAATGAGTGTATCCTGAAAATATTAGATGTCACGAAGGTCTTCATCAAAAGCTATAAATTTTTGTTTTCTTAGAGTTTCATATATATATAGATAGGGTGTTTACAGCTGACGCTGTCTTCCCTCTCTCAACCGGTTTCTCCATTCATCTCTATCATTCCAATCTCCATCCTCTAGGTTTCTCCTCGTCATTGCGTTATCCACTTCATCCCTGAATGATCTTCGCGGTCTTCCCCGTCTTCGTCTCCCTAAAGGGCTCCATTCCGTTATTCGGGATATCCATCTATCCGGTGGCGCTCGTCTCACGTGCCCATACCATTCCAGCCGTTTTTCCTCAATGAAGGTAAGTATGTCGTCCTCCACTGACATCCTTCTTCTAATCTCTTGATTCGGTATTCGGTCTAGTCTGGTCTTTTTTGCACACCTCCTCCAGAATTCCATTTCTGTGGCTAGTATTTTTCCCTGTTCTCTCTTGTTCATCACCCAGTTTTCTGACCCATATGTCATAATACTCCTGACTATGGTGTTGAATATTCTTTTTTTTGTGGTCTTCGTGATATGGTCATCCCACAATATGCCATTAAGTTGCCGAATGCATGTCCTGGTTTGTCCCAACCTTTTTTTGATCTCCTCTATAGTTGTTCCTTCTTTTGAAATGGTGAAGCCTAGGTATTTGAAGAACTTGCATCCTTTCAATTTGGTCTTATCATCTAGTTCTAGGTCAGATGTCTCTGTTATGCCAGCTGATAGATACTCTGTCTTATTGAAATTAATTTCAAGACCGTTTCTCTCATATTCCTCGCCTAGTTTTCTCACCATGAAGCTGAGGTCTTCTTCATCTTGTGCCATAATCACCTGATCATCGGCGAAACTGAGGGTATATAGATGTTCGTTTCTCACAGGTATTCCCATACCTTCACACTTCCGTTTCCAAGGTCTTAGTGCCACTTCTAGGAATATCTTGAATAGAGTGGGGGAGGTAGCGCATCCTTGTAGAAGACCTTTGGTTGTTTTGAAGCTTTTTCCTAGCCTTTTCCCCAGTTTGACCGATACTACGTTTTGAGAGTACAATTTTTTTGTTGCAGATATCAGATTTTGCGGTATGTTAAGTTTCTCCATTGCTTCCCAGATCTTTATGCGGGGTATAGAATCATAAGCCTTTTTCAGATCCACAAAAGCTATATGTACTGCTCTGTTTTTGGATATCTTTTTTCGATGAGTTGTTGTATCGTGTATATATGGTCCTGGCATGATCTTCCTGCTGTGAAGCCAGCCTGGTCTTCTCCAATCTTGGTTCCTATATTCTCCTCCAGTCGCCCTCTCAACAGTCTACCATACATCCTACCTATCGTCGATATGACGCTAATTCCTCTATAATTCTCACACTTCCTTCTATCCCCTTTTTTAAAAATCGAAGTTATATAGGATTCCATCCATTCTGAAGGCAGATTTTCCCCATTTATGGCTCTTTCAAACATGTTCCGTACGATCCGCAGTAACTTATCTGACCCGTGTTTGAATAGCTCCGGGTTAATGCCACCGGGTCCAGGTGATCTATTGTTTTTGAGGTGTTTAACAATTTTTTTTATTTCGTCTAGTGTGACATGTAGTGGTTGTTCCATTCTTCTCTGGTCTGGATTGCTGATGTTAGTAGATGTGCTGGCGAAACCAGGTCTTTTTTCTGTTAGTAGATCTTCGTAGTACTCCTGCCATCGGCTGTCCTGAATATAGGTCACGTGAAGTCCCTCTTTGGTGTTTTGTTGGAGCGATCTTATGGCCCTGTATGCTTCCCTGCTTTTTGATCCTCCGATATGTTCTTCTATGTTGATGCATCTCTTCTTCCACATTTCGTTCTTCTCTTTGGTAACCAGTCTCTTTACTTCTCTGTTCTTTCTTCTATATCCTTCAAGATCTTCCGAGTTATGCGTGCTCAACCATCTTTTATAAATCTCCTTTTTTTCCTTTATACATTTTCTCGTTTCTTCCGTCATCTCGTTCCACGTCTCGCGTCTTCCATCCTCTTTTCTACCCAGAGTTTCCAGTGCTGCTTCCCTTATGCAACACTTGATGTGCGCGTACGTGTCCTCCAGATTTTCGTATCTGAATTCGATCAATCTTTTGTCAAGATTTTCTTGGTATAATTCTTTGATTGTTGTGTCTTGGAGAAGGTGCACTCTGAAACCCGGTTCAATTGTTCGTTCTGGTTTTTCATCGTTGTTATCTGTTCTCGTGAGTTGTCCTTTCCATGGGAATTGTATATTTGCGACAAGTATGTGATGATCGCTGCCGCATTCAATACCTCGTTTCACTCTCACGTCCTGAACTTTAAGGGTTGTATTAAGTTTGACCACGAAATAATCGATGACGGATCTCAGCTTTCTTTTTGGTTGTGTCCAGGTGTACATATGGATTTCCTTATGTTTAAAGAATCCATTAGTAATTCGAAGGTCGTTTAGCTCGCATAGCTCTATCATTCTCTCTCCGTTGTCGTTAACAGTCCTCTCTCCGAAATCTCCGACAGTCCTATCATTTTTTCTCCCACCTACCCTACCGTTGAAGTCTCCGGCAATTATTAATTCCTGACAGTTTTTCACCTTTTCAATCTCCTGTTGAAGGGTTTCAAAGAAGTACTGTTTCTCACTGTTTGAGCTATCCTCGTTTGGTCCGTACACTGCCAGTAGCGTGATTTGTCTGCCAAAGACATCTAGTCTCATTCTACACACTCTTTCATTAATAGGCTCCCAGTCACGAATAGAATGCATCCATTTCTTCTTGACCAATATACCGACTCCTGCTTTAGCCCTTTTTTCCTTTTCGATGCCGCTCCAACAATGTAAGATCTCACCAATCATTTCAGAACCATTTCCCTTCCTCTTTGTTTCGCTCATGATAAGTATGTCGATACTTGAGTTTTGAAACTCCTGTATAACTTCGTCAGCCTTTGTTCTCCATCCCTGCACATTCCATGTTCCAACATCCATTCTCCTTCCATCCTTTCTCCCTTTTCTGTGTTTCCGGTTGAGAATTAAGTTTGGGTCCTGGCTCCCATTCGCAGAACTGCCCCCCCCCGTATCCGATGGGGCTCCCTCTATAAGAGGTGTGGATTTCCACCCGGGGAATTTTCATATTTTTTTTCATTCTGCATTTAGTTTCCATATACCCTTGGTTTTTTACATGTAACAGGATTCTAAGGCCTGTTGCCATAACCCCCGGCAAGGGGGATTCTATCAGCCGTCCAATATGGAGCAGACGCTGTTTGCAGCCGCTCAATGTGAGACAGACACTGCGGCGCTAGTTTTGGTCCGCCCCGAGTATTTGATTTCCTCGGTACCACCCATATCTGGGAGGCATTCCTCTATCCGCCACCTGAGGAGGCGCCCAGTAGGGGACTAGTAACCCCCCTAGTTTCATCAATGGAAAATAAATATCCCCACCAAAATGTTTGAATGGAGAATTTGAATTTTTCGAATCAAATGAGGATTTCGCTTGAGTTTGTTTTTTATAATAACTTTTCTGATGAAAGAGATGTTTCTATTAACAGTGTAAAAATGATTCAAGATATCTACTGCAGAAATATCAAATTCAAATTTCATTAATTTCCGAAGGAGCACTCGTATAAAGACCTGTTGCAAGATGTAAAACTGATTATTATAGGTGTTTTCTTTGAATTCGTAGAGATCATAGGAAGACTTTCAGTGAATTAATGTAGTATTAACCCTGTATTGTGGAGTTTATTAAATATAGGTGCATAATTGGGTTTTCGCTTCTAATTGGATAGAAATTCTACGGGGAATTCAAAGGAATTTAGGGAAATAAATGATTGTCTTGAATGTTCTTCATTTGCATGGAAACTTACTACAGAATAACAACCCAAAAGTATTTACAACTGCCATAGACTATGATCTGGATGTGAATAAGTTCTGATGCCGCATGAGAATTTAAGATCATTGTACTGGAAAATCATTATAATGAAGTATCAATTGAAATCATGGTATATTCTTAATATGTAAAGTGGTAAATTCATCAATTCAACATCAGAGCTTGGCCATTGAATACCACATATCAAAATATCAGCTAAATACACACAATATATTTACTAAAAATATTGTTCGCAGTTGATTGAGAAACTCCCTTAAAAATGACTACTTCACAAACAGTTTCAGTTTTATAAATACTAAAACTAATCTCTCTGGAGCAATTTATTTATGGATTTTTCAATCTGGATATAAACCTGAAATTAACTTGACATAATCGTCCACGTGAAGGGAACAAACACATATTTTATTCTTTGCAGCAAGGTTCCCATCAATAGTTCTTCCATCCATGCTTTTCTCCAGTCCAATTTATGCAATATGCCAAAGGCATTAGTGATATTCGGTGTTGAGGCATCTTTTTCAGGAAATTTATCGAAACGGATAGCCGTGTTTTTACTTTTCCTTGAAGAGCAATTGAAAACAGTTTTTTCCAGTACTAGTACTTTGCTTACATTGTTATATAATCATCTACTGGCCTGAAATTCAAATATATCATGAGGATTGCAACATAAAAATCTTTTCGTTCAGATACTTCACCTTTTCTAATTTCCATCTCACAGAAAGATGAAGTCACAGCTCAGTACCTCGAATCACGAAGATCATATCCCTCAAGATTACCTGAAACAGCCATTGATTTAGAATATTTATTCTAATTTCTAAGTCAATGGAAACAGCTTAGGAGCAAGTAAAAATATAAACAACTCGTTTCCTAGGTTGGAAAGTCATAGATCACCAATAATGAAAACATAAAAAAACAAAAATTTATAGCTTTTGATGAAGACCTTCGTGACATCTGATATTTTCAGGATACACTCATTAGGATTAAAGCTTTCAGGTGAGTGCTGAATCATTGCGAAAAAAGGGAAGTGATTTTCAGGTATTTTTAAACAGTTGGCCAGCATGAAGGGACTCGTCTATTGACGACCTCCTTGGGTTTCAATGAATGAGTAGCGTGTAGAACAAAAGATCGACATGATCTACATCAACCGAATGATGAATTGATAATTTTTTCAAGTTTCTTTGAATTTCAAAATATGGAACAAGCTGGAAAAACAAAGTTAATGGACCAAATGAGGCGAAAAACATCCCACATTCATCCAGATAAAGCCATAAGGGAAGGAATCCGTGGCGGGATAACGAGAAACAATAACTCATCCCAAACTTATCGATTTCCAACAAGGCCCTGCTTAGCCGGAAAAGACGGGGCCTATTTATATTTGAACAGGTAGTAAAAAGAGATTGTCGGAAACTAATCTGGCCGTTCGGAAAAGATGCCTTCTGCCGACGACGTGAAGATCCCATTTTTAGCGCTTTCTTATGCCGTTCGCACTTTGTCAGCCTCGGCCATAAATCACCGCGGCGCTAATATCGAGCCCTAAAAAACGAACCCCGGGAAATATACCGCCATATATCTCGAAAATATTACGATAGAGATATATATTTAAAATAGACTGCCTCCAAAAGTGCCCCATAATTCAGGAATTTGCAATAATGAGAGGAAGGATCGTCGCCAACTCGATATATATGAATTGCAATTACTTTTCACGGCGGAACGTGAGGTGTTCGGTGTTCTCAACTCGGCTGCTGCAAAGTGGGTAATTTAGCACGATCGTAAATCGCATCTGTCCTGCCATGCCTCGTGAAGAATTTTGTGTGCTCTATTTTCACTCATTATGACCATAAAGCGTGACAAAGTTGTACTAGTTGATGAAACTCCTTTTATGTATGTGGTACTTGCATTTCCATAATTGGCAGAGTTGGCTTCCACGAAGGAGAGGAGATACTGACCAAGATATCGGTCTTATTCGGCCTCCTCAGAGCAACACTACTAAACTTCGATAAGAATCTGATCAGAGGATAATGTGAACGAAAATAAATGGCATATAATAGACGAGTCCCTGCATGCTGGCCAACTGTTTAAAAATACCTAAAAATCACCTCCCTTTTTTCGCAAAGATTCAACTCTTACCAGAAAACTTTACTCCTAATGAATGTATCCTGAGAATATTAGATGTGACGAAGGTCTTCATCGGAAGCTATAAATTTGTGTTTCTTTAGGTTTTCATCAATGGATAAGAAGATAAATATCCCCACCAAAATGTTTGTATGGAGAATTTGAATTTTTCGAATCAAATGAGGATTTCGCTAAAGTCTTTGTTTTGTACAATAACTTTTCTCATAAATGATATGTTTCTATCAACAGTGTAAAAATGATTCAAGATACTGTAATTTCATCCATTTCCGAAGAAGTAGCACTAGCTTACGAACCTGTTGCAAGATGTGAAACTGATTATTATAGGCGGTTTCTTTGAATTCGTAGAGTTCATATGAAGCCTTTCAGTGAATTATGTATTCAGTGTATTCAGTGAATGAATGTATTCTTGACAGTGTTTTTTCGAGTTTATTGAATATAGGTGTATAAATTGGCTTTTCTTCACTAATTGGGTAGAAATTCTACGAGGAATTCAAAGGAAATCAGGGAAATAAATGATTGTTTTTTTTTGTATGGAAACTTACTACAGAAAAACAGCACAAAAATATTTACACCTGCCATAAACTAGAAATTAATATCATTGTACTGGAAAATCATTATAATCAGCTAAGTATCACTTTTAAGATCGCCTTTTAGAGTGAGTAGGAAAACTAATCCGATAGAGGCGCCACCGTGCATTTTATGGAATAACTCCATCGAACTTACATTATCACTATGAGTTCTATGAATATCTCCATCCTTATTAATGAATTTTACTTTAGCGCTCTCTATCCGAAAATCGCTGAACTATGAAATAAGTGAATATGTGGGTAAAGCAGGAACTTTTTCCACCATATATTTGAATTGCCAATTCCGTTTTCAAGTTGATTTTTTTCTGAACGAAATCATCTACAGATTCACTTTTAATCGGAAGTTCAACTATTTTCATGGGTCTTTCGTTTGAAATAAAACAGAAGCATGAGTTGGCTCATTTTCTTCTATTTTTGAAATAAACAAAAGAACTATCGAAATGAAATCGATTTCAATTATTTCATTAAGAACTCCAATCCTTTCTGGGTTTACCCACAAAATGTCAATTCTCAAAGTGAAACCATTTTCAAATGCAACTTGAAATGAAAACAGACTACATTGAACGTCCACCTTAAATCATAGTATATTCTCAAAATGTAAAGTGGAAAATTCATCAATTCAACATCTGAACTAGGCCATTGAATACCACATCTCGGAATATCAGCTAAATACAAGATTTATTCACTAAAAATATTGTTCGCAGTTGTTTGAAAAAAAGGCTGCTTCACAAACATTTTCAGTTTGATGAATCCTAAAATTATTGTCTCTTAAGGGGCAGTATCACCTCTTGAATCGTGGTAAATCTCCATTCAAAAGTGGTCTCTTTATTTCACGAGTAAGTACCCTAATTTACGTCGTAGAGACTTGGTTTTTTTCATTTGAAGTTGAAGAACGTCCCGAGGGCAACTAGTTTTCTTTTTTTTCGATTTAATTAGTTTTTCAATTAAAAAAACCAGGGTAATCGTTAGATCTGGGGTTATTGAATACGTTTTTCGTTTTTCATGAGTACAAGCTATATTTTTGGAATAATCATCATGAAAATTTTTGTAGTTCATAGAAGATTAAATTGCCGAGGTCAAATAGTTGCGATTTTTTCCAAAAAATGATGAATAACCGTCGGAGAAAAATCATTAAGTGTAGTTTCCAAAACGCTGAAGTTCTACCGGTTTTTTTTAATTGAAAAACTAATTAAATCGAAAAGAAACTATTTGCCCTCGGCAATTTAATCTTCTATAAACTACAAAAATTTTCATGATGATTATTTCAAAAATATAGCTTGTACCCATGAAAAACGAGAAACATATTCAATAACCCCAGATCTAACGATTACCCTGGTTTTTTTAATTGAAAAACTAATTGAATCGAAAAAAAAAACTATTTACCTTATAGTGTTTAAGAGTCTTTGATACTGTGATAGAGTAGTCAATGGGCGAATCGACTCTCCACTCGACTAAAATACTGGCCTAGTCCGAACAAGCCTTTAAGCACCCTATTCATGGATTTTTCGATCTGGATATAAATTTGATATCAACTTGACATAACTTGACATTGGATAGAACTGTTACAATTTTGATAATAATTTTCGGCAATAAGGACGCGTCGTTCTACCGTGTAATGCTCCATGTTCACCAAATCCTGTCAAACTTTCGATATGTCACGTCATCATCATGTGACATTATGACTGTCAAACATGCCTTCTACCGCTCCTTGGTTTGTCATGGAGAAAATTGGTCTGGAGATCGCGATAACAACTCTATCAGCCACGAAGCTTTGAGCATGGCTTCCTTCAATTGTAGCCACAATTCTTGCAGGGTCAATCTCAATTATCACTCTACGAATCATGTCGGAGGTCAAAATCTGGTATCTTTCCGAATACGAAGACGAATTCGAAGAAGAAAAGAAACCGACTTATTTAGGCATCAATTTCGAGTAAAGGAAAGCAAAAGAGAATCCACAGAAAAATATTATTTCTTATTATCTCACTCCCGTCCGTTCGTCATAGAAATCAATCGTCCAAACGATACAAAACATCGAAAAAGGCCCGGAACAACCAATTCCGGACATCCGTCATTTCTAAAGGGTCGCGCCCCTTTTAATGAATCGGGTCAACAACAGCCACCCCCTAACCACACTTTTCGAAACCGATAACGAGAGATGAGATGCGTCTGTCTGTACGTAACGCGTGATGGATTGTGTGTGCACGCGTTATTGTTGCGAGGTCGGAGCAATCTTTCAGCAGGAAATTTAGGGCTGATTTGATTTCCATCGCGTCGAATTTCAATCAGGCCCCGATGGGCTGAGGTTACGCGCTGTGATTTCGTTTACGGGCGCGTTATGGAAAAATGACGGCGTCGAAAGTAATTATTTCAGGTGGAGCGGTGGAGATTTCTGTAATTTGCGTTTAGGGAGATTTTTGACGTTTTGTTTTTGGTTAGGTGGGTGCTAATGGATTTCACAAACTACTCCGAAGCACTTTGGACTTTTGAGTGATACTGATAGTGACTTTGTGTTACAGGGGACATAAAAACCAATAGTTCGGACCGAAATGTACGGGGTGTTTTTTAATTGATGTGAAAGATTTCAAAGGGTGATTCCTCGTTCACAATAAAGGTTTGTTTGTTATATGAATGATGGATCGAAAGTTAAAGGTTGGGGAGATATTGCGGTCCAATCATGACGGAGAAAATTAAATTTATAGAAAAATTTACGCAACGACTTGGATAGAAATAAATTCGAATAGTCTGATCTGTTTGGAAACTTTTCTAACTCTTGTATTTTTCTCGTAGAATGTACCATTTTGAAAAAGAAAAATAAAATGCAAAAATCATTGTGTGTCGTGAAAGAGAAATTTATTTTAGAACTGATAAACATTTCATTTTGTTATTTCGAAGTGGAACATTATACGAAAAAAATACAAGGGATAAAAAATTTTCTAACCAAATCAGGCTATCTGAATTTAAATCTATCCAAGTCCGTAAGTTGTTCTTTGAATTTAGTTAACAAAATTGACAGGGATTGTCTACTTCAACCCCTTCAACTCATTCTAATACAACAATACAAGAAGATATAAAAAGGATACGTTTTCAGTAGAAACATCAGAAGAGATTTGAATTCCGTGACTATTTCACTCATTTCAAAAACTGACCATTTGAATTCCGTGACTATTTCACTCATTTCAAAAACTGACCAATCACAGTCCAAAGACAGCTCGTATTATCGCGATAATATCCGAAAATTATGATTGTTCTGACAACTTCGGTATTTTCAACGATCGAACTACAGAATAATCTGTGATTGAACTATGAATACGAACGGTTTGACAACTGATAAATATAAATTGTAGGCGTCAACATGAGTTTTTCTTTGCTTTTCTCGAATATGGATTTTCTGACCTTTTATTTTGTTAGTGAGATAGTCTTGCAAAATATCACACGAGATTCAATTTACCTCATGAGTCTATCTTTTATTTTCAAACTCAAATGAGTTGCTTTAAAGTTTAAGGAAACTTCACTCGTCCTACGAACTTGTGATATTTCCAAGCAACTCATTTTCGTTTGAAAATAAATCGGCAGACTAGTCAGTAGTAATATCACAAGGGATTGAATTTCCGTGATAAGTCTATCGATTTATTTTCAAACGAAAATGAGTTGCTTGGAAACATCACGAGTCCGTAGGATAAGTGGTGTTTCCTTAAAGCTACTCATTTGAGTTTGGAAATAAAAGATAGACTTATGAGGTAAATTCAATATCGTGTGATATTTTATAGGACTTTTTCACGAACAAAATAAAAGGACAGAAACTCCATATTCGAGTAAAGCAAAGAAAAACTCATGTTGACGTCTACAATTTATATTTATCAGTTATCAAACCGTTCGTATCCATAGTTCGATCACAGATTATTCTGTAGTTCGATCGTTAAAAATACCGAAGTTGTTAGACCAATTATAATTCAGAGACCGTTGATGTTATCGCGATAATACGAGCTGTCTTTTGACTTTGATTGGTCAGTTTTTGAAATGAGTGGAATAGTCAGTAGTAATATCACAAGAGATTGAATTTCCGTGATAAGTCTATCGATTTATTTTCAAACGAAAATCAGTTGCTTGGAAACATCACGAGTCCGTAGGATAAGTGGTGTTTCCTTAAAGCTACTCATTTGAGTTTGGAAATAAAAGATGGACTTATGAGGTAAATACAATCTCGAGTGAAATTTTATAAGACTATTCCACGAACAGAATAAATGGTCAGAAACTCCATATTCGAGAAAAGCAAGGAAAAACTTATGTTAACGTCTACAATTTATATTTATCAGTTGTCAAGCCATTCGTATCCATAGTTCAATCACAGATTATTCTGTAGTTCTATCGTTGAAAACACCGAAGTTGTCAGACCAATCATAATTCAGAGACAGTTGGTATTATCGCGAAAATACGAGCTGTCTTCGGACTGTGATTGGTCAGTTTTTGAAATGAGTGGAATAGTCTCGGAAATTCAATCTCTTATGATATTACTACTGAAAAGATTAGAGGCTTTTGAAAGCAATGAAACAAAAAGGAACAGAAGCAACAAGAGCAGAAGCAGCAGCAAAAGCAGCTGAAATAAGGAAAGTCATGAAAATAGAAGAACAAATTATAAATATTCAAGCTTCAATGGAGATCGAGTTCTAAACCCTCTATAAATCTATATCTATAGTCTACAGATATGAAAAATGCAGTTGGGAACACTGGGGTTTCAGTACAAAATTCGAGCAGTCTTCTAGTCCAGTTGAACAGTGGAAGAATCGAAACCTCAGTGCGATTCGATATCGAATAAGCGGCTGGTCTAGTTCAATAGCAGTTTCGATCGTAGTGGGGATGCCTGGATCTCTGCTGCTCTTCGCGGATCGAATTCAGTCGCAATCCGAACTTGGTGCGATAGACCATACTGTTTGAAAATAAATTAGATTCCGCCTGAATATGTTTACTGTCCAAGAGAAAATTCAAATAATAAAATGGTATTTCGGTGGTCAATCAATTGCGGAAACAATAAATTCGTTTATTATTGTGTCATTCATTGAGGCAAATTAATTCCTCCGATAAGAGTGGAATAAAATTGTCGTATTCATTTTCAACGGACATAACACCCATCGCTTCGCGCGTTGGGAGTTTTACTGATTCCTCCCTCCTCCCTCTAATCTAATTCGATCCGAGATACTAGATCGTTGCGCTCTGGCATCCCCACTACAAACTGCCATAAAACTAGACCAGCCGCTTATTCGATATCGAATCGCACTGAGATTTCGATTCTTCCACTGTTCAACTGGACTAGAAGACTGCTCGAATTTTGTACTGAAACCCCAGTGTTTCCAACTACATTTTCCATATCTGTATACTAATATTATGAAGAGGAAAGATTTGTATTTTTGTGTGTTTGATACGAATAGGCTCAAAAATTACTGGACCAATTTCAAAAATTCTTTCACCCTTAGAAAGCTACATTATCCCTAAGTGACATAGGCTATACTTTTCACCCGAAAAAATTTAGGATACCTACTATAGCTTCAATAATTACAAAAAAATCAGCCAAAATCGGCTATTTTCACGTGCGCTTCAAAAACCGTAAGACTTACGTGGATTCAATGTATGACGGAAATGTACCTCTTAAATAGTTCTACAAAAAAGTCCGCGATAGCATATATATCTATCTCTCAAGATTGACTTGCTATTACCTGTTTATGGTAATCAGATGTTTTCCAAAATTATGCACTATTTGGTAGTGTGTTTTTATCAATTGATTATTGATCCTCATCCAACCTTATACGTTATTTATCCCCAGTATTTAATTTAGAACGAAATTGCCCTTCACATCATACAATTACAACGAGTACATCAAAAGATATGGCTGAGGTTTTGAAGATGAAACCGCCGCGTGAAACAAATTTCTACCCGGGCGAAGCTGGGGCGGCTTGTAGTTAATATAGAGGTACCTCAAAATATTCAAGCCCCACTGGAAAATATTCTCGAAATGAAAACACAAATAATGATCAGAAAAACTAATGACAAATTCAATCATGACTGGATCTAGTCAATACTGAAAACCATGGAAATGAGAACATGTGATGGTAATAAATTGGTCTTGCCACAACTTAATGAATATAGTTACAAAATGGCGGATGACCCGGTTCCAGTTTTGTTTACGGATTATGCACCCTAAACACTGTATCCTGACCAAAAGTTAATAATTTCGACTACATTCATTGTTTTCCCCAAAATTCTCCAGTAATAAAACACTCGAATAAACAGTGTTTCGCCATTTGAAGAAGGCCCTCGTACACCACATACGTCCATTTCAAAAGCCAGGAAACGCGCCACAAAAATTCCCAATTGAGTCATTAACTTCCACCCAATTCAACCCTTCATACACACTCGACCCTAAAGTCTCCCAAACAGAGCCAGACCGGTAAAATCCCTAATAAATCCCTAATTTGCATTTCGTTGATAATGGCCAGCATCTCGGCGATTTCACGTCGGTAAATACGCGCTGCCGTGAAACATGTTACGTGTGCGGGAGTGAAAAAGCTCTCACCGCAATGCAAATTTAATTCACATCGCATTCAGACCCCCACATTTTCATTCTTCGAATACTTGAGGACTCTGGCGGAATCTGGATTATTTCGTGCGCCCGCAGGCGAAGAACTCCGGAGTGTACTCTATTTAATGAACTCGCAGTGAAAAACGGAAAAAAAAACGGCGATTACCCAACTGAGTCGAAAGTTTATAACTTCATTTCCACGGCGAAAGGGGCGGGAAATGCATCTGTCTGATTCGTCTTTTAGCCAGTTGACAACGCAGACACAAGCGATGAATTATCTGGTTATTCAGAATTCGTTTTTAATTTTTATGCACTACAAAGTTGATCTCAGAATGAACTTCATCCAAATCTAGCCGTAAGATACCTTGATTTCTCAAGAAATAAACAATCTATGTTCTGCGAATGAGATGAGAATTTTACTCTTTTTCAACTGCAATAAATTTGATATAAAATCTTTGTTTGGTACTCCTTGCTTTATGCAGGATAAGAAAAAATGGGAAAAATGAGAAAAAATCTAAATTTATCCATTATTTTTGATTAATTATGGTCTTTGGATACTGTCCTCTTGAAAAATAGATTGCCCTGTATATTTTCATGGACCTTCACCATCTGTATTGAAACGCAAAATCTCAGAAATATTCTTTTGACAGTACAGATCTTATTCATAGGAAACTTGAAAAAGTTGCGAGCATACGAGCATATATTGAAAAATTCTTAGCCTACTATAGAACCAAACAAAATTTCGATGTCAAAATATTTCATTACTCAACATATTCTCCTCTTAATTGAATACATTCATTTCAGCGAACCTGCAACGTCTTTAGACCTTTCAAAAAAATGTTTCTTCTTGCTCTGCAAACCAGTCCTCCACAGCTTTTATTACTTCCTCATTGGAAACAAATTTACGACCTTTTTAACTTTTTTTCAGTTGAGGAAAGAGATAATGGTCGGACGGTGCCGAATCTGGTGAATAAGGAGGGTGTTCTGGTAATTCTGACTCTAAATCACGAATTTTTCGCATGGCAACATGAGATTTGTGTAATGGGGCGTTGTTCTGTAAAAACAAAATACCTTTGGATAGCTTTCCGCGTCTTTTCTCTTTAATTTTTTCCCGTAGAGTGGTCAGTAATGTCGAAAAGTAATCTCTAGTTATTGTTCTACCCTTATCCAAAACATCAATCATAATCAGTGTTGGAATAGCTTGTACTTGGTAAATTTTAATAGGTGTCAAATGAATAAGTACTCCAAGTATTATTGAAATAAATTTAATAGCAGGTAGAGCGCTTTCGGCTAATTGCCATCCTCAGTACCTTTGTCAAAATCGATATGAAAGTTTGCAATCATTAAATCGGTATCCAACCACAATATGAATGATATCTTGAACAACTCTACATTGGTTATTATCAAAAATTCTCTCCTGCTATTTACATGTAGGAAAATAAAGGTAAACAAAAATCATTTGTTTACCTTTAATCTGGGTGCTCATTCGATAATTCTTGAATTAATTGATGGAATTCCCCCACTTCCTCTGTTCGTTGAGTCATTTGGTAAATCGAATCCCTTCTATGAGAATCACCAGCAACTGTAAAAGCAGCTGTATTTTCCATATCTTCTTTCCACATGACGTGACAACAGTTTGTATGCACCTTAAGGTGCTCACGCGAGGAAATGGGAAGAAGATATGGAAAGTATAGCTGCTTTTACAGTTGCTGGTGATTCTCAAAGAAGGGGTTCGATTTACCAAATGAATCAACGAACAGAGGAAGTGAGGGAATTCCATCAATTAATTGAAGAATTATTGAATGAGTATGTCAGAATGACATTTCACAAAATATCAGACGTGATATCACGTGCATTCAGAAAATGTAAATTTGCGGAATATAGATCTTGCGTGCTATCAGTGCTTTAACGTGACAGCAGATACAATGTTGCGAAAACTTTTACTATATTTTGATTCCGTAGTAGTACAATCACCCAGTTTAGTTCTGATGATTTGGCTTCACTATTTATTATTGAAAGGTGTGTCTCTCTTCCTATGCTCTAAGTTCCATGCATTATGGTGGTTGCACATTTTGGGAAGATGACGTGATGTGATGTGACGTGACAACAATGTGTCTGCACCTTTAGAGTCCAGTGCTTTGCATTTATTGAAAACTTTGCCATGTCGATTGATAAGCTGATCGTACATCATTTTGTGTGGAAAAACTGGGAATCCAAGGTCTGGTTTTCCAACACGAAACCTTTTCCAATCAAAATCGCATCGTTTCAACAAATATTCAATTTCAGAATTCCATCCCCATTACTAACTCCTTTTTTCGTGGTCCGAGTGAACAGTGAGATTACACGAACACCGATCCCAATTATCAAAAATAACAATTCATAATTCCGCGTCGGGAGCGTAGCGAACATTTCCGAATGGGAGAGCGGGAAATCCGGGTAATTTACGGCTGGAATCGGCATCGCGGGCAGGACGAATGAACGAGTCCGGTCCGGAGTTAATTAAAACGGCTGAAAAATGGCCGGCCCGGTTGAAGTCATCAGAAAGATACACTTTATTCAATTACGAGGGTAATCCTGTACGCAGGCCGGTAATTTTTGTTCGTCTGGGGGAGGAACTTTGTTTTTAACGTATCGAATTTGTTCTCGATAACTTTCGGTGTTCAGATTCGGTTAACATTATTTCATATCCTAAAAAGTTCTGTATATACTCCATTCACTTTTATTTAATCACATAGGAGGTCATGGTTTCGTTTTCAGGAGTTGGTCCCCCGATAAAAAGCACAGAACATATGATGAAAAGTCAGTGCGCGCACAGAAAATATCATTAATGACAAAACGACGTTGCCAGTTTCTTTGTTCACAATGTTTACATCAAAGTGAAAGTATCAAAGATATTCCACATTTTGTTAGGTTTACAAATTGTTCACAGATTTTTGGTATTTAATCCATATTTGCAGGTGAGTTTTTCGTCGAATATCCAAGGTTAACGTATGTTTATTGTTTTTAGCACCAGTTTGGAGCGTGAGGACGATTTTCAACACCAGGACGAATGTTTACATTTCGAGGTTAAAGAGGTACACAGGAATTTCGTTGAAAAAGCTGTTATTTGGACAGATATCGCAGCAGATGGATTGGATGGAGCCTCGAGAGGTCGATTAGGAATATATTTTTCAGGTTTCCAAAAAATTTGGCGATATCTGAGCAGATTTGCAAAAGTTAGGTACCTCACTAATGAGGTGGAACTTTGACCTAATTCTCCTATAAGAAATGACTTTCGAAGGTCGAGATGGTGAAAAATGTCTTCTTTAGATGTTGTTTGAACAAACGCAGCCGAGTTTTATACCCCAACATTGATTTTAAGAAAGTTATCAACAAAATAAAATTGACATTATTCTTGATTCTTGTGATTACCCATCAATTCATCTTATATCTTTGGATTGATTTTTTTTAATGAATTCTTGATTAGAATAAACAATTGATGTTGTCAAGTCTTGAACTTTCAGTTCAAGAAGATAATAAACATTAAATCTTCACAAGCATGCATATGAAAATTATGTGAAAGCAATGCAATTTTCTTCCATGGCGAAAAAAAATATATTTCAACAGTGATCTCTTGTACTTTTCATGCAAATAACTAGAAAAGGAATCCTTTCTATCAATTCATATAAACGTTAATTATTTTTGTCCATCACATCTTTTCCAATTAATTCATTTTCCGAATAAATTCACATTCTGAGAAATACGCTAAGAATGTAGAAAGGGCAACATAGTGTTGACATAAAAATATTTTGAAAAACGTCATAACTTCGATATAGAGTGGAATGTGTCGAATTTCCAAGGCCAGAGTTGTGATTTTATAATTGTGAATGGAGTATACATATTTTGCATTCGTTGGTGCAATATGGCGAAGGAGCAGGTCCTATTAAAATTGTACTGAAATCATTTTGCACATATTTTGAGAATAAATGAGTAGGGTGCATCTTTGACTTGTGCCTTTTACAACTGTGGATTCGTCTCATCAAACGATTCACGTTTTTTCTCACCATTCTGTGAAATTCGGCTCCAACTCGAAAAATCACTTTTCGGTCCATATTTTCGAAACCTTTTTTTCAAATGAACTGAAATTTGGTGAAGTGTTCACTTCACTGATGGTTCATCCTCTTTCAACACTCAATCAATATTTCTACGGGTATCAAAGTTACCACTAGAGAAAAATCATTAACCGATGTTGCAATATGGCGAAGGAGCAGGTCCTACCAAAAATTGTTCTAAAAACATTTTGCACTTAGTTTGAGAATAAATATACAGGGTGAATGTTTGAGTTGCGCCTTTTTCAACTGTTGATTCCTCTCATCAAACGAGACACGTTTGTTTTCTCACCGTTTGGAAAATTCGGCTCCGATTGTAAGATAGTCGGTGTCCAAAATACTTGACAAATCACTTTTCTGTCCATATTTTCGGAAAGGTTGTTGCAAATGAACTGAATTTTGGTGAAGTGTTCACTTTAGTCATGATGAATATTCCTCGATCAACACTTATTCAATATTCTTACTGGTATCAAAGGTACAGCCTGACAAAAATCATTTATCGGTGTTGCAATATGGTGAAGGTGCCGGTCCTACCAAAAATTATATTGAAATAAGTTGGCACTCATTTTGAAGAAAATATACAGGGTGAATCATTTGACTAACCAAAAATTATATTAACATAAGTTGGCACTCATTTTGAAGAAAATACACAGCGTGAATCATTTGACTTGTGCTTTTTCCAACTGTGTATTCCTCTCATCAAACAAGGAAACAGCAAAGAACACCTTGCTCACATCCAGCGATTGTCCGATAAATAGTTCTACAGGATATATTCTCATTTTCAAAAATGCGTATTATCTCGTCTTTATCAACTCGCCTAGGACCTTCTGGAGCTGGCGAAACACAACAAGGTTTGATGTGGATGCCAGGTCATAAGAGAATAGCGGGCAATGAAAAAGCAGACCAGTTACCAAGACAAGCATCTGAAACGCCATTCACAGGGCCAGAACCTGTGCTTGGAATCAGCAAAAATCGATGCAGGACCCTGATTGAGGAGTGGATAAAACAAAGACACCGACAACACTGGGAACAGAGCGACGAGCAAACACACAGCAAAGTCATGGTAGGACACACAAGGCAAACCTTGGCGGCTGACTTTCTGAATCTAAACAGAACGAAGGCACGTATAATAGTAGGTCTGCTGATGGGATACTGCTGTCTTAGGAAACATCTGAACACCATGGAAATATTTAGAGAACCTGATGTGGATTGCAGACTTTGCGGTGGAGAACAAGAAGAAACAGCCTCTCACATCATCTTTGAATGCGACGCCCTAGGAAGAAGGCGTAACAGAACCTTCGGAGAAATCAGCCCAGAAATGGAAATGAATCCGAAAAACCTCATAAACAGGCTACTGAACCTGATAAAGGACACAAACCTATTCTCGTGAGGAACCACTGACGAAAGAGTGATACAATAGACCCAAGTTGGTCGCAGTGTCATAGGGAGGCCGAGTGCTAACCCGGTCTCTTGTTCGTCAGCCAATCAATCAATCGACTCGCCCAACTAAATTAAAAATACTTTTCCGAATTTCTTTTTTGTAAGCCATATCGACCTAAACACTTCAACAACTGAAGTGTTAAAGTGAAATAAATGTTACGAACAAACTTCAATTTTAATACCAACCCATTTTCTTCTTCTCATCACCATTATATTGGCCTACGAATTTGTGCCAAAACTTATGGAACGTACGTTAGAGCGACTTGTACAAACCACTGTCCATGCACCTTTTCCCCCTCGAAGCCCAACAAATTGCCAATCAACCGCCACAATCGACCTCATTCCCATCGCACAGGAAGGACCAATTCTCCAGTTTCCGAAGTAACCCTTTTCTCTCTAATCGACCCCCCTTCACGTGCGACATCAGAAAATCCGAAGAATCCGGTCTAAAGGGTGATAATTGCGCTCCGCAAAAACCACCCATTCAGCTCAAGCGGGGTGGAAAGTAGAGTCCTCAGAAGGAAATTGGACGTTCTTTCAACACGTTGTAATTGCCGAGTCTCGGCCAGTGTCCGGATTAAATGGCAATCGATACAGGTCCCTACCTCGGCCACTCGACTGTCTTGAATTAAAGTCCGGATTGGAAACCTTCGACCGTTTTTCAGGAACTGATTTCAATTATACAAAAAGCGCTGAGCTGTTTGAAGGTCCGGAATTGGTTCCCAGACGTCGAACTACTTACGTGGAGGATATTGGAGTGGGCAGGTGGCAATTCAGTGATTTCAGTAGTTTCCCACCACTTCCACTTACAGAAATCGTTTATTTTCGGGCTCAAACGTGTATTTCACACTCACACACTAAGGACGGTGCCTTTTACGTTACGCCGATAACAAGAGTAGGAAAACTAATACGATAGAGGCGCCACCGTGCATTTTATGGAATATTTCTTTAAAAGGTCTCCCTTATGAATGAAATGTACAATGGCGCACTCTATCCGAGAATCGCTGAACTATGAAGTTAGTGAATATGTAGGTAAAGCAGGAACTATTTATCTCTATATACACTGCGCAAAAAAATTAACGCATATTATGGAAATCTCAAAATTCAATCTACAACTGAAGGTGTTCTCAATGATAATTATTTTTATCAGAATTATGCATGCATATGTTATCCACTTTCAACGTTTTCCTTCAATACAGATGTTTTCTCCCAGCAGGAATAAAAAAAAAATATTATCAGATTTTGAATGTATTGGCTCCATTCTAGAATCAGTTGTTCTTGATCAATTCTAGTGATCAATAGTTTTTCTTTCGTTTGATTTTCTACACGCGATCGTTATGCAACGCGAAACACGCAATTTGACCCAAGAGGAATGTGCCCAAGCGGTAGTTTTGCGAGAAGAAGGGTGGACATACACAAGAATTGCAGAAAGGTTTGGAGTTTCCCATACGAATGTGTCCAGAATATTGCAGCGACTGAATCGCTGCAATATGTTATGAATGTCCGAAGACCAGGACTGGGTAGACCACGGGTAACAACTGCCATTCAAGAACGTTACTTGAGAGTTTCTTCGTTGAGACAACGGTTCGCCTCCTTCGAAATCAGCTTGAGCAAACTCATGAGGTGCAAATTAGCACTCAGACAATAAGAAATCGCCTCAGAGAATATGATTTAAGGCCTCGTGTCGCGGCAAGAGGCCCAGATCTTACCCCAGCCCATTGAAGGGCGCGTTTGGATTTTGCAAGAGAGCATATCCATTGGGAAGAGGCCGATTGGGAAAGAGTTCTCTTCACAGATGAGTCTAGATTCTGCCTCTACCATTGCGATCGACGTTCCCTTGTATACAGATGTCCACATGAAAGATATGCTCATTGCTCAGTGCAATTTCCTGAATACTACTGGTTTCGGGGGAGGATCGATTATGGTATGGGGTGGAATATCTTTGACTGCTCGCACAGACCTAGTGGTCGTTGATAATGGAGCTATGAATGCTGATAAGTATATAAGGAACATTCTTGAAGAGCATGTAGTGCCATTTGCCCCATATATGGGTGAAAATTTCATTTTCATGGACGATAATGCCAGACCCCATCGTGCGCGCATCGTTCAGGAGTACCTTGAAGAGGTTGAAGTCTCTCGAATGGAATGGCCAGCAAGAAGTCCAGATCTCAATCCGATTGAGCAGGTTTGGGACAACTTCAATAGAAGGCTGAGAAGTTCAGAAAATCATCCAGCTACTCTTAATGACTTAGGAATCCAACTCGGAGAAATCTGGGAAGGATCAGATCAGAACATTTTAAGATCACTCATTTTGAGTATGAACCGTCGTTGCCGAGCTGTAATTAACGCAAGGGGTGGAAATACCAAGTATTAAATCACTTATCAGCATTTCAGTATTTTGAAAATTGTTCATTTCTCTTCTTTCACATAAGATTCGGTGAAATACTGAATTTTTCTTCCATTTAATGTGTCTTATTTCGTTCAAAACCTTCCCAAGAGAACATAAAAAATAAGTTATAAAGTCAATATAGAGTTAACTTTCAATAAAATTGAGATTTTCAGAATGTGCGTTAATTTTTTTGCGCAGTGTATTTGAATTTGACCAATCTCTGCAAATTCCTTATTTCGAGTTGATTTTCTGAACGAAATTATCTGTAGATTCACTTTTAATCGGAAGTTAAACAATTTTCATGGGTCTTTCGTTTTAAATATAACAGAAGCATGAGTTGGCTCATGTTCTTCTATTTTTGAACGAAAAAAAAATGAACTTTCGAAATTGAATCGATTCAAATTATTTCATTGAGAACTCCAATACTTTCTGTGTTCACCCACAAAATTTCAGTTCTCAAAGAGAAACCATTTTCAAATGCAACTTGAAATAAAAACACACTACATTGAACGCCCACCTACTTTTCTACTTTTAACATTGTATTCATGTTTTCCTTTGACTACGGATAAAGAAGCTTGTGTCCTCAATAAATTATTCTTCATTTTGTAAATCAGCTTTGTCGGTTCTAGCTTTGTTAGTTCATCTATATTCAATGATGACGTACCAGAATATAGTTGAGCCGTTGGTGTTAAGAATTCCAAATTGTGGATAAACTTAATAGATTTGTTCTGTACTCTTTGAATTTTTTCTAATTAGTATTTTGGTGCATTATCCCAACATGGAATTAAATATCTCAACTGAGATTCTATAAAACTATTGTTATAGGTAGAATTATTAAGTAATGCTCCCGATGAATGTTCTTATACATAAGAACATCTTTTCACAGCTCCTATACCATTGGAGATATCTTTTTTTGTTAGAGACTTCCAATATTATTATCTAAAGTTGGGCCTAAACATCTATATTCTAACACAGATTTAATTTTGGATTTATCAATTGTAACATCTATATCACAGGTTTCAACAATAATTTCCGGAATTTTTCCACTACAACTAGCTCTGAGGAACCGCATTCGACCAGATCAATTTTTGACCACTTTTCGAGTAATTCGGGCCTTATTTCAGCAATAACACGAGTTGTTGGCTTCCAAAGCATCTATTGTTTCTGATTTAACAGCATAAACCATAGACTTGACATAACCCCAAAGAGAATTATCCATTGGATTTATGCCGCATGATCTTGGATGCCAATTAATTGGACTATTTCTCGAAAGAATGTTATCGCCAAATCTTTATTTCAATAAATCAATTGATACGGTAGTCGCATGAGGTGTAGCATCCCATCTTGTTGAAACCAAAACACTTCTGTGTCGATACCTTTCAAATTTTGAAACAAATAATCATTGATCACCGATCTGTAACGAGCACCATTCACTGTAACATTAGCTTCACAGCTAGTCGTGGTGTACATAGGCCGAAAATTAACTTTCAATTAAAAAAAAAGGCTTCAATCTTAATTTACATGTGTTTTATTTCAATTCAAATTTCTATCACCCTAAAGAAACTCCCGACACATAGGTGTTTTTAACATTCAACGTGAATAATTCAATGGAGAAATGGATAAGAAGCAACATCTCCAACAATCAGAGCTCTTCCATAACTAATCTTGTGTTTGCTGATCTCGAAACTTCGTCCTTGAGTAAATGTAAGTTAGACGTCAGACTAGTCGTCACACGCCATAGAAAACATCCCCATCCATCAGACATTCCAAGCAAACAAACCCGCCCCTCATATCCTCATTATTAATTTCGTATCAACAAACTCAACCCCTCACAGCTACAGATTCACGTCGTTTACAGACCCGACTGTCTCCTGACAAATGGCATACCCGAAACGAAAGCGAAAGCTTTTTGTATCAACTTCCCATGGTATCCAGAAATAAATACGCTATCTTTGAATTACATATATTTAGAGAGCAACATTTGAACTGCGCGCCACGTTTGACAGTCCTAATGTCACATGATTTTGACGTGACAGATCGAAAGTTGACAGATAGGAGTAGGTAAACAATTGATATATCAAGTCCATTCTTCTCTTCAAGAGAGAAAACCAAACAAAATATAATCCGTTTCGTGCTTCTACCCTACCCTGAACTTGGCATTTTTCCTTGAAACAATGAGGATTTGGCAGAATTCCTTCAACTCGAGAACTTGGCGTCTCTTCGGTAAACAAACAACACCAGAAAAGATTAAGGACAGATTTTGATTGCTAGAACTGAACGCGTCCGCTATAATGGAATTATAATTGCTGCAGAATATCAACTTTCGACTTTTAATTGACTCCTCGAAATGAGAAAACTTAAGCATTTCTCGAAATAAATTAGCTGAGCAATTTAAAAATCTGCTCTTGAAGGCACTTAATCTCTGAATTTCACAGCTTCGGGCCAACTCGGCAAACTTTCAATGCCCGTTTTTTCATCGAATATTTTTCGTTGTTGTCGTTGCCTGAGGACGATAGATTTATTCCACGGTCCGTTTTTTCCTTCTGGTGTGGAAATTCACGATTTATTGCCATGCGATCGCTAGCCGCGAATTCAATCGTCTTCTTGTCCAGTAAATATCGGGTCATTTTTCAACTGTTTTTTTGTCAACACCGATTGTGACAGTTAACTCACGTTTCGTGTATTGTGTCACTGTCAAACATCTTCAGTTTGGTCTATTATTTAACCATGAATCGTCTCACAAACGAACAACACTTGCAAATCATTGAATTTTATTATCAAAATGCGAGCTCTGTTGAGAAAGTTCATCGCACTTTTCTTCCATTTATTCGTCAGTTTAATCGACCCACAATTTAGCACCAAATTTACATTGTTGGACATTAAACCACCAACACGCTCACGTACAGTGCGAACTGAAGAAAAAATCGCAGCGGTATCGGCCAGTGTTAGTGATGACCATCAATTAACGATTCGACGCCGTTCGCAGCAATTGGGCCATTGTTACTCAACAACGTGAAACATTTTGCGAAAGGATTTAGTTGTGTCAATTGGCCACCTAGATCGTGCGATTTAACTCCTTCAGACTATTTTTTGTCGGGCTATGTTAAGGCTCATGTCTATACAGACAAGCCTGCGTCGATTGACACATTGGAAGACAACACTGAAGCATTTATTTTTGAGATATCGGCCGAAATGTTGGAAAGAGTGTGCCAAAATTGGACTAAGCGGATGAATCATTTGGGGCGCAGCCGAGGTCAAAATCTGCATGAAATAATCTTCAAATATACTACTCCACAACTTGAATCGATCCAATAAAAATCAGTATGAGACATTTCGTCAATCTGTTCGCTTTTTTCTGAAGTTTGGTTCTTTGCATATGCTTCATGAATGTTCTTATTATGAAATGAAGTCAGTTTAACAACGGCTTCCATTTGAAACGAGTTTTCTGAAAATGCCGAGACGTAAATTAACAAACGCTGAGGCTAATAGGGCTATCGTAATGCTATAGGGTGGCCTAAGGCACCAAGTCAGCCAAAGTGTGATATCTCGACTTTGGAATAGGTTCAGGTAGACATGTTTCGTGTTGGAAAGACCAAGGCTTGGTGGGCGACGAAAAACAACACCTGCTCAGGATCGTTTCATCACCGTTTCGGCGAGAAGAAACCCTACATCTACGTGTAGTACGGAATACTCTTCAAAATGCAGATGGGGTCCAAGTTTCCATCGAAACCATCAGACGACGTTTTAGAGAGGTGAATCTAGGTTCTAGACGTCCATTAAGAGGAGTTCCATCAACACGTGACCATAAGCGTCAAAGACTGGAATGGGCAAGCCAACATTTCAATTGGAATGATCAATGGCGTAGTGTCCTTTTCACTGATGAATCCAGATATGGACGATTTTCAGATTCTCGGAGAATAAGGGTATGGACAATCCCACGCATAGGTACCCCGTAATCGTCGCTATGTCCTAGAAATCCATCCATTCCGAGGGGGTAGTGTTATGGTATGGGTCGGGATATGTTTCAAAGGGTGCACAGATCTACACATTTGTCCTGGGAATATGATCGCCTTACACTATAAGGAGCATGTCATTGACAATGTTGTGCCAAATTCTCACGCTGCTATTGGTGAAACTTTTCAATATCTAGACGATAACGCTAGACCGCACCGTGCAGACATAGTTGAGGATGCGCGTGAGGAGCTTGGTATTCCACATTTACCAATACCTCCGCACTCACCAGATTTGAATTGCATGGAATATGCTCCAAAGAAGATAAGATAATCATCAACCTACCCCAGAATCCTTAAATGATCTGAGAGAGCTTCTGCCCCGTTTATGGAACCAAATTCCTCAAGAAATGTTCAACAACCTCGTGTGTATAGTATGCAAAGAAGATGTCAAGCTGTTATTGATGCCCGTGGAGGCCATACATTGTATTGATAGTCTTTAAATGCTTAAATTCTCTGGGAATAAAATTTCGTTATTTAACTCGATTTTTCTTAACCACCCTTTATACGTTGCAGACCTACAGGCTAAAATTAATTTGCAACTTGAAATCATATTAATATGAATTTTCATCACAAAAATTTTATTTTAACTATATTTTTTTGCAATTTAAGTCAATATAACTCATGTGGAGCAGTTTATTAAATTATGTATATGGACCGTATCGATTCAAACATGGATTTCATGCATTTTGAATGAATTTGATATACTTTTTTATGGAAAATTTCCTATAGTTCCTAAGAAATCACCCTTTATGTGAATATGACAGTTTGGAACAAGAAAAATGGAAAACCGCAAAGGGACGGAACAATTTGAACGAATCTCGTCAAACAGAGCACGAGCATGGTTCAAATCATTGAATTCATTACACCCATTCACCTTTATTCAAGATGCCATTTAGTACATTTCTTGCTTGAACGGGTACAACTTCCCAAAGATTTTGTAACATTGGTCCTTCGAGCCGGATGCGAACCAGTTAGACGTAAATACTAATGTTAGCATTGGTGGCTTCCAACACGTCTAAATCTGTTGCCAACCTAAACGGTTCCCTATACAACCGTTCGAAACAAGTTAACAACGTACTCGATAGTGTAAGAGCCCCATTACCACGATATTGATATTCATGATTATCTCCTGCACAATTTCCGATGCAGCTTCAACGATGTCGCCTTGCATTGTCCCCGTGTCCATGATTATTCATACGTTTCCTTCCCTGCGCCCAGTGCCAATCCAGGCCCGACTAATCGAGTCAGAACGCCAGATGGGCCACGATAATTCGATTGCAAGGGCTTGTAATTAATGGATATCTCATACGAGTGGGTCGGTCCTTTCCACAAATCACTAAGACATATACACGGCATGCACTGCGTCCGTTGTAAATCCTCGGGATCATTAACATATCGATTCTGCACGGTTACGGATCTGGACACTGCGACAGATATACAGGGTGAGTCTTTGACTTCTACATATATTTGAACTGTAGATTCTTGAGGCCAAAGGAAACCTTGTTTCCATTTTTCCGAATTCGGCTCTGTTAATGAGATATAGCTATTTGAAGATGAAAATTGGGCCAAATAAAAAAATTTCATATTTCTCGATTGATATTGAGGTGATTATTAGATGTTCTGGGTGATACAATTAGGAAATACTCAAGCACTAACCTTATTTGAATAAGAATGTTACAAACACGATATTTCCTAACAAAAACACTCACCTAGTCTTGTCTGATTATTTCTGCAATTGAAAAGCAATATTTCTTCCACCAAAATGGGTTTCTTCTTTGATTTTCTTGAAGATTAGTTTGTAAACACTAATAATTTGTTCATATTCTCCTCGATATTCTCAAACGATCTCAAAAAATTGGTTTCTCACTAGCCTAGCCTAACTCCATTAACCTTGGTCATAGGATTCGATATCAATGACCTAACCTAACCCATCTTCCGTGATATTTGATGTCAGATTGCTGATTTTCTCTTCGAACAATGGTATAGATAGGCGAAAGCAAGGAAGCAGTACGTCCCCTACCGGATGAACTATCGCAAGGGCACTAGTTTTGTTTATTTTTCGCTAAAGGCGTCTAGGCATTGCTCTTTGGAAGTGCCGAACGAGTAGTTGTAATTCTCGGCGGAATATGGCTACGACCTTAACTTCAGTCGCCTATGACGGTGCGCTGTGATGTAGCCGCCACGCAAGACAAACCGTTGTGCTGTGTCTCGAACGTTAGTCGCATCACAGACCAGTCTGTGATTCCATGAACGATTCTCATGCGATAACCTGCGCCAGGGACTTCGATTTTTTTATTACAGAGAATAAGCAAACAGGGGATGATTGTGATGTGAAGACTTTCAGTGAATTGAATGAATTGATGTAATAATAACCATGTTGTGTCGAGTTAAAAATTCCAAGAGGATTTTGTTTAGATAGATATTCTCCTGAAGGATCGGTAGCAATAAATTTGTAATAGAAACTGTGCTTATAAACTGAGTCATTTCAATTTGACGTTCGTTTTGGTATTTTCAATAATTTTTTTCTCGAAAAATAGACAACAGAAAAAAAAAAGAAAAATTGATACGAGATTCTGAGGGTCAAATATTCCCGAAATGATTTTTTCTGAAAATCACTGGAAACGCCCACTGTGGAATTTTATTATTATACATCTCTACATCAAAAGTTTTTCCATCATGGTGATTTTAGTCTTGACGAAGTTGATAAACATTCTGACAACATTGTTAACTTGTTAAGAGTTTGTTGTTGTTATCTTGAAATTCATGATTTTTTTCCTCAAATCTCATCGTATACAATTAGGAATAACTGGAAAATGACGCGTTTTATGGAAAAACATAGGGATGCATTTATTTTCTAAAATGGTTGATTCTTTCGAAAATATGAACTGTTTATCTTTTTCAGGTGGTTTTTCAGTATTGTGAATTTATGAATCGACTACGCTGTGACTTTTATACCAGAAGAAATATTGAATAAGTCTTGATTGAGGAATATGCATCATGAATGGGAGTAAACAATCAACCAAATTCAGTCAATTCGAAATATCGGTTCAAACGAAACCAAATTTTGAAAAAAGGTATGGGAAACAAGTGTTCCGTTTGATGAGAGGAATCTATAGATGAAATATATGTACAAGTCGAAGACTCACCCTGTATACAGGGTTCACATGCGGCAAAAATTCAAGAGGTTATTCCTTCCACAAATTTAAGGATATTTTATCCTTTGATTATTTTTGAAAAAGCGCTTTGTTGCGTAGATATAGGGTGAAACACATAATAAATTTTGTACATTCTATGCTCCTTTTCCGCTCTGTGGTAGCATCCGAGGTAGATAGTTCTATAAGTAAGTAGTCACATTAACCCTACCCTAAAAATGCTAGCTCTCCAACTACCTTCACATGCCCAAAAAAAACCACCCAGTCCTCTCATCGACATAAACCCATTATAAAGTTCGCTGGCTTCGCCCTTCCAGCATCACTCGTAACTACGAGCCTCCATAATTCGATAATGTCTCATGCCAAATATATTCGAAGGTTCCTGCAGCAGAGTATGACGCAAATGAAGTTACGGGGATAATTGAGCCTCTTAAAGGGCAGATTGTACCTCGGAAACCTTTCCCCCCTCTCTCTCCCAGCCGTCGTTTCTAGTCGGCAACAATTAATTACGACTTTATGGGTGTTTCAGTGCGGTTCAACATCACCTGTAGTGATAACGTCTGGGAAAGTCGTTTAGAGGAAGATCTGCATAAATAAGTAATTTAAAGTAGGGCGCCAACACACCTCTGCGAACTGTCTGGTATGGCTGATGGGAGGAGAGACGCCAACTTGATGTCATCTTTGGGCGCTTGGGAATTATTAGTAAGGAGAATTTGAAGGATTTAAGTCTTTGCTGCTGGTGTAAGAGTATTTGGAAATAATCGTTGCATGATATCTTGAACAGGCACAGGTTTTGTTGCTTCATTGCCTGCCCTTAGCTTTCTCTCAGTCATGGATTTGAGTATCCTTCATAGGCTCACATGCAGTCAATCAATGAACATGCTGGAAGAAGTAAAATCGAGGTAGGGCTTTGTGAACATCTTCATGGTCGAGAAACAACAGACTTCTGTGGTCATGTTGTAGGCAACCTTTCAATTTTTTCGAACCCATTTCGCATTGCTAAACGAATATCTTGGAGTTCCTTAAGAGTCTTCAGCCTTCAAAATAGGAAACGTATACCGCCAGATGGCGGTGCAGTGCATTAATTTTCATTCATTGGATTATTCAGCTTAATAGAACAAATGTTGGGGCGCAGGGAATATTAACAAGAAATCCTACCCTGAACAAGATCTCACATTGACTGTATAATACACTAATTTTCCTTCACCAGTCATCTGGGAGTAGATTCCTGCGGGGCGTATCATTCAAAAGACATTCAATTCCACAATTGTAAGAAACAATAAATTTTCACTAATCGACGGCTAATAAAATCCTTAGTAAAATGTCTCTGGTAAAAATGGATATTTCTCATTTCGAATAGAAAAATTCAAGGAAATAAATTTCGCGAAAACAACACATTGTTGTAATATTATTTACAAAAAAACGGTGAATTTTGAAAGAAGAAGGAGATAGACATTTGATTAACCAAATGATAGACTTCAATACTGAAATAAAAAAACACAAAAATATTCGTTCGTTTTGATGGTGGAAATGTTGAAAAATTACCAAAAATGATGGGGAATTTCCTTTTCATTTATTCAATACTTATAAAATATTTTTTTATAATTTTTATCTTTATACACTCATACATCCCTTCATCAATCAGAAAAAAAGACTCCCTTTTTTCAGGGACGCAGACCCTTAAGCCATCAGAAGGTGTTTTCCAGGAGCTTCATCGCAGTTGATTTGTTTCCTAGTCCCCTTGCAGAGCTCCACGATATAGTATAGTTCAAACTTGTTTTTTTGTGATGTTATCACTAAGAAGACTAAGGATGGGATGCTTTCAGACATCTGCAAAATCTCTTTGTTAGATCTCTGTTAAATTTTTCATAACTTCTTCTTAAAAGCATGTATTTCTGCCTGAAAGACGCTCAGAAGGAAGCCCAAGGATTGTTTGGTAAGGTAAGGTTACATTCCATCAGAGCTGAACTATCTACAGCTCATCTTTTAACTCCAGAGCTTCAATGAACTCCAGTATATGAAAGTGCTTCAAGAGCACAAGGATGGTGAGCATTTGGTGCCAAGATAGACTGTGTAGGTAGTGTAGGTACTCGTATTCCTTTTGAAAATCTGGCTTGTGTTTTCCTTTTTCCAGTCTTCCTCTCTGCTCAGCAACGTAGTAAAGCCTTTTTCGATGGTCTTTTTCCTGATCAGTCCATCACTGAGGAAGTTTTCTGATGAGGGTAAAGAGAACTAGACTGTCTGATTTTGTATTCCATCATCACATGTACCGTTCTTAGACATAAACCTAGAAAGAAAATATCAAGGTTGTGACATAGCGATCCATTCATCACCATCATTCAGCCCTGAGACGTCTTCTGCTGAACCTATCTGTGCAGTTGCACTCCAATTGGTGTGGATTCTTTCAAGATAATCGGTCTATCTAGCTGGAAGTCGATCTGGGCTTTGTTTATCACCCCTTGGTCCCCATTTCTGAATTTTCATCGTCCATCTTGGAATATGCCCTCTCCACCTCAACTTAGCTATTGTTATTCTCTCCAGAACATCATCATACTCCTTACCAAACCATTAACTATAGCATAGAGTCCTGACAACCAATTGGACGATCACAAACCTTCGCCAAGAATGTTAGGATAAGGTGCCTTTCAGTTCGAGGTTGGTTTTCCTTTTCTACATCTCTTGAATAATCCTTGTTCTCCCAGCTTGTTCTGCTACACCACCCCTCGAAACTGAAACGTTAGAATAATTTCCAAACACGTCGAAACCAGAACATCATTCCAGACCCAATCAAATACCAGCACAACGGGCGTTCGACTAACAAACGGTGACATATCTCATTTGGGGAATCACCCTAGCGTCCCGAATTTATTTTTATACACTCAACATTTCCGAACCAGGGAATTCAGGGCCCGTCGTTATTGCAATAACGTTCCTATTGCCCATGTCCGATACGCATTGTTTTGGCAACATGTTTATGGACCCATTTTTCCGAATAATGCCCCTGCCTGCGTACGGCATACGCGATTTTATTCCGCCAACAGATTTATACGAGCAGATTTGATTAGAACGACCTCCATGTCCATTCAGTCAGGCGGATGCTTTCGCAATGATATTTTTTAGCATATCGTTGACTCCCGGCCCTTGAAGGGATGATAATTCATGGATAAATACTGGCAGAGTCTGGTTTAATACGCATTACCGTGGCAACAGATACATGTACCCATTTTTTCCGTTAATATTCTCGTTTGCAAACATTATGAACTGTTTCAACCCTTTGGCATCGGCTTTATTCGTATAGATTCAATTAGAGCATTCTGCTTGTTCATTCCATTCGACTGGATGCGGTCGCATCAAAATGAAACGGGAAAATAAAGAGTCCTTTGACATGTTTCAATGGAGTATCGGAAATATTCGTTCGTTTTTCTGATGAAGTGATGGCGTCCAATTTGGGGAGAGCTTTTCATTGCTCCCGGCGATCTCCTCTTTCACGAAATGGACCGAGTGAATGGCTGCCTGTTTTCGGCGTGACCTCTGGAAAAACAGGACGCCTTTGCTGTATACGGTACGGCGATTGAGTTCGGTTTTTGTGGCGGATTTCGATCGGAAAGTCAGTTCCTTCCGATTGGTTCAAAGGGAGCCCATTTTCTTCGTTTGAAGATAATTAGGGGAAAGGGGCAATGGCGGTCAGCTTATGACAACTATTGCACTCACGTGAGGGCAATGGTAGACATGATGTTGACAATGATTATCAAATACTTCTAACATGCGGAATCCAAGCCAGTACCAGCAAAGTGAGTCTAAAGCCCACAGGAAGTGCATCGGTCCCATGGAAGGACTCATTTTGGCAGGAAAACAATCTCCAGAATCATATACATGTGTTTCTAGTTGAGGTTGGGATGATCTTCAGATTGGAAATATTAAAATTTCATATGAGTAAAGCTTAGGGTTTTTGCTTTAGGCACCATCCCCTGTTCCCATCAGTTAGTAGGCAATAACCGTCCCATTAACGATTTTCCAAAATGCTTCATAGTTCTAAATCAGGCCACATTAACCTAGATACCAGTGGAAAGTTCCATATACGGTACGGCGCGAATGTGTTATTGGTCGGACTTCATAATAAGTCGAGAGGAGAGACTTTGTGAGGGATGAAACGCTGAAATAATGGCGTTAATTGTATTACACGCTGATGCAACATCAAAGAGCTTGAATGGCGCCCATTAAGCGTTGCATATGAAGTGTTTTCCAACAATGCAGGAGGAATGTGAATTGTTTTTGATAACCAGGAATTTATTAACTTCTCAATGATTGCCTGCCATATATTGGAAATTCCCTGTTAATGTTTTTGTTGAATTGATTTTTTTTATTCTGCGTATGCGATCACTCCGATTTATGTCTTTTTATTTTAGAATATTTTTGTTGTCAAAATTATAGGATTTTCCATAATGACGTGGAACATGTAAGTCTCCCAGTAGGACCTAGGAGCATAGATAACTGGATGGAAAACTCCGCTACATTATTGAACTGTCAAAGACGGCGAACGTGTTAGTTCGCCGCACGGTCCGTGGTGGCGCCAACGTTGTTATGGCTCTAACCACGCTAACGAAAGTACCCTTTGAAAATATAATCATTTTTGAAACGAAACAATTAAATTATTTTCAATGATTATAAGTTGTTATCACATATTTCTTACGATCAGTTACTATATCATAAAAATAATCAACTATAACAATGTTTTCTAGATTTATGTTGTTATGAAATGTGAATAAGTTCTGATTGATAACAAACTTCAACATCCTTGTACTGGTATTTCAGTATAATCAAGTATCAATTTTACATCTTAAATATTGTAATAATCAGTTTGTGGCTTGAGGACAGGGCAAATGAAATTTATCTTTTTCAAATTGTCGACGTTTCGATCCTATGTTCGGATCTTCTTCAAGACTTTTCAAATAGATAAATGAGGCAAACACGAGTGCTCATGAAAACCATAGGTCGTTTTTTGTAAAATTACTGCATGTCACGTAGTCAAATTATAAACATCCATCTATAATCCATCCATAATTTGACTACGTGACATGCAGTAATTTTACAAAAAACGACCTATGGTTTTCATGAGCACTCGTGTTTGCCTCATTTATCTATTTGAAAAGTCTTGAAGAAGATCCGAACATAGGATCGAAACGTCGACAATTCGAAAAAGATAAATTTCATCTGTCCTGTCCTCAAGCCACAAACTGATTATTACAATTCAATACAAGGACGCGAAGAAGATAATATGGCATCTTAAATATTCTTAAAATATAAAACGGTAAATTCATCAATCCAACAAAATATTCGCTAACTACTCAATATATTCACTAAAAATATCGTTCTCAGTTGTTTCAGAAACTCTTAGAGAAATTCTTTGAAGCAAGGTTTCTCCATCTATAGTTTCAGTTCAAGTTTACCAATATATCAAAGACATTGGTGATAGTGTTGAGGCATTTTTCTTAGGAAATTTATAGAAAAGTATATTTTTTTTACTTTTCCTTAAAGAGCAATTGAAATCACATCAGTTACAATTGTAAACAGCTTTCTTCAGTACTAGTACTTAGCATACTCATAATTACATAATCGAACCACTGGCCTAAAATTATATATACTATAAGCATTGAATCATGAATCCTTTTGCTCAAATACTTCACCTTTTTTAATTTCTGTCTTACAGTATTATTAAGACACGACTCAGCACCTTGAAATATTATGATCAATTTCATAGCACTCTTGTTGATAATAATGGAATTAAACTTTCTCATCAGTTGAAACTGCATCAAAAATAAATCTCAAACAAGACACCTTGTAACTTGAGATATGATGAATTTGTGAGTAATAGTTTAACTGAATATCACTGATATAAATACCTTCTCAACATTCATTCAGAACAAGATGAAAACTTACAAATATCCCTCAAGAGTATAAAACCAAATATAACAGCTTCGAAGAAAGAAAAAATTAACAACATATCAAGACATTATTCGTTTTATAGGTTGTAATTTTTGCCGAAAGACGATGTTTTGATCTTTGAATTCGCTAATACTTCTTATACAGGTGAAAACATAAAACATTCTCACCATTGAAAAGAAGAAAAGATTTAGGGCAATTTTCAAATAAAAAGAAGCGTCAATGTATCAATAACAAAGCCACATTACTATAGATACATCCTTAGTAACTTAAGAAGTGTAGGGCCATAACGATCAGGGCGCTCCTCTAGCGGGAGTCCCACGAAACTCTAACCTCCGCCGTCATAGGCAGATCAAAATGTTTTGTCGAGCGTATGAAGCCTTCTCTCAAGTTATCTATGCTCCTAAAAATATGCAACAGCTATGTAGATGTCCTAGTATGACTACCATGTGTACACGGAACATAGTTTGTGTTTTCCTCAGTTCTCATTCTCAATATTCGGAATTTGATGGATACTATTCGATATTAAAAAACTTTCTTGAAATTTAACAGCCTAATTAATGCATAGGATTGCTAGGACTCACGTTCCTGAACCCTTTGAAACCCATTTGGAACTGCTCAAATGGGAAGTCCTACCCTACCTGCCGTATTCTCCAGATATTGCACCGTCAGAATAATACTTGTTTCGGTCGATGACACATGGTCTGGCTCATCAGCAGTTCCTCTCATATGAAGGCATCAAAACGTGGCTTGATACGTGGAACAAAAGACCCAGAAGTGGTACACCAATGACACTAGATAACCGTTTTGTGATTCTTTCGATGGGCAAGACCTCCCTCAGCAATTGCATAACGGCAAGTCAACAGCATTCGCTCCTCTCAGCACCCAAAAACGATAAATTAGAACGGATATCGTTTTCTCACCCCCAAGGCCACTAGGAGCACCCTCTCGATCAAACCGCCCAAACTCAAACGCCTTTCATCATCTGGTTCCTCTAGAACGAACACTTTCATGTTCAATCCCGGCATATTTTCCTCTCTCACAATCTCGGTGTGTTTTTCGCATTATTTCAGACGCTAATTTAAAAACAGCGAACCTCCAAGGCCCCCGAGCGTCTCTCCTTAGGGTTTCAATCTCGCTCCCGTTTTGTTTGAGTAATCAGCGATGGTTTGATTGTGAACATCTCGGATTTCGGGGCGACTTCCTTCATTGCATAAATAATTCGGCACGAGGCCTGTGATCTTTCGGATATAAAATTATTCGAGAGGGGTATCGATGATGATGAGGGGAAGTTCCCTAAGGGTATGCGCAGCGCCAGCGTGAGTAGTTGCGTTTCGGAAGTATAACTTCTGTCGGAGATTGCTTTGCGTTCATACATTATTCCAGTAAAGAGAATCTAAGTAATTGCCCCTGTGCATTGCTCCAGATAGATTAGTGGTCAGTTATATCAGTTAATAGGTTCGATAGGGACTTTTACGTGTTGTAATGGGGTTTTCTTGTAGAAACCTTACCTCGAGCGCCAGCTATTCTTTTTGCTTATAAGGTAGAATAGCAAACCTGCCAGGATAGCTGCTTAGCCGGAGACATAGTTCGGTTGTATCTAGGGTGTTAGCGATAACTGGGAAATCGAAAATAGAGCAATTCACACAATTTATTCAAACGGTTGAAATAGTGATACAAATGCAATAATATCAAATATGCAATAATAAGAAAATAAGAAAACATCGAATATGCATTAATCCCAACAAAATATCAAATATACACAGGTAAAGAAAAATGGTTCAGTTTTGCCTGACTGCGAGCATTCATTCAAAAGAAATATTTCACGGTACGAGTCAGCCAGAATAGAAGGGGGGGAATTTGAATTTAACGGAGAATTTAAATCTACAGTTGCAAAATGTGAGATGGATATAAAAATGTACAGTGATTACTTTTTGTCCGATATTCTTTCAGTCCGGAAACTCAAAAGAGTTATATTGTCTACTTAGCTTGTTTCACGTCTAGAGAGGTTGGGTTTGACCAGGTTAAATATAAATGGTCAAACAGGACGCACCGAACTAGGGGCGCGAAGGATCGGTACCGAATCGGAATTCGACTGCACGTTCTATAGCATTGGTTTGCATGGGCCTTCCGGTCTGACTATGAGATTACTCACCATAAAGGACAGACACTAATCGGGCACCGACTTACTCGGATAAACGTACTAGACGGAGTCTTGCACGAGTAAAGGAAGGTTTAATACGGATCTCGACGTAACAGCTATTTTGATAGAGTCAACGAAGATACAGAAAAATAGGACTGAAATGAATTGGATCGGTACTTACGATTTCGGTGCACTGATACTCACTCGGTAAAAGAAACAGAAATTAATACTAGCAGCAAATGACGGAAAATCGGCTATTGCTGACTACTGACTCTATAATCGCTATACTTTTAAATCGGAAAGGATAATTAATTCGAAACGCAAAAGCAAAGAAAAGTACTCTACTGAAGCCGAAGCAAAAGTGAATAATGGATGACAGATGAGGGGAAAATCGCCTTTTATAATCTCCCTGAGGGGGGCGAAAACGGCAGGCGCACAAATGCTACTTTTCTAGAAAAGTACTCCGGTAAAAACTTCTTCGAATATGGCTTATCGTACGTATAAACTAGAAAAACGGCGTTATTTACATTCTACGTGGTTCTTATGACTCTTTTTACTATGTTCTCTGCATGCAAAACAATATCGAACGGACCATATTCGATCTTCTCGGTTTAATTCTGAACGGAAATGAAATGCAGGAATCCGAAAAAATTAATTTAAAATGAAGGCCGATTTCATTATCGGAAAATCGGACTTCATTACAGTGTACTACCATCTCCAAGAAAGCTTCCTCCAAGCCACGAGATATCAAAACGATATCGAATGATCCAGAGAAAAAACACACATCTGGAATGTTTTCCTTGTCACGATTTTTGTCTTTTGAGCTGCTATGTCTGGACTTGTCCTTGTCCTTATCCTTCTCCTTATCTTTGCCTTTCGATGAGTTGTGAATAGTTTGTTTGAATAGACTATCAACTTCATCTAAATAATTATCAGATTTTTCTTCATTGGATTCAGATTCCTCTGATGCCATAGCTTTTTTAAACTCCAATTCTAACATTATTTTTCGCTGCATTCTTTCTAGTCGTTATATCTTTATTTTTTCTTCTTCTACCTTTTCCAATTCTTCATGTGCTTCGATTTCTGCTTCTTTTTTATTTTTCTTACACAGTTCTTTGTTGTAGATTTCTTACAGTTTTCTTTATTGAATTCCACGTGCAAGTTGTCTCTTGACTTGAGATTTTCTTCTGTCTTCTTGACGTCTGCCGTCAGTTTCTTCCCGGATCTGAGAACTTTGGAAATACTTTATTCACGGACATTTTCTCTTCTCTGATTCAATACGAAAACTCGAAGGACCGATGCAATCGAATCTATCTAATTTCTTTCTATTATACGAATTTTATCGAATTCTAGTTGAAAGCCTTCTTTCCGTCAGAACTATCAACTACTTTATATTTCTCTTTCCGTGACAACATTAAAATTATATACTGTAAGCTCTTAATTCAATAATCATTTCAAATAAAATATTCAACACTGACCTAGTGCAATAAGTTTCGTAATTCGCTGACCTGGGAGTGCCGTAACACTATAAAGCAAGTGTCCAGAGGCCATAAAGTGACTCTACTATGGGTGCCAGGGTATTGTTGTGTTGAAGGAAATGAAAAAGCTGATGAGCTTGCAAAAAGCCCATCAAGGTCAACACCTCTTAGTCCTGAGCCTTTCTGTGGGCTGGGAAAAAATCAATATAAGGAAGAGGTCCAACAATGGGAGTTGGAAACTAGAATTTAAAAGAACATTGTGGAGATCAAGATTGTAGAGCAGATCTTCTAAATGGTGAATGGTTGCAATTGGAGAAGCAGGCACCAATTTGAACGACTTGGAGAGGCTTATGTCGAGTAGCAGAGACTATTCAAGAAGTTGATGAAGGTTGTAGTTGGACCATCAATTCTTCAATCCATTTGCCAGGGGTTTTGCTCAGGGAGCCAAACGAGTTCAGTGGCTTCCGGTATTCGCCATTTTTCTTCCCTCAGTGCATCTCTGCTGTACTATCCTGCCCTCATACCGTATTCCCAGGGACTCCGCGAGTCGGACGAGACCGATACATATCTCCTTCCTCACTCATAAAAATGCTAAACGGAATACGTCTGGTCCCTACAAACGACCTCATTACAGATTGCCGGAGCATCCGCGTCGTGCGACGCTCTTCTAATAAAGATATGGGGAAGAATAAATTGCGTCCGAGTCTTTATTGCCCGCGGGACGTTACCTCGGATCTTTAAATTTCCGACAGATCTCGATCAGATGGCCTAACGTCTGTTCCAGATTGGATGCTGGGGCCTGGATGGAGATACTTTTCGATTATTGGGTTCTCTTATACCCTCGGTTTATGAGATTGGAGCTCGAATCGAATCGAATGTATCGGTAAGAGGTGTATTGGTTTAAAATCTCATCGGTGATTTACTTTTTAGCGAAGGAGTATCCTGGTGAATTTGAAAAATGATTGACACGCAAAACTCGTCTGCATGAATGTGGGAATTCGTTTCCTCCGCTGAGTGTTTAAGATTCTTCAATTTGGCTGCCAACGTAATAGGTCGTCTGGAAACCAAGACACAAATAATTATCACGCTCATGTCCTGTATGCTCTTTGAAATATTCAACAAATTGATTCATATACTTACTACATGTCAGTTAATTCAAGTGTAATGCCAAGGGTTTTTTTGCTTGGAGTTCCTATGATGATTTAAAACTGGTTCGTTTTTATCCCTTAAAATGCAGTGGTTTCTCGAACTATAACTCGTCTTGACCAATAAAGGTCTGTTCCACCTTTGGGTCCAATAAAGTGTCTTATTAATCTGTTTTACCTCATTATTTCCCATACGAAATTTTTATACGGTCGAAATGAGGAATAATCGATTAATAAGTTGGTGATTCGCGAAAAAATCCGGCAAACAGGGCAATTTCAAACTTAAATTTCAAATTTAAAACTTTTTTCACACATTTCCTGGACGTGATGTAAATATACGGATCGGAAGAGAAAAGGTCGATGCAAAATAGATTGGTGTTTATATTTTCCATGAAATTTCCATTTTTTCAGGAGAATGGATCAAACCTTCACATTTCGCCTAAAAAATTACCCAATTTGCAGAGATCTTCTTTAAGGTGGGCGTTCAATGTTGTATGTTTTTATTTCAAGTTGCATTTGAAAATGGTTTTTCACTTTGAGAACTAAAATTTTGTGGGAGAACTCAGATAGGATTGGAGTTATTAATGAAATAATGGCAATCGATTTCATCTCGAAGGATCATTTTTTCTTTCAAAAATAGAAGAAAATAAGCCAACCCATGCTTCTGTTTTATTTCAAACTAGCTGGTCCGGCGAACTTTGTTCCCCCTAAATGTTACGGTGGATTTCACAAATCGTAATCACCGGTGATCGGAGATCAACGGCTTGGTTCTCAGATTTTTGAACTGTCAAATGTTTCCATGGATATGAGCTGCCACACAGAACAGATACACAAAAAATTATGTCAATTACCAATTATGGCAATTTTGGATTCAGTTATTTCCGCAAATATATTCATTACCCAAACAGAAATTCAAGAACATTTTAAAAATTATGAGAAAAGCTGAGAATGGACATATCACGATTGAAACTGATCGCCAAAATCGGATATACTTGACATTTCGATAAAAATTCACTGTGATATTCACGCGCTTCTGGATCTGTTAATAGCCCTTCACGGTACTATAAGTCCTATGCAAATTACACAGTAATTGATGTCATATGTTCTTCTTTCGACCATTTCAAACCACGACGACCGAAATGCTCGAAAAAAAAAACAGATGACCTGAATGGTCGCGAAAGCCTCAACAAATTCATCGCCATCTAATGGTGCTCATGTCGAATATAGTACCTTCACGATAAGATGTCTAGAATAATGGTGTAGGCACCCGTCAATTTTTGAATGGAATGACGTTCGACCAAATCGAAAATATTAGCAATGTTTCGTGTCGGCGCCGCAATATCATATCAGTGTATTTTCCGTTGTCAATTTGATTAATGTATCAACAGTCGATTTGCCAAAGTCAATTATGACATGACAGCAGAATGGCATCTTTTTATAATGAAAGTTTTCTACTTTTCCTTAGAACTAATAGACATCAGAATGTCAGGAATATAAACACACATTATTGCTTGATAAAAATTATCTACCATTAACACGCCACGTTCGCCAGAATGAATTCAAATATTCGAAATAACTGAATAGCGCCACCTGAAGTGGAAAGAACGAAACATTGCTAATGCTCTCAATATGGTCACAACAAAATCTGATCAGTGCCTTCACCATTATTCTAGACATCCTACTTCACGATTACGTTATTTTGAATAAACAAAACTATAAAAATAACTAATAATCAGTCATAATGTGCGAATAGCGCCACCTGAAGTGATACGAAATCTAATCTTTTCAGACATCTGTACTACTGTACTCCTACGCTAAGACATTTTGGTTTTGGCCAACAGCGCAGAGTTGTAGGCAACTCAAATTACAAACTATTACAGTCACTTTAGTGGTGATATAGTTACTGTACACACGATTTGTTTACACCGTCATCTAACGGAGAGAATATGAAATAAGTACCTACGAATAAGCGGTACCTAGCGTAACTGTAACTGTAGCGACACCTAGTGGCCTCGCTCAAAAGGAGGAAAATCATTTCCTGTTTAAGTAAAATTTTCATCGATTTTTCGAAGTTTTATTGTATTTTATAATAACCAGACCGTAGACGAATCCATATATGAAGTTTCATAAAAAACACTCCATCCGATCTCGAGTTATAAATGGTGTAACCAACATCTTTCTTTTATATATATAGATGAAAGAGCCATTAAAATAATTCAACTTTCGATTAAAAGTGAATGTACAGATAATTTCGTTCAAAAAAGTAACTTCAAATACGGAATTGGCAGAGAATAGCCAAATTCTAATATGTAGCGAGAAAAGGTTCCTGCTTTACCTACATATTATTCACTAATTCCATAGTAGGTACAGCTGTTTCCGGATAGAGAGCGCTATTGTACATTTCATTCATAATTAGAGAGATATTCATAGAACTTATATTGAAAATTTAAGTTCTATGGAGTTATTCCAAAAAAAGCACGGTGGCGCCTCTATCGGATTAGTTTTCCTACGCGTTTTGAACGGGGACCTTCTTAGGTAGATCTAGGGGTTTTACAAGTTGGAGTTTCTATGGTAACTTGCCGCAGCAGCTACCAAGAAATAACCAAGAAATGACCCAGTGAAAACAACTCTGAACGTACCGTAGAGCGGTGTGACTTTGCACCACTTTTTAGAGTTTTCTATCAAGAAAACTCTAAAAACGAGTAAGTTACATCAGTAACTTTCTCGTTTTTTTTGTGAAATGAGTTGTGTATGAATTATGTTCAATTTCAACAATCTAGCTATCGATTGCTGTTATTAGAAACGGAAGAAAAAGTGCGCAAAATTTTTTTTTCCATTTTAAAAATTTGGCAAAGTCACCCGCACATCGGTGCGAATTTGCCACTTGCATCAAAATACGTTTGTTGGCAATTTAATCAAGTGCAGGTGGTATTTTTGCCACGAGAACGTTTTTCTTCAACTTTTTTGAAGATTAGTTAGCTAGGTAATAGTCGCGAATAAAACAACAAATCATAAGAAAATAAAATCTATTATTCTTCATAAAATACATAAAATGAGTCTCTCTGTAAATGAACAATATATAATAATAATAATTCATTTTCCAAAACCGCAGAACTGTTGCTTCCATTCAATATTTTATCCTCCTACAAAAAATCGCTTCCATTTTCCTCTTCCCAACGTAGATGGTTTGTCTGCATAAATCTGCAAAACAATAGAATAATTTCCTGAAATTTCGAGACCCGCCCAACCAAATGCTCTCAGTTTTTTTTTACGCGACTCTAAATACGTGTGAAATAAGCTGCTCAATGTATTCTGATGTACTATTTTTCATGTTTTCTACACAACCCTTAGTATTTCGCATTTATAAACACGTTAAAACTTACCTGCTCACACAACACAGCATAGCACACCCTTCAATCCAAGCCAAAGGACTGCGACTGTTGAAACAATGTGGGGATATAGTGTCTCTTAGGTTCCGATTCGTGCTGTCGTTGAGAAGTTACCGACTTTAGCAAAATAAAATGAAACATAAAATATAAGGTAGTTTGGCAAAGTCACCTTCGTTGGCAAAGCCACACCGCTCTACCGTACCTAAAATTTTTGGCATTCAACAACTGTGAACGCATGGTGAGAACATGGAAGGCAGTTAGTTTTGCACAGCAACAATCACCTAAGAACCAACCAGGCAACGTTTAACAGATTTTTGTAATTATCATGAATTGAAATTAAAAATCATGTTGTGACTCAATTAACAATTTAGCATATTTGTTTGTATGTGTGGTAACTTCAGTAGTATGTAAAAAGTGGCATCTCCCATTCTGACTTCGAGTACACTTCAGGATTTAAGCCCCCATCCAACTGTGGCGACTCACTGCTCACAGCGTTTGTAGCACTCAACACACGACACCTTCGTATGACTGAATGCTCACTAGAAGCCGCCACCCGAAAGCGATACCAGAGTACTGCGGTCAGAACGGTTTAATTCGAGTAACGTCTTCAAACCTGGTACCCTCGTTAGCTCCCAGCAGGACAATTCCAACACCTATCTCATTGGCAGGCTCCGTTCGTAATAGCCAATCTGATGAGTCCCATGAGCAGAGCTACACGAAACGACGAAAACTAAACTTAAACGTTATATAATCAAATAGAAGGAGAGTGGAAATGTGGTTCATTTTAGAGGTTAAAAAAGTAGTGTATGAACAATACTAACCCTTCCCATATCCTTCCTCATAGAATATTCAGGCGGGACCCTTTCCGAAAGAATCACGTTAGTAAAACGCGTCGAAAAATTCTATTACGCCCGGATCACGGCACGAGAATTCCAAGGCGCCGTCGTCTGAATATAAAAAGTGGAAAGAACCGCAGCCGAACGGAACCTACAAAAATGGATGTAATAAAAACTACATCGAAAGGCTTGTCCCCGGCGGACTACATGCGATTTTCACCTAAAACACCCCACTATCCGGATATTACGGGAGACATAAGGCCCGCCTGCTCTACATTTATGCAATATATTCCGGTTTTTATCCCTCATATCGTATTCGCTGGAACCTTATGCGACCGACAAGGCCGTCTCGATCATATCTCTTCCTCTTCCTCCCTTATAAAAATGCTAAACGGAATACCGCCCTTCCTTACAAACACCCTCATTACAGATTGCCGAGATATTTTAGCACTAGTTTCGGCGTAATTTTTATGCTAATTCGGAAGTTTTTTGTGGCTTCTTCTTTATTCTGCAGATTGAACAATATCCTCAGGAAAAGTGGCCGAGTGTTATCTCTCTCATCATCATCATCATCTCCCAGTCTGGTTTTGGGTCCATTTCTGGATGTAGGCCCCAATTGAACTATTCCACTGTTGTCTCCCCTAAACTATTCTAATTCAGTGTCTCTAAATCTGCTCTTTGTTGATTTGATGGTCTATCTTTGCCTCTCTCATCTTAATTCGATTTGTGGCAGAAAAGACTTTAAGACACAACACGAAGCTGGCAGATATATCTCTCATGCCAGCATCAACATTCTTTCAACGTTTACTTTGTGGTATATTTTTCCTTCTTTAATTTTCGTTCTCTTCTGCTGAATGTTTGAAATTCTAAAAACTTACTACTGAATAATGTTGTAACTACGCTGGGTGTTCGATTTAAACTGTCTCAACTTAATTTCACTCATCAATATGCCTTCATGTGGTGAGTAATTCTTATGGTTGTTCCACCTGGTGTTGAATTATGAAAATGTGGGTGTTACATTGAGACCACTGGATGTACAACGTTGCATTAAACTGCATTCTAATCCCCCATACCCGCATGTTGAATTATGGAATCGAAGCAATCCCTGTTCATCCCCCAAACAAACACAATAACCTTGAGGGTAGCACACGGTTAAGTACATAATTATTCATTGCATCGTCCTGTATAGGTCTGGCTGTTTATCCAACACTTCGACAAATAGACTTCGGAGATAAAGTTGTTTGTGTTTAGTCAAGTCGGTTCCTCTCGCCGCGGTCACTTTAATTGATGTTTGCTCCTCCAGTCTGACAACAAACAGGCCGAAGACGGTGGCATTTGTGGTCGGAGGAATTGTAACAGAAGGGATTTGACCTTTCTTCGGGCGTTCTAATGACGAATTAAGTTCAAGAGATTTGTTTATTTCGATCTTGGCAACATGGAGAGTCCATATATTTTCAACAGCGTGACTACAGCCGTCTTGAGATAGCTCTAACGTGGATGCAGATGATAGATCCATGGCAACGTATCAAATTGTATGTATTACAATGTTGAAATCCTCGTTTTTTTAGTTTAGGTTCATGTCGATGTCAGTCTTGAAATTGATTATAATTCAAAAATTAAGGTGGGCGTTCAATGTAGTGTGTTTTTATTTCAAGTTGATTTCGAAAACGGTTTCACTTTGTGAACTGAAATTTTGTGGGTGAACTCAGAAAGGATTAGGGTTCTTGTTGAAATAATTTTAATCGGTTTCATTCGGACAGTTAATTTTTTTTCTTTCAAAAATAGTAGAAAATGAGGCAACCCATGCTTCCGTTTTATTTCAACAGAAAGACCCATGAAAATAGTTCAACTTCCGACTAAAAGTGAATCTACTGATGATTTCGTTCTGAAGATCAACTTGAAATACGGAATTGGCAGAAAATGGCCAAATTTAAATTTTGGCGGGAAAAAGTTCCTGCTTTACCCACAAATTAGCTTATTTCATAGTTCGGCGATTTTCGGATAGAGAGCGCCATTGTACATTTCATTCATGATTAGAGAGATATTCATAGAACTTGATAGTGATAGTACATGTTCTATGGAGATATGCCATAAAATGGACGGTGGCGCCTCTATCGGCTGAGCTTTCCTATTCGCTTTAAACGCCGACCTTAAACTAGCAACGTCGATGCTCCAAACAATTCAAATTTCGGGGCTATATTCAGAATTATATTTGAATATACGACATTTTTGACAAATCTCATCTGATAAACTAGTAATAACTTGAAAACGCGCCTCTTGTGAAAAAAACCATGAATTATTTCTCCAGAAAGATTGATTCTTTCAAAAATATTTGCCGTTTTCAAATAGTCTTATAGTATTTTTTTGGATTTATGAAATTATTTCTTCTCTGGTCTCTCAACAAGTTACCAACGTTGTCAGAATGTTTATCAACTTTGTCAAGACTAAAATCTCTATGATGAAAAAACGTTTGATGTATACTCCATTCACAATTATAAAATCACAACTCTGGCCTTGGAAATTTGACACATTCCACTCTGTATCGAAGTTATGACGTTTTTCAAAATATTTTTATGTTCCAAGTCAACACTATGTTGCCCTTTCTACATTCTTAGCGTATTTCTCAGAATGTGAATTTATTCGGAAAATTTATGAATTGAAAAATATGTGATGGACGAAAATAATTAACGTTTATATGAATTGATAGAAAGGATTCCTTTTCTAGTTATTTGCATGAAAAATACAAGAGATCACTGTTGAAATATATTATTTTTCGCCATGGAAGAAAATTGCATTGCTTTCACATGATTTTCATATGCATGCCTGTGAAGATTTAATGTTTATTATCCTTTTGAACTGAAAGTTCAAGACTTGACATCAATTGTTGGATCAAGAATAATGGAACATTATATCCCTCTAAAGGAATCCAAATAGTTGAAGGGAGTTCTGATGCAGCAGGAACTTTTTCTTGGAACATAACCTTAATAGCTAACTTAATAAAAATAAGAGTAGAAGATTTACATTCCATTTATTTGATCTTATGAACAAGGAGTAAAATATTCTGACTGTATAGTAATTTATTAGTTTGAAAAATATTCATACATTACAACCACAGTAGGTTTGTACAAATAATATGGAACATGTCAAACATATGCTTCACATTTATCATTTACCTGTTCTAAAATAAGACACAAACTCCTCCACATTATAAGGTCCCTACAGCATTAAAAGCTTGTGTCTCTTTTGAAAGAAGTAGCACTAGATATAATATATTCTTTCGATTAAGAGCAAATACCTACCGTTGAATGTTACATACACAAATTTCTTCAAAATGGGCTTATACGAAGTGGTTCTTTTTCTCAAACGTGAAAACGATCAACAATAATCATTTAGAGACCGATATAATTCCTCAAAAATCCTACCTGAACCATATTTTCCGACGCTTTCGTGAAAAGATCGTATAAGGAAGCCTTTTTTGTCCATTTACAGATTCCAAATAAATTTTGAGCACCAAAAACGATACCGAAACTAACCAAACTTCTGGGGGACCGGAATTTCGTTTGGAATCTTTCCAAACGGCCAGATACCTAAAAAAAAACTTCGTTATCAAGTGTAAAAAAGGAGATTTGTACTTACTTTTGCTTTATTCATGCTTATAAATCGATTTTTGGTCCAATTCAAATTTGCCGTTTGTACCCATGTCAAAATATCTTTGATACTTTTACTTTCATGTAAACAAAGAAACTGGCAACGCCGTTTTGTCATCAAAGATATTCTGTGTACGCGCACAGATTTTTTATCAGGAGCACCAATTCCTGAAAACGAAACCATGGCCAGAGTTGTGATTTTATAATTGTGAATGGAGTATAGAGATATGTAATAATGAAATTCCACATTTGTGGGACATAAAATTGAATTCTAAGAAGCATGAAATTATACATTTTATAGGCAGTTTCTATTGAAAATTCATTGTTACCGGTCCTTCAGCAAAATATCTATCGAAACAATATAACTCGACACCAGAACGACACTATTATTACATCAATTCACTGAAAGTCATTTACATAACCATCACCTGTTTGCTTTATTCTCTGAAAATAAATAAAGTCCATCGCGTAAATTTCGTTTATGCCGTGTATAGGATCACTGACTAACGTTTTAGGTTGGACTGGTTGGAGACACAGAACAACGGTTTGTCTTGCGTGGCGGCTACATTCACGTCCTTCTGAAGGGAAGAGTAGGCCGTGGCGACTGAAATTAAGAACGTAGCGCTATATTGGCGAGAATCAGAAAACTGCTCGTTTGGCATTTCCAAAAAGCAACGCCTAGACGCCTTTAGCGATTGTGATAGTTCATCCGCTAACGATAAAGAACTTACTGCTTTTGAGTCGCCTATACTATTGTTTGAAGAGAAAATCGGCAATCTGGCATTGTCTTCTCTCGAGTTCTGTGAGTGAATATCACAGAGGATGGGTAAGGTTAGGTCATTGACCCCGAATCATATGACTTTGGTTAATGGAGTTAGGATAGGTTAGTGAGAAACCGATTGTTATGGTATCGTTTTAGAATATCGAGGAAAATATGAACAAATTATTAGTGTCTATAAACTAATCTTCAGGACAATCGAAGAAGGATCTTATTTTGGTGTGAGAAATATAGCTTTTCAATTGCCGGACAAAACTAAGTGTTTTGTTAGGAAATATCGTGTTTGTAACATTCTTATTCAAATAAGGTTAGTGCTAGAGTATTTTTCAAATGTATCATCCAAAATATCTAATAATCACATCAATTTCAATCGAAAAATACGAACTTGGAGGTGTTTGTAGAGAATAATATCAGGCTCGTATTTAGACCTATTTGTTTTTTCAAATGGCTATATCTCTTTAACAGAGCTAAATTCGGAAAAATGTAAAATGAAAAAAGGTTTCCCTTAGCTTCAAGAATCTACAGTTAAAATATATGTACAAGTCACAGACTCGCCCTGTATATGTATAGATGAGATCTAATCGGCTATTTCACGCTTTCCAAATTTTTCTACGCAATTTTTTTCGTATCTACTGCAGGGAGATACAGATAACCGAAATGATAGACCACTTTACAAGCTCCGCAAGCCTTCCCTCCCGAATCCCGATAAAATCTACATCATCCCGGAACCCCCAAAGGCCTTTCGGCCGTTTTTTGCCCCTGTCTAATTTCCATTTGCGTCGGGGACCCGAGGACGTCTCGCCTCATCAAAACGATCGTTAATTAGAAGTCCTGGTGATTACCGGTAATTTTTTCGTTTTAATTGACGTTGTCTGGAAAACGATTCGGGACAATTATTCGACCGGATCCCCATCCGAATTCGAAATCGTTTCTAATTTGTTCGAGAAGTTTCGTACCGGGCGGAAGTCTTCGGAATACTAAACAGTCGAATTGGAGAAAGAGAGGGGGAAAAATCTTACAACTTTTCTTCAGGGCATAATAGAAAGTGATAATATAGAATGTACTAGTACCTATAATCTTCAATATCGAATCATCATCATTATTGATACCACCACAGGATAATGACAATCCGGTTTCTGGCTTGTCATCAGTGCCACATAACTCTTAGTGTGGTAGCAACCAACTTGGGTACAGTTTTACTGTACAGTGTCGCACCTCATTTATTGTGTCCTAGCAGACTGTCCCTAGAGACGATCTCTTTCATTTTCTGATTGTCATTATTGTCTATATTTTTTTATTGCTGCCAGAAGGAACAATTTTGCTTACCTACAAGCTACATTTCTCCCTTCAATTCAATACCCTTCGCGGAGGACATGATTGCCAGGGGCTGTAGCTCATCAAAATCTCATGAAGCCAGTTTTACTAGCAGAGATCTAAGTCCACCACTGGTGGCACCACCACAACAGGATAACGACAAACCGGTTTCTGGCTTGTTAGCCTTCATCAGTGCCACATAACCCTTACTGTGGAGCAACCAACTGAAAAGAGTTTTTAATGTTGCTGAGTTTTCAATATGTTACTCATGTTCATGACGATTTTGTCGATTTGAATTTATCACAATATAGGGTGAGTCTTTAACTTGTACATATTGTTAAATCTATGTGTCCAGGAATGTCCTGTTGAGTTTGGGGCCCGTTTTATGGACCAAGGAAAGAAATGACTGTTTGAACTTTATAATCTTTCTGACAACTCCTGACAACTACAATTGTTTTATATAACTAGATTGAATATGAACATGAAAATGATATAAATAGATCCAACATCCTCCGGCCTAAGGAAGTTGTGTATACTTTAGTGTTCCTTCAAAATTCGACGATACTGCTTCAATCTCTGAACCCACTCCAAATACTCTCTCTTTCCCTCAACACTCCTAAATTTCACTTCTGAATCTTGCTGGTCGATTTCGTATATCTTCTCAGTGTAGCAATGGTGCTTTTGGTGTGTTTTGGACCTATGCCTTCTTTCTGCACCTTCATGTTGGTGCTTCTCCCGATGTTCATACCAATTTTTTTTAGCCTCATACTTTGACCTAAACTGTTTATCATAAATTTCCTGAAAAATATCCTTGAAACGTCCATCATATTTCTGGAGGATAGTGTTTTTAGTGTTCCAACACTTTGGATAAGCCCTTTCTAAGGCGACTTGGAATGATGAATGTGTAACAATTGATTCATCAGTATTGAACATTCCCATTGCAACACTAGGTCCCATATAAGTATTGACTTCATATTTGATTACTTCACCTACTTCAGGTGTGAATACCGTTTCCAACTTCTCTGCTACTTCAGGTGTGAATACCATTTCCAACTTCTCTGCTGATGGCACCACAAAAGCTTTATACTCATCATGATGACCAGTAATAATTGGTTTATTCCAACCTGTGACTAATGTAGATCTTCTGGAAGAAACATTTGGCAGTTCCTTTATTTCTTCTTCGATCTCGATAATTTCATTCCGTAATAATTCTTGCTCCTTGAATTCTTTTATTAATTCGTCTCTATTAAGTGGTTCTTCCGACATCAAAATTTCTTCTATTTTATTATCAAGTTCAAAAATTCTTTTCGCCTTATCGTCAATTGTTCTTTTCCATATTCTACTCTTGTATTCATCCTTGGTCCCAGAACTGGAACGTACATCAGTAAATATCTTCTTTATTTCAGTTCTCAGGGCTTCCCGTTTTAACTGCCAACCAAGCAACATAATCCTGGCAGGATCGCCAAATGTTGAATCTATGTGTCCAGGAATGTCCTGTTGAGTTTGGGGCCCGTTTTATGGACCAAGGAAAGAAATGACTATTTGAACTTTATAATCTTTCTGACAACTCCTGACAACTACAATTGTTTTATATAACTAGATTAAATATGAACATGAAAATGATATAAATAGATCCAATACATATATTTCAACTGTAGATTCCTCTCATCAAACGAAACACTTTTTTCCTATACCATTTTTCAAAATGCGGTTTGGTTTGGGAGATACAGGGTGTCGAAAATCCATGGAAAAAAACACTTTTCTGTTTATATCTTCGAAACCGTTATTTCGAATGAACTGAATTTTGGTTGAGTTTTTACTCTATACATGGTGCATATTCCTCAATCGATAACTATTCAATATCTTTACTAGTATAAAAGTTACAGGGTAGTCGACTCATCAATACACGCTAAAACACCATAAAACCACTTTAAAAAAATGAACGATTCATATTTTCGAAAGAATCAATCATTTAAGAAACTAAAAGTATTCCTATTTTTTTTTCAATAAAACGCGTCGTTTTCGAGTTATTTCCAATTTTACCCGGAGAAATTTGACGAAAAAATCATTAATTTCAAGAATAATCTCAATGCGTCTCTGAATTAAATATCATCGAATATTATTCCTTCTCTGGTCTTTAAACGAGTTTACAATGTTGTCACAATATTTATCAACTTTGTTGAGATATTTTAATAATAAAATACCACAAATGTGGGAGATAAAATTGAACACCAAGGAGAATTCATTAGCACAGTTTCTATTGAAAATTCATAGTTACCGGTCCATATTGAAGTTAAATGTCGATGAAATACAAAATTCGGATATGAATGATGAATCTCGATACAAACTACTTATTAAATTGAAATTAATGAAAAATAATACGATACCTGATAATCTGTGGCGATGTTTCTATCTAAACAACATCCTCTTGGAATTTAATAAACTCGACACGGTTGAAATTATATTAATTCACTTCACACAATAATCACATTAGAACAATAATTCACTCAATGTATTCAGATTATTCAGAACTTCACATAATGTGTACAGTTTGTTCAGAGAGTCTGGTTTGTTATTGTTTAACGTTGGCCTCCAGATAACCATACTTCGGTTTTCGCTCTACGCATGCGTGGTTAAATTCACAGAATCGATACAAATTAGATTTGGTTAGGTTCTTTAATAATAAATCTGAATGAATCTAAATTGGGCCTAAATGTAAAAACTCAATTTCTATCGAGAAATATGAACTTTGAATCAATTCCACAGTATCATTTCTGGGACGTATTTAGCCCAATGTTTTTTTTCAATTGCTATATCTTTTTAACAGAGCCGAATTCGGAAAGATTGAAAATGAAAAAAAGGTTTCTTTTGGCCTCAAGAATCTTCAGTTAAATTAGAAGTACAAGTCAAAGACTCACCCTGTATTCAAATCCCTACACTTACACACTAAAACAAATGAGTAACTACCTCGACGTGTTCTCTGATGAAATCCGATTAGTTATTAGTGGAATATCGAAAGGTAAGTTCCTCCAAGTTCACTCCACATAAATCACACCGGAGCCCAAGATCCACCCCCAGAATACTAATTCTTCCCCACAAACCGCAATGAGATTGCCAGACGATACGGCAGAAACGTTGTCTCAGAGATAGGTGTACCCACATCGAATATTTCATGAGGAACATTCCCTTCTTATCGGAAGAGCTTCGTCAGCATCGTTTACAGTTAGGCTTGATCGAATGGCCTATCAGCAAGGAATCTGTTCATTTCAATATTTATGTCCCGAATCTTGATTGAGAGGATTTATGGATTTTTGATTTTTCAGAATGCTGAAGAATGAATAAGCGTTGCCAACTTTATTTGAATGCTTGAGGTACAAGAGAAAATCTCAATTGACGGACTGATTTCTGAATCCCTTACTTCCAAAACCATCAATTAATACGTCACAAAATCTTAGTTTGGTCATTTTCTTTGGATTTAACATCTTATCTAGATATACAGGGTGAGTCTTTGACTTGTACATATATTTTAACTGTAGATTCCTCTCAGCAAACGAAACACTTTTTTTCCATATCAATTTTCAAAATTCGGTTTCGTTTGAAAAATACAGGGTTTCGAAAATCCATGAAATTAAGACCATTCTTTTCATATATTCGGAAAAGATATTTCGAATGGACTGAATTTTGGTTAATAGACCTTTCCAGAATTACCTGTGGAGGTGACAGTTGCGCGCGTCACTTGTGGGCTAAGAATGAATATCATTGGTCGTCAAAATTTCCCTCCTTAAATCGTTGACATTTGATTTGATATTATTATTTTACGCAGTCGACGTTTTGGATGTGGATGTTATTTATTGTATTGTTTATCGAAAATCAAAGTCTTAGTATGCCTCAACAATGTTGTGTTACTAAGTGACGCTCACGGTACGATAAAACCAGTAGGATCTCATTTCAATATTTCATTGCTTCCCTCTCTATTTTTCTTTTCTCTCTCGCACTAAGGTTTGCGCATCTTTTAATGCTGCCCACAAGTTGCGCATGATATATACCTGTTTCTCTCTCATTCTGGTTTAGTTCACATCTTTCATCTTTGTTCTACGTATTCTGGAAAGGTCTATTGTTTACTCTATTCATGGTGCATATGCCTCAATCAAAACCTTTTCAATATTACTCCTGGTTTAAAAGTTACAGCGTAGTGGACTCATAAATTCACTCAAAAATACTATAAAGCCTCGGAAGAATCAACCATCATAGAAAATAAAATTATTCTTATGTGTTTTCAATAAAACGCGTCGTTTTCGAGTTATTCCCAATTTCACCGGATAAAATTTGACGAAAAAATCATAAGAATAATCTGGATGCTTCTTTGGGTTTTTAATATCATCGAATGTTATTTCTTCTCTGGTCTCTTAACAAGTTAACAATGTTGTCAGAATGTTTATCAACTTCGTCGAGACTGAAATCTCTATGATGGAAAAACGTTTGATGTAGAGATATGTCATAATAAAATTCCACATTCGTGGGACATAAAATTGAATTCTAAGAAGCATGAAATTATACATTTTATAGGCAGTTTCTATTCAAAATTCATTGTTACCGGTCCTTCTGCAAAATATCTATCGAAACAATATAACTCGACACCAGAAGGACACTACTATTACATCAATTCACTGAAAGTCATTTACATAATCATCACCTATTTGCTTCATTCTCTGTAAATAAATAAAGCGTGAACTTCGTTTATTTATGCCGTGTATGGGATCACTGACTAACGTTTTAGGTTAAAAATTGAAGGATTGAGGATAAAATTGAATTCTAAGAAGCATGAAATTATACATTTTATACGTACAGTTTCTATTAAAAATTTATTGTTGCCGGTCCTTCAGGAAAATATCTAAACAATTCCTCAGAGTTCACGTCCATGTTAATAATTGTAATAAATTTCACAGGGAATTGGACATTCTTTATTATCAATATATAGTTATAATTTCGCCGACGTTTCGGAACGATTTGTTCCTTTCTCAAGGCTGAAAATGATAGATTTAAACAAACAAAACAATGCTGGTTTGAAAAGTGATTACCTCATTAAATAAAAATTAAACAACTTCGATAATATTGTCTCATTTTCGTTAAATATAAGAATAATAGGAGTATCCGATAAACAACAAATCTAAACAATATCCTCTTGGAATTTTAACTCGACACTACAAGGTTATTATGGCATCAATTGAGAGTCTACCCATAAACATACCTGTTTGCATTATTCTCTATAAATAAATGAATGAATAAATCGATGTTCAAGGCACAGGTTATCTTTAGACTAACGTTGGAGACACAGAACAACGGTTTGTCTTGCGTGTCGGCTACATCGCAGCGCACCGTTATAGGCGACTAAAATTAAGATCGTAGCGCTATATCGGCGAGAATAGAACTACTTGTTTGGCGTTTCCAAAGAGCAACGCCTTGTCAGAAGCTCTGTGAAATCCTGTAAATCCTATGATCTAGGTTAATGGAGTTAGGTTAGGTTAGTGAGAACACAATTTTTTATGGAATAGTAAATTCCATAATCTTCAGGAATATCGAAGAAGGAACATATTTTGGTGGAAGAAATATGGCTTTTCAATTGCAGAAACAATCGAACAAAACTAAGTGTTTTTGTAATATCGTGTTTGTAACTTTCTTATTCAAATAAGGTTAGTGCTTGAGTATTTCCTGAATATACCATCCAGAAAATCTGATAATCACCTCGATTTTAATCGAAAAATATGAACTTTGAGGTGTTCGCACTGTTCGCAGAGAATCTCATCATTCAAATAAGAATGAATTTTTCAATGTCTTATTATTAGAAATATGTATACTCCATTCACAATTATAAAATCACAACTCTGGCCTTGGAAATTTGACACATTCCACTCTGTATCGAAGTTATGACGTTTTTCAAAATATTTTTATATTCCAAGTCTACACTATGTTGCCCTTTCTACATTCTTAGCGTATTTCTCAGAATGTGAATGAATTGGAAAAGATGAGATGGACGAAAATAATTAACGTTTATATGAATTGATATAAAGGATTCCTTTTCTAGTTATTTGCATGAGAAGTACAAGAGATCACTGTTGAAATATTTTATTTTTCGCCATGGAAGAAAATTACATTGCTTTCACATAATTTTCATATGAATGCTTGTGAAGATTTAATGTTTATTATCCTTGAATTGACGACATCAATTATTGATTCTAATCAAGAATTCAATAAAAAAGTCAACCCAAAGATATAAGATGAATTGATGGGTAATAACAAGGGTCAAGAATAATGGAACATTATATCCCTCTATTGGAATCCGAATAGTTGAAGGGAGTTCTGATGCAAGAGGAACTTTTTCTTGGAACATAAAATTGTGAACAATATTCTACATATGAAGGAGTTTTTGGATTTCAATTGTAAAGATTTATCGATGTGCTTTGTTTTCATCATGATATTGTATGTAATATGATTGTGAGGGTGCATAACATTTCTATTTCTAATATTTCTTTATTTCAAATAAATAACAGATTTATTCATTCGTCACAAAGAAAATAGACATAATAACTAAACTAACGAATTTGTTTACAATTTTCGGAAATTCTTTGTCATCCTCTCTTACTATCTTCCTTATAGTGGATTCATGCACCTAAAATATAAAGCGTTTCGATTCGGAAGAAAAATAATATGAATTTATTTACTTACATTCGATGTTGGAAACTGTCTTATCGACATTTCCGAAGTATCAGGGTTACTATTTTCTGCATTTGCAGATTTCAATGCAAAATAGCAATTCCTGATACTTCGCCTTTGGTTTATATCGAGAACTTTCGGCATTTTGTCGAACAATTTGTAATATCTTTGACACTTTCACCAAAGAGTAGACACTCTTTGCTTTTACTCTGATGTAAACAAACCAACTGGCAACGTCGTTTGTCATTAACCATATTTTCTGTGCGCGCAATGACATTTTAATCAGGTGCACCAATTCCTGAAAACGAAACCATGGCCAGAGTTGTGATTTTATAATTGTGAATGGAGTATAGGTATTTGGCCCAATTTGTTTTCTCAAATGGCCATATACCTTCAACAGCCGAATTCGGAAAAATGGAAAATGAAAAAAGGTTTCCTTTGGCCTCAAGAATCTACAGTTGAAATATATGTACAAGTCGAAGACTCACCATGCATAATGTCTTTCTGGCCGTTAAAAGAAAATTGACTGATCAAATTCAAACACTCCCATGTGTTCCCCCAACTAGCTAATCGCCAGATGAATGACCTCGAATTCATTCAACTGCACGAACCCGTGACGTCAAATCGAGTCCGAAGACCTCCAAATCATCCCTCGTCCAAAGATAGAGATACCACCTCATATAGAGCGTTCCACACGACACCTGAGCCATCCAGCTCACATCAGTCGTGAGCGGCTTCCTTTCTGTTCGAGTGCCATTTATCTATTCACTCAATCCGAGAGCACTCAATCAGGCGACTGCCGGCTGTCGAACTAGATAATCTGGATCATTTTGCGAGCGAGGTCTGTAAGGGGGTCCGCTGCACCCTTGCCACAATGAGCACGGGCCCGATCTGGTTTTGATATCGGATGCGGAGTTCTTTGTTGTCACGAACACTCGTCAAGAACTCGTATCCAGATTGACGAGGTATCCGAGTTGCGGTTATTTCCGGTATGGGAAGCCAACGGCGGTATCGATTTGTCAGGTGAGATAATCTCGGTTATTTCCCTATCCCACATAGTAGGTAATTGGTAGTTTCACATAGAGGTATAGAGTGTAGATTCGTGAGGCCAAAAGAAACCTTTTTTTCATTATCCATTTTTCTAAATTACGCTCTGTTTGGAAGATATAGCCATTGGACAAAAAATTGGGCCACATACGTGCCTGATACGATTCTCTGTGAAGACCTCCAAATTCATATTTTTCTATTGAAATTGAGTTGATACATTTAGGGAATACTCAAGTACTAGCCTCATTTGAATAAGAATGTTAAAATCAAGTTACATCTCAACAAAAATAAAGGGTGCGCATGAATCGTGCAACAAAAATAAAGCGAAATAACTCTTTTTCTGTGTGAGTAACCAGCTTATTTTTTTTTATTTTGAAGGTTACTATTTAGATTCATAAAAATGAATACTCGGGATACTAAAAAAAGAATTTGGATAGGGCAACGGTACCATGCTTTGCAGTCCGTCATTTCCGTCCCAAGTGAATCAAGTCGGGAGTTTGGCGGTTAAAATTGCCTCATATGAAGTGAATCTAATCCAGAAATCCTTCATGAGACGGAACTGCACCCAGAGTCACTGTGCGGTGCGCAGTTCCATCAAGATGTTTTGTGGGGCCATACTTCTTTGGAGAAAATGAAGAAAACAGTAACAGTAACTGTCAATGGGAATCGTTATTCAAAGATGTTGAAGGAGTTTTTTCACCCAGAACTGCGCCGAAGACGTATCCTATTCGACAGCATTTGTTTTCAGTGAGATGATGGAGCAACTGCACATATAGCCAGACCAGTTATTGCGGAGCTCCAAGAAAAAAAATCGCAAACAAACTGATTTCCAGGAACTCCACTTTCCGCTGGCCCCCAAGGTCACCTGATCTGACTGTACCAGACCTTTTTATGGGGTTATGTCAAGCAGGAGGTCCACAAAACGAAGCCCAGGAAATTGCCTGAATTAAGGCAGTCCATTACGACAATAATTGAGGCGATCCCAACTTCAGACCGCAATGAACAATTTTTTTATTATGTGCCGCATATGCGTGGGTAAGCGTGGAGGTCATTTGCGGTCTATAACCAATAATCTTTTTGAAATAAAATTTAATTTTCTATCTTATAAAAAATAAATAAATAAAATACATCGATTTAAAAAAAAAAGTTATTTGAATTTCTTATTGTAGCACAATTGGTGCGCCATCCTATACTTAGTTTTATCTGATTATTTCTGCAATTGAAAAGCCACATTTCTCCCACCAAAATGAGTTTCTTCTTCGTTTTTCCTGCAGATTTCTTTTTAAACACTAATTACTTGTTCATATTTTCCTCGATATTCCAAAAATATCTCACAACGAATTGTGTTTTCACTATATTCATGATTAATCACTTAACTCATACGATTCTAGGTCAATGACTTAACCTAACCGATCTTCTATGAATATTTCACAGAGCTTTTGAGGAGACGATGCCAGATTGTTAATTTTCTCTTCAAACAATGGTATAATGTTGTGTCTTGCGAGGTGGCGGGCGCACAAGACAAACCGTAAGATCTATGAATCTAGCCATCTCCAACCTTATATTGTTGTTCTGTCTCTCAAACGAGTGTCTATGAACGACGCGTGCGTATAGCCACAACTCGCACGATTCGTAAATGGCGTAAACGAAAATGGGGGAAATCATTCCTAGAGCTATCTATATATCTATATATAGAAAAAAAATATCTTTATTCTATATATGTATATAAAAAAAAAGATGTTGGTTACACCATTTATAACTCGAGATCTGATGGACTGATTGTTATGAAACTTCATACATGGATTCGTCTACGGTCTGGTTATTATAAAATACAATAAAACTACAGCCCATTCGTAGGTACTTTATTCGATATTGTCCCCGTTAGATGGCGATCTGAACAAATAGTGTGTAATTTGAGTTGCCTACAACTCTGTGCTGTGGACCAAAACAAAAATGTCAAGAAGAAAAATATTAAAACGTATTTGTATTCTGTAAGTGATATTTAAGTACCATAGACAAAGTACTTCAATTCGAATTTTCAGCGTTGTATTGGCAGAACTAAAATGGGTTCTACAGTGATCAGAGGTAATTAATCATTGGAACTATTTCTCATCCTTATAATTCGATCGTGATTTATATTTTTATTTAGGTACAGCAATGAGAAAACTGTAAAGTATTCGAAGAAAAAAACAATAATTAGATACCGCTTAAATAAAGAGAATTTTTTCCGTGCGAATAAAAATGTTACTAAAATTTTGTATATTTTGCCTAATTCATCTCCTGCTTTAAGAAATAGCAATGATTAGTTGATACAACTTTTAAGGTGGGTTTCACAAAGCGTTATCATCGGTGATCGGAGCTTGATATAGAATCAACTCGATTCGACAGTTTAAAAATCAGAGAACCAAGCTGTTGATCTTCGATCACCGGTGATTACGATTTGTGAAATCCACCGTAATTATCATTTAAGCGGAACAAAGTTCGCCGGGCCAGCTAGTGTTTTTATAAAAGGGGAAAGTGATTATTATAGGTGTTTTTCTTCGATCTCGTGATGATTATGTGAAAACTCCCAGTGAATTAATACAATTTTAACCATGTTTTATCGAGTTCATATAATTCTGAGAAGATACTATTAGAATCGCCACATATTATTTAGTGATTGTCATTTTATTTTTCTTTCATTTCAATTTAAGACGACATTCATATATCAGAATTTTGTATTTTATTGACAATTATTTTCAATATGGACCAGTAATGGTAAATTTTTAATAGAAACTGTCCGTATTGAATGTATGATTTCATGATCAATTGCATCTCCCACATTTGTGGGATTTTATTAGTAGGTACACATCTCTACATAAAACGTTTTTCCATCAATTAGATTTCATTCCCAACAAAGTTGATTAACATTCTGACAACATTGACCAGAGAAATAATAATATGAGATGATATATGATCCAGGGAAACATCCAGATTATTCTTAATTTTTTCCCCGAATGTTATCTATACAATTAGGAATAACTCGAAAACGACGCATTTTATCAAAAAAACATAGAAATACTTTCATTCTCTAAAATGATCGATTCTTTCGAAAATATGAATTGTTTGTATTTTACAAGTGGTTTTATGGTATTTCTGCGTGGATTTATGGGTCGGCTACGCTGTAACTTTCATACCAGGAGAAATATTGAATAAGTTTTGATTGAGGGATATGTAGGTACCATGAATAGATTAAACAATCAACCAAAATTCAGTTCATTTGAAATATTGGTTCCGAAGATATGAAGAGAAAAGTGTTTTTTCATAGATTTTCGACACCCTGTATCTTTCAAACGAAACCGAATTAAAAATGGTATGGAAAAAAAGTGTTTCGTTTGATGAGAGGAATCTTCAGTTAAAATATATGTACAAGTCAGAGACTCCCCCTGTATATTCGATCCATCATTAAACAGTGTGAAAAAGCCAAATGGAATAAATTCCTTGAACGCCTGGAGAACAGAAGAATCATAGTTTTGAATTTTGAAGAGTTCATTCCTCAAATACTCTCTTCAATAATCAAGTTTACACATCTCAATTTTTTGCATACATGGATGTACCTTAGTGGCGTGTGCAATTTATCTTCATACCACGCAGGACCCTAAAACTAATTTCATTATGCATATGTCGAACCCGACCTCATCCTGTACGCCCCATGATGAAAATAACTTTGAAGAAGGAAAATATTTAAATGACCCCTCATAAGCATAGAAGTGGGGATCTATTCGTTACTTTGTAATCATAGGCAACCTCGCAAGTTGCATTCGAATGAGCTTATTAGGGTGGCGTTTGTTGTCCCAAAGGATCCTTGAATAATTTTCATAAATAAATGGAGACTTTTCCAGACAGGATAACGCTTTGCATACGTAATCGTAGGAGGTGGATTTCGCCAGCATGGGACACCCTTGCCTTCCCTGACGAGGCGCCACTGGCTAGAACATCAATCTTGAGTGTTTTCCAGACTCCACACCAAAATGAAGATGACGATGCATAATTAAAGGAAAAAGTTAAAAATAGCATCTCATTATTATTATTCTTCTCTTCTTCAGGCAACAGGAAACAGCGGAAGCTGCTATTCAATTAGCTTGATGGAAACTCCGTGATTCCAATTAACGAAAACTTGAATTAGGAGTGATATCTAACCAAACTTCAAGCCCCATGATTCCGAATCTGCATTAACCCCTTTCGAATATTGTTTGAACTAATATTCGTCCCAAGTTGGGCTCCTAAGCCCGAATATCAATCCTCAACTCTCAAGATAATCCGTTATTGGTTACGTAACCCCTCACGTTGCACATGGACCCGTTCAATCCCGAAATAGGCAATAGAGGAATCGGACTTTACTCCGTTCGTATTAATTGGCTGAATTCGGTTGAGAGTTTGGTTGTAATGGAATAATCTGGACATTTGAACGATGCATTTCTGATTCATCTAATAAACTAAAATACAAAACTCTAGAGATGTAAGAGCCAGTGATTTTTAATCAGAGCGTAATTCTATGTGAATTCGGAGCGAGTTTCTCCATTGACATGTTGAGGCTCCGCAATGAGGCTATTTTTGATAGTTTGCTAAGCTATACAGGGTGAGTCTTTGACTTGTACATATATTTTAACTGTAGATTCCTCTCATCAAACGAAACACTTTTTTCCTATACAATTTTTCAAATTTCGGTTTGGTTTGGGAGATACAGGGTGTCGAAAATCCATGAAAAAAACACTTTTCTGTTTATATCTTCGGAACCGTTATTTCGAATGAACTGAATTTTGGTTGAGTTTTTACTCTATTCGTGGTGCATATTCTTCGATCGAAACCTATTCAATATCTTTACTAGTATAAAAGTTACAGCAGGGTAGTCGACTCATCAATACACGCTAAAACACCATAAAACAACTTTAAACTAAAAGTATTCCTATTTTTTTTCAATAAAACGCGTCGTTTTCGAGTTACTTCCAATTTTACGCGGAGAAATTTGACGAAAAAATCATTAATTTCAAGAATAATCTGAATGCGTCTCTGAAATATCATCGAATATTATTCCTTCTCTGGTCTTTAAACGAGTTTTCAATGTTGTCACAATATTTATCAACTTTGTCGAGATATTTCAATAATAAAATCCCACAAATGTGGGGGATAAAATTGAACACCAAGGAGGATTTAATACGCACAGTTTCTATTGAAAATTCATAGTTACCGGTCCATATTGAAGTTAAATGTCGATGAAATACAAAATTCGGATATGAATGATGAATCTCGATACAAACTACTTATTGAATTGAAATTAATAAAAAATAGTACGATACCTGAAAATCTAAACAACATCCTCTTGGAATTGTATAAACTCGACACGGTTGAAATTATATTAATTCACTTCACATAATAATCACATTAGAACAATAAGTCACTGAATGTATTCAGATTATTCAGAACTTCACATAATGTTTACAGTTTGTTCAGAGACACTGGTTTGTTATTGTTTAACGTTGGCCTCCAGATAACCATACTTCGGTTTTCGCTCTACGCATGCGTGGTAAAATTTGGCGGCAAAATCGTTTTATGATGGAAACGGCAGAATTCATAGATATTTATATAAGAATTTAATTCAATCCTTATTTTCTATTCAAAGAAATAGATGATTTGATGTCTCAATCTGAAAGATTTATTTTCTTTAGTTGAAAATAATACAAACAAACTCTTCTAGCTAAAAGGAATAACTTACGAACCTGAAAGAAATCAAAAACAATGCTATTTCTTAAGGTTTCAATTTACAATATTTGAAATCTAAAATGACGTTAATAAACAATTGACAAAACAAAGCATTCTCTAAGTTAAAATTAAATGAAACATAGAAAAGGAAATAGAATGTGGTTTCTTAAATAAAATGATACTGTTCATTTTTACATCCCCCCACACAAGGTATGCAACAACCACTATATGTTGGCGTTGTCATATGGGAGCAACTTTGTTACATGGAAATAATTATTGTCCTTTTTCCTTTGTCCAATGTCTATCTCATAGATAGTGTCGGAAATTTTCTTCACTATTGGAAAAGGTCCTATTCTTATTTCATCAAGTTTTTTTCTGTTCAATTTAGATTTATGTTCAACATAAACATAATCTCCAATTTTAAAATTATAATGTTTCCTATCCTTGTCGACTAGTTTTTTATTATATTCGTGACAACGTAAAGAATTTTTATAAGCTGTTTCCATATCTCTTGATAAATTACTTTTTTCAATAAGTTCTTCTGGAGCAATGGGATCATTTTTTCCATAAAGTAAATATTCTGGGCTATATCCAGTTACAGAATGGTCTGTCCTATTGTATTCTTCAATACATTCATCGGCAATTTCCTCCAAGCTCTATTTTTCTTCTCATTTTGTTTGCATCTTATTCTGTTCACTAATGTCTGATTTAATCGTTCATTCAAACCATTTGAAAAGGGACAATCTACTGCTGTAAAAATCAATTGTATATTCAAATTTTTTATGTGCTGTCTGAATTTTTCCGAATTTATTCCTGGGTATTGATCTGTTAATAATGTTTTGATTGGTCGTTTATCTTGAATTTTATTTATTAATTTGATGAAGTCTTCGGTTGTTTGGTGTTTAGAAGTACACGCAAATGCATATCGAGTAAAATGGTCAACTAAGAGATGAAGGTATCTCTTTGAAGAGCGATTTCCAGCAAAGCCTCCAATTGTGTCTAATGACATTATCTCAAATGGTTCTTTTGCTGGGCCCAGTTGTGAAAGAAGACCATACTTTTTACCCACTCTCGTTTTATTTTTACAACATATGTCACATGAACCACAAACTTCTCTCGCCAGCGAATCTATATTTTGAATGAAATAAAACTTTCTGATTTTTTTATTTATCTTACTAGCACAAATGTGGCCATAATGCTTGTGCAATTTTCTGATCAAATCTTTTCCGAAATCATTTGATAAAATTATTTTTTTGTTACTCTTTTGCAATTTGTAAAATATATCTTTCTCTACAACAGTTCTTCCCATATTATTTATCATTAGTAAATTATTCTTTTGATCGGTTTTTATTTCATTCAATGCCACCAAATTTACTGTTCTTATACATTCGTCCATATTTTCCGTTTCTTCCAGAACTGGGTTTCTAGAAAGGCAATCTGCTTCTACATTTTTTTTTCCTGGTTCATATCTAATCTCAAAATTGAATTGTGATAAATAATTCATCATGTCACCCAACTCTTCATCTGGTCTTGTGCGAAATTCTTTTCCTTCTAATGGCTTATGATCAGTAACAACAGCGAATTCTTTTCCTATCAGCCAATATTTCCAAAATTTTAATGCCTCTTTAATTGCCAGACATTCCAGGAATATTGCTTTTTTATTCTTCTGATATTTATTCAGTTTTTTAGAAAAATATGCCACGGGTTTCATTTCACCATCAATCTGTTTTTGTTTAAGAACAGCTCCTACTCCTAGAATACTGGCATCAGTATATATAGTAATATACGCATTTGGGTCGAAAATTGCAAGAACTGGTTCAGAACAAAGGATGTCCTTAACCTCAATGAAAGCCTCCTGACAATCCAAGGACCAGTTGAATTTTACATCTTTCCTCAGTAAATTATGCAACGGTTCTAATAATCTAGCCGAATCTTTTATATATTTATGATAAAAATTTACCTTACCCAAGAATTGCCTTATCTTCTTCCGATTATCTGGTGGAGGAAAGTTCCTAATGGAAATCAAATTGTCATTTATGGGTCGTACTGTATTATTTCCCACAATATGTCCTAAATATTTGACTTCTTCTTTGGCAAAATTACATTTGATAAATTTAAGTCTGAATCCTTCCTCACATATTGCTTTCAAGAGTTCCTCCAAATGTTCTATATGTTGTTCAAATGTTGAAGAAAATATTAGAATATCATCCATATAATTTAGGCAGAATGAATTTAAGTTATATTTTCTGATAATATTATTCAAAATACGTTGAAATATCGCTGGAGATGTTTTAAGTCCAAAAGGTAAACATTTCCATTGCCAATGACCATTTTGCGTCACAAAAGCAGTCTTATATCTATCTTTGATACGAACAGGAATCGACCAAAAGGCAGAATTTACATCTAATGTAGTAAAGAATTTTGCATTTCGTGTCTTGGCTAAGATTTCATCAATCAATGGGAAAGGCTGTGGTTCGGGAACAATTAATTTATTAAGTTCACGGAAATCAACACATAATCTGGTCTTAGCTCCCTCATCCCTTTTATATGCCAAAGTGACTGGTGCTGCAAAAGGTGAGGAAGATTCTTCTATCAGATTCGCTTTCAACAATTTTCCTATTTGGAATTCTATCTCTTTTTGATCCTCCATTGAACATCTGTATGGTTTTTTAGCTACAAATTTATGTTCCAACAGTTTTATATGTGCTTCGTTATTCTGCACCTGACCAATATCGAATTTGTGTTTTGCAAAAATATTGTCATATTTATTTATTATAATTTCAATCTTATTCCTCTGATTTGTTGTCAAATGTTCTAATTTTGCTTCGAAAAGTTCTATTGGTATTCCTTCATTGAAATTGATATTGTAATCATTTTTATCAATATTACTACAAAAAAAATCGATCTTTCTCTCTTCATTCACATCTAATCTTTGATAAATATTCAAATCGAAATCTTGTTTCAATTGGAAATTGAAAATAGAATCTAATCCGAGTAGAATATCATACTCGAAATTATTATCATTAATTACAAAAAATACAACTTCTTTTTCAATATCATTGATTCTCATATTTGTAGATATTTTTCCTGAAAAATTTGCCCTGCCATTGACTGTTTTGAATGTGTTCCTATCTTCTTGAATGTGTAGACGTAACTCATCTGCCACCTTAGAATTCATAAGAGTAACATTTGAACCTGAATCATAAATTCCACATAATTCTTTATCATTTACGAACACTCTCAATTTAATCAATGGCAACAAAACTAGTTTTTTTGATTGGGAATGGCCTCATTTAATTCATCCTGTACCCCAACATTGTTCACCGTTCTTATGTTACCATATACGTTCTCTTGCATGAAATTATTGAATCTCCTATTCTTTAGCCGACATAGAGCCTCTGGATGAAATCTCCCTGGGAAACCATTATGATCACAAATTGAGCATGGTTCCTTCTTATCTATTTTTCTAGTTGTTGGTGAAGAAATTTGTTCGGCAGTTTTATTCGTTTTACCATTTTTGATAGTTCGACTGTTATCAGATTTTGTTAGACCTTCTAACTTTCGTAACTCACCTAATAATTTCTCAAAAGTTGTTACATTTGATCTATCAACTCTATCTTGTAAAAATTTTGGCAAACTTGTCACAACTAAGTCAATTAAAATGTCAGTTGGAAAATTATTTCGGAGATTCAACAACAAATTTTCTTTCCTGAAAGCGTAATCAACTAAACTTCCTCCTATGTACCTAAACGAATATGCCTCTCTATACTTATGCCAGCTCGTTTCACAAAAACTATCTAAGCAGTTATTTTTCCATATTTGAAAATCATTGTCCAAACCTAATATTATTAATTTAGAATCAAACCAGTCTTTCGCTATTCCATCCAGAAATAAACGTAAAATTAAAATTTTGTCTCTATCTTCTTCAACTCCACAACGCGTGCATTCCGTCTCAAATTTTTCTAACCATAAAGTCACGGAAACATTCTTCCCATCAAAATTATTCAGCACAAAATCGTCCTTTATCTTCTTGAAATCCCTTTTATTCTCCTTGGACTTGCCTGACAGTTCTCTTGTATTTTGTGATTCTACTAGTTCTCGTCCAAACTCTGTTCTCACATATGCAGGTGAATAAGTAATTTGCAGATACTCATCCCTAAACATTACATCTTCTTCAGCATCAAAATATATTTCTTTTAATTCCGGAGTTAGAGAAATAACGCACGTACGAAATGAACCTCTTGTTTTCATTGATCTCATAATATTTTTCATCTTCGGTACAGCAAAAAGTTCCTGGTGGTCATAAGGATTCTGTTTGTCTTCTGGTATTTCATAATATTCTTCTGTTTCTGTAGTTTGAATCCACTTGAATTTAAATACATTTTTCCTCGTATCAGTATTCGATGTTTCAAAAGCTATGCAAATTTTCATGGATGTGGTCATTCTAGCTCGAAATCTCAGTGCAGTCCTTCGAATATCAACCAGATAGCTTACGTTTTTGATTTATAAGAATTTAATTCAATCCTTATTTTCTATTCAAAGAAATAGATGATTTGATGTCTCAATCTGAAAGATTTATTTTCTTTAGTTGAAAATAATACAAACAAACTCTTCTAGCTAAAAGGAATAACTTACGAACCTTTTATACCACGGTACACAAATGTATCGTGATTTATACTATGTTTCGTACAAAATCCTTAACCTCAATGAAAATATCAGCAAGCTGACAACATCTTCTTGAAATTTCTGTGCAAAAATTCACACAATCGATACAAATTAGATTAGGTAAGGTTGTTTAATAATAAATCTGAATGAAAAGTTTCTCTTCCTGATATTGTTTGGGAATTTCGAGGAAAATATGAACAAGTTATTCGGGTTTACAAACTAATCTGCAGAAAAATCGAAGAAGGAACTTATTTTGGTGGAATAAATGTGGCTTTTTAGTTGCAGATATAGTCCGATGAAACTAACTGTTTTTGTTGAAATTATCTTGTTTGCAACATTTTTATTCCAATAAGGTTAGTACTTGACTACTTGAGTATTCCCTAAATTGGGCCTAAATGTATAAACTCAATTTCTATCGAGAAATATGAACTTTGAATCAATTCCACAGTATCATTTCAGGGACATATTTAGCCCAATGTTTTTTTCCAAATGGCTATAACTTTTCAACGGAGCCGAATTCGGAAAAATGGAAAATGATAAAAAGGTTTCTTTTGGCCTCAAGAATCTTCAGTTAAAATATATGTACAAGTCAAAGACTCACCCTGTATTCTTCTTTATTAGCGCTTAGGACAAAGAATCTCGCTTATATTGTGGATGGTCCCAAAGCTCGGTTGAAGATGGGAGTGGGATATACAAAAACGTTATCATTAAGGGGGCGCCAAGTGATTTAATATTCACATCCAGCACACTTGCTCTAGTTTCCGAAAAATCACTAAATAAATCTAGATAAATGATCTATAACAATAATTCTAAAGGGGGATTAACTATCTCGAGGTCCTTATATACCGCTATATATGGCTCACACTGTATATATAAATAGATCATACAACGATGGCAATTTATCTGTGAAATAATGTACAGAAACCTTATGAGTTTCCCATCAAAATAACTTAAACAGGTCTCATACGTTAGCCTAATATTGATGAGACTAGATAATAACGCAAGTATTATCTGACTTGAGCTTAATAATGCAGTTAGATATTAGCGCTGATAAATTCCAGAAATTGATGACACGACCTTAATAAAGCTCCTCGATCCAAGGGAAAAAGTTAGTGACGATTTAGAACCTCCACGATGTTGAAATCACCAAAAGGTAACTGACGGCAGCAGGACTGATTTTCTTGGGCTTATTCGGCCCGGTGACTTATCAATCGGCAATTGATATTGCAGATATTCCGGCGAAACCACTTAATGTCCCAGAACAAGGACCCTATGAACACAAGTTCAAAGAAATCAAAATGGCGAACTCGCCAGTCAGTCTACCTCTTTCAGAGGGTTCTCTCAGTACCAAATTAAGTACAGTTTCCTCACTGATTATAAATGAGAATACTTCACCGAAATAGGGTTCCAGCAGAATATTGATCCCGGTTCTAAAATAAAAGACACAAATTGCACGATGCAGAATTGAAGGAATGGTGAATCTCACCTCTCAATATGGTAAATCCCTTTTCAGGCACAGTTAGATTGACAAAATCCCTTAAATAAGCTCTGAAGCTAAACGAAATTATTCCACTGTATATAACGTTTTCGAAATTAAAATCCCAAAATCAGGTAAGTATCAAAACTCTTCGACTTTCGAAAAACCACCATCTAATTGAAGAATGCACAGAAAACAACGGTTCCAGTAGTCGTCACGTGAATTCACCTATCACCGTATTCCAGTTCCGAAATCCTCAAATAAAATCCCTAACCAGCATATCCTCATCCTTGTCCCACAAATCGAAATTTCCAAAATTCCATCTCTTTCCCACGCCGCAGGCGATACAACAGGTTTCCCGACAAGAAAACATATTTTCCCCCAACCTCGTCGTAATACAGCGGCGTGGCCACGATCAGGGATCGGAAAAATAGCATCCGCCTATTCCGGAAATAACAAGTTGTAGGCCCCCTTTATCTTCCTAAAGACCCTCTGAATAATCTTTCTTCTTGTTGCAGGCCATGGGGACAGCAGGTTCCACACGAGGCACCCCCACACCAGCCTCCCTCACCGCAGGACCATCCGAGCTGACAGAGGCTCAGACTTCACCTACGACAACTCTCAAAACACGGACAGCGCCGATTTCGTGCAGATGTACGCGAAGCAGAACGTTCAGCTGATGTTAGAGTGCGCGGTGAACATTAATTTTAGTACGAGCATTTGGTTGAAGGACGGTCAGATTGTGCAGACTCTGTTGAAGCAGAACACGAACGATAAGAGGGTGCTAGAGCATAGGTTTTTAGTGGACGCGACCGGTAGTCTCTTCATTGACAACGTGAGGTTGGAGGACGACGGTAGGTGGCAGTGCGAGGCCGAGGATGCGTTCGGGTTTGTCGTCACCGGGAAGCCGATCCAGCTCACGGTCTTAGGTGAGTTTCACATTGTAGCCTCTATTATTATTATCGGTTAGCCCTCCGAGTACTGCGGCCTTGTAACTCTTTTGTTCTCTATCCTACTCATTCATCACAACCCAAGGAGGTCTTCAATGGTGTTGATAAGACCAACAACATCCTTAGGAGCCTTGGCTGTTACCTCGTGGGTACCCAGGACCGTTTTTCCTTTATACGATAGTTCTTAGACCAGCCAGCTTTTGACACTCGCATACCATGTGTTCAGCTGTTTCTGCTTCTGATCCACAGAGCTTACAAATCTCATCTGCTGACTTTTCCATACGGTGCAAATGATAGTTGTTCCGACAGTGCCTTGTCAGCAGACCTACCATCACCCGAAGCTCAGCTAGTGACAGCTTCTGGAGCTTACTGGTATAGATCGGTGAAATCATCATGAATTTCTCAGACTGAGTCCAGAGTGTTTCTCCAGGCGGTTATTTCGATATCCAACTCCCATTGTTGGATCGCTGCCTTATATTGCTCTTTTCCAAGCCCACAGAAAGGCTCAGGTCCACCAGTTATTAATCTTGATACATTTTTGGCAAGCTCATTGGCTTTTTCATTTCCTTCAACACCACAATGCACTGGCACCCATAGTAGAGTCACACCCAGGTCAGCAGAGGTCCCTGTCAGTGTGATTCCATGGACCTCAGCGTGGGCTGGCTGTCCGTGGTGATGAAGATATGAGGTTTATCTCAAGACACTCCTGGGCGCATACGTAAACAGCCAGCATCTCAGCCTGTAAACTAGAGAGCTCACTTCCCAGGGCTTTAGAGATCCTTATCTTAGGTTTGTATTCCCCAATGCCAGTGTCTCTCTCTGCTTTTGATCCACCGGTAAACCATATGGATGACCTTTTTCCAAACGATTAACGAGACTTATTGCACCAGGAAGATCAGCTATGACCGTTTCAAAGGGCGTTTCGAAATTGAAGATTGTTGACATAACATCCAATGGTTTTGCCAAAAGGTTTGAATCCAGTTGATTCAATATTCTCATTTACCCAATCCAATTCCCTGGTAGGAGCTTTCCCTTGGGATATTCTTAGTACATCCAGCAAGCTTCATTTCCTCAGATGTAGATGTAAGGAGGGCAAATCGAGTATGGCCTCAAGCGCTGCTGTAGGAGCTGAGCGCTGAGCTCCCGTGGCACCAGCACAGTCCAGCCTTTGCAGTTTCTGCAAGCGGCTGCGTATGAAGACCTTTTTGTTTCAGGCAGTCGAGACTCATTATCAAGGGACCTCTTTCAAAGCCGGTGGTCAAAAAGCTCTTGATTCTCGAGAGAAAGTAATTGTCTCTGGTGACTGGTGATTCAACTGGCCATCTTTTCAACAAACACTTTCAGATAATGGATCTAACTGAGTGTTCCCTGTGATGTTAATGCAGGAACCATTTCTAGTTACATGCCCCATGTCCTTCCAAAGAGTCTTTTGCAGGCCCATATGGCCGCTGTGGCTCAAGAAAGAATCATATCTACGTTTTTCTCCAGTTGTAGCCTCTCATTGATGTTCCCTCTCTGTGCCATGTAAATTTTCGCCAAGTTTCCACATGTTACTCTTCTGTGAGTTGGTTGATACTTATAATATGGCGGACAAGTATCCAAAAAACCAAGCCTAGATGCCCAGATATGCGTTGTCGGCAAGAATTCGACAACCGGCGATTATGTGTTCAATAGACTCGCCAACTGCGCCGCACTTCCTGTATTTGTCCTCCACGTTCAGCTTCAAACAGTGCTTCTCGTGGTTGCGAGTTCTCATTACTTGATCTTGGATAGCCGTCAGAAATCCCTCAATTTCAGGACACAATTGTTCCGCATTTAACCACGACAAAGAAGCAAATCTATCGAGATTTTCAATTTTCACCCTCAAGGTGTTTAGGAAATCTGCCGTGCAAAGCATGTTTTCGCCATATACTTCTATATTCGCTTCTGGTAGTGATATCGAACGTAATTCCTCTGTGTTGTGAGAAGGTTTAGAGGTGTGTATCCCTCATCCTTTGTTGTCAACAATTTAATCAGGCAATCTTCAGAATGGAGCCGTCGCTTCCTCAAGTTTTTCTCCTGGGTTCTGCAGAGTCTATAGATGTTCAAAAGAACTCGTCCGCCATCTCTTCTAGGTAGATAAAGCCTTTTCACCGATGCATTGGTATGCAGACATCTGATCTTTGTCATTAGGCGACGGGTGAATCGGTCCAACTGGTTCAGATCAGTATCTGACCACTTCAAGACTCCGAAAGTGAAGGCCAGAGTTGGCGTGGCCCAAGAGTTCAGGGCATTCATCAGGTTTTCAGCAGATAGCTTGGTGTTAAGCACTTTGGTAACCCTGTTTTTATATTTCGCAGTGAACTCAGCTTTCGAACGGGATATTCTTTTGCTTTCAGCAACTGCTTTTCCTCACATGTAGATGTGACGGAGGCAAATCAAGTATGACCTCAGGCGCAGCTGTAAGAGATGTGGGCATAGCTCCCGTGACACCAATTCAGACCAGTTCTTGCAGTTCTTGCAATCGACTGAGTATGGTGACCTCTTCGGTTTTTGTCCACCATGCTGGGACGCATAGGTGATAATAGGGCATACTACTGATGGGTATATCCACAGTACCATTCATGCCCCATGTCTTTCTAAAGAGTCTTTTGCAGATCCGCTTAGCCGCCGTGGCTCTGGAAAGAATCCTGCAATTGTAACCTCTAACTAGAAGTCATTGACAATCCCTCTCTGTACCTTGCAAATATTGGCCAAGTTCTCACATAAAACTCTTGAGTACCATTAATCTGTTCAATTCCTGTATGAACGAACACTGGAAAACTTTCAGAGCACGTGTTGAGTGTGTTGTTTATTTGGTCAATAAACTCGAAGATCACCCCTAGAGAGACTCTTCCTTCTTTTTCCCCCAACCCCACTCGTCTCCCGCCCCTGTAAACACCGCTGTACGTTTACAACTTTAATATAAATCGGCTACATGTGATGCGCCCGTGTTTTTCCCCTTCTTTCCGGATGATCCAGTGCGGAATTCAATCTTGCCGATTGCTTCCAATCTTCGTCTCAACGTGAAACTTTTCGCTCAAAGACGGGAGAGAGAGCAAGGAGGGTGGTGATGGAATTTTATTGTTTCGATAATATATCTGGAACGGACACTGAGAGAAATAAAGGTTTTCTGGATATTTTCTCGAGACTGAGAGAGTATTGACATGTTCGTCTTAATGACCCTCGATGTTGTTGATTTATTGGCGATATTCGGCCAAGGAAACTTTCGCGATCTCAAGTAGGAATGAATGTCCGCCGCTGAGAAAGTATGATGTGGCAAAGAAGTTGCGTAAAGATGGAGTTTTTCCATTAATCGTCAAATGAAGAATCATTAGGTATATGATGTGGTCAATTGTTTAGGATAAGGCTCTCAGAACTTCGACTAAATTGATCTTTTCTTCTTATATCCTACTGAATCAGTTCCATGGGAGAGATCATCTACCATCCACATAAATCGTATGATCTCCCTAGGAGTTTTCGCAATCACATCTTGAGGATCAAGGGTTCCTGAGGCAGACAGGGTCCAGGCACTTGCACATAGCCAAGAGCTACTTATACCGATAGTACCCTGTCAGCAGTCCCACAGTACACCAAAGCTCCATCCGCCTAAGCTGGTCGAGCTCCCTAGTAGGAGACGCCGAGAACTCTACAATTCGCTTGTAAAAACAAGTCTTGGAGATCTTCTCCACAGGTTTTGCGACTCCTTTTGCTGTAACACTGCTCCAAAGTGGTCTTTAAAAGGCACAGAAGGTTTTATGTCCAACAGGTTTAACCTTCGATGCACTTTTCGCGAGTCCATCAGCCTTCTCTTCACCCTCAATACCAAAGTGTCCTGGCACCCATGAGAGTCACTTTTTTGCCTCTGGCTAGTTGCTTTATGGTATTTCGGCAATCTCAGGTTAGCATTCAGCAGGCAGTTAGATTCTAGAGCTTCTTATGCTGGTTGACTGTCTTATATATATTTATGCACGTCCCTTTGAAGGTACTTTTCTTGGGCGCACGCATGGACAGCACTCCTTCTTCCTAGGGAGTCTCCTCTGTAGATTTTGATCCAGGAGGCTTTTCGTCTATTTGATTCACATAGTCCAATGCACTCTGTCTGTCACGTCTGACCGTTGCAAAGGGTCAGGGCAGTTGGTATTACGACAGAGGGTTTTGATTCAAGATCCTCTTGTATCCCACCTAGAACCAGGAAGAATGTCTAAGCTCTCTAAAGAAGGAACAATGGATAGATAACACATCATACACAGTCATCATAAACTCCAGTTTTTAAGTGGCGGTACACAGTCCTAGAGGGTATTTGAATGTTTTTGGCGTAGAGCTAATGGACTTCTGATCTATTGTGGGCATCAGCAGATGCCCTCCAAGATCAGCCAAAGGTTGTGATCCCTCGGAAGGTATCAAGCGTCGATTTTCTTGACAGCAGCAGTCAAAAACTCTTGTTCCATTGCATTGGATAAGGCGAATTTATCTACAAGGTAGATGAAAGAGAATTCAAATGCTCCCGATGCCACGTCAGTGCTTTCATTTGCCGATTCTCTTGTACAACATAGCTACTAAATTTGACATGATCTAATTCGAAGAGAAAATCTATTATGTACCAAAGTCTTCTCGGACTTTCTATTTGAGGACTGATCTGGGAGACTCCGTAACACCCCTGGCTGTTTACGTATGAGCCAGATCAAGCTGAGGCCCCCGGAATCACACTGCCAGGGATATCTGCTGACCTTGGAGTGCTGTAACACCATAAAGCAACTGGCCAGAGGCAATAAAGTGGCTCTACTATGGGTGCCAAGGCATTGTGGTGTTGAAGGAAATGAAAAAGCCGATGAGCTTGCCAAATGTACATCAAGGTTAACATCTTATGTATCAGAAGCAGAGTCAGTCGAACACATGATAAGCAAGTGTCCAAGACCGGGAAACCGGTCCTGGATACCCAGCAGGTAATGACCAGAGCTCCTAAGGATGTTGGCGGTTTTAATGACGATCTCCTTGGGTTTCAAAATATTGGCAGGGTAGAGAACAAAAGATCTACATGGTCGCAGTCCTTGGAAGGCAAACTGAGCCATAATCTGTTTCAGCAAAACTGGAGGTAGCAGATAAAATTTCCAGTACATACCTACACTGCGCAAAAAAATTAACGCACATTCTGAAAATCCCAATTTTAATTAAAGTTAACTCTACATTGACTTTATAACTTATTTTTTTATGTTCTCTCGGGAAGGTTTTGAACGAAACAAGACACATTAAATGGAAGAAAAATTCAGGATGTCACCGAATCTTATGTGAAAGAAGAGAAATGAGTAATTTTCAGAATACTGAAATGCTGATAAGTGATTTAATACTTGGTAGAGTGATCTTAAAATGTTCTGATCTAATCCTTCCCAGTTTTTTCCGAGTTGGATTCCTAAGTCATTAAAAGTAGCTGGATGATTTTCTGAACTTCTCAGCCTTCTATTGAGGTTGTCCCAAATCTGCTCAATCGGATTGAGATCTGGACTTCTTGCTGGCCATTCCATTCGAGAGACTTCAACCTCTTCAAGGTACTCCTGAACGATGCGCGCACGATGGGGTCTTGCATTATCGTCCATAAAAATGAATTTTTCACCAATGTATGGGACAAATGGCACTACATGCTCTTCAAGAATGTTCCTCATATACTTATCAGCACTCATAGCTCCATTATCAACGACCACTAGGTCTGTGAGAGCAGTCAAAGATATTCCACCCCATACCATAATCGATCCTCCCCCGAAACCAGTAGTATTCAGGAAATTGCACTGAGCATATCTTTCGTGTGGACGTCTGTATACAAGGGAACGTCGATCACAATGGTAGAGGCAGAATCTAGACTCATCTGTGAAGAGAACTCTTTCCCAATCGGCCTCTTCCCAATGGATATGCTCTCTCGCAAAATCCAAACGCGCCCTTCGATGGGCTGGGGTAAGAGCTGGGCCTCTTGCCGCTACACGAGGCTTCAAATCATATTCTCTGAGGCGATTTCTTATTGTCTGAGTGCTAATTTGCACCTCATGAGTTTGCTCAAGCTGATTTTGAAGGAGGCGAGCGGTTGCAAACCGTTGTCTCAACGAAGAAACTCCCAAGTAACGTTCTTGAATGGCAGTTGTTACCCGTGGTCTACCCTGTCCTGGTCTTCGGACATTCATACCTGTCTCCCTGAATCGCTGCAACATTCTGGACACACTTGTATGGGAAACTCCAAACCTTTCTGCAATTCTTGTGTATGTCCACCCTTCTTCTCGCAAAACTACCGCTTGGGCACATTCCTCTTGGGTCAAATTGCGTGTTTCGCGTTGCATAGCGATCGAGTGTAGAAAATCAAACGAAAGAAAAACTATTGATCACTGGAATGGATCGAGAACAATCTGATAATATCATCTTTTTTTATTCCTGCTGGGAGAAAACATCTGTTTTTATTGACGATTTCAATTTATGGGTAGGGTAGAGAACAAAAGATCTACATGATCGCAGTCCCTTGAAGGCAAACTGGGCCATAATCTGTTTCAGCAAAACTGGAGGTAGCAGATAAAATTTCCAGTACATATAATTAATCCCAAATTAGAACTGCGAAAAAGGCAGAAACGTAGAAACCAACCATAATTATTCGCCGGCAGAACGGAAAGTTAGAACTAACCACTTTTCTCCATAACTTTCTCACTTTTGACTCTTTCCCATAATTTCCGAACGAACTAACACCAACTTCATTCCGGACTAACTCGAAAGAATTTTCCCGGGCTTCTTTTCGCTCCCCCCCGACCCCCGCTCAAGTCGGCCGCGACATCATTTTCCGACCGGTTATCTCTGTCTGGCAGTTGCGCCCTTATCGTTTTGATATATTATGCTCATTGCGTCCCTGAATTATAACCGTTTTGTTACACGTTTCCACAAAGAATGTGAGAAATCCGGTCCGGTTGTTCGTGCGATATATTCCGGAGGAGGAATCCGGGGTATCTGGGCTGGCTTTTGTTGAATTCATTTCCGGTTGATTTCACGCTGTGAATTGAAAATAAGGGTCGAAAATTGTTATTCTGGCGGAAAAATTAAAACAACGTGGTGTAACTGGGGAGTTTTCCGTTTGTTCTTCGAATTATTTAATTTTTCGTTGTTCATTATTTTGCAACACTTCCAATTTAGATTTGTTCGCATTAAATATTCATGGCAACATTGATTGTGGGAAATAAATCTCAGTCTCATAGCTTGCGACTCTGGCAACATCTTTAAATGAATTCGAATCATCCAGTAAGATGTGATAGAGCATGACTTATTCAAGTGACGCTTCTATACTCTGTTCAAATGTAAGAAGGAGCAATAACAACATGTTTGGCGCACCGGTAGAAGGGGCCTTCGTAAAGGTGCTTTCCGTCCAGAGCCGAATCGAGGAGATTTCACACGATCGTTCAGTTTATTTATCCATGTCTCATCCAGCTGATAAATTTTTCTGTCTTGTTCCCTTAATGACCGGATTTTCTTCGAATAATCTCTTCTCCACACAATTATTTCATCCCTATCTATCAGTAGACTAACACGACCACGTTTTTTGAACTTGAATTCCATTTTTTTCAATAATTTTTAGAACGTTGTTCTTTTGCAATTTGGCAAACCGTCATCATCATTCACGATTTCTAGTACTTTAGAAATCGTTGGGATTTCATTTCGGAAAAAAAACCGTGGAAAATTCTTCTGATAAGGTTCATATCGAAATCGTCAACCGAATCGATTATTTTTAACGACTGGGCTCTCCTCTTTTAGGTGGCATCAATGTTTTATTTTCTTTATATTCTCTGAGAATTCTGAATACAGCTGAATCACTCACCCCTGAGGATTTTGAAACAATTCCTACTAAGTCTCTTCTCGACAAATCAGGATGTTCTTCTAATTCTTTTCGAGAAATGTTCAAAATTATCTCTTTCTCTTCAGCAGAGAAGGCTACCTTCTCTGTTAATACCGGAAATATTTCACGTATATAAACATGGTTGGAAGATTCAGTTATGCTGTTTTCTTGGACGGAAATCAAGAATCGAGTGTTGAAATTTTACTGGAAAATAATGGACAGAATAGTCCGTTACTTTGTGAGAGTGCATTCGGAAAAAAAATAAAAGTACCTACTCGAATAACCCGACAGAAAAACTTATAAAGGAACAGTGGAATTCCTAACTTTTCAAAATTCTCAAGAAAGAAGCCTACAGACGACATTCAAATACCTTTTTGCACAACTAGAAATACTCCATTATGAAAATGTAGTAGTACTACGGAACCTGTGTAACAGTTGAGCCTAAAGAACTAACTCCATTTACAAAGTTAAAAAAGAGTAAATAGAAATAATAATTGGCAACGTCTCTGAAAATCATTTGGCATTTAATGAGTACCAACTTACGTCAGTTTCAAGTAAAAAGACTTAACTTTACAGGGTGTATTTAAAGATGGGGCTTTTCTTTTGAAAGGTACTAGAACTCATCAAAATAAGTCATTTCACCAAACATTTTTTTCATGAATTATGACCCTGTTTCGAGAAAATGAAACTAGAACATTTTCTACTTCCTAGGTGATTCTATAAAGTCCTCAGTACGAACCTGCTCCTTCGCCTGCTCTTTCGTAGATATCAACATGTTTTTTGTCTTCTTATCATACATGACTCACAATATCGAATGGGATCAGTAATCTCCGATCGTGTTACGGCGAGGGTACGAGTGTTTTATGTTTCGAAAATGCCGCACGTTTATTCAAATAATGAACTTGTTGATATGCTTTTAATTTATGATGAATCAAAACAGAATGCCAGTTCAGCGGATGTTCATAAGCATGAATAGATATATGATGAACGGAGAGATGCAGGCCAGGCTTATAATTAAAGTATTGATGCCCAAAACTTTTTATAAATTTTTCAAATTGAACATTCCATATGAGAAATTTTCGGTGAAATGACTCATTTTGATCAGTTACACCTGTCAAAAGAAGACCCTCACCTTAAAATACACCCTGTTTAAGAGTTCTCTTGGAGAGAAGAATGGACTGCTGTACCAATTCTTATCACCACGAGAATTAAAGAAGAAATGTATGTACGAGATAGAAACAAATACCAAAAAGTAAACACTGAAGGAATGGTGCTCACGGTTGGTCTGACTTGAAGAGATGTATCTGCTGGTTTTCTGCATCGTGTAGTCTTTCTTGTCACGGAAGGAATTCACTTTTTCGATACGAAACTAACAGGTTCCGGCATGGGAAGAATATGAGATTATCTCTGATAGGGTGGTGAACTGAAGGCCTTGTTGAACGAAAAGAGAAACCGAACTGATGGCGCTGTTTATGGTAGTTGCTAGACAAGTAGCAGAAGTGTTATATAAAACCATATACAAACTTTTTGGTAGTCTAGAGTCTAGGTGATTCCTTCAGACCACAGAGTTGAAGAAAGTAGTTAAATCAAATATCGAACTGTAGCTTATCTCGGCTCCTCGGCTGGGTTTTTCGGTGCTGTGCTTGTGAGTGTCTCGTTTTTTCTTTTTCCCTTCTTGTTACTTGAATAAATGTTTTTGTGTTTATTATTTTATGTTTCTCCTATACCTATTACAATTCTCCTCCTGGGTGTCTTGTCTGTTCACCCAACGGATTTCCCCATGTCTTACCTTGAGCTCTTGATACCACTTTTTGACAAAACCTCATTATGCAAGTATTGAAGTACCATAAATAAAAATAGAAGAAGGTCAAATCGATAAGAACAACCAAGTGACCACTTGGTGAACTTGCAAGTTTAACGTGTAGATGGTGGCGAACCAGGCCCATAGTGAAAGAAAGAAGAAGAAGGTGAATCATAGAGCTGGGTCTTCAGACTACATGCATCCCCTATACTCATTCGAAAAACCATTCAAAACACAGCTCGACTGGAACAGATGGGACTCGAGTATAGAATCACAATCATCTGCAGAAATAGTCTGGTACACAGACGGTTCTAAGACAGATGAAGGAACAGGAGCGGGAATACACGGAGTGAGGCCAAGAAGGGACCACATAATACCTCTCGGCAAACACGCCACGATATTTCAAGCTGAAACACATGCCATTAGGACATGCATACAGAAGAACCTGGAAAGTGGCTACCAAAGAAAACACATCCACATTCTCTCTGACAGCCAGAGCGCCATCAAAGCTCTCAACTCGACACAGATAAAGTCTAGACTCGTCTGGGAATGCCTCCAGGACCTTCTGGAGCTGGCAAAACACAACAAGGTCACTCTGATGTGGGTGCCAGGTCACAAGGGAATAGCGGGCAACGAAAAAGCAGACCAGTTAGCAAGACAAGCATCTGAAACGCCATTCACAGGGCCAGAACCTGTGCTTGGAATCAGCAAAAACCGATGCAGGACCCTGAGTGAGGAGTGGATAAAAAACAAAGACACCGACAACACTGGGAACAGAGCGACGAGCAAACACACAGCAAAGCCATGGTAGGACACCCAAGTCAAACCTTGACGGCTGACTTTTTGAATCTAAACAGTAGGTAGGGGAAGGTGGGGACCCTTCGTACGGTTTCAACATTTTATTTTTTTTATTTTTTGTTTTTTCATTAATCAATCACCTGACAGCTTGAATGTACAGTCTAACTATCTGAGATTCATATGAAAAAATTACAGATGATTTCATCTTATGTTTCAACCATAATTATAATTTAATACTAAATCTGGAATATGTACGAACCTGCCCCAACAACGGGGCACCTACATACAGTCAGTATAAATACGTGATTTTCCTGGTCGTCATCCTTTGTTTGTTTTATTACTTCTCACAACAGTCGGATAGAGTCGAATTGACTCTAGTGTCAAAACTGTCTTCAAAGGAGCTACTATTATTTGATGGATTGGTGAATTATTCAAAGGATCTAAATTAAACCTTTGTAGTTCATCATAAGTTATCAATGGTGAGTTAATAGTTTGTTCTCGCGGAACGGCGGAACCTCCAAGAAAGAAGTTAATGCAAAAATTAGCAAAATCGTACCTAGTTGAGGCACATTCTTACGCGTCCAAATGTGCCCCATCTAGTTCTGTACGAAAGTACCCCACTTACTAAATAACAGCAAAATATATCCTCTTTCAATATTGATAGGAAAACGTCATAAATTTATTATTGAAAACGTATCTTAAGTATATTTTGCTAGTTACTGATAGAATTCTCTTCACGAAAACCTATCTTATCTACGGTAACAATAGACAAAAACATTGATCAAAAAATTACTTAGCGAGCGCGAAAACACGTTCGTGCCTGACAATTCGCTCTCACCAGTGCGAATGGCGCGATAGTACGTTGACGTAAAGTTGGTACCTCCACTCAAGCACACATACAGAAGCAAGGCCGTACGTCGTTTCGTTCAAGTTTTATTTTGACTGTATGAATGTGCCCCGCGTACGAAGGGTAACGATCTCCCCCTACGTATAATAGTAGGTCTACTGACGGGACACTGCGGCCTTAGAAATCATAGGAATACTTGGAGAACCCGTGGATTGCAGACTCTGCAGTGAAGAGGAAGAAACAGACTCTCACATAATTTTTGAATGCGACGCCCTGGGAAGAAGGCGCCACAGAATCTTCGGAGAATCAATCCGGAAACGGGAATGAATCCAAAAAACCTCATAAACAGGTTACTGAACCTGATAAAGGACACAAACCTATTCTCGTGAGGAACCACTGACGAAAGAGTGATACAATAGACCCAAGTTGGTCGCAGTGTCACAGGGAGGCCAAGCGCTAACCCGTTCTCTTGTTCGTCAGCTGATAAATCAATCAATCAATGGGTCTTCTTTGTTACCGACGAGTTCCATTCGCAGTATTTTGTGGTATTAAAAATAAAGATATGAATTTTGAACAATAGTTCACGAAAAGTTCTCAAACATAATGGGGAACAATTTGAGGAAACTGTCGACAAGTCTCTCTCCCAGCAGCGACAGATTCGCATCTATCAGTCCCGCTTCGCAATTCTCATTTTTTCCTCCATCTTACCACCTAACACTTCCGTTAAAGTCTGTAACGACCCACCAACTCGAATTCCCCGATGTGAGAGTACTTTGTTTCGGTCTGTGTGCAGTTGGAAAACCCACTCAAGGCACGTAAAGTTCTCGAATTCTTTTGTGGCCTGTGCAAAAGGAAAATATCCGCAGCTGGTTAACTACGACGGAAACAATTCCGCGACGCCATTACATATTTGCGGCTTTATCGAACAAAGTAAAGTAGTTTCCCCAAATCGTCGAGTCGAGGAGCTGCGGCAGAGGGAGGTGGAGTTGGGAAAGTTTGACAGAATGCTTGATTTCGGGCGTTTTCCTTTAATTGGATGTTTCCGTCACCGCGGATCCTTTGTGGGTGTTCTGGGACGACCGACGACTGCATCGATAGACTCTCGATCGTTCTTTTGAGTTTGGAGGGTGGGTAGGGTGCAGAGAGGGCGCTGAACTGTTAATTGGATTTATTCAAGGAGTTGGATTATCGCCTTTTATCGAATTCGTGAATCGTACTAAGAGTAGAAGTCGGGGCGATAAATATTTTCGTGTGTGTAGACTTTAGGGTCTTGAACAGGGTGAGTCTTTGACTTCTACATATATTTCAATTGTATATTCCCCTCCTCAAACAAAACACTTTTTTCCTATACCATTTTTCAAAAGTCGGTTTCGTTTGAAAGATACAGGGTGTCGAAAATCCATGAGACAAAAACACTTTTCGGTTCATATCTTCGAAACCGTTATTTCAAATGAACTGAATTCTGATTAATTGTCTACTCTATTCATGGTGCATATTCCTCTATCGAAACTTATTCAATATTTCGCCTGGTATTTTGAAAAATGAAAGTATTCTTATGTTTTTTCAATAAAACGTTTTCGTCATTTCCAATTTTACCCGATAAAATTTTACGAAAAAATTCATAAAACCCAATAATTATCTGGATGCTTCCCTGGATTTTCCTTATCACAGAAATATATAATCTTTCTGATCTCTATACAGGGTGAGTAGATTCTTGATGCTAAGGGAAACCTTTTTTTCAACTTCCATTTTTCCGAATTCGGCTCTGTTAAAGAGATATAGCCATTTGAAAAAAACATAGTGCTGAATACGTGCCTGATATTATTCTTTACAAACACCTCAAAGTTCATATTTTTCGATTGAAATTGATGTGATATTAGATATTCTGGGTGATACATTTAAAACATACCCAAGCACTTACCTTATTTGAATAAGAATGTTACAAATACGATATTTCCTAACAAAACACTTAGTTCTGTCCGATCATTTCGGCAATTGAAGAGCTATATTCCTCACACCAAAATAAGTTCCTTCTTCGATTGTCCTGAAGATTAGTTCATAGACACTAATAATTTGTTCATATTTTCCTCGATATTCTAAAACGATCTCATAAGAATTGGTTTTTCACTAACCTATCCTAACTCCAAAGTCATATGATTCGGGGTCAATGACCTAACCTTACCACATCCTCTGTGATATTCACCCACAGAACTCTAGAGAAGACGATGCCAGATTGCAGATTTTCTGTATTCTGTATTCTCTTCAAACAATGCGAACTCAAAAAAGCAGTACGTCCCCTATCGTTAGCGGATGAACTATCACAATCGCTAAAGGCGTCTAGGCGTGGCTCTTTGAAAATGCCAAACGTTCTGATTCTCTCCAATATAGCGCTACGTTCCTAATTTCAGTCGCCACGGCCTACTCTTCCCTTCAGAATGGATGTAGCCGCCACGCAAGACCGTTGTTCTGTGCTCCAACCAGTCCAACCTAAAACGTTAGTCAGTGATCCCATACACGGCATAAACGAGGTTCACGCTTTATTTATTTACAGAGAATGAAACAAACAGATGATGATTATGTAAATGACTTTCAGTGAATTGATGTAATAGTAATGTCGTTCTGGTGTCGAGTTATATTGTTTCGATAGATATTTTGCTGAAGGACCGGTAACAATGAATTTTAAATAGAAACTGCCTATAAAATGTATAATTTCATGCTTCTTAGAATTCAATTTTATGTCCCACGATTGTGGAATTTTATTATTACATATCTCTACATCAAACGTTTTTTCATCCTAGAGATTTTAGTCTTGACAAAGTTGATAAACATTCTGACAACGTTGGTAACTTGTTGAGAGACCAGAGAAGAAATAATATTCCATGAGATTTAACTCAGGACAGCATTCAGATTTTTCTTGAAATTCATGATTTTTTCCTCTAATTCAATCTTATACAATTAGGAATAACTTGATAAGGACTAGTTTTATTGAAAAAATATAAGAATACTTTTGTTTTCTAAAATAATTAATTCTTTCGAAAACGTGAACCGTTCATCTTTTTCAAGTGGTTTTATAGTATTTTTGCGTGAATTTATAAGTCGACTATACTGTAATGTTTTACCAGGAGAAATATGAGATAAGTTTCAATTGAGGAATAATATGCACCATTAATAGCGTAAACAATCAACCAAAATTCAGTTCATTCGAAATATCGGTTCCGAATATATGGAAAGAATAGTGTTAATTTCATGGATTTTTGACACCCTGTATCTTCCAAACGAAACCGAATTTTGAAAAATGGTATGGGAAAAAAGTGTTTCTTTTGATGGGAGGAATCTACAGTTAAAATATATGTACTCACCCTGTATAAGTAAAAAATGTTGTCAGAATGTTTATCAACTTTGTCAAGATTAAAATCTCTATGACCTGTGATGAAAAAAAAAACGTTTGATGTAGAGATATTCCATAATGAAATCCCACAAATGTGGGAGATGAAATAATTGAATTCTAAGAAGCATAAAATTATACATTTTATACTCACAGTTCCTATTAAAAATTTATGGATACCGGTCCATTTTGAAAAACAATGTCAATGAAATACAAAATTCGAATATTAATGATGAATGTCGATACTAACCATGTATTAAATTGAAATCAATGAAAAATAAAATGATACCTGGTGCTAAATAATTTGTGGCGATGTTTCTATCTAAACAATATCCTATTGGAATTTTATAAACTCGACACTACACGGTTATTATCACATTTATTCACTGAAAATCTTCACATAATCATCACGAGATAGCTCTAGAAATGATTTGACCATTTTATGCCATTTGCATCACATTGTTTTGGGTGTTTGTACACCTGTTTGCATTCTTCTCTGTAACGCCGGTTATCGCTATACGCACGCGACGTTCATAGGACAGGCGTTTCAGACAGAAAACCATAAAACCAAAGACTCCTCTTTGCTCAGAACAACGGTTTATGTGGCGTGCCGGCAACCTCGCATTGCAAGGTAGGTTACCGTTATACCATTGTTTAAAGATAAAATCAACAATCTGGCATCGTCTTCTCAAAAGCTCCGCGAAATATCACAGAAAATGGGTGAGCTCAGGTCATTGACCTACAAAAATATGACCTAGGTCAATGGAGTTACGTTAGGTTAGTGAACAAACAATTTTTTATGAGATACTTCGAGGAAAATATGAACAAATTATTAGTGTTCATAAACTTATCTTCAGGAAAATCGAAGAAATAACTCATTTTGGTGGGGGAAATATGGCTTTTCAATTACAGATATAATCGGACAAAAATAAGTGTTTTTGTTAGGAAATATCGTGTTTGTAACATTCTTATTCAAACAAGGTTAGTACTTGACATAAATATGCACTTTGAGGTGTTTTTTTCAAATGGCTATATCTTATACAGAGCCGAATTCGGAAAATTGGAAAATGAAAAAAAAAATTTATTTTGTCCTCAAGAATCTACAGTTAAAACATAAGTACAGGTCAAAGACTCACCTTGTAGATCAAATAACCTGGACTGGAATAACCATCTCATAGCTTCATCATTGCTGAGTCTGCAAAATTAGGGCTATCAAAAAACTGGAACCATCACCCACACATTTCACTTGATCGAAAAACTTCCAACACAAAAATTCACTTCAGCATCTCTGCGAGGAAAATTAAGAAGTCTCTCTAGACAGAAAAAAAAGCGGAAACAAGCAACTTCCACATTCCCTGCCATCGATATTAGGAAGGCTCCCGAACTAAACTTCTGAAACACGTGATTCAACTCCTCTAATGAGTCGAGCAACTATTCGCAAGACGTGAAAACTCCTACAACTTTGCCACGTATCCAGAAACTGGAATGAAGCCATTATCGTCCCCAGTCTATTGTCATTGCCGGATTGAGTTTTCGTATCGCATTTTATACCTCTCCAGATTGCGTGCAGAACATCTTCAGCGTTTTACTGGCGGATATCACGAAGATTTTTCAAGTTGTTGACTTTATAGGATACCTCTTCGTGTCAGCGGCCGCTCCCCTTGAATCCTTCTTGCTCCAGTTCCTGAAAAGAGTTTGAATTGAAATAACCATGGGGGAAATAGCGATGGAAGGCTATCATCCCTTGACGTTTGGGCTGCATAAATTCAGTCTTGGTCGGGACATAGTGAAATAAATTCATTCTTTCTATTTCGATTCGAATGCTTTCGCAGTAGTCCTAGCACAGTCATTGTTCTGGAAATAAACACAAACTGCAGGTTAATACAAATTTGCATCCATGCATACATTTGTGCTACAAACCTACCCACTTTCCCTATTCAAATTCCTGATGGTGTTGCAACCCTCTCCAGGGGGTTGCTAGTAGAAACAAGCTTTGTATGTCAGAGCATGTCCCTCTGTCATCAAAAATCGACCTGTCTGAGTGTTTTCACAAATTCTTATTCGTTGTTGAGTTATTGAGGTCATTCTAGAATAAGGAATCAGTGAGCCTGGACATCCTTGATTAAATCATTGAGTTTAAATATACATAGAGACAGAACCCAGTTCATTGATTTGATGCACAAATTTTTGGCAGTTTACTTGCCAATTTGCCAACTTAAGTGGCGGCACATAGTAGCTACTAAAGGAACTATATTCGTCCGATCCATTTTGTCACTACTCATTAATCGAAATCTGTAGGGGATTTATTTTCCTCTAGTTCTATGAATCGTAGGCAGGGTCGGATTCGTCCAAATTCGTTACAAACGGTGTGATTCAATAATGATGAACTATTAGCCATGAATTTCTCCAAATGAGTGTTCTCAGGTAGGAAATGAGGGGTGAAAATGTTTCTTGGAGGGACATAAAAGAAACGTACTTAATCGATGAAAAGAATTTGTCTTTCTCGTACTCTCTGAAAACCACATAAATCCAAACGCCTTCCAGAAAATGAAAGTTAGATTGGCCACGCAGATTTTCATCAGAACTTTATTTTCGGCTATGAGAACAGTCATTGCAACTGGTGAGCTGAGGTCGAGAAGTGCCAATCCAACTGCTCAGTTCATTCTGAAAATGAATGATCTTTTCGACTGCCTCAATTATAATGGAAAATTTGAGGGAAATTATCAGCCATCAGTAATACAAACTCCGACGGAATCAATTGAATTCATTAAGTCTTGGACAGTTGATAAAAATATTCCCTATTGTTTCAACGGTTTGATACAAACCATCAGTAGCATCCTTTAATTGTGGGAGGAGACGAAGGAAACATTTCCATATTTAATAAAAAGTCGGCTCAACCAGGACTCAATCGAGAATTCATTCTCCAAAATAAGACAGCGTAGGGGTTATGATCCAAACCCCTCAGCTCGATGCTTCAGATTTGGGTTGCAGTCGGTCATGACTGGTTGTCTTAAAAAATGTTCCGATAATTCTAACTGCCAAGACGACAATGATTTCGACCTGTGTACAATGGGAGAATCTGAAAGTAGGCCCATTGATGTGGTTGATTGGACAGATTCGACCATTTCTTCTGCGGATTCGTGCAACGGTGAGCCTAGTAAGGGTATATAAGGGATAAAGAGTTAATTGAACCCCTAAGTACCCTAGAATCCAACTCAATCGCAAGTTTCTCGGGGTATTTGATGAGGAACATCGCCAAAAAAAAACAAATGCGGTAAGTTCGAAAAAGCACTACTCATTGATGATTTGAATGAGCTTGGTAATGATTGGATATATATTGCAAATCGAAATCGGATACATTTGAGAATTGCCTCAACCGATTTCAAACATTTGATGAGGAAAGCGCTGGTGGTCATAAAGAAAATTATGGTCACAAAATCAGAAAAGATATGATTTCAAAGGTATATTTTAGGAAAATTTAAAAAAATGAATTTATAGAAGATTGGAACTCTCCGTTAACTCCCGAATTTGAAAAGCACAGGATTCATTTGTTGAGTTAACTGATTAGAGTGAAGCTGTACAGGGGACAGAAAAAAACCAAAGGAATCTCGACACAGAAGCATCCCGCTGTTTATAAAAAATTAAATATTTTTGAAAATTCATAGAAAATCTATTTATAAATACTTGTGAATGAAGAAAAAATTGCATGCATTTATTTTTTCATACATCAGTATTTTATATTCATGAAAGATCAAAAATAATTGTCGTTTCATTGCATCAAAAAAATTCCACATTTCCATATGCCGGACCTGATCGTCATCGCATTCGGCTTCGGAAATAGTGCCTTATAGTTCAGCTACTTACCGCCAGATGCGGGAGTAAAAATTTTCGCTTCTCTGAAACACACTTATCCATCTATGAACCGGTGAATGAACTACACAAAATTTAGCTTCAAATCGTTGAACTGGGCTGTGTCTCTATGTATATTTAAACTCAATGATTAAATACATGCTATCAGCTAACCTTCCCAGTGACTAGATGATGGGGAAAATCAGCGTCGAGAATCCCAGCTCTCGAAAAGAATACCATCAAATTCAACCCTATTGTCCGAAAGACTGATTAAAATTCCTTATCAATGGTTAGGAAACATCCATGTGGAAGCTCTCCGAGTCTTTCAACAGCCCCCAAACGACCTTCCAAGTACGGAAGGAACTATTTACCCGAATTACCCGTAATCAAATGCAAATGGCGACAGAACTTTGGAATTATCCAATATTCTCGATAACGCATGCAGGGTACGTTGGGGAGTTGCTAGAAGTGGCTGTGGTCCCATTATTTCCCATGCACGAGGGCTGTCCGACCCCCTTCCGAACCGTACAAGAGGTAGTTACGGTTTATTTATAGATTCAGATAGTGTGCGACAGCCCGAACAAAAAATATCCGACACTTTGAGAAAACTCGGAAATTCTGCATTCGCCCCCCAGTTCTCGACTTCACAATTTGATATATTGCGCCACTTTATTCAATCGCGTCGCAAATATTTTTTGTCGGAACAGGATTATTGGAAGTCCGACGGGGGAGAGAGGGGTGGATGTGTCATGGTTGGCGGGGAACTGGGATGCAGATATTTGTCTGATGAAATACGGCTGGTTGGTGAAGTTGGGCAGCATTGCGAGCAAGCCGTAAACATTTGAAGCCGTATGCAAAAGATTTGAAATTATATTTCGGCAAGTAGGGGAAAGGGGGTAATGGCGGTCAAATAAGCTCTTTCTGGAATACGACTCAAATTATAAATCACACCTCTATTAGGAACATATTCTGCATTCAAGGACTATTAATTGAGGTCGGAATAATAAGCTTTGGAGTTACGATCTATTAGTAATTATGGTTTTACCACCCATGCACTCAGGTGAGGGCAATGATAATCATGATCATGATGTTGACAATGATGATTAAATACTTCTAACATGCGGAACCGAAGCCAGTGCCAGCAGAGTGAGTCCAAAGCCCACAGAAAATGCATCGGTACCATACTTCGTTTTTTCGGCCAAATTCCCCGCATATAAGACAATTATGTATTCGTTTTTGTGCTATAAATACCTAGGAGCATAGAATAACTGGAGAGAAGGCTCCCCTACGAAAATGAACTGCCAAAAACGTCCGAACTTGTCAGTTCGCCGCAAGGCTAGGAGATGGCGACAACGTCGTTCGTTCCTACAACATGGCTATCCTTAATAAAATTATCTTTAATGGTTATTCGTTGTTATTACTTATTAGGTCCCATTTATTACTACGGTAGAGCGGTGTGGCTTTGCCAACGAAGGTGACTTTGCCAAACTACCTAATGTTTTATGTTTCATTTTATTTTGGTAAAGTCGGTAACTTCTCAACGACAGCACGGAACCTAAGAGACACTAGGTATATCCCCAATTGTTTCAACAGTCGCAGTCCTTTGGCTTGGATTCGAATGGTGTGCTATGCTGTGTTGTGTGAGCAGGTAAGTTTTGACGTGTTTATAAATGCGAAATACTAAGGGTTGTGTAGAAAACATGACAAATGGTACATCAAAATAAATTCAGCAGCTTAGTTCACACGTATTTAGGTCGCGTATAAAAAAAAACTGAGAGCATTTGGTTGGGCGGGTCTCGAAATTTTAGGAAATTATTCTATTGTTGCACTTGGGAGGGGGACTTTGCCAAATAACAAAATTTGCAGATATATGCAGACAAACCATCTACGTCTGGAAGAGGAAAAAACAGTTCTGCGGTTTTGAAAAATGAGTTATTATTATTATTATTATAGATTGTTCATTTACAAAGAGACTGATTTTATGTATTTTATGAAGAATAATAGATTTTATTTCCAAACGTACGATAACAACGTCAGTTCTCGACTGAAAGGATCATCGAAAAGTTCTATTTCTCCGCCTAGGCGGAGAAATATTCACTTTTCCCTCCGGCGCGGCGGCAGGAAAAGTGTTGCTACGAAAAAGTTTACTTGGTTACCATGAACATAGATGCATAGAATACAAAAACTTCCAATACAAACGTCATTTTTATTTGATGAAGTTACATTAAATGTACAATTTTCATGAATTTGAAAATAAAATAGCATATTTCATTCGGAGAAGAAGTGATAAACTCAAGCTCGCCACGAAATGTTACACTTCTCCTAATGAAATAATATACTATTATTTTCTTATAATTTGTTGTTTTATTCGCGACTAGTACCTAGCTAGTACCTGCCTAGTTAAAGAAAAACATTTTCGTGGCAAAAATACCACCTGCACTTGATTAAATTGCCTACAAAAGCATTTTGATGCAAGTGGCAAATTCGCACCGATGTGCGGGTGACTTTGCCAAATTTTTAAAATGGAAAAAAAAATTGTTGCGCACTTTTTCTTGCATTTCTAGTAACAGCAATCGATAGCTAGATTGTTGAAATTAAACATAATTCAAACACAACTCATTTTACAGAAAAACGAGAAAGTTACATCAAGAATACTCCAAAAAGTGGTGCAAAGTCACACCGCTCTACGGTATATCATAATATATATTCTTTTGAAAGAAAGCAATACATACTTTTTTTCGTAAATCCGACAATATAATGCATATAGCACGTGTAAAGAAATGGCTACAAGGATCAGATTGAATATAGGAAGAAAAATCTGTTTCCCGCTCCGAATCTAAGTGTTAGCAGAGGGAATGTAAACGGGGTACCATACAATTTTGCGTATAATACACGAGAACAGATAACACCTCAGTCTTCCCGTATAATAATAATAATACTTACCTGAATGTTCGCTTTTTCCGATAAGGATATTGTTTTGACAAATTTATTACCGATCACAGACTTCCCATAAAATTGCGCATAAAATGTTGATTAGAATAAAGCGATGATATGTCATCAATATTGTCTATGTTATGATTTATGGCCATTTTCAATCAGAAAGAAGCATAAATGTATCAATAACAATGACAGCCACATTATATTCTTTGCAATTGTAGCGCCATAGAACAAAATATCTGACATGTTACTGAATAAAGGATCTCAGCGTTATCTATCGGGCGTCACACGAAACTCTAACCTCCGCCGTTATTGGCAGTTCAAAATGATCTGTCGAGCGTATGAAGCCTTCCCTCCAGTTATTCTATGCTCCTAGTAAATACTCTGTAAGAATCAACAAAATTTAAAAAAAGCTACAGACTAAACTATAATAAATGGTATGGAGAGGTGAGCCCATTGTGTGAGTTTCAAATACAGAATAATAGAACAAATCAAAAAAGGGCTATATATCGTCTCTATCTACCTCTATATTTACGTCTCTGAGCATTATTAGCTATTTTTTTGTTCTTATTTTGGAAAGTCTGTCACCTTTCAAGTGAAGGCCTAACAGCATTTATTTACATAAATCACCTTTTTGATTTTCGGGAATGAATCACCTTCTAAAAACTCATTCAGTAACTCTCTATACAGGGTGAGTCTTTGACTTGTACATATATTTTAACTGAAGATTCTTGAGGTCAAAAGAAACCTTTTTTTCATTTTCCATTTTTCCGAATTCGGCTCTGTTAATAAGATATAGCCATTTGAAAAAAAAATTGGGCTAAATACGTCCCTGAAATGATACTGTGGAATTGATTCAAAGTTCATATTTCTCGATAGAAATTGAGTTTATACATGTAGGACCAATTTAGGGAATACTCAAGCAGTCAAATACTAACCTTATTGGAATAAAAATGTTAGTTTCATCGGATTATATCTGCAACTAAAAAGCCACATTTATTCCAACAAAATAAGTTCCTTCTTCAATTTTTCTGCAGATTAGTTTGTAAACACTAATAACATGTTCATATTTTCCTCGAAATTCCCAAACAATATCATGAAGAGAGACTTATCATTAAACAACCTAACCTAATCTAATTTGTATCGATTCTGTCAATTTTTGCACAGAAATGTCAAGAAGATGTTGTCAGCTTGCTGATATTCTCATTGAGGTTAAGGATTTTTTACGAAACATAGTATAAATCACGATACATTTGTGTACCGTGGTATGAATATCTACTATGAATTCTTCCGTTTCCATCATAAATCGACTTTGCCGCCAAATTTCACCACGCATGCGTAGAGCGAAAACCGAAATATTGGTTATCTGGAGCCAACTATAATTAAAGCTGTCTCTGAACAGTCTGAACAAACTGTAAACATTATGTGAGGTTCTGAATACATTCATTACATTCAGTAGATTATTGTTCTAATGTGATTATTACGTGAAGTGAATTAATATAATTTCAACCGTGTCGAGTTTATAAAATTCCAAGAGGATGTTGTTTAGATAGAAACATCGCCACAGATTATCAGGCATCGTTTCATTAATTTCAATTTAATAAGTAGTTTGTGTTGAGATTCATCATTCATATCCGAATTTTGTATTTCATCGACATTTAACTTCAATATGGACCGGTAACTATGAATTTTCAATAGAAACTGTGCGTGTTAAATCCTCCTTGGTGTTCAATTTTATCTCCCACATTTGGGGGATTTAATTATTAAAAAATATCTCGACAAAGTTGATAAATATTGTGACAACATTGTAAACTCGTTTAAAGACCAGAGAAGGTATAATATTCGATGATATTTAATACAGAGACGCATTCAGATAATTCTTGAAATTAATGATTTTTTCGTCAATTTTCTGCGGGTAAAATTGGAAATAACTCGAAAACGACGCGTTTTATTGAAAAAAAATAAGAATACTTTTAGTTTCTTAAATGATTGATTCTTTCGAAAATATGAACCGTTTATCTGTTTAAAGTGGTTTTATGGGGTTTTAGCGTGTATTGATGAGTCGACTACCCTGTAACTTTTATACTAGTAAAGATATTGAATAGGTTTCGATTGAGGAATATGCACCATGAATAGAGTGAAAACTCAACCAAAATTCAGTTCATTCGAAATAACGGTTTCGAAGATATAAACAGATAAGTGTTTTTTTTTTTCATGGATATTCGACACCCTGTATCTCCCAAACCAAACCGAATTTTGAAAAATGGTATAGGAAAAAAGTGTTTCGTTTGATGAGAGGAAACTACAGTTAAAATATATGTACAAGTCAAAGACTCACCCTGTATGTAGGGAATGAATTCGGAATCCCTATAAAGTAGTTCTCAAACTATCAAAGTTTATCCAATATGCGGCAGATCATTATAAATTTACTCTTCCGACTGTTCAGAATGAGACCCAGTTTAATGAATTAGTTTAGAATTGCGTGTTGTGGAACAAATCGAATCAAGCCCATAATTCCCTCTCAAGTGCTTACTTATTTGGAGGGAAAACAGATCCCAGGATAGTACGTCAACCTTATCCAATCCATTAAATCAAGAAACGGGAAGCTTCTCATCCCTCCAAACGAGCCAGTGCACAATGCAAACTTCCTCCTTTCTCCTAAAGCACGTTTCATTTACACAAGAATGTATTTTAAATGAAAATTCCTCCTTCCTCCACGTCTCCTTTAAATATCGAAACAGCCAGATCGATATTAATTTTCCTGCATGCTGCTCTAATCTATTGTTCTATTCGCCGCATTTCGATTCTTGTTCTCTCGTACTTTTTAATTAAATTTAATTGGCACGAATTCCGGGGATTCAACAGTAACATGAGATAGCGGGATTTGAATTACACCAAAAGCAACCGTTTAAATTGTTGGGATGAAAAACTCCTATGTCGAATCAAGTCAAAGAGGGCTTCAGAAGGCATGTGCTATAGTTATTCCTTTTGCGTAGGGACATGATCAATTCTACGAGGATGTATTGATATCTAGTTAGCCTAGCCTAGACCAGTTCCATGCATAAACAAAATATTGCGATACCATATCAACGAACAATAACCTATTAGAAGTGTCAGTGTAGAATTCGAAGTCGAAAAAGTAAACCAGAGTTACGCAATAAATTTTAAAAAAAGATGTCCACCGAAATTGTGAAAATCGAAAAATTGGAGTATCGGGCCATCATCAAGTACCTGTATTCAAAAGCGTTAAGAGGTAAGCAGATTTACGAGAATATGCCTTATACCCTTGGTGATCAATGTCCTTCGAATGCGACCGTGAAAAATTGGACTGCAAGCTTCAAAAGAGGTGAATTTTCCATTAAAGATGATGACCGATCGGGAAGGCCAGTTTCTGTGTCAGTCCCCGAAAATATCGATGCAGTTCATGCCACGATTTTATCAGACCGGCAAATTGGGCGAAAACGGATATCTGAAGCACTGAAGATTATGTCTATGAAGTTAGCAGTGCCACTCGTGAGAAAATCAATAAAACCTACTGCATTAATTGTCGAATAATTGTCGAGAATTTGTTGTGAGAGAAAAAAATTTGTCGCGTCCTTAGTTTTTTTTCTACGGGGTGGCTTTGCTAACTTAACGTTAAGTTAGCAGAACCACTCTCTCAATATCTACCAAATATCATGAAAATGGTTACAAATAATTGTCGTAGTCGATATGAAGTAAAAAAAAACACATAAAATTCATTCCTTCTTTTTTCATTTTACGTCTTTTTCCCGCGAGTTTGAGATATTTCTGGAATTATCGCATTTTTGGCAACAGCGCATTCGTAATTGACTTTTTTTCTATTGCATTAATTGTCGAATACCTTCCTCGAATTTGCCGTGAAAGAAAAAAAATTGTCGCCACCTTCGTTTTTTTTCTACTTGGTGGCTCTGCTAACTTTATATTAATTTAGCAAATAGTAGTCGAATATCATCACGATGATCATAAATGATTGTCGAGTTATTGTTGATGTTCAACTAAAGTAAAAAACACACAAAAATTTGATCTTTCTAGCAATTTCCACTCCATTTTCTCGCGATTTCCCTATATTTGTGAAAATATCGCATTTTTGGAAACAGCGCATTCGTTATTGACTTTTTTCTATTGCATTGATTGTCGAATACCTGTCCCGAATCTGTCGTGAAATGAAAAAAATTGTCGCGCTCTTAATTTTCTTCCTACGCGATTGATGAAATCGAATAAAAGTCAATAACGAATGCGCTGTTGCAAAAAATGCTTTTTTTTCAGAAATATAGGGAAATCGCGAGAAAATGTAGTGGAAATTGCTAGAAAGATGAAATTTGTTGTGTGTTTTTTACTTTATTTGAACATCGATAATTACTCGACAATTTATGATCATCGTGATGTTATTCGACCACTATTTGCTAAATTAATATGAAGTTAGCAAATAAGCCACCTAGTAGAAAAAAAAACGAAGGTCGCGACTTTTTTTTTACTTTCACGACAAATTTGGGGTAGGTATTCGACAGATAATGCAATCGAAAAAAAGTCAATAACTAATGCGCTGTTACCAAAAATGCGATAATTCCAGAAATATCTCAAACTCGCGGGAAAAAGACGTAAAATAAACAAGAATTAATGGATTTTTTGTGTTTTTTTAATTCATATGGACTACGACAATTACTCGACCATTATGTATGACCATTTTTATGATATTTTTATTCGTTCGATCTGCGCTCGATTTGAAAACGATGTAGACTTCTTAAACCGAATTGCTACTATGGATGAGACTTGGGTACATTTCTACGATCCAGAAACAAAGCAACAATCGATGGAATGGCGCCACTCTGGTTCTCCAAGACCTAAGAAGTTTCGTGTCCAAAAATTTGCTGGAAAAGTTCTTGCTTCAGTTTTTGGGGATTGCCATTGAATCATGATTGATTTTTTGGAGAAGGGTAGAACAATAACTGGAGATTACTATTCGACAGTACTGACCACTGTACAGGAAAAAATTAAAGAGAAAAGACGCGGAAAGCTATCCAAATGTATTTTGTTTTTACAGGACAACGCCCCAGTACACTAATCTTATGTTGCCATGCAAAAAATTCGTGATTTACGGTTAGAATTCCTAGAACCCCCTTATTCACCAGATTTGGCTCCGTCCGACTATCATCTCTTTCCTCAACTGAAAAAAAGTTTAAAAGGTCGTGAATTTTCTTTCAACGAGGAGGTAATAAAAGCTGTGGAGGACTGGTTTGCAGAGCAAGAGGAAACATTTTTTTAAACGATCTAGAGACGTTGTAGGTTCACTGTAATAAATGTAATCAATATAGAGAGAATATGTTGAGTAATAAAATATTCTGACATTGAAATTTTGTTTGGTTCTATAGTAGGCTAAGAATTTTTCAGTATATCCTCTTATTTCATTATTCAAAGTGTTCTTTCCTGGGCAGGTCCCAATAGTATCCACCTGAATAATCAAACCTATTTTCTCGTCTGTCCATCCCATAGATTTACCATCCAAAGATGTATCCTGGCTAGATCTGTACACGAAAACTGTTAATGTCATATTTCCTTCCACAGATCCCCCAAAGAAGGCCTACCTTATGATCGACAACAGGATATTGGACCCAGGTAACCCCTTCATCCCAGTTAAGGAAAACTCGGATCTCACAGTTGCCTGTGTGGTGGACGAAGGCAACCCAAAACCAGCTCTATCTTGGGAGCTTCGATTGGGATCCCTGGCCCTCCTAGACGTACCAGAGATTCCCCTAGACGTGCTCAACATCACGGAGACTCAACGGGATCAGAATGTTGGTGCAAGATGTGACGCAAGTGTTGGTAGGGTCCTCAGGACGCACCACAATGCGACGCTCACTTGTTTCATCCACCATATCGCGCTCGAGCAAGCGATGAACGTTTCTGTATTGCTAAACGTCGAATGTAAGTACTTTTTAATGAATAGTGTAGCATATTGTCTGGAAACCATGCTTATTTCAACTCCTCCATTAGTGATTTCAAAGCGCATGCTTTGAATTGCGAGAAGTTAGCGTCTTGCACACATTGATGTTGTGCGAGGAAGAAGGGCTAAGTGTCAATCCCTCGAATTTCACTTTTATTCCTTCGTTATCATAGTCTTAGAGCTCCTTCATTAAATGGTCAGATTCTGAAGTTTTCCAGAGAGGTCAAATATCAAGGTGTCACACTAGATAGTAAACACAACTAACAACACATCGACAAACTTGTTTTTAAGCCATATGGACATGCAAAAGGATCTTTGGAAAGACCTGGTGGCTGAAGCCAGACATAGTAGTACTATGGTCCTGCATAGCCCTATTCCCACCTATGCATCTGTCTTTAATATGGTGGACAAAATTAGAAGAGGATCCTGAAATAAATAGACTCCATATAGTCATGCATATGGTATACTGAAGGATCAAAATCTGCCGAGAGGAAAGACATAGGACTTTCTACAAATCTTGGGGGGAGTGAAATAAAGAAATCAAACCAAGATTCTCTAGGCAATAAAAAAGACTCAGTTCATCGTCTCTCATTCGTTTATTTTCTCTACATGCAAGATCAATAAAGCAACTTCTTCGTACACCAAAACTCAATCTTGCTTTCTGCATCATCAAGACCTCCTTCCATCAACTCTTTTTCTCATTCAACCTGCAATAAAAGCAGTATAAAACAATAGATATCGCCAGTGCCAGCAAGAAGAAATTTTTATACTGCATATCTTGGACGTCTTCCCTCCTTTTTCTACATCTCTTTCTATTCCTCCTGTGAGCAACCTTCGAAATCGTTGTCGTATTATTCATTTCGATCCTCAAGCTCACCTTACTCAGATTCTGAGTAGCACTCTCACAGACGTCCTGGATCAAGGAGTCCACAATTTGCCTAGCTGAGTCATGTGGTATTTCCGACATCGCTAATTTCATATCCTTCTTCGAAATGTGCTCAGTTTGGATCAGATCTTGCAGTATTCTGCGGCATTCTTCACACGATATTGTATGTTCGAAGTGAATTGGATTGAAAGGCAAGGTGGTTATTGTAGGAAGTTTTGATTCACGTTTCTCAGGAACAACCTCATTTTTGGACAGCTTTTCGAACATGTTTCTGATCTGATGAACACCCTTGATGTCCTTCTGCTGAAGGTCAACAGAAGAAACCTTAGTGTTGCAAGGTTTGGTGGAACTTTTGCTGTTCGTCTTATGGATGGTTTCACCCACTTGGAACATGTAGGAAACAGAAGATTTCTGTCCATAAACCGTCTCTGTGATACGTTTTTTCTTCTCAACTGTTTCAACTGGTAACCGCTTGGGGTTCTCACTGACATCAGTATAGGACATGTTGATAGAAGAAGTTGCATCGTCTATATCATCACTTTTCTGTACTTCCCCTTTGAGGCATTCCTTCGATCTGTCATTTTCGTTGACTTCTTCAATAGTGTTGAGAGGTTTCTGGATTGGTTTCATTTTCTTCGACTTCTTCTTAGGACTTATCAGATGCTTGCCGAATGTTTTATCTTTAGGAGACTGGTATGGTTTTCTGGTGAAGATACAGCTGTTGATTCTACAATTTTCAGATCCTTGCTCTTCGATTTTATTCGAGTTCAACACTTTTCGAATATCGTTGAGGTTCTTCCCTGGAAAATAGGCAACTTTCGTTTGAAAAATTTGAGTGTTTGCAGATTTGAAAAAAAGGTGATCTTGGTTCTTCTCCCTGCTGATTTTCTCCGGTATTTCCGATAAAATTTTCGCGTAGTTTTGTATTTTGTAGTTTATTTGTTTCCGTTTGTTCTTATTCGAAGAAGCATTCTGGTTCAGCTTTGTAGAAGTGGATGAGTTTTTGGAACATGAATCCTCAGTTAGATCTTGCTCATCCTGGTCACAGTTGTTAGTATCGGGAACTCTGGTTTTCGGTGAGCAGTAAGTTCTTTTATTTCTCCGTGTTGTTTCCATTGGAATGCCAGAAAAAGACAAGGCTATTTTGGGGCATACTGCAAATTTTGGACTATGACTGTCTTCATGTCAAAATGTGACAGGGGAACAACTTCAATCAACCTTCAGATAATTAAAGTAAAGGCTGTGTTCCTCAATGAGTTCCCAAAAAATTGCTGAACAATGGATGTTCTCATTGATTTTATTCCTTCAATAGAAATGAATGGGAAGGAATTTCTTTGCCTTGTCTATATCAGATGATGTCGAATTTCTAAGAATTATATAGGAAAAAAGTATTTCGATGAATTTTCACATAATAAGTTTGATCGAAATAATAGCATGCAACTGGCTAAAAGATTCTTTCGAAGACAGGAAAGAAGAAAATAATGAGTATATACGACCACATATTTTCCATCTTTTCAGTCTTCTTACTTCTCCCACGAATATAAGTCCACTGAGCACGAATTGAAAATTGAATATCTTCATTTAATCTCTCTTCCATTAGTTCCATTCATAAAGATTTTCTATAAAAATATTCTACTCGAACGCAGCCTTTGTTGAAGTTCTATGACGCCTCCGCAATGCACTTTCCGAACGTATCCATTCGACCTTGTTTGTCGGCCATTGATTAGGCTAGGCGAACACTCGAGAACTACCTTCGCAATCAACATGGCTATGTCAATTGTTAATGAGATTCGGATTCAATGAGGAGTCGAACTAATATCGATATGCAAATGTTTATCTCGTCTCCTGATATGTGTGCCACGACGAGTCGAAATACTAATTTCCTAGTCGAGCAGGTTAGTTTTTGATCACGATTATCGCTTCTGGAACACAGCCCTAGGGGAAGAATAGAGATGAAGGAAGGGGTACAAACAATATTTCGTTTATGTTAGGATTCGACTTCTCGTTTTCTATGGGTCTATCGCGAGAACTTTGATGATTTGCGAGGCATTGAATGGGAAATGAGAGATGGTTGAATAATAAATGCTATTCGATTTTTGAAACATACGTGATTACGTAACAATACGAAGCCAGCGTTTGCAGGCAAGTATAGCGCTATGATATAACACCTGGGTCTATTTGGTTGAGCTACTGGCCACTAGAGGGAAAATCCCTATCGCCAATAGTCCCTACCTACCCTCACACAAAAGTATTCAAAACCAAATGTCACTGAATGAAATGCATGAAATCTGAAAAAGGAATTATGTAAATATCATCATTTCAGTTTTTTTAAATAAAATTCCCTTGAAAAACCTGAAATGCGAATCTACTTTGAAAGTGGATATGGTCATAACATCAAACCAATTCTTTTAGCAGCCGCTATAATTTTTTTCCTATTTTGACAGCTGCTTATTCATAACTTTTTCGTTAGTTGAATTTATCTTGACGTCGCCGATCACAACGAGTAGGAAAACTAATCCGATAGAGGGGCCATCGTGCATTTTATGGAATATTCCATTAAATGGTCTCCCTTATGAATAATATACAATGGATCTCTCTATCCGAGAATCGCTGAACTATGAAATTAGTGAATTTGTAGATAAAGCAGGAACTATTTCTCGCTATATACACTGCGCAAAAAAATTAACGCATATTATGGAAATCTCAAATTTATTCTACAACTGAAGGTGTTCTCAATGATAATTATTTTTATCAGAATTATGCATGCTTATGTTATCCACTTTCAACGTTTTTCTTGAATACAGATGTTTTCTCCCATCAGGAATAAAAAAAGATGATATTATCAGATTTTGAATGTATTGGCTCCATTCCAGAATCAGTTGTTCTCGATCAATTCTAGTGATCAATAGTTTTTCTTTCGTTTGATTTTATGCACTCGATCGCTAGGCAACGCGAAACACGCAATTTGACCCAAGAGGAATGTGACCAAGCGGTAGTTTTGCGAGAAGAAGGGTGGACATACACAAGAATTGCAGAAAGGTTTGGAGTTTCCCATACAAGTGTGACCAGAATGCTGCAGCGATTCAGGGAGACAGGTATGAATGTCCGAAGACCAGGACAGGGCCCGTATTCTCGGCAAGTGATCTTTCGTTCTCTGTGTTATTTTGTATGGCAAACGTATACGCACCGAAAGATCACTCGCCGAGAATACGGGCCCAGGGTAGACTACGGGTAACAACTGCCATTCAAGAACGTTACTTGAGAGTTTCTTCGTTGAGACAACGGTTTGCAACCGCTCGGCTCCTTCAAAATCAGCTTGAGCAAACTCATGAGGTGCAAATTAGCACTCAGATAATAAGAAATCGCCCCAGAGAATATGATTCAAGGCCTCGTGTCGCGGGAGGAGGCCCAGCTCTTACCCCAGCCCATCGAAGGGCGCGTTTGGATTTTGCGAGAGAGCATATCCATTGGGAAGAGGCTGATTGGGAAAGAGTTCTCTTTACAGATGAGTCTAGATTCTGCCTCTACCATTGTGATCGACGTTCCCTTGTATACAGACGTCCACATGAAAAATATGCTCAGTGCAATTTCCTGAATACTACTGGTTTCGGGGGAGGATCGATTATGGTATGGGGTGGAATATCTTTGACTGCTCGCACAGACCTAGTGGTCGTTGATATGGAGCTATGAATGCTGATAAGTATATAAGGAGCATTCTTGAAGAGCATTTAGTGCCATTTGCCCCATACATTGGTGAAAATTTCATTTTTATGGACGATAATGCCAGACCCCATCGAGCGCGCATCGTTCAGGAGTACCTTGAAGAGGTTGAAGTCTCTCGAATGGAATGGCCAGCAAGAAGTCCAGATCTCAATCATATTGAGCAGGTTTGGGACAACCTCAATAGAAGGCTGAGAAGTTCAGATAATCATCCAGCTACTCTTAATGACTTAGGAATCCAACTCGGAGAAATCTGGGAAGGATTAGATCAGAACATTTTAAGATCACTCATTTTGAGTATGAACCGTCGTTGCCGAGCTGTAATTAACGCAAGGGGTGGAAATACCAAGTATTAAATCACTTATCAGCATTTCAGAAATTTGAAAATTGTTCATTTCTCCTCTTTCACATAAGATTCGGTCAAATCCTGAATTTTTTTCCCATTTAATGTGTCTTGTTTCGTTCAAAACATTCCCGAGAGAACATAAAAATAAGTTATAAAGTCAATGTAGAGTTAACTTTCATTAAAATTGAGATTTTCAGAATGTGCGTTAATTGTTTTGCGCAGTGTATTTCTCGCTATATATTTGAATTTGGCCATCCTCTGCCAATTCCGTATTTCGAGTTGATTTTTTGAACGAAATTATCTGTAGATTCACTTTTCATCGAAAGTTGTACTATTTTAAAGGGTCTTTCGTTCGAAATAAAACAGAAGCATGAGTTGGCTTATTTTCTTCTATTTTTGAAAGAAAAAAAGGAACTTTCGAAATGAAATCGATTTCAATTATTTCATCAAGAACTCCAATCCTTTATGAGTTCACCCACAAAATTTTAGTTCTCAAAGTGAAATGCAACTTGAAATAAAAACACACTACATTTAACGTCCACCTTAAAGTTGGATCTATGTTCAAGATGGATCTACCTAAAAGATGGATCTACTTCCAAGGTAGATCTATCTGCAAGGTTGATCTGCTGATTTACTATACTCTGTTCAAATATAAGAGACATCAAAATAAACAAAGTCGCGCAGAGGTATGATGGGCTTCCTTCAGGTAGAGACTTGCTTTCAGGGCTCCAGGATCGGATCGAGGATAGTTCAATCGATTCATCGACCCATATTGAATTTTTTGTACATCCCGCATTTATCCATGTCTCGTCAAGGTAATAAATTTTTCGGCCTTGCTCCCTAAATTCTCGAATTTTCTTCAAATAATTTCTCCTCCAAACAACTATTTCGTCTCTATCAATCAATAAACTATTACGACCACGTTTTTTGAATTTGAATTTCATTTTTTTCAATAATTTATAAAATGTTGTTCTTTTAAAATTCGGCAGGCTGTCATCGATAATTAACAACTTCCAAAACCTTCGAAATTGTAGGAATTTCATCACGAAAAGAAACCGTGAACTATTCTCCTAATTAAGTTCATGTCGAAATCGTCTATTGAATCGATGCTTTTTAGCGACTGGGATTTCTGCTTAGGTGGAATCAATAGATGATTTCGTTTATATTCGGTGAGAATCCTGAGTATACAGGAACTAGCGACTCCTGAGGACTTTGAAACAATTCGCACCAAGCTTATTTTCGATATATTTGGATGTTCATCAAATTCTTTTCGTTAAATTTTTAAAATTAATTCTTTTTCTTGAATAGATAAATGTGAACGTTTCGATCTTTTTCGTGGTGGGCCCAATATATCCCCTTCAGATGCAGTTTCCGTCTCTGAATTCGATGTTTTTCGTGGATCGCCACCTTCAGATCCAGTGTCCGTTTCTGATTTCGACATTATTGTCCGGAACAGTTAACTGTGAAATCGACTACATGACAGAGGATTTTTGTCAGAAATTAGCGCTTTCTAACGAGAACACTTGATTAACTTTTTTCACTACAAAATCAATGTACACCATTATTAACTACACCTTCACCGTACTCTAGGTTGCTATCGACTAAAAACTTCTATATGTTTCCGAAATTTATATAGAAAGGACCCAAATTGCTCAGGATTTTTCAGAAATTATCTCGTCGGAAACCGACAAAGGGTTAAGTAAAATTCAAACAAATATTTATAACCGGGACAAATTGAGGTACCTACTTCAGATATATCAGGTTATAACCGTTGCGAATTTTAAAGGACCTAATTACAAGGGTTATAAGGGTGTAACAAAGAAATCCAAAATCCAAATCATAACTCTCCAGTACCTTCTATCGACATTCCGTTCTAAGCTGTAAGTACGATCCTGGCAGTCTTTTGGGGGCGTGAAAAGAATTGTAGAGGAAAACCTTTGACCAATATGATGTTAGTATGCGCAAAACAAACCGATTTCGTTTGTTTGTTTACATTCTCTTATATTTGAACAGACTATAGTCATGTTTAAAGTGAAGATAGTAGTAGTTGATTAGTTCCATTCCTCAGGAGGTCAATCTAGCCAGAACTTAGATTTCAAATATTCTGTATGACAATTTGACAAATTACATATTGAAAAGAGCCCTTTGACCATAATTTATTTCTGCAGTTGCTTGAATAACTGACTCAATAAAATAAACGAACGTTTGTTGAGTTTGCACTGAAATATGCACAAAAGGTACATCACTTTCCTTTCTGAGAAAGAAAGTGGATTGATCAGAAAGGTTGTGAATCTCCACTGGCTACAGATACTTTTGTCAAGAGTGGTATCTCCCTGTAGTATCTATATAATCCTAGTGAATCTTCTGAAGGTAACACAAAATTATTGACAAAACCTGTTTGTTCCAGACACGCCATCTTTTGCAATATCCAGAGAACCCGGTTTTGGCATCCCTATCAGGGAAGGCATCCCGGTATCCCTGAAATGCGACGTGGACGCAAATCCCAGAGCCAGTCCCATTTGGCAGAAGGACGACGTGAGTCCTCCAGTTCAGCAGAGTCCGGAAGGTTACCTGAACTTTACGGAAATAAGGAGGGAGCACAGCGGCTGGTACAAATGCATCGCAAGGAACAGATTGGGCAGGTTTTCCAGCATAGGATATTTTCTGAATGTCAGATGTGAGTATTTTCAATATCCTTTGAACCGCGATATCTCCCTAACGTTTGACTTTTGACCCAACATTTATACAGGGTGATTCTTTGACTTGTACATATATTTTAACTGTAGATTCCTATCATCAAACGAAACACTTTTTTCCAATACCATTTTTCAAAATTCGGTATCGTTCGAAAGATACAGGGTGTCAAAAATCCATTAAATTAACACTATTCTTTTCATATATTCGGAACCGATATTTCGAATGAACTGAATTTTGGTTGATTGTTTACTCTATTCATGGTGCATATTCCTCAATTGAAACTTATTCAATATTTCTCCTGGTATAATAGTTACAGCGTAGTCGACTCATAAATTCACGCAAAAATACTATAAAACCACTTGAAAAAGATAAACGGTTCATATTTTCGAAAAAATCAACAATTTAAGAAAATAAAAGTATTCTTGATTTTTTCACTAAAACGCGTCGTTTTCAAGTTATTTCTAACTGTATATGAAGAATTTTGAGGAAAAAATTTCATAAAAAATCTGGATGATTCCCTGACTTAAATATCATCGACTATTATTTCTTTGCTGGTCTCTTAACAAATTAACAATGTTGTCAGAATGTTTATCAACTTCGTCAAGGCTAAAATCTCTATGATGGAAAAACGTGCGATGTAATAATAAAATCCCACAAATATGGGAGATAACATTGAATTCTGAGAAGCATGAAATTACACAGTTTATAAGCCCAGTTTCTATTGAAATTTATTGTTACCGGTTCTTCAGGAAAATATCTATCTAAACAATATCCTCTTGGAATTTTTAATCCGCACTACACGGTCTTCACATCACCTGTTTGCTTTATTCTCCGTAAGTAAATAAATAAATAAATCGAAGTCCATGGAGAAGGTTATCACGTAAGCGTCGTTCATTGTATCACAGACTGGCCTGTGATGAGACTCCTTGGAGACACAGTCTGACACAGAACAACGGCTTGTCTTGCGTGGCGGCTACATCGCAGCGCACCTCGACTGAAATTAAGATCGTAGCGATATATCGGCGAGAATTAGAACGTTTGGCATTTCCAAAGAGCAATGCCTAGATGCCTTTAGCGAAAAGTAAACAAAACTAGTGCCTTTGCGATAGTTCTTCCGTTAACGATATGTAGGGGACGTACTGCTCTCTTGAGTTCGCCTATAAATTGTTTCAAGAGAAAATGGGTAATCTGGTATCGTCTTCTATAGAGTTCTGTGAAATATCAAAGGGGATGGGTTAGGTTAGGTCATTGACCTCGAATCCTATGACCTAGGTTAATTGAGTTAGGATAGGTTAGTGAGAAACCAATTTTTTTATGAGATCGTTTTAGAATAACGAGTAAATTATGAACAAATTATTAGTGGAAAATCGAAGAAGGAACTTATTTTGGTTAGAGAAATATGGCTTTTCAATTGCAGAAATGATCGGACAGAACTAAGTGTTTTTGTGTGGGAATATCGTGTTTGTTACATTCTTATTCAAATAAGGTTAGTGTTTGAGTATTTTTTAATTGTATCACCTAGAACATCTAATAATCACCTCAATTTCAATCGAAAAATATGAAATTTGAGGTGTTTGCAGAGAATTGTTTCAGGCACGTATTTAGCCCAATTTTTTTTTCAAATGGCTATATCTCTTTGACAGAACCGAATTCGAAAAAATGGAAAATGAAGAAAAGGTTTCCTTTGACCTCAAGAATCTACAGTTAGAATATATGTACAAGTCGAAGACTCACCCTGTATAACAAACTACCCTTCATTTTGAACAAGGAATCACCATGTTGACCTTCATCATCCATCTTCCACGAAGTCCTCCTCGTGTTTCTCGATTAATCAAGGATGCAATTCATTCAAATCAAATTACCGGCCCCCCTCCCCGCGTCCCGTTCCAGATCTTGCCTCGAAAATCTAATTCGGCGGTGCAATTTTCATATCTGCGAAATTAAAATGGAGGAAGCTGTTAGCAGCGTCCATAACAAGGAAATGATGAAACCATTCCATGCTGATGAAGCAGTTAGGGGTCCTGTATTAAAATATTATGGCCACAATAAATTACCCCGCACTGGACCGTTACTTTACCGGAGGTTAACGATTGTTTTGGAATATTTATGACATGAGGGATGTGAATGGTGGCTTCGGTAATGGGATATTGTCGATTTTATTTGTTCGCGATGAAAAATGCATGGATTGATTCATAAGGGGTTTACCTAAAGGGGCGATTTGTTTGTGAAATTGAATAAAAACACGAATCTCTATAAATAGGGGTTCAATAAAAGCGCAAGATTTGAATTGCGCGCCTTGTTTGACAGTCATAATGTCACATGATTATGACGTGACAGATCGAAAGTTGACAGACGGGAGTAAGTAAACATGGAGCATTATTACACGGTAGAACAACGCAAGGACGGATTTACGGGGGGGTACTGGGGGTAACTACCCCCCCCCATGAGTATCGAAGACTTAAGAAAAAGGTGGTGCACATAAGATATTTCATAAATTTTGAACCTGATTTAATGGTTTTCAATCGTTATTACCCCCCTTTATTATCCCTCTAATGAAAGAGAGCTTTATCCGCCCTCGGAACAACGCGTCCTCACTCCTCATAGTCAAAGATCATGATCAAAATGGTGAAAGTTCAATTGCCACTATTCGTAAAGTGTGTCCAATCCTCTGTCGAAATAATGTGCCTAATTCATCCACTGGTTCGGTTATTGTTGTGAAACACACAATACGAGCTCACAGAGGTCGTTCAGAACAAAAGATTTGGCGGCCATTTACAAGATATTTTGTTTCATACGAGGATGTATTGATATCTAATTAGCCTAGACCAGTTCCATGCATAATCAAAATATTGCGATACCATATCAACGAACAATAACTTATTAGAAGTGTCAGTGTAGAGTGCGACGCCAAAAAAGTAAACCAGAGTTACGCAATAAATAAAAAAAGATGTCCACCAAAATTGTAAAAATCGCAAAATTGGAGTATCGAGCCATCATTAAGTACCGGTATTTAAAAGGGTTAAGAGGTAAGCAGATTCACTTATATATGCTTGATACCCTTGGTGATCAATGTCCTTCGTATGCGATCGTGAAAAATTGGACTGCAAGCTTCAAAAGAGGTAAATTTTCCATTGAAGATGATGACCGATCGGAAAGGCCAGTTTCTGTGTCAGTTCATCAATGCAGTTCATGACATGATTTTATCAGAATTGGGCTGAAACGGTTATCTGAAGCACTGAAGATTTCATATAAACGCGTTCATCATATAGTTCACGTCAATTTGGACATGAGAAAAATTTCTGCATAATGGATCCCCAAATGTTTGAATGTTGATCAAAAGCGTGCAAGGGTAGAACTGGTAGAAGCATCGCGTTCGATCTGTGCTCGATTTGAAAACGTTGTAGACTTGGCTACATTTCTACGATCCAGAAACAAAGCAACAATCGATGGAATGGCGACACTCTGGTTCTCCAAGACCTAAGAAGTTTCGTGTCCAAAAATCTGCTGTAAATGTTCTTGCTTCAGGTTTTTGGGATTGCCATCGATTAATCATGATTGATTTTTTGGATAAGGGTAGAACAATAATTGGAGATTACTCTTCGACATTACTGAACACTCTACGGCAAAAAATTAAAGAAAAAAGACGCGGAAATCTATCCAAAGATATTTTGTTTTTGCAGGACAACGTCCCAGTAGATACACAAATCTCATGTTGCCATGCAAAAAATTCGTGATTTAGGGTTAGAATTACAAGAACACCCGCCTTATTCACCAGATTTGGCTCCGTCCGACTATCATCCCTCTCTTCAACTGAAAAAATGTTTAAAAGGTGGTAAATTTTCTTCCAACGAGAAGGTAATAAAAGCTTTGGAGGACTGGTTTGCAGAGCAAGAAGAAACATTTTTTTTTGAAAGGTCTAGAGACGTTGCAGGTTCGCTGTAATAAATGTATTCAATTGAGAGGAGAATATGTTGACTAATGAAATATTTCGACATTGAAGTTTTGTTTGGTTCTGTAGAAGGCTAAGAATTTTTCAATATATCCTCGTACATAATACCCAAATACATATACAGGGTGGCCATTTGAAAACGAAACAGACGAGATTACAGACGAAATAAATTTTTTCGATAGAAATGCTCGGACAGGTCGATTTCTGTTTCGAGGGGGACAACTTAAGATGTAGGTTACGGACGCATAGCGCTTCAACCCTTGCTGCTACAACCCCCACCCCCAATTTTTGAATAGGGAAGATGAGGTGAGTGATACCTCAATTCAAAGGTATTTTTATACTGATTTCAGCACAGTAATTGTTTTTTCATTTTATGCATTAGTTCTCGAAATATTCTTAACTAAGTATTTGAAAATGAAGTGGTGTTTCATGGCACTTGTAGTGTTTTTTTGTGAAAAATCGACATCTTGATTGAAGATTTCTATGTCAGTGTATTGGAGGAAGGAAGCCACAGTCATGGTTGTTTTGAAGCTCAAAATGTCGATTTTTCACAAAAAAACACTACAAGTGCCATGAAAACACCACTTCATTTTCAAATACTTAGTTAAGAATATTTCGAGAACTAATGCATAAAATGAAAAAACAATTACTGTGCTGAAAACAGTATAAAAATACCTTTCAAATGAGGTATCACTCACCCCATCTTCCCTATTCAAAAATTGGGGGTGAGGGTTGTAGTAGCAAGGGTTGAAGCGCTATGCGTCCGTAACCTACATCTTAAGTTGTCCCCCTCGAAACAGAAATCGACCTGTCCGAGCATTTCTATCGAAAAAATTTATTTCGTCTGTAATCTCGTCTGTTTCGTTTTCAAATGGCCACCCTGTATTTTCTAAATCAATGAATGTTTCAATAGTTTGCTACAGAAAACCATGTTTTCTTGAACACTGAAATCATGAGCTACTCTACGGTGGTCGCTTTATCACATTCATTTCATATTTCCTATTTTGAAAAGAAACAATTTTTTTCAAATAAAAGCATTCTTATATTTTTTTGATGCAACGCGTCATTTTCGAGTTATTTCTGATTTTAACCGACCAAATTTTACGATAAAACCAAAAATCATAAGAATAATCTGGATGCTTCTCTACAAAGGTTAACAATGTTGTCAGAATGTTTATCAACTTCGTCGAGACTGAAATCTCTATGATGAAAAACGTTTGATGTAACGATATGTAATAATAATCTCCCATAAATGTGGAATATTGAATTGAATCCTAAGAAGCATGAAATTATACATTTTATACGCACAGTTTCTATTAAAAATTTATTGTTACCGGTCCATATTGAAAATAAATGTCAATGAAATTCAAAATTCGGATATTAATGATGAATGTCGATACAAACCTCGTGATAAATTGAAATTAATGCAACATAAAATGAAACTTAGCAGTAAATAATCTGTGGCGATGTTTCTATCTAAACAATATCCTCTTGGAATTTCAACTCAACACTACACGGTTATTATTACATTAATTCACTCTAAGTCTCCACATAATCATCACCTACTTGCGCAATTCTCCGGTGATCGCTTCATCACATTCACATCTTCATTATTCCTCTTTTTCTTCTGTGATATCCCAACATTACAAGTGATCAATCAAAATTCCTTCACTAATTTGAAAAAAAATAGACTAAAGATCAGTCCAAATGAGCACGAGCCGCTACTGAAATAGCAACACTATTTTCGATATCCCTATAGATTTTGGGCACGTGTCTACGTATACTTTTCCCTCAAAACTTCCTCCAACAACTCTCAACAGAATCCCTTTCAAGCTCGAAAATGCTGCCGACTCCATTAATCCACAATAACTTTCCGAAACTGAATCAACATTTCCTTGTCAACGCTCGGAAATTATTCATTCGCAAGTTGATTTTTCTTTCGAACCGACTCAATGAAGTATTCAGCGTCAACCCTTTATACTTCTTCCGCCCGGGGATGAATTAACCATCCAGTTTAATCGTTAGACAGGGCCTATTCAGCCGAGCCGACGCGGGAATATTTCAGGAGGGTCAGTCGAAATTACAAATCTCCTCACAAAAGTTGCACAAACGGCGATAACGGCCTTCTTTCATTTCGTACACCTCGGGAAACTTCTCGAGCATCATCCCTGGGGCAAATGAATAAACCTAAATTGCGTTCAGTGTTTCAATGGCGACTTGAACGGCAGCCATGTTCATCCAGATACGGTTGGAATGAAATGTAGTTCTTTATTCTCTTTGTGAATCGCCTGATGGCGAAGCTTGATCCGCGAACTGGAATCGGAAGAATGTCTTTCGTTATCGTGTCTGCAGTTGATATTTCACTATACAGGGTCGTTCTCCATTCATCTTCCAGAGCTAACTACTTTTGATTTCCAGACACCTTTCGCAACGATCATAAGTGACAGGCAATCTGGAGTGGACTACGCAAATCAAATACACAAAAAGTGAACCATATGGTACACTGAAACCCGAGCCTTTATGGGTTTATTGGGTTTATCATATTGGTTATAGTTTATTATTATTGGAATTTGCAGATGCCATTTAAATAGGGCTCTCTGAAATAGTGAACGGATGTTGTTTGAGGGTGGTCGATTCACGAAATATCAAATTTAAATGATTTTTTCTTAAATTACCCTGGTGATTGATTGATTGGCTGACGAACAAAAGACCGAGTTAGCGCTTGGCCTTCCTATGACACTGCGATCAACTTGGGTCTATTGTATCACTCTTTCGTCAGTGGTTCCTCACAAGAATAGGTTTGTGTCCTTTATCAGGTTCAGTAGCCTGTTTATGAGGTTTTTCGAATTCATTTCCGGACTGGACTCTCCGAAGGTTCTGTGCGCCTTCTTCCTAGGGCGTCGCATTCAAAGATGATGTGAGAGGCTGTTTCTTCCTCTTCACCGCAAAGTCTGTAATCCACGAGTTCTCTTAGTATTCCCGTGGTGTTCAGATGTTTCCTAAGGCCGCAGTGTCCCGTCAGCAGACCTAATATTATACGTGCCTTCGTTCTGAAAGTCAGCCGTGAAGGTTTGGCTTGTGTGTCCTACCATGACTTTGCTGTGTGTTTGCTTGTCTCTCTGTGCCCAGTGTTGTTGGTGTCTTTGTTTTATCCACTCCTCAATCAGGGTCCTGCATCGATTTTACTAATTCCAAGCACAGGTTCTGGCCTTGTGAATGGCGTTTCAGATGTTTGTCTTGCTAACTGGTCTGCTTTTTCATTGCCTGTTATTCCCTTGCGACCTGGCACCCACATAAAAGTGACCTTGTTGTGTTTTGCCAGCTCCAGAAGGTCCTGGAGGCATTCCCAGACAAGTCTAGACTTTATCTGTGTCGAATTGAGGGCTTTGATGGCGCTCTGGCTGTCAGAGAGAATGTGGATGTGTTTTCTTTGGTAGCCACTTTCCAGGTTCTTCTATATGCATGTCCTAATGGCATGTGTTTCGGCTTGAAATATCGTGGCGTGTTTACCGAGAGGCCTCACTCCATGTATTCCCGCTCCTATTCCTTCATCTGTCTTTGAACCGTCTGTGTACCAGACTATTTCTGCAGATAATTGTGATTCTATACTAGAGTCCCATCTGTTCCAGTCGAGATGGGTTTTGAATGATTTTTCGAATGAGTATAGGGGTTGCATATAGTATGAAATCAAATCGAGCTCGGCTACGTCAGCTACATGAGTGATTCTGGTGTGCTCAGTTGTGCGGTGTAACGTGATTATTTTGCTCCCTGAATTAAATTCAGCATTTTCGCTGTGGGATAGTTAACACCCTTTGCGGCGTTGCCGGTTGATTCTGGCTTGTGGTGGAGACGGCTGTGGGATTGTGTGCGGTCATGGAGGTAGGAAGGAGTTGTTTGACAGTTGGCTGCTCTGTGAGGGCGAGGTAACCTCTTTTTGAAGAATTCTCGGAGGAATTGTGGAAGATTTAGGCTGAGTTGAGTGCAAATTGTTTGTCTGGAGGTTTTGTCTGGAATCATCCTCGTTGTAGGCGATTGTAATTTCAGTTTGGTTGGTTCCCTGGATAATATAGAGAATATTGGTTTTGGTCCAAGGGTACGTTTGTTATAACGGATTATTATATTCTTCCATGAGACCCGGAATCTTTATAGAGGTATGATGTGAGCTCATATATGGAACCATTGTCTAACAGTCTTTTTATTAGGAGTTGTATACGAATATTTGTTGTTGGAGATATAGAGTTTGGAAAGGAGATCATTTTTTCCCTCGATCAACATCATAAGAGGTATGAACTTTCTTTGAATTTTGTGAACAATGCCTTATGGTGTTTTATTAGGGTCCAAGTGTCGGGCATCCAGGCCTCCAGGTGTCGAGTATCCAGGTATCCAAGTGTCGGGCATCCAGGCATCCAAGTATCGGATATACAAGTATCTGGCATCCTAGTATCGGATATACAAGTATCTGGCATCCTAGTGTTGGATATACAAGTGTCTGGCATCCACGTACCACCCATTCAAGTATCAGACATCCAAGTATCTGGCATCCAGGTGCCTGGTATATGGGTGCTTAGCATCCACGTTGTAAGTACTAGCGACGTCTCTACTTCAGGCCATTCAGTGGTTGAGGTGGCCGGTGCTTTGCACTGGCTTTAGGTTTATGGTATATTGTTGTACAGGGTGAATAACTGATAGCAGAGGAGAACTTTCAATCGTCGCTGGCTCCTTGCGTTTGTGTCTGGCTTTTATTGGACTCATAATTGAGTTTATTGTGGTGGCAGATTGCCCAATTTACATTTTTACCTTTGTACCAGTTTCATTTGATACTGGATTGCGATTTTTCGATACTGTTCATAATTACTATAGGCGTGGGTGTAAACATTTGTGAACTGAGGTGGATGCTAACTGGCCAGTTATTGCAACCACGGTGCTTGATTTTCCTTTTCCAATTTATAACTTTATTTAGTGAGATTCAATCGAGTTCAGCAATTTTGTGGAGTTTTGTTTCGCTGAATATACCTATCAACTACTGCGAATCTAATTTTACTTCTTCATTAATATTGTTCAATTAGTTTAATTTTAAATAAAGGGGTTGACATTGAGTATCAGTTGTCTTATTGCTATTCTGGTAGGGGAGTACGCAATTTTGTGGATTGTAAGACAGGCAAATTCTCTACCTGGCGCCCATTCATAAACTCTAATTTTTTTTAACTCACTCCCATCTTCACTGAGTTTAGCCGCGAGCCTGATTTGCCAAGTGACCAGGCTTACTCAAGTCGACACGTCACAGCGGGTTCTCCAGTTTTTTATTTGGATCAGTCTGTATCATGGCCTCTCCCATGACATGTATGTCAAGGGGTGAGAGGTTAAGGATGACCTCCATAGCAGCTGTTGAAGTGCTATTCCTTGCACCTGTGATGCAGAGACAGGAAAACCTCTGGATTCTGGATTTTACCCTGGTACTGTGGGATCTTTCGAGATTGAAATTTGAAACCTTGTTTTCATACCATATAGTCCCTTGCAGTAAATTGGTTGGCTAACATTTTTTTCTTGTACCACAAGTGTTCTTAATTAAGTTACATCTCTGGAGAGGATCTCCAGGACCAAGACAAGCAGAAAGATTTGTAGAGCTCTCGCCTCCTACACAAGGAAGCTTGATCAACTGAGCTTCTGTGTATTGAAGGGCTGCTGACTGGGGACAATCAGTAAAAGTATCTCTTTTATCGAATGGGAGAGTTGGCTGACGAAACTTGAAGGCTATGCGAATCGGAGACAGAAACCGCCGAGAAAATTAGAGTGTTCCACCTTCAAAAAGGCCTTAATCCATTTGAGCACGCTTGAGTCCAATCACAAAGATCCATCAATGCCTAAAGACCACAACTGGAAGCGTTTCATATCTCTGAGATCTTTTGACACATATTTGGCAACAAATTGAGCAGGGTATTTCCAGTGGCTTGGTGGAAAACTTGCAGAGAAGATGCCAAGAAGTTATTGATAGAAATAACAGACGTTTATTTCAAGGGTGGCAATTATACGTGTTTCCTGAAAGCCTACTCTCGCATATGAAACTCAATTATACAGCTATATGATTTAAAACCTCAGTTCTAAGCTCTAGCTCATTCAGTATGGAAATTAACAGTCTTAATGAAAGCTGCCCTAAATTTCCATTATCGGCGTTAAACCAAAACCCTCAACAGCATTTCACAATTCTTCGGGCAACTTTTAATCTCGGCCTAAGTAACCGTATCCCGGCATCGGACCTTCTAAAGCCCCGTCTGTAATTAGCGGCTCATTACACACGGCGTTGACCCAGAGTGTCCTACTTGTTGAGCCAACTGACCTCGAAAATATCGGGGTAGTTGGACCGGATGACCGCACTCGGACGGCTATTGGTTTCCTGTCGATAATGTCGCCTTGGGCTCTTAACACCTGTAAACTGGAGTTATGGAGGTCCCGAGGGAGGATTCGAGACGAAACGGCTCGATGACGCTCTAATGGGCGTTTTGTGTACAGTTAATAAATTATTGTAACGTCTTAGTGGGCTTATAGACGGCTACTACGATCTTACATTATTAATGTCATTTTTAAAGAGTCTGTACTGAGAATATTATTATTTTCGTGTTCATAAGTCCAGTTCATAGCTTATTTTCTTGGTCATTAGATCAGTTAAAAGATTCGCAGATGAGATGTAGTTTTTCAGAGAGGGCTATCAAGTGTATGGATCAACATCTTACTACAAAGGACGTTGTAAAATTCTTCGGAATTATCTTAGAAAGCTCATAATGTTGGAGGCAAGCCCTTCCATGTTTGTTGTTGTTATAAATAGCCCATTGATAAGTCATCATGCCAAAGGGAAATTAGACAAAATGCAGACCTTCTCAGATTTCCTGCTGTGACTATACATTTATTCCAATAATTTTTCTGAATTCCAGCTGACCTAGAAGTGACCCAAGAGCCAGATTTCGACATCGGTGAATTGAGTTCGACTGGTCGGCAGATAGAAGTATCACTTGGCGGTGCTGTCCAACTAGCCTGTCCCCCAGGTAAGTCTCACCATTTGTTCCAAATAGGATAGCCTATACAGAATAATCAATCTGACCATCTCTTTAATTCACCAATGTACACAAGACATTTCGATTGAAAAATACATTAGTGGCACCAAGATGGTAGGAAGAAGGCCAACTGCTGATCTCCAGAAATGGAAGAGAAATATGACTGGGAAGGCGGGTTGTTGAAATCAGCCAAACTGCCCTTAAAACGCTGACAGCTTTTAGGGCACCATTTTTGCTAGGAGTTCTTTAAAGGGTTCTCACTATAGCACAGAACCACTGATAAGTAAGCCCATTTCCAGCTGAAGAGCAAGAAGCTTAAGTTAGTTGATTACTGAAGCAGAAGTTCTTCATCAATCTTGCTAGACCACAAAACGTCTAACCGAAGAATCAGCAAAAATGGGATAGGATATTCTAGAGCTTCTGATAATCAGCCAACCAGAAGAACTGGATGAGGAGAGTGACTAGGAAGGGAGGTCGTTGAATTCATAACTATCTGCCAAACTGCCCTGAAAATGCTGACAGCTTCTGGGGCACTCCCTTTGCTAGGAGTAATTCAAAGAGAGCTCTCCCTACAGCACAGAACCACTGATAAGTGAGCCTATTTCTAGCTGAAGAGCAAGAAGCTTAAGTTACTGGATTACTGAAGCAGTAGTTCTAAATTTCCTCAATCTTGCAAGACCACAAAACGTCTAACCGAACAATCAGAAAAAATGGGATAGGATATTCTAGAGCTGCTGATATTCAGCCAACCAGATGAACTGGACGAGGAGAGTGACTAGGAAGGAAGGTCGTTGAATTCATAAATATCAGCCAAACTGCCCTGAAAACGCTGACAGCTTCTAGGGCACTCCTTTTGCTAGGAGTAATTCAAAGAGGGCTCTCACTATAGCACAGAACCACTGATAAGTAAGCTTACTTCTAGCTGACGAGCAAGAAGCTTAAGTTACTGCAATACTGAAGCAGTAGTTCTAAACCTCATCAATCTTGCAAGACCACAAAACGTCTAACCGAATAATCAGAAAAAATGGGATAGGATATTCTAGAGCTGCTGATAATAAGCAAACCAGAAGAACTGGATGAGGAGAGTGACTAGGAAGGGAGGTCGTTGAATTCATAACTATCGGCCAAACTGCCCTGAGAACTCTGACAGCTTCTAGGGCACTCCCTTTTCTAGGAGTAATTCAAAAAGGGCTCTCAGTATAGCACAGAACCACTGATAAGTAAGCCTATTTCTAGCTGAAGAACAAGAAGCTTAAGTTACTGGATTACTGAAGCAGTAGTTCTGAACTTCATCAAACTTGCAAGACCACAAAACGTCTAACCAAAGAATCAGAAAAAATGGGATAGGATATTCTAGAGCTGCTGATAATCAGCCAACCAGAAGAACTGGATGAGGAGAGTGACTAGGAAGGGAGGTCGTTGAATTCATAACTATCAGCCAAACTGCCCTGAAAACGCTGACAGCTTCTAGGGCACTCCCTTGGCTAGGAGTAATTCAAAGAGAGCTCTCACTATAGCACAGAACCACTGATAAGTAAGCCTATTTCTAGCTGAAGAGCAAGAAGCTTAAGTTACTGGATTACTGAAGCAGTAGTTCTAAACTTCATCAATCTTGCGATACCACAAAACGTCTAACCGAATAATCAGAAAAAATGGGATAGGATATTCTAGAGCTGCTTATAATCAGCCAACCAGAAGAACTGGATAAGGAGAGTGACTAGGAAGGGAGGTCGTTGAATTCATAACTATCAGCCTAACTGCCCTGAAAACGCTGACAGCTTCTAGGGCACTCCCTTTGCTAGGAGTAATTCAAAAAGGGCTCTCAGTATAGCACAGAACCACTGATAAGTAAGCCTATTTCTAGCTGAAGAACAAGAAGCTTAAGTTACTGGATTACTGAAGCAGTAGTTCTGAACTTCATCAAACTTGCAAGACCACAAAACGTCTAACCAAAGAATCAGAAAAAATGGGATAGGATATTCTAGAGCTGCTGATATTCAGCCAACCAGAAGAACTGGATGAGGAGAGTGACTAGGAAGGGAGGTCGTTGAATTCATAACTATCAGCCAAACTGCCCTGAAAACGCTGACAGCTTCTAGGGAACTCCCTTTGCTAGGAGTAATAAAAAAAAGGCTCTCAGTATAGCACAGAACCACTGATAAGTAAGCCTATTTCTAGCTGAAGAACAAGAAGCTTAAGTTACTGGATTACTGAAGCAGTAGTTCTGAACTTCATCAAACTTGCAAGACCACAAAACGTCTAACCAAAGAATCAGAAAAAATGGGATAGGATATTCTAGAGCTGCTGATAATCAGCCAACCAGAAGAACTGGATGAGGAGAGTGACTAGGAAGGGAGGTCGTTGAATTCATAACTATCGGCCAAACTGCCCTGAAAACTCTGACAGCTTCTAGGGCACTCCCTTTTCTAGGAGTAATTCAAAAAGGGCTCTCAGTATAGCACAGAACCACTGATTAGTAAGCCCATTTCCAGCTGAAGAGCAAGAAGCTTAAGTTACTGGATTACTGAAGCAGTAGTTCTAAACTTCATCAATCTTGCAAGACCACAAAACGTCTAACCGAATAATCAGAAAAAATGGGATAGGATATTCTAGAGCTGCTGATAATCAGCCAACCAGAAGAACTGGATGAGGAGAGTGACTAGGAAGGGAGGTCGTTGAATTCATAACTATCGGCCAAACTGCCCTGAAAACTCTGACAGCTTCTAGGGCACTCCCTTTTCTAGGAGTAATTCAAAAAGGGCTCTCAGTATAGCACAGAACCACTGATTAGTAAGCCCATTTCCAGCTGAAGAGCAAGAAGCTTAAGTTACTGGATTACTGAAGCAGTAGTTCTAAACTTCATCAATCTTGCAAGACCACAAAACGTCTAACCGAATAATCAGAAAAAATGGGATAGGATATTCTAGAGCTGCTGATATTCAGCCAACCAGAAGAACTGGATGAGGAGAGTGACTAGGAAGGGAGGTCGTTGAATTCATAACTATCAGCCAAACTGCCCTGAAAACGCTGACAGCTTCTAGGGAACTCCCTTTGCTAGGAGTAATAAAAAAAAAGGCTCTCAGTATAGCACAGAACCACTGATAAGTAAGCCTATTTCTAGCTGGAGAGCAAGAAGCTTAAGTTACTGGATTACTGAAGCAGTAGTTCTGAACTTCATCAAACTTGCAAGACCACAAAACGTCTAACCGAATAATCAGAAAAAATGGGATAGGATATTCTAGAGCTGCTTATAATCAGCCAACCAGAAGAACTGGATAAGGAGAGTGACTAGGAAGGGAGGTCGTTGAATTCATAACTATCAGCCTAACTGCCCTGAAAACGCTGACAGCTTCTAGGGCACTCCCTTTGCTAGGAGTAATTCAAAAAGGGCTCTCAGTATAGCACAGAACCACTGATAAGTAAGCCTATTTCTAGCTGAAGAACAAGAAGCTTAAGTTACTGGATTACTGAAGCAGTAGTTCTGAACTTCATCAAACTTGCAAGACCACAAAACGTCTAACCAAAGAATCAGAAAAAATGGGATAGGATATTCTAGAGCTGCTGATAATCAGCCAACCAGAAGAACTGGATGAGGAGAGTGACTAGGAAGGGAGGTCGTTGAATTCATAACTATCGGCCAAACTGCCCTGAAAACTCTGACAGCTTCTAGGGCACTCCCTTTTCTAGGAGTAATTCAAAAAGGGCTCTCAGTATAGCACAGAACCACTGATTAGTAAGCCCATTTCCAGCTGAAGAGCAAGAAGCTTAAGTTACTGGATTACTGAAGCAGTAGTTCTAAACTTCATCAATCTTGCAAGACCACAAAACGTCTAACCGAATAATCAGAAAAAATGGGATAGGATATTCTAGAGCTGCTGATATTCAGCCAACCAGAAGAACTGGATGAGGAGAGTGACTAGGAAGGGAGGTCGTTGAATTCATAACTATCAGCCAAACTGCCCTGAAAACGCTGACAGCTTCTAGGGAACTCCCTTTGCTAGGAGTAATAAAAAAAAAGGCTCTCAGTATAGCACAGATCCACTGATAAGTAAGCCTATTTCTAGCTGAAGAGCAAGAAGCTTAAGTTACTGGATTACTGAAGCAGTAGTTCTAAACGTCATCAATCTTGCAAGACCACAAAACGTCTAACCGAATAATCAGAAAAAATGGGATAGGATATTCTAGAGCTGCTGATATTCAGCCAACCAGAAGAACTGGATGAGGAGAGTGACTAGGAAGGGAGGTCGTTGAATTCATAACTATCAGCCAAACTGCCCTGAAAACGCTGACAGCTTCTAGGGCACTCCCTTTGCTAGGAGTCATTCAAAGAGGGCTCTCACTATAGCACAGAACCACTGATAAGTAAGCCTATTTCTAGCTGAAGAGCAAGAAGCTTAAGTTACTGGACTACTGAAGCAGTAGTTCTAAACTTCATCAATCTTGCAAGACCACAAAACGTCTAACCGAAGACTCAGAAAAAATGGGATAGGATATTCTAGAGCTGCTGATGATCAGCCAACCACAAGAATTGGATTAGGACAGTGACTGAGAACGTAGGTCGTTGAAATCTTAACTGCCCTCAAAATGTTGACAGCTAGTAGCCCTTGCTAGAAGTAATTCAGAGGGCTCTTACATCAAAGAACCACCGATTAGAGTAGCCCATCTCAGGCTGAAGAAGAACATGAGAAGTGTCTGGAGGTTAAGGTTTTGGTTAGTTGAAGGAGTCCTTCCAAACTGCATCACTCCCACGAGACAACAAAGGGGCTGCCCAAAGAGTCAGAAGCAATTTTGGTATAAGTTATTCTGAAACTTGTCTGAGAAGTACTACTGCTCGATATGGTCTTGTCAAATTTTGTGGTATCACCAGTTTAGAGCATTGAACTCGACTGCCAAGCAAGATGGAATTATCAGAGAACGATTGTCACTCCTTCGAAAAACCTCAGCTCAGCAAGACTTTTCCTCAAACAATCTAACTATCCCGAGGTGTAACTTCCAGAACAATCAACCTACCAACTTTCACCAGATGCTCCCGACGTTCATTTTCCCTGGCCAAACTTGCGAAATTCAAATGCGAACTCGAGAATCGGGGAATCCTGAACCGAGTTCATGCAAATCGACTTTTTTCCTGTCGTAACGCAAGCAGGGGTGCGCCAGTTTCGAACTCGGCTGACGAATGCGGGTCTACCTTCAACTCCTTCGCGGATGGATTCGTTTTCCGTCGACTCGTTTCAGAGGAGTTGGTTCCGTCAACACCGTCGTAAAATATACGGGAATATGAAGCCCGGCGCCAATGTACTGATAGGGGTGTTTGGTGAACATTGGGGGAGGCATGTTGAGCAGATGAGTTTCGGGAATGTCTCAATCAGAGGGCCTTCGGAATTTCAAGGTCGGTGGTTTGGTCGAATCAACTTTTGAATTGGACGAAAAACTTATTTCAGAAACTGACGACATTCAGAATATCTCTGCTCTCTTAACTCAAACATTGAAGCTTCATTGTGAAAAAACACCAAACATTCAATGTTCGAAGTATTGTCCGTCGCTAGCCACTACTTTTTCCCATCTTCCTGTCAATTGACCATTGCAGATGAAAGCTTGATTAATAAATAAATAGCAGCATCCGTCCAGTGCAATTTTTCCGGTAGAGACAGCCCTACAAATGTGAAAATTTCCCGAAGTATCAATCCTAGGAAAGAACTAATCTACGACCCCGAATTAGTGAATACAGTTACTTTGGTGGCTATCTGAGAAAATGATATTTCGGCAAAATTTCCATATGTTGGAAAATTTCGCTTATTTTGAGAAAATATTCTCGGATCACCACCAAAGTTGCTGGATCCTCTGATTCGAGGGCGTAGATTGAGAATATACAATCAGATTTCTTTTATAAAATATAGTTTTCGAGTAATGACCATCAAAAAATACAAAAATTTTCCACAAAAAGTAGAAAATTTCCCGAAGTATCAAACCTTGGAAGGAACTATGTAATTACAGATTCGTAATCTACGACCCCGAATTATGAATACCTACAGTAACTTTGGTGGCTATCTTAGAAAATGATATTTCTGCGAAATTTCCATTTATGTTGGAAAATTTCGCGTATTTTGGGAAGAAAAATTCTCGGATGAAATAAAAGCATAAACTATGACAGATAGAGCCTTGGAACATTCTTTATTGAATGTAGCGTCCCCGAAACCCTACATTTTGATACCAAACATGGCCATATAGCCCCTCTTTTCCTTGAATTCTTCTTGATAGTTGATTTATGTTTTCCATATTTCATTTTCGAATTTTGTTCTGAAGCTAAATGCGTTCAGAGTTTTGGTGTTATGGGTCAGCAAAATGGGTTTATTCAAAGATTCGAATGGGCTGAAGAGATTTTCGATTGAATGAGAAATTTGGATTTTCTAGGGATTCCGTGTTGATGACAAATATGGTGTTTTTAGGGGTCTTACCCCTTATGCATTTCTCACCCAAAAAGTTGGTATTTTCGATCTCGATTTTATTCTTTATATCGATACTTTGGAAAATGCTTGTTAACAATATACAAATTTCATCTGGATGCGACCAAAGAAACGGGAGCTATGACGATTTGAAATTTCGTTTTTTTCTTTTTTAAATGCCATTTGACACTTAAGGGGCAGTATCACCTTTTGAATCGTGGTAAATCTTCATTCAAACCCCTTCACAACATTTCACAAGTTATTACCCTAATTTACGACGTAGAGACTTGATTTTTTTCAAATTGAAGTTGAAGAACGTCCCGAGGGCAAATAGTTTTCTTTTTTTCGATTTAATTAGTTTTTCAATTAAAAAAAACAGGGTAATCGTTAGCTCTGGGGTTATTGAATATGTTTTTCGTTTTTCATGAGTACAAGCTATATTTTTGGAATAATCATCATAAAAATTCTTGTTGTTTATAGAAGATTAAATTGCCGAGGGCAAATAGTTGCAATTTTTTCGATTTAATTAGTATTTCGATAAAAAAAAAACAGGTTGAACTTCAGCGTTTTGGAAACTACACTTAATGATTTTTTTCCGACGGTATTTCATCATTTTTTGGAAAAAATCGCTATTTGCCCTCGGCAATTTAATCTTCTATAAACTACAAAAAATTTCATGATAATTATTTCAAAAATATAGCTTGTACTCATGAAAAACGAAAAACATATTCAATAACCCCATATCATACGATAACCCTGTTTTTTTTTAATTGACTATTCCACTCTTTTCATTTTTAGTGAGGAAGTTTCCGTAGCAACGCTCGTTTCATCCCGAAAAAACTTTCAAGCCGGCAGAACCAACATGTTAGTTTTTCAGCGACAAAAGTTTTGACGTTTCTCGAATTCATAGATAGCTTCGGAAATAAATATCATAGAGAGAACAAACAACGTTTAGTGGTTTAGTTAATCTATGATGAATTCTAATTTGCCAAATAGCGCAATACGCGTCAAATGTGAACATATTTCCCTATTTTCTCGTGGAATAGTCATGCCGAATACCACTCGAGACGAAATTTAAGCAGGTAAAATTTCTCTCTTGTAATATTCAAGTTTGTTGCTTTTCGGAAATTTCGCTCATGACAAACTTTCATATTACAATCGAGAACTTTTGCCGGCAAAATTCCATCTCTAGTGGTATTACATATGAAGAACTAATTGAATCGAAAAAAAGAAAACTATTTGCCCTCGGGACGTTCTTCAACTTCAATTTAAAAAAAAATCAAGTCTCTACGTCGTAAATTAGGTTACTTACTCGTGAAATAAAGAGACCACTTTTGAATGGAGATTTACCACGATTCAAAAGGTGATACTGCCACTTAATAAATCTTTCTGAAACCATAACCAATTTAACAAAAAATTATAATAAATGAAATATTCGGTTCTTTTTGTTTGGAGTTGGTTCTCCAGGTTTTCTTTGCATCTATCCCGATGGAAACCCCCAGTTGACATTCAGACCATCATAACGAAACCTTAGAACCGCACAGACATTCATCTCATCGTATAACCCGGGATATAACAGTATTCCCTGAAAATAACAATATATCTCATCCCATCCAGAAGTTCACTGTACACTTTTATTCTCTGGCATAAAACTCCCGGATTAAGGCATTGCCATAACTCTAACACCTCGTTTCAACTTTATAGTGCGCAATAAAAATATACAGGGTGAGTCTTTGACTTGTACATATATTTTAACTGTAGATTCCTCTCATCAAACGAAACACTTTTTTCCTATACCATTTTTCAAAATTCGGTTTCGTTTGAAAGATACAGGGTGTCAAAAATCCATGAAATTAACACTGATCTTTCCATATATTTGAAACCGATAATCCGAATGAACTGAATTTTGGTTGATTGTTTACTCTATTCATGGTGCATATTCCTCAATTGAAACTTATTCCATATTCCTTCTAGTATAAGAGTTACAGCCTACTCGTCTCATGAATTCATGCAAAAATACTATAAAATCACTCGAAAAAGATAAACGGTTCATATTTTCGAAAGAATCAACCATTTTAGAAAATAAAAGTATTCTTATATTTTTTCAATAAAACGCGTCGTTTTCGAGTTATTCCTAATTGTATACGAACAAATTCGAGGAAAAAATCATGAATTTCATAAAAAAACTGAATGCAACCCTGAATTAAATATCATCGAATATTATGTATTCTCTGATCTTAACAAATTAACAACGTTGTCAATGTTTATCAACTTCGTCAAGACTAAAATCTACATGATGGAAAAACGTTCGATGTAATAATTGAATTCTGAGAAGCATGAAATGAAATTACACAGTCTATAAGCACAGTTTCTATTGAAAATTTATTGTTACCGGTCTTTCAGGAAAATATCTATCTCAACAATATTATCCTCTTGGAGATTTCAATCGACACTACACGGTATGCACATCACAATTATCACCTGTTTGCTTTATTATCTGCAAGTAAATTTAGATAGATAATTAAGGTTATCCCGTTTAAGCGTCTTTCATTATCATAGACTGGCCTGCGGTTCGAGAGTCGAGACACAGAACAACCACAACACAACGGCCTGTCCCGCCTGTCTGCCTTGCGTGCCGGCTATATCGTAGCGCTATATCGGCAAGAATCAGAACTCGTTTGGCACGCCTAGACGCCTTTAGCCGTTAGCGATTGTGATAGTTCATCCGCTAACGATAGGGGACGTACTGCTTTCTTGAGTTCGCATTGTTTGAAGAGAAAATCGGCAATCTGGCATCGTCTTCTCTAGAGTTCTGTGCTTAGACAGGTTCTGTGCACGTCCTTCTAAAGACTTTAGTCTTTAGATGGCCGTGTTCTGTGGAATATCATATCATAGAAGATGAGTTAGGTTAGGTCATTGACCTCGAATCATCTGACTTAGGTTGATGGAGTTAGAATAGGTTGGTGAGAAACCAATTTTCATGAGATCGTTCCAAAATATCGAGGAAAATATTAACCAATTATTAGTGTTTATAAACTAATCTTCAGGAAAATCGAAGAAGGAACTTATTTTGGTGGGAGAAATATGGCTTTTCAATTGCAGAAATAATCGGACAGTGTTTTTGTTAGGAAATATCGTTTTTGTTACATTCTTATTCGAATAAGGTTAGTGCTTGAGTATTTTCTAATTGTATCACCCAGAACATCTAATCACCTCAATTTCAATCGAAAAATATGAACTTTGAAGTGTTTCCAGAGAATGTATCCAGGCACGGACTCAGCACAATTTTTTTTTTCAAATGGCTATATCTTTTTAACAGAGCCGAATTCGGAAAAATGGAAAATGAAAAAAAGGTTTCCTTTGGCCTCAAGAATCTATAGTTAAAATATATGTACAAGTCAAAGACTCACCCTGTATATGAAAGAGCACGCAAGAGCTTTGACCCCATGCTCTGATAAAATGAGGGTTTGTTTGGAAAAGTTTCTTTTTACGTTTTAAGGATCATCTTCGAAATTGACTGATGAGTCTCAACTCAAGTATTCTCTGTTGGTTTTTAAGAATCGAGATTACTCCCAAATCCTGTAGGTACAAAGCCTGAAATCTGGTTACAGACCTGCTCCTTCGAAATGAAGAACGTAAAAATGAGAGATGCTTTGGATAATTCAGTTTTCCCCAGATTTCCTTCCTCTCAATTCTAGCCTGATTTTATCTTTACGAGCTTCGTTTTCTTCCAAAGGGGCGATTAGATCATAAAGAAGGCGAAACTTTATTTTGTGATTCCTCATCTCCGTCAAAGACGGTTTTTAGAGGAGTCGGGCTAATTGAAATGACGTCGTAATGATTTTTCCCGGTACTTGCAAGTTTTAAATTTAATGAAGCGGGAGTAATATAATCTGATGAAAAATTTCGTTTGTTTTATGGAAGCACCTTGTGGATGACAGGTAATTATTTTGAGGATGATATTATAATTGGATTTGAAACATTTGTCATTTTGCTGAGGGTGTGAACGAAATGAAAGGAAATCTTAAAAATGTGCACTCTACAGGGTGTTCCAGAATAGGTGCTGATAGGGTAGATAGTGCTTATGAAAATGGGAACAAAATTTCCTGCAAACATGGATCCTGACTCTTTTCACTTTCGAAACAGGAAGTGGTAATTTGGTAAAAATATCTCGTTATTTTGCAATATCTACAAAAGGCTACAGATGTTTCGATGCAACACGAAATATGTCCAGTGCTTTTTGAAAGTTAAGGTATATAGGTCAAACTAAACAGCTCCTCTCTAATAGAATTAAACAACATGTATACAGTTGTAACACACATTCGTCGAGAGATGACGACAATGCAACGGCTTTGGTTCAACATCACATCAATACCGGTCATAAATTCAATTTCAAGGGTGTCACCATCGAAGATTCTGAAACTAATTACAGAAAACGTACCATCAGTTAAATGATACATATAAAGGCGAATGATGATACTGTTAATACAAGAACTGATACTCAAAATTTAAGTAGAATTTACAACATCCTAATAAATAAATATAAGAATAAGAGGTAAGAATACTGTTGTTGAGCCTCCTGAAAGAATTAATAATTGTCACCATTTTATGTTATTTATTGACCACCGAACCGACTATACTTGTCTTCTCTTTGTATGTGGATGTTTTATTTGTTTGACTCTTTGATTGTGTGAGATGTGTACTTGAGGATAAGGTAACGCATATTGGATGATATATTATGATTGTTCACACTGTAGATATGATAAAGTATAGATGGATGTAATTGTCAATCATCTGTCTTCAGTTTACCTGTGTCAAGGGCGGATATAGCTCTTTTTCATGGGAGGGGTAATAACAAGCATGGGGGGTAATAACGATTGAAAACCATAAAATCAGTTGCAAAATGTATGAAATACTTTATGTGCACCACCTTTTTCTTAGGTCTTCGATACTCATGGGGGGGTAGTTACCCCCAGTACCCCCCCCTTACATCCACCCTCAACCTGTGTCAATGTCGTTCAATGTGTAGGTATTAATATGTTTTGGATTTTACAGAGGAAAGATATTTTCAAAGTTTTTAAATTTCATTCATTGTTCATAGCAAGTTTTGTTGATGATCTAAACGGATGGACGATTGTATGATTTTAAATTTCAAAGAAATCAAATGAATTAGGTATTTATATGTTTGTGTACATAAATATGATATAATTTTAACATCTGCTACTTATTAGTCATGATTGAGGACAACCCCATTGTTTTGTATGTTATCAAACAATAAATGTCCGAAACGTCGACAGAATTCAACTGGGTTTAATTCCCTTTTATTTTTTATTTAGAACTAGCTGGCCCGGCGAACTTAGTTCCGCCTAAATGATACTTACGGTGGATTTCACAAACCGTAATCACCGGTAATCGGAGATCAACAGCTTGGTTCTCTGATTTTTGAACTGTCGAATGTTTCGATGCCCGATGGATATGAGCTGTCACAGAGAACAGATACATAAAAATAATATGTCAATTACCAATTATAGCAATTTTGGATTTAGTGATTTCCGCAAATATATTTATTACCCAAACAGAAATTCAAAAACATTTTAAAAATTATGGGAAAAGATGAGAATGGACATATCACGATTGAAACTGATCGCCAAAATCGTATATACTTGACATTTCGATAAAAATTCACTGTGATATTCACGCGCTTCTGGATCTGTTAATAGCTCTTCATGGTACTATAAGTCCTATGCAAATTACACAGTATTTGATGTTATATGTTCTTTTTTCGACCATTTCAAACCACGACGACCGAAATTCTCGAAAAAAAAAACAGATGACATAAATCGGCGCCGCAATATCATTTCAGTGTATTCTCCGTTGTCAATTTGATTGATGTATCAACAGCTGATTTGTCAAAGTCAATTATGACATGACAGCAGAATGGCATCTTTTTATAATGAAAGTTTTCTACTTTTCCTAAGAACTAATATACATCAGAATGTCAGGAATATAAACACACATTATTGCTCGACAAAATTATCTACCATTAACACGCCACGTTCACCAGAATAAATTCAAATATTTGAAATAACTGATAAAAATCAGTCATAATTTGTGAATAGCGCCACCTGAAGTGCAAAGAACGAAACATTGCTAATATAATGAATCTGGTCACAACAAAATCTAATCAGTGCATACACCATTATTCTAGACATCCTACTTCACGATTACATTATTTTGAATAAATAAAACTATAAAAATAACTAATAATGTGTGAATAGCGCCATCTGAAGTGGTACGAAATCTAATCATTTTAGACATCTGTACTACTGTACTCCTACGCTAAGACTGTTTTGGTGTTAGCCAACACCGCAGAGTTGTAGGCAACTCAAATTACACACTATTACAGTGACTATAGTGGTAATATAGTCACTGTAAACACTATTTGTTCACATCGCCATCTAACGGAGAGAATATGAAATCAAGTACCTACGAATAAGCGGTAGCGTAACTATAACTGTAGCGACACCTAGTGGCCTCGCTCAAAAGGAGGAAAAGCATTTCCTGTATAAGTGAAATTTTCATCGATTTTTTCGAAGTTTTATTGTATTTTATAATAACCAGACCGTAGACGAATCCATATATGAAGTTCCATAACAAACAGTCCATCCGATCTCGAGTTATAAATGGTGTAACCAACATCTTTCTTTTATATATATAGATAGTCCAATATAGCCACGAACTCTCAAATTCATGTTGAGGTGGTTGTTCAATGTAGTTTGTTTTTATTTCAAGTTGCATTTGAAAATGATTCACTTTGGGAACTAAAATTTTGTGGGTAAACTCAAAAAGGATTGGAGTTCTTAGTGAAATAATTTAAATCGATTTCATTTCGAAAGTACATTTTTTTTTAAATTGAAGAAAATAAGCCAACTCATGCTTCTATTTCAAACGAAAGACCCATGAAAATAGTTGAACTTCCGACTAAAAGCGAATCAACAGATAATTTCGTTCAGAAAACCAACTTGAAATACGGAATTGGCCGAGAATGGCCAATTTCAAATATATGGCGAGAAATAGTTACTGCTTTATCTACATACTCGCTAATTTCATGGTTCAGCGATTCTCGAATAGAGAGCGCCATTGTACATTTCATTCGTGAGGCCCTTCAATGGAATATTCCACAAAATGCACGGTGGCGCCTCTATCGGATTTGTTTTCCTACTCGTTGTGATCGGCGACCTTAACACTAATATTCTGAGATAACCGTGCACACAAGGGAGGAAAGAAGAAAGGAGCCTCGAAACGACAGAAGTTTATATAAAAAACAATATCACCCGGAACAATCGACGAATGAAAAGTCGCCTGCTCATAGCATTAACCTCGGTAAATATATATTCATAGCGACGCCTACGAAAGGGACTTCTATTCTTCAAAAACAGATGACACGACGATAATAGCGCCATCCATCCGAGGTCCTCTGAACGAATCCTGTTCAGTTTCCCCTTTCTATGCATACGTAAGCAGGCAAGACAATCCGAATGTTAATACAAAGAAGAGTCTATCGAAACGCCGTAGACTTTTTACAAAGGCGAAAGCCGTTATCCGTAGACGAATAATCCGGGAAAGTTTATCTGGAGTTGTCATGTTTATTGCCGGACTTGTGCTAACTTCGTACGTGGCTGTTGGGGTTATTTCCATCCACGAGGTGACCTTGGAGGCTCCACTTCCTCCCAGCGCGGACGGCTATCGGAAAAGCGTATAGCTATTTTCTCCAAGGCGGATTTATACTCTCCGCAACTTTCCCGAATTGCCAATATTTTTGAATGTATTTACTCGAGATAGGACCGAATAGGAAGTAGTTTGGGTAATGTCCTTCGTGGTTGGATATTGGATTGTTTGGACGAGAAACGGATATGGGCAAAAAGGATCAACTCAAGTTTTGTTTGTTTCCTGATTGAGGCGAGGCTTACTCGTGTTTAGGATGGCCATTTGAGGGAAACATCCGCAACAAAATGTGCTTTGCTTAAGCTTGCAAACTACTGGATAGATCGGTTTGGTATTGACAATTTTCAGAGCTTCAAAATCAAGTTCTATCTATTAAATCTATGTGTCCAGGAATGTCCTGTTGAGTTTGGGGCCTGTTTTATGGACCAAGGAAAGAAATGACTGTTTCAACTATTTAAATCTATTTGACAACTACTGACAACTACAATTCTTTTATATAACTAGATAAAATACGAACTATGAACATTATCATATTATAGATCCAACATCCTCCGACCTAAGGAAGATGTGTATACTTTAGTGTTCCTTCAAAATTCGACGATACTGCTTCAATCTCTGAACCCACTCCAAATACTCTCTCTTTCCCTCAACACTCCTAAATTTCACTTCTGAATCTTGCTGGTCGATTTCGTATATCTTCTCAGTGTAGCAATGGTGCTTTTGGTGTGTTTTGGACCTATGCCTTCTTTCTGCACCTTCATGTTGGTGCTTTTTCCGATGTTCATACCAATTTTCATTAGCCTCATACTTTGACCTAAACTGTTTATCATAAATTTCCTGGAAAATATCCTTGAAACGTCCATCATATTTCTTGAGGATAGTGTTTTTAGTGTTCCAACACTTTGGATAACCCCTTTCCAAGGCGACTTGGAAAGATGAATGTGTAACAATTGATTCATCAGTATTGAACATTCCCATTGCAACACCAGGTCCCATATAAGTATTGACTTCATATTTGATTACCTCACCTACTTCAGGTGTGAATACTATTTCCAACTTCTCTGCTGATGGCACCACAAAAGCTTTATACTGATCATCATGAGCATGATGACCAGTAATAATTGGGTTATTCCAACCTGTGACTAACGTAGATCTTCTCGAAGAAACATTTGGCAGTTCCTTTTGTAACATTCCAAGTTTGTAAATCCTAGGAACATTATGAAAAAGAGAAAGGAGGCAACCCTGCTCTGAAGAGCTGAGGGTAGAATTACGTTAAAGGGGGTTTTATACTCATATTTTTGGCTTGTGATGTGATCGTCTATATTGGTAGAACTCTATGTTACGTCGTAGTAATTCAGATTCGTAATAACTCAGATTAGTGAAATATAGGATGGGAAATAATGAGGTAAAATTGATAAATAAAACACTAGATTGGACATAACGGTGGGACAAGAGCCCTTTATTCGTCCAGCGCCATAGTTCGGGGAACCATAGCCTATGAAGGAAAAACGAACGAGAATCAATTGAAACTCAGAGCAAAAAACCTTCTAGCATTACAGATGATATGTTTACAAACCATAGAACAATTATTAACAAGACGAGCACTGGTGATATGTACAATATGGAGCTTCCTATACTCCGGTAAGGTTATTACTGGCACAATTGTGATAAAAAGCAGAATCCAATACATCCAAAGGTTATAGGCATATAGAGTGTGTCCCTTTATTGTTGCGCAGAGCTTTTACAGTTCCATGTGTAAGAATCCTTCCTTCCAAGTGTGTTTGTGTGTGATTCTATTCGCGTTGGTTTGGAAGTGGACAATAAACTCTTTAGATTTCCTGTTAACTGATGAACGGTGGACCCGGGACGAAGCAATCCGGCCTAGGATACTTGCCCGGCTCACCAAGGCCAATGACCAAGGCTTGTTTTACTGGGGACGTTCGTTTACAGAACTCCCAGAGGGAAGTGTCCTCCACGATGCTAGGGAGGATGTTTTCCTTAGGCACAGGCGATATAAACAGTTTACCTTAGACCTCCAAACCATGTTTCCCCTGTACATGAAATATTATACTAAAAGCAACAACTCCAATGCGTATACCATAATGTCGAGTGAATAGTTAAATGTGCAGTAGGCCTTACGAACAGTATAAGAATATTCCAAATGGGTTGGTAGCAGAACAGAGTTCCACAATATTCAATAGAAATGCAATAATAAGATACAATAAGCTCACATGAGATTAGATCCTGTGAAATGAAACAGTTATTTAAGATGGGGGCAGTACATACCAGATAACAAACAAGCGTCTTTAAAATATACTAAAATGGCGGATTCCTAGAAGAGGAACTCCATTTCAAAGGAACACTCTTGTGAACCAGAATATCAAAGTGAAAACAGACCGACGCCGAGTGAACAAAAGAGGCCCTTTCATTCGTTGTCCTTTCCGAGGTTAGTTTTACTTCCACAGAATCGTATTTCTTCGATGTTCACAGAAGAACAAGTTTACTTCATGGTGGATCTTCGATATGATTAAAATCTCCTATTTATAAAGATGCGAATTGCCTAAAGTATTGATTGAAGTCGTACTAATATTCATCATTCATAGAATTATAAAATAATATCAAATAAGTTCATTCAACGTAGTTCCACGTTTCGACAATAGACGTTGCAAAGTTGGAAGCCATGGAGTCTGGCAACGGTGCATTTTATTTGCAGGGTAGGAAATTCAGATATGTTACACTTTATTTCTTCTTCGATCTTAATAATTTTATTGCGTAATAATTCTTGCTCCTTGAATTCTTTTATTAATTCGTCTCTATTTAGTGGTTCTTCCGACATCAAAATTTCTTCTATTTTATTATCAAGTTCGAATATTCTTTTCACCTTATCGTCAATTATTCTTTTCCATATTCTACTCGTGTATTCATCCTTGGCCCAGAACTGGAACGTACATCAGTAATTATCTCCTTAATTTCAGTTCTCAGGGATTCCCGTTTTAACTGCCAACGAAGCAACATTATCCTGGCAGGATCGCCAAATGTTAAATCTATGTGTCCAGGAATGTCCTGTTGAGTTTGGGGCCTGTTTTATGGACCAAGGAAAGAAATGACTGTTTCAACATAGATGCATAGAACACTTGGTGTAACGACTCCCTACTAAAAATCGTTACCAAAATTTGTAGATCAAAACGGCATCCTAGATTTCAGATTTTAGACTAGTTCCGGAATAAATCCGAAATATTTATCGGTCGTGGCGCTATTGCGGCAACGACAAAAAACGAGACCCCTTTCGGGAGAAATGAAAAGCTGCACAAAATATCACGTTTTCGATCGACAAGAAAGTCTTAAACAAAATCTAATCAGTGCCAACACCAGGTATTTCTATGCATCTATGTTTCAACTATTTAAATCTATTTGACAACTACTGACAACTACAATTCTTTCATATAACTAGATGAAATACGAACTATGAACATTATCATAATATAGATCCAACACTATCCGGCCGAGTACACCTCTGTTTCACTCGTATCTAACGAGAACTTTATATCTATAGATTTAAGGATGCACCAAAATTAGCTGAATTTGAAAATTTGTTACATTATACTATTCAGGGCACGTTTTTCTGAACCAATCCCCACCTGCATTGTTCTCCACGCCGGAACCCGTTAGTTTTCGTATCCATAAGGTGAATTCGATCCGTGAGATATGGGCTCTACTATGTACAACACCTTCATGTAGCTAGAAAACCAGCAGATACATCACTTCAAGTCAGACCAACCAAGTTCCATTTCTTCAGTGTTTACTTTGTGGTATTTGTTTCTCCTACATACCTGCATTTTTTCTTCAATTCTCGTGATGATATGAATTGGTACAGCAGTCCAATCTTCTCTCCAAGAAAGCTCTTGTATAGTTAACTTGCAGTGCCTTTTTTTAATTATTGATAATCTCATGCTCCACGCAGATTGGGCGATATTTCATTTCAAAAGTTGAATATTACGTGAACGAATGATCAAACCTCGATAAAATTTAACTGTCATATTCAGAGGGAAAAGATCTATCCAACAAAGTTCCACCCATTTTCTCTATTCCCAAGGGTTCGGTGATGAAATGATATGATGATGGTTCTTATGTAAAAAATGTCATCCTCATGAACAAAATTGACGGGTCCAAGCGATTTTCCCAAGTCTTGATTCTTCTTCTAGAAAAGACCTCTGTTTCCTTTTCGATGTAACAACCTGTTTATGATATTTTGAATACCTACCACCATGTGAAATTTTTGGTGCGTGGGCTCTTGAAAAGCTTTTTATCGAAAAATTGTGTTAAGCGACGAAGCTCATTTTTGGCTCTATTCATAATCTGAATGCGTCTCTGAATTAAATATCATCGAAAATTATTCCTTCTCTGGTCTTTAAACGAGTTTACAATGTTGTCACAATATTTATCAACGTTGTCGAGATATTTTTTAATAATAAAATCCCCCAAATGTGGGAGATTAAATTGAACACCAAGGAGGATTTAACACGCACAGTTTCTATTGAAAATTCATAGTTACCGGTCCATATTGAAGTTAAATGTCGATGAAATACTAAATTCGGATATGAATGATGAATCTCAACACAAACTACTTATTAAATTGAAATTAATGAAACGATACCTGATAATCTGTGGCGATGTTTCTATCTAAACAACATCATCTTGGAATTTTATAAACTCAACGCGGTTGAAATCCTTTGTCTAAGGTTGAAATTACATTAAGTCACTTCACGTAATAATCACATTAGAACAATAATCCACTGAATGTAATGAATGTATTCAGAACTTCAAATAATGTTTACAGTTTGTTCAGACTGTTCAGAGACTGCTTTGTTATTGTTTTAGTTGGCTCCAGACCAGATAACCAATATTTCGGTTTTCGCTCTACGCATGCGTGGTAAAATTTGGCGGCAAAGTCGATTTATGATGGAAACGGCAGAATTCATAGATATTCATACCACGGTACACAAATGTATCGTGATATATACTATGTTTCGTAAAAAATCCTTAACCTCAATGAAAATATCAGCAAGCTGACAACATGTTCTTGACATTTCTGTCCAGAAATTCACAGAATCGATACAAATTAGATTAGGTTAGGTTGTTTAATAATAAATCTGAATGAAAGTCTTTCTTCATGATATTGTTTGGAAATATCGAGGAAAATATGAACAAGTTATTAGTGTTTACAAACTAATCTGCAGAAAAATCGAAGAAGGAACTCATTTTGGTGTGAGAAATATGGCTTTTTAGTTGCAGATATAATCCGATGAAACTAACTGTTTTTGTTGAAATTATCGTGTTTGCAACACTTTTATTCTGAAGCGTGTTGCTTTTAATTGTGAATCGGGATGGGGCTACGTTTCGTCCCAGCCTCGCTTACGATGGACTCATCAGATTGGCTAATGTAAGCGAGGCCTGCCAATGACGTAGATGTTACAGCTGCCCTGCTCGAGACGAGCGTGGGTACTGGGTTGTGGACCTGGTCGGTCTATAAAGAATATGGTACCGCAGTAACCCACGCTGCCTAGGAGGAGGTGCCCTCTGTGCGGGCGGCGTGTGAAGCGCGGTCGCAGACTTCTGCACGCCGGTGGCAAGTCGCCACATGACTCTCCCCCAGTGAACAGGACAACTGGTCATGGTCATGATACCGTGGACGATGCCTGGAGACCTGAGAGGGCTGCAGCCGGTGCTTTGTGTTGTCCGACACTGGGATGGACGTGTGCCATCGCCAGCGAGGGACGGTTGCACACCTTGTTGCGCTTGCAGCCAGAATTGTCTCGAAGGTTGATCCAGACATCGTATGTGGGGACGAAAGTTGAGCTGTTAATTCCCCATGCCCGATCACGTCGGGGTCACCAATTTGAAGCGTATTGCTTTTAATTGTGAATCGGGATGGGGCTACGTTTCGTCCCAGCCTCGCTTACGATGGACTCATCAGATTGGCTAATGTAAGCGAGGCCTGCCAATGACGTAGATGTTACAGCTGCCCTGCTCGAGACGAGCGTGGGTACTGGGTTGTGGACCTGGTCGGTCTATAAAGAATATGGTACCGCAGTAACCCACGCTGCCTAGGAGGAGGTGCCCTCTGTGCGGGCGGCGTGTGAAGCGCGGTCGCAGACTTCTGCACGCCGGTGGCAAGTCGCCACAATTCCAATAAGGTTAGTACTTGACTACTTGAGTATTCCCTAAATTGGGCCTAAATGTATAAACTCAATTTCTATCGAGAAATATGAACTTTGAATCAATTCCACAGTATCATTTCAGGGACGTTTCTTTTGGCCCCAAGAATCTTCATTTAAAATATATGTACAAGTCAGAGACTCACCCTGTATACAATAACAATACGAAACCTTAATATTCTACATAAATTTCTTCCTTTTTTCTATTGTTTTAGTCTATTCTTCCTCAATCTTCATATTTTTTTCGTTTCTGCTACGTTGGTCCTCAGAATATTGTTCCTCTCTTCAGAAAAAACTTTTATTGAGAAGATATCAAAAGTAGGAAACCTTCCTTCAATTAGGTAAATTCTTTCTCGATCCAGACCATCTGGATTTTACGATCCAGATCGTCTCCGAAGAATACCTCATCAAACTAAACCCCCCACCCACACAACCCCCTTGGGGAACCGCCAATATGAAAGCCGCTCGATCGGAATCCCTTTCGTATCTTTTATGACACCCATCAAGTTGCCGCGAATCAAAACTTATCCGAAACTTGGAAAACCGACGGACGTGGATTGTAAGAACAACTTCTGAGGTCCCGAACTTCCTTCAATATCATTATAATATGCACCCCCGATCTCGAAGTTGGAATATAAAATAAATCCAGCCATAAACCTTCGCATATCTGATGAGAATCGAACGCCTGATTGAGAGATGTATACTAAACGTTGTTATGTCTGGAGTTCTGGAATGGCTTTATAAAGGGAGGCTGGGGAGGGGAGGGGCAGATGTTATGGTTTGGATTGATTGAATACACGTCATCTTCTTGCCGAGTTTGCCTGCTCAACATCACCTGGTGGAATTCATCAGATTGTGCAGAACTTTCCAATTTGTTAAACCACCTCATTCTCCTCTCCTATGGAGCCTGGTAGTGGATGAACTTCTACACAGGCTAACGGAGCTTGGTTTCGAATGTGTAGGCTATGGTGAAGACATACTACTAATAATTAGAGGCAAATTCGAAGGCACTCTCTGCGACCTATTGCAGAAGGGCCTTAGAATTATTGAGCAGTGGTGTTTGTCAGTGGAGCTGAACATCAACCCAACCAAGACCACATTAATTCCGTTCACTCGGAAAAGGAAACTTCCAGCCATGAAAACGTTAGCATTAAACGGAAATATCTTGGAGTGGAGTCTGAAGTCAAATACCTAGGAATAACACTAGATAGCGAACTTCTGTGGAATAAGCATGTTGATAATGCTACTGGCAGAGCCACAAGAGCTCTGATGGCGTGCAGGCGTCTATGCGGCAGGAATTGGGGCTGTAACCCAAATATACTGCGATGGATGTACTTCATGATTAAGAGACCTATAGTCATATATGGGGCAGAAGCCTGGTTTGCTAAGGCAAGTAAGGTGAGTACGAGGAAAATGCTCGACAAAGTACAAAGGCTTGCCTGTGTGTGCATCACGGAAGCTATGAGAACGTGCCCAACCAGGGCGCTTGAGATCATCACAGACCTCACACCTCTACATCTCGTGATTGATAGGGTAGCCCATGAGGCCATCCTCAGAGTATCTAAAGAAGAAGCAGGCAATGAGAGAGTCAGGTTTCAGAGAGTTTGGTCCTCTCTGAATGACTACACCTCATCTGCAAACCTTCCTAGTGATGTAATGATCAAGAAAGTAAGCACTGAGAAAAACTTCAGTACAATGCTAAGCAGAAGAGACGATTGGGAAAGGGAATACACCAACTATAATCTCAAAGAAAATACGATGAAATGGTATACAGATGGTTCTAAAACCGCTACAGGATCTGGCGCTGGTATTTACGGAACAAGTACCAAGTGTGCACTTTCTTTAGGCTCCTGTACAAGCGTTCTTTAAACGGAAATACTTGCAATCGGAAGATGTCTAGATATAAATCTAGAAAGAAACCATCAGAATTGCGATATAGCTATTCATACAGATAGTCAAGGTGCTATTAAAGCACTGAGCTCCTACGTCATTGACTCAAATCTGATTTGGGAGTGCCGGAACAAACTCAATGAGGTAAGCAAGAAGAATAAGGTCTTTTTTATCTGGGGTCCCGGTCATTCGGGAATCGTAGGAAACGAAGAGGCCAAAACACTGGCCAGAAAGGGCGCACAAACGCCACTCACTGGCCCAGAACCCTTCTGTGGTATAGGAAAATGCACCTATAAGAAGGAGTTTATGCTGAAGGAGAAAACCGAAACAGAAAAACTCTGGCGGAATCTCCCGGGGATGGATCACTCCAAAAAGTTCCTCCGGAACTTTGAAACTGCTAGATCCAAAAAATATCTGGATCTCAGTAAAAACCAACTTCACCTACTCACTGGCTTTCTCACAGGACGTTGTAGCCTGAAGAAGCATCTGTTGAGAATGGGTTTATCGGACACTGATGAGTGTAGATTCTTTGGGGAGGAGGAAGAAACTCCTATTCACCTGGTTACGGAATGCTATGCCATTGCAAGCCAAAGGAAAGAGTGCTTTGGACAAGAAACTTGTAGAAGTGGGGAGTTATCATCCTTGAAGCCGTCCCAGATACTGGATTTCATCAAATCTCTGGAACTGGTGGGCCAGCTGCAGGAGGCGCGATGATAACAGCTCTGTTAGGGGACACAATAGACCTTAAGGTGGCAGTGGACTGTAACCCATTTTCACTATAACTATATATTATATATAAACTAACCACCTCATGAAAGGTAGAATCATGTCACCTATTTGTGCCTCAGGTGGACACGATAGAAAGATGAGCTCAATTTGACCAACCAATCGGGTTCTTTTCTTACAGTGATAGAACTTTCGAAAGGAATAACTGTGATTTGACAGAAGATAGGAGTCGTTTTGACATTTCTGTTCAGTAAGCATTGATAAATTATCATGGAAAGACTCACGCCGCAACAACGTCCACAAAATGTTCGAATTCATTTTCAAAATCAGTGATCTATGCGCCAAATTTGAAGAGCATTTCATGAAATTTATGTTTTGCACAATCGTCTATCAGAGCAGCTTATTCGTCGAAATATCAATAGATTTCGGAAAACATATTCTTTACTCGATGCAAGAACAATAACAGGATGAAGAACTGTATGTACAGAAGGAACTATCGCTGCTGTAAGTGATAGTGTTAATGAAGATTCAGATTCGTCGATTCGTTGACGTTCACAACAAGTTGGACTCTGTGCATCCGCCACATGGAAAATTTTGCGTAAAGATCTTGGTCTACACCCATACAAGATCCGAATGGTTCAAGAACTAAAGCCACTTGACCATAATAAGCGTCGTTTGTTTGCTGATTGGGCCTTGAACAGCTTTGATCCACTTTATTATCGAAAAATTGTGTTTAGTGATAAAGCTCTTAAAGCAACCGCAGCAGTATTGTATTTTGCTGCCCAATATCAACCTGAAGCCCACTCAGACTTGGAAAAAAATTTAGTTATTTTCACATTTACCTAAAAACAATTTTTTTGGATTTCTTTCTAGGAACGAGCGGCTGTTGGACAAGGTTGGAACCTGGCTCTGGCCGTCTTCAACCAATGGGTGCTTCCCAAGAGCTGCGCTTAGACAGAGTCATCTACCAGGAAGCCGGAGAGTACAGATGTGTGGCTCCAAGCAGAGAAACGACCAAAAGGATGGATTCGTTGAGGAGCATGATCTCTTTCGAAGTCGTCGTCAAAGGTAAGTTGTTGATTCAACACTTATTCATATTATTCGACAACAACAGGAAGTCCTAAGAGAATGAGGCAATGGAATATCAGATACTCCTATTCAGAGTTTGGAGGAGGTCGTTGATAACTCTTAGGAACAGTTACATACAAATCGTCAAAAGTCTTGCCCCCCCCCCCTAGGTTTCTCAAGAAATAAACAATCTCTGTTCTGGAAATGAGGAGAATATTTTTCTCTATTTTAACTGCAGTATTGGATGGCAAATCTTTGTTTGTTGCCATTTGCTTCATGCAGGAAGGGACAAAATAGGAAAATTGAGAAAAAAATAAATTTCTCGATCATTTACTTCTGATTAAATATAGTTATTCCACAACTGAATCCAAATTCAATGATCCGTATTTCCACTTGAGTAATAGAATATACTCTTGGAGAGAAGAAATGGACTGCTGTACCAATTCGTATCATCACGAGAATCAAAGAAATGCATGTATGGAATAGAAAATAAATACCACAGAGTAAAAACTGTGAGAATGGTACTCACGGTTGTTCTGACTAAAAGAGTTGTATCTGCTGGATGTCTGATTTCGTGCAATGTTGCCACTCATTTTTCCTATTGAAATCTACTGTTGACCGTTAATACACATATTTAGGAACACTTTGTATAATTCATATCAAAATAAAACCGAATAAAAATTTTAAACTAACCAAAACACAACCTTCTCGGACTCTTGGCGAATTCTTCAACAACTCTGTTGTAGAAGTCGACTCTTCAACCATTGTACTCCTCAGTCAGGTTTTGATCCTACGAAGGCTGCTGAATGATCGCTCCACAGTGCAAGTAGTGCACGGTAGAGCGATCAAAATTTATAAAACTTTTTCCGTCTCGAGAAAATATCCCCTGTTTCTCTCAAAACAACAATAATTGTCAGCTCTTTCAAATTACCTCCAGGTTTCTGCTGCCATGTCCTTTGCCACAATTCTACTTCATTTTTGATGCCACCGAGATTGTGAAATTGGCAGAAGGCATCGCAAACATCAGTGATACTTTTTATCGAAGTGTTGTGGAATATTTTGATCACAATGGTTAGTTCTTGCACTCATGACATATCCTATACCTGTTTATATTTATTGTTTCTTTGTAAATATGTGGTTCTGAGGATTAATAAATTATTATTATTAATATCAGAGCAGGTTGCACTCTGCTGAATATATACGCCGGCGTTGAAAGATAAATTAAGAGCACCACAATGTGATTTTCGTATATTTTGCTATTATTTCATGAGTTTTTAAGGGCTGCTTGTGAAGCTCCAGGGGGGGGGGGCACCTGTCCCCCCAGGGGACGCCCATGGATGCCACCAGTCATTGTTAACGATAATAAGCAAGACCTTTCACTATGTGTATTTCTGAAATTTCTGGGAATACCACCGACAGATTGAGTCATGGTGGCAAGAATCCGCCCCTGTCGCCGCATCCTGCAGGATCCGACCTCCCGCCCGGCTTTCGTTAACTGCTTAATTATTCCAGGACTTGCTTGCCGAAGGAAACCGTAAACTTGTACACGTTTAAGAGCCCAGCCCGAGAGCTCTTTCGCGGAAAATTACATTACACTTACAAAATCCGTGCTAGGCCCCCCTCGGCCCCCCCTTAAGGCTGCAACGAACCACTTCCCGCTTATTTATTCGGTGTTTGTTCGGTAATCTGTGCCATTTGATCTACGCCAGGAGCCGCCAGCTTCCACCGCGGCGTCTGATGACTTGGCGCGCGCTCAGCGCCGGATGACAAAAATTTAAGGTCACATTAAGGGTAAATTGTGACTTCGTGTCTGTCTCATTTGGATGCGATCGCGACGGTGATCTGGTTTCGGGCTCGTAAATCTCGTTCGAGGCAGTGAGAGCGTTTATATTCCGGTTGAGGAGCGGCAGTAATTGCCGGGTTTATCTCGTCGAGTGCGTTCGAGTCAATCGCGATAGAGCTGAGAGGATGGTGAAGAGGAGTATGTGAGAATCACGTAGTTTCCAGTACTTGGTTGAAGTGCTGGAGTTGATGGAGTCGCTGCTTACGCAGCGTTATCTGATTTAATCAGTCGGTTCGGAAAATGGATAAGAAATTTTAAGGGTCTTCACATGATACACCTGGATTGCCCATGTTTATTGGTCAAACTTACGCAGACAAGTTTATTTTCACAATTTTCGAGTTCAATCATATTATTATTTGAACCGGAGTCGTTATGGCTCGGTTAGCCTTCCAGGGACTGCGACCATGTGGATCTTTTGTTCTCTACCCTTCTCATTCATTAAAACCCAAGGAGGTCGACAATGGTGTTGATAAAACCGACAACATCCTAAGAACCTTGACCAGCCAGCTATAGACACTTGCATACCATGTGTTCAGCTGTTTCTGCTATAGATCAAGCTCCGATCACCGGTGATTGGTGAAACCCACCGTTAAAGTTGTATAAACTAATCATTGCTATTTTTTCAAGCAGGAGATAAATTAGGCAAAATATGCAAAATTTTAGTACCGTTGTTATTTGCACGAAAAGAATTCTCTTTATTTAGGCGGTATCTAATTGTTGAACATATAACTTTTTGTTTCAAATGCTCTACTGTTCTCTCATTGCAGTACCTATTGTATTGTGATATTGTGATGAATGACAATACGAGAGTTAGGGATATCGTATTCAATCGTTTTTAAAAGTGTGTAATCTTCGAGAAAATCGCTGAAAAATCATTTAAAACCCCATAACAACTTGAATCGATCCAATAAAAATCAGTATGAGACATTTCGTCAATCTGGTCGCCTTTTTTCTGAAGTTCGATTCTTTGCATATGCTTCATGAATGTTCTTATTTTGAATTGAAGTTAGTTTATCAACGGCTTCGATTTGAAACGAGTTTTCTGAAAATGCCAAGACGTAAACTAACAAACGCTGAGGCTAATAGGGCTATCGGAATGCTACAGGGTGGCCAAACTCAGGTTGTTGTAGATGTAGCGGAAAGGCTCCAAGTCAGCCAAAGTGTGATATCTCGACTTTGGTTCCGTGTTGGAAAGACCAAGGCTTGGTGGGCGACGAAAAACAACGCCTGCTCAGGATCGTTTCATCACCGTTTCGGCGAGAAGAAACCCTACATCTACGTGTAGAATGCTACGGAATACTCTTCAAAATGCAGATGGGGTCCAAGTTTCCATCGAAACCATCGGACGACGTTTGAGAGAGGTGAATCTAGGTTCTAGACGTCCATTAAGACGAGTTCCATTAACATGTGACCATAAGAGTCAAAGACTGGAATGGGCAAGGCAACATATCAATTGGAACGATCAATGGCGTAGTGTCCTTTTCACCGATGAATCCAGATATGGACGATTTTCAGATTCTCGAAGAATAAGGGTATGGACAATCCCACGCATACCACGTAATCGTCGCCATGTCGAAGAAGTCCATCCATTCCGAGGGGGTAGTGTTATGGTATGGGCCGGGATATGTTTCAACGGGCGCACAGATCTACACATTTGTCCTGGGAATATTACCGCCTTACACTTTAGGTAGCATGTCACTGACAATGTTGTGCCAAATTTTCACGCTGCTATTGGTGAAACTTTTCAATTTCTAGACGATAACGCTAGACCGCACCGTGCAGCCATAGTTGAGAATGCGCGCGAGGAGCTTGGTACCTATTCCACATTTACCAATACCTCCGAACTCACCAGATTTGAATTGCATAGAACATGCATGGGATATGCTCCAAAGAAGATTAGATCATCATCAACCACCCCAGAATCCTTAAATGACCTGAGAGATCTTCTGCCCCGTTTATGGAAACAAATTCATCGAGAAATGTTCAACAACATCGTGTGTAGTATGCAAAGAAGATGTCAAGCTGTTATTGATGCCCGTGGAGGCTATACATTGTATTGATAGTAGTATACGCTGCAGACCTACAGGCTAAAATTAATTTTCAACTTGAAATCATATTGATATGAATTTTCATCACAAAAATCTTATTTTAACTATATTTTTTTGCAATTTAAGTCAATATCCCTAACTCATGGGGAGCAGTTTAAATCACGATCGAATTATATAGATGAGAAATAGTTCCAATGATGAATTAGCTCTGATCACTGTATAAACCACTTAAGTTCTACCAATACAACCCTGAAAATTCGAATTGAAGTGCTTTGTCAATGTCAACTTCACTTCACAGAATACAAATACGCTAAGAAGTTTTCTTATTTTTCTTCTTGATTAAGACATTTTTGTTTCGGTCCACAGCACAGAGTTGCAGGCAATGTGAGGAAAGTGTCCACGTTGGCGTTCCTTCAGTCCATCTGTTCACACTTTCCTCACTGTTTCGGCTCCGAAGTCACTTAATTGTATATCCGAATTAATTAGATGCTCTATATTCGTATTCTCTCCCTTCATTCCGGATTGGATATAACGAACCACCTGAAGTGGTAAGAAAGAAACTTCTCTCTTATCTCAACGAAATGTAATCATTTTAGAGATCTGCACTCCTACGCTAAGACATCTCGGTTTTGGTCTACAAAAGGAGGCAACTCAAAGTACACACTATGTATTTGTTTACATCGCCATATAAAGGGGGGAATATCAAATAAAGTACCTATGAATCAGCTGTAGCGTAACTGTAACGACACCTAGTGGCCTTACTTGAAAGAAGGAAAAGCATTTCCTGTGTGAGTAAAATTTTCATCGATTTTGTATTTCATAATAATCAGACCGCAGACGAATCCATGTATGGAGTTTCATAACAAACAGTCCATCCGATCTCGAGTTATAAGTGGTGTAACTAACATCTTTCTTTTATATATACAGGGTGATTTTTTTAAGTGTTTCATTAGACGTATTCGAGGAAGGAAATGCGATACAAATTCAAAATTTTGTATTTTTGTTTTAAAGTACATGAACTCAATTTCTAAAATTTTTTCAAGCCGGATCTACTTCCGGTTCTACCGGAAACGACGTGAACTTTGTTATTTCAAATGCAACACCCTGTATATTTATACATATTTGAATTCTTCGTTCAATTCTGCAACGATTTGATGTACCTATGATATGCGCAACCACATCAAGCGATTATTGAGTTATAGCGTGATTCTCAATTTTTTTGACAGAAGGATTGTCACAAATTAGTGTTCATATCTTTAAAATCCCTCATTGTAAGAATTTTTTTTGCAACAGTGGAACAAAAGAAAGTACACTGACACTGCTTATTGTATGAATTATGAGAAAATACTATACCGGGTGTCTGAAACGGGGCTTCAAAGTGTGCCTCAACAAAACTATGAAATTTTTTTTCAAATGGGAACCATATAATTCTGTAATTCCGATCGATTGCTCGTCAAAAACTAGCTGGAGTGTGCCATACATTTCATGTCTTTAAAATCACTAGTTTTGCCGTTATCGAATAAAATTCGAATTTCACGACTAAATCAAGGTTTCGCTCAGTCAAATTCATTGGTATGCATGTCCTTTTCGAAGTAGACTATGTTAGGAATGGTCATTCCTACTTATTTTTATGGATCGAGCACTATGCAGAACATGGAATAATAATTAGATACACTAGAATGATTCATCAAAAGTCTGTTCTGTATTCGCAATTCATTGTTATGCATGTCTTTCTCAGAGTAGACTATGTTAGGAATTGTTATTCTCACTTATTTTCATTAATCGAGCCTTATTTGGTCATCGGTCATTATCTGTTTTTTTTTATTCATCACATTCGCCGCGAATACAGAACAGACTTTTGATGAATCATTCTAGTGTATCTAATTATTATTCCATGATCTGCATAGTGCTCGATTCATAAAAATAAGTAGGAATGACCATTCCTAACATAGTCTACTTTGAAAAGGACATGCATACCAATGAATTTGACTGAGCGAAACCTTGATTTAGTCGTGAAATTCGAATTTTATTCGATAACGGCAAAACAACTGATTTTAAAAACATGAAATGTTTGGCACACTCTAGCTAGTTTTTGACGAGCAATCGATCGGAATTACAAAATTATGCGGTTCCCATTTGAAAAAAATGAGATTTCATAGTTTTGTTGAGGCACACTTTGAAGCCCCGTTTCAGACACCCTGTATATTTATACATATAATAATATACAATAAGCAGTGTCAGTGTACTTTCTTTTGTTCCACTGTTGCAAAAAAAAAATCTTACAATGAGGGTTTTTGAAGATATGAACACTAATTTGTGACAATCTTTCTGTAAAAAAAATTGAGAATCACGCTATAACTCAATAATCGCTTGATGTGGTTGCGCTTATCATACATCAAATCATTGCAGAATTGAACGAAGAATTCAAATATGTATAAATATACAGGGTGTTGCATTTGAAATAACAAAGTTCACATCGTTTCCGGTAGAACCGGAAGTAGATCCGGCTTGAAAATATTTTAGAAATTGAAGTTCATGTACTCTAAAACAAAAATACAAAATTTTGAATTTGTATCGCAATTCCTTCCTCGAAAACGTCTAAAGAAACACTTAAAAAAATCACCCTGTATATATAGATACTTGAATCAGTAGTTGGTTGTGTTGAGGATAATTTACTGAACTTGTCGGTAAACTCTAAACTCTTCTCGCTTGATTATTCTTCAAAGTTGAAGAATAGTTGGCATCTTATGTAACTTTGCATTTTTCCTCCTTGGTTTAATTTTTTATTTTCGTTAGTGGTGCATTGCCTCTTTGAGATTTTGGTCATGTTTGAGTTGCACGATTGTAAGGTTATTTTGTGCTGCCACTGCGCACTTTGGTATCTTTGGACACCTTTGGGGTTTCTGGGAATATCATTTCGAACGTTATCAAAGCTTCGTTTTCCACGCTGCGTTTTAGTCTTTGGATAGGTGGATGAAATTTTGTCAATCATCATATATCGACAGTTGGGAGCGATTTTCGTTAATCTTCATGTTTCTAGTAGAAAAGACCTCTGTTTTCTTTCCAATTCGACAACCTGTATATTTTGATTCGTGAACTGTTAAGCTGCTGTCACATTATAGCACTGAAAGCACGCAAGATCTATATTCCGCAAATTTACATTTTCTGAATGCACGTGACATCACGCCTGATATTTTGTGAAATGTCATTCTGACATACATTTGAAACCGATCTGGGTGCTCATTCAATAATTCTTGAATTAATTGATGGAATTCGCCCACTTCCTCTGTTCGTTGATTCATTTGGTAAATCGAATCCCTTCTATGAGAATCACCAGCAACTGTAAAAGCAGCTATATTTTCCATATCTTCTTCCAAATTTCTCGCGTGAGCTCACATGACGTGACAACAATGTGTCTGCACCTTAAATGTGCAGACACATTGTTATCACGTCACGTCACATCACGCGAGGAAATGGGAAGAGGATATGGAGAATATAGCTGCTTTTACAGTTGCTGGTGATTCTCATAGAAGGGATTCGATTTACCAAATAAATGAATCAACGAACAGAGGAAGTGGGGGAACCCCATCAATTAATTCAAGAATTATTGAATGAGCACCCAGATCGGTTTCAAATGTATGACATTTCACAAAATATCAGACGTAATATCACGTGCATTCAGAAAATGTAAATTTGCGGAATATAGATCTTGCGTGCTTTCAGTGCTATAACGTGACAGCAGATACAATGTTGCAAAAATTTTTACTACATTTTGATTCGTAGTAGTACAATCACCCAGCTTAGTTCTGATGATTTAGCTTGATTATTTATTATTGAAAGGTGTGTCTTTCTTCCTATGCTCTAAGTTCCATGCATTATCGTGGTTGCACATTTTGGGAAGATGACGTGATGTGACGTGTCGTGATGACAATGTGTCTGCACCTTTATTGTTTCATTTCCTTCCCCGTTACTTTTCATGTAGAGCGAATACGTGCCTTTTTTTGTCTGGCGTATTTTCAGTAGACTCCTCACTACTAAAACAAGAATTCTCCTCTCCAACTTTCCGTTCCCCCCTTCCTCCCCATCGATCCGCTCCCCAAATCGAATAGAATCACATAAATTCCGCCGAATATTCCACCTCTATCCCCAATTTTTCTCGAATTTGCGCTATGCACATGAATACGAATATGCTCGTTAACCGCTAACGGCCACTTGAGAACACGTGCTAATATAATATTCTGAAACGTCCTTAACGCCAGCTACGGCGCGATAAATTCGGCCCAAAAACCGATATCTGCGATTCGGGACCTTATCGGCCGGCCGGGATTTGGGAAACGGCGTCTATCACTTCCGTCAGCTATTCTCGTCATCTCGTCCATCTCACCGAATCGACTGAATTGTTTTTCGTTCAGGGGTGAGTTTGGCTGAGTTACGTCGGAGATTGTTCAGAATTCATACTTTTTATTTTATATACCACAAAGTTTATACATTGGATGGGCTTATTCGGTTAAGAATGAGAGATTTTCTGTGCTCTGTGCGATTCTATGGCTGTTTCAAAAATCTCACAAGAATATACCGGCTCAGTTCGACAAGAACTACCTGCCTTCAGTCGCATTGTTTTCACACGGCTAAGCTTGAAGCCCTTAACAAATACTTTCCCCGTCGTCGGCCTTTAGTTCGCCAAAGTGAATTCTGTGATAAGAACTTTTACCCTGCACGACACCACCCGAGACCAAAACAGAAGCAGATACGTAACTTTCAGTCTGAACAACCGTAAGTACCATTCGTTCAGTATTTGCTTGTGGTATTTATTTTCCAACATACATCCATTTCTTCTTTAATTCTCGAGGCGATAAGAATTGGTACAGCAGTCCATTTCTTCTCCCCAAGAGAGCTCGTGTATATTTTTCAGAGATCTTGGGAGGAATTTGTTTTCTAAAGCCGCTAGAGACTAATGCGCAGCTTGAAAAATGTAAATGAAGATTTTAAGTTGGATCACTTGGAGGAACGACTGTTCTGAAAAACGATACACAGTACACAGAACTAAGATGGTGGTGTTAAGGGGAAGTGGTACACGTCTGAGCTCGCGAGATCCCTTCAAAAATTGGGCTTTTTATTTCCATGATATCTCAGTTCGTATGCGGCGTAGACCAACAATTTTGTTTCAAATTAAAGCTCAATCATTTCTCTAGAATGCGTATCGCTTTTCCGTTTTTCTTCGTATATTAGGAAAAAAACCTTGTGTGCTGTTATTTCATAAAAATCTGGACAAACGATTTTATTTCCATGATATCTCCTTCAATTTTCGGGATAAATACACTGCGCAAAAAAATTAACGCACATTATGGAAATCTCAAATGTATCCTACAACTGAAGGTGTTCTCAATGATAATTATTTTTATCAGAATAATGCATCCACTTTCAACGTTTTTCTTCAATACAGATGTTTTCTCCCAGCAGGAATAAAAACAGATGATATTATCAGATTTTGAATGTATTGGCTCCATTCTAAAATCGGTTGTTCTCGATCAATTCTGGTGATCAATAGTTTTTCTTTCGTTTGATTTTCTACACTCGATCGCTTCGCAACGCGAAACACGCAATTTGACCCAAGAGGAATGTGCCCAAGCGGTAGTTTTGCGAGAAGAAGGGTGGACATACACAAGAATTGCAGAAAGGTTTGGAGTTTCCCATACAAGTGTGTCCAGAATGTTACAGCGATTCAGGGAGACGGGTATGAATGTCCGAAGACCAGGACAGGGTAGACCACGGGTAACAACTGCCATTCAAGAACGTTACTTGAGAGTTTCTTCGTTGAGACAACGGTTTGCAACCGCTCGCCTCCTTCAAAATCAGCCTGAGCAAACTCAGTAGGTGCAAATTAGCACTCAGACAATAAGAAATTGCCTGAGAGAATATGATTTAAGGCCTCGTGTCGCGGAAAGAGGCCCAGCTCTTACCCCCCCAGCTCATCGAAGGGCACGTTTGGATTTTGCGAGAAAGCATATCCATTGGGAAGAGGCCGATTGGGATAGAGTTCTCTTCACAGAAGAGTCTAGATTCTGCCTCTACCATTGTGATCGACGTTCCCTTGTATACAGACGTCCACATGAAAGATATGCTCAGTGCAATTTCCTGAATACTACTGGTTTCGGGGGTGGATCGATTATGGTATGGCGTGGAATATTTTTGACTGCTCGCACAGACCTAGTGGTCGTTGATAATGGAGCTATGAATGCTGATAAGTATATAAGGAACATTCTTGAAGAGCATGTAGTGCCATTTCCCCATACATTGGTGAGAATTTCATTTTTATGGGCGATAATGCCAGACCCCATCGTGCGCGCATCGTTCAGGAGTACCTTGAAGAGGTTGAAGTCTCTCGAATGGAATGGCCAGCAAGAAGTCCATATCTCAATCCGATTGAGCAGGTTTGGGACAACCTCAATATAAGGCTGAGAAGTTCAGAAAATCATCCAGCTACTCTTAATGACTTAGGAATCCAACTCGGAGAAATCTGGGAAGGATTAGGTCAGAACATTTTAAGATCACTCATTTTGAGCATGAACCGTCGTTGCCGAGCTGTAATTAACGCAAGAGGTGGAAATACCAAGTATTAAAGTTAAATCACTTATCAGCATTTCAGTATTTTGAAAATTGTTCATTTCTCTTCTTTCCCATAAGATTCGGTGAAATCCTGAATATTTCTTCCATTTAATGTGTCTTGTTTCGTTCAAAACCTTCCCGAGAGAACATAAAAAATAAGTTATAAAGTCAATGTAGAGTTAACTTTCATTAAAATTAAGATTTTCTTAATGTGCGTTATTTTTTTTGCGCAGTGTATTACAATTTTTCCAATCTATTCACTTTGCAGCAACACGCTTCAAATTATCAACTAGATGTTTCTGGATTAGCGAATATTCATAGTGAACTTTGGAAAGGAACATGCTTTTAAATCATCCACGATATTTCTCGTTATCGGACCAGAATTTCCAGGTTGTATGGTCCTATAATGATAATTGATCATTCGAAAATGTATCAATACAAGATGAGAATAATATACTTCTGATATACAGATTCACACTATGGTAATCGTATGTCATAATTGAGGACATTTTCATGTTCAACGAGCCTTACTTCGAAAAAATTCCATTTAATTTCAATTTTATATTTATATATTTATTGCTATGATGAAAGCACAGAAAATTTTGAGTTACTTTTTTGTAACTAGAAATAAAGCTGCGACGGGACTTTCAATGCCTGCTTTGATGTCATTAATTCTTGGGTGGACTATACAAGTATACTCCATTCACAATTATAAAATCACAACTCTGGCTTTGGAAATTTGACACATTCCACTCTGTATCGGAGTTATGACTTTTTCAAAATATTTTTATGTTCCAAGTCAATACTATGTTGCCCTTTCTACATTCTTAGCGTATTCCTCAGAATGTGAATTTATTTGGAAAATGAATGAATTGGAAACGATGTGATGGACGAAAATAATTAAAGTTTATATGAATTTTGATAGAAAGGATTCCTTTTCTAGTTATTTGCATAAAAAGTACAAGAGATCACTGTTGAAATATATTATTTTTCGCCATGGAAGAAAATTGCATTGCTTTCACATAATTTTCATATGCATGCTTGTGAAGATTTAATGTTTATTATCCTCATGAACTGAAAGTTCAAGACTTGACGACATCAATTGTTGATTCTGATCAAGAATTCATTAAAAAAAATCAACCCAAAGATATAAGATGAATTGATGGGTAATTACAAGAATCAAGAATAATGTCATTTCATTTTGTTGATAACTTTCTTAAAATCAATGTTGGGATATAAAACTCGGCTGCGTTTGTTCAAACAACATCTAAAGAATACAATTTTCACCATCTCGACCTTTGAAAGGCGTTTCTTATAGGAGAATTAGGTCTAAGTTCCACCTCATTAGTGAGGTACCTAACTTTTGCAAATCTGCTCAGATATCGCCAAATTTTTTGGAAAACCTGAAAATATCATCCTAATCGACCTCTCGAGGCTCCATCCGATCCATCTACTGCGATATCTGTCCAAATATTAGCTTTTTCAACGAAATTCCCGTGTACCCCTTCAACCTCGAAATGTAAACATTCGTCCTGGTCTTGAAAATCGTCCTCACGCTCCAAACTGGTGCTAAAAACAATAAACATACGTTAATCTTGGATATTCGACGAAAAACTCACCTGCAAATATCGATTAAATACCAAAAATCTGCGAACAATTTGCAAACCTAACAAACTGTGGAATATCTTTGATACTTTTACTTTGATGTAAACAAAGAAACTGGCAACGTCGTTTTGTCATTAACGATATTTTCTGTGCGCGCACTGACTTTTCATCATATGTTCTGTGCTTTTCATCAGGGGTACCAACTCCTGAAAGCGAAACCATGACCTCCTATGTGATTAAATAAAAGTGAATGGAGTATAAATGTCTCCCCCTGTAGAACATATTCCCCGACAAATGACCTTCATGACAACCCATGCATTACCGCCCACAGAAATTCATCGTGCCGGGCTCAGCTCGATCTATGTTCAAAAAATAACGTCAGCTAGACCTTTTATAGGACGTAATAAGAATTTATTTCCTACGACGGAGTAAATAAATGCACCTTTATCATTATTACGTCAGGCTTAAGCACCGTATAATAAAAATGTGGGACACACTCAGTTGGGAATAGTACGTCCTTTGCAGCATATACTTTATTGTGTAATCGTAAAATAAATTCTTCCCAATGGCGGGTGGACATGTGGCTGTAAATTGAGGGATTATGGAAAGAACTGTATTAGCGATAGAAATACGGAATGTGCAGTTGCTAAAAATTTAATGGGGACTATATTTGGAACTATTTAATGACTACATCGGTAGCGGATAAAAAAATATGTAACGGGTTATTATTAAACAATTTTCTTTTTGACAGCTCACGCTCGTTTTGTGATTTGTGTCACTGTCAAACAGTTTCATAATGACATAGATCCATAGAATACCTGGTGTATCGACTCCTTACTAAAAATCGTGACCAAAATTTGTAGATTTTGTCCTAGTGCCGGAATAATCCGCAATATTTATCGGTCGTGGCGCTACTGCGGCAACGAAAAATAGTCCGACCCCTTTCGGGAGAAATGAAAAGCAGGGTGTCGAAAATCCATGAAAAAAATACTTTTCTGTTTATATCTTTGGAACCGTTATTTCGAATGAAATGAATTTTGGTTGAGTTTTTACTCTATTCATGGTGCATATTCCTCAATAAAAACCTATTCAATATCTTCACTAGTATAAAAGTTACAGGGTAGTCGACTCATCAATACACGCTAAAACACCATAAAACCGCCTTAAAAAGATAAACCGTTCATATTTTCGAAAGAATCAATCACTTAAGAAACTACAAGTATTCCTATTTTTTTTCAATAAAACGCGTCGTTTTCGAGTTATTTCCAATTTTACCCGGAGAAATTTGACGAAAAAATCATCAATTTCAAGAATAATCTGAATGCGTCTCTGAATTAAATATCATCGAATATTATTCCTTCTCTGGTCTTTAAACGAGTTTCAATGTTGTCACAATATTTATCAACTTTGTCGAGATATTTTAATAATAAAATCCCACAAATGTGGGAGATAAAATTGAACACCAAAGAGGATTTAATACGCACATTTTCTATTGGAAATTCATAGCTATCATATTGAAGTTAAATGTCGATGAAATACAAAATTTGGATATGAATGATGAATCTCGATACAAACTACTCATTAAATTGAAATTAATGAAAAATAATATGATACCTGATAATCTGTGGCGTTGTTTCTATCTAAACAATATCCTCTTGGAATTTTATAAACTCGACACGGTTGAAATTATATTAATTCACTTCACATAATAATCACATTAGAACAATAATTCACTGAATGTATTCAGAACTTCACAGTTTGTTCAGAGACTCTGGTTTGTTATTGTTTATAGTTGGCCTCCAGATAACCAAAACTTCGGTTTTCGCTCTACGCATGCGTGGTAAAATTTGGCGGCAAAGTCGATTTATGATGGAAACGGCCGAATTCATAGATATTTATACCACGGTACACGAATGTATCTTGATTTATACTATGTTTCGTAAAAAATCCTTAACCTCAATGAAAATATCAGCAAGCTGACAACATCTTCTTGGAATTTCTTTGCAAAAATTCACAGAATCGATACAAATTAGATTAGGTTAGGTTGTTTGATAATAAATCGGAATGAAAAGTCTTTCTTCATGATATTGTTTGGGAATTTCGAGGAAAATGTGAACAAGTTATTAGTGATTACAAACTAATCTGCAGAAAAATCAAAGAAGGAACTTATTTTGGTGGAATAAATGTGGCTTTTTAGTTGCAGATATATAATCCGATGAAACTAACTGTTTTTGTTGAAATTATCGTGTTTGCAACATTTTTATTCCAATAAGGTTAGTACTTGAGTATTCCCTAAATGTATAAACTCAATTTCTATCGAGAAATATGAAGTTTAAATCAATTCCACAGTATCATTTCAGGGACGTTATTAGCACATTTTTTTTTGAATTGCTATATCTTTTTAACAGAGCCGAATTCGAAAAAATGGAAAATGAAAAAAAGGTTTCCTTTGGCCTCAAGAATCTTCAGTTGAAATATATGTACCAGTCAAAGACTCACCCTGTATGGTGCCAACACCAGGTATTCTATGCATCTATGTAATGACGCTGGAAGTAGACATAGAACATTTCAAAATCGAGTAAATCCTGTAAGCAGTGATGCTACTCGGATCATTGTATCCCGCTTGAATGTTGTGTTTGTTTTAAAATTGTCCAAAAAGTCCGTTCCAATCCAATGTGACTTGATTTGATTGATGAAAACGTTGTCATTGGTATCAGAAAAACAAACATTCCACAAGTGAATCCGCTCGCCGTATGGCACCGATATTTCGGCAATCAGTGCCAAAATCGGATCATTGTTTTCGAGGAAAATCCGTCTGCATCATCGTACATTCAATAACCCATCATTTATTCTACAGCACATAGGCGGATTTAGGGGGGGGGGGCACGGGGGCACGTGCCCCCCCCCAGACGGTAGAATACTCTAAATTTTACTTTATAGATACATACTTTTTCGCCCATCCGCCCCATGTGCCCCCCCCCCACTGCCCTTGTGCCCCCCCCTGGAAAAAATTCTGGATCCGCCCCTGCTACAGCATATGTATTCCTGCTTGGTACAATAAGCCCTCGAATTCATTTTCCATCCAACTGATCAATAAATCCCCAGATTAATATATCATTCGCTCTAAATTGAGGTATATGCATTTTCATGCGATTATTGTGCAAAATGTTTATCCTACAATTCCGCCGCCTGATTGGATCCTGAATTTGGCTGATTATGCCGTAATAAATTGAATTTTAGCGGATGTCGAGGATGAATTGGCGACTGACGGAACTGTCCATTATTTATGTTGATGAGATATTGAAAATAATCAGTGTCCGCGGAAAATCGGATATGATGCGATGCATTTTCCATGCCAGCAACTGAGATATCACGTTTTTAGGATGGTGAATAACATGCTCGGGCGCCAGTTAGATCAGATTCACATTTTTTTTATATTCATTTGACGGCATCGACTGCTGTGGTCATTAGCCGGATATCGGTTTTCTCACTTTAGGTGAATGCGAATCTCACATCCGAGTTTTGCCATGTAAGGGCAATAATGCTCCCGCAGAACAGGTGATCCTATCCAATAAAGAAACACACATATACACACAAACATAAGACACATACATACAACCTCCATACTAAACAAAAATAAAATGATCAAATAGATAAATAGGCGAATAGACAAACAGATAATAAATATAGATAAACAGATAGAATAAATAGATGGAATAAATAGATGGAACAAATGGATAAAATAAATAGATCAAAAAATAGATAAAATATGTAGATGAAATAAACAGATAAAATAAATAAATAGATACTAAATGAATAGATAAACAGCAGAATAAACCAGTCCAAAAAATAAGTGAGTAAGAAAATGACACGAGAGAAAGAATATTCAGGTGAGTAGCAATGATCTGTATGAACTTAGTATCAGATTCAGATTTAAGTTAAGTTTCAGTGTTCTGCGACCTCAAGGTCTATTGCTCCCCCACCAGAGCTATTTTCGTAGTCTACAGCTCGTCCTCCAGTTCTAGAGTTTTAAAAACTCCAGTATCTGGTATTTTACTCCCTCACTTCTTCAAACATCTTGTCCAAAAAAGTTGATGGTGGATTTTGAAGATTGGATATTGCTCTCCCTAAGTAAATGTGGAATACCAAGCTCCTCACGCGCATTCTCAACTATGGCTGCAGGTGCGGTCTAGCGTTATCGTCTAGAAATTGAAAAGTTTCACCAATAGCAGAGTGAAAATTTGGCACAACATTGTCAATGACATGCTCCCTATAGTGTAAGGCGGTCATATTCCCAGGACAAATGTGCAGATCTGTGCGCCCGTTGAAACATATCCCGGCCCATACCATAACACTACCCCCTCGGAATGTATTGACTTCTTGGACATAGCGACGATTACGGGGTATGCGTGGGATTGTCCATACCCTTATTTTTCGAGAATCTGAAAATCGTCCATATCTGGATTCATCAGTGGAAAGGACACTACGCCATTGATCGTTCCAATTGATATGTTGCCTTGCCCATTCCAGTCTTTGACGCTTTTGGTCACGTGTTAATGGAACTCCTCTTAATGGACGTCTAGAACCTAGGTTCACCTCTCTCAAACGTCGTCTGATGGTTTCGATGGAAACTTGGACCCCATCTGCATTTTGAAAGAGTATTCCGTAGCATTCTACACGTAGATGAAGGGTTCTTCTCGCCGAAACGGTGTTGAAACGATCCTGAGCAGGTGTTGTTTTTCGTCGCCCACCAAGCCTTGGTCTTTCCAACACGGAACCTGTCTCCCTGAATCTATTCCAAAGACGAGATATCACACTTTGGCTGACTTGGAGCCTCCGCTACAACAACCTGAATAAGGCCACCCTGTAGCATTCCGATAGCCATATTAGCCTCAGCGTTTGTTAATTTGAGTCTTGGCATTTTCAGAAAACTCGTTTCAAATCGAAGCCGTTGATAAACGGACTTCATTTCAAAATAAGAACATTCATGAAGCATATGCAAAGAACCAAACTTCAGAAAAAAAGCGACCATATTGACGAAATGTCTCATACTGATTTTTATTGGATCGATTCAAGTTGTTATTGAGTTTTAAATAATTTAACAGCGATTTTCCCGAAGATTACATACTTTTAAACACGATTGAATACGATATCCCTAACTCTTGTGGAGCAGTATATTTTAGAGAGCAAAATGTTCCTCGAAATAGGGGACTTTGAGTATACTAGCGATAAAGATTTATTCTTAATATAAGTTTTGCAACAGCCTTGTTTTAGTCAACGCCACCCCACGTCAAAGAATCTTTTTTACTGATGTGCCTCACCGCCTTAAACTGTCACGAGCCGCCACTGGTAGCTCTATGTTCCGAACAGAAAACATTTTCACACGCAGAAAATTGTCATGTTGCACTCAACAAGTTGAGAGTTGATAGGGGGGCCAAGACTTTTGACGATCTGTGTAGATCACAAAACCCCACGTGACCTTGTAACAATCCAATATTCCAATAACCATAAAGTTGATCAAGAGCAATTCCCAATAAACGCAGAATTTCCCAGCGTTCACAGACCAAGAAAGCCTAACGCAGTAGATAACCTACGAAAATCGTGAAATAGTTCCGCCTGAATGCCCCACAAGGGAGATCTAGTTACAGCGAGCGCTCTTTGATCCCATCGTTCTGGTCCCGCTTAAATTTCGGAGGGTTCCTGGAAACCCCATTCTAGCGCCCCGCCCCGCGATAAGGAGTCCTTACCGTTGAAAGTTTATCTGTGACGAATATTTCTGCGTTATCTGGGCGGAAATGGGGATTAAACGATGAATAACTGCGATGGGGGCCCTCGGGTGTGAAAAAATATGAGCCTTTCGGGATTGTGAGGAAGATTGAGGCTGGGACCACAAGAGGAGGACCTGGTTGGGTGAACTCATTGTCTGATTCGTGTCGCTGAGTGTGTGAAGTGTGGAGGCGACAAAAGAATACTGTATGAGACGTATTCACTGGTGGATATAAGGGGTTGGGGCACGGGGGGCCATGGCCCCCCTTTTGGTCCCAGAAATTGTCAATAATCTCTTCATAGAGGTTCAATCGATCCCTTATATTCCCGATGAAAAAAAGCCCCCCCTGAAAAAATTAATGATGGCACTGAACACAGATTCAGAAAACGGTGCTGCCATAACTACTGCACAAATAGTCCATTCACTTTTATAAAGTATCCCGGTTGGTCATGATTTAGGTTTATCAAGTTCCTTTACTGGAAACTGGCGCAGGTTGGCACTCGTGAAGGTAAAATAATTCTGAGAGACGTTGCCAAGGCTATAGGGGAAAGGGGGCAAAACCGGGTATAGGGGCATAATCGGGTACCCCCAATTTACACCCTTTGCGTCGGTTAAATTTCGTTCACGGAGCAGACGTTGGTATCTCTTATGTACGCTAGTATTTCCACAAGTTCTGCCAGTTGTGTGTGTTTATTTATCAGTGTTATGTAGAACAACGTGAATCTTTGGTATGTAATCTTATTTTACCTAAATTTATTCCTACCTACAGATTGATCTAACCATATTCTACCATAATTGGCAATATATAATGTGATATGTAGCTTGTTTGGCTGTATGAAACTTTGTAGAATTTGATAAGCTTTATTTTCCTCATGTGTTTTTCATTATTCAACATTCTTTGAAATACAAGCTCTGGGGCAAAACCGGAAAATCCTCGTAGGGCACAACCGGGCGGTACCCATTTATGCGCCAGATGGATAATGACCAATGCTTAAATTTTTACAAATTTATTAGTGTTTCCTTATTATAGTTTCACAGTAATATGGTTTGCACCTATAATCGGAAGACTAGTCGTCAACATTAGTCTACGGATGACATGGAAAAAGCAATTATGGAAGTTGGTTCTAAAACGATGGGCTACAAAAAAGCAGCCAATAATTATAATGATCCTCAATCAACTCTTGAAGATAGGGTTGAAAAAAGAATGAATGAAATTTCTTTGGAAAAGGCTGCTGTAATAGGTGAAAAAATCTCGAATTGGTACTTAAAATAAATTAGTTCAACAGGTAAAGAAAAAGACTGGAATACGAAAAGAAAACAAAAACAAGAAATTGACAAAAAAAAATAGGTAAAAGAAGACGATAAATCACAAGGTGACTAGGACACCCTCTGCATTTACTGTTAAGAGCAGTAGGTATTCTCATATTATCACATATTATGGGTGGATAAAATGCACTAAAACGTGCAATAATTGGGAACACGAAGGATGTCCAGGATGGTAAGAAAGTGATTTAAATGATTTCGTGTGTGCTAACTGTGAATAATACGCAGTACCCGGTTTTGCCCCTTTTGGCCCATATACTACGGCATGAACAAGTCGAATGTCAACCAATAAACATAAATAAATAAAAAAATATTGCAGATTTTCCTTAGCTACCCGATTTTGCCCCGCCATACTTTCTATTTACTCTTTTTTAACTTTGTGAATAGAGTAAGTTCTTTTGAGGTTTAACTGTGACAGAGGATTCGTAGTATGGGAAAGGGGGGCCAAACCGGGTAGCTAAGAAAAAACTGCAATAATTTTTTATTTTTTCATGTTTATTGATTGACACCTGACTTGTTTATGCTGTAGGATATGAGCCAAACAGTGAAATGAGTTAAAGGGCCATGCCTCCCCTGAGATTTTGATGGCCCCCACTGAGAAAAATTTCTATTGGTTTCTGCGGGCGCCCGCCGCCCATGGACTAGTCTTTCGATTATAGTTGTGCACCATATAACTGTGAAACTGTTATAAAGAAACACTCTAACAAATTTCTAAAAATTTAATGCATTGGTCAATATCCATCTGGGGCATAAATGGGTACCGCCCGGTTGTGCCCACGGTGGATTTTCAGGTTTTGCCTCAGAGCTTATATTTTAAACAATGTTGAATAATAAAAAACACATGAGAAAAATTAGGCTTACCTACAGAGTTTCATACAGCCAATCAACCTACATATCACATTATGTATTGTCAATTATCGTAGAATATAGTTGATTCAATCTGTAGGTAGGGATTAATTTAGGTAAAATAAGATTACATAACAAAGATAAATAAACACACGCACCTGTCAGAACTTGTGGACATACTTGCGTATAGATAAGAGATATCAACGTACCTATGCTACGAGAACAAAATTTAACCGACGCAAAGAGGGTAGATTGGGAGTACCCGATTATGCCCCTATACCCGGTTTTGCCCCCCTTTCCCCTACTACTACAATTTCAGACTGTATTTCAAAATGTGCAAAAAGGTTGTCAAATATCGTTTGTAGGCTTATTTCTTGAGAATTTTGAAGAATCGGGAATTCCATAGGTCCGTCTCTTATGTTCGTTTTTCTGTCGGGTTATTCGAGTACTTGATTACTTTTTTCGAATGAACTATCACAAAGTAACGGATTATTCTGTCCATCATTTTTCATTAAAATTTCAACACTCGATTCTTGGTTTCCGTACAAGAAAATAGCATAACTGAATCATCCAATTATGTTCATATACGTGAAATATTTCCAGTATAAACAACGAAAAAAGTTTCTTCAACATTCGCCAGGTCTTTGGAATTATTGAATTCACATAATATTTTGTCAAATTCATTGTTTTCCCAAAGTGAATAAACATTTTGATAAAAACGTAATTACTACAACTTCTATGGAGAAAGGACAACGTTGCTTAGGTATCTAACATCAGGAAAATCACTATAACCTAACATTTTCAAAATGTACGGGGTGAAATGTGTCATATCATACGTCTCCCGTACTTTTTAAAAGTGAATGGAGTAGGTATACTGCATTTTAACTTCCAAATCACTCCTGCATCTCTGTATTGCGAAACGAAGTAAGTAGTTAAGCTGGAGGGGTATTAAGCTGCCTTCCCAGCCTGAGGATTCGACACTTCCAAACCGTTGATTTTATGGCACACGTATCCGAAATTAAGTTTATAGTTATTCTAGGGTAATTAGTTTATCCGGGCGCACGCTAACAGCCTAATTGAAAATGGGGTTCCAGGTTGGCTCCACAGGGCCAATTTCAACCCCCAGTTTGATCTGGCGGAACGTGGAGGAGAATTTTGATTCGAAACCCATAGTTTATTTGTTTAACGAATTTAAAGTTGCTCAAAATGAAAATGTGTTATAGATTCCATTGTTTGGCGAAATGCCATTTTCAGGTTACGAAAATTATTCGTATTTGGTTACAGGCTACGTAAATAATCTATGTTCGAAACGTCTGTCAAATTTGAAAGCAGCTGTCAAAAAAACACATGCTCACATCGGAGAACATAATCCACCCTCATTTGTACTAATAAAAGAAAAGATGCTGACTTCACATCAGTGCTTTAGTGCCCCAACTTTTTTAAATTTTGAAATTTCGCTGTTGTTTCCTTGCAAAATCTCACGCTATTTTAAAGACATCAATATGAGAATAAATATAAATATACAGGGTGAGTCTTTGACTTGTACATATATATTAACTGTACATTCTTGATGCTAAAGGAGACCTTTTTTTCATTTTCCATTTTTCCGAATTCGGCTCCGTTAAAGAGATATAGCCATTTGAAAAAAAAGTTGAGCTTAATGCGTGCCTGGATCAATTCTCAGCAAACACCTCAAAGTTCATACTTTTCGATTGATATTGAGGTGATTATTAGATGTTCTGGTTGATACAATTAGAAAATACTCAAGCACTAACCTTATTTGAATAAGAATGTTACAAACACGATATTTCCTAACAGAACACTTAGTTCTGTCCGATCATTTCGGCAATTGAAAAGCTATATTTCTCCCACCAAAATAAGTTCCTTCTTCGATTGTCCTAAAGTTTAGTTTATAGACACTAATAATTTGTTCATATTTTCCTCGATATTCTAAAACGATCGCATAAAAAATGGTTTTTCACTAACCTATCCTAACTCCATTAACCAAAGTCATATGATTCAGGGTCAATGACCTAAGCTTACCACATTCTCTGTGATATTCCACAGAACTATAGAGAAGACGATGCCAGATTGCCGATTTTCTCTTCAAACAATGCGAACTCAAGAAAGCAGTACGTCCCCTATCATTAGCGGATGAACTATCACAATCGCTAAAGGCGTCTAGGCGTTGCTCTTTGAAAATGCCGAAAGAATAGTTCTGATTCTCGCCAATATAGCGCTACGTTCCTAATTTCAGTTGCCATCCAGGTCCTTCTGAAGGGAAGAGTAGGCCACTCTTCCCTTCAGAAGGCCGTAGATGTACCCGCGATGCTCTGTGCTCCAACCAGTCCAACCTAAAACGTTAGTCAGCACGGCATAAACAAATTTCACTCTTTATTTATTTACAGAGAATGAAGCAAACAGGTGATGATTATGTAAATGACTTTCAGTGAATTGATGTAATAGTAGTGTCGTTCTGGTGTCGAGTTATATTGTTTCGATAGATATTTTACTGAAGGACCGGTAACAATGAATTTCAAATAGAAACTGCATATAAAATGTGTATTTTCATGCTTCTTAGAATCCAATTTTATGTCCCACGAATGTGGAATTTTATTATCACATATCTCTACATCCAACTTTTTTCATCATAGAGATTTTAGTCTTGATAAAGTTGAAAAACATTCTGACAACGTTGATAACTTGTTGAGAGACCAGAGAAAAATAATATTAGATGAGATTTAACTCAGGACAGCATTCAGATTATTCTTGAAATTCATGATTTTTTTCCTCTAATTCAATCTTATACAATTAGGAATAACTTGAGAACGACGCGTTTTATTGAAAAAATATAAGAATACTTTTGTTTTCTAAAATAATTAATTCTTTCAAAACGTGAACCGTTCATCTTTTTCAAGTGGTTTTATAGCATGTTTGCGTGAATTTATAAGTCGACTATACTGTAACTTTTTTACCAGTAGAAATATGAAATAAGTTTCAATTGAGGAATATGCACCATGAATAGAGTAAACAATCAACCAAAATTCAGTACATTCGAAATATCGGTTCCGAATATATGGAAAGAATAGTGTTAATTTCATGGATTTTTGACACCCTGTATCTTCCAAACGAAACCGAATTTTGAAAAATGGTATGGGAAAAAAGTGTTTCGTTTGATGAGAGGAATCTACAGTTAAAATATATGTACAAGTCAAAGAATCACCCTGTATAAATAAATTCTCAACCCCAGTATATCCAATCTCAGCTGTCGTTGAGTCCAAAAGAATTTCCGAGCATCCCATCTATCGCCCTAAAAAATATATTGAATTTCCAGCGACCGTATCGGCCCCACTAGTCGTTCGATAATTTATAACAGAATGGTGGCCATTCGACAGCGCAGTCACATTTGAAATGCAGATGTATGGCGTTCGGGAATTTAAATACTTCCCGAACAATGACGTTGGGATAAAAATGGCGAAGATTTTCGGCACAATAAGCAATCCAAATTTACTGTCGAATCCCATTATGCAAAACAGTCAATTTATATTCTGGACAACTCTTTCCTTGAATGTTCCCTTTTCAGGGGGGCGAAATGTCAAATACTTCGGGAGAAAGTTCGAGTCGGCGTCGCCGAAAACCCGAGGCCCCCCTTGTAATTATCCGAGATGGAGTTGGATGCGAGATTTTTCTCGGATGCTGACTCGTGATTTAGATTGTCGTAAAGATCTGGAGTATGAAAGTCGCTGTCTGGAGCTGCAGCTCGAGATTTTCGGATTTACTGCAGTTTGATGGCAGTTCGAGTTTCGATGCTCGAAAACTGGGAGTACCCAAACGATTGCGACCTTTTTTAGCTCTTCGAGATGAAATTCGGATTATACACAAAAGAATTTTCCTCACTCAAGAGAATACAGGATAGCCTCTGTATCTGCAAGTTGTAGATCCGCAGATACGAATAGATATTTTAGCCCGTGATATCAGTTCACTGATTGCTAGATGCATGATCTAAGCGTGCTTATGTACTTAGACCATAGAAAGAGGAGACACAGCATATCAATCTAAAATTTGGTCAGTATTCAATGAGTGGGACGAAGATGGATAGCAGTATCATTAGATACTGCCGTGACGTGGTGTTATTGGTATTGAAGAATGGAACAAAAATTACAAGTGAATTAACTCTTTTTGACGAATTCATTCAATATTCTGAACAGGTTCTGAGTTGGATGAACAGAGTGTCAAATTCAGATTTATATCCAAATAGTTCTCCCCTCAATATCACTTAGGATGATAAGAGTAGGACATACCTATGTAAACCCGAATCGGAATTCAAATAGTCCAATTCACCTCAAACAAGACACATACGAACCATTTTTTTCATCGTATTTCGCTGATAATATTCGGAAATGAATCCAAATCTCACTTTTCATTCGCAATGAAACGCGATAACGTGATGACAACAACGTTCAAAACGGTATTAGTAGCACTGAATTAAAATAGTGGTACGAAATTAATGAATGAACTGGTCACAGATTCAGACAACGGTGCTGTCATAGCCTGTCCATCCATTATCTGAGGCATTATCCGAGCCGTTTCGCGAACATTCCGATGCTTTAGTATAATGTAATTTAAAGAGGGCACAATATTTGAAGAAACAAAAATTTAATTCTGACATTCATGCACAAATGAGTAAATGAATTTCAATCTTAAGTGCTTTCCATTTTGATTTAGAGCTATTTATTAGAAAATTCAAAGAACGTCACAGCAAAAATTTCTACTTCATTTTGATCCCGTGGTAGTACAGTGAAGCCCGCAACGGACGGCGAGCGATAATATAATATATATTATAGCTTTGCATTGACATATGCCATTTTAGTATGGAAAAATATCGTAATATCGGAATATATCATAGCGTCGTCCGCGGGGCTTGGTGCATTTTCATAAGGAGCGATATTGGTGTAATATATGAGATATAATATATCGCTCGCCGTCCGTTGCGGGCTTTACCCTGTTTAGTCCTGATGATTTTGAAAATTGGCTTCACTATTTCTATAGTCTTAAGGTGAACACAGACTATTCTGACGTGACGTGGTTACATGTGGGCCCACGTCAAAATGTGCGTGACATAAAAATGCAACACATCGTTCTGTGCGTTCACGTTCATATTAGGCCAATGTGAGCACTGCTACACGTTTGACGTGATCCCACGGTGCCTGACGTGACGTGAAATCACGTCACGTCTGTATTCACCTTTAGTTTAGGGCGCTTAAGATGGGCGTTCAATGTAGTGTGTTTTTATTTCAGGTTGCATTTGAAAATGGTTTTACCTTGAGAACTAAAATTTTGTGGGTAGACTCAGAAAGGATTGGAGTTCTTGATGAATTAATTCAAATTGATTTCATTTCGAAAGTTCATTTTTTTCTTTCAAAAATAGAAGAAAATAAGCCAACTCATGCTTCTGTGTTATTTCAAATGGAAGACTCATGAAAATAGTTCAACTTCCGCTTAGAAGTGAATCAACAGATAATTTCGTTCAGAAAATCAACTTGAAATACGGAATTGGCAGAGAATGGCCAAATTCAATTACACTGCGCAAAAAAATTAACGCACATTATGGAAATCTCAAATTTATTCTACAACTGAAGGTGTTCTCAATGATAATTATTGTTATCAGAATTACTGACTTTCAACGTTTTTCTTCAATACAGATGTTTTCTCCCAGCAGGAATAAAAAAAGATGATATTGTCAGATTTTGAATGTATTGGCTCCATTCTAAAATCAGTTGTTCTCGATCAATTCTAGTGATCAATAGTTTTTCTTTCGTTTGATTTTCTATACTCGATCGCTATGCAACGCGAAACACGCAATTTGACCCAAGAGGAATGTGTCCAAGCGGTAGTTTTGCGAGAAGAAGGGTGGACATACACAAGAATTGCAGAAAGGTTTGGAGTTTCCCATACAAGTGTGTCCTGAATGTTGCAGCGATTCAGGGAGACAGGTATGAATGTCCGAAGACCAGGACAGGGTAGACCACGGGTAACAACTGCCATTCAAGAACGTTACTTGAGAGTTTCTTCGTTGAGACAACGGTTTGCAACCGCTCGCCCCCTTCAAAATCAGCTTGATCAAACTCATGAGGTGCAAATTAGCATTCAGACAATAGGAAATCGCCTCAGAGAATATGATTTAAGGCCTCGTGTCGCGGCAAGAGGCCCAGCTCTTACCCCAGACCATCGAAGGGCGCGTTTGGATTTTGCGAGAGAGCGTATCCATTGGGAAGAGGCCGATTGGGAAAGAGTTATCTTCACAGATGAGTCTAGATTCTGCCTCTAACATTGTGATCGACGTTCCCTTGTATACAGACGTCCACATGAAAGATATGCTCAGTGCAATTTCCTGAATACTACTGGTTTCGAGGGAGGATCGATTATGGTATGGGGTGGAATATCTTTGACTGCTCGCACAGACCTAGTGGTCGTTGACAATGGAGCTATGAATGCTGATAAGTATATAAGGAACATTCTTGAAGAGCATGTAGGGCCAGTTGCCCCATACATTGGTGAAAATTTCATTTTTATGGACGATAATGCCAGACCCCATCGTGCGCGCATCGTTCAGGAGTACCTTGAAGAGGTTGAAGTCTCTCGAATTAAATGGCCAGCAAGAAGTCCAGATCTCAATCCGATTGAGCAGGTTTGGGACAACCTCAATAGAAGGCTGAGAAGTTCAGAAAATCATCCAGCTACTCTTAATGACTTAGGAATCCAACTCGGAGAAATCTGGGAAGGATTCGATCAGAACGTTTTAAGATCACTCATTTTGAGTATGAACCGTCGTTGCCGAGCTGTAATTAACACAAGGGGTGGAAATACCAAGTATTAAATCACTTATCAGCATTTCAGTATTTTGAAAATTGTTCATTTTTCTTCTTTCACATAAGATTCGGTGAAAGCCTGAATTTTTCTTTCATTTAATGTGTCTTGTTTCGTTCAAAACTTTCGCGAGAGTACATAAAAAATGAGTTATAAAGTCAATGTAGAGTTAACTTTCATTAAAATTGAGATTTTCAGAATGTGCGTTTATTTTTTTGCGCAGTGTATATAGCGAGAAATAGTTCCTGCTTCACCTACATATTCACTAATTTCATAGTTCAGATTTCCGTTTAGAGAGCGCATTTCATTCAGAAGGGAGAACATTTCATGGAATATTCCATAAAATGCACGGTGGCGCCTCTTTCGGATTAGTTTTCCTACTCGTTGTGATCGAAGGCCTTAAATATACGAATTGCGACGCGATAATAAATCGAGCCTGATCCAACGTCACGTCGAAGAAAATTCACGGTCGATTCGCTGATCGGCCGCTGACTGATCCGGTTAATTAAATGAAATCCACTCGTTTGTTTCCCCGTCATTTTCAATGCCACATCCACAGGGCGATTAAATTCGTTTTTGACGCGCCGCGACGCGTACACAGCTATGGCGTTCGCTGCAGAGGGAATGGCGAAAGGGATCCCGTCGAGGATACGTTTTCATTTTTAATTAAGGCGGCCTTGATGGCGTTATCCGATACCATTGTACGTGTGGATTTGCGGAAATCGGATATTTGGGGATACTCGGTCACAATAGCCGCGTTGAGATTTGGATGGGTTTGTTGGATGGAGAACGATGATAGATTTTTGTTGTTCGGTTTCATATTGTCTCTTGGTTGGTTTTGGAAACTTTGTGATGTATGCAAATTTCCGAAGCTCGGAGGATTCGTAAAAGATTCAGATTCTACTCGAAAACTAGATTTTTAGATTCGAAAAAATGGACACGTATTGCTCTATGATTTTTAAGTTTGGCAACCTTGGCTCAATTTGCGTTCTGTCAATCGTTAATTCTGTGATAGATGCATAGGTTCGATCATAGACGCATATGAACCTGGATTTCTATGCATCTATTATACAGGGTGAGTCTTTGACTTGTACATATATTTTAACTGAAGCTTCTTGAGGTCAAAAGAAACCTTTTTTTCATTTTCCATTTTTCCGAATTCGGCTCTGTAAAAAGATATAGCCATTTGAAAAAAAATTGTGCTAATTACGTCCCTGAAATGATACTGTGGAATTGGTTCAAAGTTCATATTTCTTGATAGAAATTGAGTTTATACATTTAGGGAATACTCAAGTCCTAACCATGTTGGAATAAAAATGTTGCAAACACGATAATTTCAACAAAAACAGTTAATTTCATCGGATTATATCTGGAACTAAAAAGCCACATTTATTCCACCAAAATAAGTTCCTTCTTCGATTTTTCTGTAGATTAGTTTGTAAACACTAATAACTTGTTCATAATTTCCTCGAAATTCCCAAACAATATCATGAAGAAAGACCTTTCAATCAGATTTATTATTAAACAACCTAACCTAATCTAATTTGTATCGATTCTATGAATTTTTGCACAGAAATTTCAAGAAGATGTTGTCAGCTTGCTGATATTTTCATTGAGGTTAAGGATTTTTTACGAAACATAGTATAAATCATGATACATTTGTGTACCGTGGTATAAATATCTATGAATTCTGCCGTTTCCATCATAAATCGACTTTGCCGCCAAATTTACCACGCATGCGTAGAGCGAAAACCGAAATATTGGTTATCTGGAGGCTAAACATAAACAATAACAAACCAGAGTCTCTGAACAAACAGTAAACATTATGTGAAGTTCTGAATACATTCAGTTAATTATTGTTCTAATGTGATTATTATGTGAAGTGAATTAATATAATTATTATAATTTCAACCTTGTGGAGTTTATAAAATTCCAAGAGGATGTTGTTTAGATAGAAACATCGCCACAGATCATCAGGCATCGTTTCATTAATTTCAATTTAATAAGTAGTTTGTGTAGAGATTCATCATTCATATCCGAATTTTGTATTCCATCGACAATTAACTTCAATATGGACCGGTAACTATGTATTTTCAATAGAAACTGTGCGTGCTAAATCCTCCTTGGTGTTCAATTTTATCTCCCACATTTGTGGGATTTTATTATTAAAATATCTCGACAAAGTTGATAAATATTGTGACAACATTGTTAACTCGTTTAAAAACCAGAGAAGGAATAATATTCGATGATATTTAATTCAGAGACGCATTCAGATTATTCTTGAAATTGATGATTTTTTCGTCAAATTTTTCCGGGTAAAATTGGAAATAACTCGAAAACGACGCGTTTTATTGAAAAAAAAAAGAATACTTTCAGTTTCTTAAATGATTGGTTCTTTCGAAAATATGAACCGTTTATCTTTTCAAAGTGGTTTTATGGTGTTTTAGCGTGTATTGGTGAGTCGACTACCCTGTAACTTTTATACTAGTAAAGATATTGAATAGGTTTCGATTGAGGAATATGCACCATGAATGTAGTAAAAACTCAACGAAAATTCAGTTCATTCGAAATAACGGTTCCGAAGATATGAACAGAAAAGTGTTTATTTCATGGATTTTCGACACCCTGTATCTTCCAAACCAAACTGAATTTTGAAAAATGGTATAGGAAAAAAGTGTTTCGTTTGATGAGAGGAATCTACAGTTAAAATATATGTACAAGTCAAAGACTCACCCTGTATGTTCTGTGAAGATGCATAGACTTTCTGAGGTGGGCACCCTTTGACGCATAAGAGCGCAAGATTCGAATTGCGCGCCATGTTTGACAGTCTGAATGTCACATGATTATGACGTGACAGATCTAAAGTTGACAGATGGGAAAGTTGACAGATGAGAGTAAACAAGGGGCATTACGCGGTAGAACAGAGCGTCCTGATTGTCAAAAATTATCATCAAAATGGTGAAAGTTTAATTGTCACTATTCGTAAAAGGCGTCCAATGTTGTGTCGAAACAATGTGCCTTATTCATCTGCTGTGAAAAGAATAATCGAAAAATTTGAGTCGATACGATGAACTCACACGAATAGGCATGACATATAACATACGAGGATATATTGAAAAATTCTTAGCCTACTATAGAACCAAACAAAATTTCAATGTCAAAATATTTTATTACTCAACATATTCTCCTCTTATTTGAACACATGCATTACAGCGAACCTGCAACGTCTCTAGACCTTTCAAAAAAAATGTTTCTTCTTGCTCTGCAAACCAGTCCTCCACAGCTTTCATAACTCCCTCTTTGGAAGAAAATTTACGACCTTTTAAACTTTTTTTCAGTTGAGGAAAAAGATGATAGTCGGGCGGAGCCAAATCTGGTGAATAAGGGGGGTGTTCTAGTAATTCTAACCCTAAATCACGAATGTTTTGCATGGCAACATGAGATTTGTACACTGGGGCGTTGTCCTGTAGAAACAAAACAACTTTGGATAGCTTTCCGCGTCTTTTCTCTTTCATTGTTTCCCGTAAAGTGGTCAGTAATGTCAAATAGTAATCTCCAGTTATTTTTCTACCCTTATCCAAAAAATCAATCATAAATACTCCATGGCAATCCCAAAAAACTGAAGCAAGAACTTTTCCAGCAGATTTTTGGACACGAAACTTCTTAGGTCTTGGAGAACCAGAGTGTCGCCATTCCATCGATTGTTGCTTTGTTTCTGGATCGTAGAAATGTACCCAAGACTCATCCATAGTAACAATTCGGTTTAAGAAGTCTACATCGTTTTCAAATCGAGCACAGATCGAACGCGATGCTTCTACCCTTGAACGCTTTTGGTCAACATTCGGGGACCCATTTTGCAGAAATTTTTGTCAAGTCCAAATTAACGTGAACTATATGATGTGCTTCAGACATCTGTTTTAGCCCAATTCGACGGTTCGATAAAATCATGTCATGAACTACATCGATATTTTCGGGGACTGACACAGAAACTTGCCTTCCCGATCGGTCATCATCTTCAATGAAAAACCTTTTGAAGTTTGCAGTCCAATTTTTCCCAGTCGCATACGAAGGACATTGATCACCAAGGGTATTAAGCATATCATCGTATATCTGCTTACCTCTTAACCCTTTTAAATACAGGTACTTGATAATGGCTCGATAATCCAATTTTGCGATTTTTACAATTTCGGTGGACATCTTTTTTTTCAATTTATTGCGTAACTCTGGTATACTTTTTTGACGTCGAACTCTACACTAACATTTCTAATAAGTTATTGTTCGTTGATATGGTATCGCAATATTTTGTTTATGCATGGAACTGGTCTAGGCTAACTAGATATCAATACATCCTCGTATTTTCTTCCACGGTGAATATCTTCTATTCGAAATCTCAATCAAGAATTCCCAAACATTACCACCAAATCCCGACGAACCAAGCTTTCCCCTATAATTGCTCCTTGGAGTTTCCTTCCCCCATTCCAAAAACCACAAAAATAAATGTCATCATCCCTCGATTCTCTCGCGAGACCGATAAATAAGGGACCGTATTAATTCTCCCCCCGTAACACACCTATTAGCAAAGAACCTCGACCGTACACGCCCTCACATCTCCCCCGAGATGTGAGGAAGGTCCGAAAAATTCGTCCGGTAGGATTCGGGGTTAATAACTCCGAAAAAAAAAACATTATTTCTTTAATTTACTCCGGACGCCGCCTAGCGTTTCTCGCGCTGCGGGAATTGTCCCAGAAAAATAAGTTACCGAAGTTAGTGTCTTGGTCAGGGAGGGTAGGGTCAAGATCTAATATTTCACGTGCTTTCCACCTCTCAGGAGAGACATATCCGAGGAAAACGAGGTTAGTGGTCGACCTCACGGTTAAGATGGAGATAAATGTCAAGATTTGTGATGAATGTTAGAGTATAAAGTTCAGTTTATTAACCCGATTGGACGAAAAAACATTGCAAAGCACATATGATCTATTGGTCTGAGAGTATAGAAACTATCCAGAAAGGTGATACATTCAATCATGCTACCACATTGACAACTTTGCCATTTCCTCTCATATATTGGACCAGTATTTACTCTTTTAATTGTTCCTGGTATTCCACACTTGTTCATGATATACATACTTAAATGTATTTAATACACTGCGCAAAATTATTAACGCACATTATGGAAATCTCAAATTTATTCTACAACTGAAGGTGTTCTCAATGATAATTATTTTTATCAGAATTATGCATGCATATGTTATCCACTTTGAACGTTTTTCTTCAATACAGATGTTTTCTCCCAGCAGGAATAAAAAAAGATGATATTATCAGATTTTGAATGTATTGGCTCCATTCTAAAATCAGTTGTTCTCGATCAATTCTAGTGATCAATAGTTTTTATTTCGTTTGATTTTCTACACTCGATCGCTATGCAACGCCAAACACGCATTTTGACCCAAGAGGAATGTGCCCAAGCGGTAGTTTTGCGAGAAGAAGGGTGGACATACACAAGAATTGCAGAAAGGTTTGGAGTTTCCCATACAAGTGTGTCCAGAATGTTGCAGCGAGTCAGGGAGACATGTATGAATGTCCGAAGACCAGGACAGGGTAGACCACGGGTAACAACTGCCATTCAAGAACGTTACTTGAGAGTTTCTTCGTTGAGACAACGGTTTGCAACCGCTCGCCTCCTTCAAAATCAGCTTGAGCAAACTCATGAGGTGCAAATTAGCACTCAGACAATAAGAAATCGCCTCAGAGAATATGATTTAAAGCCTCGTGTCGCGGCAAGAGCCCAGCTCTTACCCTGACCCATCGAAGGGCGCGTTTGGATTTTGCGAGAGAGCATAACCATTGGGAAGAGGCCGATTGGGAAAGAGTTCTCTTCACAGATGAGTCTAGATTCTGCCTCTACCATTGCGATCGACGTTCTCTTGTATACAGACGTCCACATGAAAGATATGCTCAGTGCAATTTCCTGAATACTACTGGTTTCGGGGGAGGATGGATTATGGTATGGGGTGGAATATCTTTGACTGCTCGCACAGACCTAGTGGTCGTTGATAATGGAGCTATGAATGCTGATAAGTATATAAGGAACATTCTAAAACAGCATGTAGTCCCATTTGCCCCATACATTGGTGAAAATTTCATTTTTATGGACGATAATGCCAGACCCCATCGTGCGCGCATCGCTCAGGAGTAACTTGAAGAGGTTGAAGTCTCTCGAATGGAATGGCCAGCAAGAAGTCCAGATATCAATCCGATTGAGCAGGTTTGGGACAACCTCAATAGAAGGCTGAGCAGTTCAGAAAATCATCCAGCTACGCTTAATAACTTAGGAATCCAACTCGGAGAAATCTGGGAAGGATTAGATCAGAACATTTTAAGATCACTCATTTTGAGTATGAACCGTCGTTGCCGAGCTGTAATTAACGCAAGGGATGGAAATACCAAGTATTAAATCACTTATCAGCATTTCAGTATTTTGAAAATTGTTCATTTCTCTTCTTTCACATAAGATTCGGTGAAATCCTGAATTTTTCTTCCATTTAATTTGTCTTGTTTTGTTCAAAACCTTCCCGAGAGAAAATAAAAAATAAGTTATAAAGTCAATGTAGAGTTAACTTTCATTAAAATTGAGATTTTCAGAATGTGCGTTAATTTTCTTGCGCAGTGTACAAGGTATACAGGGTGAGTCTTTGACCTGTTCATATATTTTAACTATAGATTCCTCTCATCGAACGAAACAATTTTTTTCCATACCATTTTTCAAAATTCGGATTCGTTTGAAAGATACAGGGTGTCGAAAATCAATGAAATTAACACTTTTCTTTCCATACATATATTTGGAACCGATTTTTTGAATGAACTGAATTGTAGTTGATTGTTTACTCTATTCATGTTGCATATTTCTCAATCAAAACTTATTGAATATTTCTATACAATTGTTTGAAGATGAAATCAGCAATCTGGCATCGTCTTTCCATAAGTTCTGTGAAATATCACAGAAGATGGGTAAGGTTAGGTCATTGACCTCGAATCCTATAACGTAGGTTTATAGAGTTTGGATAGGTTAGTGATAAAAAAAAATTTTATGAGATAATTTTAGAATATCGAGGAAAATATGAAGAAATTATCAGTGTTTACAAACAAATCATTAGGAAAATCGAAGAAGGAACTCATTTTGGTGGGAGAAATATAGCTCTTCAATTGCCGAAATGAGCAGACAAAACTAAGTGTAACATTCTTATTACAATAAGATTAGTGCTTGAGTATTTCCTAAATGTATTAACCAGACCATCTAATAATCACCTCAATTTCAATCGGAAAATATGAACTTTGAGGTGTTTGCAGAGAATCGTATCAGGCACTTATTTGGCCCAATTTTTTTTTCAAATGGCTTTACAGGGTGACAAGAAAAATTCGGACAAATTTTGCTGTGTTCTGGAACAAAAGTATTTCAGCGCAGCCAAATAATTTTTATTCTCTTGGTTTCTCTACACTTTCCTGTACTAATTTGTGAATTTTCAGTTTGATATAATTTCATTTCACAGAGTTTCGGAATGTCAAACAAACGTAGTGCGATTTTGGAGCTGTTTCGTCAAGGTAGGCGTCAATGTGAAACTGTTCGTTTGCTCAATGTGCCTCGACAAACCGTGAACGATGCAATTCGTCGTTTCAAGGAGCTTGGCCATGATGGTCGTCGTCCAGGAAGTGGTAGAAAACGCACTGTCAATACACCTAGCAATCGCAACATCGTCAAGAAGCGCGTCAATCGAAATCCGAGGGTTTCCATGAGGAAAATACCCTGTGAGACCGGTATCAACCGCGAATCAGTCCGTCAAATTGCCAAAAAGGAGCTCCACCTCAAGCCATACCAAGCTCCAAAAAGTTCAACTCTTCACGTAGGAAAATAAGCGCGTACGACACCAAAGGTGCCGCCAAATCCTTCGTCTCGCCGCCGGTCAGCAATGGGAGCGAATTCTTTTCACAGACGGGAAGCTTTTCACCGCAGGACAATCCCACAACCACCAAAACGACAGTCTGGTCCGTAAAGGCTCCCGGTACATCGGCCATCGTCGAACACCGTCAAAATCCGCAATCCGTCATGGTCTGGGGCGGAATTTGCGGCAGTGGTAAAACTCCCTTCGTTTTCGTGGATCAAGAGGTCAAAATCAATTAAGAAGTCTACCGCTGCGACATCCTCGAGGCCGTAGTACTTCCGTGGGCCAAGCAGCACTTCGGCGATACGCATTGGACCTTTCAACAGGACGCAAGAATGGTGTAAGACCCATTTTCCTTGTTTCATCTCATCTGCAGAATGGCCTACTCACGCCCTACTCACCGGATCGCAACCAAATGGACTACAGCGTGTCGTCGATTTTGGAGCACAGGGCTTGTGCTGAAAAACACAAAAATTTGGAGCCTCTGAAGCAATCTCTGCGACCGGGAATGGAACCGATTAACGCCCGAGGAGCTGCGGCCCATTGCCGAAAATTTCAATGAAGCGTCTGAAGCTGTGTATCGCCGCCAAAGGAAGCCACTTCGAAACGTCTTAGATTTATTATTAACAAATGTTCAAGCTATTATTATTTGTTATTGTTTGGATCAATTTCTTCTGTTTAATAAAGTTAAATGAAAATGAGTTTGTCCGAGGTTTTTGTTGTCACACTGTATCTCTAACACAGCCGAATTCGGAAAAATGAAGTATGAAAAAAAGGCTTGCTTTGGCCTCAACAATCTACAGTTAAAACCCCGTATGAAAAACATTTTTGAAGACAAGCTTTTGTAATAACAACACTCATCCGCCATTTTGAAGTCGCCATCTTGAATTCTTCAATTTTTGAAGAATCGTAATTTCGGACGCAGAAAATCCCCAGATACCAATTTTGAATATACAGGGTGAGTCTTTGACTTGTACATATATTTTAACTGTAGATTCTTGATGCTAAAGGAAACCTTTTTTTCATTTTCCATTTTTCCGAATTCGGCTCTGTTAAAGAGATATAGCCATTTAAAAAAAAAACTGAGCTTAATGCGTGCCTGGATCAATTCTCTGCAAACACCTCAAAGTTCATACTTTTCGATTGAAATTGAGGTGATTATTAGATGTTCTGGTTGATACAATTAGAAAATACCGAGGAAAATACTCAAGCACTAACCTTATTTGAATAAGAATGTTACAAACACGATATTTCCTAACAAAACACTTAGTTCTGTCCGATCATTTCGGCAAATGAAAAGCTATATTTCTCCCACCAAAATAAGTTCCTTCTTCGATTGTCCTGTAATTTTCGATGAGATTTAACTCAGGACAGCATTCAGATTATTCTTGAAATTCATGATTTTTTCCTCTAATTCAATCTTATACAATTAGGAATAACTTGAGAACGACGCGTTTTATTGGAAAAATATAAGAATACTTCTGTTTTCTAAAGTAATTATTTCTTTCGAAAACGTGAACCGTTCATCTTTTTTAAGTGGTTTTATAGTATTTTTGCGTGAATTTATAAGTCGACTATACTGTAACTTTTTTACCAGGAGAAATATGAAATAAGTTTCAATTGAGGAATATGCACCATGAATAGAGTAAACAATCAGCCAAAATTCAGATCATTCGAAATAGCGGTTCCGAATATATGGAAAGAATAGTGTTAATTTCATGAATTTTTGACACCCTGTATCTTCCAAACGAAACCGAATTTTGAAAAATGGTTTGGAAAAAAGTGTTTCGTTTGATGAGAGAAATCTACAGTTAAAATATATGTACAACTCAAAGACTCACCCTGTATATTCTAACTGTAGATTCTTGAGGTCAAAGGAAACCTTTTCTTTATTTTTCATTTTCCATTTTTCCGAATTCGGCTCTGTTAAAGAGATATAGCCATTTGAGAAAAAAAGTTGAGCTTAATGCGTGCCTGGATCAATTCTCTGCAAACACCTCAAAGTTCATACTTTTCGATTGAAATTGAGGTGATTATTAGATGTTCTGGTTGATACAATTAGAAAATACCGAGGAAAATACTCAAGCACTAACCTTATTTGAATAAGAATGTTACAAACACGATATTTCCTAACAAAACACTCAGTTCTGTCCGATCATTTCGGCAATTGAAAAGCTATATTTCTCCCACCAAAATAAGTTCCTTCTTCGATTGTCCTGAAGCTTAGTTTATAGACACTAATAATTTGTTCATATTTTCCTCGATATTCTAAAACGATCGCATAAAAAATGGTTTTTCACTAACCTATCCTAACTCCATTAACCAAAGTCATATGATTCAGGGTCAATGACCTAAGCTTACCACATTCTCTGTGATATTCCACAGAACTATAGAGAAGATTGTCGATTTTCTCTTCAAACAATGCGAACTCAAGAAAGCAGTACGTCCCCTATCGTTAGTGGATGAACTATCACAATCGCTAAAGGCGTCTAGGCGTTGCTCTTTGAAAATGCCAAAAGAGTAGTTCTGATTCTCGCCAATATAGCGCTACGTTCCTAATTTCAGCTGAAGGGGAGAGAAGGCCACTCTTCCCTTCAGAAGGCCGTAGATGTACCCGCGATGCGCTGTGCTCCAACCAGTCCAACCTAAAACGTTAGTCAGCACGGCATAAACAAATTTCACGCTTTATTTATTTACATAGAATGAAGCAAACAGGTGATGATTATGTAAATGACTTTCAGTGAATTGATGTAATAGTAGTGTCGTTCTGGTGTCGAGTTATATTGTTTCGATAGATATTTTGCTGAAGGACCGGTAACAATGAATTTCAAATAGAAACTGCATATATAATGAATAATTTCATGCTTCTCAGAATTCAATTTTATGTCCCACGAATGTGGAATTTTATTATCACATATCTCTACATCCAACTTTTTTCATCATAGAGATTTTAGTCTTGACAAAGTTGAAAAACATTCTGACAACGTTGGTAACTTGTTGGGAGACCAGAGAAAAATCATATTCGATGAGATTTAACTCAGGACAGCATTCAGATTATTCTTGAAATTCATGATTTTTTCCTCTAATTCAATCTTATACAATTAGGAATAACTTGAGAACGACGCGTTTTATTGAAAAAATATAGGAATACTTTTGTTTTCTAAAATAATTAATTCTTTCGAAAACGTGAACCGTTCATCTTTTTCAAGTGGTTTTATATTATTTTTGCGTGAATTTATAAGTCGACAATACTGTAACTTTTTCACCAGTAGAAATATGAAATAAGTTTCAATTGAGGAATATGCACCATGAATAGAGTAAACAATCAACCAAAATTCAGTTCATTCGAAACATCGGTTCCGAATATATGGAAAGAATAGTGTTAATTTCATGGATTTTTGACACCCTGTATCTTCCAAACGAAACCGAATTTTGAAAAATTGTATGGGAAAAAAGTGTTTCGTTTGATGAGAGGAATCTACGGTTAAAATATATGTACAAGTCAAAGACTCACCCTGTATGTAATCGGATCATAATTACAAGACCCATCCGCCATTTTGGGGCCGTCATTTTGTTTTTTTCTGTAACAAATATTTCATGATGCATTGTCACCAGAATTATGTACACCTGCCAAATTTCAAATCAATCGGACGATTAGAAATGTGTCATATTTAACTTGCAAGATTTTATTATAGACAGACAGAAAGACAGACAGACAGCGGGACAGGTGAAACTAATTGAAAGCTTGTAAAAATAGAATTCTGCAACATATAAGTTAAAGGTCCCACTTTCGTCGCCATTCGTACGAACCCCAAAGCGTTCGTCAGTCTTCAGCCCATCTCGCCCGCAATAAATCCGACCGAAATCTCGCCTCATTCCGACCCCGGACCTGTGGCGAGACCAGGAAACAAGCCCCCGCGTCGCATTAACAACTTGTGCAGGGATAATAACAATTCCCAGGACGGCGCGTCCAGGAACAGCAAAACTCCGAAGCATTCTTGGAGTTTTCTTCGACGGCAGGTGACGGGAATTCTCAACGCGCCACGTAGGCCACTTTGCGCCGCCCCCGCGTCTCGATACCGCGTTTCACCTGAATTATAAATGTTCGGGAGAGCCGTCGAGGGAATGCTGATGGTTATGATATCGTTAGGGCGAAGATACGTGGATTAACGGTACAGTGCCGGAAGATTTCGGCGACGAGATTAATGCGATAGAGCGGTCCTGATTGCCTGGGATGAATTTGAATGTTCGACGGGTCGAGGGTTATTGTGTTTGGCGGATTGGGCAGATACGCCAGTCAAATGTAGAGAGGAAGGCCTAATTTGGTAGTTTTGGTTCGGTTGCCTTCGATGCGGATACTGCGAATAGCGCGGTTTGGTTCGTTGAGCACTACTATTTCGGTTTACATCGAAGCGATTCGAACTAATATCACAGAATACCTAACTACACAGAAGCGTCATTCCGCCTTCCCGCCAAAACTTTATTTGATGACGCTTGTGCCATGCTAGGTAGTACAAATGTCAACGTGAAATTCAAACTTCCTGCTGGACCCATAGAATTATAAATAAAGTATAGAATTATGTCACAGAATACCCTAAATTAGTTAGGTATTCTGTGATTATCCGCTCAAAAATGACATATGTACTACCTGACAGGGAATGAAGGTCACGAAAATTTGCCCCTTGAAGATCAAAGTGCCGACGCTTAGTGACGCTTCTGTGTAGTTAGGTATTCTGTGCTAATATCGAATAAACCACTTCCGTTGCCTCAAAGGACCCCGCACTTTTTCTATGGCAAATGGCGTTCCGTCCAATTTTCTAAAATTTTGGTATAATGTAGCACTCGACCTACTGATGAAAAGTGTCCGTGGCCCCAACTCAATCTTATGACTAGTTTTCGAGAAACAGGGCGTTGAAGTTGAGAATTACCCACTTTTACTACGCTCGTATCTCGGAACAAAATAGAATGAGCTTCAATTTTTCTGAAGAAACATTTCATTACATCCCCAGAGAGCAACCATATAGAGGAATATGACCGAAAATCGTTACGACTACAGGGTTATCCATAATTGAATGCATGCCCGATTTTGAAAGTATAAAATATGTCAGTTTCAGAGCGAGAACGTTCACAAAATGAACTATTACACTAGATATGTTGTTGTTACATCGAAAAAGTCTGAAATACCCAGAATTTATACCGGGTGAACCATTATTATAGAAACTATTCTCAAGGAAGTTCAAATGGACACCCTGTATTTATAGGTTGATTCAAGGTGTTTGTTTAATTTTTTTAGAACATGAACATATCATCATGGACTTCAAAGAATACAGGGTGATTCAGTCATGCAATGAACTTTGAATCTCCAGAAAATACACAAAAACCACCTTTTTTTTCATCACTCTCTATTTCAAGATTAACTCCGATGAGGCGGGAGTTTTCTTTCACCACTGTGCTTGATATAAAACATCAATACGGCTGAGAGTTTTCATCCACTTCCTATGACCAGATTTTTTATGTTATATGAAAATTATGCATTTATGTTATTTTATTCTTATTCCAGCATAAAAAAATATGGTCATAGGAAGTGGATAAAAACTCTCAGCCGTATTGATGGTTTTATATCAAGCCTGTGCTTGATATAAAATGTGGTGAAAGAAAACTCCCACCTCATCGGAGTTAATCTCGAAATATAGGGTGATGAAAAAAAAATGTGGTTATTGGGTATTTTCACTATTTTCGTGAGATTCAAAGTTCATTTCATGACTGAATCACCCTGTATTCTTTGAAGTCCATGATGATATGTTCTAAAAATATTAAACAAACACCTTGAATCAGCCCATAAATACAGGGTGTCCATTTAACCTTCCTTGAGAATAGTTTCTATAATAATGGATCACCCAGTATAAATTCTGGGTAATTCAGACTTTTTCGATGTAACAACAACATATCTAGTGTAATAGTTCATTTTGTGAACGTTCTCGCTCTGAAACTAACATATTTTATACTTTCAAAATCGGGCATGCATTCAATTATGGATAACCCTGTATTCGTAACGATTTTCGGTCATATTCCTCCGTGTGGTTGCTCCCTGGGGATGTAATGAAATGAATAATTGAAGTGCATTCCATTCTGTTCCGAGATACGAGCTTAGTAAAAGTGGGTAATTCTCAACTTCAACGCCCTGTATCTCAAAAACTAGTCATAGGATTGAGTTGGGGTCATGGACACTTTTGATCAGTAGGTCGAGTAGTACATTATACCAAAATTTTAGAAAATTTGACGGAACGCCATTTGCCATAGAAAAAGTGCGGGGTCCTTTCATGCAGAATCAAAAGGACTGAACGAGAATAAATTCGCTATCACAAAAACGCTTATATCTTTTGAACCACTGGACCGATTTCGAAAATCAAACTCATTTTCGAATTATCTTCTAATTCTAATGATAACTGTTCTTACAATAAAAAACCAGAACTATTCTTTACAATTTTCATGGATTTTTTCTGGAATTCTTCCCATCATGCTTCTCATAGTGTTCTCAGTCACTTTCTGGGATGCTGTCTTCCACTTTTGCTTGAATTCCGCTAATGTTTTCGTTGATTTCTTAGTCTTCTTCAATTCTCTTTTTACCAGGGCCCAATATCTTTCGATTGGCCTGAGTTCTGAGCAATTTGGTGGATTGACCTCTTTGGGGACAAAAACCACCTCATTAACCTCGTACCATTCCTTGGTGGCCTTACTGTAGTGGGAAGAAGCTAAATCTGGCCAAAAGATTGTTGACACATCGTGCTCACGTAAAAATGGTAAAGTCGCTTCTTCAAGCATTCCTTGATGTATATCTTCGAGTCAACAGAGCCTTGGCCAACGAAAAACTTGCTCCTTTTCCCACAAGTGCCAATTGCTTGCCAAACCAGGAATTTTTTAGGAAACTTTGCTTGTTTCTTCACGCGAAATTGTTCGTCAACATTTCCACGAGAATCTGCAGTATAAAATTCCTGACCAGGAAGTTGCGAGAAATCAGTCAAGACATAGGTTTCGTCGTCCATCACGCAACAGAAAAAATTTTTCAAGAAATCTTTTTTTAATTTATTTGCTCTTGATTTCGCTTCTTGATTCTTCACAGCGTTCCTGTCCGGCACTTTCTGCACTTTGTTTGTTCTAAGCCCACAACTGACTTGATTTTCTGAACGGTTGACTGCGAACAACCCACTATTTGGGTCACTTTCCGTCCTGAAAGGTTAGGATTCTTCTGGAAAAGGCTGATATCTTTCTCCACTTTTTTTGGGCTATGGAACCCCTTTTTCCTCCCGGTTCCTTCCTTGCGGTTAATTGTAAGATCTTCGTTGAAGCGCTTAACAACTCTTGATACCGTTTCCGGATGAACGCGAGCCACTTTTGCGATTCTTTTGAAGCTCCAGTTTTGATTATTTTGAAAGAGTTTCACTATAAATTCTCGTGTTTTCACTTCGCTGGACATTTTGCGACAGAGAATTGGAATATCTATTAAGTAAATGTTCCTCATGTTTCTGACGTTCATAACAAAGCTAACTATGATCAAATTTTGTTTTTTTCTCAATTGGTTCAAGAGATATAGGCGTTTTTGTGATAGCGAATTCATTCTCGTTCAGTCCTTATGTATATCGATGAAGGCTTTCACTCTTCAAATCTAAAGTATTCCGGGTTTTTTAGCCGTGGTCCATTAGGAATTTCACCTAACCTTTCGCCTACAACTGTGGTAGGCATCTCCAGAGGTTTCTCGATTGTAACCCGACGAATGACTGCTCCGAACTGGAGATGTTACTAGATACCCCCGCTGTAGGTAGTCATCGCCACAACCCCTCCCCCGGTGAGACCGTTCGTTTCAAGTATAAATGATCCTTAAATATCGGGTGTTTTTTTAGAGTGATAGAATTTTCGATAGGGATAACTGTGATTTGACAGAAGGTAGAAGCCATGTTGTTTTGACATTTCTGTTCAGTAAGCAATGGGCGCGTTCATCGGACTAAGCAGCTACCGCTCCGATCCATCGGTAACAGTTGAGTAACATCGAAGTTTTATGAACGATCTTTACGCTCCATGCTCCTTCATATGTCAAAGCCACATGATTTTATGCCGTACTCTTGTTTATTTTCCATTTTCAAATGAAACTTTAACCTATCACCATCAACAAACTTCACGCTTTTGACATGTAGCATGAAAATAGACCGCTCGAAAAAATGACGTCCGCTCCAATGTAGCGCTCAGGTAGCATAAAGGTTCATCCGACTTTTTCACAACAGTTGGCCAACTGTTGAGTCCGATGAACGCGCCCATTGACAAATTATTTTGGAAAGACTCACGCCTCAACAATGTTTACAAATTGTTGAAATATAGAGCACTTAGTGAAATTTATGGTTTACTTGATCGTCCAACAGTGCAGCTTTTTCATCGAACTATCGATAGATTTCGGACAACATTATCTCTACTCGATTGAGCAACGACAACAAAACAAAGAACTGTACCTACGTACTGAAGAAAATATCGTAAGTGATAGTGTTAATGAAGATCCATTTGTCTATTCGTCGACGTTCTCAGCAAGTTGGACTCTGTGCATCCACCACATGGAAAATTTTGCGTGAAGATCTTGGTCTACACCCATACAAGATCCAACTGGTTCAAGAACTGAAGCCACTCGACCATAATAAGCGTCGTTTGTTAGCTGATTGGGACCTAGAACACTTTTCTAACGAAAAATTGTGTTTAGTGATGAAGCTCATTTCTGGTTGAACGGCTACGTAAACAAGCAGAAATGCTATATATATATATATAAAAGAAAGATGTTGGTTACACCATTTATAACTCGAGATCGGATGGAGTGTTTGTTATGAAACTTCATATATGGATTCGTCTACGGTCTGGTTATTATAAAATGCAATAAAATTTCGAAAAAAGCGATGAAAATCTCACTTATACAGGAAATGCTTTTCCTCCTTTTGAGCGAGGCCACTAGGTGTCGTTACAGTTACGCTACCGCTTATTCGTAGGTTCTTGATTTCATATTCTCTCCGTTAGATGGGGGTGTACAGTGACTATATTACCACTATAGTCACTGTAATAGTGTGTAATTTGAGTTGCCTACAACTTTGCGCCGTTGGCCAACACCAAAAAGTCTTAGCGTAGGAGTACAGATGTCTAAAATGATTAGATTTCGTACCACGCTATTCACACATTATGACTGATTATTAGTTATTTTTATAGTTTTATTTATTCAAAATAACGTAATCGTGAAGTAGGATGTCTAGAATAATGGTGTAGGCACTGATTAGATTTTGTTGTGGCCAAATTGATTATATTAGAAATGTTTCGTTCTTTCCACTTCAGGTGGCGCTATTCACAAATTATGACTGATTTTTATCAGTTATTTCAAATACTTGAATTTATTCTGGCGAACGTGGCGTGTTAATGGTAGATAATTTTGTCAAGCAATAATGTGTGTTTATATTCCTGACATTCTGATGTTTATTAGTTCTTAGGAAAAGTAGAAAACTTTCATTAAAAAAGATGCCATTCTGCTGTCATGTCATAATTGACTTTAGCAAATCAGCTGTTGATACATCCATCAAATTGACAACGGAAAATACACTGAAATGATATTGCGGCGCCGCCACGTTGCTAATATTTTCGATTTGGTCGAACGTCATTCCATTCAAAAATTGACGGGTGCCTACACCATTATTCTAGACATCTTATCGTGAAGGTACTATATTTGACATCAGCACCATTAGATGGTGATGAATTTGTTGAGGTTTTCGCGACCATCAATTTATGTCATCTGTTTTTTTTTTCGAGAATTTCGGCCGTCGTTGTTTGAAATGGTCGAATAAAGAACATATGACATCAATTACTGTGTAATTTGCATAGGACTTATAGTACCATGAAGGTCTATTAACAGATCCAGAAGCGCGTGAATATCACAGTGAATTTTTATCGAAATGTCAAGTATATACGATTTCGATCGAGATATGTCCATTCTCATCTTTTCTCATAATTTTTAAAATGATTTTGAATTTCTGTTTGGGTAATAAATATATTTGCGGAAATCACTAAATCCAAAATTGCTATAATTGGTAATTGACATATTATTTTTATGTATCTGTTCTGTGTGACAGCTCATATCCATCGAAACATTTGACAGTTCAAAAATCAGAGAACCAAGCTGTTGATCTCCGATCACCGGTGATTACGATTTGTGAAATCCACCGTAAGTATCATTTAGGCGGAACAAAGTTCGCCGGGCCAGCTAGTTATTATTAAAACGTAAATGTCATACAATTATCATTCAAATAAAAAAAATTGGCCTCAATCTCAATCTAAATGTGTTCTATCTCAATTTAAAATCACTGAGATTCATCTTGACTCCTGATATCCCAAACTTGTATGGGATTCATTTTTGATCATTCGAAAAACGATCAAATTGTAGATCGTGCGCGTCCGAAAACAATAACAAGAAAAACAGTGTCCGCGGATGCGAATGATCAATTTCCCGTCGTCCGGTTTCCGTCGAAATTCAACGAGTTACCCTGGTTTTCCCCTGACAATAACTCAATCACAACGCCTCAATAATTAATATTGGATGATCGATGGACAAACAACATCCTGCGGCAGTTTCGATTCCGGAGGATCGACACTTTCGACTGACACTTTTCGATTCGGACTGGGTTGGGAAAAAAGTGAAAAACCGAGGGAATTGTTGTTCAAGGGACGTTGACGTTGACCCGATGGAATTTGAGGGTTGGAAAATGAGTAATGATGGTGTTGTCCTGATGTGAGAAATGGAGCTGTAGCGCATCGGGGTTTTTCTTCCAGTTATGGCACTTATCTTATATCTTTTTGACATGAGGATCGATAATCCAACCCTTAGACCATAGAAAGAGGAGACACAGAATGTCATTCATTAATTCGAGGTTTGGTGGAGCCAAAATTGAGTCAGTTTTCAATGAGTGGAAGTAGTGGCGTAGCTAGATAGTCCGGGGCCCTGGTGCAAAAATCGAAGAGGGGCCCCTTAATGAATTGTTTTCGAGTCAAAATATAAACACTTCGAAGAAGCTGAGTTACTTACTGAAGGTACAGTTGAGGAGTATACTTGAATAAATTATGTTGTTATTTATGTATTTGAGTAGGTAGGTATATTAAATTCATTATATTAATGTTACATTAATGTGGATGAAAACGAGGGCTTTGAAAACATTTTTTATAGATATTTACTATATTTACAAATATTCACAAAAAAAATGTCATTGTCACTATGACCTTCTAGCCTTATTTTTCTTATTGATACGTTAGATTATTTGGTGAAATCACAATAAGAATAAATTATTCAAGGAATGAATTCAAATTAATTATTGAGGATTCGAACCTAGAGGTCCATGAAGGCTAGATTTGAAGTCATTTATTCCTTCGGAAAAAATATGTTTATAACCTCTTTCTAGACCTACTCTTTGCGAAAGATTCAATGACTTCACTCAAATCTAGACTTGATGCAGCTTCATTTTCAATTGATAGGTATAAGCCATAAATGTCGCAGTTGAGCTTGGCTCATAGTGTTCAGCAAATAATTTTATATTATTCTTAATTTCCTGAAAGATCTTTCAGCTTCTGCAGAGGTGACAGGAAGATTGTATGGAACAGTAATATTGCTGTAAATACTTCTGTTAGATCGCATTCCAGCATTCCGTATTTCCTTATTATTTTCATACAGAATTCATGAATTGCCCATGCCTTATTCAATTCAGGTAGAAATAGGTGATAAATATTAAGAACTTGAATTGAAAAGTTGGTCCCTTTCATATCGCAATATTCACTTTGAAATTGGTCGAAGCTTTGAATTACAGTTTTTTCGTCTACCTATATCTAGTAGAAATGATGGTGAAAATTCCAAATTTTGTTGACTTTGTCATACACCCGAAACTTGAATTCAATCAATCAATCAAATCTTTATTGTACTACAGGCTTAATACAATAGCGTGTACTCGTCAGCATAAATAACACATTATTAAAATAAATATGGACATAAAATGAACTTACAGTCTAGGACAAACGATACTCATACACAGATAGGTTTGTGTCGCAGAAAAACTCTGAGAGCGAATAATATACGCTTTTGTTACAAGGAGCGCCTTCAATTCTCTTTTAAATTCAATGAAACTTAATAGTTCCCAATGATTCGGCAGTTTGTTGAAAACTGCAACCGAAATATAAGAAGGCAACTTCTAAAATTGAGAAAGTATTGTATCGAGCACTCTATTGAAAATATTCATTCCGGAAAATTCTCCCCTGCTTCGAAATCGGTGATCGGAAGCTAATTCATCGAAATATTTTTTACCATTTTTTTGGCTCTTTTCTTCGAAATGGGGATCTTCACCATATGCTATGACATTTTCTCTAGCCTTGCACTTGAAGGACTCGAAGTCACTCCTATAAATTTTTTTCTTTGTATTCGTCTCTTCTAAAGCTCTGCATACGTCGTCCAAACTGACATCGCATTTTTGTAATACTTCAGATGCATAATTGATATCAAAATTCAACATTTTTTTTAATTTCTGCTTGTTTTCGCTCTTATTTGCAAGAATTTTTCATAACTATTTCAGCTAATGCACGAATGATATGGAAAAAAATGAAATTTGATTGCCGAAATTATGTTTACCCTACTGGACCATCTAGTCGGATTTAGTTTTTTTAGATAGGTGTCCGATTCACCAGTGCATTTTGGCAATAAATCCCTACATTTGATGATATTTCGGAAAAAACATTTTTCAACAACTGAATATAATAAAAACAATGTTATTCACATAATAGATCACAGAGAAAAATCAAAGTTTGAATATTTTTCAAGTTCAAACGCGATTTGATGGTCAGCGCTTGGGGGCCCCCTGAGGTCGGGGGCCCTGGTGCACTGCACACTCTTGCATCCACGTAGCTACACCGCTGATAGTGGAACGATGATAGCAAAAAGGACAGCAATATCATTTAATACTGCCGTGGCAACATTGCAGAATCTAATTTCGAAAGGTCCAGTGGCGTGATGTTATCGGTATTGAAGAATGGAGTATATTCTAAAACTAGTTGCAGAATGGGCTCCTATTCCAATACGAATGCGAAATTCGAAAACGAGCGACGAAGGATATTTTCTCTATTTCAGTCAAATTTCGTGAAATACTGTTGAAATTCAATGAAAAACTCATCCTAGTGACTTTTGTATTGTATCTTGGCAGTTGGTGACTGTTACGAAATTGACATTTCCAAATTGACGTTTATTGAAAATTGATAGGAGCGGAAGCCAGTGCTGACAACAAAAAAACGAAAAATATAACTGAAAACAATGCTGTAATGAGTTCATTACAGCACTGTTATTAGTACTGTAATGAAAACATTACGATACTGAAATAGAGAAATGAAATTACGAGTGAATTAACTCTTTTTTATTAATTCATACAATGTTCCGAACAATCCGAACATTGAAACAGATTCTGACTTAGTTGAACAGAGTCAGCTTCAGAATTGATTACCAAGTGTTCCTCCTCTGAATATCAGAAGGAAATCTGAAAAGTGTAATTAAAAAAATCGAAGAATCTACGCCACTGTTACTAAGAATGAGAAGAATAGAACCTACCTGTGTAAACTCAAATCAGGATTCAAATAGTCCAATTTACCACGAACAAGACATGTAGGAACCATTTTTTCAACTTATTTTGCTAATTATATTCAGAAATAAATCAAAATCTCACTTTTGATACGCGATATCGCGATGACAACACTGTCCAGAACGACATTAGTTACACAAAATTGAAATAGCGGAACGAAATGAATGAATGAACTGGTCACAGATTCAGAAGACGGTGCTGCCATAACGTTGTAACATTCCAGATCCTAGGAACATTATGAAAAGAGAAAAGGGGCAACCCTGCTCTGAAGAGCTGAGGGTAGATTTGCGTTAAAGGGGGTTTTATACTTATATTTTTGGATTGTGATGTGATCGTCTAGATTGGTAGAACTCTATGTTATGTCGTAGCAATTCAGATTCGTAATAACTCAGATTAGTGAAATATAGGATGGGAAATAATGAGGTAAAATAGATAAATAATACACTAGATTGGACATAAAGATGAAACAAGAACCTTTATTCGTCCAGCACCATAGTTCGAGGAACCATAGCCATATGAAGGAAAAACGAACGGGAATCAATTGAAACTCAAAGCAAAAAACCTTCTAGCATTACAGATGATATGTTTACAATACATAGAACAATTATTAATAAGACGAGCACTGGTGATATGTACAATATGGAGCTTCCTATACTCCGGTAAGGTCATTACTGGCACAATTGTGATAAAAAGCAGAATCCAATACATCCAAAGTTATCCAAAAGGTTATAGGCATATAGAGTGTGCCACTTTATTGTTGCGCAGCGCTTTTACAGCTCCATGTGTAAGAATCCTTCCTTCCAAGTGTGTGTGTGTGTGATTCTATTCGCGTTGGTTTGGAAGTGGACAATAAACTCTTTAGATTTCCTGTTTACTGATGAACGGCCTAGGATACTTGCCGGCTCACCAAGGCCAATGACTAAGGCTTGTTTTGCTGAGGATGTTCGTCTATAGAACTCTCAGAGGGAAGTCTCCTCCACGATGCTAGGGAGGATGTTTTCCTTAGGCACAGGCGATGTAAACAGTTAACCTTAGACCTCCAAACCATGTTTCCCCTGTACGTGAAATATTATACTAAAAGCAACAACTCCAATGCGTATACCATAATGTCGAGTGAATAGTTAAATGTGCAGTAGGCCTTACGAACAGTATAAGAATATTCCAAATGGGTTGGTAGCAGAACAGAGTTCCACAATATTCAATAGAAATGCAATAATAAAGTAGAACAAGCTTACATGAGGTTAAATCCTGTGAAAATCAAACAGAGTTATTTAAAATGGGGACAGTGTACATACCAGATAACAAAGAAGCGTCTTTAAAATATACTAAAATGGCGGATTCCTAGAAGAGGAACTCCATTTCAAAGGAACACTATTGTGAACCAGAATGAAAATGAAAACAGCCAGCAGCAGTCGAGTGAAAGTGAAGTGAAAGAGAGCCTTCCATTCGTTGTCGTTTCGGAGGTTAGTTTTTCTTCCACATAATCCTATTTCTTCGATGGTCACCGAAGAACAAGTTTACTTCATGGTGGATCTTCAATATGATTAAAACCTCCTAATTATAAAGATGCGAATTGCCTAAAGTATTGCTTGAAGTCGTACTAATATTCATCATTCATAGAATTATAAAATAATATCAAATAAGTTCATTCAACGTAGTTCCACGTTTCGACAATAGACGTTGCAAAGTTGGAAGCCATGGAGGAGTCTGGCAACGGTGCATTTTATTTTATTGCAGGGTAGGAAATTCATATATGTTACAACGTACCCATCCATTATCTGAGGCAAAAACGGCCGAGTCGTTTCGCGAGATAACGGTCAAGGCTCTTTAGGATGTTATTGGTTTTATCAACACCATTGAGAGTTGAGACCTCCTTGGGTTTCAACGAATGAGTAGGGTAGAGAACTAAATATCTACATGGTCGCAGTTCCTGGAAGGCTAACCGAGCCATAACGAGCCCGGTTCAGATAATAATCATGGGTTCGAGTCACTCATCATTAATCTGTGATCAAATTCAATTCAAAATTTTCAGGGTAGGTTCGAATCTCGAATGCCGCGGTTATCTGACCAAGGGTTCTGTAAATATAGCCGTTTGAAATTGTGTGTTCTTAATAATTTCAAAACTACTGATTCGATCTAGATGAAATTTCGCATTTCGATGGAGAATCACGAGTTCAATCTATACTCCATTCACAATTATAAAATCACAACTCTGGCCTTGGAAATTTGACACATTCCACTCTTTATCGAAGTTATGACGTTTTTCAAAATATTTTCATGTTCCCAGTCAACACTATGTTGCCCTTTCTACATTCTTAGCGTATTTCTCAGAATGTGAATTTATTCGGAAAATGAATGAATTGGAAAAGATGTGATGGACGAAAATAATTAACGCTTAATGTTTATTATCCTCTTGAACTGAAAGTTCAAGACATCAATTGTTGATTCTAATCAAGAATTCATTAAAAAAAAACCCAAAGATATAAGATGAATTGATGGGTAATTACAAGAATCAAAATAATGTCAATTTTATTTTGTTGATAACTTTCGTAAAATCAATGTTAGGATATAAAACTCGGCTGTGTTTGTTCAAACAACATCTAAAGAACACATTTTTCACCATCTCGACCTTTGAAAGGCGTTTCTTATAGGAGAATAAGGTCTAAGTTCCACCTCATTAGTGAGGTACCTAACTTTTGCAAATCTGCTCAGATATCGCCAAGTTTCTTGAAAAACGTCGAAATGTAAATATTCGTCCTGGTCTTGAAAATCGTCCTCACGCTCCAAACTGGTGCTAAAAACAATAAACATACGTTAATCTTGGATATTCGGCGAAAAACTCACCTGCAAATATCGATTAAATATCAAAAATCTGCGAACAATTTGTAAACCTAACAAAATGTGGAATATCTTTGATACTTTCACTTTGATGTAAACAAAGAAACTGGCAACGTCGTTTTGTCATTAACGATATTTTCTGTGCGCGCACTGACTTTTCATCATTTGTTCTGTGCTTTTCATCAGGGGCACCAACTCCTGAAAACGAAACCATGACCTCCTATGTGATTAAATAAAAGTGAATGGAGTATACGTGCAAAATTTTATCCAGATAGTTCATCCAGAACTATCTGAATGCTAACGAATTATTGACATAAGAATCACTTATACATATTTCTGTAATGTCATATACAGGATCATCGCTGATTGCTTTGACAACTGCTGTCAATGTTTGTCAAAGCTGTCAATTTTTTTGACAGCTGTCAAAAATGTTTCGAGTCAGGAGCTTTAGGAGACCCATTTTGATTGTTGCCACTTTCAAATTCACCATCTCTGTTTTCTGATCAATATTAAGCTAATCCCCCAGGATCAGCATAATCCGCTGAAAATCCGGATAGTATCAACAAAAATGGAAAATAAATATTCACGAAATTTAAATAGACTCCCCCCTCCGATCGATTCCTCCATTCCATTATATCGGAATTAACAAACAGACAGAAACACTTCGAACAAAAACTGCATTCCCGCTCTATCCCCATCCAATGATCCCGTATTTGTTCAGTCGAAGGTCATAAACAACGAGCCATCGTTAATTATTATTCCCGGCGTAACGTAAACCGACAAATAAAGCCATAACGAGTACAGATTGGATGTCCAACAGACCAATATGTAGAATAGAAACCCCAGGGATGGAACTCTATCATTATCGTTGTTCCACAAAGGACGGTTTATCTGCGCTCACAATCTGTGCCGAACGAACGCAATTTATAGCAGAATGGTGGCTCTGTGTTCGCGAAGGGACCCATGAAGTATTGAAATTATTACGCTAGATAACCTTCAGTGTGAGCTCCGCCCGATGTGAATTAATACGTTTTGATCTGTTAATCATCATTATAATACCTTCACCGAATATTATATTACACAATTAGCTCCTCTTCGGACGTCGGAAAGAAGGAAGAATTTCATATAACTAGCTCACTCCTACGATTTGTGATTGTACTTAGACCATAGAGATATATTAAATATAGATAAGACCTTTCTTTCAGTTAGCTGTGACCTATTTCTGAATCCCGGGTAGGCACAATACCCCAACAAACAATCAATTCTCTGAATGTCAACCATAGAAATTTACAATTCACATTCATGATGACATACCACTTCCCCAACGTCTCATCCGGTTCATTAACCCCCAACAAAACCTACCCCAAACCAAGTCACGTCTACCTCTTGGACTGGAACGCGTCCCTTCAAACGGAATAGCCGCTAAGTAACGTCGGGCATCAATAACACAACGGTTTGTTTGTTCTTGCATTATCGTCGGACCGTTATGAATCGTGATTCTGAATCAGCCGCCGCTCTATGGTCCGCGCGACAATGTAAACATCGATGAGGAACACGGAACATTGCATGCGGCGTTACGGATGCGGCTCGATGGTCGCGTCGCCCTAACGACCCGCCAGCAACATTACACCAAAATTATCGCCTTTGTCGCCGTACAATACAATACATAAACTGCATTTGTTCCAGATGTATTAACATCCATGCGGGATCCTTTGTCACGGCATTATGGCCGTAATAAAATAATACTGCGGAGATGTTTCTGGTCTCGATGGTGTCGCGTTTATTCGTGCCCGTGGAGTCATAGAGGTAGATTCGCGAAGAGAAGTTAGCAACAAGTGGATAAGATCTTGGGTTATCTTTTTGTATGTTGTACGTAGGTTTGAACACAGACGTTTTATAGCGAGTCATATAATATGGCAACGCTGCTTCTGGGCGATGATTCAGTGTGAGTGGCGTTAATGTATTCGAAATATTTCGGTATTGAATTGTTGAAAATAAAGATCCACCTTCGCAAACACTCTACATCTGTCGAATTAAGTTCTATTTAATGAATTCCACCGTCTTTTTTCGTCCGTTGAAACAATAATCTATCGAAAAATAAACTTAACCATATCCTCAGTTCTCCTCACCCAGCGTTGCCTTGTTGACGCCCGTTCATAGCTGGTGATCATAGAACTTATAGGAAAAATAATAACAGTCGCATTCGCCAATTTGTAACATTGTGATTTTAACCTTACATTAGGTAATTGGATTTACTTCAACTGACCATGTTTAATATCGTTACTTATGCAGGGCCCCTCACTAATCCCATTCAATAGATATTCCAATATTTTCAGACTTTCGCTGCTTCTGGGCGATGATTCAGTGTAGGTGGCGTTGATGTATTCGAAATATTTCGGCATTTTAAGTGTTGAAAATAAAGATCCACCTTTGCAAACACTCTGCATCTGTCGAATTAAGTTCTATTTAATGAATTCCACCGTCTTTTTTCGTCAGTTGAAACAATAATCTATCGAAAAATAAACTTTACCATATCCTCAGTTCTCCTCACCCAGCGTTGCCTTGTTGACGCCCGTTCATAGCTGGTGATCATAGAACTTATAGGAAAAATGTTAACCGCCGCATTCGCCAATTTGTGACATTGTGATTTTAACCTTACATTAATTGGATTTAGTTCAACTGACCATGTTTAATATCGTTACTTATGCAGGGCCCCTCACTAATCCCATTCGATAGATGTTCCAATATTTTCAGACTTTCGCTGCTTCTGGGCGGTGATTCAGTGTAAGTGGCGTTAATGTATTCGAAATATTTCGGTATTAAATTGTTGAAAATAAAGACCCACCTTCGCAAACACTCTACATCTGTCGAATTAAGTTCTATTTAATGAATTCCACCGTCTTTTTTCGTCAGTTGAAACAATAATCTATTGAAAAATAAACTTAATCATATCCTCAGTTCTCCTCACCCAGCGTTGCCTTGTTGACGCCTGTTCATAGCTGGTGATCATAGAACTTATAGGAAAAATGTTAACCGCCGCATTCACCAATTTGTAACATTGTGATTTTCTCCTTACATAAATTGAATTAAGTTCAATTCATCATGTTTAATATCCCAACTTATGCAGAGTCCCCCCACTAGTCCCATTCAATAGATAATCCAATATTTTCAGACTCTCCTTTCAAGTCAGCCATCCCCAAAGAATTCTCTTCGGGCATTCCCGAAACCATAAATAAGCCGAGTAAACGAATCTGTGGCTTATAACACACGGTTCCATATTGTACTCGAACTAATAGAGCGTGAGGCAGATAAAAGTCTGCCCGGAACAGAACCGAGTCAGCAACTCCGTCGAATTCTTTCGGATAGGACGCAAAAAATCGGGGCCCTTTTCAGACAGTGAAATATTTCCGCACTGAAAGACTTTCTGCACTTCTTCATTCCGGATACTTGATGGCTCGATATAAATGCATAGAAATCCTGTGCATCTGTGGCTCGACGTTCGAATGAGACCATCGAAGATTATCGAAAATCAGGTTGACAATCCGTTGAGTTAATTTATTTGTGAACAAACTAACCTCTTTCAATATGAAAAAGAACACAGAGTTTCCAAAACTACGGTGTCCAAGAGCAAACAGTAAAGGGTACAAAATCAATTTGTAAACGCAAGCACCATTCACCTAGTCCAATCAATGAGAGTATCGACGAAGAAAAATGATCCGATTAGGAACGATTTAAAACAAGTGCAATCGTTATTGATGAGCAATCAATCTGTGGGTTCATTACTTGAATGGTCTGACTCGATGGTTTTTGTTCCATTACGAACAGCTTGGACGGTATCCATCAGCGTTCCACTCCATTATACCGTGGCGTATATGGTTAACGACAACGTTCATGCATAATTTATCTACGCTTCGTTAATATCGAGCCGATCCGGTAATTATTAGTATCGGGGTGCAGCAAATATAGAGCTATATACTGAGGTAATGGACATAAATCGGTTATAATATGCGGATTTAACATGCTAAGGACGGTGTAGCGACGATAGTCTAATGGGGGCTTTAGTCTGGAATATAAAGACATTATTGGTTTATTATTTGATCCTTTCGTATAGAAAATCATTATTCATGTATTGTTTGATATCAGAGTTAGCTATGAGGATTGAGTGCACGTTTCCAGTTTCAAGGTCATGGGAAAGTCAAATTTGACAGACCATAGAACCGCACATAAGACCACTGAAAAAAATTTTGTATCCCCCACATAGAACTTATACATTATCATTATTATAAGTTTTATGATCCCCCAGATGCAATTCTGTGTTCCGGATAGGTTCATAGATTGAAAGTTGGTGACTTCCAGACCGATCAATTCGAAGCCGGCTCTGCCCCCTGGAAACTTGCGTCTTCCTCGAGATGGGCGGGAAAACAAACTAACGTTTTCTATCTGGAAGTCCGTAAATCTTTAGCCGGGGGTTTGAACAGTCGCTTAACTGGATATGGAGGCAAACAGGATAGCCCGAAATTAAATTCCGAGCCAGAAAATTAAACACAAAAAGCTAATTTATGTGAGCCGGGCGACAAACAAAAACACACGTCGTCGCGTCAACGGAATGACGGACAGTCGCTGGAGATGAAGCCTTTTTACGACGCTAATTACTTTTAAAACGCATGAAGGGATTTTTTGGCTCCGTCATGTTGGCAGCTTCCTACGCCATTCACGCTCAGCGAATTTTATACGATGAATTTTCCACAACAGCCGGTTTGGATATGATGACGGGCTTCTTGAAATGAATCCTCTGCGATAATCCGCCCTGAATGCATATGTTTCATATTGAAGATGCGGTGTCACTAACTTGTTTGTGCCCCACAAGCGTTGAATAATCGTCGCATGAACATGAAATTTCATTCTTCATTATTTCCAGGGTTGAAAAGAAATTCTCTATGAAAAACATTGGCAGTTGACAACTGAAGCAAGAATTTCATAGAACTTATAGTTCAATGAAGAATTTATACATAAATATAAATCTATGATGGCTTCCTCGTTTCAAAAATCTATGTTCTTTAAGTTAGGTTAAAGATAGATGCATAGAACCAAAGATTCTGTCACTGACTTATAAAATTTGGACAATCCCCTTATCTCGTTTGCTGCAATATTCAGTTTGATGAATACCCAATGTATCTGTCTCTATTTGCGTGTTCATTTTCCCAGCAACATCAATACCAACCTACCAGTAACAATCGCATCAACCCCAATGAAGCCAATGTCTCATGAATCCGGATTCCGTTACATCCCTCCACTCCTCCAGACCTTCGAATGCAGATCCCGTCCAAAATTGGAAACCGATCCCTTAAGACGTTCGACCCGCGTCAGGGGTTTCCTCTAATGCCCACAGATCGGCAGCAGGAGGACAAATTGTGCAGACTTCGCATCTGACAACATTGGCCCTCTATGATTACCGAATTGGCCGCAATCCGTTGCCCCGTCTTCCTGCACGGATATTGTTTTGCTTGGTGCACGCCGCAGCCCTGATTAATCTGTCTGTGCCAAACAACTAATGACAAATGGCGGTGTTTGTTGGCGGACCTCGATTACAAACGGTTCTGGGAAGTTGGCAGGATTGCTGGTACAGATGGCTCGGAATGTCTCGTCATTTCTTACAGCCTTCAGAAAATTATGAAACGATGATCGTTCTCTCTGTGAGCATGTGACGTGGTATTCAATGGTGGTTTAGCTGAAGTCATAGATTTAGGGTATCTATGTCAACTAACTATGAAGTACTAACTATGAAGTATACATATGAGCAGTCATGTCTCGCGGTCGAGGAATTTCTTGCACCCAATGTTCAAGTAAAATTGACAGAAGCGACGATTCTTTAAATTGCAAATCTTGTGATAATGCTTATCATATTAAGTGTATTAACTTGTCAGTCGAAGAATTCAACAAAATTCGCGAAATTGGGGCCAACAAGTGGATGTGTGAGGGTTGCCGTCAACCCCAACCGAGTTCTTCAAAAGCCTTGGATGGTGGTACAAAAACTGATACATATCTATTGACCAGAGAAGAACTCATCATGATGAAGAACCAAATCGTGAGTGAAATTTCTCTATTATTCCTTGGCGAGTTCGAAAATCTGAAAGAGATGTTGAAATCCCAAAGTAAACAAATAACAGATCTCACCGAGCAAATTTCATTCTTGAAGAAATGTGATAAGACTGTTATCGATGACACGTGTGTTATCGATAATACTAATGATCTGATGCACCGGGTCTCCCACGATGAATCATCACTGCCGCTCACCCGGAGTTCCAACATTTGTCTTTCTGATAATGAATTAATACGGAAACCTGATGAAGTGTCTAATGTGGATTCAATGCTGAATGTGGAAAAGCCTTCTGGGTGGAGCGTCGCTAACAACAAAAAGAAAAGATCAAAGAATTTCAATGGTCCAAACGCCTCGAACTCTAATCGGAAAACTCCAGCTTCTGAAAACCTACCACCACCTAAGAAAAAACAAAAGCCCATTGTTGGGACACTAACATCAACTTGTTTATTTGCTGTTCCGAAAAAAACCGTAACTCACATACATGTTACTAGATTGGGGCCGCAGACCACGGTAGCAGATCTGCAAGACTTCTTTAGCCAGCATACTCTTGATGATGTTTCCATCGAGAAACTCAACTCCAAGCAACCAAAGGTATATGCATCGTACAAGATTACACTTCCGTCAGAACATCTTGATAAAGTAATGAATCCAACATTTTGGCCTTCTGGTGTGGCAGTTAACAGGTTTTTTATGAGGCGTCGATCAGAGAATCTCAACGGCTGAGAGGCAATGCTGTTCACAAATCAAAGCAAATAGACTCACCAGGCACAAGTTCAAGATCTTCTGCAAGTATCCAAAAACCCCATTCACTAAAAATTTTCCAACTAAATGCACAGGGTATATCTAATAAAATTAATGATATCGAAGTTTACCTGGCCCTCAATAATCCAGACATCATGAGTGTCGCTGAACATTGGTGTAGTCCGAATGAAATATCGTTTATGAGCTTGAAAGGTTATGTTATAGCTGCTTCATACTGTCGACCTACTAGACAGCATGGTGGAACAGCCATCTATGTTAAATCAAATTTTTATTTTGAACCTATCCCAAATATAGGTAAATTTTCTTTGGAAATGCAATGTGAATTTTCTGCAATTAAATTGAAATATTTGTACAATAATGTCTGCATTGTTAGTGTCTACAGGCCTCCCTCTGGTAATTTAGAGTTATTCGGTGAAACAATGTCTTATGTTTTGGATTACTGTCTCACGGGCTCGGACCCTGTCTTCGTCTGTGGCGATTTAAATATTAATTATTTTGAGTCACGTAGCGTACTAGATTATCTGCTACTAGAGTTTGCACTGAGCATTACGTCAGAGGTTGCTACTAGAGTCTTTACTAACAAATACGGCGTTACTAGTTCCACAAAGATAGACTACATCCTGACGAATGTCAGCCGCGATTTGATAACTGTCGAGGTGGTTGATTCCAACATCGGAGACCACAGAGTTATAGCTCTTACCTTTGATTGTCCTGAACTCGACAACGTGGTGGATACTACTTTACGCACATTTCGCTGTCTGTCTGAAAGTAACCTACAGAGCCTATCGTTGAAGGCTGCCTCTGCTCGTTTTGACGGCATATATCAGGAAATGGATTCCGATGGCAGTTTCGAACATTTCTACAACATCTTACAATCCCTGCTGGATTCTACTTGTCCGATCAAGCAAAAAAAACGTGCCATTGATTGCAGGGCCAACTGGATCTCTGGCGAAATCAGGCTAGCCAGCAGAAATCTCAAGGATCTTCATTGGTTGTCTCGAAACTTAAAATCTCAGGAAAGTAGGCAACTTTATTCATTTGCTAAAAAAGAGTACAATGCTCTGTTGAAGTCAACAAAATTGAATTTTCATAAGAATTTATTGGATTGCTCTAATAATAAAAACAAAACGATCTGGAGCCTAGTTCGAAAGGAAATGGGTTCCACTGGCTTTAGAAACGATATCGTATTAAAAGTTCAGGGAAGGATTATTTCAGATCAGTCTAGCGTCGCTGTTGCCTTCGGCGAATATTTTTCAACAATTAATAAAATCAGTGTTGAGAAACATTTCGGAATAAACCGATCTTATTCATGTACCACTCGGACACTGACAGTAAACAACTTTTTCTTTTTTCCAGTTGAGGCTGAAGAAATAAACTCAGTTTTAAACAAATTGAAAAATAAGAACAGTAGTGGGTTAGACATGATCCCAGTTAAGGTTTTGAAGATATTAGCTCCATATATTTCTGAGCATCTCGCGCATCTCATTAATGTTTCGATCTCTTCAGGGAGATTTCCTTCGATACTTAAGACGGCAAAGGTTATTCCCATCCACAAAAAAGAAGCAGTCGACGACATAAATAATTACCGTCCCATTTCATTATTAAGCTCTTTATCTAAAATTGTAGAAAGATTGGTTTACGATAGAATGTTGCAGTACTTGGATAAATTTTCATTCATTACGAGCTGCCAGCACGGTTTCCGAATCGGTATGTCGACGGAGTCCGCGGCGTGTGATCTGGTGAATTTTGTTTACAAAAGTTTGGACGATGGAAATTATGTGGCGGGGTTATTTTTTGACCAATCCCGTGCATTTGATTGTTTGAATTTCAACTTCATTTTGGATAAATTATACAGTTTAGGGTTCAGAGGTATTTTCCTGGAATGGATCAGAAGTTTTCTAACCAATCGCTGGTTAATTGCGAAAGTAGGTCAACACAGCTCAGACAAGTATCCGGTAGAAATGGGTGTTCCTCAGGGTTCGGTTTTAGGACCTCTCTTGTTCATCCTTTTTGTGAATGATCTGCCGGATTATATCGTGAACCATTTGTTACCTGAATTAATTATTAAGATTGTCCTATTTGCAGATGATACCTCGTTCATCATTTCTGCACGAACTTTAAGCACACTAGTGGCGTGCTGTGAATTGTTGGTAGAATGCTTTTCTGATTGGTGTACCAAAAACTCCCTCATCTTGAATGTGAAGAAGACTGAACTAATATATTTTCAAGTAAGAGACTCAGATCACCAGTTCTCCTTAAAACTAGAATCTGGGAGTTTGAAACCCTCTGACTGTATAAAGTTCCTTGGCTTGCACATCCATAAAAATCTGACCTGGAGAGATCACGCGGATTTTGTTTGCAGGAAACTGAGTAGCTCATTCTTCGCCCTGAGACGCATCAAGCTTATACTACCACTCGATTCTCTGATAAATGCATACTACTCACTAGTTTACGCTCACCTCAACTACAATGTTGTTCTTTGGGGAAATTCATCTTTCAGTCATGCAGTATTTATTGCCCAGAAGAAAATAATCCGTTTAATTTTCAACTTAAATCCCAGGGAGTCCTGTAGACCCTCTTTCATCAATAATAAAATAATGTGCCTTCCATGCATTTATATTCTCAGCTGCCTATTGTACACTCGAAAAAACATAATTTCATTGAATAAGTGTTCTGAATTTCACGATTATAACACGAGGCATAAAGAAACTCTCTGTATTCCAAAACACCGAACCTCTAAATTTCAGCAGTCATCTATGTATAGTGGCATCAAATTTTTTAACCATCTGCCTGAGAGATTGAAGGTTTTGGAGTACCGAAGATTCAAGAACGAGATTAAGGCCTTGCTACTCGAGAGGTGCTTCTACGGCGAGGATGAGTATTTTAAGGCAGCTTTACATTAGATTGTAGTTGTTTGTTTTCTCCTTTGTATGCTTTTTTTTTCGTTGTATTTGCTTTTCTGACGTTTCCTATACAAATGTATTTGTCTAAGGGATGAATAAAGTTATTATTATTATTATTATCTTCAGATGTCAAGATTCACATCACAGATCATAGAACTTATAGTAAGTTCTATGTCAGACTCACAGATGCATAGTTCCTATGCATGTATGTCACATATTGCCAACATTGTCGGATCAAATATCGAAATTAGCGAGCATTTGGGCAAAATGATACCGCTCTCGTTTCTAGATTACTCGTTCTAGCGCCCAAACCTTGTTTGGTAATGTACTGAAAAGTGTATATTAATCCGTGACAGTGTGCGTAGCTCGAATTTAACATGTGTAGCGGTTGTTTAATCTACACCCCTTCAAATGGGGATTACGTGAAAGCACCTTGAAGGGTTATTAAAACGAGAATCTGGGAAACGGTGGAAAATTTCGGGCGTAAATCCGAACTAGTTTACGAGTGGTAAATTTGGGAATGCGGTCCGTGTAGATCGTGCTAATGCGAGTTAAGTGACGATAAACGGGGAGATGTTTGATAGAGATTAATTAGTTCTTGATAACATCCAAACGAGGAAGTTTTCGTGGAAATGCTCATTTTTCGGGAGTTATTCCAATGTAATGAAATTGTCTTGTTTAATCTTACTACAATACTACATTTTATTTTCACCCAGAGTTTCTACATAAACAATTACTTTCTCGAGTCCCAGCTCCACGACGTCGCTAGGAGCATAGAATATTCTATGCTCCTAGGACGTCGGGAAGTATTTAAAAAAAAACGCGATAAACGTCGAAAAAGGCGGAATCGGGGGAACTTTCAGGGCTGAAGTCTCTTTTCTTGGGGCACCTGGGAGACAACCGAAAACTGCTACGGAAAGAGGAAGGACGGCTCTGATAAAGCTACGAAAATTCGAGTCTCAAGTGCCCCCAAACGCCCCCCACGAGTCTACAAAGTTGGACGTTTCGCGGGAATATTTTCGATTCCGAATGGTCACAGACTTTTTCACAGAATCGACGCGGCCTCGAATGACGTTTCATAGACGGACACTGAAGTTTTATTTCAAAATGCAAATTGTTGGTATTTAATCGCTGTTTGATGTCAAGTTATTGCTCGAATACTCGAGATTAACGTTTGTTTTTCCTTTTTAGTCTAAATTCCGGTCGGATGAAGCATTTTTGGAAGCTAGATGGAATGTTTACATTTCAGGTTATACCTGTGAACAGGAAAATGAATAAAAAACCTATTAAGTGAAGAGAAGTCTATGAGAGATAATGAGGTGGACGGCTTTTGCGTTTTGGGAACATAAACTCAAAGAAAGAGTCACTTCCCCCCCATTTTCCTTGTAACAATCTTTCCCTCCCATTTATATTCTCATCACAAAGCTGTTCGGGCGACCAAATCAAATTCGGATCCGTCAATCACCTCGGAGTAATATCGAGCGAGAACAAAATCAAATTAGAAATCCTGATTGAGGTCCCGATCCGAATCATATTGGGGGACCGTTCGGATTCCTTTTTGATTGGCGGGGGACGATGGGGGGGTGCTGTTTCCGAAGGGATCGAAGGATAAATTGAGTGGGGACGAAAAATACGCGGGATTATTCGGATGAGATCCGTCTGATGAATAGATTTACGAGGTGTAAGAGGTCATGGGCCGAACGAGAGATGAATAAATGATCGTTTGCTATTTAATTCGTCCTTCCCAAGAAATCACTGTGACGTTTCTCGATTAGGGATTGTTCTGAAAGGGTTGATTCATTGTGAAATCTTGAATAATGGGGATTTAGTCAATTTCATATTCCTTCTGAATGACAAGGGGCTTTCTTAGTGGGAACACTGGGAACTCCTTTGTCCAGCATTCATTTGCGACAACACTTTGTCTGTATTGACTTGTCGGGTTGGTGAGCGATTCAAAACACTGCATTTTGTATTTTATTTATTGTATTTTATATAAGAAATCATTTTTAATCGGTAATCAGACAAATTTTCGAATTTCGGAAAAAGTTTTCACCTCGAACGGGAGTCGAACCACGTATCTTTGAATTTCCTCGACTCCCGTTCGAGGTGAAAACTTTTTCCGAAATTCGAAAATTTGTCTGATTACTGATTAAAAATGATTTCTTATATTTATTTCACAGACATTAAAACTTCATATCAATATTGTATTTTATCACATGAGTAGTATAGCAAGCGGGGTCCTGGGACTGAGGATGGCCATGTCCATCCGGAGCCGAAGAACCTTGAGGAAATTAGCTGAAGAATTGGTCAATGACCAGAAGGGGTTGTAGAAGAAGATGTCACCTATCGAGAGCGTTAAAAAAACCTCGAGAGGTCAATGACCGGAAGAAGTAGTAGACGTGTAGATGACGTCAAAGCTGAAGAATTGGTCAAGGACCAGAAGGGGTCGTAGAAGAAGATGTCACATAAAAGTGGACCTATTGCCACCTGTCATACTGATGTCACGTGATGGACCTGTCAAATAGTACCTGTCAAAAATGACAGGTGCTAAAAATGATAGGTGTCAAAAATGACAGGTCTCAAACTTCAAAAGTGATGAATGACCTATTGCCACCTGTCATACTGATGTCACGTGATGGACCTGTCAAATATGTTCCGATTAACCTGTCAAGACCTGACAAATTTGGCCCATCAAGATTGCCCAGATTTGTCAAGACTTGCCACACCCTATGACGTAACAATGACCACACCCAATACAAATAAATGAAAAATCGAGCCCAGCTACCTTTAAACAGGACCTAGAAATCAACCTCCAGGCCATCATTATTAAAGCTAAGCGTCCACATGTCCGCATCGGACGCATCGGACGGATCGGATCAAACGGATTTCGGTATTCTTTGTATAGAAACTCGTGCAAGCCCGTCCACAGACCCGCACCGGACGCATCGGAGCATCGGCATTTCTGCAATGGAAATCCGTAAATCCGATCCGTCCGATGCGTCCGGTGCGGACATGTGGACGCTCAGCTTAACATATATTAGCCGGAAAAATTGGTATAGATACAGTTGTTTCGAACTTGATATTAATCGTACGGGTCAAGGTTGAGAATATGAGAATTATACAATTCTTTTGCAGACAACAGCAGAAATTTTCTTTTATTCGAATATGACCGATGACGGAGGTGAAAAGTATCAAGTTATTGGATATGTTGGGAAATCAATTGAAATATTAGATATGGAGCGAATTCAAAAGAAACTTCAATGTTGAAGAAATATTTTGTTTTATTTACATGTATGAATAAACGATATATAGGTGAGGTAATAGGTACATTTTTTATTCTTAAAATTTAATCAATTTTCATCATCATCAAGGGTTTCATCACTGTCATAATCACTCTCAACGATTTCTTCAGGAAGACTATACATCGTTCTAATTAAACTTCTCACATGAGCTGGAAGCGGTGTTTTTTCCAGAATTCTATTAACATCATTGACACTTAATAGCCTTGGATTATTGCAAACCTTACACATCATGAGAAAGTTCCTTCTGATAACTGGTCTTTTTTTGAAATAGGTAATTTCTAGGATTATTACACGATTAACTTAAAACGAATAAAACGATCTATTTTTAGCAGTGCGACAACCATAGATAAACTGACAATTAGTCACAGATAAAAAAAACACAGAACAACAAACAGAACGCAAACTCGGTCACAGATCGCCGTCGACTGTCATCTAAAATCCACCCAGGATAGAGCGCACTCTGGTGGCTCAATTAATGACCATTTTAAACTAACACAATGTCGCGCTTTTTTCCTCGGTGTTTTAGACGTGAATCTCCAGTATTGGCACATTGGTTCAATTCAATAGAATATTTTGAACTTACGACAGTCACGAAAAAAAATTCCAATCAATTCGGCAGCGTTACCGAGATAATACGAAAAATGTATTAATGTTTCAGTGGTAATACATTGATTATAGACGAGCCACAAAAATCATTTATTTATTCATGTGAAAGTCCTATATCCATCACTGCAAAACATAATTATAAAATTAATGGATCATGTAATTTCAATTATGTATAATAGATCATCTGATTATATGAAATCGTAACGAATACGAACACATGTATCAATTTAAAACTGGCCTGCAGCTCTAATAAATCAATTAATTAATTAATTATTAACACCCAAGCATTCTGTTGGTGAACAAAAATACATAACTGATCGATCAAATGTAGGTTTAGATTCAGAGTTCAGACTGTAGGCGCATTCGGTATTCCCTTCCGGAGATGGATCGGACACAGAACATCCAATAATTCGGATCTCTCTCTGGCTGCAAGCAAAGCTGAAAGAGAGGAGAGAGAGAGATCCGTATATCTTAGAATAAAGAATCAGTATTTTATATTCTATGATCCGTATTTATTATTAGATGTTCTGTGTCCGTTTTCTCTCCGGATTGGTAATAACGAACGCAGTATCTAGGAGCATAGAATATTCTATGCTCCTAGGCAGTATGTGCTAGGAGCATAGAATAACTGGAGGGAAGGCTTCATACGCTCGACAGATCATTTTGAACTGCCAATAACGGCGGAGGTTAGAGTTTCGTGTGACGCCCGATAGATAACGCTGAGATCCTTTATTCAGTAACATGTCAGATATTTTGTTCTATGGCGCTACAATTACAAAGAATATAATGTGGCTGTCATTGGGCGCGTTCATCCGACTAAGCAGCTACCGCTACCGCTCCTTCAAAAGTCAAAACCATATGATTTTTTCGATTCGTTGTGTCAAAATTACTAACTAATTTGACACAACGGATCGAAAAAATCATATGGTTTTGACTTTTGAAGGAGCGGTAGCGGTAGCTGCTTAGTCGGATGAACGCGCCCATTGTTATTGATACATTTATGCTTCTTTTTAATTGAAAATGGCCATAAATCATAACATGGACAATATTGATGACATATCATCGCTTTATTCTAATCAACTTTTTATGCGCAATTTTATGGGAAGTCTGTGATCGGTAATAAATTTGTCAAAACAATATCCTTATCGGAAAAAGCGAACATTCAGGTAAGTATTATTATTATTATACGGGAAGACTGAGGTTTTATCTGTTCTCGTGTATTATACGCAGAATTGTATGGTACCCCGTTTACATTCCCTCTGCTAACACTTAGATTCGGAGCGGGAAACAGATTTTTCTTCCTATATTCAATCTGATCCTTGTAGCCATTTCTTTACACGTGCTATATGCATTATATTGTCGGATTTGCGAAAAAAAGTATGTATTGCTTTCTTTCAAAAGAATATATATTATGATATAGTAATAAATGGGACCTAATAAGTAATATCAACGAATAACCATTAAAGATAATTTTATTAAGGATAGCCATGTTGTAGGAAGAAACGACGTTGTCGCCATCTCGTGACCTTGCGGCGAACTGACAAGTTCGGACGTTTTTGGCAGTTCATTTTCGTAGGGGAGCCTTCTCTCCAGTTATTCTATGCTCCTAGGTATGTGTTGTCTACTGAAGCTGAACGGGGTCAAATATCCATTTTAAATAATGAAAAACCATTAGTTCGCATTGAAAACGTTTCAGTGCGAACGTTAAAGCTCACAAACACAGATATGGGCACCCACACGTTTGCTGCAAAGGGACGTGATTCGATTATCTACATCGATATTCGCAAAATCCATTTCCATTTTTTCGCTATCGGCCGAACCGTCAGCATTGTAATTATTTGAATGCGCTGCAAATTGGTGGGATTTCAACGTCAACCCAAATGCGCTTGTTAATTTTCGGAATTATTATTTTTATCGGGTTTCGTACCCGGACAACGGCGAATGCCAAGTGGAAAGCATAATATTTCGCTCATGTCAACACGTTTGGATTGAACGAACGATTATTGTCACGGGTCCGCTGTTTGTGAATGTGGAAAATCACGGATAATTTCAATGCAATCGTAGGGTTGATGTCGAAGAGCCTGAAATATACCACGTAATGAAAATAGGAACTAACCAAAAATGAGGATCATGTTCTTATCTTAAGTTAGGACCAACTGATAAATGTGAGAAATGGACTAGAAGAGATCTAGTTTCCGAAGTACACCACCAGGTGGCACCACCACAGCAGGATAATGACAAACCGGTTTCTGGCTTGTTAGCCTTCATCAGTGGTTTTCTTCAACACTTTCGGCTACAGCATATTCTCGGCTGTTCTTGAGCGACGTGCACGGGTTTTATTCTTCACATCACTTACTTTTCCCATAAGCTCAAATTTTTCCACCAATTTCTGTATTGAGGTTCGACAAGGTGCTTCACGACGACCCAAAAATGTTCGAGTTTTACAAACCGTCTCTGCCAAATTTTCACCATTTTTATAGTGAATTTCATTGGCGTACCCAGGGGGGGGGGGGCAGGGGGGCAGCTGCCCCCCCCTTGAAGATAAAATAAATGTTAATTTTCCTGGCAAGTGGGAAATAAAAAGACTAGAAATTTTCTTGTGCGCTGTGGGGTCCAGATGTTGAGACTCTCTCTCGAACGAAATCTGCTCGACTGTTTTCGAGTTACACCCATTATCATTCAATCAATAACTCTAAAATACGATCGAATTTAATTTTACTGAAAAGTATATACCTAAAAGGAAATGATGCGAAATTCGTATTTAGTATAAGAAAGCTGAAAAAATTCAGAAATTTTATTTTCATACCTAACCTATTCGTCAAGTTCGTCTGAAATTTTGCTAAACTATTGAGTCGACATATTTATTCCAAGATACCAGATTTCAGTTGGATTGAATCTGAAATCTTGAATATATTGTGACATTAACATTTCGCATCTGCTGAATCATTGGGTGTAATTTAACCAAGAATTATTTGGATCTACGCAATCAACTTCCAAACCCGCTTCATGAATATCGAATCTTTTTTTTTCCGAAGTTATTGTGCTCTCGAAAGGCAAACCTAAAGCTTATGTTATGATCAACATAAGAATAGAATTCATCATTAAGTTCTCATTTTTGGAAGTCTCCAACTGTTTTCAAGGAATCTGTATTTATGAAGGGTGATTCCACCTTTCACCATTTTCTTGAAACTATTCCTGTGGAGAAATGTTCGCAATTTATCTTGAAAGGCAACTATGAATGCAATCAGTCACAATGTCTTTTCTTTATTTTTCAAAATTTGACGAAACGGAGAAAAGATGTACCATTTCAGAAAATTTTGACGACGGAGCTCCAGTCCATCTACCGTCTGAATATTGGTGCAATTTATAATTCTTTTTTGGGATGAGTTCATTAAGCCCGAAGAACTGAAAAACTCAATTTGAGTAGGTAAAAAAATAGCAAACGTCACTAGAAAACCGGCTCGTAATTCAGTTCCGAGGAAAATATATTGTATTCAGTCGTACTAGTTTATTTCAATGAAATCTGGTATGCAAACTTTTTTTTTAATTCTTAGACAAACTCTGGTAATCTTGAAAAATCAGATACAGAAAGAACCTTATGAAGCTAAAAACAACAATTACATAAATTTCAAAATTTTCTGTTTAGACGTTTTTAGTTAGCTCATAGTCGGGTAAGAAATATCGACCTCCGAACTTTTCACAAACGATTAATTTTACATCAACGAGACGATTTCAAGCTCCGAAAGAATGCCAGATGTTGTTTTGAGTCAAACACTTTTTTATGCATTCCTCAGTGCACCTGCTCCGTACGAGTATGGCTTACAGTGTTGCCATTTACGGAGGTGACAACGAACTGAACGTCCCTTGGCTTTATTCCTCCATATATAAGACGGCGCACTAGCGCTGGTGGCATATAGCTGAACTGAAAGATTGTACAGTACATAAATATGGTGCGTTCTAACCTCAAAACGATTTTTTGATATGTTGATCCCTGAAGTCTCCTGAGTCTATCAATCTAAGAAACAAGGCAAAACGTTGTGACCTCCGATTTTGAGGTAAAAGCGTTATATATGAGGTGACAACGCTTGTTGAGTTTATATTTTGGAGGTGACAATGACAATTAATAACTATATTATATATCTAGTCAATTTTGATGATTTTTTGTTTCCATATACCCGACCGACCATCTTCTCAGCTATGAGCTGCCCCCTTCTAGCTGAAATCCTGGGTATGTCCTTGGTGCATTTCAATAATTTCAATGCGTTTTTGGAGCGCGCATCGTTCCATTCTCATTGATGGCGTAGTTTCTACTTGTCGAATGTCAAAGAAATGCCGCTTCAAAAATGATATCTACCGAAATATCGGGCTCTTCCAAATAACACCTCTTATTGGAAAACCCTTCAGTCTGCCAGGACCAGCAACTCCAGCAAGAAAATTTTACTTGCAAAGACCACTAACCAATATGCCAGTTACCTACTCAAGCTATCGCCTCCTCTAAACTTGATCGTAACAATTCCCTACTGACCTATAATTCAGTGGCAGCTTGTCCTATGAGGCAGGTGAGGCAGTGCCTCACCAATAAACGTCGAAAATTACACGTATAAATATCATATATATATTTATTAATTATTTATTCAATCAATCGAAATTGTTTTCATTATCTTCTTCCATACGCATTTATATCGAAATTTCCCTTCATTATAAAGCAATAAAATGCGTCTCCGGTTGGGTCTAAGTTTCAGTATCTCACGATTTCTGGGTATCCAACTCCCAGTAAACGGCAGAGGCAGGCCTCACACTGCCTTTCTTTACGCGTCATTTTACATCATAGGGAACGGACGGCAGGCGAGAAAACCGCACCCCTAAACGCCAAATATTACGTTGAGTCTGAGGCTAGCCTCTCCTCTAGTCTTGATATTCTCTCGCGAAGGGCAAACTGTAATTATTCTGCACTTTTCGGGAACTAGTTCTTTAATCTATGAACTCGGGTCAGTTATCAAATTGGGTTCGATTTGTAAAAATAGTTTTATCTGTTTTTCGTGTAGATTTAGGTTTGTCTCAGTGTTCATATGATGTCTTTCAATCTTATTACTGAATTCAATTTCCATCGGGGACCCGAAGGCGAAATGTATTTAACGGGACCGATGGGACGTCACGAATTCCCCAGTTAGATGTAAACGCTCGAAAGACTTGTGATTTTTTTTATTTTTCAGCTAATCAGCAAAGTTTTTGGCGTAATTCTTATGGGGATAAATCATATATAGTTCAGGAAGTAAAGCGATCTATCCCAGATTTGAGTGAATGTCTTGAGAATATTACGCAACTGACGAAGAAGAGAGTTCGCTAGAATTAGTCATTTATAGGTATATGTACATATACAGAGTGTCCCATTAGTGAAATGAAGTAGATAATCTCATTACTTACGTCAGTTACGGAATAATTTTACTGCGAAAATGGTTGCTCTTGCACTGATATATCAGCCTAAAATGATAGTACCGGCCACAGGGTGTTCGTTTGAAGAGGTATTACCTACTGGTATTAGGTCGGTTTGTTCTAATGGCAACCACTTCATATTATTTCATCTCTTAGTGCCTAATTAGTATTTCGATTCATTGGCATCAACATTTTTCTTAATTTATCCGGCGTGGCTGACATAGGTACAACGAAAAAATTATGGGAAAGTGGAAGATTTTACTTCATTATCAGAGTGACATAAACTTCAATATTCTCAATGTTCTGGTTAATGAGTGTTTCAAATCTGATGATTTGATGGAAAGCAACTTGCTTGTAGAGGATGTTCTTAACAAGGTCCAAAATTGAAGAATTTCAATAAGGATGCTCATTTTCTTCAACTGGCTTCAAATTACTTTTTATACACACCCTTTAAAATGTTTAGTTTTCGAGTAAGATAATTCTTCATCGCTAGAAGTAAATATTTTACAAAGCAAAATGTTTCTCGAAAAAGATGACCTTGAGTATGCTAGCGATAAAGAATTATTCTAATCATCAGTTTTGCAACAGCCTTTTTCACGGCAACGCCACGGCAGGGAATCTTTTTTCCCCGATATGCCTCACCACCTTAAACTGTCACGAGCCGCCACTGCTATAATTGCATTCAAACCGACTACCTCATTACAAGAGTCAATTTTTTGCAGGCAAACCTGTTGTAACTCCAATACACAAGAACGTCACAGCCGTGTATGGGCAACCACTCACGTTAACGATGGAGTTCTGCGCCAACCCTCCCTTCAATAAAGCATTCTGGATAGCCAAGAACAAGGTCTACAAACCAGGAGATGCTGACACCTCTGTGATTGCATATAGAATAACGGTAAGCCATGAAAGAAACGAACTTTCATCAACTTTTCCACATGAATCTTTCTACTTTTTCAAACCATCAATTTCGGTATTTCTTGATGGAGGTTCACATGTTTTTTTTTTCAGAATTCCTCCGCTCCCCACTGCCACCAAGCCGTACTGTTTCTCACGAAAGTGTCCACCCTCGACGTGGGAGAATACACATTCATGGTCCGATCACCAAATGGTATATCCGAAGGAAACTTTTTTGTAAATATGACTTACGCTAGCGGATACATAGTCCATACAGAAGCCACAGTATCGTTGAATGAATCACCCAGTAACTTTGCCAAAATGTACTTTATAAGTGTTATATTTTTGTTACTGAATTGTTACTGACTGATAGGATCGCACAGTGAGGTATACTCCAAATGACATCGGCATACTATAATTGGTCCATTTGTTGTATGTCAGTGTTATCGATACAATTGATTTTCCTTCAAAATTCAAAGGATTTTATGACAGCATTGTAGATTTTTACATGTCATAGGGGGGCTGCAGTAAAAGTAGCTGTATATCATGGCCGTTTTGTGATAGTCAATTAATTGAAAAATTTACCAATAGGTGGAGTAATATTAGCTGCCTTTTATATAAAAGTGGATATAATCCAGCTCCCGAATTGATATGAACCCCAAACACATTAAAATTTCGAAAGAAAATACGAGAGTATACCATCTCAACACACATAATTGAGGAAAAATCAATTTTCTTGTATATTTTAAAAATAATATAAATGTATAGTTTTATATTGGTTCAACTTTTTACATGTATAAATCTGTTGATAGGTGAAGCTTAAATGTTAAGATGAATGTAAGTAAAAATAATAAAATATACGTCCAACTAAATGAGCCTTCTTAATTATTAAAGTGGAAATCAGCAGGTTATATAGTTATATAGTAAAAAGGGGTTGCAGTCCACTGCGACCCTAAGGTCTATTGTGCCCCCTGACAGAGCTGTCATCATCGCGCCTCCTACAGCTCGCCCTCCAGTTCCAGAGATTTGATGAAATCCAGTATCTGGGGCGGCTTCAAGGAGGATAACTCCCCACTTCTACAAGTTTCTTGTCCAAAGCTATCTTTCCTTTGGCTTGCAATGGCATAGCATTCCGTAACCAGGTGAATAGGAGTTTCTTCCTCCTCCCCACAGAATCTACACTCATCAGTGTCCGATAAACCCATTCTCAACAGATGCTTCTTTAGGCGACAATGTCCTGTGAGAAAGCCAGTGAGTAGGTGAAGTTGGTTTTTACTGAGATCCAGATATTTTTTGGATCTAGCAGTTTCAAAGTTCCGGAGGAACTTTTTGGAGTGATCCATCCCTGGGAGATTCCGCCAGAGTTTTTCTCTCTCGGTTTTCTCCTTCAGCATAAATTCCTTCTTATAGGTGCATTTTCCTATACCACAGAAGGGTTCTGGGCCAGTGAGTGGCGTTTGTGCGCCCTTTCTGGCCAGGGTATTGGCCTCTTCGTTTCCTACGATTCCCGAATGACCGGGAACCCAGATTAAAAAGACCTTATTCTTTTTGCCTACCTCATTGAGTTAATCAGCAGGTTATGAATTAGGCAATCCATCAGTCTGTCAAATAAAATAATAAAATAAAATAAACTTTATTCAGGTTACATAGTAACAAAGTCAATAAAGTATTGATTCAAATATTTATACTGAACTCCATCAAGGAGTATGGCGGATGTTCAACTAGGTACTGCTGTAGCTCTTTCTTCAAAGACTTCTCATTAAGCTTTCTCCATTCAACTGGGAGCCTATTGTATAGCCTGATACCAAGATTCTTTCTCTCAGTTATTTGTAGTCTAGTGCCTGTTATGTTCAGATCGTTTTTACATCTTGTATTGTATTTGTGGCAATCTGATCTTTTCACATATTGTCCTATGTTCCTCGCGACATCCCTGATGATTCTAATTATAAATTCAGCCATGACTGTAAGAATTCTGTATCTGACAAAGAGTGGTTTACAATGGGTTCTTGGATTTGCACCTTCAATAGCTCTGACAGCTTCCTTCTGGGTAATAAGGATTTCATACATTATATATATACATATTGCTTGAGGTCAACACTGGTGGTTTGGATGGCATTTGAAGGTTAGATCAAACGGCATAAGTACTTTTTAAAACTATTTATTGATCAGTATTGGGGAGAATAATGATAATAAGATTCAACAGAATATAAAAATAAATATATGATCTTTGGTTACATTACATTTACTAAGTGATGAAATTGACATAAGGAACTGGGGATTTGCTACTGACAGCACGTGCTAACATTCTGAAGTACTAGTTTTTCTCTTCCTCACTCCTTCTAATTCCTCTGCACCAATTAGTGATACGTCTTCTTCAGAGGAAGAAGTTTCTGAAGAATAATTTTTTATACAATATTTCAGGTGAGAACTGAATGAAATGATTGAGAGATCTGATGCAGCAACTTATAAAAACATGACAAAATTGTGGAAAAACTAGTTGATCAATTTGAAAAGACTGAACAAATGTTATCAGTTGCATTACCAGGATATCTATACATCTCACGTAACGTAATGAAGTGCTATATAAATTGCAGTAACTCACCTTGATTCAAAACATATTGTCTCCTGCTTTCCTCTTCTGTTTCATTCCTCTCAACTTTGAGGTAATCCAAATACTCCTCTGAATTGATGATTTGATACCAACTTATCATACTCACAATAGCGATAAAGAATAAGTTAGAGGTGATGCCTTAAACATAACAAACCACTAAGATCATGTTTTCCATTGAATAGAATCAACAAACTCACCTATAGCTGCAGACAGTATAGGCCAATGGAACATCACATATCTAAGGCCTGAAAAATTAGCACTGATAGTGAATTTAGCCGAATAAATCTCTATGTGCCTAGTCTGTATCTCGATATGAATATCGGACACTTTTTGACCCTGAAAATTGAAAACAATGTAATTTTATAAGAATTTAAATATGAAATAAATTTCAAAAATGACATACAGGCAAATCTGGAGCGAAACTCACTTCAGGCTCCAGATAACTAGAGAAAAGTTCAATGTAAACCTTCTGTTTCTCTTCGAAATGACTGACCATATAGAAGGGACTCAAGACGATTTTGAACAAAGTATCCAACAGTGTGCTACGATATGGAAGCATAGCAGATCTACAGGAGTTTGTGATCAAACGACCGTCAGTACTACGAAAGTCGGCGCAAACCATAAACATCCCTGAAAGTTCTCAAAATAAGTGATGCTTTACAAGTGAAGTAGTCCTACTTTACTATTTAGTAATACTTTAACAATAACAACATTATATTCTCAACATCTTTAATTTATTCAACCCAATTACAATCAGGGTATATTAAATACAAAATAAATAACAAATTTAAAAATGTCTTTTTTAGATTTTTCCTCTAATAGATGGAGAAAATAAGCATAGCACAACAAATGTTTTAGTTATAAAACAAACACAAATCAACATAATTGTAAATAGAAGAGATAAAAATCCCAAATCAAGTTTTCTTCTCATTTATTTAAAATACACCATCTTCCATTATAGACTTCATAGCTTTTGTGAATCAAACACAGGCTTATCTTATCTTTTATAAAAGCTATCATTCATCTGGACTGGGGTCAATTTTTATCAGGATTGAAGTAATTACAAATGAATTATTTATGAATAGTAAATCCAAAACAACTTTGTCGGTACTATAGGAAAAAATTCTAAACGTCCAGTGATGAAATCAATTATTAATATATGTAAATTTATGGTACAATATTCTGAACTAAATGATCAAACTGATTATTTCATTCTTTCTAATTAATTTGGAAGGCTTCAAGAACAACTCACCCAGATCTTTGTTTGTAGGAGATTCTGGCATTTCAAGCTCTAAGAAAACTTTATATGGTTGTCCCACCATAAGGGATTGCTGTTTATGATTAAAATGAACACTTCCTGATGGAAAACTGCAGATACTCCTGTGTACGTCCCATTTATCGCAAGGTCTACAGACATGCTATTGAAATATGACCAACATACCGAATATGTCCAATACTCACCTAAATGTAAGATACACAGGTTTTTCGTGTGTTATAGTAGGCACATAAACATAGTAAAATGCTACATACATAAAAATTGAGAGCCATACGACCAATGCTGTCAGCAATGCTACAATTGATCCCCTGAATAATATCTCACGTAAATTATTGACTCCTGTCTTGGTTCTCGATTTATATAAATCGACTGTATCATAAACGAATTTTGCCAATGGTAATTTGATTCGTTCTCTCGCGAAACGACGAGGAGATGTCGCGCACAAAAAAATACCAGATATAAACCGCTTCATGGTTTCAAAAACTGAAAATTACTCCACTAACATCATAAAAATTTACGCAGAATAATTTAAATACGATATCTAAGCCAGATAATAAATAGATAATACAAATCATTTTAATTTGAAAGGAAAACACAGAACACCTTAAGGAAAACAAAAGTTTGACGTTCCTGTCAAATTGCTTTGTTCGTTTGATCTACGAAGCAGTTAAAAACAGGTAGAACAAATGATAAGAATAATAACATAATTCTATGATCAGAAGAAAAGTAAATCAAACGACTCACTTAGGGTTCATTGGAACTAAAAAACCATCTTATTAGAACTAATATTTCAAACACACGGTTAACCTATATTTCTTGTCTTGCCGTTATTTCCCGCCGTGCCCTTTGCCTAAGTTTTGCCAGTGACCAGTGACTATTTATCTGCAAACGAATTTGGAACAGTCTGCTGCGTGGATCCCCAAACTCCAAGTAAACGTTTAATAATTAGTTACCCAGAAAAATTAAGTGAAAAAACATACTATCAAAATGCCCCCTAAAAGGAAACTGCAAAACAATACTGAAACCAAAAAGGCTAAAAGGACTAAATGTGAGTGTTATATATTTTAAAGACACGAGGATGTTTTCATTGGAATCGATTTTATTCCTGTGACCATTATTTACTCATTTTCAATGTTTCTTTTTTAGTCACCCTAGAGAGCAATATCTTTACTCCATCTAGTAAACCAGGAACAGTTCTTGTAACTGGTCAAAATGACGTAGGCCAATTAGGTCTTGGAGATGAAGTTATGGAAAAAAGTAGATTAGCTCTACTTCAGTTAGAAAATAATGAAATTGTTGAGATTTGTGCTGGTGGTATGCATACAGTTTGTCTGACTAAAGATGGTAAAGTAAGTGTGATCTCTTAGGTGTTGTAATATTTGTCTCCAGCATCATGCTACAATTTCATCCATCCAAGCCAATATGTATGTGAATCTATAATGAAAATACTTCCAGATATTCACATTTGGATGTAACGATGAAGGAGCATTAGGTAGAAAAACTGATGATGAAGAAAATTCTGAATATGTTCCCGGACCTGTTGAATTGCCTGAAAAAGCTATTCAGATTTCAGCTGGTGACTCCCACAGCGTAGCCCTGCTTGAGGATGGAAGAGTATTCGCTTGGGGAACATTTAGGGTAAAATAAAATAATTGTTGTTCTTTAATTCATTTAATAATTCAGCCAAAAACTTGGGACTAGTTATGATTCAACTGTTCAAAAGTGGTTTGTGAATATTTTCTTCAATTTAATAAAATTAAGGTTAGCTTTCTGTAAATTGTGGATCATTTTCCCTAGGACACTCATGGAAATATGGGTTTGACCATGTCAGGAAATGAGAGACTGCCTTATGAAATAATCAAAAATGTTGAGGTGATAAAAGTAGCATCAGGAGAAAACCATCTTGTCCTTTTGACCCGATTCGGTCAAGTTTATACTTGTGGAAATGGAGAACAGGGTCAACTTGGAAGAACGACTGAAAGACATAGTGGACGTGATGGTAGAGGTGGAATGAGTAAGGCTCAAAGAGGTAATGTAAAAATCTTTTCAATGTGTATGTTGATGGTTATAATTCATTTAATTTCAGAAAAATTGCTAGTACCAGCTTTGATTAATGTAAAACCTTCTCTAAGACTCCATTTTGATAACATTTGGTGTGGATCTTGTGGTACTTACGCTAAAGTTGCAGGATCAGATGACATTTACGTGTGTGGTCTCAATAATTATGGTCAGCTAGGTAAGTCTGTGCAGTTATATACGTAATTTGCTATTTTTCTTTCATAATCTTCCATGAAATCAAATTGCAATACTAAATGACAAATAATTTTCAGGTTTGAGCCATAGTGGACAGCAATATGTTCCAGCTCATAGTAAGATATTTTCCGATCAGAAATTGCAAGAAATAAGTGGAGGTGTACATCATACATTAGCTTTAAGCGAAAGCGGTGAAACATTTGCCATTGGAAGACACGAATACGGCAGATTAGGTTTAGGAAAAGACGCAAAGGATGCTACTGAGTTGGTCCGTATTCCAAAACTAAAAGACATGAAAGTGACTGCAATTTCTGCTGGTTCTTGCACATCATTTGCTGTAACAGAAAAAGGTATTGCTTCAGTATAATTATTCATCTTTTTCTAAACATGTAGTCCCATTTACTATTTGGAAATTTTCCATACTGAATGGCCACAACATTTTAGAGTTCCAGCGTGTGTGAAAGAGTTGTAGAACTCCAAACAATTGATCATATTTTTTCTAGGAGAGTTGTACTGTTGGGGAATGGGCACATCTGGCCAATTAGGAACTGGGGGAGATGAAGATTGCTTAGAACCTACCCTTGTTCAAGGAAAACAATTGGAACAACGGTCTGTCATGAAGGTATCAAGTGGTGGACAACATACTGTAGTATTGGCTTGTACCATTAACAATAATGAAAATGGAAAAGAATAGGATAACAAATTTGTTGTATTTAGATCCTCACGTTTACAGTGTTGAATTTAAAAACTTAGTTAATTGGTTACTGCTACCCTTGTCGAAACTGAAATTAATGATTTTTTAAAAGAAATTTTGTGTTAATATGAAAAATTCAGATATGGAGTACCAAATAATCAAATGAATAAAAAAATTGGTAACTTAAGAAAAAAAATTTATAATGCTCGTTTTTTCTTGGTAATGGTGTTTTTTATTTTGTATATATTATAAAAAGTACTAGGGATCCACAATGAGTATTCATAAAACGAAATTTTCATCCAAATTTGTTAACAATTCAAACTCGACACTTTTTTGTATAAATTAGATTGAACCAAAGTTCAAGTTGATCTTGAACTAATTACGACAAAGTTTTGTTTATTAAAACTTGTTCTTGACTTGAATGTTGACGTTGTGTTGATTTCTCTGATATTTTCTATATTTTACATGCAGTTGTGCATTAATGTGTTTAGTTTTTGCTTGTTTGATGGAGTATTACTTTTGTCTTGATAAGTACATTTTTTTATTTGCTAGTCCTGTAATCGATTTCCAATTGTATTTATTTAATGAAAAATCAATAAAGAATTAAAGATTATTAATTTCGAAGCACTCACTCACCTTGGGGGGTCAAGGGCTACAAAAAAACATCTAAGCTCTTTAAATTTTCTGGATACTTTTGAGACCCAACTGCCACGGCAAAATTGTTCCAATGGACCTTAAACTTACTTTGCAATTTTCAAGACTGTCTTTTTTTTCGAAAATAGGGATGTTGACTATTTTTTGGAAATGATTTCAATTTGTAGATAAGCCCTATACAAACACGAAAAAATATTTTCATGGAAAAAATATAGCAAATACCAATAAAAAATGCGTAAATAAAAATAGTTTTCAAAATTCCCGCTGAAACGAAGTTATTATGATGACGTCACTATACGGTAAACAGACTTCGCCGTCTGTCAAAGCGAACTGATCTTGTGTGATTTCTTGCGAACGAATCATTTGCGTAATATCAAATAATCGTGAAATAGTTCGCTGGTGATACGTTTTACTCTCTTCTGTTCTTCGTAAGTTCGTACTCGTGATGACTGTAAGGTTATAGGTTAGCTTGTTTACAGAACAGGGGCATGGCCCTCCCTGCGGCCGCCCATGGTAGGAAGTACTAAAATCAGTCTAAGTATTTTCCATATCAAATATTTCACAGGATCGGGAGAAACTGACATGATAAAAGCAAATATCAATAAATAGTATATTTCAATTCACCTCTACAACATTATGAAACAAGTTGAAGATTTCCTATAAGGAGCATCTTCATGAACTAAAATCAACATTATTTTCATCCACATTCGCACCAAATGATGGTCTACAAAAGAAATTTCAGCTTTCTGAACGTTTCGAGGTTCATAACTGAAATCACAATGATATATCTTGATTTTTTTGAATAAATAAATATTTATTTTTTCTCTACATCAACAAAATGTAAATCTTAGGATCTGATTTGAAAATTTTCCTACAATGTTTAAACAAATTCTTCAATTGGAAGATATTTGAGTCATAGCAGATCCTGATTAAACACAGCTGATTTTTAGACTAGAAGAATCGAAATATTAAAATAATTAAAGCAGAAACAACAGTAAAAAGGAGCCCTAGAAGGCTTTACGCAACAAGAAAATCATAAATTCAATTAACAAAGCAATATTAAACAAGGAAATGAAAAATAACAAACTAAAAATTGCAAAAAATAGAATCACAGTACTATCAAACCTCAATGATTTCGATATGAGAAGAAACCAGAAAAGTGTTGTGTTTTGTAGTTTTCAAGATGTACTACCATGTATTTTCATCAAAACGGCACTGCACACTAACAAAAAAAACAAAACAAAAGTTCACAGGAAAAGCAATATTCACTAACAAATAATGACCATTCATTCAAAGAATAAAATATTTTCAATCACCATCATATCACGTTTATCAAGTTCAAACAAAATAACGTCACATCCAAACATTTCAACTCTTAAAATATTCATTGAGGAAGAATCTTTATTTCATCAAAAATGCAGTAGGAACAGACTTCTAAAATCCAAATATATTTTATGGTTACTGAGTTTTTTACAAAACTAACAGACAAACGACATTGGTATAATGTTTGCCGGAATTTCCAGGAAATGAAACTGATAAGAACAGAGTAGAGGTGAGTGCACCCCAAAAAGTTTAATTGAGATTTCAAGACAAAGTTTGTTGATTACAACTTTCCAAAGACCAAATATGAGCAGATTCTTCACCTTCTGGGGAACACTACGCATTGCGAATTAAATTCATTCACTGTACAACCACCAGTCTTTTTCGTATCCTTCGTGAACATGTATGAGCAGCGCTTTTCGCCGACCATCACAATATCTGTATTTGTCCTGTACCTTCTGCTTGATGTCTACTAGGTTCTCTTGGGTGATATCCCTCTCGAGATATTCACTGAGCAATTCTGTGGCCCTTTCCAAGTCCTTTTGATTCTCCTCAAAAATCACCGACTGATTGTTTTTTTTTAAGTAATAAGCGAAGACGTAGGTATACATCAGAGTTTGCCGACATTGACAGAGAATGTCAACAGCTTTTTTCAGGAATTGCACTTCTATCCAACTCATGTTGTGTTGCTGCATTTCTTCCATTTTGTCCTTTACTGCGGCATACAGTTTGTGTTCGAACTTCAAGGACTGCATGTGATTCATATACCTGGAATTGCCATGATACAACTTCGTCTTATTAACAACAACGAGGTGGATGAAAAACCTCTCTCAATAACAGAAATATATTCCGAAAAAACTGAAAAAAAAAGGAACTGACCTGTTACAATAGAACAAGTATCTCTGCAATGCTGCACGTGATTTTTCTTGGGCGTCCCTAGCTGCTTTCGCCTCATCTTCGTCATATCTATTGCAATTGTACCATGAGCTACCATGGGGTTCCCAAGGACCTAGGCAGACCCAACAGAAATCAGCCTTGCAATTTTGGTTCTTGCACACCATATGATTACATCCTCCGTCCTTCTCAATGGTAGCATTGCATTTTGGACACTCCTTGGTGTTAGCGGCAATCCAATTCGACGTTTCGGAATCGTCGTCGCACTTTTTGATCCATTTCTTGAGCAGTTGACATCTGACGGGATCGTGCCAGTTTTCACCACACATAAAGCAAAAGACATGACCGCATCGGCAGGCAACAGGTTTTGAATCTACATAAGCAACCTGAAACGGAGGGCTGGATGGAGTTTCAAAACATATTTTCAATCTATCTTTCTCATTCATATAAAAAACGGGTATCTTTTATACCTGAATTATTCAAAACCTGACCTCTTTGTTCTGTCAAGTAATCAATCCAAACCGGGTGACTTTTCGCCCATAACCTCGAAGCAATTTTGACAGGTTGTTGGTCCAAGGTGAATATGGGGAATTTTATGCATTTTCTGAGTGAACCCCTAGGTTGTTGTGCTTGAAATTATGATAAAAAGCCTAAAGGTAAATTGACAAAGTAATTTTGACAACTTTTTCTGTTAGGAACTTGCATAAAGATTATGCAGGAAGTATTGGAGAAGCAATGTTCGTAAGAGTACTTCAAACTGCAACTTCTCCACAAGAATTCCCTTATATTCCTTGATAAAATATTAATCTGTGAGTGAAACACCCAGCCTATCACAGCAGGATTAATAAAAAATGAAAGTAAGCCAACTTTTCATTGTTAAGACACCCGATAACCTCAAAAATTAATTTGACACTTTCATATGTCAAAAAATAAGAATTAAAACGTCAAAATATCTCTTCTGTTGGCAGAAAACCTCTAAAGATGATTTGTAATTGACCATATTCACCATCGCCATATTGTTGTGCGACAATACCAACTACCCAGGGTTCTCAACAACGAATAACGAAAGTCACTGATTTCTTAGTTTAAATTGAAATGTTTTGTGTCAGTTTTTTTATGTTTAGATGTATTTCTTGCTGAACAATTACTGACACAACAACCATGGCCTCCACTATACTGATATCTACCCATATTTCCTGGATTCTATCACAAAATACTTAACCAAAGTTCACCACCAATTTTACATAACCTCTCATACCACATATCTACCATACTAATCTTAGACTTTGTCTAAGATACTAATAATCTGATAGTATTTTTGATAAACTCAATACTTCAATATTATTATTCACCGTCGCCATATTGTTGTGCGACAATACCAACTACCCAGTGTTCCCAACGGAGAAATATTGAGTTTATCAAAAGTACTGTCAGATTATTAGCACAGTCTGTGGTTTGAGAGGTTATATAAAATTGGTGGTAAACTTTGGTTGAGTATTTTGTGATAAAACCCAGGAAATATGGGTAAATATCAGTATAGTGTAGGCCATGGTTGTTTTGTGTCAGTAATTGTTCGGCAAGAAATAGATCTAAAAATTAAAGAACTGACACCAAAATATGTCCATTTAAACTTTCGCGGTCCTAAGAAATTAGTAACTTTCGTTATTCGATGTTGAGGACCCTGGGTAGTTGGTATTGTCGCACAACAATATGGCGACGGTGAATATGGTCAATTTGCTATCAGTATTCTGAATGCATCCATTCTATTCATTGGTACTGACCTTCACAGCATATGTACAATCTGGGCTGGGGCACCACCGCAATAGTCTATTACATTCCACGAAACTGTTAGTTATGAGATGTTGATATTTTAACTTCACTCTAGGTTCTTGTAATAACCTCATGGCTGTTTCATCATCAACCAGAATTGGACAATTGTGAGCTGCACAAGCAATCGTTTGGCCTACACCTTCTTCCATTACTTTAGTTGTTAAATACTCATTCCAACATTGATAACAAAAACGATGTCCACACTCTAAACCTGTCATATCTGATGGGGAGACAGTCATGAAACAAATATCACATTCTTCGTTCCCTAAGAATTTTCTAGATACTTTTGGCTTGGGGACTACTGCTAGTTTTTTGAACGGGTTGACAACGTGAGCTTCTTTGAATAAATCATCTTGGTTACCATCGTAGAATCTTTCCATCAGCTTTTCCTTGTCCCAATTGAAATAGTTCAATAAAATTCTAGTTGATGTAGCTGGTATCTGAACGACATTGTTGACCTGAACATTAAGAGCATTATATACTCACAACTTACCACCTAATTCTATTTATGCTTCAGAAAACCATTTTAATACCAACCTCTTTAATACAATCGACCATATGTTGTACAATATCTTCTGTGGATAAAACTTCATACTGGTAATCGTCATCATAAGTCTGCAGCTCTCTGTTAGCTGAACTTTCACCATCTATCGCAAAATCAACATCATCTCCACTAGTTTCATTTCCTGAATCCTCGTAATCATCATCAATGTTCATTTTACTATTCGTTAGGTGTATAGACCTGGATGTATCAAGACACTTTAGTAGATTGCTTTAGGTTGAAATGTCACTATTATGATTTTGACATGGATTTCACAAAAAGAATAATTTTGATTGTTTCATCTCACAGAAATAATCACTTTCTCAATAAGGTCTTGTAATTTTACGTTTGTGATTATTGTTGAAATATCTCGTCAAATATTACCTGTAGTGCTTCAATAATGAAGATGAACTATAAACAATAGTCCAAACTCTCAGCATAGATACTCTCACCTGTAACCTGTAATAGTGAATCAAATACCTCAACAAAAAATAATTTCAAAACTTTCGTGTTTTCATTAATTCTTTGTTATTTTTTTGTTGTATGATGAAAAGGTTTTTTTTTGTCATAGAAATTCCGTATTCTTCATCTTTTTTTGTGTGAGAAAACATATTCACCCATTCGAGCATCCTCCCTGCTGGATGTTGAATTTGATTCCTCAGATAGGGAACATTTTGCTCAAAATACCCCCGAAATCGAATCTTCCACGTGAAATTTTATGATTATTCTTGGAAAATTCAAAATGTCAAATAGAAATTTAAAATGTCAAAGTTACTTGAAGTTCTGTGGTTTATTTATATTTCGACAAGTCATTCACAGAAAATTTTTCACCGAAAGTTTGGTATTTTCAATAAAATTTTGATTTACCATTACTGTATCAAAAATGGCTCAAGTAGATTCTGATAGAGAAAAAACCCTTCAGGATTATCGAAAGAAACTCCTGGAGCATAAAGAAGTCGAATCTCGCCTAAAAGAAAGTGAGTAAAATATCTTTCATGAATTGCTCAATCTAACCAAGACTTTTTCAGTGAGAGAACAACTGAAAGACCTCACAAAACAGTATGATAAGTCTGAAAATGACCTGAAAGCTCTTCAAAGTATGGGTCAGATAGTCGGTGAAGTACTCAAGCAGCTTACAGAAGAAAAATGTGAGTGAATCTTTGCGACAATGACTTGAACTTTTGCTGAATAATTTTCATTTTCAGTCATTGTTAAGGCAACTAACGGACCTAGATATGTCGTTGGTTGCCGTAGGCAATTGGATAAAGCAAAGCTTAAAGCTGGTACTAGAGTTGCTTTAGATATGACGACATTAACAATCATGAGATACTTGCCAAGAGAAGTTGATCCGTTAGTGTACAATATGAGCCACGAAGACCCAGGAGACGTTACTTATTCTGCTATTGGAGGTTTGTCAGATCAAATCAGAGAACTAAGAGAGGTCATTGAGTTACCTTTATTGAACCCCGAACTATTCATGAGAGTTGGTATAACTCCACCGAAAGGTTGTCTCCTTTATGGTCCCCCAGGCACAGGAAAAACATTGTTAGCTAGGGCTGTTGCATCTCAACTAGATGCTAATTTCTTAAAAGTGGTGTCTAGTGCAATTGTAGATAAATATATTGGAGAATCAGCTAGATTGATACGAGAAATGTTCAATTATGCTAAAGATCATCAACCTTGCATAATTTTCATGGATGAAATCGATGCCATAGGTAAGGTTTCTGTTACACCATGTTGAAACATGTTTAATTTAATTGTCTTTTAGGTGGTAGAAGATTTTCCGAAGGAACATCAGCTGACAGAGAAATTCAACGTACTCTTATGGAGTTGCTTAATCAAATGGATGGTTTTGATTCATTAGGACAGGTAAATGTTGACTTTTTTTTCAGTGTGTTATAATTAATCTACTATCTATTGGATTTGTGTTGACATTTGAAGAGATTTCATTAATTCGACTATTTGTAGGTCAAAATGATTATGGCTACCAACAGACCTGACACATTGGACCCAGCTCTTTTAAGGCCTGGTCGTTTGGATAGGAAAATCGAAATTCCTCTTCCAAACGAACAGGCTCGTCTTGAAATCCTGAAGATTCATGCTGGACCAATTGCAAAACATGGAGAAATTGATTACGAGGCTATTGTAAAGCTGTCCGACTCTTTCAATGGTGCTGACTTGAGGTACTTTGTTTTAGTCACTGATTTATGAGTTATTTTTAATTTATTGAATTTTTTTGCAGAAATGTCTGTACTGAAGCTGGTTTGTTCGCCATCCGTTCCGAGAGGGAATATGTCATCCAAGAAGATTTCATGAAAGCCGTTAGGAAAGTTGCAGACAATAAGAAACTTGAGAGTAAGCTTGATTACAAACCAGTTTGAATAAACATTTATTTATTTTTTCGAGTTATTTGTGTAATTAAGGTATATCTTATAAGAAATTTTTAATTCATAATTTGAATAAAACCAGAAATGTGCATTTGGAGACTTTATTGAAACTTACTAAAATTTGGTTTAACAAGTTAACAAATAAGTGGAGTTTTTACTTCGTTCAGCCTCACATGTATGTTTGAAAAAACTACATTAATCATGAATACTAATGGGGAAAATGTTTCATCATTCTTTCAAAATATCTTCTTTATTCATCAGTTTTTTCTTCTTGCTCAGTTTCGGACGCATTTTCTTCTATTTTTGTTTCTATATCATCTATAATGTCTGCTATCTCACTGTGTATTCTTTGTTGTTCTTGATAGTCTTCACTTAGTTTTCGTTTTACCTGAAGATTAAAAGATTGATTTTTTATTGCATCTTAACTCTTTTTTATAAATTTCCAAAATGAAACTGAATTTATCTAAATACCTCTGCCGTTTCTTCATCCTCATGTTGTATATCTGCAACCTCCAAATGTTGGAGAATTCCTACTTCTACCTGGCCCACATCCCTTTTTTTACCCTCTTTTTTGAACTTTTCCTCATCTTCTTCATCATGTACAGTCGAAACTGTTCCACTGACAAAAGTTGGATGTTCATCGTCCTTCCAAAAAGTCTCGATCAATTCTATAAAAAAGAGTGCTCTCAAAATATTTTCTACATTGGGAAACAGAACATGAGAAATAAGATCTAAAGTGGAGGAAAACACAATGATCACAAACCTCCTTCTGTCTGATATTTGAATTTGAACCCAGTCGGTGATAGCTCGTCTTCTGGTCCCATATCGTCTTCAATAATATAAAAAAATGTCATTATTATTTCATCGGTAAATGATAAAATCATGAGAATGAAGCCTATATGCTTAAATTTAAGCAAGAACTGTTAGTGTACAAGCTTTAAACTACAATTACTACAAGGATATGTGCTTAGAAAATCTGAGTATTTGTCCTGCTTTTCATTGTCATAACACATGACCAAATTTCCAGAATGAGTGCTGAGTTGGTATTTGAACAATTATACTTATACACTACTGGAAAAAACTAAAGGATCAAAAAAAAATTCCAAATTTTTCGGCAATTTTCAACATGCCGCAACTTTGAGAGGAATGATCGTACAAGGAATTCAAAAAAAGGAAATTGTAGCCCAAAGTGTCTAGTTTTTGGATTAGAATTTCAAAAATTTTAAGTTTCAGTGGTTTTCGAGTAATGATAGAAAAATCAGCAACAAAAAAATTCTCAAAATTTTACCACTTTTTTTTTCTTGTCTACGAGCGTGGTAATTTTATTTTTGCATAATCGTTATAATGATGGGATACTTTGTTAATTCAGCTTTAATTTATTTTTTTATTGACCTGAATACGTTCACTTCTCGCCGAGATATCGGTCTTCAAATGGAAAAGGATCCATTTGTCTTTGATTATCGATTTCTCAGCAACCAATGATCGCACAGAAAATTGAAGGGGGGTTTCAAGACCTTAAATGAACTCCCATTAATGAACAACCATTGCTTATTCATAGAATTTTTTTTTCTTAATGTCTCATCGATATGAAAATTTAACAAAAAAAGGGCTTTTGGTGTTTTCTTGGAAAATCTACCGCTGGATCGAAAATGTTGAGGAAACCAATAATGTTAAGTGTGACTTTCACAGTTCAATATGTTGATAAAAACCTTACGAAGAGCCAACTCAATTCAGCGAGCCGTTTTTTTTGTTTGACTCGATTGAATTTTTGAAAAAAAATAAGGATCACGTTTTTTGCTCTGAGAAGCTCGTAATCTTCAAAAAAGGCAAAAAAGAATTTTCTCGAGCTTTTTCCACATTTTAATTGCAGATAGTTCATAAATTTCAAAATAAGAAAAATAAAAAAAACAACAAATAACATTTTTATTAATTCAATAACGGGTATTGCCACCCCTGTTTTCAATAACGGCTCTCAAACGTTCAGCCATGTTAATGCAGGCCTTTTTTAAAGATTACGAGCTTCTCAGAGCAAAAAACGTGATCCTTATTTTTTTTCAAAAATTCAATCGAGTCAAACAAAAAAACGGCTCGCTGAATTGAGTTGGCTCTCTGTAAGGTTTTTATCAACATATTGAACTGTGAAAGTCACACTTAACATTATTGGTTTCCTCAACATTTTCGATCCAGCGGTAGATTTTCCAAGAAACCACCAAAAGCCCTTTTTTTGTTAAATTTTCATATTGATGCGACATTAAGAAAAACAAATTTCTATGAATAAGCAATGGTTGTTCATTAATGGGAGTTCATTTAAGGTCTTGGAACCCCCCTTCAATTTTCTGTGCGATCATTGGTTGCTGAGAAATCGATAATCAAAGACAAATGGATCCTTTTCCATTTGAAGACCGATATCTCGGCGAGAAGTGGACGTATTGAGGTCAATAAAAAATTAAATTAAAGCTGAATTAACAAAGTATCCCATCATTATAACGATTATGCAAAAATAAAATTACCACGCTCGTAGACAAGAAGAAAAAAAGTGGTAAAATTTTGAGAATTTTTTTGTTGCTGATTTTTCAATCATTACTCGAAAACCACTGGAACTTAAAATTTTTGAAGTTCTTATCCAAAAACTTGACACTTGGAGCTACAATTTCCTTTTTTTGAATTCCTTGTACGACCATTCCTCTCAAAGTTACAGCATGTTGAAAATTTTTTCCAGTAGTGTAGAAGAAACTGGCCCAAAGCAAACCATTCACCTTTCTTTGGAGACGGAAGCGTCTCTATCATATCATCCAACATCGTGTCATTTATTCGTTTCAACTTTTGCGTCTGCTTCTGTTTTATACGGTCCCTAACAAGCTGTTTTTGTACCTCCGGCAGCACGAAATGATGCACTAAATCTGCTATCGTCTCTTCTTGTTCACTGACCTCGATAGTCCTAAAAACAAGTTTTTACTTCGTCAAACCCTTTTTCACTCATCGTAAAGCTACTGTTACTTCTCTATCTGTGCAGCCATGTTCATCTCGATTTTTTGGGATATCTTCTGTATGTAATCGCTGGCTTCATCGGTCGAAGCGAAATCCATCCCTTCGGTCACTATGTCTTGTAGGTAAAGATCAACTGTGTCTTGGTGTACTTTCACCATTTGTTTGAACATTTCGTCATGCTCTCTTCGCCTTCGAAGCTCTTGCTGCCTCCTGTAGACAAAACAAGCACACGATTGAGTAGATTTGAAATCAATTCAAGCCGTCTTGAATGAATGATGTCGACAATGCTTCTTTAGAACATGCCATAGAAATCATAATATATATACTTACTCTAGAATGCTAATTCCTTCTAGTTCCGCAGCGAAAAACGTGCCGCATAGGCAACTGATTCACAATGTGCGCATGCTCACCATTAGGAAATTTCACGTAGAACGATGCCAAGTCCATAAATGTTTTGTCGGTTCTATTTTAAGTTCAATATAATTAAACAATAAAAATATTCCATTGTGTAACAAACTTATTTTATAGCTCATGCGCCACTTCCTACGACTATTAGACACATTAATATCATAAGTGAATTGCAATATTTGTGGAATTGGTGAGAAAATCAGAGCAGTAATGTAGTAGGTTTCACTAAATAGATATAGACCGCGCAACACCGCTTTTTCTGTCTCATGGCAAATGACTTTGAAATGACCTTAGTGAAAGTTTAGGCAGGAACGGGTTAGTGTCAGTCTGCAGCCACAGTTTAGTTTACTGCATAGACAAACTAGTTTACTGGTGCGTAACTGTTATTTTCGTGTTCTATATTCTTCGTGTGCATTTTGCTTTTGTTGTGTGTTGTGTTCGATTTGGATTTTTTCGTATCCGATAAACAATGAACTGTATAGTGTTGTGGTGTCCTTGTCTTGACCCGTTCATTTCCCACTTGAGTATGTAAACTATGTGCACCTTTTCATTCATATAAACTGTTAGAAATTTATGATTTACGCTTTGCTTTTCATTCGATTGACACATATCTATCCACTCGCACCATGAGATTGGTTCTTTATATAGAAAAAGAACGCAATTCATTATGAAAAATCATGAAATCTTGTGAGTAAACCATCTTTTAATGGATAATTCGAACTCGAAAATAAAATATATTGAAGTAAAACTTTGCAGTTTCATTCAGATAAGATAACAGATTGATTTTGGAATATACTCGGAACTCAAAAAGACAAATGACTTGAAGAATGAATGTAGGTATCAGAATTCACTCATGAAACGATGCAGAGTAACGCATTGGCAGATGTACAATACATTTTCATGTTTCCACTATTTTCAGGAACACCGAAGAATAGAACTGTCCTGAAGGGATATATTAGTATATTTTGCTCATTTGATTTTTTTTCTGTACTTTACCAAAAGATTCGTTGTTTGTTAACCAGAATTTGTCTTCCTTGATCCTTGAATTAATTTTTATACCGAAACCGGGTTTTTTCAACGCCTGAAGAGGTTTTGGAATAATGAAAGATTTTCAGCTTATCCTCCAGTCGCTGATGATTCCAAATTTACCATTCAAATAGCTGTTGAAAATTATCAATATGTTCAAAACAACTAGTAAGTGACGAAAACTAATTATGAATTGATTAAATCCAACTGCAACAATAACAGCATAAAATTTTATTGAAGCCGACCCTGTTCAGAAACAACCTGATGGCACGAATGCGCATTGTGGATCACACTGAAATTTTTACAACACTTCGATCCAATTGATTTAGCATTCTAGAGTAAGTATATTATATATTATGATTTCTATGGAACATACCCAGGTGACAGCTCATAATGGATTACATCAGATTTACCTTCCAGCTTCTGCAGCCTCCCTATCATTCCTTTCCCTCTCATTCAAGAAGCAGATAGCATGAGCCCTCCTCTCATCCAACAATCGCCTTAGTTCTTTGTTTAAGAAATCCAACAACGACCCAACCACACTACCTTCCAATTTGTTCAAGGATCTTTGAAGTTTGGCGATCTGTGGATGTAATTAAAAGTGTTTTAATATTGCTAGGGTTTGCAATGAAGTTAGAGATTACCCTGTTGCGTTGTATGGCTTCTTCTCTCTGCTGATGTTTAATTTGCTTCCTGGTCTCTCCAATACCTTCTCTCTGTTCCTCTAACAGACCTGTGCTGTATTTTAGCTCTTTGATCAGTTCTCGACACTTGTCTCTACCTTCGTATATCTATAACACAAACAATCTGGTAGGCAACATCGATTGACTTCAAACTGCGTTTTCCAATAAGAGCCCAGCGTCGATTCAAGACCTCAAAGACAGAATTCGTGAGGCTATCGAGGACATAGAGCAGTGACTTTGCGATTTAGTTATGGAAAATCACATGAAAAGGATATGGTCCTGTAGTCGTGGTCGTGGTGGTCATTCGGCTGATGTTATTTTCTATTATTAACGGCAAACCTTCCTCTTTACATTGAGTTTAAATACACATAAAGACACAGCCCAGTTCAACGATTCGAAGCTAAATTTTGTGTAGTTCCTTCACCGGTTCATAGATGGATAAGTGTGTTTCAGAGAAGCGAAAATTTTTACTCCCGCATCTGGCGGTAAGTAGCTGAACTATAAGGCACTATTTCCGAAGCCGAATGCGATGACGATCAGGACCGGCATATGGAAATGTGGGATGTTCAGTATTTCATCACCTGAATTTTTTTGATGCAATAAAACGACAATTATTTTCGATCTTTCGTGAATATAAAATACTGATGTATGAAAAAATAAATGCATGCAATTTTTTCTTCATTCACAAGTATTTATAAATAGATTTTCTATGAATTTTTAAAAATATTAAATTTTTTATAAACAGCGGGATGCTTCTGTGTCGAGATTCCTTTGGTTTTTTTCTGTCCCCTGTACAGCTTCACTCTAATCAGTTGTCTCAACAAATGAATCCTGACAATCCTGTGCTTTTCCAATTCTGGAGTTAGCGGAGAGTTTGATTTTCCTAAAATATTCCTTTGAAGTCATATCTTTTCTGATTTTGTGACCATAATTTTCTTTATAACCAACAGCGCTTTCCTCATCAAATGTCTGAAATCGGTTGAGAGAATTCTCAAATGTATCCGATTTCGATTTGAAATATATGTCCAATCATTACCAAGCTTATTCAAATCATCAATGAGGAGTGCTTTTCCGCACTTACCGCATTTTTTTTTTTTTGGCGATATTCCTCATCAAATACCCCGAGAAACTTGCGATTGAGTTGGATTCTAGGGTATTTAGGGGTTCAATTAACTATTTATCCCTTATATACCTCACTAGGCTCTTCGTTGCCCGAATCCACAGAAGAAATGGTCGAATCTGTCCAATCAACCACATCAATTTACTTTCAGATTCTCTCATTGTACACGGTCGAAATCATTGTCGTCTTGGCAGTTAGAATTATCGGAACATTTTTCAAGACAACCAGTCATGACCGACTACAACCCAAATCTGAAGCATCGAGCTGATGGGTTTGGATCATAACCCCTACGCTGTCTTATTTTGGAGAATGAATTCTCGATTGGGTCCTGGTTGAGCCGACTTTTTATCAAATATGGAAATGTTTCCTTTGTCTCCTCCCTCAATTGAAGGATGCTACTGATGATTTGTATCAAACCGTTGAAACAAAAGGGAATGTTTTTCCCAACTGTCCAAGACTTAATGAATTCAATTGATTCCGTCAGAGTTTGTATTGCTGATGGCTGATAATTTCCCTCAAATTTTTCATTCGAATTGAGGCAGTCGAAAAGATCATTCATTTTCAGAATGAACTGAGTAGTTGAATTGGCACTTCTCGACCTCAGCTCACCAGTTGCAATGACTGTTCTCATAGCCGAATATAAAGTTCTGATGAAGATCTGCGTGGCCTATTCAACCTTCATTTTCTCGAAGGCGTTTGGATTTATGTGTTTTTCAGTTATGTTCAAGAGAGTACGAGAAAGACAAATTCTTTTCATCGAATAAGTACGTTTCTTTTATGTCCCTCCAAGAAACATTTTCACCCCTCATTTCTTACCAGAGAACACACCTTTGGAGAAATTCATGGCTAATAGTTCATCATTATTTAATCACAACGTTTGTAACGAATTTGGACGAATCCGACCCTGCCTACGATTAGAACTAGAGGAAAATAATTCTCCCACAGATTTCGATAAATGAGTAGTGACAAAATGGATCGGACGAATATAGTTCCTTTAGTAGCTACTATGTGCCGCCACTTAAGTTGGCAAATTGGAAAGTAAACTGCCAAAAATGTTTGCATCAAATCAATCAACTGGCTTGCGTCTCTATGTATATTTAAACTCAATGCTCTTTATAATGAAATAAACATCCTATCATTGTCAAAATAACACCTCTTATTGGAAAACCCTCTACAAAAGCTGCTTACCAACATTTGCGAGGCCCGTCCTTTCAGTATACTCTGCAACGCTATCAAAGCCTGATATTTATCCTCTTCCATGTCCGGCAATTCGTCAGTTTCCGGCGTTGAGGCTTCAGAGATGGTCCTGTCTATCCTAACTCTTAGAGTACACCTTCTCTTCGTCGTCTTGTGTAGATCTGCAAAGTACACTTAAGAATTCGGAAATAATAGTTGTAGACTTACTCTTCAGTTCCTCGTGCAGCTTTTTCAGAACAGGAGTGGTCCATTTGGTCTCCCTCATGCAAATCTGGGTGCCTGGTAGTTTTGTGGTGTTGTAATCGTCTTTGAGGACGGTCGCCTTGTTGATCCATCTGGGTAAAGTGCTGAATTCCTCGACACCTAAAGGGAAGGCAGTTTACAGACTGTAAAAGAGTGGCGAAAATGGTCAAAACTTCTTTATGGCATGCACTTTTTTATGTCCAATATGGCTGTGGACTAAGAGCGAGATCAGAGAGAAGTAATTGAGGTCCCAAAGAGAAGCTAGCTAGGGTGGTCTCAAAAGAGGTGGAATCACGGTGTTAGATCAGTTTCATGGGAGAGCAAACGAAAAAAGACGATTCTCATATTTCTCATCGGTTATACCTATAAACTGCGCCTTGTAATACTTCAGCCGATCGTCCATCACTTGGTGCCATCTCATCGGGTGCTCTCCGTGTCTCATCAAAGGAGCGTACAGCTCAGATTTGGGATGCGCGTGCTCCTCCACCACGTCGGTGGCGTGGTACTTGGTCTTCACGCCCCTGTGCTTCAATTCCAGCTTTCTGAGCTCTGAAACGACACCCTTCGTTACCTGATGGTCTTTTTGTTTGACAAAACCGACCTCTTTCCGTTCTTTTCCTCAGCTTTTGGATCTTTTCGTCCGTTGCCGCCTTCTTGATCTCTGCTATGTTGCGCAGCTTCATTTCGTTTCTTTCGTTGGCCTTGCGGTGAAGTTCTGACAGCATCTCTTCGAGGAGCTTCATGCGGAGTTCTTGAATCTCGTGGATTTCCTGAACAGATTAACAGAAGTCAACGGTGTCTTCATTCTAGTCGCGCAAGGCGGCATGGCATCAAAATCAGAGAAGCCATTGAGACAAATGCTTTGTATAGTGTTGAAACTTCAGACCATAGAAAGAGGGGACACAGCATCTCATTCTTAAATTCAAGGATTAGTGAAGCCAAAATTCAGTCAGTTTCCAATGAGTGGGACAAAGATAGCATAACATAAAGGATAGCAATATCATTTTATACTGCCGTGGCAACATTGCTGAATCTAACTTTGAAAGGTCCAGTGGCTTGGTGTTATAGGTATTGAAGAAATGAAATTACAAGTGAATTAACTCTTTTTGACAGGCGTCTATGCGGCAGGAATTGGGACTGTAACCCAAAAATACTGCAATGGATGTACGTCATGATTGTAAAGGTGAATACAGACTATTCTGACGTGACGTGATCCCAAGTCACTTCAGACGTGTAGCAGTGCTCCCATTGGCCTAATATGAACGTGAACGTCAAAATGTGAGTGATATAAAAATGCAACACATCGTTCTGTGCGTTCACGTTCATATCAGGCCAATAGGAGCACTGATGGTGCCTGACCTGACGTGAAATCACGTCACGTCAGAATAGTCTGTATTCACCTTAAGACCTATAGTCACATATGGGGCAGTAGCCTGGTTTGCTAAGACACGTCAGGCAAGTACGAGGAAAATGCTCGACAAAGTACAAAGGCTTGCCAGTGTGTGCATCACGGGAGCTATGAGAACGTGCCCAACCAGGGCGCTTGAGATCATCACAGACCTCACACCTCTACATCTAGTGATTGATAGGGTAGCCCATGAGGCCATCCTCAGAGTATCTAAAGAAGGAGCAGGCAATGAGAGAGTCAGGTTTCAGAGAGCTTGGTCCTCTCTGAATGACTACACCTCATCTGCAAACCTTCCTAGTGATGTAATGATCAAGAAAGTAAGCACTGAGAAGAACTTCAGTACAATGCTAACTAAAAGAGAGGATTGGGAAAGGGAATAAACCAACTACAATCTCAAAGAAAATACAATGAAATGGTATACAGGTGGTTCTTAAACCGCTACAGGAGCTGGCGATGGGATTTACGAGACAAGTACCAAGTGTGCACTATCGTTAGGCTCCTGTACAAGCCTCCTTCAAACGGAAATACTTGCAATCGGAAGATGTCTAGATATACATCTAGAAAGAGACTATCAGAAGTGCGATATAGCTATTCATACAGATAGTCAAGCTGCTATTAAAGCACTGAGCTCCTACGTCATTGACTCAAAGCTGATTTGGGAGTGCCGAAACAAACTCAATGAGGTAGGCAAGAAGAATAAGGTCTTTTTAATCTGGGCTCCTGGTCATTCGGGAATCGTAGGAAACGAAGAGGCCAATACACTGGCCAGAAAGGGCGCACAAACGCCACTCACTGGCCCAGAACCCTTCTGTGGTATAGGAAAATACACCTATAAGAAGGAATTTATGCTGAAGGAGAAACCCGAAAGAGAAAAACTCTGGCGGAATCTCCCAGGGATGGATCACTCCAAAAAGTTCCTCCGGAACTTTGAAACTGCTAGATCCAAAAAATATCTGGATCTCAGTAAAAACCAACTTCACCTACTCACTGGCTTTCTCACAGGACATTGTCGCCTAAAGAAGCATCTGTTGAGAATGGGTTTATCGGACACTGATGAGTGTAGATTCTGTGGGGAGGAGGAAGAAATTCGTATTCACCTGGTTACGGAATGCTATGCCATTGCAAGCCAAAGGAAAGATAGCTTTGGACAAGAAACTTGTAGAAGTGGGGAGTTATCCTCCTTGAAACCGTCCCAGATACTGGATTTCATCAAATCTCTGGAACTGGAGGGCGAGCTGTAGGAGGCGCGATGATGACAGCTCTGTCAGGGGGCACAATAGACCTTAAGGTCGCAGTGGACTGTAACCCCTTTTCACTATAACAGATTCTGAGTTAGGTGAACAGAGTCAGCTTAATTCAGGATTGATAACCAAATGTTCTTCCTCTCAATATTAGAAGGGAATCTAAAAATTTAAGAATCTACGCCAATGGTACTTAGAATGATGAGAGTAGAACATACCTGTGTAAACTCAAATCAGGATTCAAATAGTCCAATTCACCACAAACAAGACACTGACGAACCATTTTTGTCAACGGATTTTGTTAATGATATTCAGAAATAAATCCAAATCTCACTTTTCATACACAAATTGGCTTCACTGTTTAGTATTGAAAGGTGCGACTCCTCTTTCAATAGAAAAAGATAATATAATTTGTTTCTAACCTGTTCTCTGAATGCCCATTCATCTCTTTCCATGGCATCGATAATATTTCTTCTTTTCACCAAAGTGGCTTCGTCAGTTGGTGGAGGTAAATGCTTCTCCCAAGCTAGCTTCATCCTGGCTCTTTCGACAAGAACAACTTCATCTTTACCAGCAGGCAAGCCGCTACCTTGAAATAGTTTTATCATATTTTCCAAAATTGGTTGGTATAGTCTCTTCGCTTTTATAATGTATTCCGGTTGGCCTTGGTATTCTGACACATTTCACCGTGTATATTTTGAAAATGTTAGGTTATAGTCATTTTTCTGTCAGGCACATGAGCAACGTTATCCTTTCTACATAGAGGTCGAAGTAAATACGTATTTATCCGAACGTTCATTTACTTTGGGAAAAATAATGAATTTGAGAATATATTATGTGGATTCAATAATTTCGAAGATAGGGCGAATGTTGAAAAAACTCTTTTTCCTCTTAATACTGGAAATATATCACGTATATAAACTTGGTTGGAAGATTCAGTTATGCGTTTTCCTTGTACGGAAATCAAGAATCGAGTGTTGAAATTTTACTGAAAAATAATGGACAGAATAGTCCGTTTCTTTTTGATCGTTCATTCGAAAAAAGAATAAAAGTACCCGAATAACCCGACTGAAAAACTGCTAAACGAACAGACGGTCCTATGGAATTCCCCACTTTTCAAAATTCTCAAAAATAAGCCTACAGAAGACATTTAAATACCTTTTTGCACAACTTGAAATACTCCACTATGAACATGTTAGTAGTAAGGACTGAACGAGAATAAATTCGCTATCACAAAAACGCCTTTATCTCTTGAACCAATTGAGAAAAAATCAAAATTTGATCATGGTTAGCTTTGTTATGAACGTCAGAAACATGTGGAACATTTATTTCACAGATATTCCAATTCTCTGTCGCAAAATGTCAAGCGAAGTGAAAACACGAGAATTTATAGTGAAACTTTTTCAAAATAATCAAAAATGGAGCTTCAAAAGAATCGCGTTAAGCGCTTCAACGTAGATCTTACAATTAACCGCAAGGAAGGAACCAGAAGGAAAAAGGGGTTTCATAGTCCAAAAAAAGTGAAGAAAGCCATCAGCCTTTTTCAGAAGAATCCTATACTTTCAGGACGGAAAGTGGCTCAAATAGTGGGTTGTTCGCAGTCAACCGTTCAGAAAATCAAGTCGAGCTGTGGGCTTAGAACATAAAAAGTGCAGAAAGTGCCAGACATGAACGCTGTGAAGAATCAAGAAGCGAAATCAAGAGCAAAGAAATTAAAAAAAGATTTCTTGAAAAATCTTTCCTGTTGCGACGAAACTATGTCTTGACTGATTTCTCGCAACTTCCTGGTCAGGAATTTTATACTGCAGATTCTCGTGGAAATGTTGACGAACAATTTCGCGTGAAGAAACAAGCAAAGTTTCCCAAAAAAAAATTCCTGGTTTGGCAAGCAATTTGCACTTGTGGGAAAAGGAGCAAATTTTTCGTTGGCCAAGGCTCTGTTAACTAGAATATATACATCGAGGAATGCTTGAAGAAGCGACTTTTACCATTTTTACGTGAGCACGATGTGTCAGCAATCTTTTGACCAGATTTAGCTTCATGCCACTACAGCAAGGCCACCAGGGAATGGTACGAAGCTAATGAGGTGGTTTTTGTCCCCAAAGAGGCCAATCCACCAAATTGCCCAGAACTCAGGCCAATCGAAAGATATTGGGTCCTGGTAAAAAGAGAATTGAAGAAGACTAAGAAATCAACGAAAAAATTAGCGGAATTCAAGCAAAAGTGGAAGACAGCATCCCAGAAAGTGACTGAGAACACTATAAGAACCATGATGGGAAGAATTCCAGAAAAAATCCATGAATTTTGTAAAAAATAGTTTTGGTTTTTATATTGTAAAAACAGTTTTCATTAGAATTGGAAGATGATACGAAAATGAGTTTGATTTTCGAAATCGGTCCAGTGGTTCAAAAGATATTAGCGTTTTTGTGATAGCGAATTTATTCTCGTTCAGTCCTTAATACGAAACCTGCGTCACAGTTAAACTTTGAAAGAACTAAAGCCATTTACAATGTTGAAAAGTACCAACCTCGGTCAGATCAAGTAAAAACCTTCATAAACCTAAATCTTGGCCAACCGGGATACTTTATAAAAGCGAATGGCGTATACGTACCCCATTTGAGGAAGTCCAACTTGAGCAATTGGGGGCTAGCGCTCCCGTCGTTGTTGAAGACCCTAAAGTCCGGTTGCCACGGCGAGGTTTGCATCTCGGATTCTCGAAAATCCGTCTGGATGTTCTCGTTGATCCGACCTCCGGCCGCTTTGTCTTTGATCTCGCCATAGTCCTTCGGCATCTTCTTCAGAGAGAAAACGGGAAAATGGAGGTAGGGGATGACTTCACTGGGGTACGTGATGACCGGAAAACTGAGAAGAAAATTGTAGTATAATTGGTTCAGGTCTATCTATCTGAAGGTTAATTTTCTTATGTGAGCAGTGTTCAAAATGTCTCTTATTTTGAAAAACAGTCACATATGAGTGACCCTAGCCCAGTGGTTTATGTGTTGGACTAGGACCCGGCAAGTCCGAGTTCAATCCCGAGCTAGGAAAGAAATTTTCTAGTCTCGGTAATGGGCCACCACTTTCACTAAGGCTCTATAAAGATAGGTATGCTAGATAGACCTGGCTCTATGGTTGATTGGGTCCAACTAGACTTATCTAGTCACTGTAGGTCCAACCATACTCGAAAATTACAGATCCCTTCGAATTAAATGAAATCTGTAATAGAATGAGCATATTTTCGGAATGAGAGATCTTGTTGTGACTTTTTTTCGGCATGCTCACATGAAAAACATTGGAAATAGGTTAGGTTCGTGGTGTTGGAATAATGCCGCGGCATCTAATAGTCAAATATATAATAATTTATTGTTCATGTTGGTGTATCACCCCGATAGATGGTGATGAAAATGTTGCGAATCCTGTAATTTTCGAGTCTATGGTTGGACCCAATCAACCATAGAGCCAGGTCTATCTAGCATACCTATCTTTATAGTTCCTTACTTTCACTGTTGGGTCGAAAATTAGCAGTGCTGTGCCTAAGGTGACGTAAGGACACAGAAACAAATCCTACACAGAACACAACTGCTTCTCCGAACTCGGCACAAACTACAAGCTTCTGAGGGGTCTCCTTGGGACACCTAGGAGTAATTAGTGTGAACAATATATCATATATCGAAAAAATCTCCACTCTGAAAGGTACCATTAACTTGAGGGGGATGGTACCTGAAAAATTTCGGTCGATTTCGGCCTTGAACGGGATTTGGTTTGTTGTGAATCTGACGAAAGTACTGGTCACTTCTACGCTTTTGCTCTTTGTAGGAAGGTATTTCTTTCGGTGCTCTTAGGACAAGCTGTTTTCTGGGATAGCTGGGAATGTCGGAAAACATCGTAGAAAACACTGGACAGACTTGCTGGAAGGGAATATTTGAGGGGCCGGATAAGATTCAGGAGTGCAGTTTTAATACACTGCGCAAAAAATTAACGCACATTATGGAAATCTCAAATTTATTCTACAACTGAAGGTGTTCTCAATGATAATTATTTTTATCAGAATTATGCATGCATATGTTATCCACTTTCAACGTTTTTCTTCAATACAGATGTTTTCCCCCAGCAGGAATAAAAAAAGATGATATTATCAGATTTTGAATCTGGCTCCATTCTAAAATCAGTTGTTCTCGATCAATTCTAGTGATCAATAGTTTTTCTTTCGTTTGATTTTCTACACTCGATCGCTATGCAACGCGAAACACACAATTTGACCCAAGAGGAATGTGCCCAAGCGGTAGTTTTGCGAGAAGAAGGGTGGACATACACCAGAATAGCAGAAAGGTTTGGAGTTTCCCATACAAGTGTGTCCAGAATGTTGCAGCGATTCAGGAAGACAGGTATGAATGTCCGAAGACTAGGACAGGGTAGACCACGGGTAACAACTGCCATTCAAGAACGTTACTTGAGAGTTTCTTCGTTGAGACAACGATTTGCAACCGCTCGCCTCCTTCAAAATCAGCTTGAGCAAACTCATGAGGTGCAAATTAGCACTCAGACAATAAGAAATCGCCTCAGAGAATATGAGTAAAGGCTTCGTGTCGCGGCAAGAGGCCCAGCCCATCGAAGGGCGCGTTTGGATTTTGCGAGAGAGCATATCCATTGGGAAGAGGCCGATTGGCAAAGAGTTCTCTTCACAGATGAGTCTAGATTCTGCCTCTACTATTGTGATCGACGTTCCCTTGTATACAGACGTCCACATGAAAGATATGCTCAGTGTAATTTCCTGAATACTACTGGTTTCGTGGGAGGATCGATTATGGTATGGGGTGGAATATCTTTGACTGCTCGCACAGACCTAGTGGTCGTTGATAATGGAGCTATGAATGCTGATAAGTATATAAGGAACATTCTTGAAGAGCATGTAGTGCCATTTGCCCCATACATTGGTGAAAATTTCATTTTTATGGACGATAAAGCCAGACCCCATCGTGTGCACATCGTTCAGGAGTACCTTGAAGAGGTTGAAGTTTCTCGAATGGAATGGCCAGCAAGAAGTCCAGATCTCAATCCGATTGAGCAGGTTTGGGACAACCCCAATAGAAGGCTGAGAAGTTCAGAAAATCATCCAGCTACTCTTAATGACTTAGGAATCCAACTCGGAGAAATCTGGGAAGGATTAGATCAGAACATTTTAAGATCACTCATTTTGAGTATGAACCGTCGTTGCCGAGCTGGGTGGAAATACCAAGTATTAAATCACTTATCAGCATTTCAGTATTTTGAAAATTGTTCATTTCTCTCCTTTCACATAAGATTCGGTGAAATCCTGATTCTTTTCTTCCATTTAATGTGTCTTGTTTCGTTCAAAACCTTCCCGAGAGAACATAAAAAATAAGTTATAAAGTCAATGTAGAGTTAACTTTCATTAAAATCGAGATTTTCAGAATGTGCGTTAATTTTTTGCGCAGTGTAGTTCTACAGCTGGATCCACTGCTGTACTTACGTATTTTGCCATTGCCATCTTGGCTATTACTCCAGCTTTGTAGTGATCTCTTGGGCCAGAAACAACGAATAACGGATCTGTAAGAAAATCTCCATTTCAAGAAAAAGGAAAAGAATGGATCAATATAATTTTGTCTTATCAGGACTACGCACCATAAACAAGATCCTGAGGACGATATGAAAGATTCTTTATTTGTGTGATCGTCATTTTGTAGGAGGTAATTTTTCAGATCAACAATCAGTATTTAATTGTGTTCTCGTCTATTCTGACATTATTCAGGTGTAAGTTTGATCGATCTGAGTGCGTTGAAACCATAGAGATAGATATGGATTATGGAATTCCACTTGCTACTCCAAAATCTGAGGGAATATTAGTTATAACTAGTAGAGCCCATCTATGGGCTCTACCTATCGAGTAGTTATCCTCATCGATAGATCTCTGCAAATCTGGTGATGGGAAAATTATGGAGAATATGAAAACCAAGCTATTTTGCATTGAGTTTTCCTCTTTCTATCCGTATATTTACATCAAGTCCAGAATATCTCTGAAAACAGTTTTATGGAGTTTGAAATTGCCCTTTTGAGTCAACATGGCGCTTCAAAAAACATCTTCAGTTCCTTCAAAAATTTGTTTGGTTTGTAAAAAATCAAAATATAATTCAGTAGCTTTATTATTTACAATATAGTTCACTATATAACATTGTCATTATCATAATATTTGAATATAGTTTTTTGCCTCACTTGATGCTACAACGACTGTACAATTTATCGAAGTAGCATTCTTGTTCTCATTCACTCAATTGATAATTTACAATTTATTAAATATTTTTTTTTGAAAGAAAAGTTATTCAGACTGGAAGAATTCAATAGAGGTAACATTTTTCAAGCTTATGCTACAAGTAGAAAAATATACTTAGTGAGTTTCTTAATTGTCATGCAATCATCAGTTCCTTCAAATGATTTATTTCCAATGCTCATTTAATGAAAAAGATTTTATGATTTTATGCTTTTGGGACTGTATAAGTGGGTGGAAACAACAATTAGATTGTTATGCAGACTGGAAATCTTTTTACAGCCATCACACAATTTTTCAAGCATTTTATAGTTGTTTCCATCACACATACTGATATACTGACTTTTCAAGAAATAATATCAAGAAAATATTTGAGATGTCAATCAGCAAACATTGCGTTGTTCCAACTGTAATGATTCCATGCTGCTGTAACTAAACAAAATATGAAAGTTCTTCAGTTTGGGATATTCCTTCTATTGCCCACAATAAAAGCCCCGTCGCCCTTTCTACCCAAATGATATGGCCAACTCTGATCAGATCCCAGTAAAAATTTGGCACATCTCTCGTTGCGTTTCATCAGATTACACTGACATTCAATCCTGATCCTGTAAACCGTCATCTGTCCCAGATTCAGTTTGTAAATGTCGTTGTAATATGGAAAGTCTCTCTTGAAATTGCTCTGTTCCTGAACGCATTCGTTGAAGAAGAGATTCCTCTTCTCCTCCTCTGTGGTCTGATGATGCGGATGGCGTTGACCTTGAAAATGTTACAATTTAAAAATCGGCATGTATGATGAATAAATATTCGTGGGACGAAGGGTAAGTACATTTTTCACTTTTAATGTATAGTATAAGAGGTAGGTGTAATTATTGCCCAAATTTGAGGGTCTTAAGTGGCACTTTAGCACCCGTCGGGCTATAAACTAGTCTGCGGGTAGTAAAGCGTTACTTTACGACTCACCTAAAAATGTTACAAATAGTTGTGGAGCAATATTGATTACCTTCAGAAGCTAACTTTTCCTCTACACATTCAGCTAATTCCTCCTCCAAGTTCTTTCTGGGTTCATATTTGGTTGGTTGCCAATACGTCAAGAAAATGACGTCTATAGAACTAGAGCCGTTGGTTTTATGCGAAGAGTCTGTGATAGCCCCTACAACAAACCATGAAAATTAATCTGAGTCAAGGAAAGATGTAAGTATCAAAAATAGATCAGTAAAAATAATGACGTGAAGTCAGCAGCTTTGTAGACATTCGTTTATCTATCAATTTAAAAACTATTTTGACAGCTGCCGAAGAAATCGTCAATCACAGATCTGTTTGCCAGAATTTTCTATGGTTATGGTTACTCCACCTGGTTAAAATTTGACATACGTCATACTTACCAACTGAAGTAACTTTCCTCAGACTCCCGTAAACCAAACTACCAACGTCCCTCTTTCTCCTTCTGCTCCTCCAATAGTTGCTCCTCCGATCAGCCTCCTCTTTTTCAGACTCCAAATTCCAAAGATTGAAATTCGCGTTCTTCTTCAGCTTCTTATGCTCCTCTATGAACTTATTGATGCTTTCTTCCTCCGCTTTCTTGTTGCTGTGGGCGCTCAAGTCTCTCTGTTCGAACTTGGAGGTTCTCAGCCTATTCTCCAGGTTCTTGTAGAAGGTATCGCTCAGTATTTCGTCTGGGGAGTTGCTGAGGTCGTGCAGCAATCTGTTCCTGGCCAAACGGACGTTTTTGTAGTCGTAAATGCTGCCCGTCTTCACGGCTTCGGTGGTTTTGGCTTCGTTCGTGGTGAAGATTTGGTTTTCTATGGTTTCTTCTTTTTCTGGTTGCGGTTTGCTGCGAGGGTCTCTGTTAGACGTTTTTTTGTGGTCTTTCTGAATGATGTTCCTTTCTTTGGCTATGTCGTCGCCGGTGTAGTCGTCGATTTCGTCATCAGGGGCGTCGGGTATGGGCTCGTAGTATGGGTTGTATGGTTTTGAATGTTCCTGTGGATTGGGAGATGTAGATAATGATTTTGTGATGGTAGAAAGTGAAGGCTGGTTGGACAGTTCCTACTTGCTCTTGAAATAGTGAGTTTATGTTTAGAGTTTTCCAATAAGAGGTGTTATTTTTAATAGCCCGCTCTTTCGGTTGATGTCACTTTTCAAGCTGTCTTTTTTGACATTTGACAAGTAGAAACTACGCCATTTATAAAAATGGAACGATAAAAGTTCCAACAACGTATTGGAATTATTAAAATTCTCTATAAAAGTGGTGAAAATTTGGCAGAGACGGTTCGTGAAACTCAAACTTTTTGGGTCGTCGTAAAGCACCTTGTCTAACCGCAATACAGGAATTGGGGGAGAAATTTGAGCTGTTAGGACAAGTTAATGATGTTAAGAATAAAACGCGTGCACGTCGCTCAAGAACAGCCGAGAATATTGCTGCTGTAGCCGAAAGTTTCGGAGAAACCCCAGGTTTGTCCATTCCTCGTCGTTCTTTGGAATAAGGCATTCCACAAACGTCATTACACCGTACTTTGCATAAAGATTCGGGTCTTAAGGGGCAGTATCACCTTTTGAATCGTGGTAAATCTCCATTCAAAAGTGGTCTCTTTATTTCACTAATTTACGACGTAGAGACTTGATTTTTTTTTAATTGAAGTTGAAGAACGTCCCGAGGGCAAATAGTTTTCTTTTTCTCGATTTAATCAGTTTTTCAATTAAAAAACCAGGGTAATCGTTAGATCTGGGGTTATTGAATATGTTTTTCGTTTTTCATGAGTACAAGCTATATTTTTGAAATAATCATCATGAAAATTATAAAAGATAAAATTGCCGAGGGCAAATAGTTGCGATTTTTTCGATTTAATCAGTTTTTCAATTAAAAAAAACAGGTTGAACTTCAGCGTTTTGGAAACAACACTTAATGATTTTTTTCCGACGGTTATTCATCATTTTTCGGAAAAAATCGCAACAATTTGCTCTCGGAAAGGACCCCGCACTTTTTCTATCGCAAATGGCGTTCCGTCAAATTCTCTAAAATTTTGGTATAATGTAGTATTCGACCTACTGATCAAAAGTGTCCATGGCCCCAACTCAATCCAATGACTAGTTTTCGAGATACAGGGCGTTGAAGTTGAGAATTACCCACTTTTACTACGCCCGTATCTCGGAACAGAATCGAATGAACTTCAATTTTTCTCAAGAAACATTTCATTACATCCCAAGGGAGCAGCCATATAGAGGAATATGACCGAAAATCGTTACGAATACAGGGTTATCCATAATTGAATGCATGCCCGATTTTGAAAGTATAAAATATGACAGTTTCAGAGCGAGAACGTTCACAAAATGAACTATCACACTAGATATGTTGTTGTTACATCGAAAAAGTCTGAAATACCCAGAATTTATACTGGGTGATCCATTATTATAGAAACTATTCTCAAGGAGGGTTAAATGGACACCCTGTATTTATGGGTTGCATCAAGGTGTTTGTTTAATTTTTTTAGAACATATCATCATGGACTTCAAAGAATATAGAGTGATTCAGTCATGAAATGAACTTTGAATTTCACGAAAATACCCAAAAACCACCTCTTTTTTTCATCACCCTGTATTTCAAGATTAACTTCGATGAGGTGGGAGTTTTCTTTCACCACTGTACTTGATATAAAAACATTCCTATGACCAGATTTTTTTTATGCTGGAATAAGAATAGAATAACATAAATAAATAATTTTTATATTACATAAATAAAAATCTGGTCATAGGAATAGGATAAAAACTCTCAGCCGTATTGATGTTTTTATATCAAGTACAATGGTGAAAGAAAACTCCCACCTCATCGGAGTTAATCTTGAAATACAGGGTGATGAAAAAAAAGAAATGGTTTTTGGGTATTTTCGTGAGGTTCAAAGTTCATTTCATGACTAAATCACCCTGAAATCTTTGAAGTCCATGATGATATGTTCTGAAAAAATTAAACAAACACCTTGAATCAACCCATAAATACAGGGTGTCCATTTAACCTTCCTTGAGAATAGTTTCTATAATAATGGATCACCCAGTATAAATTCTGGGTATTTCAGACTTTTTCGATGTATCAACAACATATCTAGTGTAATAGTTCATTTTGTGAACGTTCTCGCTCTGAAACTGACATATTTTATACTTTCAAAATCGGGCATGCATTCAATTATAGATAACTCTGTATTCGTAACGATTTTCGGTCATATTCCTCTATATGGTTGCTCCCTGGGGATGTAGTGAAATGTTTCTTGAGAAAAATTGAAGTTCATTCGATTCTGTTCAAAGATACGGGCGTAGTAAAAGTGGGTATTTCTCAACTTCAACGCCCTGTATCTCGAAAACTAGTCATAGGATTGAGTTGGGGCCATGGACACTTTTGATCATTAGGTCAAGCACTAGATTATACCAAAATTTTAGAAAATTTGACGGAACGCCATTTGCCGTAGAAAAAGTGCGGGGTCCTTTAATCTTCTATAACCTACAAAAATTTTCATGATGATTATTTCAAAAATATAGCTTGTAGTCATGAAAAACGAAAAACATATTCAATAACTCCAGATCTAACGATTACCCTGGTTTTTTTAATTGAAAAACTAATTAAATCGCAAAAAAGAAAACTATTTGCACTCGGGACGTTCTTCAACTTCAATTTAAAAAAAAATCAAGTCTCTACGTCGTAAATTAGGGTACTTACTCGTGAAACAAAGAGACCACTTTTTGAATGGAGATTTACCACGATTCAAAAGGTGATACTGCCCCTTAAGGCTTATAGAGTTCGGGTCTTAAGGCTTATAGAGTTCAGTTAACACAAGAACTCAAGCCGATCGATCATCAACAACGTCGTGTTTTTGCTGATTGGGTCCTTGAAATGCATGAAAATGATCCGGAATTCTATCGAAAAATCATCTTGATGATTTCCACCTCGATGGCTTCGTCAACAATCAAAATTGTAGCATCTGGGGCTCGGAAAACCCAAGAGTTATTGTTGAAAAGCCTCTCTATCCTCAAAGTGTACTGTTTGGTGCGGTTTATGGCCCGGCAGGGACACTGGACCTTACTTTTTCGAGAATGAGGCTGGAGCAACAGTTACGGTGAATTGATTGCGTTATTGAGAGATGATTCAGGATTTTTTTATGGACGGAATTGAATGGTTTTTTCTTTGGATGTCAAATTAACACCCCTTATTTGAAACCCTTTACTTTTGTGTCGAGATGACCTGAAGTTTAAGATGAAACCTACTGGCAAATCTTGGTAATTCCCAAAGCCGTCTGTAGCAGAAAAGTCCTTCAGGAGTCCTTTCCTATTTTCTTTATGCCTAAAGTTTGAATTGCCATATTTATGGATACCGATCTTTCCACCGTTGTTGTTGTCGTAACCTTCCCCTACCTCTGCTTGACCTCTCAATCTAGTGGTCAATTTTGGGTGACTGTTGAAGTATTCTTTGACCATTTGCATTGGAGATTTCGTGTTGTTGAATTCCAAGATGCTGCGATTTACTGAAATTAAAGTACGTCTCTCATTCGTACACCATTGTAGCTAGGAGCATAGAATAACTGGAGAGAAGGCTCCCCTACGAAAATGAACTGCCAAAAACGTCCGAACTTGTCAGTTCGCCGCAAGGTCACGAGATGGCGACAACGTCGTTTCTTCCTACTCTTCCTACAACATGGCTATCCTTAATAAAATTATCTTCAATGGTTATTGGTTGTTATTACTTATTAGGTCCCATTTATTACTATATCATAATATATATTCTTTTGAAAGAAAGCAATACATACTTTTTTTCGTAAATCCGACAATATAATGCATATAGCACGTGTAAAGAAATGGCTACAAGGATCAGATTGAATATAGGAAGAAAAACCTGTTTCCCGCTCCGAATCTAAGTGTTAGCAGAGGGAATGTAAACCGGGTACCATACAATTCTGCCTATAATACACGAGAACAGATAAAACCTCAGTCTTCCCGTATAATAATAATCATACTTACCTGAATGTTCGCTTTTTCCGATAAGGATATTGTTTTGACAAATTTATTACCGATCACAGACTTCCCATAAAATTGCGCATAAAAAGTTGATTAGAATAAAGCGATGCGATATGTCATCAATATTGTCTATGTTATGATTTATGGCCATTTTCAATTAAAAAGAAGCATAAATGTATCAATAACAATGACAGCCACATTATATTCTTTGCAATTGTAGCGCCATAGAACAAAATATCTGACATGTTACTGAATAAAGGATCTCAGCGTTATCTATCGGGCGTCACACGAAACTCTAACCTCCGCCGTTATGGGCAGTTCAAAATGATCTGTCGAGCGTATGAAGCCTTCCCTCCAGTTATTCTATGCTCCTAGATTGTAGGGAAGTTGGCGGGGCTCAATTTGAGCATTCGTAGTAACTTACATGAATTGTAGATCTCCACCCCAGGCGGCTGATCGAACTGATTCAAGATGTTCAGTCTCAGTTCAACTGTGGTATTTTCTTGATTTTGACAGTTTTCGAAGAGCGGGTGTATATTTACTCCTGAAAATTCACAATGAGAACGATTTATCCAATTTTTTTTAATAGTCGACGGTTTACCCACAACAGGAACTTCTAAATTCTTGTAAATATCGATATTCCTGCAGACGGAGGTCCAAAAGAGGAACAAGTCATATCCGTAGGATTCCATGCTGAGTGAGACTCCCCCTACTTGGGTATTCACACTGTCGCTTATGGGTTTTTCGTAAATTGGTTTTCCGGTCATACCGTCCAGTATGAAAGTCTGCAGGAGATTTTTGAATGAATGGCATCATCTATACTAATATTATAAAGAGGAAAGATTTGTATTTTTGTTTGTTTGATAAGAATAGGCTCAAAAACTACTGGACCGATTTCAAAAATTCTTTCACCCTTTGAAAGCTACATTATCCCTGAGTGACATAGGCTATACTTTTCACCCGAAAAAATTAAGGATACCTACTATAACTTCAATAATTACAAAAAATCAGCCAAAATCAGCTATTTTCACGTGCTCTGCAAAAACCGTAAGACTTACGTGGATACAATACGGAAATGTACCTCTTGAATAGTTCTACAAAAAAGTCCGCGATAGCATGTATCTATCTCTCAAGATTGACTTGATATTACCTGTTTATGGTAATCAGATGTTTTCCAAAATTATGCACTATTTGGGAGTGTGTTTTTATGAATTGGGTATTGATCCTAATCCAACCTAATACGTTATTTATCCCCAGTATTTAATTTAGAACAAAATTGCCCTTCACATCATACAATTACAACGAGTACATCAAGAGATAAGGCAGGTTGAAGTTTTGAAGATGAAATCGCCGCGTGAAACAAATTTCTACTCGGCGAAGCTGGGGCTTGTGATAAATAATGAGAGCGGAAAGCTAATTCCGAAGTAAACCGCTCGATGGTGCTGCCATCGAAGGCAGTGGCGGCTCGTGACAGTTTAAGGTGGTGAGGCATATCTGAGAAAAAAGATTCCCTGCCGTGGCGGTGCCGTGAAAAAGGCTGTTGCAAAACTGATGATTAGAATAATTCTTTATCGCTAGCATACTCAAGGTCATCTTTTTCGAGAAACATTTTGCTTTGTAAAATATTTACTTCTAGCAATGAAGAATTATCTTACTCGAAAACTAAACATTTTAAAGGGTGTGTATAAAAAGTAATTTGAAGCCAGTTGAAGAAAATGAGCATCCTTATTGAAATTTTTCAATTTTGGACCTTTCTAAGAACATCCTCTACAAGCAAGTTGCTTTCCATCAAATCATCAGATTTGAAACACCCATTAACCAGAACATTGAGAATATTGAAGTTTATGTCACTCTGATAATGAAGTAAAATCTTCCACTTTCCCATAATTTTTTCGTTGTACCTATACAGGGTGGCCATTTGAAAACGAAACAGATGAGATTACAGACGAAATAAATTTTTTCGATAGAAATGCTCGGACAGGTCGATTTCTGTTTCGAGGGGGACAACTTAAGATGTAGGTTACGGACGCATAGCGCTTCAACCCTTGCTACTACAACCTCATCCCCAATTTTTGAATAGGGAAGATGGGGTGAGTGATACCTCATTTGAAAGGTATTTTTATACTGATTTCAGCACAGTAATTGTTTTTTCATTTTATGCATCAGTTCTCGAAATATTCTTAACTAAGTATTTGAAAATGAAGTGGTGTTTTCATGGCACTTGTAGTGTTTTTTTGTGAAAAATCGACATTTTGAGCTTCAAAACAACCATGACTGTGGCTTCCTTCCTCCAATCCACTGACATAGAAATCTTTAATCAAAATGTCGATTTTTTACAAAAAAACACTACAAGTGCCATGAAAACACCACTTCATTTTCAAATGCTTAGTTAAGAATATTTCGAGAACTAATGCATAAAATGAAAAAACAATTACTGTGCTGAAATCAGTATAAAAATACCTTTCAAATGAGGTATCACTCACCCCATCTTCCCTATTCAAAAATTGGAGGTGAGGGTTGTAGTAGCAAGGGTTGAAGCGCTATGCGTCCGTAACCTACATCTTAAGTTGTCCCCCTCGAAACAGAAATCGACCTGTCCGAGCATTTCTATCGAAAAAATTTATTTCGTCTGTAATCTCGTCTGTTTCGTTTTCAAATGGCCACCCTGTATGTCTGCCACGCCGGATAATTTAAGAAAAATGTTGATGCCAATGAATCGAAATACTAATTTGGCACTATAAGAGATGAAATAATATGAAGTGGTTACCATTAGAACAAACCGACCTAATTCTGATACCAGTAATACCGCTTCAAACGAACACCCTGTGGCCGGTACTATTATTTTAGGCTGATATATCAGTGCAAGAGCAACCATTTTTGCAGAAAAAGTATTCCGTAACTGACATAAGTAATGAGATTATCTACTTCATTTCACTAAAGGGACACTCTGTATATGTACATATACCTATAAATGACTAATTCTAGCGAACTCTCTTCTTCGTCAGTTGCGTAATATTCTCAAGCCATCACTCAAATCTGGGATAAATCGCTTTACTTCTTGAAGTATATATGATTTATCCCCATAAGAATTACGCCAAAAACTTTGCTGATTAGCTGAAAAATCAAAAGTCTTTCGAGCGTTTACATCTAATTGGGGAATTCGTGACGTCCCATCGGTCCCGTTAAATACATGTCTTCGGGTCTCCGATGGTAATTGAATTCAGTAATAAGATTGAAAGACATCATATGAACACTGAGACAAACCTAAATCTACACGAAAAACAGATAAAACTATTTTTACAAATCGAACCCAATTTGAAAACTGCCCCGAGTTCATAGATTAAAGAACTAGTTCCCGAATAGTGCAGAATGATTACAGTTTGCCCTTCGCGAGAGAATATCAAGACTAGAGGAGAGGCTAGCCCTCAGACTCAACGTAATATTTGGCGTTTAGGGGTGCGGTTTTCTCGCCTGCCGTCCGTTCCCAATGATGTAAAATGACGCGTAAAGAAAGGCAGTGTGAGGCCTGCCCCTGCCGTTTACTGGGAGTTGGATACCCTGAAATCGTGAGATACGGAACCTCAGACCCAACCGGAGACGCATTTTATTGCTATATAATGAAGGCAAATTTCGATATAAATGCGTATGGAAGAAGATAATGAAAACAATTTCAATTGATTGAATAAATAGTTAATAAATATATGATATTTATACGTGTCATTTTCGACGTTTATTGGTGAGGCACTGCCTCACCTGCCTCATAGGACAAGCCGCCACTGATCGAAGAAGGATAGTGGCGGTTTATATCTCCACTAGTACAATTCTCTCATTAATTATATTGTCCCCAAAGACGTTAACTTAATTTGATGTTAAATTATGCTTTCGAAAGAGAACTATCTCAAAAAAAGCAAAAATTACCTGTGTATAGTTGTACTTCAGTATAGCGTCGTAGGTTTCGTAAGTCACCAAGAAATCTGTAACATTATCGAAGTTGAAGTAACCTGGTATAGGAACTGTATTCGTTCGTCCTTTGGGTACTGTGAAATTCCAAATTTGAGAGAAATTTCCACCATCGATGGCCACCACTGTAGAGTTGTACAAGGCCAGCACGATATCAGGTACTTGATCTCCAGTCAAATCCACCAAGACCGATTGTATAAAGACTCCGTTGCTGTGGTCTTCGTAAATTGTTACGTTCTTCTGTGGAAAATTAAATTAACATCAATATCACAGAATACCTAACCTAGTTAGGTATTCTGTGTCAATATGTTCTACAAGCTCTATGACAAACTTTGACAGAAGGTTGCTGATTAAGTAGGCCGACAGGTTGATATGGTAATTGACGTTATTTTAATTGTTCATTTGACACTTGATGTACGTTTTGAATAACAACGCATTCTTTTACGACTCAGGAATATGATTTGATGCCAGTACATGTTATAAATGATCGTTTAAATGCAGACTCCTTAACATTTTTTTGAGCACAACCTTTTTGACTTCATTGATGACTTAGAGCTCAACAATTAAGAAGTATAAGGTATCAGCACGATGGTGCACCACCACATAGCAGGAGACAAGTAGTCAGTTGGCTGAATGAACATTTACCGAATGAATGGATAGGTCAAGGAGGACCAAGACAATGGCCACCTCGTTCGCCTGATCTTAATTCCTTAGATTTTAATTTATGGGGACATATGAAGAAGCTTGTTTATCATGTTGATATCCAATCTCATCAACAATTACTTAATATACCTAATTCAAGATGCAGCAAACCAAAGACGAAACGACGTTGGTGGACGTTTTGAACAATTTTATAGTCTCAAAATTTTCATTTATCACTATGATATAAATATAATTCTTCAAATGCTTGTATCTTCTAAACAAAAACGAATCGAACCTATGTTGATAGGAAAAAAATGTTCAGAATAAGCACAGCTAAGGACTAAACGAGAATAAATTCGCTATCACAAAAACGCTTATATCTTTTGAACCACTGGGCCGATTTTCGAATCATCTTCTAATTCTAATGAAAACTGTTTTTACAATAAAAAAACCTAAACTATTTTTTACAAAATTCATGGATTTTTTCTGGAATTCTTCCACTTTCTGAGATGCTTTTGCTTGAATTCCGCTAATGTTTTCGTTGATTTCTAAGTCTTCTTCAATTCTCTTTTTACCAATATCTTTCGATTGGCCTGAGTTCTGGGTAATTCGGTGGATTGGCCTCTTTGGGGACAAAAACCACCTCATTAGCTTCGTATCATTCCTTGGTGGCCTTGCTGTAGTAGCATGAAGCTAAATCTGGCCAAAAGATTGGTGACACATCGTGCTCACGTAAAAATGGTGAAAGTCGCTTCTTCAAGCATTCCTCGATGTATATTTCGAGTCAACAGAGCCTTGGCCAACGAAAAATTTGCTCCTTTTCCCACAGGTTCAAATTGCTTGCCAAACCAGGAAGTTTTTAGGAAACTTTGCTTGTTTCTTCACGCGAAATTGTTCGTCAACATTTCCACGAGAATCTGCAGTATAAAATTCCTGACCAGGAAGTTGCGAGAAATCAGCCAAGACATAGGTTTCGTCGTCCATCACGCAACAGGAAAAATTTTTCAAGAAATCTTTTTTTAATTTCTTTGCTCTTGATTTCGCTTCTTGATTCTTCACAGCGTTCCTGTCTGGCACTTTCTGCACTTTGTATGTTCTAAGCCCACAACTCGACTTGATTTTCTGAACGGTTGACTGCGAACAACCCACTATTTGGGCCACTTTCCGTCCTGAAAGGTTAGGATTCTTCTGAAAAAGGCTGATGGATTTCTTCACTTTTTTGGGCTATGAAACCCCTTTTTCTTCCCGGTTCCTTCCTTGTGGTTAATTGTAAGATCTTCGTTGAAGCGCTTAACAACTCTTGATACCGTTTCCGGACGAACGCGAGCCTCTTTTGCGATTCTTTTGAAGTTTCACCATAAATTCTCGTGTTTTCACTTCGCTTGACATTTTGCGACAGAGAATTGGAATATCTATCAAGTTAATGTTCCACATGTTTCTGACGTTCATAAAAAAGCTAACTATGATCAAATTTTGATTTTTCCTCAATTGGTTCAAGAGATATAGGCGTTTTTGTGATAGCGAATTTATTCTCGTTCAGTCCTTACCATCTGTCAAAGTTTGTCATAGAGCTTGTAGAACAAACACCCTGTATATTAAATGCTGAATTCATGAAAACTTTCGAAACGAAATTCACTTACTTTCGAAGCCGAAGAGAACGTATCAGAGTTGAGAATAGTAGCGCTCAAATTTCCAGCTGTTAAAGGACTTCCACTACCGAATAGTATGTAGTCATTGTCGATTCTGTGTAAAATCTGGGGCATGTAGAATGATTTTCCTCCAACAGGTACTCTTGATATGACGTCTCCATTTTTACCAGAGAATAAAATCAGATGACCTTCACTTTCTAAAATAATGAAGAGTATAATAAAGATTATGGATGGTACGCAGTGATTTGTCAATTTTGTTTCAATGTTATTTCTGTAAAACACTGACCGATTCCACATTAGTAAAGGGTTTTCCAATGGGGGGTGTTATTTTGAATAGCCCGGTAGATGTCACTTTTGAAGCTGTCATTTTTGACATTTGACAAGCAGAAACTACGCCATTAATAAAAATGGAACGATACACGATTCAACAACGCATTGAAATTATTAAAATAAAGAATAAAAACTATAAAAATAGTAAAATTGTCAGAGAGGTTTCTTAAAACTCATTTTTGGGTGGTGAAGCGCCTTGTCGAGCCGCAATTCAGAAATTGGTGGAAAAATTTGAGCTGCTGGGACAAAATAGTGATGTGAAGAATGAAACCCGTGCACGTCGCTTAAGAACAGCCGAGAATATTGCTGTTGTAGCCGAAAATGTTGAAGAAAACTCAGGTTTGTTCATTCCTCGTCGTGCTTTGGAATTATTCACCAAAGGTCATTTCCCCATATTTTGCATAAAGATTTGGATCTTAAGGGGCAGTATCACCTTTTGAATCGTGGTAAATCTCCATTCAAAAGTGGTCTCTTCATTTCACGAGTAAGTACCCTAATTTACGACGTAGAGACTTGATTTTTTTTTTCAAATTGAAGTTGAAGAACGTCCCGAGGGCAAATAGTTTTCTTTTTTTCGATTTAATTAGATTTTCAATTGAAAAAACCAGGGTAATCGTTAGATCTGATGTTATTGAATATGTTTTTCGTTTTTCATGGTTACAAGCTATATTTTTGAAATAATAATCATGAAAGTTTTTGTAGTTTATAGAAGACTAGCTGGCCCGGCGAACTTTTTACCGCCTGAATTATACTTAAAAGTTGTATAAACTTACCATTCCTTCTTTTCAAGGATGAAAAAAATTAGGCAAAATTAAAGTTCAAAATATACAAAATTTTAATAATTTTGTAATTACCATCGAAAGAATTCTCTTTATTTAAGCGGTAACTAATTGTTGAACTTGAACATATAACTTTTTGTTTTTAATTGTTGTACAGTTCTCTTATTGCAGTACCTCATGTGACTGTGAATAGCAGGAGTATAATCCATATTATACCTTTCCTCTTATATGAATCCAAATGTCAAGAATATGAACAAAAATTATTCCTTTAATGAACTATCGACTATTAACACAGCCGTCGACCAGAATTAAAAAATCAGTCATTTGTTAATAGCCCAACCTGAAGTGGCAAAAACAAAACTTTTCTTATATTCTCAAAATCTAATCAGTGGTCACACCATTATTTTAGATATCTTAGCTATGCTGCTAAGCTCAAAATAATGGGTAAACATCGCAGCGCGATTCTCTAATGAGAATCGCGCTGCTCCACCAAGAGAGATTGACAGCTCATATCCATGGAATAAGTTCCATGGATATGAGCTGTCAATCTCTCTTCAATTTGTTCAATTTAGTTGACGATATCAAGCTCGTTAGAAGACAAATCGAGATGTTAAAATGTCGATAGTACGATCGACACGGCAAAATTATCAACACTGTGTTATGTTGAACTCATATTCAAATTTATTGATGGTCATTCGACCAGTTCAGATTAGGCAACCCTTGAAACATTATTGTATATCATAAGTGAGAGCCCGATGAGCAAACGTTTCAAAATTATTGACGCTTACAATACTGTCTCTGTGCGAACAGAAACACGAATATAATATGTCAATTACTCATTATGGGCAATTTTGGATTCAGTTATTTCCGCAAATATATCTATCACCCAAACAAAAATTCCAAAGCATTTCAACAATAAAGAAAAAAGATGAAGATGGCCAACTCACGTTTGAAACTGATCGTCAAAATCAGATACTTGATCTTTCAGTAAAAATTCACTGTTCCACCAACTTGAGGTGCTTACCCGCTTTTTGATCTGGCAATAGACTTCCATGTTACCATGAGTTCTATGCGAATCACATATCGCCATCTAACAGCGGTAATATCAACCTACGACTACGTACAGTGACTTGTCTATTCACTGTACGACTACGCATCAATGGTAGCGACACCTAGTGGCCTTATTCAAAAGAAGGAAAAGCATTTCCTGCATAAGTAAAACTTTCATCAATTATAAATGGTGTAACCAACATCTTTCTTTTATATATATAGATTAAATTGCCGAGGGCAAATAGTTGCGATTTTTTGCAAAAAATGATGAATAACCGTCGGAAAAAAATCATTAAGTGTAATTTCCAAAACGCTGAAGTTCAACCTGTTTTTTTTAATTGAAAAACTAATTAAATCGAAAAAATCTCGGCAATTTAATCTTCTATAAACAACAAAAATTTTCATGATTATTATTTCAAAAATATAGCTTGTACTCATGAAAAACGAAAAACATATTCAATAACCCCAGATCTAACGATTACCCTGGTTTTTTTAATGGAAAAACTAATCGAATCGAAAAAAAAAAAACTATTTGCCCTCGGGACGTTCTCCAACTTCAATTTAAAAAAAAATCAAGTCTCTACGTCGTAAATTAGTGTAGTTACTCGTGAAATAAAGAGACCACTTTTGAATGGAGATTTACCACGATTCAAAAGGTGATACTGCCCCTTAAGGTCGGCGTTTAAAGCGAGTAGGAAAGATCAGCCGATAGAGGCGCCACCGTCCATTTTAAGAAATATCTCCATAGAACTTACATTATCACAATAAGTTCTATGAGTATCTCTCTAATCATGAATGAAATGTACAATGGCGCTCTCTATCCGAAAATCGCCGAACTATGAAATAAGCTAATTTGTGGGTAAAGCAGGAATTTTTTCCCGCGAAAATTTGAATTTGGCCATTCTCTGCCAATTCCGTATTTCAAGTTGATCTTCTGAACGAAATTATTAGTAGATTCACTTTTAATCGGAAGTTGAACTATTTTCATGGGTCTTTCTGTTGAAATAAAACAGAAGCATGGGTTGGCACATTTTCTTCTATTTTTGAAAGAAAAAAAATTGACTGTCGGAATGAAATCGATTAAAATTATTTCAACAAGAACCCTAATCCTTTCTGAGTTCACCCACAAAATTTCAGTTCTCAAAGTGAAACCGTTTTCGAAATCAACTTGAAATAAAAACACACTACATTGAACGCCCACCTTAAGGCTAATAAAGAACTCAAGCCGGCCGATCGTCACCAACTTTTTGCTGATGGAATTTTTCTTTGAATGTCAAAATAGCACCTCATATTGGAAACCCCGTTATTTAACTTGCCTAACAAATTGGTATGCACTGCCAATATGTCGGGTATGGTGTCATTATTTTGGTCCTTGATGAAACTTCCTGTCGTGATATCCTCTTCCGTGTTATTCTGGATTCTCCAAATGGCAGTACCATTTCTTGTGTTTATCAAACTGATGGTCTGAAAAGTACAGGGAGATAAACTAAATTCATACTTTTCATCCCTTTTCCCTTACCCCTTTAGTCCCAAACGCTAAACAATCATTTAGTCCATCTTTGTTGATATCCTCCGAACAATGTATGAAATAAATAGTATCATTCGTCCAGTACCTCCACAAAATGTCGCCTGTCACTCCATTCAAAGCTAATACACCTCCCTCGCAGGGAGGAGATACGCCCATGAATATTGAACAGAATATATCAGGTGGTAGAATATCGTGGTTGTCTCCTGAGAAAAAAAGAAATAACGATATTGGTGGGCAATCGACAAATACAAAATGTATGAGATACACTGAACAATATTCCCTTTTTCTGCAATTGAATACTTGATACATACACTGCGCAAAAAATTAACGCACATTATATGGAAATCTCAAATTTATTCTACAACTGAAGGTGTTCTCAATGATAATTATTTTTATCAGAATTATGCATGCATATGTTATCCACTTTCAACGTTTTTCTTCAATACAGATGTTTTCTCCCAGCAGGAATAAAAAAAGATGATATTATCAGATTTTGAATGTATTGGCTGCATTCTAAAATCAGTTGTTCTCGATCAATTCTAGTGATCAATAGTTTTTCTTTCGTTTGATTTTCTACACTCGATCGCTATGCAACGCGAAACACGCAATTTGACCCAAGAGGAATGTGCCCAAGCGGTAGTTTTGCGAGAAGAAGGGTGGACATACACAAGAATTGCAGAAATGTTTGGAGTTTCCCATACAAGTGTGTTCAGAATGTTGCAGCGATTCAGGGAGACAGGTATGAATGTCCGAATACCAGGGCAGGGTAGACCACGGGTAACAACTGCCATTCAAGAACGTTACTTGAGAGTTTCTTCGTTGAGACAACGGTTTGCAACCGCTCGCCTCCTTCAAAATCAGCTTGAGCAAACTCATGAGGTGCAAATTAGCACTCAGACAATAAGAAATCGCCTCAGAGAATATGATTTGAGGCCTCGTGTCGCGGCAAGAGGCCCAGCTCTACCCCAGCCCACCGAAGGGCGCGTTTGGATTTTGCGAGAGAGCATATCCATTGGGAAGAGGCCGATTGGGAAAGAGTTCTCTTCACAGATGAGTTTAGATTCTGCTTCTACCATTGTGATCGACGTTCCCTTGTATACAGACGTCCACATGCAGTGCAATTTCGTGAATACTACTGGTTTCGGGGGAGGATCGATTATGGTATGGGGTGGAATATCTTTGACTGCTCGCACAGACCTAGTGGTCGTTGATAATGGAGCTATGAATGCTGATAAGTACGTTCTTGAAGAGCATGTAGTGCCATTTGCCCCTTACATTGGTGAAAATTTCATTTTTATGGACGATAATGCCAGACCCCATCATGCGCGCCTCGTTCAGGAGTACCTTGAAGAGGTTGAAGTCTCTCGAATGGAATGGCCAGCAAGAAGTCCAGATCTCAATCCGATTGAGCAGGTTTGGGACAACCTCAATAGAAGGCTGAGAAGTTCAGAAAATCGTCCAGCTACTCTTAATGACTTAGGAATCCAACTCGGAGAAATCTGGGAAGGATTAGATCAGAACATTTTAAGATCACTCATTTTGAGTAAGAACCGTCGTTGCCGAGCTGTAATTAACGCAAGGGGTGGAAATACCAAGTATTAAATCACTTATCAGCATTTCAGTATTTCGAAAATTCTTCATTTCTCTTCTTTCACATAAGATTCGGCGAAATCCTGAATTTTTCTTCCATTTAATGTGTCTTGTTCCGTTCAAAACCTTCCTGAGAGAACATAAAAAATTAGTTATAAAGTCAATGTAGAGTTAACTTTCATTAAAATTGAGATTTTCAGAATGTGCGTTAATTTTTTTGCGCAGTGTATATGGATTCAAAGTTGGCATCTCTGAACAATTAAAAAGAAAATAATTTTTTCGGTATTCAGACTAATATCGAATTACGAAAAAAGTTTTCACTTCGAGCGGGATTCGAACCCCGCATCTTCTGATTACCGGTCCGATGTCTACCAATTAAACTATCGAATTCTGGAAAAATTAGTAGCGGACCGGTAATCCGAAAATGTGGGTTCCGTTTCTCTTGAATACTCGAATTTGGACTGGCTTTACGCCAACTGAGGAATTAATACCAGATTTGTATATTATACCTGTTCCGAATCCGAAAAGCACGTCTTTTTCTCCATCACTGTCGACATCTGACAGATATATTGGGGATTCTGTGGTAAGTTTTGGCAAATTCACACTCCACACATCTGTAATTTTGTAGTCGCTGCAAGGTAGTAACTTGATGTATTGTCCGTAAGGGCCATTTGCCGAAAACTTGGATACTATCCAGTTGTGTATCCTGTCGAGCGGGAATGGGAATATGGACACTAGTATAATCACAAGGACTATAAGACCTGAAAAAAAATTCTAGATCAGAATTTTCTGGAAAAAATTTCACGAAAAAAAATAGTTATGAGAAAAAATTTAGGGAAAAAAGCCTGAGAATCTCTAGATGAAAATTTTTTGGAGATAACATTTTCCTGGTATAAAATTGTCGGGGAAAAATTTTTCGGAAAACAATTTCACTATTTTTACCTATAAGTACACTGAGCGCTGCTAAAAAGTAGCAGCAAGGCTTACAAAACGCTCTACATGGGGGTTTATTCCTCATTTTTCTCGCAAGATTCTGCTTTGCCGTCTTTCTTCTAGGGGCCATCAGAGGCCTTTTTACATAGATTTCTTCTGCAGTCTGAAATGAAAGTGCTCTTAATTAGTTCTTCGCACTATTCTTTGCTAAAAACAGCGACTTGTTTTGAAATGAAAACGATAGAAAACATTCAATTTTCTTACACTTTCTCATTCCGAAAAAATGAAAAAAGTTTAATTTCACCCAGGTTTTTCAGCAGTTATTAATGGTTTTTTGTTATAAAGAAACCTGATTCAAATGTTTTGTCGCTCATCAGTAATTATTATTATTTGATTTGTAATTTCAAATGCATTGAAATTAATGAGTCACTAATGAAATCTGTCCATATCATATTTATTATAAATGTTCGAAAATAAACCATAACAATGTTATAATAAGAGTCATATTAATTTTTTTATTCCTTCTTACCTTATAACTATTCTTTCCGTCTCTGATGAACACTTCATCTTCAACATCACTCAATTCATCTTCTTCGAGGCTCTCTCTAACTTCATTATTTAACGTCATACCTGGGTAATTTTCCATTTCTAACTCAAATTTGTTGGAATTTGAAAAAATCCTCCTAAATAAATCGAACTTCATAAAAATGCCTTTTGTCCAAAACTAGGTATACTAATACACATTAAAAACGTTTTTTTAATCACATAGTCCTAGGAATTTTGTGACGATGTATAATTTTTATTTTCCAAGTCAATTTTCCCGCAGCATGTACAAATATTTTGCATTAAAAATAAGAAAGGGGACATATGCTTTGGGTTTCATCCTGCCCATGCCTTGAACTATTGATTTTTCCGGAAAGTTTAACAGTGGCGTAGTAGATTGAGACAAGAAATCTGATACGATTTATGTCCACTACTTATACAGGGTCTTCCCTATTTGATGTTTGAAGTAAATATCTAATTCGCCTGGAAATTAAGTAGTTTGATATAGTACTGCAGCCGCTTGTAAGAAGCAGCATATATTTTCTTCTCCATAAAACATGTTGGCAGAGGAGACAACCTAGGATTCATTTCTCATTGGACAATGGACAACCAGGAATGTTTTAAATTCAACAGTTATTAAAATGGCCTTGAGTTTAGAACAGCCCTAATATAAGAGAAAAAGAAGAGTACATCTCTGAAATATGAGGAATGACATTTGGCACAAACATAACCTAACCAAAATAAACAGAAAGAAAACAAACTGCACCAAGATGAATAAAAACAAGATAACGTTCGGCAAAATAAGTGCCAATTTTGGACAAAACTCCAAAATAATAGAAGCCAGTGGTTCCATTGGACAAACGTCGTCCTTTAATGTACAGGAAATACAGAACCTTGACGATGAGGCAGAAAAGGAAAAGGAGAAAATACAAAATATGATAGGCATTTCGTCTTTCGGCAAAAAAGCAAAGAGTTTTGATGTTCAGGTAATGGCAAAACCCCGTAACCAAAATAATTAATTCATAATGTGTTTGAATGTTATCTCATAAATGAAAATTTTCAGGAAATGATGGAACAGGTAATCAAAACAAGTAAAGCAGCACCTAAAAAACCAGAGGTAGTTCCAGTTGAAGAGGATAGTGAAGATGAAGACCTTATAGGTCCTCCGTTACCTACCAATTTTGGTTGGTAATTATTTTTTCAGGTCTTTCTATCAGTATCGTTTTTATCTATATTTTAATTTTTCAGGTGAATCAGTTGCTGAAAGTAAAGATGGAGAAGAAAGTGATTCAAATAGTGATGATGAAGATGCTGATTCAAAAAACTTCATTCCTTGCTCTCAAGAAGCAACCATGGTTCACGGTAATAAGGCTGTGACTGCAATGAGTCTAGATCCCAGTGGAGCTCGTCTTGCTTCAGGTCAGTTGCTCCATTCTTTAAAAATCTATATAAATTTTGCTATTTTCAAAAATGAGTTGAAACTTATCTATAGTTTTAAAGTTTGAAATATTAAGCAGAAAGGAATTTCAAATTTTCAGGTTCTGTTGATTATGACGTCAGTTTTTGGGATTTTGCTGGTATGGATTCTAATCTAAGAAGTTTTAGAACCTTACAACCAGCTGAAAATCATCCTATAAGGGGTTTATATTATTCTGGGACTGGAGATTTGCTTCTAGTTATATCAGGAGCATCACAAGCTAAGGTATTTTCAAAATAAAAATTTACTTCAATGTTTTCATTCGTGAATCTACAATGAGGAATTAGGAAGCAGAATTATGATGAATTTTGCAGGTTTTAGACAGAGATGGTTTCGAAAAGTTAGAAACCGTAAAAGGGGACATGTACATAACAGATCAGGCCAGGACTAAAGGACATACAGCTGGACTATTCAGTGGCGGTTGGAATCCAGTTGTAAGGGAAGAATTCATGACGAGTAGTGCTGATGGTACAGTGAGAACTTGGGACTTTTACAGTGGAGGAAAGAACCACAAGACAGCCATAAAGTGTAGAGCCCAAAATGGGCTTAAAGTTACTCCCACATCTGTCACATATAATCGTGATGGTAAAGTTATAGGTATGTACTCAATAATTCTTGATGGAAGGAGAATGAGAAATTGTTTGATTTTGAAGGATGTGGTTGCGCTGACGGCTCCATTCAACTTTGGGACCTGCGGAAAAGCTCAATAGCTCCTTCCACCCAACTGCGTAAAGCTCATTCTCCCACGGAAATATCAAGTATAAGGTTTTCGCATATAGGTAACCTTTTGCTTACGAGGAGTTTAGATGCAACTATGAAACTTTGGGATATAAGGGCTATGAAATCGTCTGTGAAAGAAGTGGGGGATCTGTTTACCAGGTATGATACTACTGACGCCATTTTCAGCCCTAATGATGAAATCGCTGTAACTAGCCATTCGCTTGATAAAGGTAAGTGGTTTTTGTTTTCAATTGATAGGTTTCCTGTTGGTGTCTTTATGATTTTGCGTTATATCAAGTAGATGAGAATGGTAGTGAAGGACTGTAGTTGAAATTTTTTGTTATAAGGTAGGAGTGGTCACATTTGAAGAGTGAATGTATTTCAGGCGAAAACGTAGGCAACATCTTATTCTACTCCATTCCCGACTTCAACCTCATCAAAAAAATTGCGGTAACAAACTCCCACACAATCAAGTTGGCGTGGCATCCCAAACTGAACCAGATATTCGTCGGCACCGGCAACGGTCTTGTCAAATGTTACTACGACGACAAAATATCTCTCAGAGGCGCTACTCTATGCGCTGCTAAGATCCACAGAAAAGCGCAACACTCTGAAATCGTCAGTACTCAGCAAGTACTGACTCCTCATGCCCTTCCGTTGTTCAGGCAGGAGAGGAGAAAAACGAGCCGTAAGCAGATGGAGAAAGATAGGTTAGATCCTGTGAAGTCGAGAAGACCCGACCTGCCCATCACTTCTGGTCAAGGTGGTAGGGTCGCTTCTAGCGGTAGTACCTTGAGTAGTTTCGTTATTAGAAATCTCGGGTTGAGTAAGAGGGTGAACGATGATCAAGATCCCAGAGAGGCGATTTTGAAGTATGCCAAAGATGCTGAGGAGAATCCTTATTGGATCACGCCAGCTTATGCTAAGACGCAACCAAATAACATTCTGGATGATGCTGCGACCACGAGTGAGGAACCACCAAACAAAAAGAGCAAACCTGATTGATTATTTAAGATTCAGAATATATTGAATGTTATATATGAAGACAAGATCAATAAAGTTGTTGATTCACATGAAATTTTTATAATTTCGATAGAAACCATGATCAAATCAAGTATTCAGGAAAAATGGCTAGTAATGAAAAGAATCAATTGAAAATATTGATATAGTTTATTAAGCTTCAGTTAAAAATACTGGAACCTATGCTTGAAGTTGTTAGAATTATAAAAAGTAAATTTTTTCAACATCACTAGCAACAAACATAAATAAATATGTTAAAATACAAATAAAATAAAAATACCAACAGCCTTAATCTCAGAAAGTCACGAGATACTTGGATAATTTAGGTATCTCCACTAAAACCTCTTCCTCGTCACTACTAGATTCAGAATGTGAATAATACAATTCTGAACTTCCTAAGCTATTCTCCCAATCATCAGAACTGCTCTCAGAATCAGACGGCAGGTCATTCAGTCCGTTTTGTGGCTCTATTCCAGGCAGAATCAGATTAGGAAACAACTACAAAAATTAATTTGAATTCATTTTTATAAAATCTTTACAACATTCTTCACATACTTTATTCAGATCTTTCGAATATGATAGTGGGTTTTGTAATAAATTTATCTTTACATAGTCTAAACTACTGATTGTCGTGTCTGGTAGTGTATAAATTTCATTGCTTTGGAGGTGCAAATATCGCAGATTCTTTAATTTCATGAGCTGATTAGGAATATAACTAAAATTGTTCTTGTTTAAATTCAAATGTATCAGTTGCTGTAAACTATCGAACTTCTTTGGTATCACATGTAACTTATTGTCCTCTAGAGTGAGCCATCTGAAAAACAAACTGTAAACTTATGAACAACTTTAGCCATCACTGACCTTAATCTTTCCAATTTACCAATGGATTTTGGCAAATTTGAAAGCTGATTATGTCTCGCTCCGAATGTATGGAGATTCCCTAAATTCCCAATTTCATCTGGTAATGCTTGCAAACAGCAACTATTACACCATAACACTTCCAAATTAACAAGGGACCCAACACAAGTGAGTGATCTTATTGGATTATGACTAATATTCAAGGATTCCAAACGTGGAAGATTTTTTAGTGCTACTGGAAACCTATCCAAGGAGTTATATTCAATATTCAAGTTTATTAGATTCTTCAGTTGAAATAATCCAGGTAGAGATGTCAATCTATTATGTCCCAAATTTAAACATGTTAGTTCAGTGCAATTCAGTAAAATTTCTGGGAAGTAATTGAGATCAAAATCATCCAATTCTAAATTAGATGCTTTGGATAAATGAGCCTTTTCAATTTTGGCAAGAACTCTGTTTCGTTGTATAAAATCGTACATCGGATTCATTCTTGTTTACAAATATTCTGATAAAGTCATTCAAGGTTGATTACATTTTTAATATTCTGAACATTGTAAATTGAAATTATTAAACATTCCATATTGAAGAATATTAAGTGCTCCAAAACTTGTACCATTACTAAAATTTTGACTGAATTTTCCCTTTAATTATTAATTTTAGTCTGATCTGATAATTAAGATCTGACGTTTAACCTGTAAATTACAGAAAAATGTCCTGATTACGAATTTTACGATAATCTTTTTTCTATGAATAGTAGCTCCTTAGATATCTACGAGTAGTTCCTTTCTTCAATGTAAAAAGAAATAATAAACAAAATTCTTAACCTACAAACTTCAAGCAGCCATTTTAAATTAAAGATAAAAAAAATTAAGAACTTTAAATTATAATGGTTAAAAGACAAAACTTTAAAAAATTGATATTGGAGTCTACTGACGACGAGAGCGACAGTGACGACTTTTATGAAGAAGTTCATACTTCTGAAGCTCAACCTAAACAGTACAGTCTGAGACAGAGAAAGAAGACAAATTTTGATGAAGATTTCGAATATGATGTGATTGAGGGAAATGACCCCAAAATAGCTACTGGAACAGAGGCCCTACGTTCTGATGATGAAGACTTCGATTTAAATGAAGCACAAAAACAAGAAAGTAATATAGAACCAAAGCCTTCATCAAAACCAACTAGTACCAAAGTGGTAGCTTCTTCTACCAATTGTACTGTAACAAAATGTCAAGAAAGACAACTTATGCCCAAAATATCACTTGATAAACAAAGTTCTGCAGATATGATCGACTTCGAAGATGTTATAAGAGCTGATATACTAGTAGTTGACAGTAAAATAGATTATGATAGCGTCATAGAAAAGAGTGAGATTAAAATTGAACCGAGAAAAGTTGGATTAAATGAAAATGTGCTAAAAGAGAATGAAAATGCTGTGGACAATAAGAAAAAAGCCAAGTCTCCAAAACTAAAAAAAAGTGGGGAACCAGGAAAGAAGAGAGGACGTAAGCCAAAACTGTTATCAGAGGAAGATGAATCAAATAAAAATAGCTATAAAAGACAGAAATTGGATTATACTAAGAGTGCAGGTTTGCCAATAAATACAGTACTTGGAGTTACAGAATCACTGTATGAATTAGCCGAGAGATACCACTTACAAGCAGGTATGATGAATGGTGAAATGGAAGATTTGCCATTAGAACCAATTATAACTGAGGATGCTCCTACTGAACATTCTAAAAACTCTTTTATCGGCATAGATAATGAAGTTTCTGTACAAGCAGAAGCTGGGACTATAGAAATATTTTAATTACAAGACCAGATAATTTTAACTAATATAGCTTTATTAGTGTTCTTCACTATGAGTTACGTTATAGAAATGTAATTCTTTCTAATTTGTGATAATCTTTTTTCAAATCAGATATCTATTATTTGTTCAGATTTCTTTAAAGTTGAATTTTTTATGTTTTATTGGATAAACCATTAGATTGTATGAATCAAGTTAAATTGTTGATTTTTGTTTTGTTATTTTTTTGAACACTACAGTTTTCCCCACAGATTTTTAACGAATATTGATTGATACAAGAATGTCTTATTACTCCCAGGAGCAAGCACACAAAATACTAAATGGAAAATAAAAAATGGCAAAAGAAAAATAAATTATATCTTTATTATGAATAAATCAACATATGAGATTGGCATTCAAGCTGCTCAAATAACTCCTTAAAATATCGTCATAGCCTATGCCTCTAATCCTTTCAATGCTTTTGATTTTTTCCACAATGCTCTCTTTCAAAATAGCGATTTCACTAGGTATCGTTTTTGCCAGAATATTGACTAAATTGAAGTAAATTTTGGAATTGAATGCTAAATGCTTCTCAGTTAAGAGAAGGAGACTTTTTACAACTTCTTCTTTCAATTGATTGTAAAATGGACAAGTAACAATGAACATGATGATACTCAAAGCTAAATTTCTTTGATTATGAAATATATAGACTTCACATAATCCGAACAAAGCTTCTCCAACAACAATTCTGAGTAAACTGACAGAAGTGGTTGATTTAACGTATTCATTCAATATTTTGAGAGCTTTAGATACATGCTGTTCGTTTTCCTTAGTCGGATGTTTAAAATATATTGTACTTAATTTCTCCAAGATTACTCTAGCACTGTTCTCTCTAGTCAAACATGAATATATGGGAGATTCTGAAACTGAAAAATGGGGTAGATATTTTGAAATTAAATCTCGTAAAGTTCTCTGAATGTAAGTATCATCTTCTTGCCCCAATTTAAGCACTCCTTCGAAATATAAATGCCAAGTTTTTCTGATGGCATCCAAGAACGGATGTGAGAATTTTCCCATCAGGAATTCTGTTGGAAATAGCAAACATGATATCAATTTTGTTGCGGGACTAGAAGTTTTGTGTCTGCTGTATAAAAGAGTGTTGCATTGTAAAAGAGCTATGGACAAACAGGTGTAAATTCTAAGAATAACCATTTCGTTTTTTATCAGGGGTAAGTGTACAACTAAACTTTGATCGAGGTTATCAAAACACATTTCACAAAATCTACTTAATACTGTGGAGCTTGAGAATGAATTTTTGTTAGAACCCAAGATTTCTATGAAGTTCACGAGTGGATCTGAAAAATTTTTTACGCCATTTTTTATACATAAAGGTACACTTTCTAATTTCATCACGATTGTTGTAATTTCTTCATAATTTTGTGTGGAGTACAAGCATATTCTAAGCCAACATTGAACAACAGTTTTTTCCTGAAGTTGTGTCAAAGAAATCTCTGTTGGGTATTCCTTCAAAATTGTACAGAGATAATGCTCTGTAACTTTGTAATGTACTTCTTCAGCAGTGAAATACCTGAAGGCATCATTGAGTATATCTGGTGACAATTTGCTTATTTCCCCTGCTAATTCTCCGACTATCGGTGGGCAAGTCCAATTTTTCCCTATTTGTTTTAAAACAGGATAAATGCTTTTTTTGAAGGTTTCTTCCCAACAAGACCAAGCTTCTTCACAATTTATCTTTCTAACTAAATAAAGCAATGTTTTCAATGCAGATTCTAGCTCCGGGAAATAGCACCTAGCCAAATATCTAATGGCCCACTGATCAATGAGTGTCCACTGGTGAAGTTGCATACTTTTACTTAATTTCACAATCTGATGAAAACTGTTGAAAAATTCCTTGATAAGATGGAATTTTTCCTGATTTATCGATGCTTCATGTAAAGTTTTCACCAAAGGTTCTGATATTTTGTCGATACTTCTGTTTTCTCTAACCATTCTTATAAGCTGGAACAACAAGCTTTATGAGACATTTAGAATAATGTGAGCGTTCTTCAAAATATACAAATTTTCTTGCCAATCTAACAAAAATTTTAATTCGATTGACATAATTAACAATTTGAGATAACAGTAAAAAAAAAACTCACAAGTGAAACAAAAATGTTAATAGTTGTAGGAGACACCATATTTTCTCTCAAACTACCATAAACAGATGCAATTCTTTTGCTTAATTCTTCTTGGTTCACTTGCATCAAACCTATAAGCAACTGAAACACTCTGTATATTCCCACTTCATCTAAATTCCCTATTTTGAAAGGACTCAGTTGGGAAAATATTCTGCATTTGACTTTTCCCCAATGGTTTGGTTGCTGAGTCAAATAGTTATTAAGCAAGCCAACAAATATTTCAAATTCATCTTCACAATCTTTGGGGCTGAATATAATGACATCTAAAAGTTCTGTGAACTCGATAGAGCTAATGTACATACCAGACTTATATTTCAGTGAAGTATTCAAGCGTTTGCTGAAATAATCCCAAACTATCAACAGAAACTCAAGTTTTTTATCACTTGGCCACAGTTCACTGATAAGTGGATAAAGTATCTTCAAATGTTTCGATATATCACATGAGATGTTCATGGAATTGATGAATTTTTCTCGAACAAATTCAAAATTTGGAACGATTTTCGGAGCATTTGTTTCATTTTTCGAATGAACAATATGAATAATATCCTTGAGTAACCAGAAACTGAAAAGAGCTTCATCATTCTTCAAAACCATGCTCAGTTTGTCCCAAAATATATCACAGTTGAATTTATCTACCACAATAAAGTATATCACATTCCAGAGGTTTCCTACACAAGGACACAAAAAAGAACTATGTTCTATGCCAAATTCTTTGACGAAATACTTCCTGGTAAGAAGAACCAAATTACTCATTATTTGAGTTACATTTTCCTCCATAACATTTCTCGGACACTCACATTTTATTCTAATCAATAAAATGAATAATTGTATGTCTAGGTAACAGTGGAAGTATTCATATATTGGACAATTTGCTCCTTGTTTTGTTGAATAACATAACTTCATCAAAATTTTTTCTTCAAATGTTTCAAGAGGAAATATTGCAGCTGATATTGTGTTAACCACTTCTAAAATATTCCTACGTTTTCCTTGGTCCAGTAAATCGTTCGTTATTTGAAATAGGGCTTTCAATCCCTCATTGACATCTATTCGAGCTACAGCTACTTCCTTGAATGGTGGATTACTGTCCAGTAATACTAAATTTTGAATAAAGATCCATTGCTTCCGTATGTAGATTGAAACAGGTCCTAATTGCTCTATAAGAACACTTTTCAAAAACTTTCTGTTGCTCAATAGCAGGAATTCCTCATTTCCGTCGAAATTTCCAGACAATAATTTGATGTGATAGTTTGAATCAGTGATGTGACAAGAAAATAATTGTTTTTCCGTTTTATCCAACATAATTACATCTATATTTATGTTATGAATTTCCAAACTAAATGTTAAAACAAAAGTTTGTTTTTAAATGAACATTTTGAATTTAACCTCACAAGAGTTAATCATAGATGAAAGTTTTTCTTATCTGTATGGTTTCCGTTCTAAAAGATCACGAAATGTTCTGTGGTTTGAAGGTTAATATTTTTTCATTTCTCAAATTCACAAATTCTCAGCATCAATATTTTTCCAATTTTGTGAGTTGGGTGATTGGATCCCATCTGAATACATTTGTTATGAAGACTGTTATGATGTTGTAAAACAAACGTAAGATTTGTTGATAGACTGGACACTGTCCTTACAATTTTCAGCCAGTGGAAAAAGTCCTTTAAGAATACTTTCAATAAAATAAATTGAATATGGCTGCTGCTCCTGGATCTGCTATGGACTCTTTGAGTGCTGCATTGAAATGCAACATTATACCCAATCAAGAATATCTTCTGCAAGGTTCAGTTTTAGACCAATATGTTGAAGTGCTACTCCACAGACTACGAGGTCTTTGTGATAACGTTGACAGTGGCCCTGAGTCATTCCACGATCATGAGCTTAGTTTCGCTCTGAGGGCACAAGGAACTCAGGGCTCTGCTCCAATGGTATTACCCTTACGAGTCAGGAGAGCCTTAGATTTGCCTGATTCACCATGGCAACTTAGGTACGTAGGACAGCAGGAACTTGGTGATAAAAACAGACCCACCATAGTTCGATCGAGCATTGATATGGCTTGTAGCAACTCAGTTGTTGAGTTTTTAACTGAATTAGGATGTCGCATGGATTTTGAATATATTGCTAGAGGTTATATGTTCCGTAAAGGGCGAATGAAGATAACCGTTTCAAAGATATTCAAAATGGGTAATATAAATAGTAAACCCGGTGAAGGAGTGGAACCCATTTCCCAAAGTTATCTAGTGGAGTTGTCTGTTTTGGCACCAACCGGGCAAGATGCTATTGCTGAGGATATGAGGGTATTTGCTGAACAACTCAAACCCTTAGTGCAGCTGGAGAAGATTGATTATAAGAGGCTTGGGAATATGCCATAGCTTTGATATTATTTTATTGTACATGGTATTTTAGGATTTTTAAGTTTTATCTCAATTGAATATATCACTTCTTTGGTAAGTTTTATGATACTCATTTATTACCCCCATTCCAAAAGAAATCTTGAGTTTCATATAAAAAAAGTTTTCATGCTGCTAAGCTTTTCAGGTAATTCTTAATGGTATGTGATGATACAGAAAAACTTCATTTTTCTAGTGGAAATAATATTTATTTTCTCATAATCAACTTTGATACAGTAAATTTGAAAAAACGATATATGAAATTAAAAAATCGAATCATAAAAAATTAACTTAGCACTAAAACATTTACAACATATAAATAAAAAATTTGTAAACCGCGATTTTAATCGACTTCTTCTATATCTGCACTTGGCATATCATCGACTATCTCCCATTCCTGAGCGTAACTAATTCCTTGTAAGTAGTTTTGGTGGAAATTCGCAGCGATGTCCATTGTTGGAAAAACTGCCCTTAGATTCCTCCAATATACATCCTCCCTCGCTGCCAATTCTACTGTCCTCCATGTACAATGATTTCCTTCCCACTGAAACAAAGGATATTAATACAAATCCGAATTATTTTGAAACCAAATTTTAACAGAAATAATCTCTTGAGTTGGCAATGTATTCTGAAAATTGTCACAATGTAATAGGCAATTCAACCACCTGTAAAATATTTTATTTGTTTCTCATTTGTAAACGTCAGTTTCCAAAAACACAAGTTTATTTTATCAATTCACTAACTTGTAAAACTGACAGTTAACTTGCAAAATTTTTACAAGTTTTTAGTATTATTTACATTAGAAAATTTTGTTTTATCGTCATATATGTTGAAAATCATGGTACAATTGTTATTTCCAGTAACACAGATTTTTGATGATGAAAGAGTTGATACTGATGATGATGAACCATCTGTTGACTCAGAAACTGCTGAACTCGAGGACTGCAGAACATTTGTACTCTCCTTACTACCAAATAATTTGCTAGACATTTCGATTTTTTTGTTGACCGAATCATCGACATAACTCATCGCAATTTCGGTGCTCTTCCACCCTCCTGCACGCTTTAGTGCTAAAATATCTCCACCCGAATCCGCAACCATAGTGGCTCCAGTTCTGCGAAAAGAGTGGCCGGTGTATAACTCTGGGTCTTTTAAACCTAAATATTTTGCTATTTGCTTTGGGACACCACCAATAGTGTGCTGGCCAGCATTAAGGGAAATGAACTTTCCATGTCGGTATGTCTTCTACATCATTCATGTTTAAGGAGAGAATTTCCTCACATCGACAACATCCAAAAATCCCAAATATTGTTACAATTTTCGCCAGCAACCACTGGTCATCAGGAGCATGCAAAAGAAATTGTTCAGCCTCTTCTTTACTCAATACCTTGGCCTTTTTTGGCGTATAACGCTCATTTTTTCGTTTCAGAAACGCTATTACCTTTTGAAATCTGCAAATGACAACTAAAAGTCATATTTTTCAATAAATTTTTCAAGGAAAACAAACCTGCGAACAGGGGCATTTTCTTTAATTTCCAAGCAGCTTTTCAGCATAGACCATTTTGCCCATAAAGTATTAGGGCTGAATCTAGCTGATAGTTGATTCAGTAGACCAACTAAACATATTCAGTTACCCCAATCACACTGTTTTTGTTTTGCCACTTTTTGAAGTCGTCGTATTCTCGCTCGTACCTTGAAGCTGATTTTGCAGGTAATAAACTTGAAGCTGCCTCAATAATTTCTTTTGGTACATTCATTTTGGCTTTCGCCAAAACAAATGTAAAGAAAAATAAACAGACATGTTCATGGCAACGCTTCCATAGCTTACGACATTTGCGACAAATTGTTGAGATTTTTTTGGAATTTATCTAACCTTTTTACAAATGAGAAACAAATAAAATATAAAACAATACACGCAAGGTAACGGGTTTTACTGGCTCAAGGAGGTAACTGACTCGCCTGCGGCTCGTCAGTTATATCCTCCATTCGCCAGTAAAAACCCTCTTACCTTGCTAGTAATGTTATTATATAATATTTTGAGGTTAGTGCTGGTGGTCAAACAATGGGAATCTAGCTTTGTTCATGATGTGGATATTAAAAACGTTTATTTGCTTGAAAAATTGATTTATGGGGAAATTTTTTTGATTTTCGCAACGATTATATGTATTCAATAATGACACCTTACCACAGTATTAAAAAATTATGTAGAGCATACCTGCATTTCTGTATTGACACCAATGACACTGTTACTGAGTATTTCTCCGTCTTCTTCAGAAATAAAACATATCTTGCATCCACACATCTCGATGTCATAATATATTTCAATTAATCCATCGCCAATAAGTGACCATTGTCCAGTGGGTGAACATTCTTGCAGTGTACAATTGTTGGAGAACATCATCGTTCTAAAAGAAGTCGATTTCAGGGGAAGCAACAGGATGAAATGAATTATTCTACACTGAAACTTACTTGGGGAGAACTAGGCTTGAAAAAAAATTCTACACAATACACTACTCTTGAAATTTTTTTGTGAAACTGTTGAGAGCACCGAAAGCTTGAACTGACCCTATTTCATGATAATTCTAGGGGGAAAAATCTTTGTTTCAGATCATGGGTTTTGTTCAAATTCAAACCAGTATCTTTCAATATAATTACAAGAGTTTTCTTATTTCTAAAAGGAGTTCTAACAAAATACACATGACTTGCATATGTTTTTACTATAAATCTAATTCCAATATAGATAATCAGCTTCGGACTTTGATAAGAATCCATTTGCAGTAATAAAGGGTTTTCCAAAAGAGGTGTTATTTTGAATAGTCCAATATTTCGGTAGAAGTCACGTTTGAAGCTGTCATTTTTTGATATTCGACAAGAAAAAACTATTGCTGTTGTAGCCGAAAGTGTTGAAGAAAACCCAGGATTATCCATTCCTCGTCGTTCTTTGGAATTAGGCCTTCAACAAACGTCATTATCCCGTAATTTGCAAAAAGATTTGGGTCTTGAGGCTTATAAAGTTCAGTTAACACAAAAACTGAAGCTGGCCGATCATCAACAAAGTTAATTCTTTGCTGATTGGGTCCTTAAAATTCATGAACCGGAAATCCATCGAAAAATCGTCCTGAGTGATGATTTCCACCTCGGTGGCTTCGTTAAGGGGCAGTATCACCTTTTGAATCGTGGTAAATCTCCATTCAAAAAGTGGTCTCTTTATTTCACGAGTAAGTACCCTAATTTATGACGTAGAGAATTGATTTTTTTTAAATTGAAGTTGAAGAACTTCAACCAGGTTAATCGTTAGATCTGGGGTTATTGAATATGTTTTTCGTTTTTCATGGGTAGCTATATTTTTGAAATAATCATCATGAAAATTTTTGTAGTTTATAGAAGATTAAATTGCCGAGGGCAAATCGTTGCGATTTTTTCGATTTAATTAGTTTTTCAATTAAAAAAAACAGGTTGAACTTCAGCGTTTTGAAAACTACACTTAATGATTTTTTTTCCGACGGTTATTCATCATTTTTTGGAAAAAATCGCAAATAGTTGCCCTCGGCAATTCAATCTTCTATAAACTACAAGAATTTTCATGATGATTATTTCAAAAATGTAGCTTGTACTCATGAAAAACGAAAAAAATATTCAATAACCTGTTTTTTTTTTATTGAAAAACTAATTAAATCGAAAAAAAAAGAAAACTATTTGCCCTCGGGACGTTCTTCAACTTCAATTTAAAAAAAAAATCAAGTCTCTACGTCTTAAATTAGGGTACTTACTCGTGAAATAAAGAGACCATTTTTGAATGGAGATTTACCACGATTCAAAAGGTGATACTGCCCCTTAACAAGCAAAATTGGGCTAGGAAAATCCAAGACTTGTTGAAAAGCCTGTCTATCCTCAACGTGTGACTGTTTGGTGCGGTCATTGGATGCCTTGACCTATGTCTTCCACTGATTCATGTGAAAATTTCAAATCGCTTTATTTCGTTTTCTTCAATTCTTGAATATCATTGTTAACTTCTAATCATATTTTGGAACTAAACTGAGAATATTTCCCGGAATATACATAACCTCGAAATTTTCCGCCGTTTTTTAATTTTAAGTTGACGCATGCGTACAACTCAATCCTTTTGGATTCAATTTGTGACTGTTACTACCATGTTGCAAAAACAGCTGATTTCTTCAGATCATGAAGTAATTCGCCCGATTTATTCCGACAAATATTTCCTGAAAGATTTACTGGAACAAATTTGAACACCCAAGTCGAAAAATTTCAATAGAATGTGACTTAATTTCTGAAAAATCCGTGTAAAATTGAAGAGAGCGCATCCAAAACAAATTCATTAAATCAGTTCTCATATTTATTGTAACTATATGTAAAAACAGAATCAAGATAAACACTAAGCATGCATTAAAAAAACCAATAGCAAAATTAAAACTAATTTTACACAAATCATAAATTAACATTTTTCGTGTAGGTAACAGTACAAATGATAAATGAGAATCATCGAACTTAATACAACTATGCAACTAGAAAAGATAATTCAAAAACCTACCGCTCATCATAATCAACGTCATAGTCATCATCATCATAATCGTTGGGATCCTGTTGTTCCGAATCGGAGCTCACTGGTTCGTGGTATTCTTGGACGGTCGAGGGTAGGCTGATGTTGGACTGCTCTATTTTCTTCAAACACTCTTGCACGGATTCGAAAAACTTTTTGGCGGTCTCTTCGTATTTGAATCTTACCGCCAGCTTTTCCAGTTTCATCTCGTCTTCGATAAAGTTGTGACCGGCCCATACCCAAGCCCTGTCTGATGTTGTCATCGGTTGGAGGTCTAAGTTAGCGGTGATGAGTTGATTCAAGACGACTTTGTGGACCTGCTCTCTTCTCAGAAGAAAACGATAAGTGTCTGCAAAGGAAATAAGACGATTGTACAACGAAATCGTCTCCAAAACCACAGAATACCTAACTACACAGAAGCGTCTTTCCGCCTTCCCGCCAAAACTTTATTTGATGACGCTTGTGCCTTGCTAGGTAGTACAAATGTCAACATGAAATTTAAACTTCCTGCTGGACCCATAGAATGATAAATAAAGTATAGAATTATGTCACAGAATACCCTAAATTAGTTAGGTATTCTGTGATTATCCGTTCAGAAGTGACAGGAGACCTAGGAGTAGTCAGGATAAACAATATATCATATCATATGTACTACCTAACAGAGAATGAAGGTCACGAAAATTTGCGCCTTGAACATCAAAGTGCCGACGCTTAGTGACGCTTCTGTGTAGTTAGGTATTCTGTGCCAAAACTAGTTGGGAAAAATAAAAAGAGATGCGTTGCCTGATCGTGTTCCTTTGACACCAAAAGGGCTGCGCCAGTGGCTGATCAAATAGAAATGCCAAATATGTCATTGTCCATTGAGGTGAATAAGATGATTCGATAAAAAACGCTTCAAATCAACCTTGATCGACTGCTGATCCCATCTGACGTAAACCATAAATGTCAATTAGCGATCGCCAGTTTGAAAATAAATTGTATCCCATTCACTTTTATTTAATCACATAAGAGGTCATGGTTTCGTTTTCAGGAGTTGGTGCCCCTGATGAAAAGCACAGAACATATGATGAAAAGTGCGCGCACAGAAAATATCGTTAATGGCAAAACTACGTTGCCAGTTTCTTTGTTTACATCAAAGTAAAGGTATCAGATATTCTACACTTTGTTAGGTTTACAAATTGTTCGCAGATTTTTGGTATTTAATCGATATTTGCGGGTGAGTTTTTCGTCGAATATCCAAGATTAACGTATGTTTATTGTTTTTAGGACCAGTTTGGAGCGTGAGGACGATTTTCAAGACCATGACGAATGTTTACATTTCGAGGTTGAAGGGGTACAAGGGAATTTCGTTGAAAAAGCTGTTATTTGGACAGATATCGCAGTAGATGGATCGGATGGAGCCTCTAGAGGTCGATTAGGATGATATTTTTCAGGTTTTCCAAGAAATTTGGCGATATCTGAGCAGATTTGCAAAAGTTAGGTACCTCACTAATGAGGTGGAACTTAGACCTAATTCTCCTATAAGAAACGCCTTTCATAGGTCGAGATGGTCAAAATGTATTCTTTAGATGTTGTTCGAACAAACGCAGCCGAGTTTTATACCCCAACATTGATTTTAAGAAAGTTATCAACAAAATAAAATTGACATTCTGACATTGTTTGGTTGAAGAAATAAAGAATGTTTCTTGAGGTGAGTATAATATACAAATTTTTCAATGGAAGCCATTGTTCTCAACCTTTTGAGTCAGAAGAGCGAAAAGTGATACTTCATGAAGCACTGCACTTTTTTGAAGATCCCGCAGAATGTCAATTTCACCCCTTTTTTGTAACCTCTTTTTTTTGCTGATGGAACTGAAGAGCCACAACTCTCATCAAAAGAGCCCCAGGTTGCCAACACCTGCGGATATACATCTGAAGCAAGCTTTGAAAAGTAATTGATCACTGTGAATATCCATCATCCAGTCTACAATGCAGTTGCATAGGACCATTTATTTATAGAGGGCCTTTTCTGATGAGGTTTTTCCATGAGCTCTTGTATAATACGCAGTACGGTATGGCACCCCATTGCACCAACCCAGTGTCTTAATTTAAAACGTATTTGCTCTTAATCAAAAGAATATATTATATCTAGTGCTACTTCTTTCAAAAGAGAAACAAGCTTTTAATGCTATGAGGGCCCTATAATGTGGAGGAGTTTGTGTCTTATTTTAGAACAGGTGAATGATAAATGTGAAGCATATGTTTGACCTATTCCATTTTATTTGTACAAACCTACTGTGGTAGTAATGTATGAATATTTTTTAAACTAATAAATTACTATACAGTTGGAATATTTCACTCCTTGTTCATAAGATCAAATAAATGAAATGTATATCTATAAAGCTTTCAGGAATTGACATTCTTGCTTATTAATTTATAACCAAAACTCAGTTACTATTGCATTGAAATTATTAGTTTCTGTGTAAACAAATTCGTTAATTTAGTTATTATGTTTATTTTCTTCGTGATGAATGAATAAAACTGTTATTTATTTGAAATAAATAAATATTAGAAATAGAAATGTTATGCACCCTCACAATCATATCACATACAATATCATGATGAAAACAAAGCACTTGATTCTTGTAATTACCCATCAATTCATCTTATATCTTTGGGTTGATTTTTTTTAATGTATTCTTGATTAGAATCAACAATTGATGTCGTCAAGTCTTGAACTTTCAGTTCAAGAGGATAATAAACATTGAATCTTCACAAGCATGCATATGAAAATTATGTGAAAGCAATGCAATTTTCTTCCATGGCGAAAAATAATATATTTCAACAGTCATCTCTTTTACTTTTCATGCAAATAACTAGAAAGGGAATCCTTTCTATCAATTCATATAAACGTTAATTATTTTCGTCCATCACATCTTTTCCAATTCATTCATTTTCCGAATAAATTCACATTCTGAGAAATACGCTAAGAATGTAGAAAGGGCAACATAGTGTTGACTTGGAACATAAAAATATTTTGAAAAACGTCATAACTTCGATACAGAATGTGTCAAATTTCCAAGGCCAGAGTTGTGATTTTATAATTGTGAATGGAGTATAGAAGTGGGAAATGTGGTGAGACTATTAAGAAGTCCACTGTTCCTGGCTTTACAAATAGAGATAGCTTGTACTCACTGTTATTGGGGTTGTGTAAAATCTTCAACTGCCCCACGCCCCTCTCCTTCCACTCCTTCAGGTCCACGTCGTATCTGTACAGTTTAGCCCGTTCGTTGAACATGGAAGTCTCGTCCTCCTCGCCGGTGGTCACGACGATGGCGTCCGGCATAGGAATTATGGGCTCGTAATGTGGATCGTATTCTTCGTCACCTGCTCCAGCGCCCTCTTCACCTTCTTCTTCCTGCCGGGACCTGTCCGGGGTGGCGGTCTGCTTCTTGGCGCCGAACACCGGGGTTCCCACCCCCAGGTGGGCGAAGGGTTGGACTGTGGCGGGGGCTGAAAGATTTGTTCGCTTGTACTATTTTACTTCGCCTTATATATTTCTTGCAAGTTTATACAGGTTGTTTTCAACGGTGAGTATTTGGTTCTAGAAAGACTCTCAAGATGGCCGAGATATTCGACCTTGAAATCGATTTTTATTTAGTGAAATCAAAAGAGCGGACCTGCTTCCGAACATTTTTTGTTTTAGTGAAAAGCACAGCGCTGTCAAGCAGTAACGGTCGGCATTTTAGGACTTGGGCGTGCTCATGGTCGAAACATTTCGTATTAGCATTTATTCAATTGGTGATTTTTGAAATATTTGATTCCCATTTTCTTAGCATCAAGTGTATCTTATAGGTGCGTCTATGGGGCAGGAATTGGGACTGTAACCCAAAAATACTGCGATGGATGTATGTCATGGTTGTAAGACCTATAGTCACATATGGGGCAGTAGCCTGGTTTGCTAAGACAAGTCAGGTAAGTACGAGGAAAATACTCGACAAAGTACGAAGGCTTGCCTGTGTGTGCATCACGGGAGCTATGAGAACGTGCCCAACCAGGGCGCTTGAGATCATCACAGACCTCACACCTCTACATCTAGTGATTGATAGGGTAGCCCATGAGGCCATCCTCAGAGTATCTAAAGAAGGACCAGGCAATGAGAGAGTCAGGTTTCAGAGAGCTTGGTCCTCTCTGAATGACTACACCTCATCTGCAAACCTTCCTAGTGATGTAATGATCAAGAAAGTAAGCACGGAGAAGAACTTCAGTACAATGCTAAGTAAAAGAGAGGATTGGGAAAGGGAATACACAAACTACAATCTCAAAGAAAATACAATGAAATAAATATTTGATGGATTCAGTCTTTACTTGATGGAAATTCATGTTCAATAACAGGTAAATAAAATTCAATTTCCACAAACTGGAAATTGAATTTTATTTACCTGTTAATGAAATAAATGGTATACAGATGGTTCTAAAACCGCTACAGGAGCTGGCGCTGGGATTTACGGGAGAAGTACCAAGTGTGCCCTATCGTTAGGCTCCTGTACAAGCGTCCTTCAAACGGAAATACTTGCAATCGGAAGATGTCTAGATATAAATCTAGAAAAAAACTATCAGAAGTGCGATATAGCGCTATTCATACAGATAGTCAAGCTGCTATCAAAGCACTGAGCTCCTACGTCATTGACTCAAAGCTGATTTGGGAGTGCCGAAACAAACTCAATGAGGTAGGCAAGAAGAATAAGGTCTTTTGAATCTGGGTTCCCGGTCATTCGGGAATCGTAGGAAACGAAGAGGCCAATACACTGGCCAGAAAGGGCGCACAAACGCCACTCACTGGCCCAGAACCTTTCTGTGGTATAGGGAAATGCACCTATAAGAAGGAGTTTATGCTGAAGGAGAAAAACTCTGGCGGAATCTCCCAGGGATGGATCACTCCAAAAAGTTCCTCCGGAACTTTGAAACTGCTAGATCCAAAAAATATCTGGATCTCAGTAAAAACCAACTTCACCTACTCACAGGACATTGTCGCCTAAAGAAGCATCTGTTGAGAATGGGTTTATCGGACACTGATGAGTGTAGATTCTGTGAGGAGGAGGAAGAAACTCCTATTCACCTGGTTACGGAATGCTATGCAATTGCAAGCCAAAGGAAAGAGTGCTTTAGACAAGAAACTTGTAGAAGTGGGGAGTTATCCTCCTTGAAGCCGTCCCAGATACTGGATTTCATCAAATCTCTGGAACTGGAGGGCGAGCTGTAGGAGGCACGATGACAACAGCTCTGTCAGGGGGCACAATAGACCTTAAGGTCGCAGTGGACTGTAACCCCTTTTCACTATAACTATATCTTATAGGTGTGTTAATATGTTCGAGAGAAAGAACTAAGAAGTTTGCATCATCTGAACGGAACAAAATCCAGTGATTATGAATAATATCAGTAAGACTTTATGATGTGCACGTGTTTGAACACAAAGAAATAAGTGGCCATTTTTATCCATATCCCATATGGTTCCATTCTTGTTCTTTCCCAAAACGAAAGCATTTTTGAATTACTTGCTTGGTCTACTTTATAAGTCTGAGGAAAAATCTGTATCCTGTGAGGAATAAGGAAGGATTTTGGATCTGACAGGAAATCAATAACAACCTAGGTAAGTTAGTAGGAATGTATAATTGTAAAGGACAGATACAAAGATTTTTTACATTATCAGTTTAAAATACAGAACGTAATAAAAACATTCAAAATTTAGAAAAGACATTGACTATTAAAACCGCCTTTGAAACCTAACTATGGTAATCAGTAACAATACATTTGGCTTCTCGGATGCAAATGATTAAGAAAACATTTCCTTATGTACAGCAAAATCACAGATAAACACTTACAAACGTCAAGAGAAACTCAACAAGAATGAATGAAAATAGGAAACAAACACCATGAACAACCAAAAACCTAACCTCACTTAGGGCGATTCCTATCCCTAAATTTATTCCTAAGAAACCAACTCCCCAACTTTTTCGTCGATGAAACCAAACCGCCCTTCCTGACGGAGCAAGCTGTTGCGGCACCCAACAAAAAAGAGTAAAAATACAACTCACCGCCGGTCTTCGGACTTCCGAACGCCGCGCCCTCACTCTGCTGCGCCAACGTCGAGAAGCTCACCTCCGACGTACACTTCAGCACCACCTCGTCGTCCTCCTTCAGATTGGTCGTCTTTGGCTGCCCCGCCCCTCCGAACAGCGCCGACTCCTTCTGACCGGTCACGCCTTCCTTTTTGTTACCGAACTGGAAACTCGCCCCGGAACCGAAGGAAGTGGTCGAGTTGCTCCCGAACAGACTGCCCGCATTGGCCGCCCCGAAACCTAACTCTGGTTTGGGCGAGCTGAAAACGCTGGCCGTGGATGTGGTGTTGGATCCGAAAACGGACGACGCCGTCGTGGTTATCGAATTTCCGAAGTTGACTGTCGGTTTCGAATCGCCGAAGATACCCGACGAATTGCCGGTCGCGAACAGATTCACGCCAGGTTTCGCCGAATCTCCGAAGAATCCGCTCGGTTTGGCGGCCGCGGAAGTGGGCGTGGTGAATATACCGGAGGCGTTCTCTCCCGGTTTCGCGGAAACTCCGAATAAGCCGCTCGGTTTGGGGACCGCGGAAGTGGGCGTGGTGAAAATGCCGGGGGCGTTCTCTTTCTGCTCCGCCTCGGGGGGCGTGGCGAAGATGCTCGACTTTTGGGCTTCCGTGTCGAAACTGATCGTGGTGGAGTTTCCGCCGAATATGCTTGGTTTATTCGTCGTCGAGCCGAATATGCTCGATTTGTTTTCGGCTGCACTTCCGAAAATGCTGGTGTTACTCTCGGCGGCGGCGTTTCCGAAGAGGCTCTTGTTTCCGGAGAAGCTGTTGCTGAACGAGGGCGGGCCCCCGAAAAGGCTCTTGTTATCGTTGGATCCTCCGAAGATGCTCTTGTTTTCGGTGGAAGCTCCGAAGATGCTAGGTTTCGTTTGGCTTTCGGTACCGCTTCCGAATATACTAGGCTTCGTCTGGCTATCCGTACTGCTTCCGAATATACTGGGCTTCTTCTCGCTTTCCGTACTGCTTCCGAATATGCTGGGCTTTTTGTCCGTATCGGAACTACTTCCAAATATGCCAGCCTTACTCTCTGCTCCCGAGCTTCCAAATATGCTCCTCCTCAAGTCTGCGCTTTTCTGCGAATTGGTCGGAGAGAAGAAATTTCTGTTTCCCACGTCGGATTCGACATTTCTGTTTCCGCCAACGGTCTCGACTGACATACCAGACCCTTTGTTAGCGTTCATTTGCTGTAAGCCCTTGTTTCCGAACCAAGAACCTCCGGTGGTCGTCGACGAAGAAGTGGGCGTCTTAGTTTGAGCCTCCGAGGCCGCGTTGGGCGGAGTCTGCATCGGTTGAGGCGGTCTCGATAACAGATCCCTGAGACTTCCCGCTTTCGGAGTGGTAGCGAATATGGAGAAGCCGGAACTGACCGCGTCTTCTGGTTTCGCGGGAGGCGTAGACGATCGACCGGTTTCGCCCTCCTGCAAGGCGGTACCTCTAAAGTAGACGTCGTCTTTGGCGCATTGCGGGCAGCCGCACAACGGCAACTTTCGGTAGGCGAAGAATTTGGAAGGTAGTTGAAGTTTTTGCGCTTCTTTGAGTTCTTCTTCGGTTACGGTAGTCTCCGAAACGAATTGGACGTCGGATTCTTCTCCCTTTTCTACAGCTGCGGGTAAAGGATATTTACTAAGTCAACATTGCTTCAGGAGGAACGAAAATTGTGTAACAAAAATAAATTTCGTGAATACTTAAATAGACGAGTCCCTTCATGCTGGCCAACTGTTTAAAAATACCTGAAAATCACTTCCCTTTTTTTCGCAATGATTCAACTCTTAACTGAAAGCTTTAATCCCAGTGAGTGTATCCTGAAAATATTAGATGTTACGAAGGTCTTCATCGAAAGCTATAAATTTTCGTTTTCTTATGTTTTCATTAATGGAAATCTATGACTTTCCAACCTAGAAAACCACTTGTTTATATTTTTACTTGCTCCTAGCTGTTTTCATTGACTTAGAAATTAGAATATCTATTCTAAATCAATGGCTGTTTCAGGTATTCTTGAGGGATATGATCCTCGTAATTCGAGGTACTGAGCTGTGACTTCATCTTTCTGTAAGATGGAAATTAGAAAAGGTGAAGTATCTGCACGAAAAGATTTTTATGTTTCAATCCTTATGATATATTTGAATTTTAGGCCAGTAGATGATTATATAACAATGTAAGCAAAGTCCTAGTACTGGAAAAAACTGTTTTCAATTGCTCTTCAAGGAAAAGTAGAAACACAACTGTTCGTTTTGATAAATTTCCTGAGAAATATGCCTCAACACCGAATATCACTAATGCCTTTGGCATATTGCATAAATTGGACTGGAGAAAAGCATGGATAGACAAACTATGGATGGGAACCTTGCTGCAAAGAATATATGTGTTTGTTCCCTTCACGTGGACGTTTATGTCAAGTTAATTTCAGATTTATATCCAGATTGAAAAATCCATAAATAAATTGCTCCCGAGAGATTAGTTTTGGTATTAATGAAACTGGAACTGTTTGTGAAGTAGCCATTTCTAAGGGAGTTTCTCAATCAACTGCGAACAATATTTTTAGTAAATATATTGTGTGTATTTAGCTGATATTTTGAGATGTGGTATTCACTGGCCAAGTTCTGATGTTGAATTGATGAATTTACCACTTTACATTTTAATAATATACTATGTTTTCGAAGTGATACTTCATTATAATGATTTTCCAGTACAATGATCCTAATTTCTCATGCGGCATCCAGATCATAGTCTATGGCAGTTGTAAATACTTTTGGGTTGTTATTCTGTAGTAAGTTTCCATGCAAATAAAGAACATTCAAAACAATCATTTATTTTCCTTTGAATTCCTCGTAGAATTTCTATCCAATTAGAAGCGAAAACCCAATTATGCACCTATATAATGAACTCCACAATACAGGGTTAATAATACATTAATTCACTGAAAGTCTTCCTATGATCTCTACGAATTCAAAGAAAACACCTATAATAATCAGTTTTACATCTTGCAACAGGTCTTTATACGAGTCCTCCTTCTTCGGAATTTAATGAAATTTGAATTTGATGTTTCTGCAGTATCTTGAATCATTTTTAAACTGTTAATAGAAACATCTCATTCATCAGAAAAGTTATTATAAAAAACAAACTCTAGCGAAATCCTCATTTTATTCGAAAAATTCGAATTCTCCATTCAAACATTTTGGTGGGGATATTTATTTTCCATTGATGAAAATCTAAGAAAACAAAAATTTATAGCTTTTGATGAAGACCTTCGTGACATCTAATATTTTCAGGATACACTCATTAGGATTAAAGCTTTCAGGTAAGAGTTGAATCATTGCGAAAAAAAGGGAAGTGATTTTCAGGCAATTTTAAACAGTTGGCCAGCATGAAGGGACTCGCCTATTGTACAGCAGTAAACATAGTATTTTGGAGTTTGTATGGTACTTGCCTGGTTCGCTTGTTCCTCCGAGAGCCTTATCTACGGCGTTCTTGAATTCATTGGCGATTTCCGGTGTTTTGAAACGGAGACAGAACTGATCGTAGCTGACTTCGCCTTCGGAAAAGTCTGGGGCAATAAACAGCCACGTCTTGTCGTCTTTCGGCTTGTATTCGATGTTGGAGGTCAGAGTGTGATTCAAACAGATTTTCAGAACTTGATCTCTTCTCATTAACACCCTGAAAGAAAGGAAAACGTCTCAAAAAAAATCCTGGTTTAACTTTAAGGTGGGAGTTCAGTGTAGAGTGTTTCTATTTCAAGCAGGCCCGGATCTACGATTTTTTCTGACCGGGGCAAAAACTTATGATGCCCCCCCCCAATTTGTGTAATACATAAATATATGAATTCATAAAAAATAACAAAAATAAATTATACAAATGAAAAATAAAAGTTGATAATCATAAGTGAGAATTGGACTAGTAGAGACCCAGTTTCCGAAGTACACCACCACAGGAAGACAATGCATTATATTTTAGTTTGTTCCAACTTAGGGACATTATCCCCCTTTTTCGTTAATAATAAGGAAAATATCACAAGGAAAGAAATTAGATTTTTTGCTTCACAGCTTCACGCGGCGTGATTTTCTTTCCGCGAACGCATATATCAGCTCCTCGAAATCTGTTTCGGAAGGAGTTTTGTTTTCTGTAGCTAAAATCGAGAGACCAGAGAAACGTTCCTGCGTTCACAGCTTGCAGACGTGGTAGTTAATGTGCAGTATATTCTTGAAGCTATACTAACATTAGGGAATACTTCTTGCAGATCTCGCCTCTGAAGAATTTGTAGCAGGTCTAATGAAGTCGATCTTTCACTAATTTCAGGAACCTGCTCTTTGAAAACAGCTAGTTCCTAACAAAAACCAACAGCAGTCTCTTCAATATTTTTGCCCTAAAAGGGTCCCATTTTTCACCAGATCCTCTTTTTGCATGTTTAAAAGGGCATGGCCATTGAGGAATGCGAAATTCTTATGCAGACTCTCTGCGCTTTCCAATCTTTTTCTGATTTTTGACAATAATCTGTCGAAAACAACCTTAATTTCCTTCGGGCTTCGAGAATAAACCAACTAGATCTAGCGTTCTTGACTCATCCTCGCCCATTTCGTCGATCTGCTTTTTCTTCTTAGAAACACGTTTATTTCTACGAATTGGCTCCACATCCAACTCTTCTGAAAGAAGTGTAGCTTCCGAGATCCAGTTTTCAATAGATTTTTCTCTCATTCCTGGCAAGATCCTCACAAGACCTTGCATCAACGATAATGAACGTAATATAATTATATCCCCTTTCTGAATTTCTACGTTGACTCTATTGATCTCTCGCAGAATATTATCCCAAATTGTTAGGTTCAGGATGAATATGAAATCCATCACAGCCTGAAGCAAATGACCAGCTTCATACTTTGATTCTGCGACTAGTGATGATTCTTTGATTTCTACGACAGCTTTCACAACTACCGGTAAATTATTGATCAAGGCATTAACAGCTTGATGTTTAGCCCATATTGTTTGGCTACTTCTTTTCAAATTTGTTCTCGTGCAATTTTTCATAATTGTCCATCGTGTGGTTGATCTAACAAAAAAAGAATACTGTTTTTGTACAAACCAAATAAATTTACTGCTTCTGAACATGATGAAGCCGAATGGACACCCACAAGATTCAGAGAGCGTGCTAGGCATGGAACTAATACAGCCAGCTCGTTCATCTGTAGAATTCTGGATTGGATTCCTTTATACATTTTTTGACATCTGAATCATCAGCTTGCAGTTTATCTAGAATTCACTATGATATTATTCCCCAGTTTTTTCGTCAACTTCTAAGAAGTCAATAAAACTTTATTTCATATCGAGACTCCGTTCCTTTCAAATATCGTATAACCTGGTTCGTTTGTTCTGTGTGAGTTACATCTGGGGTGCAGTCCAACATAATAGTTGGCCTCCTTGATCTCATTTAATGTTATTCCGAACTTTGGTGGCCATTAAATCGATAATTCCATTTTGTAAAGTTTTGGACAGGTAGGATGTTTTTCCTTTTTTTGAGTGGTCAAGATGGCACATATTTAATAATAATACTTTTTTCCGAGAAAATCAAAAATAAAAAAAAAATTAACCTCTGCTTGTTTTTGGCGCCCCCTTAAGCTGGCGCCCAGGGCAAGCGCCCCGCTTGACCCCCCCCCTAGATCCGGGCCTGATTTCAAGTTGCATTTAAAATGGTTTCACTTCGAGAAATAAAATTACGTGGGTGAACTTAGAAAGAATTGGAGTTCTTAATGAAATAATTGAAATCGATTTAATTTCGAAAGTTCATTTTTTTCCTTCAAAAATACACTGCGCAAAAAAATTAACGCACATTATGGAAATCTCAAATTTATTCTACAACTGAAGATGTTCTCAATGATAATTATTTTTATCAAAATTATGCATGCATATGTTATCCACTTTCAACGTTTTTCTTCAATACAGGTTTTCTCCCAGCAGGAATAAAAAAAGATGATATTAGCAGATTTTGAATGTATTGGCTCCATTCTAAAATCAGTTGTTCTCGAACAATTCTAGTGATCAATAGTTTTTCTTTCGTTTGATTTTCTACACTCGTACGCTATGCAACGCGAAACACGCAATTTGACCCAAGAGGAATGTGCCCAAGCGGTAGTTTTGCGAGAAGAAGGGTGGACATACACAAGAATTGCAGAAAGGTTTGGAGTTTCCCATACAAGTGTGTCCAGAATGTTGCAGCGATTCAGGGAGACAGGTATGAATGTCCGAAGACCAGGACAGGGTAGACCACGGGTAACAACTGCCATTCAAGAACGTTTCTTGAGAGGTTCTTCGTTGAGACAACGATTTGCAACCACTCGCCTCCTTCAAAATCAGCTTGAGCAAACTCATGAGGTGCAAATTAGCACTCAGACAATAAGAAATCGCCTCAGAGAATATGATTTAAGGCCTCGTGTCGCGGCAAGAGGCCCAGCTCTTACCCCAGCCCATCGAAGGGCGCGTTTGGATTTTGCGAGAGAGCATATCCATTGGGAAGAGGCCGATTGGGAAAGAGTACTCTTCACAGATGAGTCTAGATTCTGCCTCTACCATTGTGATCGACGTTTCCTTGTATACAGACGTCCACATGAAAGATATGCTCAGTGCAATTTCCTGAATACTACTGGTTTCGGGGGAGGATCGATTATGGTATGGGGTGGAATATCTTTGACTGCTCGCACAGACCTAGTGGTCGTTGATAATGGAGCTATGAATGCTGATAAGTATATAAGGAACATTCTTGAAGAGCATGTAGTGCCATTTGCCCAAACCATTGATGAAAATTTCATTTTTATGGACGATAATGTCAGACCCCATCGTGCGCGCATCGTTCAGGAGTACCTTGAAGAGGTTGAAGTCTCTCGAATGGAATGGCCAGCAAGGAGTCCAGATCTCAATCTGATTGAGCAGGTTTGGGACAACCTCAATAGAAGGCTGAGAAGTTCAGAAAATCATCCAGCTACTCTTAATGACTTAGGAATCCAACTCGGAGAAATCTGGGAAGGATTAGATCAGAACATTTTAAGATCACTCATTTTGAGTATGAACCGTCGTTGCTGAGCTGTAATTAACGCAAGGGGTGGAAATACCAAGTATTAAATCACTTATCAGCGTTTCAGTATTTTGAAAATTGTTCATTTCTCTTCTTTCACATAAGATTCGGTGAAATCCTGAATTTTTCTTCCATTTAATGTGTTTGTTTCGTTCAAAACCTTCCCGAGAGAACATAAAAAATAAGTTATAAAGTCAATGTAGAGTTAACTTTCATTAAAATTGAGATTTTCAGAATGTGCGTTAATTTTTTTGCGCAGTGTAGAAGAAAATAAGCCAACTCATGCTTCCGTTTTATTTCGAACGAAAGACCCTTGAAAATAGTTCAACTTCCGATTAAAAGTGAATCTACAGATAATTTCGATCAGATAATCAACATGAAATACGGAATTGGCCAAATTCAAATATAAGGCGGGAAAAAGTTCCTGCTTTACCCACATATTCACTAATTTCATAACTCAGCGATTTTTGGATAGAGAGCACCATTGTACATTTCATTCATAAATAGAGAGATATTCATAGAACTGATAATGTAAGTTCTATGGAGATATTCCATAAAATGCACGGTGGCGCCTCTATCGGATTAGTTTTCCTACTCGCTCCGAACGGCGACCTCAATGGGTCAACTCACCTCAACTTTCCGCTGCCTGTGTTCCTCAAGATCTTCAGATCGCCAACTCCCCTCTCTTTCCATTCGCCGCCCACGAACCTGAACAGCTTGGCCCTGTGACAATAAACGACCTCCTCCTCTTCCTCGCCAGTCTTCACCTCCACCTTGTCCGGCAGGGGAATCACAGGTTTGAAGTAAATATTATCGCACTCTTCTTCTACATAGCTGCCGTCCGACTCGTCGCCCGGACCGGAGGACTTCCTCGGCGACCTACGATAAGAATATTATCTACCAGTAGTTCAAATGACTTCAGTGTGTCCGATACAATACCTTGGTTTGAACTCGAACTGGTGGTCGTCCGGAGAACCGAAAACGAAGCTGCTGGCGATCTTAGCCGCCGTAGGTTTGGTGGGTGTTACAGGTTGGGGGGAGGGAAGTTTTGGGGGTTGGAAGGAGAACGTAGAACTGCCGAAAGCGGGTTTGACGGCCGGCTCTCCGAACTTGAAGGTGTTGGACGATTCCAGCTTGGCCGGTTCGGGCTGGGACACGATCGCTGCGCCGGCGCCCGCTCCGATACCAAAGTTGAACTTGAAGGGGGTGTCGAGGTTGACTCCTGAAAAATGTCGGATCTAGTAAACGAACAGCCTGTATAAACCTCAGACTATTGGTGGTATTCTGCGTTTCATCTGTAAGCTACGATTCTGTAGCGTACGATCGATCTGTAAGTGGCCGACTTACAGATTCGTAAATATTGCTATTCTGGAATTGTTCCTATAACTATCTCAGTTACAGTGTTACTTTTGAACTACTTATCGATAAACATAACCTACAATCGTAAGTTTTGATTTGAATGTTATTGTTGAGTACCTAGTTAACGTGTTTTCGTTTCGTTGTAAATCAAAAATAGGCGAGAAAAAAATGTCAAGTCCATGGTAAGTTAATTCGTGATTAATCATTATGTAATACTTATTGCTATTTCAACATTTCAGCGTTGATATTTCAATAGGCACTAAAAGAAAACGCACCAAAAATACAAGTCGTGAGCAGATGGAGAACGATTATGTTCTCCGAAGCAATATTATTAATCCTACCTTGGGACCAACTTATCTGCAGGATAAATGAATATTTAGAAGAGATTATTATTTTTGTTATAACTTATGACTGAGGTTAAGTGATGAATAAAGTTCAAATGATGTTTTCAGATTGGTTTTAATTATATTTTACATATTCCTTATGTAATGGCATTGGAGCCTATACAGAATTCTGGAAAGACCCTATGGCCAAAAAGTTGAGAGTACCTAATCAACACCCAAAATGTATATAAACCTCAGATCAATTCTATTCAAACAATTACTTGAAAAGGCTGAATTACTTTTTTGGGTAATGCAATAGCATTTGCATTTCTTGTGGGTAAAAATTGCTGTAAAGCAGTTATGAAGTTTATGGTGCACTGCTCCTTCAATCTAAACATTTTTATAAACTGAGCATCCGGCATTTCGAAAGGATTCATTGGATCACGAAACCTTCTCCTTTCAATTCTCATGAAGTTCCTATTAAAAATAATAATGATTTTCAGATCATATATATTATTGTGCAATAATACTCACCTGTTATGGTTATCTTCTGATAACAACCCAATAAACAAAGCCATATTATTATTATCATTCATTATGAATCTTATTTCAAAAAGTTGTTCACCAGAAAATAAACAAAGCATTCGACATAACCTCACAATATATCATCCGATAGGCTTCCGACCATCTCTTGAGTACTCGTAAATATTTACGGTTTCTGTAAGCTACAGATCACCGAAAGAAAGTCCAGAATCGCACTCTTCCTGTAAGCTCGTAAAAAGTTACAGATTGGCTTACAGATGAAAGCAGAATACCACCATTAATCTGATAAACAGGGCATTCCCTCATAAAATGGTGATTTGTTCTGGCTCTCACGAAAATAAGATATCTTTGTTCAACCTTTCAATGTGGCAACACCGCACAATAACCTTCGCTTTGGATGAACTTGGGCGTGCGATTTTAAATCATTTCTGCCGCGACATGTACTGTTATTCAGAATAAATCTTCCTTTCAATATAATTTTATTGAAAATATTTCACAGGTGAAGAATAATGGATTTTTTCAGTCTCATTGCTCCTGAACTTTGGAAATAGGAAATAACTAATTTCAACTCTACAAAAATATTTAACACTGGGTTGATTCGGTCTTCACTTGATGGGAATTCATTTTAATAGGAATCGAATGACAGCAAAGCAATTGCTATAATAAATAATTAAAAGTAGAAATAGAATAAAATATTCAATTTTGAATAGAAGACTCGAAGTGACCACACCTCCAGATTTCTGCAAGCAGTCCCGCTCTTAGACAAAAGAAGGTCCCGCTTTTCAGTAACTAAAATATCAGGTAGTGAAAAGATTTATTTGCAAAGCATATGATCAAAAAACTTTTTTTGTGCTACCAAGTAGGAATCATTGACTTAAAGACAATGAGGGCACTTTACTGCTTATTCACATACCTATTACATTTTTAATTCTCCACTTTGAAAGAATCGAAGATTTTTCATTCTGATAGGAATTTAATGAAAGTTACTCTATTTCCACCTTTTTTTCGCTACTCAGTAGCTTCTTCAGATTTTACATTTTTGGATAAATGCAATTCAAAAATAACTCATTCAAAAATGTGAAATCTGAAGAAGCTACTGTGTGGCGAAACAATTGTTATTCAAATAACTAAAATATGAAATAGAATAACTTGTCATTTAATTCTTATTAAAATGAATTACCATCAAGAGAAGATCGAGTCAATCCAATATTTTAATTCCAGTTGTAATTTTGCTATTGAATTATTGAGAATATTTAGATACTCATTATATGGAAAAAATTACTTAAATTCTAAGTTTATTCACAGAATATAAATGTTCAAAAAAATTATGTACCTGCATTGTCTAATGATAATCCCAAAAACTAGATTTTTTTGGCCAATCAAGACCTTATTCTTTATGTTGTTATATAACAACAAATTGAAATAAATGTAACAAAGACTGTCCACATTGTTATAAAACAAACAACAATCCTGACTGTGATATAAATTTGTACCTGAACAGACGCAATCTGAAAGCTTCCTCATTTACAGTTTCTTCGCCACTGAATCATAAATAACTGCTTTAGTTCCAACAATACACTTATTTTTTCCTGTAATTCAACTACTTTCAACATGTACTTTCCTGGCAACGTCTTTCTTCGAGAACCACGTGTTGTGCAAAAGATGTCTATCTCTCTTCTAACTGAAGCCGGAATATGAGCGGTGTTGAAATAAATCTATCCTGATTTTTTTTCGTACAAAGGCCTCTAGCATAAAATAGCAGAATCAACAAATTCTTTGATTTACTCACTGATATATCCGAAAAGACTGTCTTAATTGAAAATTACGAGATGTTATATCAATTTAGCATTGCAAATGAGAGAAATAGTTTTTGTGTTTAATAATAGGTCATCAGTGAAACGTACAACTTGCTCAGTTTGACAACATGAAAAAATGGAAAACGATTTCAGTGGACCAGCTCTGAGTTTCAGATGCGACACATTTTAATGTAAATAAACGGGTCTATACCATAGAAATCATAATATATATACTTACTCTAGAATGCTAATTCCTTCTAGTTCCGCAGCGAAAAACGTGCCGCATAGGCAACTGATTCACAATGTGCGCATGCTCACCATTAGGAAATTTCACGTAGAACGATGCCAAGTCCCTAAATGTTTTGTCGGTTCTATTTTAAGTTCAATATAATTAAACAATAAAAATATTCCATTGAGTAACAAACTTATTTTATAGCTCATGCGCCACTTCCTACGACTATTAGACACATTAATATCATAAGTGAATTGCAATATTTGTGGAATTGATGAGAAAATCAGAGCAGTAATGTAGTAGGTTTCACTAAATAGATATAGAGCGCGCAACACCGCTTTTTCTGTCTCATGGCAAATGACTTTGAAATGACCTCAGTGAAAGTTTAGGCAGGAACGGGTTAGTGTCAGTCTGCAGCCACACTTTAGTTTACTGCATAGACAAACTAGTTTACTGGTGCGTAACTGTTATTTTCGTGTTTGATATTCTTCGTGTGCATTTTGCGTTTGTTGTGTGTTGTGTTCGATTTGGATTTTTTCGTATCCGATAAACAATGAACTGTATACTGTTGTGGTGTCCTTGTCTTGACCGGTTAATTTCCTACTTGAGTATGTAAACTATGTGCACCTTTTCATTCATATAAACTGTTTGAAATTTATGATTTACGCTTTGCTTTTCATTCGATTGACACATATCTATCCACTCGCACCATGAGATTGGTTCTTTATATAGAAAAAGAACGCAATTCATTATGAAAAATCATGAAATCTTGTGATTAAACCATCTTTTAATGGATAATTCGAACTCGAAAATAAAATATATTGAAGTAAAACTTTGCAGTTTCATTCAGATAAGAGAACAGATTGATTTTGGAATATACTCGGAACTCAAAAAGACAAATGACTTGAAGAATGAATGTAGGTATCAGAATTCACTCATGCAACGATGCAGAGTAACGCATTGGCAGATGTACAATACATTTTCATGTTTTCACTATTTTCAGGAACACCGAAGAATAGAACTGTCCTGAAGGGATATATCAGTATATTTTGCTCATTTGATTTTTTTCTGTACTTTACCAAAAGATTCGTTGTTTGTTAACCAGAATTTGTCTTCCTTGATCCTTGAATTAATTTTTATACCGAAACCGGGTTTTTTCAACGCCTGAAGAGGTTTTGGAATAATGAAAGATTTTCAGCTTATCTTCCAGTCGCTGATGATTCCAAATTTACTATTCAAATAGCTGTTGAAAATTATCAATATGTTCAAAACAACTAGTAAGTGTCGAATACTAATTATGAATTGATTAATTCCAACTGCAACAATAACAGCATAAAATTTTATTGAAGCCGACCCTGTTCAGAAACAACCTGATGGCACGTATGCGCATTGTGGACCACACTGAAATTTTTACAACACTTCGATCCAATTGATTTAGCATTCTAGAGTAAGTATATATATTATGATTTCTATGGTCTATACTTTCAAATTACGACCTACCTTTGATGCCTCCGGAAGTCTCTTTTTTAGGCACGGTATCGTCTTTGGGCGATTCGCAAGAAACGCAGTACAGCACGCTAGCCTCGTTTCTCACCATGCAACATCCGCACTCCCAAGATCCAACCTTGGGCTTGAAAGCGTCTCCCCATCCAGCGCCAGATTTAGCTTTCCCGGTCGTGGTTTGCTTCAACTCTGGCTTATTCGCAGAAAATCGCACGGTATCGCAAGCTACGCACTTATCGGTCTTACCGTCGTTGCTGATGTAACAGGTTTTGCACTCCCAGCTGTCCTTGGCCGGTTTGAACTTGTCCCCGAAACCTTGCGTCGAGTCAGGTAACGCGGAAGTTACTTTTTCTTTAACGGCCTCTTTTTTACCCAGTGAATTGTCGTCGTTGAGCGATTCTTGAGCTTTGAGTATACATTTCAAAAAGTTCGTCGCCTGTTCCTCAGTCTTGAACCTAATGGCCAGGGTTTCGGATTTCAAAACTTCCTCCGTGAAATCTTGAGCGCACCAAGTCAACACTTTGAAATTATTGGGCATGTACTGGAAATTCATGGATTTCAACAGTTGGTGGTTGCAGCACACCTTGTGGACCTGCTCCCTTCTCATCAATAATCGAATGAGATTCTTCTCTTTCAACACCTTCATGTTACCCAGCCCCCTTTCCTTCCACTCCTTCGTATCGCTATCGTACCTCAACAGTTTCGATCTACAATCGAAAAGAACCTCGGAGTCTTCTTCCCCAGTCTTGACCTCCACCATATCGGGGAGAGGAATGACCGGCTTGAATTCAGCGGTGGGAACGAAGTCATCGGTGATGGAAGTATCTCTGGAGTCAGGTTTGGCTGGACTTTTCTGCTCTTCGATTTTGGGAGGAGTGGCGGCTAAGTTTGACAGTAAGCTGTGATTGGGCTTGCTGATTTCTCCCCACGCGTTATTGCCGGCGGTTGAGTTTTTAGCTCCGAAGGAGAAGTTTGCGAAAGGACTCTGTTTCTTTTCTTCCACCACAATTTCTTTAATTGGAGGCGGAGTCTCGTTATCTTTCGGTTTGAATATAGGGTTGCTGTTGAATACGAAACCTCCTAGTTTATTTGCGTTTGGTTTATCTTTGTTTTCGTTAGTTTTAATGGTTTGTACGTTGGGGCAGTTTTGGTTTTGCGTCAAACACTTCTTGTAAGCGTTTGAGAACTTTTGGGAATCTTCCTTATTCTTCAATTTCAGACAGAATTTCTCGATGGTCTCTTTTCCACTGGACGAATCTAAAGCGCACCAGTAGAATGCGTCGTCTTTGCCTGGTACTACCATCAATTCTGATGTGATGAAATGATTGAGTATCATCTGACCGTTTTCCTTTTTCATAAGTAGTTTACTAGTCTTGTCTCCGTGGTTTTCACGAATCTGAATCAAACCCATGCCCCTTTCCACGAATTGCGTCGCTTCTGTGTTGTACGCGAACAACTTGCCGGGACATTCCAATACCAACTTTTCGATCGTGGCCAAAGTGTCGGAAAAGTCTTTGGCGTGTTTGGATAGATTGATGGCTGAAGGTTGAGAGAAAGTGTTCTCCAAAGTGCTCTCTATCTCCACTCCGAGGTTCTTCGCGTACGTTTTAGCATCGGAAATCGCAGAATACACCGGGGGAGCCACGTTGGACAATAAACCTTCGGTGGAGATAGCAGGGGTGGGTTTGCACAAAACGGAAGGTGTAGAAGTCACGGTTGTAGCTGGTAAAGGTATCTGATAGTTGTGTGGCTGTGTTTTCTGCAAGTTCCCCTTGATGTGCTGCGGAGGAATGGTCACCGACAGCACGGGTTGGGACACCGTGGATTGCATGCTCGGAAGAGGATCCGACGAGGTTATAACGACGTTCACTGGCGGCGCTTTTGATGTCGAGGTCGACATAAAACTAGTCGGTACCGGTGTAGAAGTGGCCGGCAGCGAAGATGATACTTTGGGTTCTTTGAACTGAGTCACGCTCTGAGCCTGTTTGATGGTAGGCGCGATTACGGAGGGACCAGTTAAGTTTAGAGTTGTCGGAATGGCGGGTTGACTGATCGACTGGCCGGCATACAGGGAAGTCGAAGGGGCCATTGGATTGGTGGCAGCCATCGGGTTGACCGGAGCGATTGGATTTACCGGAACGATAGGATTTACTTGAGCCATCGGATTGGCGGGGGGTAATTGATTGACGGTGGCCATCGGATTGGTCAAGCTCCGGAGATCGGGAGGCAGCTGCTGTTCTGCTCCAAATGCCAAGGCTGCTGCTGCTGCTGAAAGAGAAACAATAATATTTGTTCGTTTGGTTCACGATATTACGTCGACAAGGAAAATTAATAATAATTAACAAAAGGGTTTCCAATAAGAGGTGTTATCTTGACTATTCCACTATTTTGGTAGATGTCACTGTTGAAGAGGTCAGTTTTTGACATTTGACAACTACGCAATTAAGAAAAATGGAACGATAGACGCTCCAACAAGGCATTGAAATTATTAAAATCCACTTTAAAAATGTAGAAAATTTGGCAGAGACGATTCGTAAAACTAGAACATTTTTGGATCGTCGTGAAGCACCTTGTTGAACCGAAATACATAAATTGGTGCAAAAATTTGAGCTGTTGGGACAAGTAAGGGCCGTTTTTATAAAACAAATTCAAACCTCGGTTACGCCCGAATCCGGGGTGACTGCCGATTTCCGTATATAAACATTCAACCTCGGGTTCAACCCGAGTATGGCTCAACCGGTGATAAAACAAATTCAAACCTCGGTTACGCCCGAATCCGGGGTGACTGCCGATTTCCGTATATAAACATTCAACCTCGGGTTCAACCCGAGTATGGCTCAACCGGTGAAAATAGCTCGGTTTGAGCTTTGAATCGAGGATTGAAACGTTTGACGTTTCTAGATGGCTGATAACTAACCTCACTTTACGTGGCAAAACAAAACATTTCGTTTTGGCACATTGATGTTGCTTGGATTGGAAGGAATATATCATATGACTCCATATTAGGTATAGGATGCCTGATATTAATCAGTCTTTTTGTAGGTTGGCTATGTATTAATAATTCATCTTTGGTATTTGGAAAGATATTCCTAAATTTTTGTGCCTTATCCTCGAGGTATAGGAGTGCCATGTTTCTGATTTCCGATCTTATAGGAAATGACTCTGGTTGAAATAATAATGAAATAACTGCAAGGCATTCAAAAGATAGCAACGATAGTGAATAAGAAAGTTACCAATCGAATGATTTCACATTTCCTTTCCACCACTTCAAAGATGGCACGAAGAAGAGAATTCGATCAAATAAAAACTCTTTTATCAAGTGGATGAAATTACTCTGAATTAGCTGGATCATTCCAGAGTTGTTAACATATTCGAATATTTTTGTGGTATTCATAAATCAACGTCAGAAAGTTGTGAAATGTCCAGAACACACTCACCGTTCTAGTAGGATTTCTTGATTTTTACTACATAGTACAAGTGCATGTTTATTTTAATGGGTTGTGAAAATGCTGAATGCGTCAGATGTGAAAAGGATTACTTTTCTTCAAATTTCCAAGTTGCTAAGCTTAGAAATTTTTTAATTCTAGTTTTGAATATACTCCAAAGACATTATTGAGGACACCGATCCCATCTCGCAGATCAATGTATGGTAAATTTTTCAATAAAGCTCGTGTATGAACCATGAATTGAATTTAAAGACTTTCTGGCATGTAAAAGAACATTCCCCATTATTTATTCGGGATTTGACTATATTTGAAAACAACTATGTATTATTTTTATGTCTTGAGTCCTGCATAATATTACTATAGAAATGAAGTGAACTGATACTATTCATGACTCTGAACCTGAATAAAGAGGAAGTTTATCAAGAAATAAATGTGATCTTTCAATTTAATGTGTACTTCATGTACTCAATCGAACAAGATGAAGAATGATTTGTACTTATCCTTAATATAATTACATTCTTGTACGAACAAATGTTTATGCAATTTCATTGGATGTTTTGTATTGACCTTGCTTTTATTTGGTTACTTGGCATAAGGGTTTGAGATAAGAGTGATAAGACTTTCCAGAATATCAAAATATAGGTAGTACAAACTTAGATCATTATAGTCAAATAAGTTGACAAAAGTGATAATGACTACAGCGTATTTTCCAATAGCTTCGAGTGGAAAAATATTAAAAAGTTCCTACGAAGTCCGACCTCATTTCATAAATTTCAAAATATTTTTATTGATTTCTTTTTATGTAGGAAACCAGATTCAAAGTCTCCGCCGAGATGGTGACAAAACACGAGAATATTTTCGAATTAGCTTCTTGTTTTTTCATTAGACTGCAATTATTGAATTTATCCTAACATAGTATAAAAAAACGTGTTAAAATACTTCAAGAAATAAAATTCAGGTTAGCCAACCCAAAAAAAGCGATCTCAATCCGAGGTTGGTCAACCGAGGCTGCAAAGACGTTTATAATACCGAACTTTTTTCAACCGAGAGTTGAAATCCAATCCTCGTTTGAGTACCGTTTTATGCTTAGGACAGACTTTGTTAAAAAGTCCTTAACATTAGTTGGCCTTATCCTCGTCTTTGCGCTTCTAAGCATGCACCGCGCTCTTACTAACAACGACTAAGTGAGCAATAATAATCAAAATAGGGGAGAACGTCCCTAGGACATAGAATAATCAATGAGGGAAATGGACTAGTAGAGATCTAATTTCCAAATATAATATAAGTTCTGTCGTTTTAGTTGGTTACTGCCGCAGTAGGGTTATATGGCACCGATGAAGGCTAACAAGCCAGAAACCGGTTTTTCATTATCTTGCTGTGGTGGTGCCACCCAGTGGTGTACTTTGGAAATTAGATCTCTACTAGTCCATTTCACTCAATAATAATCATATTTTCCATTATTGAATACCACAATCATCACAAAAAATACGATGATACGGCGAACTGACAGAGAAGTTGTTTTTTGAGGTTACGAATGTTTAAGCCGGCCCAAGTCTTTCCTGAGCCATGTTATATGACGGATTGAAACAAGAAGGGCTTAACCTGTACTTCATCTGTGGTTCAAGAGAATCTGTGTCTCAAACCTTACTAAAAATTAAAGATGACCTGAACCAATAGTTCCGTTCGTTAAATACATATCCGCGGATTGAAGGGAGATAATACGAACACAGAACATCCGATTAATTCGGATAAGAATATACAATTAAGTGACTTCGGAGCAGAAACGGTGAGGAAAGTGTCTACAGATGGAATGAAGGAACCCAACGTGGACACTTCCCTCACAGTTTGTTCTGTGTTCGTATTCTCTCCCTTCAATCCGCGGATATGTATTTAACGAACGCAACTATTGAGTTTAAATATACATAGAGACACAGCCCAGTTCAACGATTTGAAGCTAAATTTTGTGTAGTTCTTTCACCGGTTCATAGATGGATAAGTGTGTTTCAGAGAAGCGAAAATTTTTACTCCCGCATCTGGCGGTAAGTAGCTGAACTATAAGGCACTATTTCCGAAGCCGAATGCGATGACGATCAGGACCGGCATATGGAAATGTGGGGTGTTCAGTATTTCATCACCTGATTTTTTGATGCAATAAAACGACAATTATTTTTGATCTTTCATGAATATAAAATATTGATGTATGAAAAAATAAATGCATGCAATTTTTTCTTCAATCACAAGTATTTATAAATAGATTTTCTATGAATTTTTAAAAATATTTAATTTTTTACAAACAGCAGGATGCTTCTGTGTCGAGATTCCTTTGGTTTTTTTTCTGTCCCGTGTACAGCTTCACTCATCAGTTGTCTCAACAAATGAATCCTGTGCTTTTCAAATTCTGGAGTTAACAGAGAGTTCCAATCTTCTATAAATTCATTTTTTTTAATTTTCCTAAAATAAACCATTGAAGTAATATCTTTTCCGATTTTGTCCCTCTTTATCCCTTATATACCCTCACTAGGCTCACCGTTGCCCGAATCCGCAGAAGAAATGGTCGAATCTGTCCAATCAACCACATCAATGGGCCTACTTTCAGATTCTCCCATTGTACACAGGTCGAAATCATTGTCGTCTTGGCATTTTTCAAGACAACCAGTCATGACCGACTGCAACCCAAATCTGAAGCATCGAGCTGAGGGATTTGGGTCATAACCCCTATACGCTGTTTTATTTTGGAGAATGAATTCTCGATTGGGTCCTGGTTGAGCCGACTTTTTATCAAATATGGAAATGTTTCCTTCGTCTCCTCCCACAATTGAAGGATGCTACTGATGGTTTGTATCAAACCGTTGAAACAATAGGGAATATTTTTCCCAACTGTCCAAGACTTAATGAATTCAATTGATTCCGTCAGAGTTTGTATTGCTGATGGCTGATAATTTCCCTCAAATTTTCCATTCGAATTGAGGCAGTCGAAAAGATCATTCATTTTTAGAATGAATTGAATTGGCACTTCTCAACCTCAGCTCACCAGTTGCAATGACTGTTCTCATAGCCGAATATAAAGTTCTGATGAAAATCTGCGAGGCCAATTTGACCTTCATTTTCTGGAAGGCGTTTGGATTTATGTGGTTTTCAGTTATCTTCAAGAGAGTACGAGAAAGACAAATTCTTTTCATCGATTGAGTACATTTATTTTATGTCCCTCCAAGAAACATTTTCACCCCTCATTTCCTACCTGAGAACACTCCTTTGGAGAAATTCATCGCTAATAGTTCATCATTATTGAATCACACCGTTTATAACGAATTTGGACGAATCCGACCCTGCCTACGATTCATAGAACTAGAGGAAAATAAATCTCCTACAGATTTCTATAAATGAGTAGTGACAAAATGGATCGGACGAATATAGTTCCTTTAGTAGCTACTATGTGCCGCCACTTGAGTTGACAAATTGGCAAGTAAACTGCCAAAAATTTGTGCATCAAATCAATGAACTGGGTTGTGTCTCTATGTATATTTAAACTCAATGCCTGAACGCAGGCTTAGATTCGACGGTGCGAGTGGGCATTTAACACCTATAATTCTTCTATAACATTTTTTATTACTTACCTGATGGCGCGAGACCCACGTTGGAATAACCATACGGGGGAACGAACATCGGAGGATAGTATCCGTGCGGATACATAGCGGACGCGGGAGGCATCGGAGGCTGCATCCTGTTGGGATAGTTCTGATACGGATTGGCCGCGAAATTTCCCAGATTGTAGTCGGAATAATCGTCGTCCAGAGCGTAGATGTCGTCCTGCAGCGAATGCTGATGAGGCTTGGCGCTCTCCTTCTTCATGTTCTGTATCTCTTTCTTCAATTCGTACACCATATCGGACACGTTTCTGAAGTTCTGCAGCTCGTCCACGGAACGTTTGAGGTCGTCCACGGATTTTTTCATGTCCTTGAGGTCGTCCAGGCTCGATCTCATCGTCTTGAGATTTTCCACCTGTCCGGACAGGTTGTAAACGACGTCTTTGAAATTTCTCAATTCGTCCACCATGCTTCGCTGCGATTCTATCATTATACGGCTCTGTTCAAGCACCTGGTTTAATGTGGTGTCCTTGGCAGCCACCAGTTGTCTGAGCTGCGCATCTAACCTAGAAAATATATTTCTCATTAGCCAATTCAAGGACCTGTCGAATATTTTTTGAGGTTAGTGCTGGTGGTCAAAGAATGGAAATTGTTGTTCATGTAGATTTTAAAAACGTTTATTTGCTTGAAAAATTGTTTAACGGCGAAATTTTTTCGATATCTTACTCTCAGGAATGTCAAACCAGTGAAAATTATTTTAATTAAATGCATTTTCATAAAAAAATTTACTTTCTCGAATATTTGGGAAGAGCCACTGTGAGTAATTAAGTGAATTATCCAGCTATCAAGTGTATTACTAGGAAACGAAGGGAAATATGGTCAGGAGTCATCGAGACTTGACAAAATCGAAGCGAAGCAACTAAAGTGAACATTTCTGTGTAGATATTGAAATAAGCAGTGCTCAGTTCATGGAATATGTAAAACTGATGATTATTAGAATTTTATATCATATAAAAGAACAAAGAAGTTACAGGTTGCAGTGCTCTGATAAATATTTCCTCTACATTCTCTCCATGCTCCCAATACTAGAAGTAGTGATCATTGAGTAAAATTTTCTTCATCAGTGTTGCTTCAGAATATTTATTGACATCATCAAACATGAGAACTCAATGGTTCACTCATAAAATAATAAAACCCTCATACACTGCGCAAAAAAATTAACGGAAATTCTGAAAATCTCAATTTTAATGAAAGTTAACTCTACATTAACTTTATAACTTATTCTTTATGTTCTCTGGAGAAGGTTTTGAACGAAACAAGACACATTAAATGGAAGAAAAATTCAGGATTTCACCGAATCTTATGTAAAAGAAGAGAAAACAATTTTCAAAATACTGAAATGCTGATAAGTGATTTAATACTTGGTATTTCCACCCCTTGCGTTAATTACAGCTCGGCAACGACGGTTCATACTCAAAATGAGTGATCTTAAAATGTTCTGACCTAATCCTTCCCAGATTTCTCCGAGTTGGATTCCTAAGTCATTAAGAGTAGCTGGATGATTTTCTGAACTTCTCAGCCTTCTATTGAGGTTGTCCCAAACCTGCTCAATCGGATTGAGATCTGGACTTCTTGCTGGCCATTCCATTCGAGAGACTTCAACCTCTTCAAGGTACTCCTGAACGATGCGCGCACGATGGGGTCTGGCATTATCGTCCATAAAAATGAAATTTTCACCAATGTATGGGGCAAATGGCGCTACATGCTCTTCAAGAATGTTCCTTATATACTTATCAGCATTCATAGCTCCATTATCAACGACCACTAGGTCTGTGCGAGCAGTCAAAGATATTCCACCCCATACCATAATCGATCCTCCCCCAAAACCAGTAGTATTCAGGAAATTGCACTGAACATATCTTTCATGTGGACGTCTGTATACAAGGGAACGTCGATCACAATGGTAGAGGCAGAATCTAGACTCATCTGTGAAGAGAACTCTTTCCCAATCGGCCTCTTCCCAATGGATATGCTCTCTCTCTCTCTCAAAATCCAAACGCGCCCTTCGATGGGCTGGGGTAAGAGCTGGGCCTCTTGCCGCGACACGAGGCCTTAAATTATATTCACTGAGGCGATTTCTTATTGTCTGAGTGCTAATTTGCACCTCATGAGTTTGCTCAAGCTGATTTTGAAGGAGGCGAGTGGTTGCAAACCGTTGTCTCAACGAAGAAACTCTCAAGTAACGTTCTTGAATGGCAGTTGTTAACCGTGGTCTACCCTGTCCTGGTCTTCGGACATTCATACATGTCTCCCTGAATCGCTGCAACATTCTGGACACACTTGTATGGGAAACTCCAAACCTTTCTGCAATTCTTGTGTATGTCCACCCTTCTTCTCGCAAAACTACCGCTTGGGCACATTCCTCTTGGGTCAAATTGCGTGTTTCGCGTCGCATAGCGATCGAGTGTACAAAATAAAACGGAAGAAAAACTATTGATCACTAGAATTTATCGAGAACAACTGATTTTAGAATGGAGCCAATACATTCAAAATCTGATAATATCATCTTTTTTTATTCCTGCTGGGAGAAAACATCTGTATTGAAGAAAAACGTTGAAAGTGGATAAGATATGCATGCATAATTCTGATAAAAATAATCATCATTGAGAACACCTTCAGTTGTAGAATAAATTTGAGATTTCCATAACGTGCGTTAATTTTTTTGCGCAGTTTATTTGCCGCTAAGAAGCGACCTGTCAGAAACGTTTTGAGGTTAACACTGGTGGAATATTAAGGTGGTTTGTATAACCTAATCGATATATCAAGAAATGATATATGGAATATTAAATTTAATGATAGGATTTAAGACATCAAAACGTGGTCAAATTCAATTCTGTCCGGCTGTCCGTAAGCACGATAACTTTAGAACCTTGAAATTGAAATTTTCGGATTCAGTTTCTGAATGGCTATGAATTTGAACAATCGCGAGAGAGTTCCTAACCTCTGTTTATTGCTTTTATAACAAATCTCTGAAACTCACCTTTCAGGACTTGGCCTCGCTTCCTTCTTGGAGACATTCAATCTCAAAGGCGTGGACTGATTATTAAGCCTAGTCTCATTCCTGGTGAGATACGACGAGTTATAAACGTTTGAAAAGTGAGATGTATAGTGCGCTGAAGTATAATGCTCGGTGCTGTCATTAGAAGAAACGTTCTCGTCCGACAATGCCTCACATTCGTTTCTGTTCGAATCGGGATCTATCCTCGACAACAATCTCTCTATTTTCTCTATTTCGTTACCAAGCTGGAGATTCAAAGGATGGTTTTTGTCGATCGATGGCTCTCTCAGCCTGTCGAGAGTAAGATAAAAGCAGTCTCTGGCTTTCGAAAGCAGAATGATGTTCTGGCTCCTCATCTCAGAAGTGACGCTCTCCTTGGTCTGGTTGATCTTGTGATCCGCCATCTTCTTGTAGATCTGCGCTTGATGGAAACTCGCGTAAGGGTCCTTCAGTTCTTCGAAAATCGCTAAAGCTTTTTCGTTTTCCTTGCGTTTCATCGCCAAAACACCGAGGTAAAGTTTGCCTTTATCGATCTGAGACACGATTTCAGGCAGAGGCATGTCTTTTGTTTTATAGTCAAACATCCTGTTGGTGCCGTACGTAACGGCCTGGTTGTTCTTCATTTTTTCCAACATGGGCAACGCCGCCTTCCAATATATCTCAGCCCTGGCGTCGTTAAATTCAATCTCGGACTGTTTCTTCGATTTTTCCGCCTTTTCAGCGAAAATATTACCGAGCTGGACTAAGAGACCCACGTCCAAACCGTGACGACCGACGCATCTTATAGCCTCGATTCCTCTGATCAAAGTTAACCTCATTTCTCCAGAATCGAAACCTGGCTCGTTCTTGTACATTTTGTAAGCGGCTGTGAGGAATTTGGTTTGCTCGATAGAACCCAATTGACTTGTAACAGCTTCTGGCAAAACGTCAGGTCTGTCTAGGTTGAAGTACAACATCTGTTTCAAATTTTTCAAATTCAACTTTGCGCACAAGGTACATGCATACAAAAACGCCTGTACATCTAGAAGATTCAAAGTTTCGGCACCGCAGTTGTTAAGGTTCTTGACGGAATACTGTAACCCTTGGAATGGAAGATACTTGATGTTAGCCAATTCATTGTTCAAAGACACCCAAATATAGTGTTGCAAAGAATCAGGAAGCACATAAAGGGACTCCTCATCAAACTCCAATAATTCCTGTTTCGAGGGCAATTTCAAATTGACGTTGATGTGATTCGTTACGAAATAACTGGAGTTCATCTTTAAACGCTGTTCTTGAACAATGAAGACTTTTTTGTAGAGCTGTTCTTGCCAAGGACCAGAAGAATGTTTTTCTGCTTTACTGATAAGTATCGACTTTCGGTCGATGGCAGCGGACAATAAAGTGTGACCTGCTTGGGAGCACCGGAAGGCGGCCTCTTGATGCCAGCGTTTTACGAATCTTTTCTGGGTTTCTTGCAGATGACAGATCCAAGAACTTTGCAGGTCTAAAGGTTTAACATGGTACGAAGAAAAGAGTAGTGGAAGTGTTATAGACGCTGCTTCTTTGAAGGGAATCAGATCTTTTTTAGCCTGTTTGAAAATAATGGTTGCGAAATGTAAGCACAGTTGTCCAGAGTAGTGATTCAAAAATTCACTTGCAAGCTGCTTATCTGGACAGTTCTGCATATTCTGGGACGCTTCATGGAGAGACTGATCGAATACAAAGAGTTGATTGATGTATTCCGAACTTTCTTTTACATTGTCACTTCTCTCGTCAAACCTCAGCCACAGAAATTTATCCAAAACGGAAACTAACAAACACCAAAAGGACCAATTTAAATTTGTTGGCTGTGCCTGTCTTTTATATCTCAGAAGGACGTCGGCAACCACTTCGTACCAGGTCAAGTTGTTCAAAAAAATTGGTAAGTTCTTCTCTTCAATATCGTGGACATGTTTGTAAGCCTCATTGATTTTGTTGTTTTGAACAAAGTTCCTTAGTAGACGCACCCTGAGGGGGATATCAGTAGGTCTGGTCTCGAGTTCTTTCAACAGCAACTCAATTATGCTATCTGGATTATTTTGTTCACTCATCATCAATTTTTCCTTCAAATTGTAGATGGATGGGTTGTTAGGATCCACGTTTTCAGCTAATTCGCAGAAATATTTGGCACTGGTCACATCCAAATCCATATCATCGTTTGATAGTAATTCGCAAACTGCAATATAAAAAAAGCTGTAGCTGAGCAAAAAATACTTGAATTGTTTCATACACTGAGACATGTTCTATTTACATCTGAAACCCAAACTCACCTTTCAATATTAGGTTATTTTGCTTGGGATCAATTTGTAAACTAGTTCTATAAGCATCTAATGCTGCATCCCTTTTACCCAATTTTTCTAAAGCTAAGCCCAATAGGTAATGAGCTTCAGCGGATTTAGGCTTAACGCTAAGATAGGACGACACATAACGTCGAGTCTGTTCATACTCTCCTACATTGTAATAAAGCTTTGCGAATGTGTAGCTCCTGTTGTTTCTCTACAAAAAAAAGTCCATTAGTTTCATCATGAAGCATTACATTAAAATAGCGTTTTCGGCGTTATTCCTTCAACGGACAACAACCTACTTCTTGAAATACTGAAAAACCGGCCAAAGTTTAATGGTTAATAGCGAAATATGACGCAGTCTTAAAATTTAGGTTGAGTATGCATTATTTACCTCCTTCTCGTTAGTAATTTTCTTCAGACAGTTTTCCACATGCTTATCAACCTCGAATTTATTGCTGAACATATTAAAAATCAAAATCACGAAACTATCACACACCAAGATCACCTGCAAACCGTTGGATTTCTAAACGTAAATTCGGTAAATTGGAAAACTCGCATAAGAAAGACAACTGGCATGTGACAGTGACATATGTCATGAGTTTCCCGGTTTTCGCGCCGCATTCAGCTCGATGGATTTTTTTGTACTGCTCAAAATATTATTTAACCATAAAAAAATGTTTTTGAAATTTTGTTACCAATAACATTGTTTAAACAATGCCAATAATAATCACAACCAGAACAAGTTCCGGTGAGATGACCAAGAAATATTCTTACATAATAAAAGCACACATACCCAACAAAATTTCCTACATTTAAATTTTGGAACCGCTTTTTGTACATGAATTATGAAAAATCGTACAAAACGTATTTCCAGAATAGAATTTCTTATTTTGAGAGTAATTATTTCAAGGTTTACTTAGCTAAGAATTGAAACAACTATTTTTACAAGACTTTAACGTTAAAATGTTTATTCTATATTTCCGATCAATTTATTTTGAAAGCTTAGATAGAATATAGTTATTTTCCTAACAAGTGCGGAAAGTGATATTTTCCCGCACGAAACTGCCGTTACCCGAACGACGCGAAGATTTTGGACATTTCCAAAAAATACGCCGAAAACACTTCCTCCTTCCTCGGTTGAACCTTTTTGGAATTACACCAATCAATGAATTCTGAATATTGCTTCTCATATTTTATCTTCGACTTGGCCGGTAACAAATTTAAACTCGCTTCATAAGAAGCTGCTAATATTTCTTCGGGCAGGCCATCATCAGATCCCGAAGTATCCATTTTACCGGAGCGTACTGATTGAATTCGAGTTGATATTATTTATATTTAAACACAATTTCATAATATAATGACAATGTATTAATTCTTATTCACATGCCGTTTCCATAGTAACGTCGTCGGTGGCATAGAGATATATCATTATTCAGTTTATTCTTTAGAAAAAGCGTGCGAGAAAAGCCCTTGCTAATCCATTACTACACGCATTTGCGTGCGGTAATGGAATAGCAGGGGTTTTTCCCACACTGTTTGACTCTTTACGAATTGAAATACGGCGGGAAAGAGAATGAAAGTGCACGCTTGTAGAAAAAAAAGATATTTGGTTCCGCCCGGGATCGAACCGGGGACCTTCTGCGTGTAAAGCAGACGTGATAACCGCTACACTACGGAACCCACATGTAATACCTGTAATTTTGTTCTATCAAGATAGGTTTCCGGAGTCTGATATAAAAAATAGAAGTGATATTGTATATAATATTTCTAATTGAAATCTCTCAAACACAGATATAAATAATGATTTAAAAATATATACAAAACAATTGAATATATGATTTTGTATCTTTTGAAAAATGAAATTTATTCTTCATTCTTGGACAAAGAAGCCTTAATACATTTTAAAACCCCAAATTTGTCACACAAATAAGTGAGTTGATTTTGCACATTAACTGCTTGAGTAGCCCATTCTAACGAATTTTTATAGGATTTTTGTGATTTGAGCAAATTCTGTTGAGTGAAGAATCCAAACCACTTTATTGGGTCAGTCACTTTGTTTTCTGCATCTGCTGATATTATCTTGAATTCATTCACTTCTGGATATAAGTCACTAGGGGAACAATCTACTGACAAAACTGGGAGAATATCTTCCTCAGGATTCAAGGGAATATTCATAGCCGATACAGAATTTGAACCCATGATATATCTACATTTAGCCAGATTGTTTTCACCTTCTGCCATTGATTTTTCCATATTAATCTTGATTTGAATTTCCTCTTCCATGAGACACACTGTGTCTAGGAAGAGTTTGTCCAATAATTCGCAAACTTCTTCATAATCCTTGGACATTTTCGTTAAATTCGGAAATTGAAAAATATTTCAAAAACGGAGCTAGTCAGCTCTGACATTCATGACATTGACATATGACTGACAGAGCTGACCACAGAACAATGCTGACACTGCGTTGACCACAGACCTTTTGACATTGACATCTAAATGACAAGACGTCAATCGGTCAATCGATCAAGAGGAGAGGAAGTTTTTTGGGATAATCAAATTTGAGACTTTTGAGAGAAATTTTAGAATAGCACTAGAAAAGAAAAAAGTTACCCTTTTCACATATCAATGCCAAAGATAGATCCATGTAAAGCTTTCGCCTGTAACATTCAAAAGTGCCTGAAAGGTTGATAATAAAGTTTACTGTTCGGCGTAACATGTACCTTATCTTATATAATTTCAGAAAATAACTTCCAAGAATCTGCCTGCAAACAAGCTCTTGAGGAAATGCGACAATGCTGTATTAAATGGGGCACCGCTAGCTTTGTTTGTGGAGGAATAGATACTGAAATCAATAAAAGAAACGAGAAATGAAATCATATTCCGAAGAAAAAAGGAAAGCTCTCCTTAAAGACAGAGGTTTCATTTACAGATATCCTAAATTTTCCGTTTGGACTCTAACCATAGCAGGTACACTTATATTCTTCTCTAAACCCATCTACGATATATTCATTCGAGATCAAAAAGAGTACAATTTAGAATTCCAAGAACTTCGACGTTCCCATAAGTCACGGTTTTCAAAGGATTAAAATGGAGTCTGTGAAGGCTGCAAAAAGGAGACTGCGACAATATCCTTTAATTTTAGCAAAATGCGGAGTTGAAGCAACTTCTTATGCAAATTGTGTTCTGGGCAAAGATAGTGTTAGCTTTAATGCTTGTGACAAGGAATTTAAATTGTTCAAGAACTGTTTAGAGGTGGCTGCTAAAAATTTGAAAACTCGTTTGTGAAAGTGGAGTGTAATTCAACATGGAGAAAGTTTCGAATTTGATAAAACGTCTACTAAGTATTGATTATAAAATTCATATAATTATTGCACTGGTTATAAGAATATTATTGATTATCTATAGTATCTATCATGATTCAGTTTTCACTGTGCCATATACTGATATTGATTATAAAGTGTTTACAGATGCCTCAAGGTATGTCCTTGATGGAAAATCGCCTTATGAAAGACATACATATAGATATTCTCCTTTGTTAGCTTTCATAATCACACCTAACCTTATTATTTCATCTCTGTTTGGGAAATTTCTGTTTTCATTCATCGATTTATGTGTAGCATTATTAATTAGGAGAATAATCAAATTTAATATTCATGAATATGTTAAATTTATGCAAGCATATAAGTTCCAACTTGAAATGAAAGAAAAGTGCATTGGGAATGAGGAAAGTCGCGTTGAAAAAAAGAATTCTATTGGTTCAAACCTTGCTGCCAATATTGGTATGTTAGTTTGGCTATATAATCCTCTGACTATTGCAATAGCAACAAGAGGAAATTGTGATTCTATCTCTGGGTTTTTAGTCCTTGCTGTTATATTTTGCATTCAGTGTAAAAAGAAGTATTTCTTGGCTGGTTTAATACATGGTTTGGCTATTCATTTCCGTTTATATCCTATTTTTTACAGTTTAACTTTCTTTATGTACTTGAGTGATTATTCTTACTACGTAGGCCCAAAGAAGACTGAACCTCAGGGTAAAAGGACAATTTTTAAGAAGAAATATTTGTTTTATCTCATACCTAATCGAAAACAAATATCATTGATTGTTGGGTGTTTACTTGCTCTGTTGTTCTTCATTGGAGTTTTCTATCAATTATACGGATATAAATTTTTGTATGAAACATATTTATATCACTTTGTTCGCAAAGATGCCCGTCACAATTTTTCTCTTTACTTCTATTTACAATATTTAACATCATATTTCAAAAATATTCCTGTATGGCAGAAAGTATTGACAAGTTTGCCTCAACTGGTGTTACTTGTGGTGATATCTGTGAGGTATGGATTAGATAGGGTTAGTATGAATTTTGGGATTTTAATTCAAACGATTGTAATTGTTTCCTTCAATACTGTTTTAACTTCTCAGTATTTTATTTGGTTCATGGTAATCTTGCCGATTTGTCTTTGGCAAATTAAAATCTCTATTCGTTCAGCAGTTTTTTGGATGATGATTTGGGTTTTAGCACAAGGTGCTTGGTTGCTCCCAGCGTATCTTTTAGAATTCAGGGGACAGAATACTTTCTTTTTCATTTGGCTGCAAGGAGTAGCTTTTTTTTGTGCAAATATTGCTTTATTAGGTAGGCTGGTGATGCACCATAAGCCTTACAATTCTGAAATGGTTCGGAATTTTTTGTGAACGAATTGTGTAGTGATCATTGGATTGTATTGTAGAAATGTTTTGAATAAAGAAGTTATATAAATTAAGCTATTCTTGATTTTTACTTTCCTGTCATTGTTCACTATGTCTATTGAGTTTAAATATACGTATATTTAAACTCAATGCTATGTCTAATGATTTGATCCCACAGTCATATTAACATATTGGCAATAAGCTCAAAGAGTGTTATGGTTCAACATAAGCATTACTTTCAAAAGTGACAAGCCCTGATCAATTTTTTCAAGTCTAATTTATGTTGTATGTTTCTGACAACTCGTAAGTTGTAAAAATATTATTTCTCTGAAAGTGAACGCATCTACGAGGATTTATCATACCCCGCAAGCTCAGAAAAAAGCCAAAATCATTCAGGAGACAATTGGTAACTACACTATTCTAGGAAGGAAAGAGAATATCAGCTTTAATAAAATAAAACTTTATAAAAGTATATTTTAGAATTAAAAACAAATTTCAATTCGTAATGGTGAGCCAATCAATAATTGAACATTCTATAAAATTTAAATTAATGTGAATAAGTGGTGATTTGTTTGAAAAATTCAATTATTACTTGGTTCATATCTTGATATTTGTTCATTTATAAATAGAAATAAATTGAGGGTACAAAAAATAATGTTAGGTGATAAAAATTCGTGATATACTACACAATAAAGAATAATAATATAAATACACTACATATAGGTATTTACTTTACATAAGTTCTTATTTAAATAATTACAAATTTTATGGAGAAGAATTGACTAGTTTCTAGCCAATAATTATAACACAAATCTCTATACAATTGAATTAAGTATATTCAGTTAACATATTTGGTAACTTACTGAACATTGTATACATTCATTTCAAAAAATTAAGTATTCATCATAATATCTAAGAAATCACAAGTGGTAAAAAATGGCAATGCAATTTATATTCTAACATCTATGTAAATAGATAATTGAATACATTTCTAATACTTTGCAAACATCCAATATTTACAGAAATTTACCTACATGCTATAAGATATCCAAAGATTAGGTACTCTTTGCTACAACAGCATTCAACATTAGTTCGAAAAAATATTGGTCAAATAGTTTATCCACTAGAGTCTAGACAGTAGTTTCTACCAGATCTAATGCCCTACTTTCAAAATACGATGTTCTACTTGACCTAATTATTTGAACCCTTGCCATTTACATCAAAGAAGTAGGAATTTGTTCAAATACAAAGAATTTTATTGGAGCTTCATAAGAATTCCATGGAATAATCTTTCAAGAAGAGGACCCAGTTTTAGATCAATATTTTCTATGTTCTTTCGAAACTTGGAATTTATTTAATGACAAGACTCCGAAAAACCAGATCAAGTAGGCTGGTCACATTCTTGAAAGTAGGGCCTAGCTTGAGACACGTTCATTCACCTGTTTGTGTATCGTGGATTGGGTGTCTGGTGAGTTGAATTTCTATGTTCGAAATGCATGTGGGGGAGGTCCTTTTTCGGTGGAATTCAAAGTGAATTACTATGAATTCCACCATTAAAGTATCTTCCCTAGCTGCAGAAATCGAACCTCTGAAATACCTCTATTTTCCGGTTTAAAATGAATGTCAATACCTCTCGAACGCAGATGAACTAGAGGACAGTAGTTTATCTATGATCTCGACAGCCGATATCTCTATGGCCGAAACGAATGATGTCATGAGCACGATAAACGTGGTCATTTGTAATAGATAATAGAATTTATGGTAAAATTAGCTTCAAAATGTTTAAATATTAAGTGAATGCGAAAGAATATACAACGTTTCAATGTCATACATACCATATCATCTTTTATAATAAAAAAACAAAAAATCTACGAAATGCAAAGAAATATTTTTTGAAATATGTAGCTATATTTCATCCTTCTAAAGTTACATCCTATCTTCAAATGTGACTATATATTGACAATCTGAAAGCCTGTGCCATTATCTAACAACAAATTCTACAATTCGAAAGTTGTTTGAGGAAAAAGCACCAAAATCTATTGCACATCGTATTCAATTCCAGTTTAGTTTTCGAAGAATTCATGAACCCTAAAGTATAGTTTGCAGGCCTGTTGGTTTCTTTTCGCCAATTTTTCTGTGATCGCAGTATCATTCGATCTCTATGACCGTAATAGATACAGAACATATCTATGGCATTCACTTAGCCTCAGATCATAGAAAGAGAGTGTTCGATGGTCAGATTCTTATGAATCGTAAGCATAGAACTTATAGTAATGTAAGTTCTATGATCGTAAGACTCAAGGGGTTCATCAAAAAGAAAATTGATGATAAACATTTTTCGAAGCCGGGAATTTGCTGCGCAGATTCTTTACGCTCATATATGTATACCACAAACAATAAAAAAGTATCATATCGAGTGGAAGTTGTAACCATAGAACTTTTTCAAGAATACTGTGAAGTCTATGGTTGGAATGAAACAAAAATTACGATATTTTGAGATTTGGCCATAGACCTCCCAGTATTTCAAGTTCTATGGTTTTGACACAAGCAATTAATAGACTTTCCATTTCAGTTTGTCACTGGGAGGGATATTGATAAGGGAAATTCTTGACTTTTAAAAAATATATACACTATTTCACTCTGAAGAATACTTCAGAGTTTTATCTAAGTACAATATAAAGGCCTCAGTTACTTCTGATAAGGCATATATACCTGTTAAAGGTATTGAAAATCATCGAGTTACAGCGTGATGAGATCACAGGTCATATGGAATGGAACAGAGAATAAAATATAACCAAAGAGTACCAACTTGTTTACTCTTTGATATAACAGACTACGATAAATGATGGTTTCTGTTTAACGACGAAGTCAATGTACGAACCAAGATTTTCTAGATACATCTTTGAATTTGAATACCGTTCAAATATTAACAACAAAATCAAAACAGGATATCTCCTGTTTCCGGATCCATCGTTAGCTATTTGGAAGTCTTGGGTAGGTGACGCTTCATATGGAGCGCTAAGTGGTCTGATCTCGCGAATGATCTTTCACAAACATTGCATTTGAATGGTTTGGCTCCAGTGTGCTTTCTGTAATGACGTGTCAGTTCGTCAGATCTGGCGAACCTCCACTCGCAATCGGGCCACTGGCACTGATATGGCTTTTCACCTGGAAAAGAAAAAGATAAATTGAAATGAAATCATAGCAAAGATGGTGAGTATTTCTCTACTTACCTGTGTGAATTCTTTGATGTGCTTTTAGGTGTGAACTCTTGGTGTATACTTTCGTGCATCCTATAAATGAAAAAAAAATATATTTAGAATAATATCCGTGGATTCATAGAAAATATTCTATGATATTTATGAGAACGCCTGTCATTATAACTCTATGATCAACATGAATTGGCTTGCGATTCACATTTTCGAACCAGAAAGTACAGAATTACCCTCACCTAAAAAATCACAATGGTGTATCCTCCTCTTTTCCAATTCGGGGTTATTTCTCCTATTGTATTTCACCCCCGTTCCACCTATCCTCGATATCGGCCCGCCCGTACTCCCCTGACAAGGCACAGGATACGGCGGCGGAGGGGTGCGTCGTGGCAACGCTCCTCCAGGGGATCCCGGCTCGGAACTGGGAGGGGTTAGGGGTGGCACGTACATCAGCCTGGATATGGGGGGGTAGAGGGCGTTTGTGGGAGGGGACGGCGCGCTTATGTTGTTATTGTTGTTGTACTTGTACTGAGGGTGGTTGTTGTTATTGTTGTTGTGAAGCGCGGGCGGGAGATGGAGGGGAGTCTGTTGCTGGTACTGGGGACTCATGGAATTCTGGTGGTGGGTGTAAGGGGAGGTTGAGTCGCTCAGCAGGTGTAGAGTGGGGGATGGATGCATTATCTGAAACGGAATACGAGGTAAGAATATGGTTCGTGGAACGAGAACAAAATGTTGACATTCTGAAGATCTATGAATCTCATTTTCATTATTTCTTTTCCTACCTTTTCCGTTTTTATCTCTAGGGGCGAAAGCAGCGGAGAGGGGGTGGGCACGCAGTTGTTCATATCGTCCACCGCCTCCAGCTTGACCTGCCCCTGTCCCACCCCGAGCATGTTCGCATTTTCAGGGTCTATGTTCTGTATGCTGCTGGCTATGTCCTCCCACAGCGGAGGGCGAAGAAAGACGTCATCTTCGGTGCCCGGCAAGGATCTCATGGACACGTAGCTCATGGGGTGTGGCTGGTGATTTCTGTGGGGATGCTGGTCGAAGAAGTCCTCGATCTGGGGCACCGCCTCCCGTCTGGGCTTCTCCAGCTCCTCCTCCAGATGTTGCTCCCATTCCGATTTGGGCAGGAACGTGTCCAGGTCACTGGTCTGGAAGAAATAGAACTTATTAAGAGTGTAGAATGGAAATTTTCAAGTTTCACAAGGTAGGTACATGGTAGCAGAAAGGCTATCTAAACTTGAGGTAGTGTAACAGTTCATGAGTTTGTGTGGACTCTGAGTGGATAAGCGTCCAGCTTTTCATTTCTGTCGAAAGATGCCGCACTATTTTTCCATTACCACAAACAAAGATGCACAGTATTCTATGCATCTATCCACAAAGTTATTTGACATTCGAAATTAATACATGTCATGATCTTAAACCATAGAAAGGGGTAGATCTATTCTTCCCTAACCACAATATTATATGACATTCAGGGCCGATTGCACCGTATACAAAACTGCAGATTAAATCTTAAACCTCGATTAGTGTCTATGATAATCAATAGACACTAATCGAGGTTTAAGATTTAATCTACAGTTTTGTCTACGGTGCAATCGGCCCTAATGAATACAAAATTAAAACGTGTTTTGATCTGAGACAACATGGAATATCCACATATAAATTGTTCAAAAGCTGTGTTTTAAAATGCGCATATCTACTCAACCTCGACATCGCAGGAGAGGCGTACGTCAACTGTTGAAATCGAAAAATAATATCAGGTTATCATGGCCTTCTATGCTTCTAGACAGCGCGGTATTTCAAGTCGTAAATACTGCTAAATATAAGTCGCAAAATAATAGCTGAAAACGATGCGAAGTCAGTTCGCGCTATACTGTCCAGTAAATATTCTATGACGTTAATGGCCGATAAATAATTAGAATTAGCTCCATATTCATCTGAGGCTCTCATATCTCAGATGTCTCACATAGATTAACGACGCTCGTCGATTCAGTGGAAGGTTGAAGCAGTTTTTACCATTTTTAATGCAATGGGCGTTGTAGATTTACTGTTTTTCTTGCCCTGGTTCCATCAACGAATGAATGGTTGGAATATGATACAGAGTTGCCGGATCATCCCAGGTTATCCTAGGAACTGAGAGGAGTACCTTTGCATTTTGAAATATTTTTACTAAGAAGAGAACTGGAGCAATAATTATTTAGGGGATGCTCAGCCTCCCTTGCCTCCTCTAATGAGCCGCCACTATTCACCAGACAGTTTACTGAGAAACGTTTAAAGAAAATACAGGATGAGTCTTTGACTTGTACATATATTTTAACTGTAGATTCTTGAGGCCAAAAGAAACCTCTTTTCCATTTTCTATTTTTCCGAATTCGGCTCTGTTGAAGAGATATAGCCATTTGAAAAAAAAATTGGGACGAATACGAGCCTGATACGATTCTCTGCAACCACCTCAGGGTTCATATTTCTTGATTGGAATTGAGTTAAAAATTTGGGAGATACTCAAGTAACCTTATTTGAATAAGAATGGTAAAAACACGATATTTCTTAACAAAAACACTTAGTTTTGCCCGATAATATCTGTCTTTAAAAAACCATATTTCTCCTATCAATATAAGTCCCTTCTATACGTTTTTTTATAAACATTAGTAAATACCAAAAACTTTGTATGTGCTCGTTGCCAGATCAAGAAATATTCTATCTATTTATCTTTCTAACGTCTGTGAACGTCGCATACGCGATATCCAAACAAACCTGGAGGAAATCTTCTTCAGAGCTATGTTATTATAGAAGGGGAAAGAGATTATGTTAAGTGTTTTTCTTCGTTCTCGTGATGATTATGTGAAAACTTTCAGTAAATGAATGTGATATTAACCGTGCAGTGTCGAGTTTGTGAAATTTCAAGAGAATATTGTTCAGATAGAAACATCGCCACAGATTATTTAGTGCTAAGTATCATTTTATTTTTCATTAATTTCAACTTGATACGTGGTTTGTATCGTGATTCAGCTCATATATTCTCGACGAAGTTGATAAACAATCTGACAACATTGTTAACTTGTTTAGAGACGAGAAAAGTAATAAATAATATTCGATGATATTTAATCCAGGGAAGCATCCAGATTATTCTTGAAATTCATGATTTTTTTCTTCAAATTTCATTGTATACAATTAGAAATAACTCGAAAACGACGCGTATCATTGAAAAAACATAGATATACTTTTATTTTCTAAAATGATTGATTTTTTTCGATGTGTCAAAGACTCACCCTGTAGGCCTGTATACAGGGTGAGTCTCTGACTTGTACATATATTTTAACTGTAGATTCCTCTTATCAAAGTAAACACTTTTTTCCTATACCTCTTTTCAAAATTCGGTTTCGTTTGAAAGATACAAAGTGTCGAAAATCCATGAAATTAACACTATTCTTTCCATACCTATATTCGGAACCGATATTTCGAATGAACTGAATTTATGGTTGATTGTTTACTCTATTCATGGTGTATATTCCTTAACTGATAGGTACTTATTTCATATTTCTCCTGGTATAAAAGTTACAGTGAAGTCGACTCATAAATTCACGCAAAAATACTATCAAACCACTTGAAAAAGATAAACGGTTCACGTTTTCGAAAGAATTATTTATTTTAGAAAACAAAAGTATTCCTATATTTTTTCAATAAAACGCGTCGTTCTCAATTTATTCCTAATTGTATAAGATTGAATTAGAGGAAAAAATCATGAATTTCAAGAATAATCTGAATGCTGTCCTGAGTTAAATCTCATCGAACATTATTTCTTCTCTGGTGTCTCAACAAGTTACCAACGTTGTCAGAATGTTTATCAACTTTGTCAAGACTAAAATCTCTATGATGAAAAAACGTTTGATGTAGAGATATGTAATAATAAAATTCCAAATTTGTGGGACATAAAATTGAATTCTAAGAAGCATGAAATTATACATTTTATAGGCTGTTTCTATTGAAAATTCATTGTTACCGGTCCTTCAGCAAAATATCTATCGAAACAATATAACTCGACACCAGAACGACACTACTATTACATCAATTCACTGAAAGTCATTTACATAATCATCACCTGTTTGCTTTATTCCCTGTATATAAATAAAGTCCATCGATTAAACTTCGTTTATGCCGTGTATGGGATCACTGACTAATGTTTTAGGTTACGTTCTGTGGTTTGGATTGATTGGAGACACAGAACAACGGTTTGTCTTGCGTGGCGGCTACATCCATATAGCTTTTCAATTGTTAGGAAATATCGTGTTTGTTACATTCTTATTCAAGTTAGTGCTTGAGTATTTTTTAAATGTATCACCCAGAATATTTAATAATCACATCAATTTCAATCGAAAAATATGAACTTTGAGGTGTTTGTAGAGAATAATATCAGGCACGTATTTAGCACTATTTTTTTCAAATGGCTATATCTCTTTAACAGAGCCGAATTCGGAAAAATGGAAAATGAAAAAAAAAGGTTTCCTTTAGCCTCAAGAATCTACAGTTAAAATATATGTACAAGTCAAAGACTCACCCTGTATAGTGAAAAAAGTCAATGACGCATTATGCTGAGAGAATTACTCAACAACATCACAAAGATGCTTTGAAAATGGCAAAATTGCAAGATTTATTGGAACGATCCGCTTAAAAGAATTCTTTCTCTTCTTAAACCGTCCTATCAGGAGTACCATCAGTATATCCCCATAAAAATTTAATCGATCCAACATTGTCCGTGTTTCATCATTGAACACCAACACCCTAATCGACCATCCGTCAATCCGAAAAAAAATTGTTCACGAAGAAAAAATAACCAGCATGGTACCATTCCACTTTCATCTAGTTCTAATTACCATACAATGCGGCGGGAGGTGCTGCCCCCTGTGGGGCATCTCGTGTCGCGGCTGGATATTCATCATCTTATAATTAGATTTAATTGATTCCTGTTCTCTGATTTTTCATCGACATGAAACACAATATCTAGGCATGACTGGACGGTATTCTGGAATTGTGGAGCGTGAAAGCTTTTATCTTAATTGGGCGCACGCTCAGACTCTCTGCGGCTTGATTCCTATAGGTTAGTTGGTTTTTTTTGAAGACTAAAAGGGTTTTCAGTGGCTTTATCATAGGTAGGTGGGTATTGAAAGAAGAAGAAGAAGAAGGTATAGTCCATCCAAGAATTATTGACATCGAAGCAAGTCCAGTTTCTAGTTACAAAAAAGTCACTAAAAATTTTCTGTGCTTTCTTCATATCATTAAATATAACCAAAAAATTAAATCGTACTTTTTCAAAGTGAAGCACTTTGAACTTGAAAATGTTCTCAATTATCACATACGTATGAATCTGTATACTAGCCAGTGGCGGCTTGTCCTATGAGGCAGGTGAGGCAGTGCCTCACCAATAAACGTCGAAAATTACACGTATAAATATCATATATTTATTTATTAATTATTAATTCAATCAATTAAAATTGTTTTCATTATCTTCTTCCATACGCATTTATATCGAAATTTCCCTTCATTATATAGCAATAAAATGCGTCTCCGGTTGGGTCTAAGTTTCCGTATCTCACGATATCTAGGTATCCAACTCCCAGTAAACGGCAGAGGCAGGCCTCACACTGCCTTTCTTTACGCGTCATTTTACATCATAGAGAACGGACGGCAGGCGAGAAAACCGCACCCCTAAACGTCAAATATTACGTTGAGTCTGGGGCTAGCCTCTCCTCTAGTCTTGATATTCTCTCGCGAAGGGCAAATTGTAATTATTCTGCACTATTCGGGAACTAGTTCATTAATCTATGAACTCGGGTCAGTTTTCAAATTGGGTTCGATTTGTAAAAATAGTTTTATCTGTTTTTCGTGTAGATTTAGGTTTGTCTCAGTGTTCATATGATGTGTTTCAATCTTATTACTGAATTCAATTTCCATCGGAGACCCGAAGGCGAAATGTATTTAACGGGACCGATGGGACGTCACGCATTCCCCAGTTAGATGTAAACGCTCGAAAGACTTGTGATTTTTTTGATTTTTCAGCTAATCAGCAAAGTTTTTGGCGTAATTCTTATGGGGATAAATCATATATAGTTCAAGAAGTAAAGCGATCTATTCCAGATTTGAGTGAATGTCTTGAGAATATTACGCAACTGACGAAGAAGAGAGTTCACTAGAATTAGTTATTTATAGGTATATATGTACATATACAGAGTGTCCCATTAGTGCAATGAAGTAGATAATCTCATTAATTACGTCAGTTACGGAATAATTTTACTGCAAAAATGGTTGCTCTTGCACTGATATATCAGCCTAAAATAATAGTACCGGCCACAGGGTGTTCGTTTGAAGCGGTATTACTGGTATCAGAATTAGGTCGGTTTGTTCTAATGGTAACCACTTCATATTATTTCATCTCTTAGTGCCAAATTAGTATTTCTATTCATTGGCATCAACATTTTTCTTAATTTATCCGGCGTGGCTGACATATAACGAAAAAATTATGGGAAAGTGGAAGATTTTACTTCATTATCAGAGTGAAATAAACTTCAATATTCTCAATGTTCTAGTTAATGGGTGTTTCAAATCTGATGATATGATGAAAAGCAACTTGCTCGTAGAGGATGTTCTTAACAAGGTCCAAAATTGAAGAATTTCAATAAGGATGCTCATTTACTTCAACTGGCTTCAAACTAGTTTTCATACACACCCTTTAAAATGTTTAGTTTTCGAGTAAGATAATTCTTCATCGCTAGAAGTAAATATTTTACGAAGCAAAATGTTTCTCGAAAAAGATGACCTTGAGAGAACCTATTCTAGCGATAAAGAATTATTCCAATCATCAGTTTTGCAATAGCCTTTTTCACGGCAACGCCACGGCAGGGATTCTTTTTTTTCCGATGTACCTCACCACCTTAAACTGTCACGAGCCGCCACTGATACTAGCAGTATATTATTTTCATATTGTATTGATACATTTTCGAACGATCAATTTTAGGAGCATACAGCCTGCAAATTCTGGTCCGATAACGAAAAATATCGTGGATGATTAAAAAGCATGTTCCTTTGCAAAGTATTCGCTAATCCAGAAAAATCTAGTTGATAATTTGGAGCGTGTTGCTGCAAAGTGAATGAATTGGAAAATTTGTAATAGATATCAAGACAAAAACAAAACTTAACGAATTGATCAATTGAATATATGAGGAATTTTGTCATGACATTGTAACTTTCAATATTTGCGAACACTCTCTAGGTACTATTGGTTGAACATTTTTATTGCTCCCCCTGAAAAACTCCCGAGATCCGAAGATTCACTCTTAAAAGCATTAATCCAGGAATTATCTTGAGGTATCATCCTAATAGGATGTCAACACCTCTTCGTAACCTCGAGTGTTCAATATTTAGACGCCTTACAAAACTATTATTTCATCCTCTTAACGTAAATGTCCGAGCAGAGAAATGTTCCCACCTTTACGTGTCGCTTTTAGAGGTTATCTAGAAATTTAGAGACCCAATAGGCTATTGGAATAATTGACGAGATAAGTCAGCGTGAAAAAAATCAATATAGACGAAACGAGTTTGTTTGCTTCTTTCTCGACCTTACGGTCGTGTGGGATAAATATGTCCAAAGCAAATAGTCCAGAGAAGTAGAAGCTCGACATGGAACTGAATAAATCTAGACGAGAAAATGAGAAAATCTATGCAGATGAATTAAGGTTGGCGTTCAATTTAGTGTGTTTTTATTTCAAGTTGCATTTGAAAATGGTTTCACTTTGAGAACTAAAATTTTGTGGGTGAACTCAGAAAGGATTGGAGTTCTTAATAAAATAATTTAAATCGATTTCATTTCGAAAGTTCATTTTTTTTTTCAAAAATAGAAGAAAATAAGGCCAACTCATGCTTCTGTTCTATTTCAAAAGAAAGACCTATGAAAATAGTTCAACTTCCGATTAAAAGTGAATCTACAGATAATTTCGTTCAGAAAAACAACTTGATATACGGAATTGACAGAGAATGGCCAAATTCAAATATATAGCGAGAAAAAGTTCTTGCTTTGCCATTCACTTTTATTGGAAGAGTTGGTGCCCCTGATGAAAAGTACAGAACATATGATGAAAAGTCAGTGCGCGCACAGAAAATATCGTTAATGACAAAACTACGTTGCCATTTCTTTGTTTACATCAAAGTAAAAGTATCAAAGATATTCCACATTTTGTTAGGTTTACAAATTGTTCGCAAATTTTTGGTATTTAATCGATATTTGCAGGTGAGTTTTTCGTCGAATACCCAAGATTAACGTATGTTTATTGTTTTTAGCACCAGTTTGGAGCGCGAGGACGATTTTCAAGACCAGGACGAATGTTTGCATTTCGAGGTTGAAAGGGTACACGGGAATTTCGTTGAAAAAGCTGTTATTTGGACAGATATCGAGGTAGATGGATCGGATGGAGCCTCGAGAGGTCGATTAGGATTATATTTTTCAGGTTTTCCAAGAAATTTGGCGATATCTGAGCAGACTTGCAAAAGTTAGGTACCTCACTAATGAGGTGGAACTTAGACCTAATTCTCCTATAAAAAATGCCTTTCAAAGGTCGAGATGGTGAAAAATGTATTCTTTAGATGTTGTTTGAACAAACGCAGCCGAGTTTTATATCCCAACATTGATTTTAAGAAAGTTATCTACAAAATGAAATTGACATTATTCTTGATTCTTGTAATTACCCATCAATACATCTTAAATCTTTGGGTAAATTTTTTATTAATTCTTGATTAGAATCAACAATTGATGTCGTCAAGTCTTGAACTTTCAGTTCAAGAGGATAATAAACATTGAATCTTCACAAGCATGCATATGAAAATTATGTGAAAGCAATACAATTTTCTTCCATGGCGAAAAATAATATATTTCAACAGTGATCTCTGGTACTTTTCATGCAAATAACTAGAAAAGGAATCCTTTCTATCAATTCATATAAACGTTAATTATTTTCGTCCACATCTTTTCCAATTCATTCATTTACCGAATAAATTCACATTCTGAGAAATACGCTAAGAATGTAGAAAGGGCAACATAGTGTTCACTTGGAACATAAAAATATTTTGAGAAACGTCATAACTTCGATACAGAGTGGAATGTGTCAAATTTCCAGGGCCAGAGTTGTGATTTCATAATTGTGAATGGAGTAGGTATACATATTCACTAATGTCATTCAGTGATTTTCGGATAGAGGGCGCCATTGTACATTTCATTCATAAGGATAGAGAATATAGAGATCTTCCATAAAATGCACGGTGGCGCCTCTATCGGATTAGTTTTCCTACTCGTTCTGATCGGCGACCTTAACGATGAATTTATATTTCATGTACCTACAGGGTGCTTATTATCATACTCGAAAGTAAATAGCAAAATTTATGAGTCCTGATCTGTACTTTATCGCTATGGCTTTATTTGGACAACTTGGTAGACCAAGAGGATGGTTCTTGGCAACTTTGAACAGAATTTATTCGACATTTCTGGAGTTTTGGTTGAGCAAATGTTCAGCCCAAATCAATAAATCCAAAAGACGAAAAGCCTTAACCCATTTTTAATTTTTGTTACCTGAAACCCTTTATTCACTATCGAAATATGTACAGTATTTCGTGGATCACCAAGTATACAAAATTTCATGGGGATCCTGCCATTGAAAGAATAAAAGAAATAGTTAAAAACAATTCAATATAATCTCCGGAACTATTCGCCCAAATGAACTGGAATTTTTCATTTGAATTAATGAAATAGATAAAAAGAGTAGGTGCCTCAAATATTGGGTACCATCTTGCCATTAGAAAATTAGGATTCCCATTTTTCGGAAGTTGAACAGTGTTATGCGAATTCAGTACCCGAATGGGTGACCGCTCTGGCTACGAATGTGAACAAGTGCCCAAAAGCTCCTAATTTTTAGTTGCCGTTTTCAAAAATGCGATTTGAAAATAAATCATTATGAATGCGAGTCCTAGATGACCAGTTACAAAATGGCGAATGCGCCAGTTTCTGAACGAGTAAGTGATTATTTCAAGTTTCAACATTATTTAAATAATACACTGCAATGGGTACGTCAGGTGTACAGCTGATAGATAATCTCACAATATAATATTTGATATTTACAAACAGAAACAAAAATGTCTGTTTAATGATAATTAATAGGTATCTTCACTCAAAATATTCGAATAATATCCTCATAATATACAAATAATATGTTCCACCTGATAGTAAATTCAACGTGTAACTCTAACTTTTTTGATGCAGTTTATTTTTTGATTGATCTGCTGGAACTAAATTGAAGAGAATTTCTGAAAATTTCAAGAATGATAATAAAACAAGACAGTAGGGTGAAGCATTTTATTCCGAAATATTTTGATTTCCTTTTATGCTCGAAATGAATTTTATCAGATTGAACTAAGTAGCCCTATCGGGTATTCACCTTATAATCAATGCTAGCGTTCAAAAAAACGTGAAGTAAGCTATCATGGGCTGATCCGGAGGTGTATTTCGGAAAGAGTAGAAATTATATATCATTCTGTGGGGAAAATGAGCAATTTTGAAAGCCATGGCGCACATAGCTATAGTTGCGCCTGATTCAGGCTGTGGATTTTGGTTTAGTCAAGGGCTCAGCTCTATTATAATCTATATATATATAAAAGAAAGTATTGGTTACACCATTTATAACTCGAGATCGGATGGACTGTTTGTTATGAAACTTCATACATGGATTCGTCTACGGTCTGGTTATTATAAAATACAATAAAACTTTGAACAAATCGATGAGAATTGTACTTATACAGGAAAAACTTTTCCTTCTTTTGAGTAGGGCCTCTAGGTGTCGCTCCAGTTACAGTTACGCTACTGCTCATTATTCGTAGGCACTTTCTTTGATATTCTCCCCGTTAGATGGCGATGTGAACAAATAGTGTGTAATTTGAGCTGCCTCCAACTCGTGGTGTGGACCAAAACAAATATGTCTTAGTCAAGAAGAAAAATAAGAAAACATCTTAGCTTATTTGTATTCTGTGAAGTGAGATTAAAGTACCATAGACAAAGTGACAAAGTAATTCAATTCCAATTTTCAGCGTTGTATTGGCAGAACTAAAATGGTTTCTACAGAGATCAGAGGTAATTAATCATTGGCACTATTTCTCATCCATATAATTCGATCGTGATTTATATTTTCATTTGGGTACAGCAATGAGAAAACTGTAAAGCATTCAAAGAAAAATTATATGTTCAACAATAATTAGATACCGCTCAAATAAAGAGAATTATTCTCGTGCGAATAACAATGTTACTAAAATTTTGTATATTTTGCCTAATTTATCTCCTGCTTGAAAAAATAGCAATGATTAGTTGACACAACTTTAAGGTGGGCGTTCAATGTAGTGTGTTTTTATTTCAAGTTGATTTCGAAAACGGTTTCACTTTGAGAACTGAAATTTTGTGGGTGAACTCAGAAAGGATCAGGGTTCTTGTTGAAATAATTTTGATCGATTTCATTCCGACAGTTAATTTTTTTTCTTTCAAAAATAGAAGAAAATGAGCCAACCCATGCTTCTGTTTTATTTCAACAGAAAGACCCATGAAAATAGTTCAACTTCCGATTAAAAGTGAATCTACTGATAATTTCGTTCAGAAGATCAACTTGAAATACGGAATTGGCAGAAAATGGCCAAATTCAAATTTTGGCGGGAAAAAATTCCTGCTTTACCCACAAATTGACATATTTCATAGTTCGGCGATTTTCGGATAGAGAGCGCCATTGTACATTTCATTCATGATTAGAGAGATACTCATAGAACTTATTGTGATAATGAAAGTTCTATGGAGATATTCCTTAAAATGGACGGTGGCGCCTCTATCGGCTGATCTTTCCTACTCGGTTTAAACGCCGACCTTAACGGTGGGTTTCACAAAGCGTAATCATCGGTGATCGGAGCTTGATATAGAATCAACTCGATTCGACAGTTTAAAAATCAGAGAACCAAGCTGTTGATCTCCGATCACCGGTGATTACGATTTGTGAAATCCACCGTAATAATCATTTAGGCGGAACAAAGTTCGCCGGGCCAGCTAGTACATATATAGTTCTTTGTTCAATGTTTGCATTTGCAAATATGTGCACAAACAAGTTTATCTACGACTATTGAATAAATAGTTCATAATCATCTGTTTCATCAAACATAATGACATCTATAAATAACTTGGAATTAATGAGCCACATAAATCCTTTGTGATTTACGATTCATGAGACTTCAATCTGAAAACCGAAGAATATTGATAGAAAACGCATTTTTTTTAGCAGAGATTGCTCCGAAATGTCATTTCGAAACCTCGGCTATTTGCTCGTGGAAAATTTTGATTATTTCAAAAATGAGTCGTGGATAAGGTGGAACACTCTACTTGCACATTATGGGACTTCGTCTCGTCTAGTGAACCTTGACCGTGTGAATAATAGCTATCATAGTATTCTCTTCGATTAACATACTATTAAGACATTTAATTCAGAAAGTTTCTAGGAAATTTACAAATATGTAGATACCTACTTTCAGTCCTCGAATCATCGGGTCGAACTGGAATAACCGATTGAAAATTCGACGAATGTTGTATCAAAACCGAAATTTTCATAGTGACCCTTTCCCGCGCTCCTGTCGTCGCCACTGGTCATCGACCAGTCCGACGAGATTCCATCCGATGCGTCCGTTTCCTGTTCATCCAATCTGGGTTCAGTTATAATCTCGAAACGAACGCGGAGTAAGTCGTCCCATTCATAAACCGGCCATTCATGGGTAACCGCCACACGATGATGAACCGACCTCGCGTCGTTTGTTTTGACGAATTGCCACAACATTAATGAGGACGGTACAGTTAGATCGAGAGATGAAACCGGGCCCCGGGTTCTGGTCCAACGGCGGATGCTGCGTTTCGCCGGCTGTGGAAATGCCGAAGTTTGAGATTTCTGTGAACTGTACATAGGTACGGAATTTCACTAATGTTTGTCGCTACTGATAATGGGCGTTTTGGAATGATCCAGCCCTGGAAAATTCCCCCATAGTGTATCCCTTTCAGTTTCCTTGAGAGTCTTGAGACCTTTTCCCATACCGCATAAAGGTTTTGGGCCTATACTAGCTCAGGAAATAAGATACGACGTTGTCACGTTGTTTCACGGCTTGTAGCATCATGGCTGCGTTGCGAAGGCCACTTGCGATCCTTGATCTATGGTATCGATTGGATCATAGAAGGTTTTAGGTTAGAGATGAAAGGGCGAAGAATGAGAGATTGTTGAAAGAGCCTGTTTTCGTTAGAGAATGTGACCTGATTCTATTAGTCGTCATTTTTAGATATCCAAAGAGCATTCTGCATTTTGTTCAACATGTAAGCTCGCCCTCCATTATATTTATATTTTATACAAACACGAAGTTATAGGATTGTATTGCATTCTATCTATTTAATAATATTTCACCAATCCGTTTTACTAAGCATCATCCAATAGTTATCTATAATAGCAATTATGTGTATTGTTCAGACACATGAAATTTTGTTTGTGTTGAATGATCCTATACAGGGTGAGTCTTTGACTTGTACATATATTTTAACTGAAGATTCTTGAGGCCAAAAGAAACCTTTTTTTCATTTTCCATTTTTCCGAATTCCGCTCTGTTGAAAAGATATAGCCATTTGAAAATAAAATTGGGCTGACTACGTCTCTGAAATGATCTTCTGGAATTGATGCAAAGTTCATATTTCTCGATAGAAATTGAGTTTATACATTTAGGGAATACTCAAGTACTAACCTTATTGGAATAAAAATGTTGCAAACACGGTAATTTCAACAAAAACAGTTAGTTTCATCGGATTATATCTGCAACTAAAAAGCCACATTTATTCCACCAAAATAAGTTCCTTCTTCGATTTTTATGCAGATTAGTTTGTAAACACTAATAACTTGTTCATATTTTCCTCGAAATTCCCAAACAATATCATGAAGAAAGACTTTTCATTCAAATTTATTATTAAACAACCTAACCTAATCTAATTTGTATCGACTCTGAATTTTTGCACAGAAATTTCAAGAAGTTGATGTCAGCTTGCTGATATTTTCATTGAGGTTAAGGATTTTTTACGAAACATAGTATAAATCACGATACATTTGTGTACCGTGGTATAAATATCTATGAATTCTGCCGTTTCCATCATAAATCGACTTTGCCGCCAAATTTTACCACGCATGCGTAGAGCTAAAACCGAAGAATGTATCGGTTATCTGAACTCTGGAGGCCAACTATAAACAATAACAAACCAGAGTCTCTGAACAAACTGTAAACATTATGTGAAGTTCTGAAGTAAATTATTGTTCTAATGTGATTATGATGTGAAGTGAATTAATATAATTTCAACCGTGTCGAGTTTATAAAATTCCAAGAGGATGTTGTTTAGATAGAAACATCACCACAGATTATCAGGTATCGTATTATTTTTCATCAATTTCAATTTAATAAGTAGTTTGTATCGAGATTCATCATTCATATCCGAATTTTGTATTTCATCGACATTTAACTTCAATATATGGACCGGTAACTATGAATTTTCAATAGAAACTGTGCGTATTAAATCCTCTTTGGTGTTCAATTTTATCTCCCACATTTGTGGGATTTTATTATTAAAATATCTCGACAAAGTTGATAAATATTGTGACAACATTGTAAACTCGTTTAAAGACCAGAGATGGAATAATATTCGATGATATTTAATTCAGAGACGCATTCAGATTATTCTTGAAATTAATGATTTTTTCGTCAAATTTCTCCGGGTAAAATTGTGGAAATAACTCGAAAACGACGCGTTTTATTGAAAAAAAAATAGGAATACTTTTAGTTTCTTAAATGATTGATTCTTTCGAAAATATGAACCGTTTATCGACTACCCTGTAACTTTTATACTAGTAAAGATGTTGAACAAGTTTCGATTGAGGAATATGCACCATGAATAGAGTAAAAACTCAACCAATTCAGTTCATTCGAAAGTCAAAGACTCACCCTGTATATGAGATGGTTCGAATGGCTTTACACAGATCACAGGCTTTACAGGTTCAATTTATTTTGTGATTAATATTCTCATATGTTCTCCATAAGCGGCCTGTGATTTGAAAGGTTATTTCGTTTCTATCTGCATATTTGACTAGGTATAATAAAGATATTCAAAAGTAAGTGCGTTCACCCTTATTTCATCCCACATGTTCATCTATTAAGTTCAGTTCTTAGATCGGGAATAAGAGATCGATGATAAAGTCAAAGTACATGAACTACTAAGGAAGTTGTGTGGAGCCTGGATCAGGGGTTCTGTAGATCTCAGTGCCTGTTTGTTGGACGGCTGGGGGAGGGCACTGATGAACGTTCCGATGCCCAATTTCCGAAGTCGTTTACTTTGCATCGGTGACTACGAAAGCATTCAGTGTGGAGCTTGGAACAGGTGTTCTGTAGATCTCAGTGCCTGTTTGTAAGACGGCTGTGGGAGGAAACTGTGAAACGTTCAAATCCACTGAAGCTTGAGTAGTTATACTTTGAGAACTGAATGAACTAGATTTACTGAAGTAGGTATAGCATGAACTTGTTCTACTGTGCTTATATCCTGTATACTATATTCCACCAATGATTCTTATATAGGTAAGCTACATTTACGGTGTAATCACGTAATCACCGTTGATCGATGATCAACGGCTAGATTCTCTGATTTTCGAACTGTCAAATCGAGTTGATTCTGGATCAACCAAGGTTTTTAGCTTTGACGAAATGACCAATTATCCGTTTTTTCTTTCATTTTCCCCTCTCAAAGTGTCTTGAAACTATGGCCGCATGGGCCATAAAGATGATGAACTAAATACCGAAAGATGATGATTTCTCTCACAAGGCGAAAATATGTATCGTAACAGTAACTAAAGGGGGTCTCACATCGTTGACATACAATTTCATCGGTATGACCGCGTCTCAAAAAGTCTCCCGCATTAGCACATCGAAACATCGAAAATAAAAGATTTTACGTGCGCAAGTATGTACAACCACAATTAAAACTTTTCGCATGGCCATAAATCGAAGTAGTCGTCTCGTGTGCTGGCGTGTAATTAAATTTCCACGGCCGATTCGTAAATTTTCGGCCGCATTTTTCGATCGCCCAGATGTACCAGCGATTCCGCCGGATCGTATGACCGCGGGGCGATCGCTTTCTTAACCTACCAATTAGAAAGTTCATGCGATTATAGGAACACACATATTTGTTTATGAACGAGCACGCCTCGTTCGCAAACAAGAAATCCGTCAAGGGGACGAGCGACGAGAGGATTAAACGATCGCGTAGCCGAAAATGAACAGTTCGGCGAGAAGAAAATTGGATATTGCGATTATGAAGCGGTCTGTCGTTTTTTCGAGGCTGTAATCGGCGAGGAAGCGCGTTCGGAACGCAGCCCGCATCACGGTTCACTGAAAGTTGATTTACGGGTTCGTAACATAGAGATGCGTAGGTTGCCACCATAGAAATCATAATATATATACTTACTCTAGAATGCTAAATCAATTGGACCGAAGTGTTGTAAAAATTTCAGTGTGGTCCACAATGCGCATACGTGCCATCAGGTTGTTTCTGAACAGGGTCGGCTTCAATAAAATTTTATGCTGTTATTGTTGCAGTTGGATTTAATCAATTCATAATAAGTATTCGACACTTACTAGTTGTTTTGAACATATTGATTATTTTCAACAGCTATTTGAATGGTAAATTTGGAATCATCAGCGACTGGAAGATAAGCTGAAAATCTTTCATTACATATTCCAAAACCTCTTCAGGCATTGAAAAAACCCGGTTTCGGTATAAAAATTAATTCAAGGATCAAGGAAGACAAATTCTGGTTAACAAACAACGAATCTTTTGGTAAAGTACAGAAAAAAAAATCAAATGAGCAAAATATACTAATATATCCCTTCAGGACAGTTCTATTCTTCGGTGTTCCTGAAAATAGTGGAAACATGAAAATGTATTGTACATCTACCAATGCGTTACACTGCATCGTTTCATGAGTGAATTCTGATACCTACATTCATTCTTCAAGTCATTTGTCTTTTTGAGTTCCGAGTATATTCCAAAATCAATCTGTTATCTTGTCTGAATGAAACTGCAAAGTTTTACTTCAATATATTTTATTTTCGAGTTCGAATTATCCATTTAAAGATGGTTTACTCACAAGATTTCATGATTTTTCATAATGAATTGCGTTCTTTTTCTATATAAAGAACCAATCTCATGGTGCGAGTGGATAGCGAGCAAAGCGTAAATCATAAATTTCTAACAGTTTATATGAATGAAAAGGTGCACATAGTTTACATACTCAAGTGGGAAATGAACGGGTCAAGACAAGGACACCACAACACTATACAGTTCATTGTTTATCGGATACGAAAAAATCCAAATCGAACACAACACACAACAAAAGCAAAATGCACACGAAGAATATCAAACACGAAAATAACAGTTACGCAACAGTAAACTAGTTTGTCTATGCAGTAAACTGAACTGTGGCTGCAGACTGACACTGAGCCGTTCCTGCCTGCCTAGACTTTCACTAAGGTCCTTTCAAAGTCATTGGCCATGAGACAGAAAAAGCGGTGTTGCGCGGTCTATATCTATTTAGTGAAACCTACTACATTACTAATTTTCTCACCAATTCCACAAATATTGCAATTCACTTATGATATTAATGTGTCTAATAGTCGTAGGAAGTCGCGCATGAGCTATAAAATAAGTTTGTTACTCAATGGAATATTTTTATTGTTTAATTATATTGAACTTAAAATAGAACCGACAAAACATTTAGGGACTTGGCATCGTTCTACGTGAAATTTCCTAATGGTGAGCATGCGCACATTGTGAATCAGTTGCCTATGCGGTACGTTTTTCGCTGCGGAACTAGAAGGAATTAGCATTCTGGAGTAAGTATATATATTATGATTTCTATGGTTGCTACAGAAAGGATAGAATACCAGGGGCTAGAATTGTCAAATATTTTCTATGTAAAGTCGATTTGACAGGCGTTCTATGCATCTTGGGTGTAAGCATAGATGCATAGAATACCTGGTGTGGACACTCTTTGACATATTATTGGCTGATAAAATTTGACGAAAAAATTAAAAATCATAAGAATAATCTGGATGCTTCCCTGGATTCTAAATATCACAGAACGGCTGAAATTTATAAACTCATCTCTATACAAGTTAACAATGTTGTCAGAATGTTTATCAACTTTGTCAAGACTAAGATTCGGATATTCATGATGAATGTCTATACAAACATCGTATTAAATTGAAATTGATGAAAAATAAATAATACTTAGCACTAAATAGTCTTGGCCGATGTTACTATCTAAACAATGTCCTCTAGGAATTTTATAAACTCGACACTACACGGTTATTATTACATACAGTCGTTTATGGGACTGACGTTTTAGACGCAGAAGAACGGTTTTTCTTGTGAGCCGGTTACCTCGCATCGCGAGGTAGCGTACCATTGTTTGAAGAGAAAATCAACAATCTGGCGTCGTCTTCTCAAAAGCTCTGTGAAATATCACAGGAGATGGGTAAGGTTAGGTCATTGACCTAGAAACTTATGACCTAGGTTAATGGAGTTAGATTAAGTTAAGGAGAAATGGTAGACGTCCGAGCTTGTGAGCTCCCTTCAAAAATTGGGCTTTTTATTTCCATGATATCTCAGTTCGTATGCGGCGTAGACCAACAATTTTTTTTTTTAAATTGAAGCTTAATAATTTTTCTAGGAGGTGTATTACTCTCTTTTCCGTTTTTCTCCGTATATTAGAAAAAAACCTGGTGAGATGTAATTCCATAGAAATCTGGACAAACGATTTTATTTCCATGATATCTCCGTCAATTTTCGGGATAAATGTATGAAATTCTCAGTATACATGCGGAATAATATTTTGCAGAATGTGTATTAATCAGTTTTTCCGTTTATTGCTATCCTGAAATTTTAAATGAATTATAAAGTAGGAACTTTATTGGTCATATTTTCAACCAGATTTTTTTTCCTCATATACGAAGAAAAACGAGTAATACACATTCTGCAAAATATCATTCCGCATGTATACTGAAAATTTCATACATTTATCCTGAAAATTGACGGAGATATCATGGAAATAAAATCGTTTGTCCAGATTTTTATGGAATTACATCTCACCAGGTTTTTTCCTAATATACGAAGAAACACGGAAAAGTGAGAAATAAACCTCCCAAAAAAATTATTAAGCTTTAATTAAAAAAAAAATTGTTGGCCTACGCCGCATACGAACTGAGATATCATGGAAATAAAAAGCACAATTTTTGAAGGGAGCTCACGAGCTCGGACGTCTACCATTTCCCGTTAGTGAAAAAACAGTTTTTTATGAGATATTTTTGGGTTATCGAGAAAATATTGGTTATTGGTGTTCACAAACTAATCTAATTCCGCAATGTTTATTGTGCTGAATTAAATCGTTTTTTCATCTTTTATGTTTATTGAATGTGTACTGTTAATATTATATTTTGATGAAATAAACGTATTGAGTATTGAGTATAAGAACGAACTCATTTTGGTGGGAGAAATATGGCTTTTCAATTGCATAAAAAATCGGACGATACTGAGTGTTTTTGTTAGGAAATATCGTGTTTGTAACATTCTTATTCAAATGAGGTTAGTACTTGAGTATATCCTAAATGTATCAACTCAATTTCAATCGAGAAATATGAACTTTGCATAAATTCAAGAGAATCGTATCAGAGACGTATTTGGCCCAATATTTTTGTTCAAATTGCTATATCTTAAACAGAGCCGAATTCGGATAAATGGAAAATGAAACAAAGATTTCTTTTGGCCTCAAGAATCTATGTCAAAGACTCAAGTTGTGTACAAGTTGGATCTACTTACAGGGTGGATGAAGTAGTGCTCAAAAGCTCCTGGTTTCACGTCAATTCTTTAGTTGACTTTCTTTTCAAAATTTAGAATGAGTTTTGCCTAACCTGTACAATCACGCAAATGGAAACTTTACGGTCAGGAGAATCTAGTCTGCAGACATCCCTACGTGTCTAGACTTCTACGGCAGCGTTTAAAAGATACAAAACGCTCATCAACCGTGGCAATTAAAGCAGCAACCATTGACGGTAACATCGTTAATTACGAGGGATTACCTGTTAAACTCATTGCCCGGCAGTAAAGCCTTTCATTAAGTGCCATTTTCATCGCCGGTCGGTCGAATGGTACGCGCGAAAAAGTCAATTTAACGCAGACAAACAAATATGCGGTACTTTTATTGATGAAATGACTGCGCGAGAAAGTGTGCAAACACACTCGAAACATAATGAACGATGTTTAAGATACCGATATCTGGAGATAACGTACGAAAAGAGGATATTTGTGAGTGTTCTGTTCCGGTTTTGAGGTATTCGGGATGTACGCTTTTTATTTTACGTACGATAAATATTTGCTTTGTGGAAAATGGAACGTGAAAAAGTGATATTTACGTTGAGAAAAAAATCTGAAGAGGAAGTGGATTTTGGGACCAATTTCGGTCAATACCGAGTATTGATATTGATATTGTTTATACTGATAATAAATCCTAGGTCTCCCGAGGAGACCCCTCAGAAAGTACAAGCTTCGAAGCCACCTTAAGGCACAGCACTGTTTATTCTCGACCCAACAGTGAAATAGTGGCCCACTACCGTAGGCTAGACTGAACTGGCGATTTTCCGCCTCAGAGACAATCGCCTTAACCACTGTGGTCTACGGGATTCTTTCAATACGAATAAAATAATTCTTCACATGTACAAGGGGGTCAAAAGAAATCCCAAATGAGGCTTAAAAATCAGAGCAAAATATTTGAACTACAGAATAGTTGAGTATGTTTTCTTTTCAATAGTTTTCACACTCGTTCATCTACAGCAGTGGTTTTCAACCTTTTTCATGATGCGACCCCCCTGTCATGTAAAAATATTTCGCGACCCCCCCGACCCTTCGCGTTTTTATCATGTGTGTTTCTGTATGTTACAGTGTTAAAATATTCATTCCATACATCGATGTGAAGTTAGCCACATCCACACATACACTCAAAGAAAAAAAATTGCTAATGGAAAAAAATTCATAACTTAGTGAAATGAGACGGTATTGCAATCAGATTTGGATGTGAGCTTGATTGGTTGATAAGAAATTGAATCCTGTTCCATTTGGAGACTTTCAAGACTCAGGGAGAGAGTTGTGGGGGTTGCTGGCAAAAATCAGAACTCGACGAAGTGGAAGTGTTCCACGATGGGTTTCGAATATGTGTTTCTTGAATGCCGAAAAAATGAAATGTAATACCCCCCATAGTTTTTTAGCCCCCAGGATGGGAGATTTTGGGGGTCGTTAATAAAAAATGATGAAAAAAATTCATATCTCGACGAAATTGGAGTGTTTCACGATCATATTCGAAAATGTGTTTCTTGCATGCCGAAAGAATGAAAAACAATAAACCCCATAGTTTTTTAGCCCCCAGGTTTGAAGATACAGGGGGTGTTTTTGAAAAATTATGAAAAAAATTAATATCTCGGAGTAATGAAAGTGTTCCACGGTCAGATTCGAAAATGCGTTTCTCGAATGCCAAACAGTGGCGACGCTAGCTTTCGAAGACAGGGGGACCAAAAGGGGGTCGGAATTTTTTAGGAGGGGCTAAAGTAATAGTGATGGCCCGGGCCACCCCTGGCCCCCCTCTAGCGTCGCCACTGATGCCAAAGGAATGAAATACAATAAACCCCATAGTTTGTTAGTCCCCAGGTTTGGAGATTTGGGGTGTTGTTTATGCAAAAAGATGAAAAAAAATCATACCTCGACGAAATGAGAGTGATCCACGATCATGTTGGAATATGTGTTTCTTCAATGTCGGAAGAATGAAATACAAAAGATCCCATAGTTTGTTAGCCCCCAGGTTTGGAGATTTGGAGGGTTGTTTCTGAAGAATGGTGAAAAAAATTCATATCTCGAAAAAAGGAGAGTATTACAGGATCAGATTCGATATGTGTTTCTTGAATGGCGAAAGAATGAAATACAAAAAACCCCATAGTTTGTTAGTCCCCAGCTTTGGAGATTTTGTGGGTTGTTTATGAAAAATCTCGGAGAAATGAGAGTGTTCCATGAAAAAAGAATTGTGTCATTTGATTAATCCAAAACAAGCACAATCTTCGCATGAGTCTTGGGAATTTATTCTTTGTTAATTTGTTTGTATTAACATACAAATGTTTATGAGTATTTGATTCTGTTGAAATTCCCTTACTGAAGTTCTCTAAACCTCTGGCGACCCCCCTACAGAAGCTTCGCGACCCCCCAGGGGGTCGCGACCCACAGATTAAAAACACTGATCTTCAGTGTACAATCTATTTTAACGACTAAGTGAAGTTCCTTGAATCATTTTCATTTCTATCAGTGAAAATTTCAAGCGAAATATCGACAAATCCCATGGAGAACCCAGAACTTCTGATGATACGATTCTCTTGGAATTTGGCGTTTTGGAAACTACACCTAATGATTTTTTCCGACGGTTATTCATCATTTTTTGGAAAAAATCGCAACTATTTGCCCCAGGCAATTTAATCTTCTATAAACTACAGAAATTTTCATGATGATTATTTCAAAAATATAGCTGGTACTCATGAAAAACGAAAAACATATTCAATATCTAACGATTACCCTGGTTTTTTAATTGAAAAACTAATTAAATCGAAAAAAAAAAAACTATTTGCCCTCGGGACGTTCTTCAACTTCAATTTAAAAAAAAATCAAGTCTCTACGTCGTAAATTAGGGTACTTACTCGTGAAATGAAGAGACCACTTTTGAATGGAGATTTACCACGATTCAAAAGGTGATACTACCCCTTAATTACGAAATATTTTTATGATAAATATAGGATCTAGAAATAGTCGTTTCCTCAAGTACTTGGGTACAAGATTCTTGTAATTTTTCCTGAAGGTACTCAATACTTGTGTGAAGGATTCGGTAAAACCTTAGCATCTTAGCGAACAATCATAAGGCCGCAAAGAATCAGACCCCCTCCATTTTAATGTTAATGGCAACGAAACATCAATCAGCGTATGACAATCCATATAATTACCACTCAGAACTTATCATTAAAATAAATGCGTACCGCAGTCATACAGACGCTGATACTCATTAACACTTCCAAACTGGTCCTTCGAGCCGGATACCCTTCGGTGTCCGCATTTCGGTACGAATTCTTCCCGGTACTCCCGGCGGTACTAGCAGGTGTTTTTTTGGCGGCGGGAGGCCGCTTCGCGTATACAGGAAATCACTGCGGACCAGATAACGACTCTCGCAACGTGTATACAAATAAGGAAAGTGGTTATTCTGGATTTTTGGGTATTTTCGGATGGAGTTCAAGGTCCCCGGAACGACCACGGTCGCCGGTGGATTATTATCGGCGATGGCCGATTTGGGAGCGAGCGGTAGAGCTGCGTTTCTTGAAATTCAGGATTTTTGACGATATTTCATCCTTTGAGAACGATTTAAGGTCGCCGTTCAGAGCGAGTAGGAAAACTAATCCGATAGAGGCGCCACCGTGCATTTCATGGAATATCTCCATAGAACTTACATTATCACTATAATTCGATGGTGAGGAATATCAGTCACAAGGAACAGTTGTATACAATTTATTCAATGGCAACGTTTCTGAGCATTTAGCTCCTTCATCAGGCTAAAAACAAAAAACCAATTTGGAAACCACGGCATGGATCATACAATTGGTGTAGCAATAAAGACAAAAAATAGATAAAGTGACGTCGCTATACAACAATAAATACATAACAATTATTTTTTGTCTTTATTGCTACACCAATTGTATGATCCATGCCGTGGTTTCCAAATTGGTTTTTTGTTTTTAGCCTGATGAAGGAGCTAAATGCTCAGAAACGTTGCCATTGAATAAATTGTATACAACTGTTCCTTGTGACTGATATTCCTCACCATCGAATTAAATCTTCGGAACGATAATTTTACCCGAAATTATCACTATAAGTTCTATGAATATCTTTCTATTTATGAATGAAATGTACAATGGTGCTCTCTATCCGAAAATCGCTGAACTATGAAATTAGTGAATATGTAGGTAGGGCAGGAACTATTTCCCGCCATATATTTGAATTTGGCCATTCTCTGCCAATTCCGTATTTCAAGTTGTTTTTCTGAACGAAATTATCTGTAGGTAGATTCACTTTTAAAATCGGAAGTCGAACTTTTTTCATGGGTCTTTCGTTTGAAATAAAACAGAAGCATGAGTTGGCTTATTTTCTTCTACACTGCGCAAAAAAATTAACGCACATTATGGAAATCTCAAATTTATTCTACAACTGAAGGTGTTCTCAATGATAATTATTTTTATCAGAATTATGCATGCATATGTTATCCACTTTCAACGTTTTTCTTCAATACAGATGTTTTCTCCCAGCAGGAATAAAAAAAGATGATATTATCAGATTTTGAATGTATTGGCTCCATTCTAAAATCACTTGTTCTCGATCAATTCTAGTGATCAATAGTTTTTCTTTCGTTTGATTTTCTACACTCTATCGCTATGCAACGCGAAACACGCATTTTGATCCAAGAGGAATGTGCCCAAGCGGTAGTTTTGCGAGAAGAAGGGTGGACATACACAAGAATTGCAGAAAGGTTTGGAGTTTCCCATAAAAGTGTGTCCAGAATGTTGCAGCGATTCAGGGAGACAGGTATGAATGTCCGAAGACCAGGACAGGGTAGACGACGGGTAACAACTGCCATTCAAGAACGTTACTTGAGAGTTTCTTCGTTGAGACAACGGTTTGCAACCGCTCACCTCCTTCAAAATCAGCTTGAGCAAACTCATGAGGTCATGGGCGCCCATATGAAATTTTTCAAGGGGGGGCCCAGACGTAATGATATTGCATATTACATTTTGTATACTTGGCTTTGAGCACCTTGAAAACTCTAGTTCGAACTATGTTCGAAAAACTTCCCTACATTAAAATACTAGGCCACAGCATTCAAGGTCAAGAAAAAGCACATTGCTCTATAATAAATTTTTATTGAAACAAATTCTAACGAAGAAAAAACTGAAGATAATTCATAGTTTTAGCGCAATTGATAGAACTACATAGTGTTCAGTATTTATCAGAAAAAGCAAATTTTAAGTTTCTTTTCTTCCTGCCGAACAAGTCAATAACTTTGTCCTCAAAGTCAGGTCTTCTTGCTCTTTTCCTGTGGACACTTAGCAGGCACAAGCTTGAAAGACGTTCCTCGCCAGTGGTACTCCTCAGCCAAGTTTTCACTCTACGTAGAGTGCTGAGAGAACGCTCCACGGTACAAGTTGTGGGAGGTAATGTGATATAGAAAATGATAATTTTTTTTACAGCTGGGTAAAAAGTTGTTTCTTTCAATATATCGTGTAGACTTGTTTTTTCCGAGCAATCCTTATCTGCCCAAACGTCATACCATAACCTGGCTTCTCCTTCTAAATTAGGTATTCTATAGAAGTTTTCTAAACTTTTCACTTCTCTCATGAAATCATCTTTTTTCTCTTTCTTCATAAGATGTGGGTGAAGAATTCCACCTTTGAATGGTATAGCATTACCTTTGTCAAACCGTGTCATTATAGACGTTATTATGGAGTCCATGTAGGGGTTGTAAATTGAAACCCTGAAGTAGTCTTCGGGTGACAAGCTTTGGACATTGAATCTATGTTTTTGCTTTTCGGCCAATCTTGGAACTTTGACATCCACATCAAGTTCCGCACAATCTTTCCTCACTGCATCGAAAATATCCTTGAATTCTTCATTTGTTTTTCGTTGTTTTTGGAAATTGGCTAGAAGGTCTGTGTTGATATATGTATATACTGAAAAGAGATCCATGTCGATGCTTTGAAGTTTGTTGACAATAGGTTCCAAATAAGAAGAATATCTCGAAATTATATGCAAGCAAACGATGAATGATGGTGACGATGTTGCACAGTCTAATAGGTGAGCACGTCTTCTGGTATCCTGGTTGCTCCCAATGTCATGTGTAAGATGATGAAGACTTCCTTTGATTTTCAGAAAGTTTTCTTTGAATACTCTTATCGACGTATATTTGTGCGACCACCTCGTTTCACACAATATTGGGATATTAGGTATCAATTTTCTGCGTAAGACACTTTCTCTGAAGAACTTAATTACTTCTTTTATTGTACCAGTTGCGTTACGAATTTCCTGAACATTGTTCAAGTCATTAATGACTAAATTAAGTCGGTGGGAAGCGCAGTGAAAATAGGCAGCTGTTGGGTATTTTGCTCTTATCCTAGCCTGCACTCCGCTTTCATGTCCTGCCATTGTTGAACAGCCATCAAACCCCAAACCAATTAATTTATCCATGTTCAAACCCAAACGTTCAACAAATGATAAAATAGATGAAGAAATCCCTTCAGCATTTAATGTATCCAGCTCAGTAAATCCCAAAAACTCTTCTTTTACCGTGAAGTTTTCTTTCTCGTCTACATATCGAACTCCAATTGACAATTGCTCTTTACCACTAATATCAGCCGTTTCATCAGACAATAATGAGAAAGCAGGTGATCTATTTACCTTATCCACTATCTCTTGTGTTAACGCAGACCCACACACACTGATTAAATCGTTCTGAACTCTGTGCGATGTGTACTTTGCTTTACCACTATGGTTTTGTAAGTGATCCTCCAAAACCTTGTTACCAGCACTTACTCTAAAAAGAAGTAAATCTTCAAAATTTCCTTCTTTCGAGTTTTTCCCCCTTATAGAAATGTCATGTGTACCACAAAAAATCAAAGAAGCGAGAATTGATTTAAGTTTTTTCCTATTTGTGTTCACGAGTTCTGTTATACCACTATCCAATTGCTCGATGACGTTTTTCTTTTTCATTTCAATGGAATCACAAAAATGTTTAACCTTGATCGTAGCTTCTAGATGCCGACTACTCTTTTCATGTCCTCGAGCATCTTCATGGAAATGTTGGTAGTCAATAAGAATAATTATTTGACAAAAAAATTTTTTTCACATATGATAAATTTGTATCTTTCCTTGAATGCTAGGGGGGGCCCGGGCCCCCCCTTGCCCCCTACTATGGGCGCCCATGCATGAGGTGCAAATTAGCACTCAGACAATAAGAAATCGCCTCAGAGAATATGATTTAAGGCCTCGTGTCGCGGCAAGAGGCCCAGCTCTTACCCCAGCCCATCGAAGGGCGTTTGGATTTTGCGAGAGCGCATATCCATTGGGAAGAGGCCTATTGGGAAAGAGTTCTCTTCACAGATGAGTCTAGATTCTGCCTCTACCTTGTGATCGACGTTCCCTTGTATACAGACGTCCACATGAAAGATATGCTCAGTGCAATTTCCTGAATACTACTGGTTTCGGGGGAGGATCGATTATGGTATGGGGTGGAATATCTTTGACTGCTCGCACAGACCTAGTGGTCGTTGATAATGGAGCTATGAATGCTGATAAGTATATAAGGAACATTCTTGAAGAGCATGTAGTGCCATTTGCCCCATACATTGGTGAAAATTTCATTTTTATGGACGATAATGCCAGACCCCATCTTGCGCGCATCGTTCAGGAGTACCTTGAAGAGGTTGAAGTCTCTCGAATGGAATGGCCAGCAAGAAGTCCAGATCTCAATCCGATTGAGCAGGTTTGGGACAACCTCAATAGAAGGCTGAGAAGTTCAGAAAATCATCCAGCTACTCTTAATGACTTAGGAATCCAACTCGGAGAAATCTGGGAAGGATTAGATCAGAACATTTTAAAATCACTCATTTTGAGTATGAACCGTCGTTGCCGAGCTGTAATTAACGCAAGGGGTGGAAATACCAAGTAATAAATCACTTATCAGCATTTCAATATTTTGAGTATTGTTCATTTCTTTCCTTTCACATAAGATTCGGTGAAATCTTGAATTTTTCTTCCATTTAATGTGTCTTGTTTCGTTCAAAACCTTCCCGAGAGAACATAAAAAATAAGTTATAAAGTCAATGTAAAGTTAACTTTCATTAAAATTGAGATTTTTGCGCAGTGTATTTCGGAAAGAAAAAAAAATGAACTTTCGAAATGAAATCGATTTAAATTATTTCATTAAGAACTCCAATCCTTTCTGAGTTCACCCACAAAATTTTAGTTCTCAAAGTGAAACCATTACCAAATGCAACTTGAAATAAAAACACACTACATTGAACGCCCACATTAAGGATGCGGTCTGCCAACCGTGAAATGAAAATTCACGAGAAAATAGGCTAAAATCGGTCACAAAACTTGACAACCTTCAATCTTTGTATATCGCAACCAATCGCGATATTGCCGATAAGCCAATTGTTTACATTTAGATTGCGCTTTGTATTTATTTATTCCCCTCTAAATGAGTTTTGATTGGTTTGTATGAGATAATAAATGATTTTACAATAAGAGGTATTATTTTGACATTCAAACAAAAATGCCATTTTTTAGATCTATACTCCATTCACTTTTATTCAATCACATAGGAGGTCATGGTTTTGTTTTCAGGAATTGGTTCTCCTGATGAAAAGCACAGAACATATGATAAAAGTCAGCGCACAGAAAATATCGTTATTGACAAAACGACGTTGCCAGTTTCTTTGTTTACATCAAAGTAAAAGTATCAAAGATATTCCACATTTTGTTAGGTTTACAAATTGTTCGCAGATTTTTGGTATTTAATCGATACCTATTTGCAGGTGAGTTTTTCGTCGAATATCCAAGATTAACGTATGTTTATTGTTTTTAGCACCAGTTTGGAGCAGATTTGCAAAAGTTAGGTACCTCACTAATGAGGTGGAACTTAGACCTAATTCTCCTATAAGAAACGACTTTCAAAGGTCGAGATGGTGAAAAATGTCTTCTTTAGATGTTGTTTGAACAAACGCAGCCGAGTTTTATATATAAATTGACATTATTCTTGATTCTTGTAATTACCCATCGTATATCTTTGGGTTGATTTTTTTTAATGAATTCTTGATCAGAATCAACAATTGATATCGTCAAGTCTTGAACTTTCAGTTCAAGAGGATAATAAACATTAAATCTTCACAAGCATGCATATGAAAATTATGTGAAAGCAATGCAATTTTCTTCCATGGCGAAAAATAATATATTTCAACAGTGATCTCTTGTACTTATCATGCAAATAACTAGAAAAGGAATCCTTTCTATCGATTCATATAAACGTTAATTATTTTCATCCATCACATCTTTTCCAATTCACCAGGTTAGTTAGGTAAAACTTAGGAAAAACTAAGGAAAACATTAAATTTGAGCTAGATCTTCGTTTAAGAAAAAACTATGCATGCGCTCCAAAAAATCATAGTCAACATTCGATAACGCATCTATTCAGGAATATAATCCAAAAAACTGATTGAAAAAATTTCTTCATTCGGAATCTTACCACCAAAAAGAGTGGCAAAAGGTGTAATTTTTTTTATTTTCGAAAATGTTGTACCTATATCTCGAAAATCGAAGGTATTTTCCTAATATAAAACACCACAAAGTCCACTTCCCGTAGGTACCATATTATTCATACATTACGCCACATGCATCCTGTATATTAGAATAATAAAGGAATTCCTATATTTGTGACCAATGATGAGTCTAAGAATAATCATTCGGATTAGGCTTGTATTTCACGTTGGTAACTAGTTTAAAGAACAGCAGCCTACATTGTCTACCTATAATGTTTACAATTTGCAGTTTGAATTGCCCAAAATTGTCATTATTTTTTCTTATTCCGAGTTAGTAACAAGTTGCGAACGAAACTTTCCAAAAGAATTTTTTCCAGTTCTCAAGAAAATACGCAGCCATAATTAACGTAGAAACAGTTACCTATATGCATATCTCCTAAGTATTGTTAAGATATAATTAATAACGATATTCAAATCACATCCATTATAAATTCATGCATATGAAATGGATTCTCATGTTTTCGAATTATAAACGATTTCGTCCAGTGCGGTTTAGAGATAATGCGGTATCGATTATGGATTTATGTTTTAGAATGGTGCTAAAATTAGATTTACATTTTCAGAATGGGATAAATCAAAATCAATATCTGTGCAATATTTCATATTGATAGCTTAGCTGCCTGTCAATCTTCTCATAAATTTCTTGTTTCATCAAAATATTATGTATTTATGATAATTTAACGTAAAGACCTATCCTATACAGCCAAAGTCAAACGTCATTTCACGATAGGTAATGTGGAATAGTAGGTGTTTTTTGAAGCAGCCGAAAGATCTATATACCTGCTTTATTAGTTGAAGATGATTAAAAAAGGAAAACTGTGGTTCAAGTATGAACCATTATTAATTTTAAATTCAAGTATCAATTCAATAACAATATAGTGAAACTGATATTACAGAGAAGTAAGTACAGTTCATCCAAGAATTATTGACATCTCGTGGGGCTTTGGAGAATCGAAATTGTGTTGGTTATAGCCCATTCAGTACTATTTTGAGTTGCAGAATTCAGGTTGGTGTTGGGAATAACGATGACGTTTTGTTCTGTCATTAATCTTCGAACAAGTTGCGCAAGTGGAAAATCTTTGGAATGAGGCTCTTGCAGAATGTACAGCTTATAAATGGAAAGCCTGCACAGAGCACGTAGAAAAAAAAATATAAGAGAAGATTAGTCAAAATATATGGATGTTATGATATTGCTGACTTAAAGCCTTTAATTATGAACATGACGAGTTCTGCAAAGATGAGGACATAATAACAGTGGTTGTTGGAGCAGAATAATAGCAATATTCACATTTTTAATATTACATATTATACTCCTTCATTTTTCACATGTCATGAATAAATTCTTTATATATTAAATAGATCCATTGGTTAAATTTTGTTTCTATCTTGAACTTGATATCTATCACAATGTATCCAATGCATTCACTTTGCAGCAACACGCTTCAAATTATCAACTCGATTTTTCTGGTTTAGCGAATATTCATATTGAACTTTGGAGAGGAACATGCTTTTTGATCATTCACGTTATCGGACCAGAATTTCCAGGCTGTATGCTCCTATAATTGATCGTTCGAAAATGTATCAATACAAGATGAAAATAATATACTGCTGGCATACAAATCCACACGATGGTAATCGTATGTGATAATTGAGGACATTTTCATGTTCAAAGTGCCTTACTTTGAAAAAATACCATTTAATTTTTAGGTTATATTTATATATTTATTGATGCTAGGATGAAAGCACAGAAAATTTCTAGTTATTTTTTTGTAACTTGAAATAAAGCTGCGTCTGGACTACCAAAGGCCTGCTTTGATGTCAATAATTCTTGGATGGACTATACAGGGTTCGAGTGCCTATTAGACGTTTCTGGAGAACTGGACATATATTTGAAATCTGAAAATTGGGATTATGATATTGTTCGAAATTATCTACAGACCTAAAATATTTTCAGAGCCAGAGCACTTCCGGTTATACAGGGAGTGAAAATAAATTTGCTCAAAAATTTCTTCTTTCAATTTTTTCGTTTCTGATATGATTTGAGTATTCAATGCTGAATACATTTCTGTCAAAACCATTGTATTCATTCTGATAGTTTTCAAAATATCGGAAAAAAACCCTGAAAAGAAGTCAAATATTCATGGTCAGTATTATGTTCATTTTTCTTATTCTGAACATCCTGAGTGTGAACTGTTTGCACAACGTCAAAGTAGAAGAATGTGGAAAGATCATGCATCTTTTGAAGTTCATAAATATCATCACAGGGTGTTTCAAATTTCGTGACAAAAACTGTGACCGAAAATCGGCCATAACTTCTGTTTTCAAATTAGAACCCTATTTTTTTATTATTGCGTTGGATTCTGCGGAGAAAAATAATGATAGCACTCTCAGATGCTCTTGCTCCTAAATTCAGTAATTCCCGAGTTATTTGAGCATATTGGAAGTAATCACTTCAGTCATCATTTCACAGCTTATAACCAAATTTCAACTCGATCAGATTTGTAGTTTTTGGAATATTGGAAACACAAAATTTCAAAATGAAATTACTCCAAAACAACTGGGCCGATTTTGGTCATTCACGAGCTCTATTATGGCGCATTTGGACCTCAAATACACACTGTAGATTTCAGATAAAAACTATCGTGTTTGCGGACGGACAAAATAAAATTTCACGACGAATTCTCCACCACCGACTCCAACCTAGTTGTTTGAGAACATTTTCGACTTAAAATTCGAAAACAAGACACATTTGAACAAGATAATGTCGCCCCTTATACTGAGGACAAGCGCGATAAAATTCGGTACATGGAGATATCAACGGTGGGTCAAGACAGTAACTAATCGTTTTTGGATCGCATTTCTTTTTCGGACAGTTAAATACAAATTTTATCGTTCTTTTCAAATATAATTGTTGATAGATGAATGAAATAGACTTACGCAGGTGTTTTCCTATGATTTTGGTGTACAAGATATTAAAATTTAAGTAGGTATTGAGTAATTCTCAAGAATTGTCGATAATCTACACCTGAATAGTTCTCAGGAATAATACTTCATTTGAGTATCTCATATACAGTGGTAGGTATAAAGAAGAAATTATGAACCATAAAACGAATATTAGCAGAGTCAAATGGAAACAATGCCTAAAATAAGAAGTTTCCAATACACATTCGTAAAATTATCTCAATAAATCCTCGCACCGCGCTCTCAAAGACTCACCAATAACATTTCCTCCTCATAACACATCCAAAAATCAAAACTCACTTCCTCGAAATCAGATCAAATCGAATATTCCACAGAAAACCACCTCGCACTCAAACCAAAATCCATAGAATACGACCGTCGGCAAACTCTATACAATTCTCGCGTCTCTCTATGCGCGACTGACACTCTTGATGCACGGTCCGCGGAGGAGTCACAGAAGTTCGCGCTGTCGGCCGAAACGCTGACTAGGTTATGTTCGGTTCACCTCACTCGCTTTCGGTCGCGCAACTGACACCTGAATGAGCGTGGATTGGTCGGCGATTTCGGACCGAGCCGCGGGTCGCGGCAGGCCCCACCACGGCCGAAATCGGGGATCAAGCGTGCCCTGGGGGCCCGATCGCGGCTATCTTCGATCTGGTATAGATGTTATCAGTTGTTTGGATCGCTCGATGGTCTGTTACGTGAGATGAGAGCGTAGGAACGGATAGCGCGGGTAAAGATGGGGATTGTGGACGGTGGTTTTAGGGGAGGAAATACACTGCGCAAAAAAATTAACGCACATTCTGAAAATCTCAATTTTAATGAAAGTTAACTCTACATTGACTTTATAACTTATCTTTTATGTTCTCTCGGGAAGCTTTTGAACGAAACGAGACACATTAAATGGAAGAGAAATTCAGGATTTCGCCGAATCTTATGTGAAAGAAGAGAAATGAACAATTTTCTAAATACTGAAATGATGATAAGTGATTTAATACTTGGTATTTCCACCCCTTGCGTTAATTACAGCTCGGCAACGACGGTTCATACTCAAAATGAGTGATCTTAAAATGTTCTGATCTAATCCTTCCCAGATTTCTCCGAGTTGGATTCCTAAGTAGCTGGATGATTTTCTGAACTTCTCAGCCTTCTATTGAGATTGTCTCAAACCTGCCCAATCGGATTGAGATCTGGACTCTTTGCTGGCCATTCCATTCGAGAGATTTCAACCACTTCAAGGTGGGTACTCCTGAACGATGCGCGCACGATGGGACTGGCATTATCGTCCATAAAAATGAAATTTTCACCTATGTATGGGGCAAATGGCACTACATGCTCTTCAAGAATGTTCCTTATATACTTAATATCAGCATTCATAGCTTCATTATCAACGACCACTAGGTCTGTGCGAGCAGTCAAAGATATTCCACCCCATACCATAATCGATCCTCCCCCGAAACCAGTAGTATTCAGGAAATTGCACTGAGCATATCTTTCATGTGGACGTCTGTATACAAGGGAACGTCGATCACAATGGTAGAGGCAGAATCTAGACTCATCTGTGAAGAGAACTCTTTCCCAATCGGCCTCTTCCCAATGGATATGCTCTCTCGCAAAATCCAAACGCGCCCTTCGATGGGCTGGAGTAAGAGTTGGGCCTCTTGCCGCGACACGAGGTCTTGAATCATATTCTCTGAGGCGATTTCTTATTGTCTGAGTGCTAATTTGCACCGCATGAGTTTGCTCAAGCTGATTTTGAAGGAGGCGAGTGGTTGCAAATCGTTGTCTCAACGAAGAAACTCTCAAGTAACGTTCTTGAATGGCAGTTGTTACCCGTGGTCTACCCTGTCCTGGTCTTCGTACATTCATAACTGTCTCCATGAATCGCTGCAACATTCTGGACACACTTGTATGGGAAACTCCAAACCTTTCTGCAATTCATGTGTATGTCCACTCTTCTTCTCGCAAAACTACCGCTTGGGCACATTCCTCTTGGGTCAAATTGCGTGTTTCGCGTTGCAGAGCGATCGAGTGTAGAAAATCACACGAAAGAAAAACTATTGATCACTAGAATTGATCGAGAACAACTGATTTTAGAATGGAGCCAATACATTCAAAATCTGATAATATCATCTTTTTTTATTCCTGCTGGGAGAAAACATCTGTATTGAAGAAAAACGTTGAAAGTGGATAACATATGCATGCATAATTCTGATAAAAATAATTATCATTGAGAACACCTTCAGTTGTAGAATAAATTTGAGATTTCCATAATGTGCGTTAATTTTTTTGCGCAATGTATGTGGATGATGTTGCATTTTGACGCTTTTCACAATGTGGATTAAGTGTGTCATAAATAATCTGATAAATGCACTAGGATGTATTATTAAAGCTGAGCATACTTGCTATTTCTGCAAAAAAATAACATTGGTCCTTTGAGCCGAATCAAAGTTGAAGATCTTCAGCTTCTTGAGTCAAAAAGAACACAGAGCCAAGGGAGACAATTTACTACTTCATGAATTAAAAAAACCAATACAGTCCCTCAAAATCCCAAAACACAATGATAACCCCCACATCGATACAACCACGTTAAAATCAGATATAAACCACCCTGCAATTCCAAATCATTCGAAGATTGAAGATACCATGAACCTAGCACCAAACGAGCATGATTGATTACACAGGTACCAATCTGGACCACATGCCAACCGCCTAAATAGCGCCTATAATTCCTTGTGATTGCCCAAACAAGATAAACGACACCACAAAGTTGGTCATAGATGAAGAACTTAATAAAAGAACTACAGCCGAACCACTGGACCACAACAATCTAATAAAATGATAACATCGTCGTTCTTCGAAAGGTGACTGAGGAATTATTTCAAAAGGAGAATGATATTTTTATTTAATTGAAAGGATAATTGGAAAAGGGGAAATTGGGATATGAATAGAAAGTTTTGACGAGGCGCGAAGCTAATTTGTTCATTATAAAGGGTTTTACATTGTAGGGACAAGGGACGATTTGTTTCAAACACGTCACTGCTGCCATAATTAGAATGACAGAAATGTCACAAGTTGCCTGGTGTAACGACTCCTTACTAAAAATTGCAGATCTCTGAAATAGGTTATGTTGATTAGGAAGTACCTACATGTCAAAAATTCTATCAAAAACTTTAAATTTCTATGGTCTTAGATCACAACATGTGTTAATTATGAATGAAAAAGCAGGAAAAATACAAAATCAGTGCCAACAGCAGGTTTTCAATGCATCTACCGTAAAAATGATTGGAATGTCACAAATTGACATTTTCGTTGAGCACTGATTAGATTTTGTTCCGGCAAATTTGAGAATATGAAAGAAGTTTCGTTCTTTCCATTTCAGGTGGGCTATTCATTCATAAATTCGAGAGTTGGTGAAGCCAAATCTCATAGGAGCCACATAATTCTTTACCTATAATGAAATGATCCTTGAAATTAAAAGTGAAGCCTCTATACTCTGTTCAAATATAAGCGACTACGACGTAAACAAAGTCGCGCACACGAAGGATGGGCTTCGTTCAGGTAAAGACTTGCTTTCAGGGCTTCAGGGTCGGATCGAGGATAGTTCACACAATCATATAAACTTGATATTATTCTCTGAATGGAATACACATGATTTGAATACACAAATGTGAACGTTTCGTTCTTTTTCGTGGATGGCCCAATATACCACCTTCAGATGCAGTGTCCGTTTCTGAATTCGACATTATTGTCCGGAAAAGATAACTGTGAAATCGTTCTAAGCTTTAAGTACGATCCTGGCAGTCTTTTGGGGGCGTGAAAAGAATTATACAGCCGAACGTTTCACCAATCATATGTTAGTAATGCGCAAAACAAACCGATTTGGTTTGTTTGTTTACATTCTCTTATATTTGAACAGACTATAGAGGGCTGTGTCTAGGGTCAGTGAGACTATTGAGCATGTGCGATAACGGAGAGTGGGAAAATAGGGGCATCGTGGCGATCAGCAGAATGATGCAGTTTTGTTATTTGTCTCTGTTTGTATTGAGCCTCATTTGGTATCCATGGATACATGATTACATGTCCCTTCTCTTCTTCCTAGGCATGCGTATAGCGACAACTGACCCTGGATTTAAGGGGAAAGAGGGCCACACTTTTGTATACTTATTAGCCTCTATTATCAAATTCTATATTTATCATTCTATACTAGGAGCATAGATCTATGCTCCTAGTGTCAATAAAATAACCTAAAAATGATAAAAGTTGGCTACTGTGCCTATTCTTATTTCTCAACAGATGAAATAATAGACAGTATTGAAAGATGATCCGTTTTAGCTTTTGGTGAAGTTTAAGAAACAGAAAAATTGATTGCTCATGAAAAGACTGTCAAATTAATCACATGAACCAGTGCTTTCAAATAAAAGAAATTTATCTATCCTTCATTGTTTTCTTCCATCCAGTAGTGTGTATCCAATAACATCAACCACGCAGACATACAGGCTTTGTTTACAGATGCAGTAGTTATATATCATCAATTATATTCTTCGTTTTCGTCGGCAATTAATTTCCCTTTGTTCACATCCGATATCATTTTGTAGGGTCGCTATAATGCGCTATTATGTCGGACATTACTGTAATTTCCTGTTTGGGTGTTCGTCATTAGACAACAGAAACGTGTCTGTAGGTAGCTGGTTGAAGAGACAAGAGTATTGTGTGCATTCAGAGTCTCTTCAGGTTTGAGACCATCGAAAGAAAGGAGCTTAATTTTCAATGAACTGCAGGGAGTGGATTTTCTTCTGAAAGCACTCAATTATTCGAAAAGATTTTTTACAGTTGCTCATGTAATTTCAATCTCAGACATCGACTGGATTAATAAATTAGCAGTTATCAGCGCAACATGCCGATTATTAATTGTACTACCATTAAAATGGCGACTGTATCACAGTTAGACGACCTATGACACGATCATATTTTATTGTGCCAGACGGTTTTAATTATCATCCATACAGTGCGCTACAATTGCTTAATGACTGCATAATATGCAGAAACATCAATCATGTTTGTTTTTAATTACAATTCTTGTCATTCCGACTGCGAATGGACGGGCGGGGGCGGGGTAATAGATCGGATTGTTTTTGTACCCTGGAACCTGGGTAGAAATCAATACGTCATGCAGTTTTAGTCGAGGCACATGGCACGTTTTGATTTATTCCTGTTTATAAAACTCTTTCAAAATTCATATTTTAATTTTTAATGCCACAAAGTTCAAACTTGGAAATGGTCTTCGTAACAAAATAGATGCATAGAATACCTGGTGTATCGACTCCTTACTAAAACACGTGACCAAAATTTGTAGATCAAAACGGCATCCTAGTTCCGGTATAATCCGCAATAATTCACGGTCCTAGCGTTACTGCGGCAATGGAATAATACCCCTTTCGGGAGAAATGAAAAGCCGCACAAAATCTCAGATTTTCGATCTACAGGAAAGTCTTAGACAAAATCTAATCGGTACCAACACCATTGATACGAAATCATCAGAACGTCAAACAGAACAGAAGTATATTTCTCTATTCTGACACATTCTTATTTCATTTTTTATAGTCATCTGTTATTCATATTTCTTTCTTATCTTATTTGCTATATGTATAAACCAGCGCGCTCTGATTGGTGTTCCACAGAACACGATGGATTTTTGGATTTCTCATCAATTTGAGAAAAAAAGGATATTTTATGATACGAAATCCAAATTTTAGTGATTTCTTCAGGCTTTCACTGGATTGGCAGACCTGAATCTTAGGTATATAAATCATTCATGAGTCGACTCAGAATAAGTCATAAAGTTCCATAAATTACTTACGCAAAATGTTCTATGGTGAAGCATAGAAACCCAAACGTGCGAGCCTTACTAGCCAGCACCTGAAGGGTCTCATAGCCATCAATTCGTGCAACATGACAAGCTAATATATTTAATATTATTGCCAGGACTAATACGTGCAGATATTTCAGAAATGGACACGATAAAATACAAGCCGTTTTAGAATAACAAATTCACCATCGTTCAATGACATCATCCAGTGTAAATAATATATGGGGTTAAGAGATTCGAACTCACCGGAGTTCATGTTGGGTACCTGACATGTTTTATTCAGCGCTGTGCCGTTGGCAACAATGCCGAACCATAGATGTCGCTAGAAGTGGATATTGTTTTGTTGTTTGCTGGTGCGTGCCGGTATTTTTTCAGTGCCTTATTCAGTTCTCGATCTCAAATTGGAAAATATCCATCAGAAGGGGAAAGTTTTTTGAAACATTACATGAAGCTGTCAATAAAAAAATGAAAATGCATTGGGTACCTGAGCAAAGTTGATTGCTCCCTTGAAAAAGACAGACAATATTTCTATGTGTACATTTATCTATGTTCGACTTGAGAGTATTGTTCGATTCATCCACTATTCATAGGCTTGTCTATGGCTTAGGTATTTCAACCGTCGTCATGAGCCGATTAGGTAGAATTATAGAAAATGCCAATGACTTGTAAGAACATTTATTTCTCTCTATGTTCAGCACGTATAATGTCAGATAGAAGCATAGAATACCTATGCATCTATTATGTCAGATATTGACATATTTGCAAAGCAGCTGTCAGATTTGACGTTTCAATACTAGAGTTGCCAATTTCACAAATAAAAATTGCTAAATTTGCGCGCACAGAGGTTGAAAAAATTCACCTCGTACTCGACCACAAAATGTCGCCACAGCAAACCAGTCTTTCGCAACGCAAACACAGTTCGGTAGCCCTTTGCAGACAATCTTATCGCTCTTGGGAGAATATCGACGACAGGCTTTCGCCTTTTAAGTCTCACGTATTCGCAGCCGAAAAAAAAGACATCGACCGTGGTGAAATCAAAATGAATGCCGATTTGTAGGTCAAGCAGGCTCTTTAATGGCTGATAAATCGGCCGACCTGCCACTTAGGCCAGATAAAAAATTATGATGTCTTGTATTGTCCGTCAAAAGTTTAATGAATTGCTCCTTGTTGGGAAACCACCGAGTCAGGAGCGTACTGACCAGAATGCAACAAAAGTAATCATCCATTGCATTCTTGAACCCTTCCAGCAAATATATTTAATAGTTGGCACCACTGGAATATTCAACCATAGATGTCTCAATCTTCTATGATCCATCACCAGGAACACAGACCTATTGTTGCCGCTATCTATGTAATAACAGCCAACCACGATCCGCTGAAAACGGCATCCATAATAAAGTTACGGTAATTCACATGTTTTCGAGTACGTGTATAATTAAAATAATATTGAAGTCGGATATGGGCAGGATCGAGTTAGGTTAGGTAGCTACAGTTATGGACGGAGGAAACCGGCCATAGAACAAGGGTCAGGGGGCACAGAGTCGACATGCATCGATGGTCGCTTCGGTCTGTGATCACGAGTAGCCCGGCGACTCTATGACCTCCGTTTTAGCATGCCACTTTATTGCCAATTTGAGCGATGCCAGAAAAAGCGAGATGTTTTCACGTATTTTAATTATACGGTGTGTGGGCTGTGATTAGTGGTAGAGGTGGAGTGCGCTCGCCATTTCCTGGTCATTTGCCGTCATAGAAGTTTGTTGGGTCGTAATTGAGGCGTCATGGTACTTACAGGTTAATTGACAGATTGTTCTCAAACACTCGCGAACTCTTGGTGCTCATTATAAGCACTCTTTTGGAGTTGAATGAGATTTCAAGTTCGTTAAATCGATGGCAATTTCAGATTTTCAGACTACTGAAATGAACCTCGACATTTCCAATGTTGCCAATGTTAATTTCTACCTCTGTTATTCGTGAATATTTTTGATTCCATTTATTTCTATGACGATAAGATTTTAGGATATGTACTAGGAGCATAGAATAACTGGAGGGAAGGCTTCATACTCTCGACAGATCATATTGAACTGCCAATAACGGCGGAGGTTAGAGTTTCGTGTGACGCCCGATAGATAACGCTGAGATTCTTTATTCAGTTACGTCAGATATTTTGTTCTATGGCCCTACAATTGCAAAGAATATAATGTGGCTGTCATTGTTATTGATACATTTATGCTTCTTTTTAATTGAAAATGGCCATAAATCATAACATAGACAATATTGATGACATACAATCGCTTCATTCTAATCAACTTTTTATGCGCAATTTTATGGGAAGTCTGTGATCGGTAATAAATTTGTCAAAACAATATCCTAATCGGAAAAAGCGAACATTCAGGTAAGTATTATTATTATTATACGGGAAGACTGAGGTTTTATCTGTTCTCGTGTATTATACGCAGAATTGTATGGTACCCCGTTTACATTCCCTCTGCTAACACTTAGATTCGAAGCGGAAACAGATTTTTCTTCCTATATTCAATCTGATCCTTGAAGCCATTTCTTTACACGTGCTATATGCATTATATTTTCGGATTTACGAAAAAAAGTATGTATTGCTTTCTTTCAAAAGAATATATATTATGATATAGTAATAAATGGGACCTAATAAGTAATAACAACGAATAACCATTAAAGATAATTTTATTAAGTATAGCCATGTTGTAGGAAGAAACGACGTTGTCGCCATCTCGTGACCTTGCGGCGAACTGACAAGTTCGGACGTTTTTGGCAGTTCATTTTCGTAGGGGAGCCTTCTCTCCAGTTATTCTATGCTCCTAGATATGTATACTCCATTTTCAATTATAAAATCACAACTCTGGCCATGGTTTCGTTTTCAGGAATTGGTGCACCTGATAAAAAATCTGTGCGCGTACAGAGAATATCTTTAATGACAAAACGGCGTTGCCAGTTTCTTTGTTTACATCAAAGTAAAAGTATCAAAGATATTTTGACATGGGTACAAACGGCAAATTTGAATTGGACCAAAAATCGATTTATAAGCATGAATAAAGCAAAAGTAAGTACTAATCGCCTTTTTTACACTTGATAACGAAGTTTTTTTTAGGTATCTGGCCGTTTGGAAAGATTTCAAACGAAATTCCGGTCCCCCAGAAGTTTGGTTAGTTTCGGTATCGTTTTTGGTGCTCAAAATTTATTTGGAATGTGTAAATGGACAAAAAAGGCTTCCTTATACGACTTTTTCACGAAAGCGACCGGAAAATATGGTTCAGGTAGGATTTTCGAGGAATTATGAGGAAAGAACTTGCAGAATTAAATTGCACGATTTTCGTAAGTAAACGGGTTTTGGATGGCCATCATCGGTCTCTAAATGATTATTGTTGATCGTTTTCACGTTTCAGAAAAAGAACCACTTCGTATAAGCCCATTTTGAAGAAATTTGTGTATGTAACATTCAACGGTAGGTATTTGCTCTTAATCGAAAGAATATATTATATCTAGTGCTACTTCTTTCAAGAGAGACACAAGCTTTTAATTCTGTAGGGGCCCTATAATGTGGAGGAGTTTGTGTCTTATTTTAGAACAGGTGAATGATAAATGTGAAGCATATGTTTGACCTGTTCCATATTATTTGTACAAACCTACTGTGGTTGTAATGTATGAATATTTTTTAAACTAATAAATTACTATACAGTCAGAATATTTTACTCCTTGTTCATAAGATCAAATAAATGAAATGTATATCTTCTACTCTCATTTTTATTAAGTTAGCTATTAAGGTTATGTTCCAAGAAAAAGTTCCTGTTGCATCAGAACTCCCATCAACTATTTGGATTCCAGTAGAGGGATATAATGTTCCATTAATCTTGATTCAACAATTGATGTCAAGTCTTGAACTTTCAGTTCAAGAGGATAATAAACATTAAATCTTCACAGTCATGCATATGAAAATCATGTGAAAGCAATGCAATTTTCTTCCATGGCGAAAAATAATATATTTTAACAGTGATCTCTTGTATTTTTCATGCAAATAACTAGAAAAGGAATCCTTTCTATCAATTCATATAAACGTTAATTATTTTCGTCCGTCACATCTTTTCCAATTCATTCATTTTCCGAATGAATTCACATTCTGAGAAATACGCTAAGAATGTAGAAAGGGCAACATAGTGTTGACTTGGAACATAAAAATATTTTGAAAAACGTCATAACTTCGATACAGAGTGGAATGTGTCAAATTTCCAAGGACAGAGTTGTGATTTTATAATTGTGAATGGAGTATAGAGCAGATTGTGTTCGCATATATATAGTCCATCCAAGAATTATTGACATCTCGGGCGGCTTTGGAAAATCGAAATTAGGTTGGTAATGCCCGTTCAGTGATATTTTGAGTTGTAGAATTCAGGTTGGTGTTGGAAATAACACTAATATTTTGTTCTGTCATTAATGTTTCGAATGAATTTGGCAAATAATTGAGCAAGTGAAATAAATATCTTTAGAATGAGGCTGTTGAAGAGTGTACAGCTAATAATTGGAAAGGCTTTCCATAGCACATATAAAAAGAAATAAGAGAAGATTAGTCGAAATATATGGGATGTTGCTGACATAAAATCTTTCATTATGAACATGATGAGGTCTGCCCAGATGAGGAAATAACAGTTGTGGTTGATAAAAAACAGTAGGAATATTTACATTTCATATTTTGCACCTTCATTGTTCACAAATATTGAGAGTTACAATGTCATACAAAATTCTTCATATATTAAATAAATCCAATCGTTAAGTTTTGTTTCTGTCTTGATATGTATTACAATTTTCCCAATCTATTCAGTTTGCAGGTAATCGTATGTGATAATTGGAAACATTTTCATGTTCAGATTGCCGTACTTTGAAAAAATACCATTTAATTTTCAGGTTATTTTCATATTTTTTTATTGCTATGATGAAAGCACAGAAAACTTTTAGTTACTTTTTTGTAACTAGAAATAAAGCTTGCTCTGATGTCAATAATTCTTGGATGGACTATATCTTTTTTTTTCATAGCAACTAATGTACTCTGAATAGTTTATTGTAGAAAATTAAAATTTATAAATATTACGCTTAATCTAACAAGTACTCTATATTTTATTTACAAGAGTGATTCTACTCATAATCCAAAAGACAGCATCTACACAAGCACTTCTCAAAAGTGTATTTTTCTTCTGCTATTCTGAACTGTCTTGAGCAACAAGCAAAACATCTATCCAAACACATCAGGTACTTCTGGCGACAGTATAAACATGGTAGGAACATACAGTATAAAAGCTGGACCAATGTGTCCCAAGATAATCTAAATGTACCGTCATATGGGTAATAATCTGCAAAAATCAGAATTCTGCAATGAACCAACAGAAATAAGATTCAAGTAACAATTTTAAAATGAGGAAACAGATCACACAAATGAAGAAAATAAATAAAGATAAAATGGTGAATGAATAAGACGACAAAAAAATCAACAAAAAAGGAAAAAAGTAGAACTATTTATCCGTCAAAAATGAAGAAATTAATATACTGATTTCCATCTTGGAATGACAAAAATTGAAGAAAAATTCCTGAGAATTCTTGCATATGCTGAGGCTTACTCTGTAATACCTAAAGCTCTTGGCCCTGGATGGTAATGATCGGTGTTTTGGTCACAAACATCGATGAGATCTTCACACGTTACAGGCTGCTCTGGTTCTATCACCTGTATACGGTATTTTGCCAAAATGTACCTGGATTGCGAAAGCTCTGGCTCATCACCCAAAAACGTTTTGGACCTCAACTCATCTTTGGTTTCTAACAGAGTTGACATATTTTATTGACATTTTCTGATCTTCGATGACATATCTTCGACACGCATCATAGAATATCGTAGATCACAGATGTTTGAATCAGTATGTGGTTGTTCAGTTCTATGATTACTTTCTGTGGAAATCCAATATACGTGGAGGTCAAATTAAATGTGTGCAGATTTAATGAAAAAATCCTAAATATTGATGATAATTATCAATAGCTTGAAAACTATCTCCATCAGTTAATGAATAAAGAGAGGAAATGTATATCAAACCGATGATTAAAGTTTTGCTATTGTTATCAAGTAGCGGATGGACGCTAATGAAGATATCCTTCGGGAGATATATGACCGGTCCCCTCAGGTGTACAGAACGTCAGAAGGGGTTGAACGTGTTGATTCTGTTAATTGCCGGAAACCATTCTTCAATTTCTCTAATCGATGCCTAATTAAGCAATTAATTGGGAAACTGCTGCCTGTCATATTTCATCGGGATATTGAATTTCAGACAGAAATTCTGTTGTAGACTTCTCGAGCTTCATTAGTATGTCCAGGCCAAGTTTGTAAGGTTTTTTCTCACCTAAATCAAGACGTAAATCGAATAAATCTACTAACTTGTGAAAGATAATTCTTTCGATCTCAGTGCCTGTTTATACAGGGTGAGTCTTTGACTTGTTCATATATTTAAACTGTAGATTCCTCTCATTAAACGAAACATTTTTTTCCAATACCATTTTTCAAAATTCGGTTTCGTTTGAAAGATACAGGGTGTCGAAAATCCATGAAAAAACACTTTTCTTTCCATAAATCCGGAACCGATATTTCGAATGAACTGAATTTTGGTTGATTGTTTACTCTATTCATGGAGAATATTCCTCGATCAAAACTTATTCAATATTTCTCCTGGTAAGAAAGTTACATCGTAGCCGACTCATAAATCCACGCGAAAATACTATAAAACCACTTGAAAAAGATAAACGGTTAATTTTTTCGAAGGAATCAATCATTTTGAAAAATGAAAGAATTCATATGTTTTTAAAAAAACTGCATCGTTTTTGAGTTATTCCTAATAATTGTATACGATAAAATTTCAGCAAAAAAATCATGAATTTCAAAAATAATCTGGATGCTTCCCTGGATAAAATTTCATCGAATATTTTTTCTTCTTAACAATGTTGTCAGAATGTTTATCAACTTTTTCGAGGCTATCTAAATGATCGAAAAACGTTTGATCATGAAATTATACATTTAATACGCACAGTTATTGTTACCGGTCCATACTGAAAATACATGTCAATGAAACACAGAATTCAGATATTGATGATGAATGTCGATACAAACCACGTATCAAATTGGAATTAATGACGAATAAAATGATACTCTAAACAGTATCCTCTTGGAATTCTATGAACTCGACACTACAAGGTTAATATTATATCAATTCACTGAAAGTCTTCACATATTCATCACGAGATCGAAGAAAAACACCTACAAGAATCACTTTCCCTTTCTATAACAACATAGCTCCAGAAATGATTTGTTATTTTGATATTTCTGTGAAATATCATAGAAGATGGGTTAGGTTAGGTCATTCTACACTATACTGAAATGGTTATAAATAAAGTGAAAAAATAATTTTTTATGAGTTTTTTTTAGGATATAGAGAAAAAAATGAACAAGTTAATATTGTTTACAAACTAATCTTCAGGAAAATCGAAGAAGGAACTCATGTTGGAGGAGAAATATGGTTTTTCAATTGCGAAAATAAACAGACAAAACTAAGTGTTTCCGTTAAAAAATATCATGCTTGTAACATTCTTATTCAAATAAGGTTAAATAAATAAACTTCATTGATCCCTTAAGACAAATTGTATAGGACAAGTCAATGTTAACAGCAAATAATAAACAAATAATTATGCCCAAAAATTCAACAACAGGAAAAGAAAATACTATAATTAAAATAATGATTCCTAAATAATACTATCACCCATTTATTCTGAAATCGAATCAGTTAGTACTTGAGTATTTCCTAAATGTTCCACTCAATTTCAGTCGAGAAATATGGACTTTGAGGTCTTTGCCGAGAATCGTATCAGCCACGTATTTGGCCCAATTTTTTTTATTGGCTATATCTTTTAAACAGAGGCAAAAATTCTCATCAGCAAATTGATAATGAATTGATCAGTATCTGTCACATTGCTTATACGTTCTGATTGCTCTGTCTAATCTTCTATCAATTGATTTTTGTCAACCTTCTTTGTATTAGCTAGGTATATTTGATATTATCCAGTTGTGAAGCCGAGGGTTTTTGCTCTGGGGAAAAAACACCTTGGTCTTCTTTCGTTTTTCCTCTTGAGGTATTATTCCTGGTGTCCAAATTAAGTGTTTCATTTAACTGTTTTCACCAATAAAATTGTGAATAGTTTTAATCGCAAACTTGTCACTGTTGCCACCAGTTGGCGACAGAATGAGCTCGAATGTTGGTTGCTAATCCTGTATAACTTCGTGTTTCTTATCTATCTTTTCACCGGTGCAACATATAACTCAGTATTCCACGTGGGATGCATTTCAATAATTTTCAATATATCCTCCATTATTCAGCATTCAAATGTCAAGTCGACATATTTGCCAGTTCGTATTAAAGGAATTGCGAGACTTATAATTTCCATCGAGATTTATACTTGCGATGAAATAAGGTAGAAATTACATACTAGTTGCGCCCGAAGGACGATTTCATCCGTCTTGCTCGCAAGAAATCGCGGTTTGACTTCTTCAATGAAGAAATCCTGCGTTCAGTGGCGTATCCCGTGAACAGAATGATGGCATAGTAGTATTCATATAATTCAACGAGCGGTAATGTAAGTCATAGCACAGGCAGATGAATTTTGCACCACGAGCCGTCAGGCGAGTGGTGTAATTCATCAAGTGTGTTATGACCATTACCGCGAATTTAATATTATATGTACAGGTGTTCCTGACTAAGTGTATCAACGGTAGATTTCTCATGAAAAATAACATTCTTATTTCTCCTCCATTTTTCCTCCTAGTCTTCGTTTCAGAGATACAGGGTGTCAAAAATTCCTATTGTTTTCAGTTTCACGCTAATATCTCAGGAACCGTTCAAATTACAGAATTGAGTGTCTGTACACACAATTTCACTAATAATAGCTACTGTCTTGCACATTACTCTGTTTTATTGGACGTATACAGTTTCTATCAAAAATTTATTGTACCACACCATATTGAAAATGAAACGAAATTCGGATATTAATCATGAATTTCGATTCAAACCACGTATCGAATTGAAATTAATGAAAAATAAAATGATTCTCAGCTCTTAATAATCTGTGGCAATGTTTCTATCTAAACAATATCCTTTTGGAATTTTATGAACTCGAAACTACAAGGTTAATATTATATTAATTCACTGAAAGTCTTCACATAATCACGAGATCGAAGAAAAACACCTAAAACAAAATAAATATACAAGGTGTCCCAAGTTCGAGTGCCTATTAGACGTTTCTGGAGAACTGAACATATTTGAAATCTAAAAATTGGAATTATGACATTGTTCGAATTAATAAATATCGATTAATCAGATACACCGCGTTCATTGATATAAATATCAACAACCGCCATGAATCTGACTCGAACTTGCCATAAATCATCATCCAGGGAACCAGCGAAAGTTCCAACCTCATCGAAGCGGGTAGAAGTCGACCTAGGTTTCGATCTCGTTTTGATCTCTTCAGGACAACATAACCCTACTACGATGAAAATTGGAGTGGAACGGAGGTCCTCTTAAACACAACTAGACAAAGTCTTGAGGTACACACATCAAGGCGACATCCAGTTAAGAATCAGACCAACAATTCCCTCGTAGTCCTGGACGACGATTGATTATAGATTATGGTGTTGATATTGTTCGAAGTTCTCAACAGGCCTAAAATATTTTTGGAGCCTGAGCACTTCCGGTTATACAGGGAGTGATAATAAATTTGTTGAAAAATTTTTTTTCCATTTTTTAGTTTCTGATGTAATTGAGTATTCAATTCTCAATACATTTCTGTTGAAACCATTGCATTAATTCAAATTGTCTTTGAAATATCAAAAAAAAACCTGAAAAAAAGTCAAATATTTATAGTCAGTGTTATGTTAATTTTTCTAATTCTGAATATCCCGAGTGTAAACCGTTGTAACAGCATGAATGTAGAAGAATGTGGAAAGGTCATGAATCTTTTGAATTTCACAAATATCATCACAGGGTGTCTCAAATTTTGTGTCGAAAACTGTGATCGAAAATTGGCCATTGACTTTTTTTCAGGTTTTTTTTTCGATATTTCAAAGACAATTTGAATTAATGCAATGGTTTTACCAGAAATGTATTCAGCATTGAATACTCAATCATATAAGAAACGAAAAAATTTAAAAACAATTTTTTCGAAGAAATTAATTTTCACTCCCTGTATAACCGATAGTGCTCAGGCTCCAAGAATATTTTAGGTCTGTAGAGAATTTCGAACAATATCATGATCCTAATTTTCAGATTTCAAATATGTCCAGTTCTCCAGAAACGTCTAATAGGCACTCGAACTTGGGACACCCTGTTTACAGGGTGTTCCTGAATAAGTGTATCAATAGCCAACTGTAGATTTCTCATAAAAAATAATACTTTTCTTTCTTTTCCATTTTTTTCTCCGGGTCTTCGTTCCAGAGATACTGGGTGTCAAAAATGTCTGTTTTTTTTTAGTTTTATGCTAATATCTCAGGAACCGTTTGAATTGAAAAAATTAGTCATGATAGTATTTTTTGGAGCACGTGGATGAAATCGTGACCTTCATGAGGTGATCTTCAAAGTTTTCATCCACACACTGTATTCCAATCGCAAGAGCGAAAGACACCTGTTCTTTTCCGAGAATAGGTACACAGCAAACGCGGATGATCAAGGTCCGTAATTCGCCTCATTGATACAACTTCAACCTCGATATACATTCGCATTTCTCGACAGAAAAAATCTCTTCTCAATTCGAGGCCAAAGGTACGTAAAATGCAGAAATTCCTGGCTAAGAAAACCGACTTTATTAGTATTCAAATCATTCGCGAGCCGAGAATGCGCGTGCTTTATACACTGTCCCGTCCATAACTCCGGCCATATGTCTTCGGCAAGATTGGCATTTTTGCCAGCGTCGTTGCCAGATCGGGTCTCCTCTTTTACCCGAACATATCTTCAGAAATTTTAAAAATGATTGACATCTTTCATCCATCGCTTTGGATTTTCCTGGTATTCAGGGAGAAAACTCTAAATTTGACAACACCGCGTCGAAACTCTGAAGATCATCGTCTTTCGCCACCGTTTTCCCCTCAATATTGCTGATTCAATTCAGGAGGTACGTGAGACAATGTCGAGGAACGGCGGCTAATGAAAAGACTCCTTCTGCGGTGGCGATTAATTACATTGTAACATCCTTGTTTTCTCGGTAATTGTCCGAATTTTTCCTTATTTGACTGGCGGGCGTCAAGTCTATTCGATTTCGAACGAATGGATCTTGTAGACGTGTTTTCAGTTAATGCACAAGCATGGACCAGAGACAAGTTGTCTGTGCCAGAGCCCTGTTCTTTAACTTGATGTTAAACTTGATTACGTTGTCTTCTGTGTATGCTGATGGATGGAAATAGTCTATTTCCCTGAGTGATTGATACAGTCGACAACACCGTGTATGAATGCTCATTTTAGTAGTCCCCATGTGAACTTTCCCGCAGTCGCAAGGTATTCATAAACACCAGCTTAGGCACTCAGAGCTGAAGACCAAACTGATCCACTCTCTCAAGCTGGAGTTCATAGAATACATTGCACTGTCTTCGACTCTGTGGTCTGCAGTTTTCAAGAATCGAGGTAATACAGTTAGCCCACAATTTCAGTTAGTTTCCAATCAGAACAAAGCTCTCGCCACCAAAACTTTGGATGAAAACCACAAGTTTAACAAAGTGAATTCGATTCGTGAAAGAAAAGACACAACACATATACGAGCCCAGTAGACGAGTAGGTACCTATATTTCTCAAGCCATCAGCATCAACCGTGAATAACATTCTTACCTACCGTGTTTACTTCGTGATATATTTTTTATCTCATTTTTTCTTCAATTTTCGTTCTGAAGTGAATTGGTATATTTATATATCGATAATACTCATTACTCCTAGGTCTCCCGGGGAAACCCCTTAGAAACTACAAGCTTCGAAGCTTGTTACTGTGTCTTTACGCCACCTAAGGGGCAGCACTGTTAAATTTCGACCCAACAGTGAAATGCTGGCCCACTTGCTACTTAAAAGTCCATTCTTCTCTCCAACAGAGCTCTATGTATATTTAACAGGTATAACATTCGTGTTCTCATCTTTTTTGTCGAATGAGGTTTGTTCTCTAAAAGTCAACTCAATATTTTCTTAGCCTGCATGCAGTTTTTATTTTCACTAATAATTTCCCCAATCTCAAATCAACGATGAAGCCATCCATAAACTTAATGAAACAAAACCGTCTTCTGCTGTTGACCTGGAGCACCTGATCGGTCAAGGAGAAGCTCTTCTCCGCTTGTTTCTTGGTGGTCGACACCTTAATTACCTAAACGAGGGTTCCACCGGATGTTATCTAGAATAATTCTGACACCAATAATGAATCTGGAATTCAGCTTTTAATTGATGAGCCTTGGTGTTGCGGATCTTAAATATTCGACAGTAGCCTCTTGTGATTATTTTTTCCGAGATATTTAAATTGGCTCATAGTCTTTAATATGGAAACTGTTTCGATACTGCTAATTATTATCGGTGGACCTATAATTAGAAGATGTTTTATGGGAATTTGTAACGTTCCTTTCGGAAAAAAATCGATGTATTCATAAGAGAGATTCTTAGCCCTCGTTGAGATGGATAGATAAAAACACAGAGATGGTACGAGGATGTATTGATATCTGTACCATATCAACGAACAATAACTTATTAGAAGTGTCAGTTTAGAGTTCGACGTCAAAAAAGTAAACCAGAGTTACGCAATAAATAAAAAAAAAGATATACACCGAAATTGTAAAAATCGAAAAAATGGAGTATCGAGCCATCATCAAGTACCTGTATTTAAAAGGGTTAAGAGGTAAGCAGATTTACGAAGATATGCTTAATACCCTTGGTGATCAATGTCCTTCGTATGGAACCGTGAAAAATTGGACTGCAGGCTTCATAAGAGGTAAAGTTTCCATTGAAGATGATGACCGATCAGGAAGGCCAGTTTCTGTGTCAGTCCCCGAAAATATCGATGCAGTCCATGACATGATTTTATCAGACCGTCGAATTGGGCTGAAACGGATATCTGAAGCACTGAAGATTTTATACGAACGCGTTCATCATATAGTTCACGTCAATTTGGACATGAGAAAAATTTCTGCAAAATGGATCCCCAAATGTTTGAATGTTGACCAAAAGCGTGCAAGGGTAGAAGCATCGCGTTCGATCTGTGTTCGATTTGAAAACGATGTAGACTTCTTAAACCAAATTGTTACTATGGATGAGACTTGGGTACATTTCTACGATCCAGAAACAAAGCAACAATCGATGAAATGGCGATACTATGGTCCTCCAAGACCTAAGAAGTTTCGTGTCCAAAACTCTGCTGGAAAAGTTCTTGCTTCAGTTTTTTGGGAGTGCCATGGAGTAATCATGACTGATTTATTGGATAAGGGTAGAACAATAACTGGAGATTAGTTTTCGACATTACTGACCAATCTACGGGAAGAAATTGAAGAGAAAAGACGCGGAAAGCTTTCCAAAAGTGTTTTGTTTTTACAGGACAACGCCCCAGTACACAAATCTCATGTTGCCATGCAAAAAATTCTTGATTTAGGGTTAGAATTACCTACTAGAACACCCCCCTTATTCACCAGATTTGGCTCCGTCCGACTATCATCTTTTTCCTCAACTGAAAAAAAGTTTGAAAGATCGGAAATGTTCTTCCAACGAGGAGGTAATGAAAGCTGTGGAGGACTGGTTTGCAGAGCAAGAAGAAACATTTTTTTTTGAAAGGTCTAGAGACGTTGCAGGTTCGCTCTAATAAATGTATTCAATTAAGAGGAGAATATGTTGAGTAATAAAATATTTTGACATTGAAATTTTGTTTGGTTCTATAGTAGGCTAAAGAATTTTTAATATATCCTCGTATTACAAGTGTAATGATTAACTTCAATACAACATGTATCATATACACTATTATAATATGACTTTATGACTTCTAATTTAGTACATTTAAATAGGTATGAACAGATGTTCATTGAAGTTCCTTCTAGGTTTTCCATTAAAAATCTTCAGTAAGTAATTATTCAATTTCCGAAGCTTCAAACTGATTTCTTCCGATATGTTAACACAATTAGATATTCTCATGTCATTTTTCTTCGAACGTAACACTCTTCTTCGGCCTCTCTTTCGCCTCGTACTTCCAAATTGTAACCAGATAGAACTTGTAATCGATGATAAGATACACGCGCAAACACGTCCAGAACGCGTTGAAGGCCCAACTCACGAACTCCACGTAACCACTGAACTTCGTTAAGAGGAAAAAACTGAACAGCTTGGTTCCTTCTTGAATGCCGAAAAATATCCTGTACGACTCTATGAACGTTCCGAAACATATCCGGGTTTCCTCGTTGCCTTCACCGTCTTCTATGACGCTGCAGAAGTTGTGGAGTCCTCCGGCTAGGGTGGAGTTGGTGATGAAGATGACCAAGCTGGACATTATGCTCCAGCATAAGAACGGGAACACCAGCCTAGGATTATGGTATTATTACATTCTGAATCGTGTGGAGTAGACTTGAATCTTTGAGAAGAGTATGAGAATCGATATAGATAAGGGTGAAATAGAGAAGTATACAGGGTGAGTCTTTGACTTGTACATATATTATATTATTAGATTCCTCTCATCAAACGAAACACTTTTTTCCTATACCATTTTTCAAAATTCGGTTTGGTTTGGGAGATACAGGGTGTCGAAAATCCATGAAAAAAACACTTTTCTGTTTATATCTTCGAAACCGTTATTTCGAATGAACTGAATTTTGGTGAAATTTTACTCTATTCATGGTGCATATTCCTCAATCGAAACCTATTCAATATCTTTACTAGTATAAAAGTTACAGGGTAGTCGACTCATCAATACACGCTAAAACACCATAAAACCACTTAAAAAAGTCGGTTCATATTTTCGAAAGAATCAATCATTTAAGAAACTAAAAGTATGCCTATTTTTTTCAATAGAACGCGTCGTTTTCGAGTTATTTCCAATTTTACCCGGAGAAATTTGACGAAAAAATCATTAATTTCAAGAATAATCTGAATGCGTCTCTGAATTAAATATCATAGAATATTATTCCTTCTCTGGTCTTTAAACGTGTTTACAATGTTGTCACAATATTTATAAACTTTGTCGAGGTATTTTAATAATAAAATCCCACAAATGTGGGAGATAAAATTGAACACCAAGGAGAATTTAATACGCACAGTTTCTATTGAAAATTCATAGTTACCGGTCCATATTGAAGTTGAATGTCGATGAAATACAAAATTCGGATATGAATGATGAATCTCGATACTAACTACTTATTAAATTGAAATTAGTGAAAAATAATACGATACCTGATAATCTGTGGCGATGTTTCTATCTAAACAACATCCTCTTGGAATTTTATAAACTCGACACGGTTGAAATTATATTAATTCACTTCACATAATAATCACATTAGAACAATAAGTCACTGAATGTATTCAGATTATTCAGAACTTCTCATAATGTTTACAGTTTGTTCAGAGACTCTGGTTTGTTATTGTTTAACGTTGGCCTCCAGATAACCATACTTCGGTTTTCGCTCTACGCATGCGTGGTAAAATTTGGCGGCAAAGTCGATTTATGATGGAAACGGCAGAAATCATAGATATTTATACCACGGTACACAAATGAATCGTGATTTATACTATGTGAGGAAAATATGAACAAGAAGAAGGAACTTGGCTTTTTAGTTGCAGATATAATCCGAAGAAACTAACTGTTTTTGTTGAAATGATCGTGTATGCAACATTTTTATTCCAATAAGGTTAGTAATTGACTACTTGAGTATTCCCTAAATTGTGCCTAAATGTATAAACTCAATTTCTATCGAGAAATAATATGAACTTTGAATCAATTTCACAGTATCATTTCAGGGACGTATTTAGCCCAATGTTTTTTTTTCAAATGGCTATATCTTTTTAACACAGCCGAATTCGGAAAAATGGAAAATGAAGAAAAGGTCTCTTTCGGCCTCAAGAATCTTCAGTTAAAATATATGTACAAGTCAAAGACTCACTCTGTATAAAACAACTCATCAGCAGTTCCACTCATATGGTAACATACAAAATTGGAAATTCGTGGATAGCCTCTGAAGATGAACACTTTTACCGTAACGGATAGGAGAAACTTTTATACAATACTCTGTATGATTCATTTTTTCACAATATTGTTGCATTTTCATGAATAAACAGCGGGATTCTAGTTGCGCACCTAATAATGAGTGTCAATTAGAGTGCACACCAACCTGTAAGGTTTACCGATGATCTGAGTCCCGTGACTCTTCCTGCCTCTTCCAGAGATGGCAAAAAACACGATCCAAATCACCGAGCTCAAAAAGGACGCTACATGCAAGAACTGAACGAAATAGCACACCCTGGGCTCACCCCACCTCGACCTCTTGATGTCGATCTTCTGCTCTGGAGTCCGCTTCAACACCACGTCCCATTGCGACACGTTGGAGAAGATGGTGAGGTTGTGCTTCTTGATGCTGTGTTCGGTGGTGACCACCAGCGTCGCGAAGAGGATGCATTGGAAGCTGAAATCTTGGAGGAAGAAGCCGAAGGAGTATGCGGTCAGCCAGGCGCTGAAGGCTGTTATGGAGAGGCAGACGATGTGGATAACGTTCCATATTTGTCTAACTTCTTCCTGTTTCTTCGGTTGGGCCTCTAGGAATTGCCGAAGGATTATCGGTTTTGGCATTTTGACTGGAGTCAATTTGACATCAGTTGGAATATCGGTGACCAACCTATAATTCCGAGAAGGAACATAGAATTGATCAGACGTATTATTTTCCAACCACCACAAATTGAGGAGATTCTTTGGTTCGAAGAGCTCCTTATTCTTCTTCTTCTTCTCGTGCAGCACCTTTGTTTGGCCGAACGTAGGCCTTATGGCCCATTGTTCATACCTCATTTGTATAATACTGGAGAGACTCAGGCCCGAAGGCACGCTGACAAGAATGCCGCGAGCCGTCGAAGAGGAGCCCCTCTCACCATAGAGATAGAAGGTGTAGGGTTCCCTAGGTGTGTTAACCTCAGTATAGATAAGTTGCCGCACGTGAACAGTATATGCTCCGCCGTTTCATCCGCGTTCTTGCACCAGCGGCACAGGGAACACTCAGTTAGACCCATTATTTTTAAATGTTTGTTAAACTGATGGCCAGTTAGAGCAGCAGTCACTAGAGACAATTACTTCCTCTCGAGAATCAAGAGTTTTTTTGACCTCAGGCTTCGAAGAAGGCCCCTTTATAAGGAGTCTCGACTGCCTGAGATCCGTTCTCGTGTTCCACTCAGAGGAGAATTTCTTATTAATCCATCTCTTGAAGAGGTTTTTGATGTATGTATGACAGATAGGAAGCGCGGGTTCCGGTCCAGTAAACGTCGAGCGAGCCCCTTCTTTGGCTAAGTTATCTGCTTTTATATTACCAGAGATAGACGCATGCGCCGGGCACCAGACAACATTGAGAGTGTTATCTGAGCCAAGCGTGCGCAGGTCCTTTTTGCATTCGTACACCAAGTTTGAGGTTACTTTTATATCAGAGAGGGATTTCAGTGTGCCCTGACTGTCGCAACATATGTATATGTGTTTCCCCGAGTATCATCTGTTGATACTCCCCACCGCACATACGAGGACAGCATATGGCTTTGCTTGTGCTATTGAGCAGTCTTTTCCAAGAGGAATGGACCACTTTGTTCTTGATCCAACAATCCCAGCACCGGCGCCGGTGTTGCAAACCGAGCCTTCGGTGTACCAGGTGGGACCTTCAGGTTTTAGCAGCTTGTCTGGTTCACACCACTGATCTCTGTCAGGGACTTCTTTGTAGGGCTCGTCGAAGCAGAATCGGGCCCCGCACGGTTCCCTATGTGGAGGAGGGACGGTTTAATGTCCTCCAGCATCTTGAGAGCCATGGCGTGCCCCCTGAATCCTCCGCGATCCCGCCATTGTCCCTGTTCCCAGATTCTGAGTGTTGTTTTCATAGCCACCTCTATGATGGCGAGCTCCTTATTGTATGGGACTCAACTGGGTCGAAGACCATGTAAAGAATCAGAATAACAGTTGAAAAACAATGGTCCTTGACAGATGAAAAATGGCCTTTCTCGACGGCTTGTACTGGCTCATCGATATGCAACATCAGCCTACCTAACCATTGTTTATGACGTTCATTTGACGTTCTCGGCGATTGCTTCGCATTACTTGCGCTCGTCCGAACTCATAAGAAACGTCTCTACCCGGGGAATATTTAGCATTCAAGACAGATTTAATTACGACGAGGAAAAGAACTGCGGATTTACATATATAATTGTTGAAAAGACGCAGAGGACGTACGTCCTACCACCCAAGTGGTCGCTGATGCGAAACCACGTGATTTACCGTCAATTTGAATCTTGGCGAGGACAGACGGACCGGTGTTGACTTGGGCAAATTAAAAACTGATGGATGGGATCTCGTCTTTTTGCGTTGCGAAAGAAAGCAATATGGGTGGATGGGTGGAGTGGGAGGAGGATTTTTAGATGCTGGTGGGTCGAGAGCGTCAGCCGGTAGCTTTGGAAGAGGTCGAGGCTCTACCCCACTTTCAGAAATCGTCGAAATATACTGCTCCCATCATTCCAACCAGTGTTATCTTTTGTGGTAGACTAAGAAACGAATAAAGTGACTCTACTATGGATGCCAGGGCATTGTGGTGTTGAAGGAAATGAAGAAGCCGATGAGCTTGCAGAAAATGCATCAAGGTTAACAACTGCTGGACCTAGCCTTTCTGTGAGCTTGAAAAAGACCAATATGAGGCAGCGGTCCAACAATGGAAGTTGGACAACATAATTACCCTCTGAAGATACACTCCTGGACCTATACCAGTAAGCTCCTGAAGCTGTCACGAGCTGAGCTTCTGGTGATGGCAGGTTTTCTGACAGGACACTGTCGGTATAATAATCATTCTTACCGTATGGGATAGTCAGCAGATGAGATTTGTAGGCACTGTGAATCAGAAGCAGAAACAGTTGGCATGCAAGTGTCCATAGCTGGCTGATCTAAGAACCATTAATTTGGTGAAACCGGTCCTGGATATCCACGAGGTAACGGCCGAGGCTCCTAAGGATGTTTTCGGTTTTATCAACACCATTGACGACCTCCTTGAGTACCAATGATTTAGAGAGGTACAACGCTCAGCTGCTCTTCTAAATCATCTTACTGTGAAGCCAAGAGTTTTTGCTTTATGAGCCAACTGACCGTTGGTCCTTCGAAGCCACTTCTATGTGAACCTGTGGAAATATCATTCCTTGTATCCAAATCAATTTTTTCATTTAAAAGTTTCCACTTCATTATCTGCCTGCCATATTTCACTGATCTGTAACCGAAACATCCTTAACAGATGTCAAAGGAGAGCTCGTCTTAGTATAACAGGCGCTCTAAGATCCACTCCCAAAGCATCGATGGAGTGCATGTTGTGCATTCTTCCCATACACTCCGCCATCTTAGAGGTGGCTATGAAAACAACACTCAGAATCAGGGAACAGTGACAATGGCGGGATCGCGGAGGATTCAGGGGGCACGCCATGGCTCTCAAGATGCTGGAGGACATTAAACCGTTCCTCCTCCACAGAGGGGACCGTGCGAGCGCCCGATTATGCTTCGACGAGCCCTACAAAGTAGTTGTCCTGACAGAGATCAGTGGTGTAAACCAAACAGGCTACTAAACCCTGAAGGTCCCACCTGGTACCGCGACGGCTCGGTGTGCAACACCGGTGCCGGTGCTGAGATTGTTGGACCAAGAACAAAGTGGTCCATTCCTCTATGAAAAGACTGCTCAATAGCACAAGCAGAGCTATATGCTGTCCTCGTATGTGCGGTGAAAAGTATCCATAGAGGATACTCGGGGAAACACATATACATATGTTGCGACAGTCAGGGTACACTGAAATCCCTCTCTGAAATAAAAGTAACCTCAAACTTTGTGTACGAACGCAGAAAGGCCCTGCGCACGCTTGGCTCAGATAACACTCTCAATGTTGTCTGGTGCCCGGCGCATGCGTCTATCTCTGGTAACATAAAAGCAGATAACTTAGCCAAAGAAGGGGCTCGCTCGACGTTTACTGGGCCGGAACCCGCGCTTCCTATCTGTCATACATATATCAAAAACCTATTCAAGAGATGGATTGATAAGAAATTCTCCTCTGAGTGGAACACGAGAACGGATCTCAGGCAGTCGAGACTCCTTATCAAGGGGCCTTCTTCAAAGCCGAAGGTCAAAAAGCTCTTGATTCTCGAAAGGAAGCAATTGTCTCTGGTGACAGGTGCTCTAACTGGCCAACAGACATTTAAAAAGAATGGGTCTAACTGAGTGTTCCCTTTGCCGTTGGTGCAAGAAATCGGATGAAACGGCGGAGCATATACTGTTCACGTGCGGCAACTTATCTATACTCAGGTTAACACACCTAGGGAACCCTACACCTTCCATCTCTATGGTGAGAGAGACTCCTCCTTGTCGGCTCGCGGCATTCTTGCCAGCGTGCCTTCGGGTCTGAGTCTCTCTAGTATTATACAAATGGGGTATGAACAATGGGCCAGAAGGCCTACGTTCGGCCGACCAAAGATGCCACACAAGAAGAAGAAGGAGAAGCCAGCGCAAGAAATGTCTTGGACAAGAGAAAGAACGAGAATTTAACCTTCTTCAAGCCCTTTCAGATACTGGAGCTGGAGAGCTAGCTTTAGGTAGAGCAGTTGCCAAAGCAGCTCTGATGGGAGGCACAGTAGACTTTGAGGTCGCAGTCGAATGCTTCATCAAACTACAGGGTGAGTCTTTGACTTGTACATATATTTTAACTGTAGATTCCTCTCATCAAACGAAACACTTTTTCTCTATACGATTTTTCAAAATTCGGTTTGGTTTGTGAGATACAGGGTGTCGAAAATAAATGAAAAAAACACTTGTCTATATCTTCGGAACCGTTATTTCGAATGAACTGAATTTTGGTTGAGTTTTTACTCTATTCATGGTGCATATTCCTCAATCGAAACCTATTCAATATCTCTACTAGTATAAAAGTTACAGGATAGCCGACTCATTAATACACGCTAGAACATCAAAAAACCACTCTAAAAAGATAAACGGCTCATATTTTCGAAAGAATCAATCATTTAAGAAACTAAAAGTATTCCTATTTTTTTCAATAAAACGCGTCGTTTTCGAATTTCCAATTTTACCCGGAGAAATTTGACGAAAAAATCATTAATTTCAAGAATAATCTAAATGCGTCTCTGAATTAAATATCATCAAATATTATTCCTTCTCTGGTCTTTAAACGAGTTTACAATGTTGTCACAATAATCATCAACTTTGTCTATTATTTCAATAATAAAATCCCAGAAATGTGGGAGATAAAATTGAACACGCCCAGTTTCTATTGAAAACTCATAGTAATCGGTCCATATTGAAGTTTAATGTCGATGAAATACAAAATTCGGATATGAATGATGAATCTCGACACACACTACTTATTAAATTGAAATTAATGAAACGATACCTGATAATCTGTGGCGATGTTTCTATCTAAACGATATCCTCTTGGAATTCTATAAACTCGACACGGTTGGAATTATATTAATTCACTTCACATAATAATCACATTAGAACAATAATTCACAATTCAGAACTTCGCATAATGTTTAGAGTTTGTTCAGAGACCCTGGTTTTTTATTGTTTATAGTTGCCTCCAGATAACCATAATTCGGTTTTCGCTCTACGCATGCGTGGTAAAATTTGGCGGCAAAGTTGATTTATGATGGAAAGAATTCATAGATATTTATACCACGACACACAAATGTATCAGAAAGCTGACAACATCTTCTTGAAATTTCTGTGCAAAAATTCACAGAATCGATACAAATTAGATTAGGTGAGATGAGTGGAAAGAGAAAAAGAATGCCCATCTTTCCAACGAACTCTGATCGTTTGCTCAAACCACTCATAAACGAGTTTGCGAAAATTCTCTAAATAAGTTATTACTGGGTGTTCTTCTTCCAATGTCACACGTACCTCTTGATTTGTACGGGAAGTTGTCCTAGAAATTATCGCACCAACTTAACGAACCGGCGATGAGCAGCCAACAGCAAAAACATACAAATTAAGTGGCATTGAAATAACTCACTTTGTAGTGCAATAATTTACATCTCTAATGAGGTATCGTGTTCGTTGGGGAAATCGCACGCTGTAGAACGTTTCAATCATCGATCTGCAGCCATTAGCCAGGGAAAGATGATTGAATTATTTATCGGGAAGAGCTTGTTTCGTTTGCTCTCTTTCGATTAAGCTGAATCGTAATTATGGAGGTTTCTGTAAATTCAATCGCAGTCAAGGAAAAGAGAGACGTGCTCAGGTGTAGAGAAAAAGGGGGTAATGGCGGTCATTCAAGCTCTTTTTGGAATAAAACTCAAATTATTAACCACAACTCTATTAGGAACTTACGAGGATGTATTGATATCTAGTTAGCCTATAGACCAGTTTCATGCATAAACAAAATATTGTGATACCATATCCACGAACAATAACTTATTAGAAGTGTCAGTGTTGACTTCCACGTCAAAAAAGTAAACCAGAGTTACGCAATAAATAAAAAAAAAAGATGTCCACCGAAATTGTGAAAATCGAAAAATTGGAGGATGATCATCATCTTGTCTATGCTTATAATGGTGTCGGGGATCTTCCAAAATATGAGGACACCCATGACTATTGTATACGACACAGGAATAATATAAAAACCAAGTATATGCGACTCGAAAAATCAAAGAATGGTCACAATTTCATTTCTCATAAATTTTTCAACAAGTCACCTGAAGAGGTTAAAAAGCTCAATCTTAAGGAATTCAAGAAGAAAATCAATGAAGTATTGCGGCAGAATGCATTTTGGAACGTGCAAGAGTTCCTGTCCAGTAATTTGAAATTTTAATATTTTAAACTAATTTATTGAATAACTGTATTGTTTGTTTTCGATGTGGAATAGTATGTTTTGTATCATTCCAATTTTATCTATATGAATCTATATGTGACGTATTTTATCCTTGTTGACTGTTTATGTTGTATTTATTTTATACATTTTTATATCTACTATTTCTGATGTTGACTGATTTATGTTGTATTTATAATACACATTTTTTATATGTATTTCTGACAATGATGAGAGATGGTTATCATCCCAAAATTGTTATATTTGATTTTAAATTTTACTCTGACTTGTGCAATACGATGTACTTTGTAAGAGAGCACCAATAAATTATCTTATCTTATCTTCAATGGAAAATCGGTCGACCGATCGGGAAGGTCAGTTTCTATGTCAGTCCCCGAAAATATCGATGCAGTTCATGACATGATTTTATCAGACCGTCGAATTGGGCTGAAACGGATATCTAAAGCACTGAAGATATCATACGAACGCGTTCATCATATAGTTCACGTCAATTTGGACATGAGAAAAATTTCTGCAAAATGGATCCCCGAATGTTTGAATGTTGACCAAAAGCGTGCAAGGGAAGAAGCATCGCGTTCGAACTGTGCTCGATTTGAAAACGATGTAGACTTCTTAAACCGAACTGTTACTATTAATGAGACTTGGATACATTTCTACGATCCAGAAACAAAGCAACAATCGATGGAATGGCGACACTCTGGTTCTCCAAGATCTAAGAAGTTTCGTGTCTAAAAATCTGCTGGAAAAGTTCTTGCTTCAGTTTTTTGGGATTGCCATGTAGTAATCATAATTGATTTTTTGGATAAGGATAGAACAATAACTGGAGATTACTATTCGACTTTACTGACCACTCTACGGAAAAAAATTGAAGAGAAAAGTCACGGAAAGCTATCCAAAGGTATTTTGTTTTTACAGGTCAACGACCCAGTAAGCAAATCTCATGTTGCCATGCAAAAAATTCGTGATTTAGGGTTCGAATTACTAGAACACCCCCTTATTCACCAGATTTGGCTCCGTCCGACTATCATCTTTTTCTTTAACTGAAAAAAAGTTTAAAAGTTCGTACATTTTCTTCCAACGATGAGGTAATAAAAGCTGTGAAGGACTGGTTTGCAGAGCAAGAAGAAACTTTTCTTTTGAGAGGTCTAGAGACGTTGCAGGACATTGAAATTATGTTTGGTTCTATAGTAGGCTAAGAATTCTTCAATATATTATCCTCGTATCTGATAAAATCGACCTCGAACAAAATCCTAATTCAATTATTTCGACAAAGCATTCGTGACGGGATAAGAGCCCCCCTAACCCCTGTTTCATCGAAGAAGAGGTACAAGTATCTTCCCCCTCGTTATTACAAAATTATCGCACATTTTAAGGGTAACGGGCGCCGTGTTTTGCACCCTTAAACGAGGGTTAACACGAGACACGCGCAGGGTAATTTGAAAATGGGCTTTTAATGTACGCTGACTTGCAGTCTCATCAAGATAATAGGTTACGGTTTGTAACCTGGGGAGGAGAATCAGCTGTGCTTTTTGCTCTTGGTTGCGTTTTTTCAGGTGTCCGAAAGATATGACTAGAGGACGTATCGAGAAATTCATCATTTTAGATTGCTCCAAACAGCAGCTGTTCACTGAAATCGTATTGGGAGTGTTTTGGCAATGGTTGCTAAGATTATTTTCGACCTTTTCTCTCAATTTTTAATTGAGAATCCTATTATCTGGGTTGCAGAAATGTATTCATAGATTATCGTGAATGTTATATCGAGGAAAGATCAGTTAATGTGAAGATCGAAAACCACCTATGACCCGAGTAACGAATCGAAATTGGGGGTACCACAGGGATCCGTCCTTGGCCCTCTGTTATCCCCAAATGTCATAAGCCACCTTCCTATAAGTTTGAGAACAAAACTAAATTAGTTTTCTTTTCATTATTGCTGAATACGTTCTTAATAGTAGCGTTTGCTGACTGCACAATTTGCGGTAAGAAATCATACTTTTGACGAGTAATGTATACTCCATTCACTTTTATAATGTATCCCGGTGGGCCATGACATTCTGACACATTTCACCGTGTTTATTTTGAAAATGTTAGGTTATAGTCATTTTCCTATCAGATAACTGAGCAACGTTTTTCTTTCTACATAGAGGTCTTTATTTTCTTTGGGAAAATAATGAATTTGAGAAAATATTATGTGAATTCAATAATTCCAAAGACCTGGTGAATGTAGAAGAAACTTTTTTCTCTGTTAATACTGAAATATTGTACTTATATAAACATGGTTGGAAGATTCAGTTATGCTATTTTCTTGTACGGAAATCAAGAATCGAGTGTTGAGATTTTTACAGAATTGCCCGTTACTTTGTGATAGTTCATTCGAAAAAAGAATTAAAGTAGACGAATTACCCCTTCAGAAAAGCTTCTAAACGAACAGATGGACCTATGGAATACTCAACTTTTCAAAATTCTCAAGAAATAAGGCTACAGAAGACATTTAGAAACCTTCAAGTACAACTTGAAATACTCCATTATGAAAATGTAGTAGTAGGTACTACGAAACCTGGGTCACAGTTAAACCTTGAAAGAACTTACTCCATTCACAAAGATAAAAAAGAAGAGTAAATAGAAATTAGCATTGAAAACGTCTCTGAGAATCTTTTGACATTTCACGAGTACTAACCTGCGTCAGTTTCAAGTAAAAAAAACTTGTTAAACCTAAATCTGGACCATCAACTTTATGAAAGTGAATGGAGTGTTCCTATGTGAATTTCTGAGTGTTTTGTGAAATGCGCCATACAAAGAGAATAGAAAAGAATAGGTTTATTGGTCTTTGTAGACATTAAATGATGGTATAAGACAAGTCGAGCCAATTTAGCAAAAAATTGAAGAAGAATCGAACAAAAATATTCATCACAGTAAAAAACAAATAAACAATTTGATCTTAACAAAAGTTATCTTCTGAAAATAATCGGGTCATCATCAGTAAACTGAATGTATTTCATTAATTTTGTCGAAGATTATTTTTATCAACTTTCAAGTCAATATGAGAATTTTGCCACCACTTTTTTGGGAAACGACCATTTCCTCAATAAGTTTGTTATATTTCTATACAGAGCTGAGTTGTGAATATAGAAGTGAAGTTTTCATGTTGAGAAAAATTCTAACTGACAGTAAATTCACCTTTCATAAAGAAATTTATGCATTGGCGAATTCAGGAAGATCCAGAATAAAAAAATCACGAGTTCAATGACCACAGACCTCGATCGCATGATTGAATAGCATTAGAATTAACGAGTTTATGTTTTTCGACGAAAATAAAATTTATAACTTTTACATGCTCCTCATTTTTTTTTCGACATCGTTCTTCATCCAAGTGGGCGTCTTTCCTATCGAGAAAATAGCAGGTGCGTTGGTTTCGGCGAAGATAAGAGCACAGATTCGAGTTTTCTTAATAAGCCTTTTGGCCTCATGCGCACAGAAACAATAACGGTAGAACATCATATAAATTAATGATTGTATGAAACCGGGTACATTGGAACTCATGAGTTTATCTCCTCTGGAATCTCTGGAAGGCCTAAGGACACCATTAATTTGGTTTTTTCGAAGATGACGTTTACATTAGAGAAGCTTTCGCGAGGAATTGGGCAGGGCGGTAGTAGCAGAGTTTTGGGACGCGGAATCGTGAAGAATAATTTCTCACGTGTGATTGGAAGATTTCAGAATGAATTCTTCATCCAACTTGTAACTAGATCCACTGTTTGAGCTTGATTCATATTCCGAAAAGGTTGGTTTACATATGGATTGGATCCAATGAATATCACCATTACCAAATAATATAGTCAGTGACATTTTCAATACATCTTCGTTGGAAATCCAAAATATACAACTTGAATATACGAGGATATATTGTAAAATTCTTAGCCTCAACATATTCTCCTCTTAATTGAATACATTTATTACAGCGAACCTGCAACGTCTCTAGACCTTTCAAAAAAAAATGTTTCTTCTTGCTCTGCAAACCAGTCCTCCACAGCTTTTATTACCTCCTCGTTGGATGAAAATTTACGACCTTTTAAACTTTTTTCAGATGAGGTTAGAGATGATAGTCGGACGGAGCCAAATCTGGTGAATAAGGGGGGTGTTCTAGTAATAAAAACCCTAAATCGAGAATTCTTTGTATGGCAACATGAGATTTGTGTACTGGGGCGTTGTCCTGTAAAAACAAAATACCTTCGGATAGCTTTCCGCGTCATTTCTCTTAATTCCAAAAATCTCATGACTACTCCATGGCAATCCCAAAAATCTGAAGCAAGAACTTTTCCAGCAGATTTTTGGACACGAAAATTCTTAGGTCTTGGAGAACCAGAGTGTCGCCATTCCATCGATTGTTGCTTTGTTTCTGGATCGTAGAAATGTATACCCAAGTCTCATCCATAGTAAAAATTCGGTTTAAGAAGTCTACATCGTTTTCAAATCGAGCACAGATCGAACGCGATGCTTCTACCCTTGCACGCTTTTGGTCAACATTCAAACATTTGGGGATCCATTTTGCAGAAATTTTTCTCATGTCCAAATTAACGTGAACTACATGATGAACGCGTTCGTATGAAATCTTCAGTGCTTCCGATATCCGTTTTAGCCCAATTCGACGGTCTGATAAAATCATGTCATGAACTGCATGGATATTTTCGGTGACTGACACAGAAACTGGCCTTCCCGATCGGTCATCATCTTCAATGGAAAATTTACCTCCTTTGAAGCTTGCAGTCCAATTTTACACGGTCGCATACGAAGGACATTGATCACCAAGGGTATTTAGCATATCTTCGTAAATCTGCTTACCTCTCAACCCTTTTAAATAGGTACTTGATGATGGCTCGATACTCCAATTTTTCGATTTATACAACTTCAGTGGACATCTTTTTTTTAAATTTATTGCGTGACTCTGGTTTACTTTTTTGACGTCGAACTCTAAACTGATACTTCTAATAAGTTATTGTTCGTTGATATGGTATCGCAATATTTTGTTTATGCATAAAACTGGTCTAGGCTAACTAGATATCAGTACATCCTCGTAGTTTGCACTAGTCTTAAAAGTTGAGCTTTTATTTCACTGAATCAGCACATAAAGTACAATCTTTTTGAAAGTTTCAAGAAGAAAATATTTGGTCCAAAATCAAATACTTCGCATTGAATCCGTCTCTGCAAAATGCACGGACAAGCAAGCGACAATAACATGCCGTTTATGGAATGAATAAAGTCGCACTTACGTGTTAAAACTGACCCCAAACCTGTAGGAACTTTGCTCGGAGTACCTATAAACAAAAAGACTTAGGTTCTCACGCTTCAGGTGTTAATTCCGAGACTTGGTCCTTCAGCGCCGAATTGACTGCTGTCGATGTTGGTTTTACGAATTTTCGAGTTCAATCTTAATTACGCGGCGTGGACTTGCTAGATATGTTGTTTCGGTCTATGTCAATATGGCGAAGTGCATATTTTTTTTATTCGGATAGATATTTATGGTTAAATTATAGACCAAACTGAACACGTTTGACAGTGACACAACAGACGAAACGTGGGTGCACTGTCGAAATCAGTTTTGCCGAAGAAAAAATACACTGCGCAAAAAAATTAACGCACATTCTGAAAATCTCAATTTTAATGAAAGTTAACTCTACATTGACTTTATAACTTATTTTTTATGTTCTCTCGGGAAGGTTTTGAACGAAACAAGGCACATTAAGGGAAAGAAATATCCAGGATTTCACCGAATCTTATGCGAAAGAAGAGAAATGAACCATTTTCAAAATACTGAAATGCTGATAAGTGATTTAATACTTGGTATTTCCACCCCTTGCGTTAATTACAGCTCGGCAACGACGGTTCAAACTCAAAATGAGTGATCTTGAAATGTTCTGATCTAATCCTTCCCAGATTTCTCCGAGTTGGATTCCTTAGTCATTAACAGTAGCTGGATGATTTTCTTAACTTCTCAGCCTTCTATTGAGGTTGTCCCAAACCTGCTCAATCGGATTGAGATCTGGACTTCTTGCTGGCCATTCCATTCGAGAGACTTCAACCTCTTCAAGGTACTCCTGAACCATGCGCACGATGGGGTCTGGCATTATCGTCCATAAAAATGAAATATGGGGCAAATGGCACAACATGCTCTTCAAGAATGTTCCTTATATACTTATCAGCATTCATAGCTCCATTATCAACGACCACTAGGTCTGTGCGAGCAGTCAAAGATATTCCACCCCATACCATAATGGATCCTCCCCCGAAACCAGTAGTATTCAGGAAATTGCACTGAGCATATCTTTCATGTGGACGTCTGTATACAAGGGAACGTCGATAACAATGGTAGAGGCAGAATCTAGACTCATCTGTGAAGAGAACTCTTTCCCAATCGGCCTCTTCCCAATGGATATGCTCGCTAGCAAAATCCAAACGCGCCCTTCGATAGGCTGGGGTAAGAGCTGGGCATCTCGCCGCGACACGAGGCCTTAAATCATATTCTCTGAGGCGATTTATTATTGTCTGAGTGCTAATTTGCACCTGATGAGTTTGCTCAAGCTAATTTTGAAGGAGGCGAGCGGTTGCAAACCGTTGTCTCAACGAAGAAACTCTCAAGTAACGTTCTTGAATGGCAGTGGTTACCCGTGGTCTACCCTGTCCTGGTCTTCGGACATTCATACCTGTCTCCCTGAATCGCTGCAACATTCTGGACACACTTGTATGGGAAACTCCAAAACCTTTCGGCAATTCTTGTGTATGTCCACCCTTCTTCTCGCAAAACTACCGCTTGGGCACATTCCTGTTGGGTCAAATTGCGTGTTTCGCGTTGCATAGCGATCGAGTGTAGAAAATCAAACGAAAGAAAAACTATTGATCACTAGAATTGATCGAGAACAACTGATTTTAGAATGGAGCCAATACATTCAAAATCTGATAATATCATCTTTTTTTATTCCTGCTGGGAGAAAACATCTGTATTGAAGAAAAACTTTGAAAGTGGATAACATATGCATGCATAATTCTGATAAAAATAATTATCATTGAGAACACCTTCAGTTGTAAAATAAATTTGAGATTTCCATAATGTGCGTTAATTTTTTTGCGCAGTGTAGTTAAAAAATCACCAGTTAGAAATGGAGGGCGTGAAAAAATCCGAACGCGCGACATATTCTAGCGTCATTGTGGACCATTTTCATAGTTTATACGCTCATACGATTGTCCAATAACACTAAAACGTTATTATAGGGAAAAAGAAGAGGTGAAGTAACCAAAAAACGACGATGCAATGTTTCCCTTCAAATCATAGATCTCCATTACCTCCAGGACGTCGTCGTCGTACATAACTCTTAATTTCCAGTCTGGAAATCATCAATACCTATTAATTAACTAATGCATCTGGAGTCCAGACCCCAGACGGATATCGTACCGGAATAAATGAATTTTAATTTAATGAAAGTGCCACTCATTTATGCACGGACAGATCCAGATTGCGGGTTTGCGTGCGGTTCGTCCTTCCGAAGGGTTGCTCGTCTCTCTTTTCTTCTTCTTCTTCTCGGTATTCGGCCTCGGCGACGACCAATAGGGGCCAGAATACGTGCGTGGGGTCGCGTTAAAAGATAACATTCGGTACGTTCCTCAAGGTCGTTCGGTTCGCGAATGTCATTCACCCCCTTCTGACAAGAATCACCCCTGGTCAGATTAATTAAGACAGCCCGGTTTATCACCGTAGTCGCCTCCGTTTTTTGTTCCACGTGACCAGGTCACGCAACTATCTATCATCTAATTCCGAAAGTCGGCAGCCCATCCGAGTTATCTGCCCACCTCGATGTCCATCTCGGAAACAGATGAAAGTGCGTACGTGCGTGCGCCAGCCACTTGATTTATTGCGGCTTGCGTGCTGCGTACCCACCGACATCTATCAGCTGTCGGAAAACGCTGGTATATCACTGGACTTTCTTGATTAATGCCCGAGAAATTTTGATTTGTTGATGTCAAAACTGGAACGAGGAAAGAGCGTTAATCATGTTTCACAATGGTAGGAAGATTGGGCCGGCATTTCGACGCTCACTTTCTTTTAATTTGAATCTTCCTGGTGATAACTAATGAGCTTGGTAAATGAGTTCATGAGTAACATTCCACTGCTACCTGAATGTCTATTTCATCCCCCATCAGAGCAAGTCAAATCGTTGTTCTGTGCAAACAGTGCAAAGAGGAGTCTTTGGTTCTGTGTCCCATGAACGACGCATGCGTATAGCGATAACCGACGTGATCCATGGACTACGATTCATTTATTTATTTACAGAGGAGAATGCAAACAGGTGCACAAATACCCAAAACAATGTGATGTGAAACACTTTTTTCCTATACCATTTTTCAAAATTCGGTTTGGTTTAGGAGATATGGGTGTCGAAAATCCATGAAAAAACACTTTTCTGTTTATATTTCCGGAAGACCGGAACCAATATTTCGAATGAACTGAATTTTTGTTGAGTTTTTACTCTATTCATGGTGCATATTCCTCAATCGAAACCTATTCAATATCTTTACTAATATAAAAGTTACAGGGTAGTCGACTCATCAATACACGCTCAAACACCATAAAACCATTTTAAAAAGATAAACGGTTCATATTTTCGAAAGAATCATTTAGGAAACTAAAAGTATTCCTTTTTTTTCAATAAAACGCGTCGTTTTCGAGTTATTTCCAATTTTACCCGGAGAAATTTGACGAAAAAATCATTCATTTCAAGAATAATCTGAATGCGTCTCTGAATCAAATATCATCGAATATTATTCCTTCTCTGGTCTTTAAACGAGTTAACAATGTTGTCACAATATTTATCAACTTTGTCGAGATATTTTAATAATAAAATCCCACAAATGTGGGAGATAAAATTGAACACCAAGGAGGATTCAATACGCACAGTTTCTATTGAAAATTCATAGTTACCGGTCCATATTGAAGTTAAATGTCGATGAAATACAAAATTCGGATATGAATGATGAATCTCGATACAAACTACTTATTAAATTGAAATTTATGAAAAATACTAGGATACCTGATAATCTGTGGCGATGTTTCTATCTAAACAACATCCTCTTGGAATTTTATAAACTCGACACGGTTGAAATTATATTAATTCACTTCACATAATAATCACATTAGAGCAATAAGACACTGAATGTATTCAGAACTTCACATAATGTTAACAGTTTGTTCAGAGACTTTGGTTTGTTATTGTTTAACGTTGGCCTCCAGATAACCATACTTCGGTTTTCACTCTACGCATGCGTGGTAAAATTTGGCGGCAAAGTCGATTTATGATGGAAACGGCAGAATTCATAGATATTTATACCACGGTACACAAATGTATCGTGATTTATACTATGTTTCGTAAAAAATCCTTAACCTTAATGAAAAGATCAGCAAGCTGACAACATCTTCTTGAAATTTCTGTGCAAAAACTCACAGAATCGATACAAATTAGATTAGGTTAGGTTGTTTAATAATAAATCTGAATGAAAAGTCTCTCTTCATGATATTGTTTGGGAATTTCGAGGAAAATATGAACAAGTTATTAGTGCTTACAAACTAATCTGCAGAAAAATCGAAGAAGGAACTTATTTTGGTGGAATAAATGTGACTTTTTAGTTGCAGATATAATCCGATGAAACTAACTGTTTTTGTTGAAATTATCGTGTTTGCAACATTTTTATTCCAATATGGTTAGTACTTGACTACTTGAGTATTCCCTAAATTGGGCCTAAATGTATAAACTCAATTTCTATCGAGAAATATGAACTTTGAATCAATTCCACACTATCATTTCAGGGACGTATTTAGCCCAATGTTTTTTTTTTCAAATGGCTATATCTTTTTAACAGAGCCGAATTCGGAAAAATGGAAAGTGAAAAAAAAGGTTTATTTTGGCCTCAAGAATCTTCAGTTGAAATATATGTACAAGTCAAAGACTCACCCTGTATATAGAAACATCACCACAGATTATTTAGTGCTAAGTATCATTTTATTATTAATTTCAACTCGATACATGGTTTGTATCGTGATTCAGCTCATATTTCTGAATTTGGTATGTCGTTGACATTTATTTTTGATCTTTCAAACGGAACCGACTTTCGAAAAATGGTATAAGAAAAAAGTGTTTCGTTTGGTGAGAGGAATCTACAGTTGAAACATATGTACAATCTAAGACTGACCCCGTATGATTGGTCTCACAATCATGACGAACATCCATCCATATTTTAGTGAATAATGAATAGAGTCGTTCAACAGTATGGGGAATTTTTTGGTACTTCGACAAATAATAATACAGCAAAGCCTTAGTATGCTTTAGAGCATACTCGAAAACTAAAAATTTTAGAGGATAAGTGATTAGAAGAATTTTGGTATGCCTGGCCAGAAAAATGTAAAGTACGGTATTTTTGAGATACAATCAGATATTGTTCTATTTGATGTTGTTCTGGAGATCTCTTTTCGAGAACATCAAAAATGACAACATTTAATTAAATTAATTGATTAAAATTACCCCAGTCCGGATACATGAATATTGAGCACCTGTCACGACTAAATATCCCACGAAAAAAAAACTAAATGGTGATCCAACATTCAAGAATTAAAACTTCTTCATCAATTGTTCAACAGCAATTTGTATGTTGTCAATCAATATAAGATTGACATCTGATATTTGAATGATTGACAGCTTATTTATTTTCTGACCTCAAGCGTATATTCCACAACACCACGTTGCCAGATTTGGCAAATATTCCCTAAATTGGGGAAATATCATTTGAATATTTCTTTCAACGTTAAACCTTATAACTGAATACATAAATTGCACGAGAAGATATACACGGTTATTGTCAGTAAATTTATTCGTTCATTATTTCAACAAATTGAAAATACGTAATTTATACTTTCTGAAGAAAAGAGTAGCTTTCATTGGAATATTAAAAACGATTTGGAAAACTTATCTTACGGTTGGGATTTGGAAAGATTAAATCACTCAGCAGGGAACGTAGAATGTGGATACATTGCTGAGATTTATTTGAAATACACTGCACAAAAAAATTAACGCACATTATGGAAATCTCAAATTTATTCTACAACTGAAGGTGTTCTCAATGATAATTATTTTTTATCAGAATTATGCATGCATATGTTATCCACTTTCAACGTTTTTCTTCAATACAGATGTTTTCTCCCAGCAGGAATAAAAAAGATGATATTATCAGATTTTGAATGTATTGGCTCCATTCTAAAATCAGTTGTTCTCGATCAATTCTAGTGATCAATAGTTTTTCTTTCGTTTAATTTTCTACACTCGATCGCTATGCAACGTGAAACACACAATTTGACCCAAGAGGAATGTGCCCAAGCGGTAGTTTTGCGAGAAGAAGGGTGGACATACACAAGAATTGCAGAAAGGTTTGGAGTTTCCCATACAAGTGTGTCCAGAACGTTGCAGCGATTCAGGGAGACAGGTATGAATGTCCGAAGACCAGGACAGTGTATAGACCACGGGTAACAACTGCCATTCAAGAACGTTACTTGAGAGTTTCTTCGTTGAGACAACGGTTGGCAACCGCTCGCCTCCTTCAAAATCAGCTTGAGCAAACTCATGAGGTGCAAATTAGCACTCAGACAATAAGAAATCGCCTCAGATAATATGATTTAAGGCCTCGTGTCGCGGCAAGAGGCCCAGCTCTTACCCCAGCCCATCGAAGGGCGCGTTTGGATTTTGCGATAGAGCATATCCATTGGGAAGAGGCCGATTGGGAAAGAGTTCTCTTCACAGATGAGTCTAGATTCTGCCTCTACCATTGTGATCGACGTTCCCTTGTATACAGACGTCCACATGAAAGATATGCTCAGTGCAATTTCCTGAATACTAGTGGTTTCGGGGGAGGATCGATTATGGTATGGGGTGGAATATCTTTGACTACTCGCACAGACCTAGTGGTCGTTGATAATGGAGCTATGAATGCTGGTAAGTATATAAGGAACATTCTTGAAGAGCATGTAGTGCCATTTGCCCCCTACATTGGTGAAAATTTCATTTTTATGGACGATAATGCCAGACCCTATCGTGCGCGCATCGTTCAGGAGTACCTTGAAGAGGTTGAAGTCTCTCGAATGGAATGGCCAGCAAGAAGTCCAGATCTCAATCCGATTGAGCAGGTTTGGGACAACCTCAATATAAGGCTGAGAAGTTCAGAAAATCATCATTTTGAGTAAGAACCGTCGTTGCCGAGCTGTAATTACCGCAAGGGGTGGAAATACCAAGTATTAATCTACTCATTCACCAAGTATTAAATCAGCATTTCAGTAATTTGAAAATTGTTCATTTCTCTTCCTTCACATAAGATTCGGTGATATCCTGAATTTTTCTCCCATTTAATGTGTCTTGTTTCGTTCAAAACCTTCCCGAGAGAACATAAAAAATAAGTTATAAAGTCAATGTAGAGTTAACTTTCATTAAAATTGAGATTTTCAGAATGTGCGTTAATTTTTTTGCACAGTGTATGTGAATATTTCCCAGCGACCACTCAGTAATTAACATTTTTTGAAATCGATTCAATTTCTCCACAAACTTCACATCTTCAAAAAATACCTCAGAAAGGAATCCCACTGAGAAAAATCTGGCAACAGTGCATCTTATTACTCAATCCCATACGGGCTCACATCACACGTGCAAAGACCACTTCTATCCATCTACAGTTCTTAGATTGTCAAATAACAATAAGAAACGGCGCTAAGATATAGTTTCCGAATGTAAATCCAACGAATAATTTCGATAACATTCGAGTCTTGGTGTTCATAAATCTCTCTGATCGTGGGGTGCCATTTTATTATACGACTACTTTATGTGGACGCCATATTACCGTGAACGACGTACGTCTAGAAGTCGACTTGAGGAATTTGGTGGTCGTTAATTGGCTTAATGAATATTAATGAAGAACAGGGTGCTAGAAATAGATATCAAAAGGATATAATCGAATTAGTCGAAGATTTATTGGAGCTGCGACCATTGGGAGGCTGTGGATTGTCTGGAAAGTAGATTTGAATTGGGAATGACGTCAGCAGGAGATCGTTTTTTTATTCAGAATATTATATGGCCTCTACTAAAGGTTTGTTCAATTCTGATAGAAATTTTACAATTTTCTTATTTGATAGGAACGCACCCTTGCGGTCGCCGATCACAACGAGTAGAAAAACTAATCCGATAGAGGCGCCACCGTGCATTTCATGAAATATTCCATTAAATTGAATGAATTATGAATGAAATGTACAATGGCGCTCTCTATCCGAGAATCGCTAAACTATAAAATTGGTGAATATACTCCATTCACAATTATAAAATCACAACTCTGGCCTTGGAAATTTGACACATTTCACTCTGTATCGAAGTTATGACGTTTTCCAAAATATTTTTATGTTCCAAGTCAACACTATGTTGCCCTTTCTACATTCTTAGCGTATTTCTCAGAATGTGAATTTATTCGGGAAATGAATGATTTGGAAAAGATGTGATGGACGAAAATAATTAAGGTTTATATGAATTGATAGAAAGGAGTCCTTTTCTAGTTATTTGCATGAAAAGTTCAAGAGATCACTGTTGAAATAAATTATTTTTCGCCATGGAAGAAAATTGCATTGCTTTCACATAATTTTCATATGACGACATCAATTCTTGATTCTTATCAAGAATTCATTAAAAAAAAATAAACGCAAAGATATAAGATGAATTGATGGGTAATTACAAGAATCAAGAATAATGTCAATTTTATTTTGTTGATAACTTTCTTAAAATCAATGTTGGGATATAAAACTCGGCTGCGTTTGTTCAAACAACATCTACAGAATACATTTTTCACCATCTCGACCTTTGAAAGGCGTTTCTTATAGGAGAATTAGGTCTAAGTTCCACCTCATTAACTTTTGCAAATCTGATCAGATATCGCCAAGTTTCTTAGAAAACCTGAAAAATATCATCCTAATCGACCTCTCGATGCTCCATTCGATCCATCTACTGCGATATCTGTCCAAATAACAGCTTTTTCAACGAAATTCCCGTGTACCCCTTCAACCTCGAAATGTAAACATTCGTCCTGGTCTTGAAAATCGTCCCCACGCTCCAAACTGGTGCTAAAAACAATAAACATACGTTAATCTTGGATATTCGACGAAAAACTCACCTGAAAATATCGATTAAATACCAAAAATCTGCGAACAATTTTTAAAACTAACAAAATGTGGAATATCTTCGATACTTTCACTTTGATGTAAACAAAGAAACTGGCAACGTCGTTTTGTCATTAACGATATTTTCTGTGCGCGCACTGACTTTACATCATATATTCTGTGCTTTTCATCAGGGGCACCAACTCCTGAAAACGAAACCATGACCTCCTTTGTGATTAAATAAAAGTGAATGGAGTATATGTAGGTAAAGCAGGAACTATTTCTCGCTATACGAGGATATATTGGAAAATTCTAAGCCTACTATAGAATCGAACCAAATTTCAATGTTAAATAGTATATTCTAAAACTAGTTGCAGAATGGGCTCCTATTCCAATACGAATGCGAAATTCGAAAACGAGCGACGAAGGAGCGAGTTTTTGAACGCATGAGTATTGGAATTGCATTCTGCAACGAGTATTAGACGATATTTTCTCTATTTCACTCAAATTTTGTGGAATTCAACGAAAAAATTCAAATTATAGGTCCTAGTGACTTTCATATTGTATCTTGGCAGTTGGTGTGAATGTTAGGAAATACGAAAATTGACGTTTCTAAATTGACGTCTGCTGAAATTTAAAAGGATCGGAAGTCATTGCTGACAACCACAAAACGAAAAATGTTACTGAAAACGATGCTGTAATGAATTCATTACAGCACTGTTTTTAGTACTGTAATGAACTCATTACGATACTGAAATAGACAAATATTTTATTACTCAACATATTCTCCTCTTAATTGAATACATTAATCACAGCGAACCTGCAACGTCTCTAGACCTTTCAAAAAAATGTTTCTTCTTGCTCTGCAAACCAGTCCTCCACAGCTTTTATTACCTCCTCGTTGGAAGAAAATTAAACTTTTTTTCAGTTGAGGAAAGAGATGATAGTCGGACGGAGCCAAATCTGGTGAATTCTGGTAATTCTAATCCTACACGAATTTTTTGCATGGCAATTGGCAACATGAGATTTGTGTACTGGGGCGTTGTCCTGTAACAACAAAATACCTTTGGAAAGCTTTCCGCGTCTTTTCTCTTTAATTTTTTCCCGCAGGTTGGTCAGTAATGTCGAATGGTAATCTCCATTTATTGTTCTACCCTTATCCAATAAAACAATCATGATTACTCCATGACAATCCCAAAAAACTGAAGCAAGAACTTTTCCAGCAGATTTTTGGACACGAAACTTGGGTCTTGGAGAACCAGAGTGTCGCCATTCCATGGATTGTTGCTTTGTTTCTGGATCGTAGAAATGTATCCAAGTCTCATCCATAGTAACAATTCGGTTTAAGAAGTCTACATAGTACATCGTTTTCAAATCGAGCACAGATCGAACGCGATGCTTCTACCCGTGCACCCTTTTGGTCAACATTCAAACATTTGGGGATCCATTTTGCAGAAATTTTCCTCATGTCCAAATTGACGTGAACTATATGATGAACGCGTTGGTATGAAATCTTCAGTGCTTCAGATATCCGTTTCAGTCCAATTCGGAATTCGACCGTCTGATAAAATCATGTCATGAATCGGTCATCATCTCCAATGGAAAATTTACCTCTTTTGAACCTTGCAGTCCAATTTTTCACGGTCGCATACGAAGAACATTGATGACCAAGGGTAGATTAAGCATATCTTGGTGAATCTGCTTACCTCTTAACCCTTTTAAATACACATACTTGATGATGGCTCGATACTCCTATTTTTCGATTTTTACAATTCCGGTGGACATCTTTTTTTCAATTTATTGCGTAACTCTGGTTCACTTTTTTGACGTCGAACTCTACACTGACACTTCTATTAAGTTATTGTTCGTTGATATGGTATCGCAATATTTTGTTTATGTATGGAACTGGCTTAGGATAACTAGTTATCAATACATCCTCGTATTATAGGATAATTTACCCCTGCTGAAAGATCCTGTTATAGATCTAAAATTCTACTAATTTCCTCTAAGATATCTGTCAACAAAACTATTTCGCCACGAGAATTCATATCAAGGATCCACTTCCTCGTTGCGTACCGAACTACCAGGGCAGGATGTTGCCACATTCAGATTCTCTCGAGAACTCAAATTGAATCAATTTCATCGATATTCGATACAGCTATTTCGTCGACCTGTAACCGAGACCGTACAGAGCGATCGTTTTGGCATTTAGCGAAGCATTTCGACCTTTCTCGTTTTCAAGCATAACATAATGCAATTTCTGTAACCGTAACCTTCGTGTAGTTCGTTCAATTAATAGCGATAAAGTTCAAGATTATTACATTTTGTATTCGCCAGGCAGAAAATCGACTTGCGCAATGCTTTGTGTCGAGAATTAGAACATTCCGATCGGATTTACATACTAGGTTCGTAATATACCTTCTATGTTGTAACGTTGTAACGGCGATAGGGATCTTGTAGGAAATTTTACACAAAGGTTAGCGCTGTAAATGTTTCAAAGTTCAGTATCTACAGGGGACCGATGTGTTGGAACTTGTAGTTCGATGAAGGGATTCGATATGGCCTAGAAATAGCGTGGTGAAAAGTGAAATCTATTCCTTTGCTTTCGATGTTCATTATCAGCTTTCAGGATAGAGAGATGATGGAAAAACAAGTGGCACATAAAAAATACACAATGTGAATATTATACACGAGCTCTCTTGGAGAGAAGAAATGGACTGTTGTACCAATTCTTATCGCCTCGAGAATTAATGAAAAAAATGGGCGTTTGATGGAAAATAAATACCACAAAGCAAATACTGAAGGAATGGTACTTACGGTTGTTCAGATTAAAAGTTACGTATCTGATTCTTGTCTGGTTTCATGTGGTGTTGTGCAGGGTAAAAGTTCCTATCACAGAATTCACTTCGTAAAAGGTGGCGAACTAAAGGCCGACGACGAGGAAAGTATTCGTTAAGGGCTTCGAGCTAAGCCGTGTAAAAAACAATGCGACTGAAGGCAGGTATCTTGGAAAACTGAGCAGGTATATATGCTTGTGAGATTTTTGAAACAGCCATAGAATCGCACAGAGCACAGAAAATCTCGGTCTTATTCTTAACCGAGTAAGCCCATCCTATATATAAACTTTGTGGTATATAAAATAAAAAGTATGAATTCTGAACACAATGAGTTTGTGAAGAATAATCTCTATATTGGTTGCATTTTGTAAAAAATCGATCAGTTTTAAAAAATGTTTTTTCGTCTTCGTCGGTTCTTACAGAAAAAGTAAGCGTTTTGAAGCTACAATTGGCATTTGATTATCGTACAATAAAAAGCTGCTTTAACCTGTTCATTATGTCTTGAGTGAGGTGACGTTGATATTTTCAACAGCTTAGCTGATTTGTCCTTTAGAGAAATAGCCATAAGGGTAGGGGAAGTACGTACAAAATGACATGATGGTTTTATTTCAGAGGCGTAACTTGTTGTTATTGAATAACAGTTATGTCATATTCTTTACTTATGATATTTGATCCTTCTTTATAAAATATAATCAACATTTATTAAATAAAAGTATCAAGAAACAAAATATCTATATCTCTACCCATATTATAAAGAGGAAAGATGTGTATGATTGATACGACTTGACTCAAATACTACTGGACCGATTTCAGAAATTCTTTCACCCTTAGAAAGCTACATTATCCATGAGTGACAAAGGCTATCCTTTTCACCCGAAAAATTAAGGAAACCTAAACTAAAAATCAGCCATAATCAGCTATTTTCACGTGCGCTGCAAAAACCGTAAGACTTACGTGAATACAATGTATGACAGAAATGTACCTCTTAAATATTCCTACAAAAAACCGTATACGAGGATGTATTGATATCTAGTTAGCCTAGACCAGTTCCATGCATAGACAAAATATTGCGATACCATATCAACGAACAATAACTCATTAGAAGTGTCAGTGTAGAGTTCGACGTCAAAAAAGTAAACCAGAGTTACGCAATAAATTTAAAAAGATGTCCACCGAAATTGTAAAAATTGAAAAATTGGAGTATCGAGCCATCATCAAATACCTGTATTTAAAAGGGTTAAGAGGTAAGCAGGTTTACGAAGATATGCTAAATACCCTTTGTGATCAATGTACTTCGTATGCGACCGTGAAAAATTGGACTGCAAGCGTCAAAAGAGGTCAATTTTCCATTGAAGATGATGACCGATCGGGAAGGCCAATTTCTGTGTCAGTCCCCGAAAATATCGATGCAGTTCATGACATGATTTTTTCAGACCGTCGAATTTGGCTAATACGGATATCTGAAGCACTGATGATTTCATACGAACGCGTTCATCATATGGTTCACGTCAATTTGGACATGAGAAAAATTTCTGCAAAATGGATCCCCAAATGTTTGAATGTGGACCAAAAGCGTGCAAGGGTAGAAGCATCGCGTTCGATCTGTGCTCGATGTAGACTTCTTGAACCGAATTGTTACTATGGATGAGACTTGGGTACATTTCTACGATCCAGAAACGAAGCAACAATCGATGGAATGGCGACACTCTGGTTCTCCAAGACCTAAGAAGTTGTGTCCAAAAATCTGCTGCAAAAGTTCTTGCTTCAGTTTTTCGGGATTGCCATGGAGGAATCATGATTGATTTTTTGGACAAGGGTAGAACAATAACTGGAGATTACTTTTCGACATTACTGACCACTCCACGGGAAAAAATTAAAGAGACAAGACGCGGAAAGCTATCCAAAGGTATTTTGTTTCTACAGGACAACGCCCCAGTACACAAATCTAATGTTGCCATGCAAAAAATTCGTGATTTAGGGTTAGAATTACTAGAACACCCCCCTTATTCACCATATTATCTCTTTATTCTCTTCAACTATTTATGCGCAAATACATGGAAAATCTATGATCGGAAATAAATTCGTTAACAAAATATCGTTACTGAAAAAGCGAACATTCAGGTAAGTATTATTATTATACGGGAAGACAGAGATTTTTATCTGTTCTCGTATATCATAGGTAGAATTGTATGACACCCTGTTTACATTACCTCTGCTAACACTTAGATTCGGAGCGGGAAACGCTTTTCTTCCTTTATTCAATCTGTTTCTTGTCGCCATTTCTTCACACGTACCATATGTTTAATATCATTTGATTCAGGAAAAAAAGTATGAATTGCTCTCTTTCAAAAGAATATATTTATTATGATGTAGCAACAAATGGTACCTAATAAGTGATAACAAATAATAATCATCGAAGATAATTTTATTAAAGATAGCCTGGTTGGAGGTACAGTGACTCTAACAAGACAGTGGCGACAATGGAGTGTCTCGTTTTTGATTGGTTCACGTGACCAAATCCGCCATTAAATTGCTAAATTTCTTTGTTTACATCTTGGATAAATAACCTATAGCATTCTCGAGACTCGAGCACGCTCAAATACTTATAAACTATATAAACTATATAAACTAAACGCTGCATTATCGTATTTCTCGTCCCTCGTGCGTTCGATGAGTTTAGTTATTTTGAAACTTTTGATTTCTTGTGAGTGAGTGTAATTTCGATATTAGAAACAGACATTATTCTTTTCAAAACTGTTTTAGTTCTGTGAAAAGTGTGAAATCATTTCATTATTTTGTGGAGACCGATTTCTTTTCATTGGTGAGTTACATGATGATATTATGATACTTTTCTTCATATTCAAATATGAACATCAAATATACATTGTTGAATACTGGAATTGAGGTATCAGAAAATTTATTTCATATAAGCCTTTGCACTTGTTAACAGATCATGCCAGCAATTCTGCGAAGAATGGCTTTTTAATGAAACATTTCCCCAAAGATCCATTGAGGAGGCAACAGTGGTTGATAAAAATGAAGAGGGAAAATTGGAAGCCTACGGATTATTCTTGTTTGTGTGAGGTAAGATCTTAATTTTATTCTCTGTCTGTTCTTAAGTTACAAAACATACATTTTAGGTTCATCTTGCTCCAGAAATGTGGGAGAAAACTAGAGTAGACGGAAAACGGGCTTTAAAATCCAATGCTGTACCTACTCTCTTTTTATTTACACAACCTGCGAAAGTTAGAAAATCACCAAAAATAAGAAAACCAATATCTCCAGAAGAACCAGATATTTTACATTCAGGTGAGTAATGAAACTTACGAAGGTAAATCAGGTCATAAAAAGTTACATGTATAATCATGATATTAAGAGATTTCATTTTATCCCCAGATGATATGTCATCAGAAATCCCTGATACGATCCAATGAGGATGAAAATAATCTATCTACTTCTCCGGTGGATTTGAACAAAAGTTCTTCGCCTCAGACTACTAGCGATGATACTCCAATACCAAACATAACATTGGATTCCTCCGAAAAATTAAAGAAATTAGAGAAAATGTACTTACGAGAAAAGCTCAGGGCTAGGAAGTACAAAATGCTTCTCAGAAATTGCACAAAAAAATATAATTTATGAGATGGCGAATTTGAAATTTGATATTCCAAATTGCCACAATTTAAAAGATAAAATCATTAAATGATTTATTTCCTTTCGATTGAAAATAAATTGGAAGAGGAAAAAATCACAATCGAAAAAATATAGCAGCAAGTCAGTAGCTGGTAATATACTTTGAAGTGGACTGAATTTTAATCAATGTATGTAACTACTCAAACAACATTTATATTGTCTAATTTTGTATATATATAGATATATGTATTCTATATGTAAATATTACAATATAAGTTTGAAATTTTGGTGTACTCTCTTTATTTTACAATGAATCGATATCATATCATCATATATCTTGGATAGGTATATGATAATGTATGAAGTAGTTAAGTTAGTTCACAGGTTTTCGACCAGGGGCAAGATATTCAAAACAAAGTCAAGTTGTTATTGGCTCTATATATTTTGTTACGAATTGTAACTTCTTCAGGAGCACAATTTGTAACGAATTATATAGATCCAATAACAGTTTGACTTTGATTTGAATATCTTGCCCCTGGTCGAAAGCCTGTGAAGTATCTACTTCAAATATCACAACCGTGAAACATCTAATTCATAATGTATGTACATATCTATAATGATGGACTTGGTGAATCATTAAAATAATGAAATAAATTTGTCATATTGAAAACTGTGCTTGAATATTGCTAGGATATTCTCCAGTTTTCACACTTCTGATTTTTCCTTCAAATGAAACCTTCGTTGATGGGGCAGTCCTGCAAATCTGTTGTTTATATAGAAATTTCAAATAATAAAACCTGAATTTTAAGGGATGTTATATTTCTTATACCTCTGAATAAAAAATGATTATTTCATTTTTTCTATTATCGTTTCAAACTTTCGAAACTATTACTTTCCACGAGCATTCACGTTTCGAAAGTCGTCTTTTTCCAAATTCCCATGCATATACGTGTAGAAAAAGAATAGAATGTCATTTTTCCGCACGCAAATAATGAATATAATCAAAATATATTCCAAATAAAATAGAAAGTCAAACGTCAAACTAATCAGCTGATTCTGATTTAGTCCGCCATTAAATTGCTAAATCAGAATGGGCGGGGCTTAGAGGCCCAATTGTCGCCACTGTCTTGTTAGAGTCACTGTAGTTGGAGGCACTAACGACGTTGGCGCCACCTCGTGACCGAACGGCGAACTGTGGCAGTTCATTTTCGTAGCGGAGCCTCCTCTCCAGGTATCTATGCTCCTAGGTTTATTTACTCTTCGGAGTGCTCCGCATAAACCATCCTGCGTTCATCAAGACATTCTAATACTTACGCAACGTCACTATCCACCATAAATCTCGGCCCAATTAGCCAAGAATGTCGGGCATTGTCTCCGATTTCGAGACGTAGGTACGAAACCGAGCCGTCATCGAGTCCTCACCTGAAAATGCAAAATAATCGAAATTAATCGTCAGCCAATCTTTCATTGTTATGCTAATTCGTTATTAATGATTTTGTCCGAGTTGTGTGTACGTATGTGTGTTGTTTGTATGTGAAAGGAATCGCGCATTCGAACGGACCCGAGTGGATTTGCATGTTACCGTTAGATTCCATTAGAAAAGACTTTATTGTGACACGAGGATTTCTTGTTTTATTCCCGGGCATGATCCATATATAACAGAGGAATGAGCGAGCCATAGTTGGCCTTGAATTCTGTTTTATGGTTAGCGGTACCGGCGCCTTCAGTAACATGCAAAAGTTGTGACAATCTAAAACAAAGACCATGGCACTTCCGAAACGTATTAATTTGAATCGTTTTGTATTTGTTTCTTTTGAACCAATTTAAAGATCCGCTCATGTCGTCAATCAGGTCATCATACAGGGTGAGTCTTTGACTTGTACATATATTTTAACTGAAGATTATTGAGGCCAAAAGGAACCTTTTTTTTATTTTTCCGAATTCGGCCATTTGAAGAAAAAAACATTGGGCTAAATACGTCCCTGAAATGATACTGTGGAATTGATTCAAAGGTCATATTTCTCGATAGAAATTGAGTTTATACATTTAGGCCCAATTTAGGGAATACTCAAGTAGTCAAGTACTAACCTTATTGGAATAAAAATGTTGCAAACACGATAATCTCAACAGAAACAGTTTCATCGGATTATATCTGCAACTAAAAAGCCACATTTATTCCACCAAAATAAGTTCCTTCTTCGATTTTTCTGCAGATTAGTTTGTAAACACTAATAACTTGTTCATATTTTCCTCGAAATTCCCAAACAATATCATGAAGAAAGACTTTTCATTCAGATTTATTATTGAACAACTCAACCTGATCTAATTTGTATCGATTCTGTGAATTTTTGCACAGAAATTTCAAGAAGATGTTGTCAGCTTGCTGATGTTTTCATTTAGGTTAAGGATTTTTTACGAAACATAGTATAAATCACGATTCATTTGTGTACCATGGTATAAATATCTATGAATTCTGCCGTTTCCATCATAAATCGACTTTGCCGCCAAATTTTACCACGCATGCGTAGAGCGAAAATCGAAGTATGGTTATCTGGAGGCCAACGTTAAAAAATAACAAACCAGAGTCTCTGAAGAAACTGTAAACATTATGTGAAGTTCTGAATAATCTGAATACATTCAGTGACTTATTGTTCTAATGTGATTATTATGTGAAGTGAATTAATATAATTTCAACCGTGTCGAGTTTATAAAATTCCAAGAGGATGTTGTTTAGATAGAAACATCGCCACAGATTATCAGGTATCGAATTTTTTTTATTAATTTCAATTTTATAAGTAGTTTGTATCGAGATTCATCATTCATATCCGAATTTTGTATTTCATCGACATTTAACTTCAATATGTACCGGTAACTATGAATTTTCAATAGAAACTGTGCGTATTAAATCCTCCTTGATGTTCAATTTTATCTCCACATTTGTGGGATTTTATTATTAAAATATCTCGACAAAGTTGATAAATATTGTGACAACATTGTAAACTCGTTTGAAGACCAGAGAAGGAATAATATTCGATGATATTTAATTCAGAGACGCATTCAGATTATTCTTGAAATTAATGATTTTTTCGTCAAATTTCTCCGGGTAAAATTGGAAATAACTCGGAAACGACGCGTTTTACTGAAGAAAATAGGAATACTTTTAGTTTCTTAAATGATTGATTCTTTCGAAAATATGAACCGTTTATCTTTTTAAAGTGGTTTTATGGTGTTTTAGCGTGTATTGATGAGTCGACTAAACTGTAACTATCATACTGGTAAAGATATTGAATAGGTTTCGATTGAGGAATATGCACCATGAATAGAGTAAAAACTCAACCAAAATTCAGTTCATTCGAAATAACGGTTCCGAAGACATAAACAGAAAAGTGTTTTTTCATGGATTTTCGACACCCTGTATCTCCCAAACCAAACCGAATTTTGAAAAATGGTATAGGAAAAAAGTGTTTCGTTCGATGAGAGGAATCAACAGTTAAAACATATGTACAAGTCAAAGACTCACCCTGTATACAAATCAAGATCTAAAATGTCATCATGGTCAAAAACACAACAAGAGCACAAATGCACAAATAAAATCTTATCTTCAAAGTGACACCATGAATATGAGTATTTGACATGAACCTCGGTTAAAACCAGTATTCCGATCAAAAGGTTTATCATAAGAACTGCTCAATGGAACAATATTTTCCATCAGTTAAAAACCACGTAATGGCATATAATAAAAATACCGACAACATGTTAATAAAAAAAAAAAACGAATATTTATGAAAATCAACTGGTACATAAGCTACGGGAACGATTTGAATACAAAAACTATTGAATCGATTAGCCATAAAATTCCCACAAAGGTCGAATCGAATTAATGATCACGTAAACGATATATATAATTATGTAAATCCTCCAAAAAGTTCAATCCAAAAAACACCACGGGAGAAAATAAACAATTCTAATCTTAATCAAGAAATTATTGTTGAATAACTCAATCCCTAATGAGAGGTAGCGAACCGAAATTGGATCGATCCAGTGACGGCTCGTCAGGTAGGAACCAAAAATGTTTGTACAAATTTCAATCAACTGCCCAATACGCCTTAGCATCCCACGAATCGAGTCAATGAAATTTTCAGGCATATCCTTCCATTCTTCCTGAAGGGCTTATTGATTGATTGATTGATTGATTAGCTGACGAACAAGAGACCGGGTTAGCGCTTGGCCTCTCTGTGACACTGCGACCAACTTGGGTCTATTGTATCACTCTTTCGTCAGTGGTTCCTCACGAGAATAGGTTTGTGTCCTTTATCAGGTTCAGTAGCCGGTTTATGAGGTTTTTCGGATTCATTCCCGTTTCCGGATTGATTTCTCCGAAGATTCTGTGGCGCCTTCTTCCCAGGGCGTCGCATTCAAAAATTATGTGAGAGGCTGTTTCTTCCTCTTCATCGCAGAGTCTGCAATCCACGGGTTCTCAAAGTATTCCTATGGTGTTCAGATGTTTTCTAAGGCCGCAGTGTCCCGTCAGTAGACCTACTATTATACGTGCCTTTGTTCTGTTTAGATTCAAAAAGTCAGCCGTCAAGGTTTGGCATGTATGTCCTACCATGGCTTGGCTGTGTGTTTGCCCGTCGCTCTGTTCTCAGTGTTGTCGGTGTCTCTGTTCTATCCACTCCTCAATCAGGGTGCTGCATCGGTTTCTGCTGATTCCAAGCACAGGTTCTGGCCCTGTGAATGGCGTTTCAGATGCTTGTCTTGCTACCTGGTCTGCTTTTTCGTTGCCCGCTATTCCCTTGTGACCTGGCACCCACATCAGAGTGACCTTGTTGTGTTTTGCCAGCTCCAGAAGGTCCTGGAGGCATTCCCAGACGAGTCTAGACTTTATCTGTGTCGAGTTGAGAGCGTTGATGGCGCTCTGGCTGTCAGAGAGAATGTGGATGTGTTTTCTTTGGTAGCATTAGGACATGCATACAGAAGTGTATGCATGTCCTAATGGCATGTGTTTCAGCTTGAAATATCGTGGCGTGTTTGCCGAGAGGTATTATGTAGTCCCTTCTTGGCCTCACTCCGTGTATTCCCGCTCCTGTTCCTTCATCTGTCATAGAACCGTCTGTGCACCAGACTATTTCTGCAGATGATTGTGATTCTATACTCGAGTCCCATCTGTTCCAGTCGAGCTGTGTTCTGAATGGTTTTTCGAATGAGTATAGGGGTTGCATGTAGTCTGAAATCATATCAAGCTCGGCTACGTCAGCTACATGAGTGATTCTGGTGTGCCCAGTTGTACCAGTTCTCCAGTTTTTTGTTTGGATCAGTCTGTAAGCACCCATCCTGGCCTCTCCCATTACATGTATGTCAAGGGGTGAGAGGTTAAGGATGACCTCCATAGCAGCTATTCATTGCACCCGTGATGCAGAGACGGTCAAGCCTTTGGATTTGCCCAAGGTTGATTTTTGCTTGTCTTTGATTTGTTTTTGGCCACCACAGGAGTGAGCCATTAGTGATTCTGGGTCTTATTAGGTACCGCTGTGTAAAGCCAGTGCACGGCTTTCGGTTTGAGTCCCCAAGTTTTTTCAAAAGCTCTCCTGCACATCATAAGTGTCGTTTTACTTTTGTTCGTTACATGATGTGAATGCTGAAGGGCTTAACTCAATGCATGAAAAGTTGTGGGTTTTGGCGATCGGATATTGCCCTCACTAAGTAATTCCTTACGTGCTCAATTGAACTCATGTCCGGTGATTTTGCTGGCCAGTTCATTCTCTGGATATTGTTATCTAGCTAGAGAATGTGTTGAACTCTTCGTGTGCGGTGTGGTGGGGCGTTATCACCCTGATAAATGAAATTATCCTCAAATTCGTTGTGCAGAGGAACAATGATTGGATCAATGATGTTTTCTACGTAGATGGCAGCAATCAATGTTCATTCAATGAATTTAACTTAATAATTAATCAATGAAATTTTGAATCGAAACAAGTTTTATGTGGGAGCCGCTACTGTCTCGAAGGAAAAAGCCCAACATTTAAATCCGGTGAAACTGACCAGTACGAAATTCGAAAATCGTGAACAAGAAGTGGGTTAGACTTCCCGATGGTCTACCAGAAACGATATAATTTTCCTATCGCTCCGCCAAAACATGATCGTGATACCAATTAGTGGAGTGTTTTGATCAATTTCGATTTATTATTGATTGGGCAATCTGTCCGAAATATGATTCGATTTTTGGGGGCCTGCTTTCGAAAAATGGGTGATGAATCTCGTGGATTCAATACTGTATGTTGCAAGAAAAACGTAATTCACCTCGAACTGAACAGTTATATCGCAACTTCCGCAAGCAAATTGCTTTATTTTCGTTGCGTTCGAATCGAATCTTCAACCAGACGTATTTTGACATTCATTATTTCGCAAGCTCGAATACAAACATCGTCAGAATCAACTCTCAACTTGTTAAATGTAACATGACAATTTTTTGTGTGTGTAATTTTCACTATCTTCTCACTTGAATGAAAACAATAAAACAGCAAAATATTTTTCTTTTTTAGGAAATAACAGTATTCGAAGTTTTCACGAATAAAGAGAGTTGTAATATTGAGAATATTCCATGGAAAATGCAGAGACATCCAATTTCTCATTTTGACCGGACAAAAATAGTAGCCCATTAATCCAACAAATGGTAAACATTATACCCCCTTCACTTTTATAATGTATCTCGGTTGGCCATAACATTGTGACACATTGCACCGTTCATATTTTGAAAATGTTAGGTTATAGTCATTTTTCTGTCAGATAACTAAGTAACCTTGATCTGATTGAACTTTTTCCTCTGTTAATACTGGAAATATTTCACCTATATAAACATGGTTGAAAGATTCAGTTATGCTATTTTCTTGTACGGAAATCATGATTCGAGTGTTGAAAGTTTACTGAAAAATAATGGACAGAATAGTTCGTTACTTTGTGATAGTTCATTCGAAAAAAAAATTACTCGAATAACTCAACAGAAAAACTTCTAAAAGAACAGACAGACCTATGGAATTCCCCCCTTTTCAAAATTCTCGAGAAATAAGCCTACAGAAGACATTTAATAGTATATTCTGAAACTAGTTGCAGAATGGGCTCCAGAATGCAATTCCAATACTCATGCATGAGTATTGGAATTGCATTCTGCAACGAGTATCAGACGATATTTTCTCTATTTCACTCAAATTTTGTGGAATTCGATGAAAAAATTCAAATTATAGGTCCTAGTGACTTTCATATTGTATCTTGGCAGTTGGTGTGAATGTTAGGAAATACGAAAATTGACATTTCCAAATTGACGTCTGCTGAAATTTAAAAGGATCGGAAGTCATTGCTGACAACCACAAAACGAAAAATGTAACTGAAAACGATTCTGTAATGAATTCATTACAGCACTGTTTTTAGTAAAGTAATGAACTCATTACGATACTGAAATAGAGAAATACCTCTTTGCACAACTTGAAATATTCCAGTATGAAATTGTAGTGGTACTACGGAACCAGTGTCACAGTTAAACCTATCAGCATTGGAAACGTCCCTGAGAAATAAACTGCTCCACATTAGTTAGGGATATCGACTAAAATTGCAAAAAAATATAGTTGAAATAAGATTTTTGTGATGAAAATTCATATTAATATGTTTTCAAGTTGCAAATTAATGTTAGCCTGTAGGTCTGCAACGTATACAGGGTGGTTGAGAAAAATCGAGTAAAATAACGAAATTTTATTCCCAGAGAATTCAAGCATTTTTAGACTATCAATACAATGTATGGCCTCCACGGGCATCAATAACACCTTGACATCTTCTTTGCATACTACACACGAGGTTGTTGAACATTTCTTGAGGAATTTGGTTCCATAAACAGAAGCTCTCTCAGATCATTTGAGGATTCTGGGGTAGGTTGATGATTATCTTATCTTCTTTGGAGCATATCGCATGCATGTTCTTTGCAATTCAAATCTGGTGAGTGCGTTGGTATTGGTAAATGTGGATTAAACAAGCTCCTCGCGCGCATTCTCAACTATGGCTGCACGGTGCGGTCTAGCGTTATCGTCTAGAAATTGAAAAGTTTCACCAATAGCAGCAAGAAAATTCGGCACAACATTATCAATGACATGCTCCCTATAGTGTGAGGTGGTCATATTCCCAGGACAAATGTGTAGATCTGTGCGCCCGTTGAAACATATCCCGGCCCATACCATAACACTACCCCATATCTGGATTCATCAGTGAAAAGGACACTACGCCATTGATCGTTGCAATTGATATGTTGCCTTGCCCATTCCAGTCTTTGACGCTTATGGTCACGTGTTAATGGAACTCCTCTACATGGACGTATAGAACCTAGATTCACCTCTCTCAAACGTCGTCTGATGGTTTCGATGGAAAATTGGACCCCATTTGCATTTTGAAGAGTATTCCGTAGCATTCTACACGTAGATGTAGGGTTTCTTCTCGCCGAAACGGTGATGATACGATCCTGAGCAGGTGTTGTTTTTCGTCGACCACCAAGCCTTGGTCTTTCCAACACGGAACCTGTCTCCCTGAACCTATTCCAAAGTCGATATATCACACTTTGGCTGACTTGGAGCCTTTCCGCTACATTTGTTCTATTAGATTAGTTAACTGTGTACCTATTTCTACACGTAAGAAAATTTACTGTTCACTTTGACATACTTTGTATTTCAAAATAGTGGATACTGTGTTGGGTGGTTGTCACCTGTTTGTATTCCTAATTATCTAAATAAATAAATAAATAAATAAATAAACAACCTGAGTTAGGCCACCCTGTAGCATTCCAATAGCCCTATAGCCTCAGCGTTTATTGATTTACGTCTTGGCATTTTCAGAAAACTCGTTTCGAATCGAAGCCGTTGATAAACTGACTTCATTTCAAAATAAGAGCATTCATGAAGCCAATGCAAAGAACCAAACTTCAGAAAAAAGGTGACCAGATTGACGGAATGTCTCATACTGATTTTTATTGGATCGATTCAAGTTGTTATTGAGTTTTAATAGTACATTCTAAAACTAGTTGTAGAATGGGCTCCTATTCCAATACGAATGCGAAATTCGAAAACGAGCGACGAAGGAGCGAGTTTTCGAACGCATGAGTGTTGGAATTGCATTCTGCAACGAGTATTAGACGATATTTTCTCTATTTCAGTCAAATTTCGTGAAATACTGTTGAAATTCAATGAAAAACTCATCCTAGTGACTTTTGTGTTGTATTTTGGCAGTTGGTGACTGTCACGAAATTGGCATTTCCAAATTGACGTGTGCTGAAAATTGATAGGAGCGGAAGCCAGTGCGGACAACCAAAAAACGAAAAATATAACTGAAAACAATGCTGTAATGAGTTTATTACAGCACTGTTTTTAGTACTGTAATGAACTCATTACGATACTGAAATAGAGAAATGATTTTACAGCGATTTTATCGAAGATTACATACTTTTAAAGACGATTGAATACGATATCCCTAACTCTTGTGGAGCAGTATATTTGACATTTCACGTGTACCAACCTGCGTAAGTTTCAAATCAGAAAACTCGATAAACCTAAAGATTGGCCAACCGGGATACTCTGTAAAAGTAATTGGAGTATAGGTATATTTTGGTACTTTGTCAGGTCACACCATGGCCTCGTGAAGAGTTAAAGCTCTCAGTTTCTTGGTGAAGAAATATCGGACTCTATGGTGGTAATTTTTTTTCTAGCCCCCGTAGCGAATCGATCCGAACCGTTCGCTCACGGCCAACTGGACGAGAAACAAAAGGCGATATAACGGCGAGATAAAAACGATGTCGATTTGGCATTTAATTACGTTTCGTTGGGTTAATTAACATCAACAATTTCAACAATACGTCGCCCACGCCTCATCCGGCGTTATTCTCGATTTTCATTGGTAATGAGAAATGCAAATAGAGAAAGAGGCACACCGAGAAGACAACGGAGAAATGGATCTATAAATAATAAACTTCCCACGCCGCGGCATTTCAGCTAATTGACTGTGGAGGAAAGAGAATCAATAAGTGCACGTGTGAGGCTAGAATTCGTACGGCTATCGCCATTAAAACTGTGCGCGATGAATCATAGATCGCAGGGATGGCTCGAGGGGTTCCCCAGGGGTCGGCGTGCGGTCCGAGAAATTCGACACCCGAATTATGGACGGCTCTCGAGATTTTATCTAATATTGTTTTAGTGACCGTCGAATTTAGCAGCCTTGATCATCGATAAATATGAATTTCAAATCGTTTCACGTAGAAGATATACGAATACAGGGGCTACTGGAAAAAAACTGAACTACAGAAGTATTTATTTCTCTTCTTTGAAAGCAAAAGTCTTTCAATGCATCCAAAAAATCTGCAGCAACCACAAGGAGCTGTTTAAATTTCCAATTTTTTTTGGTAAAACATAGATATAGGATAGCGAGGAGTAAATGATTGAATTTGGAGAAAACACGAAGGGTTCACAATTTTTTTGAATAACTTTATTGAAAATTTTTTGACAGTTCTAACAACAAGTCCAATTTTATGATTTTGTATCATATGGAACCATTTCAGCCAATCATGTCAACATTACATCGAAAACTACATCCAATGCAATTTTTAATCCCAATGATAACACGAAAGAGTCTTATAAAATTATATAATAGTTCCATGGCAACATCATTCCAAACAAATTTCAAAATGTCACGTTTTGGTAATGTTAAAAATATAAATGAGCTTATCAGAGAAAACATTCCCAGAAATACTTCCAATAGCCACAAATATATTTGGGGAATATTTATGGAATTTTACTACGAACTATCATACGAATTGAATGAACGCAGAAGCTTGGAAGAATTGGCGTTTATACTCAAAGATTGGGCTGTCAATATGATAAAAGAAGCCGGAACAGAATTCAAAGAAGCAACGGTAAAGACAATGTGGAATGTTTCGAGAAAACTCTTACAAGAAAAGTATTATAAGGACTACAGCATTATGATTGACCCGTTCAATAATATAATATTTAAACCAGCTAACCAGTCCGAGATGCCCGCGATGCAATCAGAAAAAAATTGCAAGCAGACCCAAGTAAACGTAAATCCAGTTCAGTTTCGTTAAATTTGTCTGAAACTAACAGAATAATATTGCTATGGGATGAAAATACTCCTGAAGGTCTTATGCGTAAATTTTATCATATTGCTGCAGTAGAACTAGCGTGGCGACGAGGAGAGGCAGTTGCTTGTTTGGTGATTTTTTTTCAAATCGAGAAGAATAACGATGGTTCTCCAACAAATCGCATTGAATACAATTCGGTATTCAGTAAAACGAGCCAAGGTGGTTCTAGAAGCTGTAAAAGCAGTAAATGGTTGGTTTCCAATAGTGAGGGACAAAGCTGCCCTGTACGTCTTTTTCATAAACTAATATCAAAACGAGGCGAAAATATTACCTCACCACGACTATTCTTGAAACCAAATCGATATTGGAAAAATGAAACTGACAAATGGTACGATAATGTACCTGTTGGAAGGAATACCATAAATAAATGGACTAAATATGCTGCCGAAGCAATTGGCTTGAATGTCAAAGACAAAAAGATAACGAATCATTCAAATAGATCAACAGCTGTCAGTCAATTAGCAAAAAAGGGTGTAGAGGAACAACAATTGCTGAAGATTACTGGTCATAGCAATCAAAATTCTATCAAACCATACCTAAAACTCGATCAAGAACACCGCAACAAGATAATAAATATTATACGTGGAAATAGATCTTCTATACAAGAGAACAGCAACGAATCTAATGTTGAGTTGAATTTTACGAATTGCACTTTCACTAATTGTACTTTCAATAAATAAATAAATGTTTTGTTGTGTTGAGTTATACATTTTTTCGGTCAAAAAAATTTCTGCCGAATATTCCTCGAACATTGATAAATGCCTCATAATTTCATAACCAATATCTCAAGCTCGTTGCTTGGTAACAGCACTCAGCCTTCGGCTTCGGGCTGTTACCAATAAACGCGAGCTTTCGATGGTCATAAAATTATCTCGTCTATTATCAAGGTCCTAGGGATATTACTACTGATTATGTGTTCACCACCATTATCTATACACTCCCCAACACGTCTCTGCATTGATGCAATAAGATGGTCTATTTCCTCTTGAGGGATACTATCCAAAGCTACCTGTACTTCATGTCTCAGAGCCGCCACAGTCCGTTAGGGCTGGGGTAAATTTCCAAGCCTTAAACCCATGATGTCCCAAACGTGCTTAATGGGCGAAACATCAGGGGATCTGGGCGGCTATGGCAAAAGATTCACATGGGTCGCTTCAAAAAAGTTCAAACAACCTTCGGCAACATGAGGTCGAGCATTATCTTGCTGAAATATTGAATTCTCGAGCCGGTTAGGGTAAGGGAGAACATATGGCTCCACTATCTCTAGAAGTTAACGCAGCGCCGTCATGTTACCCCGAATAATGACTAAAGGTGACCTACTTGCATGTGTAATAACACCCCTTACTATAACGCTCACTGTCCGGTGTACATGATGCTCAACATCAAACTGAGGTTCACGTCTTTCTCCCCGACGTCGTCTTACCCTTCTTCGACCATCAGGTGCAACCAAGGAGAATCGAGATTTATCAGAAAAGACGACCTGATGCCATTCCACATTCCAATGTTGACGTTCTGTGCACCACTGTAATCGTTGCCGGCGATGCTCAACCGTCAGAGGTAACACAAGATGAGGTCGATAACTCTGCAACCGTTCGTACAGTTACTGGATGGCCTTGTTCTCCTAACCACTCATCAGCCAAAGATCGAGTTGTCTCAAATCGGTCTCTAATGGCCATAGGTCTTAGACGTCGATCTTGAACTTCATTTGTGCCCCTTCGACGTCCGGTGCCTACTCTTCTTCGATTTTGGGCATTATCAAACCAAGCTTGACAACATCTCATAACAGTAGTTGGATTTCTGTTCGTACGGTTAGCGATTTCTCGTAATGACAACCCCGCCTTCCGTAGACCAATAATTCGACCTCTTTCAAATTCTCGCTAGCTGGCTTCGGATCTCCTCGAACAGCTGGTTTGTGGTGAAATTTAAAAAATTTGCAAAAAACGATTACAAAAAATGTTTACATGAAAGAATCTTTACTATCACTTCATCCAAATTTAAATTTTTCTCCTTGCTATCTATGTTTTACCAAAAAGAAATTAAATTCAAACGGCTCCTTCTGGATGTTGCAGTTTCTTCGTCAGTTGGTATAATTTTCTAACTATACTCCATTCACTTTTATTTAATCACATAGGAGGTTATGGTTTCGTTTTCAGGAGTTGGTGCCCCTGATGAAAAGCACAGAACATATGATGAAAAGTCAGTGCGCGCACAGAAAATATCGTTAATGACAAAACGACGTTGCCAGTTTCTTTGTTTACTTCAAAGAAAAAGTATCAAGCAGATTTTTGGTATTTAATCGATCGTTGCAGGTGAGTTTTTCGTCGAATATCCAAGATTAACGTATGTTTATTGTTTTTAGCACCAGTTTGGAGCGTGAGGACGATTTTCATGACCAGGACGAATGTTTACATTTCGAGGTTTAAGGGGTACACGGGAATTTCGTTGAAAAAGCTGTTATTTGGACAGATATCGCAGTAGATGGATCGGATGGAGCCTCGAGAAATCGATTAGGATGATATTTTTCAGGTTTTCCAAGAAATTTGGCGATATCTGAGCAGATTTGCAAAAGTTAGGTACCTCACTAATGAGGTGGAACTTAGACCTAATTCTCCTATAAGAAACGCCTTTCAAAGGTCGAGATGGTGAAAAATGTATTCTTTAGATATTTTTTGAACAAACGCAGCCGAGTTTTATATCCCAACATTGATTAAGAAAGTTATTAACAAGATAAAATTGACATTATTCTTGATTCTTGTAATTACCCATCAATTCATCTAATATCTTTGGGTTGTTTTTTTTTTAATGAATTCTTGATTAGAATCAACAATTGATGTCGTCAAGTCTCTTGAACTTTCAGTTCAAGAGGATAATAATTATGTGAAAGCAAATGTGCAAATTCAACTATAGAAAGCCGAGGGTTTTGCTTGGAGACCAAATACCTGTTGACCCTTTAATTGGCTTTGAAACCATTTTTAATGTCCGAATGGTGTTTTACTTATCTGTTTTCTTCTCATTATTCCCTTACATATCTCACTTATTTGAATTAAGGCGAAGGGATGAACCAAAGTGAAAAAAAACTGGAAAATCAATGAAATAACATTTAACTTGTTTCAGAAATTACCTTTTCCCATTCTACCTTTTCAAATAAGCGATCTATATCTTAGAGTCTACAAAACTCCCCAATCCCCCAAGCACAAAAGTGCCCATTGTCAAGTTCAGGGCCAGATCGGACGGGATTGCCACCGCATAAATCTGAAAGTCACCCCAATGACAAAAACAAGATAGCGACGGGTGTTATTCCACGGTGGCGATGCTCGATTTCCAGTTGAAATTTATTCATTAAGTTCGAGAAATCGGCATACACACCGCAATTTATCATTTCCTACCAGTTGTTATTAAGTTGTAACTTAATATGGATATTTCATTTGGCTCCGTTCGGAGATAATGGTTTGGGGACAACTCCTCCAAGCGGACTTGTCGAGTTGATGGACGCCGTTGACTTCGTTCAGGCGCACACTCTTCACAAAAAAGTAAAGGATATATGTATTAAGAAGTAAAGACATTTGTCCTATATCAGGTGTTTTTTTTAGAGTGATAGAACATAAATTGAAATAAAACACATTTAGTTTGAGATGGAGTCCATTTTTTTTTATTTGAAAGGTAATTTTATGACATTTATGTTTTGAAAAAAATTTCCAGCATATGTCCACCACGACTATAGCTTGAGAACCCGCATTCGACCAGACCAATTTTGGACCACTTTTTTCGCGTAATTCAGGCCTTATTTCAGCAATAACAGGACATAATAATATGTTCACTTCCAAAGCTATTGTCTATTGTTTTTGGTTTATCAAATACATATACTCCATTCACTTTTATTTAATCACATATGAGGTCATGGTTTCGTTTTCAGGAGTTGGTGCACCTGATGAAAAGCACAGAATATATGATGAAAAGTCAGTGCGCGCACAGAAAATATCGTTAATGACAAAACGACGTTGCCAGTTTCTTTGTTCACATCAAAGTAAAAGTATCAAAGATATTCCACATTTTGTTAGATTTACAAATTGTTCGCAGATTTTTGGTATTTAATCGATATTTGCAGGTGAGTTTTTCGTCGAATATCCAAGATTAACGTATGTTTATTGTTTTTAGCACCAGTTTGGAGCGTGAGGACGATTTTCAAGACCAGGACGAATGTTTACATTTCGAGGTTGAAGGGGTACACGGGAATTTCGTTGAAAAAGCTGTTATTTGGACAGATATCGCAGTAGATGGATCAGATGGAGCCTCGAGAGTTCGATTAGGATGATATTTTTCAGGTTTTCCAAGAAATTTGGCGATATCTGAGCAGATTTGCAAAAGTTAGGTACCTCACTAATGAGGTGGAACTTAGACCTAATTCTCCTATGAGAAACGCCTTTCAAAGGTCGAGATGGTGAAAAATGTATTCTTCTTTAGACAACATCTAAAGAACAAACGCAGCCGAGTTTTAGGTATATCCCAACATTGATTTTAAGAAAGTTATCAACAAAATAAAATTGACATTATTCTTGATTCTTGTAATTGATGTCGTCAAGTCTTGAACTTTCAGTTCAAGAGGATAATAAACATTAAATCTTCACAAGCATGCATATGAAAATTATGTGAAAGCAATGCAATTTTCTTCCATGGCGAAAAATAATAAATTTCAACAGTGATCTCTTGTACTTTTCATGCAAATAACTAGAAAAGGAATCCTTTCTATCAATTCATATAAACGTAAATTATTTTCGTCCATCACATCTTTTCCAATTCATTCATTTTCCGAATAAATTCACATTCTGAGAAATACGCTAAGAATGTAGAGAGGACAACATAGTGTTGACTTGGAACATAAAAATATTTTGAAAAACCTCATAACTTCGATACAGAGTGGAATGTGTCAAATTTCCAAGGCCAGAGTTGTGATTTTATAATTGTGAATGGCGTATATGTCACTCGACACCTGTTGCCATTCAAATTTCTTGAGCAGGATTATACAATCAAAAAATTACACCCTTTGCACTTCTTTTTGGTGGTGAGAGTCTAAATGGAGAAATTTTTTCAATCAGTTTTTTAAAGAAGGATCTAGGTAAGGTGGCGTATGAAAAAATATGGTCACCTGTGTGTCGAATAACAAAAAAACATGCCTGTTCCGAAATGATATAACTCAGTCTCCAGCATTTAATACAAAATGAATTCCAATCACAATGGGTCCAGAGCTTTTTTTCTGTATTACAAAAGGGCTACCATACTAACCATACCATAGGAGTGCGCCTAGACGAACCCACCGGCGTTTATGAATAATTTCGCGCAAAGACGGATGACCCCATCATTCTTATTCATTGACTCAAAGATGATTCCGGTGGCTGCATCAGATTACCTTAATGCCACTCTCGAGGTGGTACTCGGGTAGCCGGCGATACGTCCGGTGCTGTGTGCGGTAGGCTTCATCTGATAATGCAAATCGCTCTTTTCTGTTCGCCCTGTGAATAATCGGAGGCCAGGACCCGATTAGAACTGGTACAGGTGGTTGGATCCCGACAACATTGAGACCTCTGCGGCGTATCTCCTTCAGGGGGCCAAGGGGAACACTTGGAAGCTCACTCTCACTTTCGTACGTCTCCTGGTTTCGATTTCGTTCGGTTTCGAGGAATCGTGTCAGTGGGACTTCGTGACGGAGGGTCGGTTAGTGGTCCAGCTTCGAAGGCCAATTTTATAGTTTATAGTTGAAGATGGTTTGCAGAATTGTCAGGGAGGTTTTAGGAAAAATAGGAATTGTTCTGATCAGGTTCTTAGTCTCACTACTTTCATCGAATCAGGTTTTGATAAGAAATTAAAAACAGGAACAGCATTCGTCGACTTATCATCGGCTTATGATACTGTTTGGAAAGATGGTTTAATTTTCAAACTTCTTAAGCATTTGAAATGTGGGAAAATGGTTGGTTTAATTGAAAATATGTTGACGGATAGGAGACTTCGTGTTTTTATTGATGGTGATAGTAGTAGTTTCAAGACATTGAACAACGGACTTCCCCAAGGATCGGTGTTGTCACCTCTTCTTTTTAATTTATATTTGAGTGATATTCCTGATACTTCCTCCGAGAAATTTATCTATGCAGATGATATTGCTCTTGCCTTCCGTCATTCTGATTTCAACATTCTTGAGAATACTTTAACTGAAGATTTAGAAATTTTGAGGAACTATTTTCTGGAGTAACGTTTATGCCCGAGTCTCACTAAAACAGAGGTGTCGTGTTTTCATTTGAATAATCATCAAAAACATAAAACTTTGAGGGTTAGTTTCAACAATACAGTTTTAAATCATAATTTCACTCCCAAGTATCTGGGAATAAAACTAGATTCTTCTTTGACTTTTAAGGCTCATTTGGAAAGTTTACGTTTAAAGTTGAAGACGAGGAATAATATAATTCAAAAATTAGCTGGTACATCCTGGGGCGCCGATGCTACCACTCTTCGTACGGCTGCTTTAGCCTTGGTTTTTTCTGCAGCTGAATACTGCTGTTCTGTTTGGTTGAATAGTTCCCATGTCCATAAAATTGATGGGCAACTCAATATTTCTATGAGGATTATAACTGGAACCATTAAATCTACTCCATTAGCTTGGTTACCAGTTCTTTCTAATATAATACCTCCTCATATTCGTAGACAGGTTGCTGCCATGAAGTCTTGGGATAAATTTCATTCCTTTCCAAATTCATTTCCTATTATGAGTTATATGCCAGATACAAGACTGGCTAGATTGAAATCTCGAAAGCCTCTATGGATAAATAATTTTCTTTATTCTAAAAAAATCATAAAGAAATGTGGAGTTCGGAATGGACTTCATATGATTTTTTCAATAAAAGTTTAATTCTCGATCCTTCAGAGAAAGTTCCCGGTTTTCATCTGTCTAGGAAAAATTGGTGTCTTCTGAATCGTCTTAGGACAGGTCATGGACGTTGTAATAGCATGCTCTTCAAATGGAATGCCATTGATAGCCCGAGATGTGAGTGTGGGCATGAAGAGCAAACTATTGACCATTTGGTCAATAATTGTCCAATATATAAATTTTCAGATGGTTTCAACTCTATTCATTCAGTATCTGATTCATTTTTGAGATGGGTTGGTACCTTCAAAACAATTTGAATATATTAGTGGATTTTGCTTTTCCTTTTTTCTCCCTTTGGTTTTTGTTTCAGATTATTTAAAAATGCTTTGTCAACCCCTTTGAAGAAATGAAGAAAGATTTACATTCGAAGAAGATGCCCTCCAATATGAATATTTGTACACAAATCCAATATCCCAACACTTATACGGGGAGACAGAGTTTTTGCTGAGGTTTTTATCTGTGCTCTTGCATCATACGCAGAACTGTATGGTGCCCCGTTTGACATTCCTCTGCTAATACTGAGATTAGGAGCGGGGAATGGATCAATATGTTTGTTTGAATGATCTGTTCCTTGTTGCCTTTTCGAGACACATGCCATATTTGGAATCAAATCTGTACAGCTCCATTTCATAAGAATATATATATAGTTTATAGTTTGGTAAGGAGTCTACATTCTACTGAGACCTCGAGGTCTATTGTGCCTCCCATCAGAGCTGTTTTCGCAACGGCTTAATCTATAGCTCGTCCTCCAGCTCCAGAGCTCCAATGAACTCCAGTATCTGAGAGGACTTTAAGGAGGGTAGATCATCGTTGCTCCTACAATTCTCTTGTCTAAGACATTCCTTGCGCAGGCTTGCTATGGCAAGGGATTCTGTAACCAGGTGAAAAGGATTTTCCTCTTTTTCCTAACAGAATGTGGACTCTTCGGTTACTGACGAGCCCATTATCATCAAATGCAGCCTAAGGGACAATGTTCTGTGAGGAAGCCGCGGTAGGATGCGTGGTTCTTATTCTTGCTGATATCCAAGTAATTCTTGGTACTGGTGCTTCTCTTCCAGTTTCTTCCTTCTGCCATTGAGTTTAAATATACATAGAGACACAGCCTAGTTCAACGATTTGAAGCTAAACTTTGTGTAGTTCCTTCACCGGTTCATAGATGGATAAGTGTGTTTCAGAGAAGCGAAAATTTTTACCCTCGCATCTGGCGGTAAGTAGCTGAACTATAAGGCACTATTTCCGAAGCCGAATGCGATGACGATCAGGACCGGCATATGGAAATGTGGGATGTTCAGTATTTCATCACCTGATTTTTTTGATGCAATAAAACGGCAATTATCTTTGATCTTTCATGAATATAAAATACTGATGTATGAAAAAATAAAAGCATGCAATTTTTTCTTCATTCACAAGTATTTATAAATAGATTTTCTATGAATTTTTAAAAATACTTAATTTTTATAAACAGATGCTTCTGTTTCGAGATTCCTTTGTTTTTTTTTTCTGTCCCCTCTACAGCTTCACTCTAATCAGTTGTTTCAATAAATGAATCCTGTGCTTTTCAAATTCTGGAGTTAACGGATAGTTCCAATCTTCTATGAATTCATTTTTTTTTTATTTTCCTAAAATATACCTTTGAAGACATATCTTTTCTGATTTTGTGACATAATTTTCTTTATGACCAACAGCGCTTTCCTCATCAAATGTTTGAAATAGGTTGAAGGAATTCTCGAATGTATCCGATTTCGATTTGCAATATGTATATCCAATCATTACCAAGCTTATTCAAATCACCAATGAGGAGTGCTTTTTCGCACTTACCACATTTGTTTTTTTGGCGATGTTCCCCAACAAATATCCCGAGAAACTTGCGATTGAGTTGGATTCTAGTGTATTTCGGGGTTCAATTAACTCTTTATCCCTTATATACCCTCACTAGGCTCACCGTTGCCCGAATCCGCAGATGAAATGGTCGAATCTGTCCAATCAACCACATCAATGGGCCTAATTTCAGATTCTCCCATTGTACACAGGTCGAAATCATTGTCGTTTTGGCAGTTAGAATTATCGGAACATTTTTCAAGACAACCAGTCATGACCGACTGCAACCCAAATCTGAAGCATCGAGCTGAAGGGTTAGGATCATAACCCCTACGCTGTCTTATTTTGGAGAATGAATTCTCGATTGGGTCCTGGTTGAGCCGACTTTTCATCAAATATGAAAATGTTTCCTTCGTCTCCTCCCACAATTGAAGGATGCTACTGATGGTTTGTATCAAACCGTTGAAACAATAGGGAATATTTTTCCCAACTGTCCAAGACTCAATGAATTCAATTGATTACGTCAGAGTTTGTATTGCTGATGGCTGACAATTTCCCTCAAATTTTTCATTCGAATTGAGGCAGTCGAAATTTTCAGAATGAACTGAACAGTTGAATTGGCACTTCTCGACCTCAGCTCACCACTTGCAATGACTGTTCTCATAGCCGAATATAAAGTTCTGATGAAAATCTGCGTGGCCAATTTAACCTTCATTTTCTGGAAGGCGTTTGGATTTATGTGGTTTTCAGTTATCTTCAGGATAGTACGATAAAGACAAATTCTTTTCTTCGATTAAGAACGTTTCTTTTATGTACCTCCAAGAAACATTTTCACCCCTCATTTCCTACCTGGGAACACTCCTTTGGAAAATTTCATGGCTAATAGTTCATCATTATTGAATCACACCGTTTGTAACGATTTTGGACGAATCCGACCCTTCCTACGATTCATAGAACTAGAGGAAAATAAATCTCATACAGATTTCTATAAATGAGTAGTGACAAAATGGATCGGACGAATATAGTTCCTTTAGTAGCTACTATGTGCCGCCACTTAAGTAGGCAAATTGGCAAGTAAACTGCCAAAAATTTGTGCATCAAATCAATGAACTGGGTTGTGTCTAGGTACCCTTACTAAAGAGACCTTGGTGTTCTTGCCTACTTTATTATGTTTCCGTTGGCACTCCCATATCAGATTTGAGCCTATGACATAGGAGTTCAGTATTTTGGTGGCAGCTTGAATATCAGAAGGGATCACAATGTCACATCCTTGATAGTTTCTTTCGAGGTCTATGTCTACGCATTTTTTGATTGCAATCAAGGACTATTTATTGAGAGATTAATTTTTTCATAGGTACCCTTGCTTCCTGAAGGGCCTTCCAATAGACTACCTAAACATCTGCTGTCATATAAGTCTATTTAAGAGCCAGCTGTCCAAGGTCTATCTATCACATTATTATACTTACTGACAAAGAAACAGCAACACGTGTTAATGATTTTTTTGTTCATCGCGATTATCTATAATTCTATACACTCCCCAACACGTCTTGGTATTGATGCAATAAGATGGTCTATGTCTTCTTGAGGGATACTATCCCAAGCTACCTGTTCTTCATGTCTCAGAGCCTCTAAAGTCCGTGGGGGCTGGGGTAAATTTCCAAGTCTTCTACCCATGATGTCCCAAACATACTCTATGGACGAATGATGGAAGATCTCGGCGGCCATGGCAAAAGATTGAAATGGGTCGCTTAAAAAAAGTTTAAACCAACTCTGGCAATATGAGGTTGAGCATTATCTTGCTGATATATTGAATTCTCCAGCCAAGAAGGTACGGGAGAACATATGGCTACACTTTTTCTTGAAGGTAACACAGCGCTGTCATGTTTCCCCGAATAAAGACTAAAGGTGACCGACTTGCATGTCATGTACAACGCTCAACATCAAACTGAGGTTCACGTCTTTCTGCCCGATCTAAATCTGATCACTTGTTATATCTGCTGTTGATCTTCTGTAGAAAATTCATCTTAGCTTGCCTCTCCAAATCAGAGAGAGAGCCTTAGGCTACGAATGGCTTCATCACAGCTACGTACTGTTCATCTGCTTCTAGCTGGGTTTAGCAAGATGTCTTAAGGTTCTGTAATCTGTAGTTCCAGATGGAAGTGTAGTGTGATGTAGAAACCTCGAATCCATGTCATATCTCCCAGGTCAGGAAGATCGAGCTTCCCATACTCTATACCAGCGATTAAATTGATGCATGAAAATTGCTGCGTCTGACCTACAACTCGGGGGCAACCGCCGCGAAATATAATGATGCCTATACATCCTCACAAGCCGTCCATCTTAAGACTACATGACGTTACACGCGATTTCAAACCAGATGCCGGAGAGACTCGAGAAAAATTTCAAATGGGATTTTGATTAATTCTAAGCATGATTATCCCTCGAAATTTCGCTGGGATGAAGACGAGAAGTTTATGGCTGATAGAACGTGTAATTATCGAATTAACATCGTGCCAGATGTTGGGATCATGGTCCATGGAGGAAGCATTTCTATTATAATTTGAAGTTTACGTTACTTTTGGCATGACGCAATAACGAAGAGGTAAATTGAGATATATCCCTACGAAGAAGATGAACTTGTTGTTCAGGAAGAACTACACGATCGCTGCAAACATTCAACTGTCTGATCGGAGAAAGAAAACAATAAAAATCCTCACAAGCAAAGACAAGCAATAATTCTCAAGTTTTTGAAAAGAGCACAGCGAGGATAACTAAGATAACTGGAAAATAAGATGGAAAATAATGTGGTGAAACTAATGACTTAATAAAAACACTTCATTGGATACCAGGCAAAAACGAACGAAATCCAATCAGAAAGATATCCAAAGCAAAAACCCTTGGCATACAGATATGTTAATTGGTGAAACCGTTAGATCGGTTATCAATATTGATGGATAGTGTTGAATGTGGAGCTTCAAAAGTACTTCGATATGATACTACCGGTACAGTTATAACAAGACAATAAGAGAGAGAGAGAGAGATGGTGCAGTACCTTTAAGGGCAGTTTTGATTACTAGGAAGATTAATGGTAAACTAGAACACACGGTTTACAAAAAGCCAATCCACACAGACGGATATCTATAGAAGGATCAATTCGCTAAAACAGAAGATTTCATCCTAGGCTGAACATGGAGGCAGTCGAAATGTGTGACAACTGCCTTTCAAGAACGTTACTTGTGAGTTTCTTCGTTGAGACAACGGTTTGCAACCGCTCGCTTCCTTCAAAATCGGCTTGAGCAAACTCATGAGGTGCAAATTAGCACTCAGACAATAAGAAATCGCCTCAGAGAATATGATTTAAGGCATCGTGTCGCGGCAAGAGGCCCAGCTCTTACCCCAGCCCATCGAAGGGCGCGTTAGGATTTTGCGAGAGAGCATATCCCTTGGGAAGAGGCCGATTGGGGAAAGAGTTATCTTCACAGATGAGTCTAGATTCTGCCTCTACCATTGTGATCGACGTTTCCTTGTATATAGACGTCCATATGAAAGATATGCTCAGTGCAATTTCCTGAATACTACTGGTTTCGGGGGAGGATCGATTATGGTATGGGGTGGAATATCTTTGACTGCTCGCACAGACCTAGTGGTCGTTGATAATGGAGCTTTGAATGCTGATAAGTATATAAGGAACATTCTTGGAGAGCATGTAGCGCCATTTGCCCCATACATTGGTGAAAATTTCATTTTTATGGACGATAATGCCAGACCCCATCGTGCGCGCATCGTTCAGGAGTACCTTGAAGAGGTTGAAGTCTCTCGAATGGAATGGCCAGCAGGAAGTCCAGATCTCAATCCGATTGAGCAGGTTTGGGACAACCTCAATAGAAGGCTGAGAAGTTCAGAAAATCATCCAGCTACTCTTAATGACTTAGGAATCCAACTCGGACAAATCTGGGAAGGATTAGATCAGAACATTTTAAGATCACTCATTTTGAGTATGAACCGTCGTTGCCGAGCTGTAATTAACGCAAGGGGTGGAAATACCAAGTATTAAATCACTTATCAGCATTTCAGTATTTCGAAAATTGTTCATTTCTCTTCTTTCACATAAGATTCGGTGAAATCCTGAATTTTTCTTCCATTTAATGTGTCTTGTTTCGTTCAAAACCTTCCCGAGAGAACATAAAAAATTAGTTATAAAGTCAATGTAGAGTTAACTTTCATTAAAATTGAGATTTTCAGAATGTGCGTTAATTTTTTTGCGCAGTGTATTTGATTATCATAAACAGGTAATAGCAAGTCAATCTTGAGAGATAGATATATGCTATCGCGGACTTTTTTGTAGAACTGTTCAAGAGGTACATTTCTGTCATACATTGTATCCACGTAAGTCTTCTGGTTTTTGCAGCGCACATGAAAATAGCAGATTATGGCTGATTTTTCTGTAATTAATGAAGTTATATATCCTTGATTTTTTTCGGGTGAAAAGTATAGCCTATGTCACTCAGGGATAATGTAGCTTTCTAAGGGTGAAAGAATTTCTTAAATCGGTCCAATAGTTTTCGAGTCAAGTCGTAGCAAACACACAAAAGTACAAATTTCTCCTCTTTATAATATTAGTATAGATCACTAACTTGTCCCAACATCTCAAATTTTTCGATCAATTTCTGTATTGTGGTTCGATTCTTATTAATGGCGTAGTTTTTACTTGTCAAATGTCTAGAAATGACAGCTTCAAGAGTGAAGAGTGACATCTACCGAAATAACGGGCTATTCAAAATAACACCTCTTATTGAAAAACCCTCTACTTTTTCACCATTAAGCTTCTTTCTGTCTTATGATTTTAACAGTTGAGATATTTGAATGATTTGATTTTGTATCGGCATAAAACAAGATTGGAAACAGGAAACTTGCAACGTAGGTTTTACATTTCTGATGAGGATACCATAAACTTTGAGTTTAATCAAGAAACTGCGACGTGGATAATAAATAGATCACGACTTTGCTCGGAAAGTAACTGGAGATTAACTTGCAAAATTTTTTCCTCGGAATTCCTATACAGATTTTCAAATTTGCCGCCACATTTCCAGCTGCAAATCCCCATATCTTCCTCTTTCTCATTTCAATTCCTCGGATATTAGCTATGAGCAATAATCCCATTAAACGCCCATCGATGTGGGTTTAATTGTTCTCCAGTCCGTTAGCAATGTAATTATTTATTTAGAAACTTTTCGTAATTTAAATTAGCGATTAAAACTATTAGATTAACGATCCCGGTTTATTGTCAGCGTTAAACGAGCGCATTATTGTAAATCGCCTTCGAGATGATTCAGAAACTAGGGATGGACGTATGGAACGAGATCTTTTATGTGGGGCGATTAACGCCGTTGCATAAGTGGTCGTAAATATTTTATACGATTTGTTGTTCTATGGTTCTTCATTAACATAAGGAACAAGGTGATATTGGACTTGATTTACAACCGCCGCTGTTGGAACTGGTGTTTTCGATTCCAAGCAGCCGAGAAATCAGAACAGAAATTAGAAATTAGAAAATCAAATTGAAGGGTGCTCTTTATTCTTAATCTTAGAGAGCCTGCTAACAGTGTCGGTCAGGAGCATTGCATATAATAACCTTTTGAATAAAATAGGCGTTTGAGTGATTCATACCCAAATTAAAAAAAACGAAAAAGCTCTGTGATCTCGAGGTCCTTTTGTGGTTTCTGCTGAGTTCCAAACGGAAGACTGCAGGTTATACAAATTTTCAGTCGCTTAGCGAAGCGAGAAGACGAACGATGCAGGTCTTCATTTCCTCCAATCTCCTCTAGCAATTTTTTTCGGTTTCAACTTTGAAGCTACAACTCGTCTGTTTTTTCGTTGGATAACACTCGAAAGATCGCAGCGTTTTTATCGGGTGTTTGTTTTTAGAGTGAAAGAATTTTGAATTGAAATAAAACACATTTAAGTTAAGATTTAAGCCAATTTTTTTTTATTTGAGAGATATTTTTATGTCATTTTTGTTTTAAAAATAATTTCAGGCATATGTCCTCCACGACTAGCTCTGAGAAACCGCATTCGACCTAAACTTACCCTAAAACTCTTGGATTCTGTACAAAAAAAGGGCAATTCGTCTCGTCGGTGATGCCTCGCCTTCAAACTCGCTCACCTCTCTAGAACACCATAGAAGAGTAGGAGATCTGTCTCTATTTTATAAGCTTTTATTTAGTTTCACCTGTTCCGGTGTCTGTCTGTCTATCTGTCTGTAATCAAATCTTGCAAGTTAAATATGACACACGATTGATTTGAAATTTTGCAGGTGTACCTACTACCTAATTCTGGTGACAATGCATCATGAAATATTTTTTATAGAAAAAAATAAAATGGCGGCTCTAAAATGGCGGATGTATCTGGGGGTGTTTGGGTTCGAAAATGATGATACTTTTGTCAAAATTAGTAAATTCAAGATGGCCGCCACCATATGCCGGACGAGTTCTGTATTTCTGCTCCTTTTCTATTCAAAATTGATATATGGGGGTTTTCTGGGTCGGAAATTACGATTCTTCAAACTTGAGGAATTCAAGATGGCGGCTTCAAAATGGCGGATGAGTGTTGTTATGTAAGCTTGTCTTCAAAAATGTTTTTTGAGAATTAGGCTTGTTATAATAGATATTTCCATGGGCGATGATCTTCTGAATTATCAGCAATCGTTCCCCCTCTGGCAAGATAAGTCTTCACATCCTACGTGGTCACTTTAGAGACCTGCAGAACATCTCTCTTCAAAGACTCGTTCATCCAACGAACAGCGAGGCTTTGGAACACATTGCCTAGGGAGGTGTTCCTTGAGGTATATAACCTCCAGAAATTCAAGAAGAACACCAATTCCTACCTGCTTGCCCTTGGTTCTCGCACTTCTCGCGATGTTCTCTGAACATTACAGGGTATTAATTTTCGTGAGAACCACAACATAAAAAAAAGACCAATTTCAGACCTCTTTTTCTAGTAATTCAGGCCTTATTTCAGCAATTACACGATTTATGTTGGCTTCTAAAGCGTCTATTGTTTCTGGTTTATCAGCATAAACCAATGACTTGACATAAATCCCAAAGAAAATACTCCATTGGAGTTATGTGACATTGTTTGGAGGCCAATTAATTGGACCATTTATCGGAATTATGTTTTCGCCAGGTCTTTCTTTCAATAAGTCAATTGTAACGGTAGCAGCATGAGGTGTAGCACCATCTTGTTGGAACCAAAACACTTCTGAGTCAATACCATTCAAATTTTGAAACAAATACACTCAGTTGCAGGAACGTCCATTATAATTTAAAAGTGTCATTAAAATCCTAATGCCACATTAAACATGGTATTCTGTGGCAGGAAACCATGTTTAATGTGGCATTAGGATTTTAATGACACTTTTAAATTATAATGGACGTTCCTGCAACTGAGTGATAGTCACTGATCATCGATCTGTAACGAGCAACATTCACTGTTACATTAGCTCTAACATCGTTTTTTAAGAAATATGGACCGATGATGCTTCCAGCGTGTGAAGCACTCCATAGAGTGCATTTTTCAGGATGCAATGGAACTTGCAGAACTTCTTAAGGATTGATTTCACTCCATATACAGTAATTTTGCTTGTTTACTTAGCCGTTCAACCAAAAATGAGCTTCATCACTAAACACAATTTTTCGATAAAAAAGTGGATCAACTTCAAGCTGTTCTAGGGACCAATCCGCAAACAAACGACGCTTATTATGGTCAACTATCTTTAGTTCCTGACCCAGTTGGATCTTGAGTGGCTGTAGACCAAGATCTTCACGCAAAATTTTCCATGTGGTGGATGCACAGAGTCCAACTTGTTGTGAACGTCGACGAGTAGACAAATCTGAATCTTCATTAACACTATCATTTACAGCAGCGATATTTTCTTTTGTACGTACAGTTCCTTGTCTTGTTGTTGTTGTTGCATCAAGATCGAGTAGAGAAAATGTTGTCAGAAATCTATCGATAGTTCGACGAATAAGCTGCTCTTATGGACGATTATGTAAACCATAAATTTCACGAAGTGCTCTATAAGTTTGACGAATGGAACATGGAACACTGAATTTGAAAATGAATTTCAACAATTTGTAAACGTTGTTAAGTCGTGAGTCTTCTCATGATAATTTGTCAATGCTTTCTGAAGAGAAATATCAAAACAACATGGCTTCTACACTCTGTCAAATCACTGTTATCCCTATCGAAAATTCTATCACTCTAAAAAAAACCCGATATTTATGAGGTACCAATTTAGACTTGGAATATTCCATCCTGGGGAGTCCAAATGAGGACGCAACGATTTGCTGCCGATAAGGGAACTTATTGTTTGATTGTTGGAAGCTGGTGACACAGTTTTTGACACTGTTTGTCGATGATTAACGACAAATGGAGTATGTCTTCTGCGTCTTAATAACTATACTCTTGAATCTTCCTTGATCTTCAACTTGCCCCGTTCTCAGACAGAATACCTTCTGAGAGAGTCCGACCAGAAATGAAACCCGTCATAACAGTCGAGAAACGACGTCGTTTTCAGAAGGTACAGCTCGATACAGATACCGCGGAGCATACATGGCCGGCAGTAAAAAAGGACTTTCTAAAACAAAGTAAACCACCCACGACCGATCGGTCGCCATTCAAGGAGAACTCGGTAGTTGTCGACCGTTTAACTCCTTTTTCAAAACCATCATCTGGAAAGTCGAGAATTCTCTCGATGTCCGCCAGATTAGAGATAACGGAAACACATAAAATCAATTTGGTTGATTGCGACTTCCATTTCTGGTATCGAGTGATGGATTTCGTTTCTGAAGGAATCTAATGAATTGTTTTAGCGATTATTATGATTTGTGTCCTGGAAAAAACGGGTGGAGTTTCACGGAACAACTTTTAATTGCGGCGTCGATTCGATCGCTCTTCTTGATGTGTCTTCTGGTTCTGAGAAATCGAAAGTAGGTGGTCAGTAAGCCCTAAAGTCATGAAAAGCTACGATTCGGTGAATTCCTCAAGAAATCTTCATCTGATTAGTTTTCAATATCTGCTTCACTTTTGGTCGACTGTTTAGCTGATTAGTATACCGTGAAACGCCATGGCGGATGGAAAAGCATTACTTTTGTGGGAGGTTACATCGAAAATTCGAAAGATCAAAAGAAGAAAAATATCAGAAGCAATTTTTGGTGCCAACAACCAAACAGGATTGACAACAAGCATCAACGACTGATGTGGAAACTCTGAAATCGATTGGAATTAATATTACACATTATAGTCACTGCTTTTTTACCATTTATAATGAATCGTTTTTTATCGGGTGTTTTCTTTTAGAGTGATAAAATTTTCGATAGGGATAACTGTGATTTGACAGAAGGTAGAAGCCCTGTCTGGCATTTCTGTTCAGTGAGCATTGCCAAATTATCACGGAAAGACTCACGACGCAACAACGTTTAGAAATTGTTGAAATTTGTTTTCAAAATCAGTGTTATAAGGTTTGAACGAGAATAAATTCGCTATCACAAAAACGCTTATATCTTTTGAACCACTGGACCGATTTCGAAAATCAAACTCATTTTCGAATCATCTTCTAATTCTAATGTTTCTACAATAAAAAAACCAAAACTATTTTTTACAAAATTCATGCATTTTTTCTGGAATTCTTCCCATCATGCTTTTTATAGTGTTCTCAGTCACTTTCTGGGATGCTGTCTTCCACTTTTGCTTGAATTCCGCTAATTTTTTTGTTGATTTCTTAGTCTTCTTCAATTCTCTTCTTACCAGGGCCCAATATCTTCCGATTGGCAATTGGTGGATTGGCTTCTTGGGGACAAACACCACCTCAAGAGCTTCGTACCATTCCTTGGTGGCCTTGCTGTAGTGGCATAAAGCTAAATCTGGCCAAAAGATTGTTGACACATAGTGCTCACGTAAAAATGGTAAAAGTCGCTTCTTCAAGCAATCTTCGAGTCAACAGAGCCTTGGCCAACGAAAAATTTGCTCCTTTTCCCACAAGTGCAAATTGCTTGCCAAACCAGGAATTTTTTAGGAAACTTTGCTTGTTTCTTCACGCGAAATTGTTCGTCAACATCTCCACGAGAATCTCCAGTATAAAATTCCTGATCAGGAAGTTGAGAGAAATCAGCCAAGGAAAAAATTTTTCAAGAAATCTTTTCTTTGCTCTTGATTTCGCTTCTTGATTCTTCACAGCGTTCCTGTCTGGCACTTTCTGCACTTTGTATGTGCTAAGCCCACAACTCGACTTGATTTTCTGAACGGTCGACTGCGAACAACCCACTATTTGGGCCACTTTCCGTCCTGAAAGGTTAGAATTCTTCTGAAAAAGGCTGATGGCTTTCTTCAATTTTGTTGGGCTATGAAACCCCTTTTTCCTCCCGGTTCCTTCCTTGCGGTTAATTGTAAGATCTTCGTTGAAGCGCTTAACAACTCTTGATACCGTTTCCGGACGAACGCGAGCCTCTTTTGCGGTTCTTTTGAAGCTCAATTTTTGATTATTTTGAAAAAGATTCACTTTAAATTCTCGTGTTTTCACTTCGCTTGACATTTTGCGACAGAGAATTGAAATATCTATGAAGTAAATGCATCGGACTAAGCAGCTACCGCTCCGATCCATCGGCAACAGTTGAGTGACATCGGAGTTTTATGAACGACCTTTTCGCTCCATGCTCCTTCATATTATGTCAAAGCCACATGATTTGATGACGTACTCTTGTTTATTTTCCATTTTCAAATGAAACTTCAACCTATCACCATCAACAAAGTTCACGCTTTTTACATGTAGCATAAAAATAGACCGCTCGAAAAAATGACGTCCGCTCCAATGTAGCGCTCAGGTAGCATAAAGGTTCATCCGACTTTTTCACAACAGTTTGCCAACTGTTGAGTCCGATGAACGCGCCCAATGTTCCACATGTTTCTGACGTTCATAAAAAAGCTAACTATGATCAAATTTTGATTTTTTCTCAATTGGTTCAAGAGATATAGGCGTTTTTGTGATAGCGAATTTATTCTCGTTCAGTCCTTATTCGCCAAACTCAAATAGCACTTCGTGAAATTCATGGTTTACATAATCGTGCATCAGAGCAGCTTATTCGTCAAACTATCGATAGATTCCGAACAACATTTTCTCTACTCGATGCAGCAACAACAACAAGACAAAGAACTTCACGTACAGAAGTAAATATCGCTGCTGTAAGTGATAGTGTTAATGAAGATTCAGATTTGTCTATTCGTCGACGTTCACAACAAGTTGGACTGTGCATCCACCACATGAGAAATTTTACGTAAACATTTTGGTCTACATCCCATACAAGATCCAACTGATTCAAGAACTAAAGCAACTTGACCATAATAAACGTCGTTTGTTTGCTGATTGCGCCCTAGAACAGCTTGAAGTTGATCCACTTTCTTATCGAAAATTTGTGTTTGGTAATGAAGCTCATTTCTGGTTGAACGGCTATGTAGACAAGCAAAATTGCTGTATATGGAGTGAAAACAATCCTCAAGGAGTTGTGCAGGTTCCATTGCATCCTGAACAATGCACTGTATGGTGTGCTTTACACGCTAGAGGCATCATCGGTCCATATTTCTTTGAAAACGATGCTGGAGCTAATGTTACACTGAATGGTGCTCGTTACAGATCAATCGAGAGATCAATGTTTGTTTGTTTCAAAATTTGAATGGTAGCGACCCAGAAGTGTTTTGGTTTCAACAAGATGATGCTACACCTCATGCTGCTACCGTAACGATTGATTTATTGGACGAAATATTTGGCGGTAACATTTTCTCGAGAAATGGTTCAATAAATTGGTCTTCAAGATCATGCGACATAAATCCATTGGATTATTTTCTTTGGGGCTATGTCAAGTCATTTTGGTTTATGCCGATAAACCAGAAACAAAAGACGCTTTGGAAGTTAACATAACTGGTATTATTGCTGAAATAAGGCCTGAATTTCTCGAGAAAGAGATCCAAAATTGGTCTGGGAGAATGCGGAAAATTATTTCTAAAATATGACGAAAATGATTTCTACAACATATATAGTTATATAGTTATAGTGAAAAGGGGTTACAGTCCACTGCGACCTTAAGGTCTATTGTGCCCCCTGACAGAGCTGTCATCATCGCGCCTCCTACAGCTCGCCCTCCAGTTCCAGAGATTTGATGAAATCCAGTATCTGGGACGGCTTCAAGGAGGATAACTCCCCACTTCTACAAGTTTCTTGTCCAAAGCTATCTTTCCTTTGGCTTACAATGGCATAGCATTCCGTAACCAGGTGAATAGGAGTTTCTTCCTCCTCCCCACAGAATCTACACTCATCAGTGTCCGATAAACCCATTCTCAACAGATGCTTCTTTAGGCGACAATGTCCTGTGAGAAAGCCAGTAAGTAGGTGAAGTTGGTTTTTACTGAGATCCAGATATTTTTTTAGGATCTAGCAGTTTCAAAGTTCCGGAGGAACTTTTTAGAGTGATCCATTCCTGGGAGATTCCGCCAAAGTTTTTCTCTTTCGGTTTTCTCCTTCAGCATAAATTCTTTCTTATAGGTGCATTTTCCTATACCACAGAAGGGTTCTGGGCCAGTGAGTGGCGTCTGTGCGCCCTTTCTGGCCAGTTTATTGGCCTCTTCGTTTCCTACGATTCCCGAATGACCGGGAACCCAGATTAAAAAGACCTTATTCTTCTTGCCTACCTCATTGAGTTTGTTTCGGCACTCCCAAATCAGCTTTGAGTCAATGACGTAGGAGCTCAGTGCTTTAATAGCAGCTTGACTATCTGTATGAATAGCTATATCGCACTTCTGATAGTTTCTTTCTAGATGTATATCTAGACATCTTCCGATTGCAAGTATTTCCGTTTGAAGGACGCCTAGCGATAGTGCACACTTGGTACTTGTCCCATAAATCCCAGCGCCAGCTCCTGTAGCGGTTTTAGAACCATCAGTATACCATTTCATTGTATTTTCTTTGAGATTGTAGTTGGTGTATTCCCTTTCCCAATCTTCTCTTTTACTTAGCATTGTACTGAAGTTCTTCTCAGTGCTTACTTTCTTGATCATTACATCGCTAGGAAGGTTTGCAGATGAGGTGTAGTCATTCAGAGAGGACCAAGCTCTCTGAAACCTGACTCTCTCATTGCCTGCTCCTTCTTTAGATACTCTGAGAATGGCCTCACCATACTTGACATAAAATTATCTTTCAAATTAAGAAAATTTTGCTTCGAATCCTAATTTAAATGTGTTTTATTTCCATTTAAAGTTGAATCACTCTAAAAAAAACACGATAGGTACATATAGTGGTAGGCATTTTGAATAAACCTTTGTGATCTCACCATCGCATGTTTTTCATATAGAATTTCATTATGGTACTAAGTATCATAATAAGCTTCCTTATGTCATCAAAATTGAGTGACATTCAGTTGTCATTATACCAGATAAAATGAGTATTGAAAAAAATTCCTGATATCATCCACACACACCTCACACGCTACCCCCACCATCAAAAATTTGCAATGAGTCCATTACAAGATCATTCCATGCCACACAACAATACAATTAAAAGAAGAAAAGCAATTACATTGCGTCGTTATCCTTCATTTCCGCATAAAATCTCCATACATTAACTTATACCCCTTAAAAATCGAAAATAATGACATGCTAAACTGAATACATACTCCATACCGACAGGCTAAAAATGCATCTTCGCTAAGAATTATCGAGAAAATAATAGCAAATAATTGTCCATTGCTCACGTCTGGCATCGTGGCAATTATACATAGAAGTGAGTTCGGAAAAAACGGCGATATCTCGGGATGCATTCACCTATTAACTTTCTTTGTCTCGGATAAATCCCTTGGGTGAAATAATGAGTGGTTCTGATACAGAGGGGGTGTTGCACAATGAGAAAATATCACAACAATAGGTTAAATATCTCCAGGCGCCAGCATTGTGTAGGCGTGAAATATACGATTGTTAAATTCTGAGAATGAGCTTGATTATATATCACTTTTAGAGGAGTTCTCGTTTCTTTTTCTATCCGGTGTTGTCCTCTGGTGGTAGATGCTTGCATGATGTAGTGCAGGAAGAGATCTCTGCATGATAGTATCTCATACTGCATTTCGTTACTGTGTGTACGACTAGAAATCGTCCACCGATGTCTGATGTGAACTCTGCTTTAGGCGGTAGATAACAGACGAAATATTCGATAAATGCCGATTGAGAAATCATTAAGTGGTGTAAACTCCTCATTAGGCTCAAGATGTGGAACGCCTCTAGATTTATAGTTTTCAATTATGACTTACAACTTACGAGGATATATTGAAAAATTCTTAGCCTGCTATAGAACCAAATTAAATTTCATAGTCAAAATATTTTCTCCTCTTAATTGAATACATTTATTACAGCGAACCTGAAACGTCTCTAGACCTTTCAAAAAAAATGTTTCTTCTTGCTCTGCAAACCAGTCCTCCACAGCTTTCATTACCTCCTCGTTGGAAGAAAATTTACGACCTGTAAAACTTTTTTTTAATTGAGGAAGAAGATGATAGTCGGACGGAGCCAAATCTGGTGAATAAGGGGGGTGTTCTAGTAATTCTAACCCTAAATCACGATTTTTTTGCATGGCAACATGACATTTGTGTACTGGGGCGTTGTCCTGTAAAAACAAAATACCTTTGGATAGCTTTCCGCGTCTTTTCTCTTCAATTTTTTCCGGTAGAGTGGTCAGAAATGTCGAATCGTATAATCTCCAGTTATTGTTCTACCTTCATCCAAAGAATCGATCATGAATACTCCATGGGAATCCCAAAAAACTGATGCAAGAACTTTTCCAGCAGATTTTTGGACACGAAACTTCTTAGGTCTTGAAGAACCAGAGTGTCGCCATTCCATCGATTGTTGCTTTGTTTCTGGATCGTAGAAATGTACCCAAGTCTCGTCCATAGTAACAATTCGGTTCAAGAAGTCTACATCGTTTTCAAATCGAGCACAGATCGAACGCGATGCTTCTACCCTTGCACGCTTTTGGTCAACATTCAAACATTTGGGGATGCATTTTGCAGACATTTTTCTCATGTCCAAATTGACGTGAACTTTATGATGAACGCGTTCGTATGAAATCTTCAGTGCTTCAGATATCCGTTTTAGCCCAATTCGACGGTCTGATAAAATCATGTCATGAACTGCATCGATATTTTCGGGGGCTGACACAGAAACTGACCTTCCCGATCGGTCATCATCTTCAATGGAAAATTGTCCTCTTTTGAAGCTTGCGGTCCAATTTTTCACGGTCGCATACGAAGGACATTGATCACCAAGGGTATTAAGCATATCTTCGTAAATCTGCTCACCTCCGAACCCTTTTAAATATAGTTATCTCAATATGGATGTGTTCCATTTCTCAACGGGACTTGGTAGGAAATGGTACGAAAATCTGATAAATTAGTTCAGGTTTCTAGAAAAACCCAAAAGATCCTTCTGTCTCAAACACATCAAAATATTAATATACTAACAAGCATATTCATGTTCATGTTCATGACTACGATACACGACAAAATTCATGTATCAGGCAAGATTATTTTAGGTTGAAGAAATCACAACAAAGACCAGATTACTGTGCAACTGCCCTGTATAACAGGTTACCTAGTTGGATAAGAAGTCTAACACAGACTGAATTCAAGAGGAGGTTGAAAGCGATACTGGTAGATAATGTTTCTTATTCATTAGATGAATTTCGAAAGTTCAATATTGGTAGTCATTGATGTATGATATGATAGTCTCATTTTGTCGTTAAAATTTTCACACTCTTTTAGTGTGGTTTTATACATGTTTTGTATTATTATACATTTTATTACATGTTTATGTTTAATTTATTATTTTAGATATACATTATGTGTTCGCTATTTTAGATTTACATTATGTGTTTGATATTTTGGATATACTTATATTGTGTTATGACCTGTGTAAGCAATTATGTTTTTGCATTAGCACCAATAAACTCTCTCTCTCTCTCTATTTAATTAACCACAATGAAGTCTAGAACAAAGTACCACATTTCTGAAGTTTGAACAATTTTGCCATTTAAAAACATTTATCCAGAGTCCTTGTCTCTTTTACGATGATCCACAAACCTCATGTTTGAGCTTATTGCAGATTGAATTAAAAAATTACAAAAACTTTACGCAATCAACACCATAGACTTGATTAAAATAGTTTTTCAGTAAATTTTTCAGTATATGTATAGGGTGGGCAAAATTGGTGCTACATGAACATGTATGACATATGATACATTTCTGAAACGGGAAAAAATGGCGATTCTTTCTAAGTAATTTCAAACTACTGTTTCCTTAAGAAAACTTTGTGTTATAACTCAGCAAACAAACCTCTTAGAAAAAATCAGAGTACGCCACTGGATTGCTATCAGAAAAGTGCCTGTATAATGTTTTTATTTCAACATCCTAGCATAAACAGAAACGGAGATAATGAACAAAGTTGAAATCGACAAATTTCAATTTTGGCCTATAATTCGGAAACGAAAGAAGATAGAGGAATGCAGTTGATGGCATTATCAGTTTCTCGAATCTCCTCGGGTTAAAAAGTTTTAGTTTATGTAGCACCAATTTTGCCCACCAAGTACATCACATCTACTCCCATATAATATATCGTGGTAACTTTGGAGACCTGCAGAACATCTCTCTTCAAAGACTCGTTCATCCAACGAACAGCGAGGCTTTGGAACACATTGCCTAGGGAGGTGTTCCCCGAGACATATAACCTCCAGAAATTCAAGAAGAACACCAATTCCTACCTGCTTGCCCTTGGTTCTCACGATGTTCTCTGAACATTACAGGATATTCCTTTTCGTGAAAACCACAACATTGAAAAAAAATCCATCATTCAACTGATTTCGATCTGCAATAGTCCCTATAAACCAATAGTGTGGGGTAATAATTACTCACGCCTATAACTCACTCTAATACAAATAGGAAACATGTAGCTTACGAAATGAATAAAAAAGTCGGTTCAATGGGAAACTCTATTTCAGACATCAAGGTAACGTTTTTGCCATCCATTTCTACATTTTCTTAGGTCTGAATATCCAAAAATTGCATTTGGAAAACGTGAATTTTTGACGTTTTCTACGGTATTCGATATCGATTCGATTTTCGACCACATAAATCGCTTTTGACAACTGTTGTCAATTTTGAAAAATCAGATTAAATCGAATTTTACTGAAGAAGTCGAAGATAAAGTATAGTGTCACTTCGCGATAATGGTCATAACACACTTGATGAATTACACCACTCGCCTGACGGCTCGGGCTGCAAAATTCATCTGCGTGTGTTATGACTTACATTACCGCTCATTGAAGAATATACTATTTCACTCAAAGTTCCTAGAAATAATTGGATGGGGTTATTTTATCCCACAAATTATTCTCGATCTAGAGTTCGAAAAGTTCATTCCGTGAATAGAAGGGATCTTATTACTTATTTAGCAATAACGAGGATCGGAGAAGACGGAGAGGATAGATCGAATTATCGGCCGCAAAAGGAGCAAGTGGGGAATGAAGTACAGCCAACAGATCATTGCTGATACCTTGATAAAAACAGGCCAGGGCCCCTTCCAATATTTCATATTAGATCACAATATTTCATCATGGTAAATCTTATAATATTATGAATTGAGAAACTTCCGTGAGAAAATCCCTATCCAAGGAAACCCCGACAAATATTTCATTCAAGATTATGTTAATCCATTTCTCTGCTTGTACACACCACGTCGTTCCCCTTGAATATCGATTTAAGTTTTTCCATTCTTGTTCGCTCTAATTCAATTACGGTTTTTTTCGTCGAAACCAACAAGTATCCGTATCCATCCCGTCAGCATTCGACCATTAATATTCAGAATCCGATTTTTCATCACCTGCTTATGCTATTTATCAATCTCTTGACAAACTCACCGGTATTCCCTTATATGGAATTCCTTGTTGCATTATGTTCGATGTTGAAACGAAACGTTTCATCGGCATTGAGGGCATTGAGGCCGATCTGGCTTGTTCAAACGGATGATTGCTAGGTGTCATTCAAATTGAAATGGCGCAGTTCATTATGGAAGAGATCAAAGTTGATGGAACACGAGAGTGAGAGGTGTCTCGATGTAGTTTTCGAAGGCGTCATTTTATTACATTGTGTTCGAGCAATAAGCACTAAAGTTCATTTATTCAGGGTCAGGAGTAATGAGTAATAAATCTGCGTGAAAAGGGAATTCATATTAATTGACAATAGTGCTTATTTGTATCTCCAAGGTACAAAGTTATTTTATTAATCCAAAACATTCAGATGGCAATATCTCCTAAATCTGCGGCCGGATACGGCCCATTTACCAATATGATCATTGTCAAACTACATTGTTTCCCTTTCATTCAATTTTACTTTTATAAACCAAGGATTTTTGCTTTGAGGGTCGAATAAGGTAGTTGGACTTGGACCTTGTTCGTTTTCCCCCACAAGTGGCTCGAACCAAAAGATAGCATCAGCAGCAAGTTAATATTTTTTGTCTTCATTTCTAACGCAAAAATAGAATATTGTATATATACTCCATTCACTTTTATTTAATCACAAAGGAGGTCATGGTTTCGTTTTCAGGAGTTGGTGCCCCTGATAAAAAATCTGTGCGCGTACAGAGAATATCCTTAATGACAAATCGACGTTGCCAGTTTCTTTGTTTACATCAAAGTAAAAGTATCAAAGATATTTTTCATGGGTACAAACGGCAGATTTGAATTGGACCAAAAATCGATTTATAAGCATAAATAAAGCAAAACTAAGTACTAATCGTCTTTTTCACACTTGATAACGAAGTTTTTTTAGGTATCTGGCCGTTGGGAAAGATTTCAAACGAAATTCCGGTCCTCCAGAAGTTTGGTTAGTTTCGGTATCGTTTTTGGTGCTCAAAATTCATTTGGAAGGTGTAAACAAAAAAGGCCTCCTTATACGATCTTCTCACGAAAGCGACCGGAAAATATGGTTCAGGTAGGATTTTCGAGGAATTATGAGGAAAGAACTTGCAGAATGAAATTGCACGATTTTTGTAAGTAAACGGGTTTTGGATGGCCATTGTCGGTCTCTAAATGATTATTGTTGATCGTATTCATGTTTCAGAAAAAAAACCACTTCGTAAAAGCCCATTTTGAAGAAATTTGTGTACGTAACATTCAACAGAAGGTATTTGCTCTTAATCGAAAGAATATATTATATCTAGTGCTACTTCTTTCAAAAGAGACACAAGCTTTTAATGCTGTGAGGGCCCTATAATGTGGAGGAGTTTGTGTCTTATTTTAGAACAGGTGAATGATAAATGTGATTGTGAAGCATATTATGTTTGACCTTTTCCATTTTATTTGTACAAACCTACTGTGGTTGTAATGCATGAATATTTTTTCAACTAATAAATTACTCTACAGTCAGAATATTTTAGGGGAAGTATGCCTATGATGGCACCTTGCCTATGATGGCACACCATGAAGAAGTCTGTTAATATCAACTGAATAAACTTATGTTCACTGAGGTTGTTCGCCAGATAGTATTAATGAGAGGTATTCGTAGTTACAACTTAATACGTGGCATTTTGTGTCTTTTATAACAGTTCAATTATTTTGGTAAGTGTTGATGTATGATAATTATCTCCTTTATTTTCATATTATTAAGATGTTTCACAACTTTGTGTTAAAAAAATTTTACTTTCCTTTGAATGCCTTATAACAATGCTGTAAGTGTGAAGTTTGAGGTAATGTCGTATTGTAATTGCCTTCTGCGGTTGGTTGAAAGATATTTGACATTTATGCCTATGATGGCATAGTCGAAGTGTTCCTATGATAGCAATATAGGACAAAAGTGGTTCATCACATTGAATATTCTTTTTTTCTAAATCAACTTTATGACAACAAGAAGCAAGAGGCAACTTTGGAAAGAGGAAGATATGGAGGCAGCGCTAAATGCTGTGAAAAAAAATAATATTAAGATATCTAATAATATGAATGTCTAAGAATTTAAATTTAGTTTTATGTTTTGTTACACTCTTACGTGCAGGTATACTCATCTGTTGACCTCTCAATTTCATTTTTATGCGATGAGAGTGCAATTTTTTTTCAATAAACCAATTCAATAATAAGTTTCTTTTCATTTTCAGTCATATGCCATCATAGGACATATGTGCGCCTATGATGGCACCCTTGGCCAAATTTTGAAAAGTGCTATCATTCATTTCCTTCAAAATTTATACTGAAAATATACTCAAGAATGCATACTACATATGAGCATAAGTAAATCTATGAAATCGATTATCCAAAAAAATTTTCTTCCAATGAGATATGTGGATAATTCGTTAAGGGTGCCAACATAGGCACACTTCCCCTACTCCTTGTTCATAAGATCAAATAAATGAAATGTTTATCTTCTACTCTTATTTTTATTAAGTTAGCTATTAAGGTTATGTTCCAAGAAAAAGTTCCTCTTGCATCAAGTTGCATCAGAACTCCCTTCAACTATTTGGATTCCAATAGAGGGATATAATGTTCCATTATTCTTGATTCAACAATTGATGTCGTCAAGTCTTGAACTTTCAGTTCAAGAGGATAATAAACATTAAATCTTCACAAGCATGCATATGAAAATTATGTGAAAGCAATGCAATTTTCTTCCATGGCGAAAAATAATATATTTCAACAGTGATCTCTTGTATTTTTCATGCAAATATCTAGAAAAGGAATCCTTTCAATCAATTTATATAAACGTTAATTATTTTCGTCCATCACATCTTTTCCAATTGATTCATTTTCCGAATAAATTCACATTCTGAGAAATACGCTAAGAATGTAGAAAGGGCAACATAGTGTTGACTTGGAACATAAAAATATTTTGAAAAACGTCATAACTTCGATACAGAGTGGAATGTGTCAAATTTCCAAGGCCAGAGTTGTGATTTTATAATTGTGAATGGAGTATATATGTATGTGTCAATGGCCTAGTTGATGAAAAAAGAAGCTGGAGTCTTGTGTTTAAATAATATCCCAAAAGAATTAGGAAGTCCACAATGGCGACCTTATATTTCATCCATTGAAATTAGCTATTTGTCGCCCAAGTCCAACAACACGAGACCTCAACAATTCAATAACAATAAAGCTGTCATTGTCATGAATAATGCAGATTAACTCGAAGCGCAAGAGAGTCAAATCTCTCAAATTAATTTCTGACGAAATAGCCCCGTGGGCCATATCAACACAATATTTTTGCCCATCTATTGTTGATTCATTTCTAATTATATAATTCTGAATGTGAATCATGCGGTCATGTTCATTAGACGATCTGATGTATCTTTAATGAGTTTTATGGTAATAACGGCTTATTTGCATAGGGATCGATGGTAGAATGTGGATGGGTTTTTTGGACATTGTTCGCGTATGACCCAAATTCAAATCTTTGTATAGGATGTTCAATGAACGATTTCATTATTATATTTATTGAGATTGTCCTCATGATCTTTGTGGAGTATAGTATAATGTAATGACTTCGTTGATCTACCATAAATCATGAATTGAAATTAATGAAAAATAAAATGATATTTAGCACTAAATAATCTGTGGCGATATTTCTATCTAAACAATATCCTCTTTGAATTTTATAAGCTTGACACTACACGGTTATTTTTACATTAATTCACTGAATGTATTCACATAATCATCACGAGATCGGAGAAAATCTCCTAAAAGAATCACTTTCCTCTTCTATATATAACAACATAATTCTAGAAATGATTTGAACGTTTACGCCATTCACATCACATTGTTTTGGGTGTTTGTAAATCAATAAGTCGTAGTCCATCATGTCAACTCGCATTGCGAAGTAGCATACCTACTATTGTTTAAAGAGAAAATCAACAATCTGGCATCGTTTTCTCAAAATATCTGTGAAATATCACAGGATGGTTAGGTCATTGACCTAGAAAACATATGACCTAGGTTGATGGAGTTAGGATAGGTTAGTGAAAAAGTAATTTCTTATAATATATTTTTGGGATATCGAAGAAAATATGAACAAGTTATTATTGTTCACAAAATAATCTTCAGGAATCAAAGAAGGAACTCATTTTGGTGGGAGAAATATGGCTTTTCAATTGCAGAATTAATCGGACAAAACTAAGTGTTTTCGTTAGGAAATAACGTGTTTGAAACATTCTTATTCAAATGAGGTTAGTACTTAATTGTGTATTTTCTAAATGTATCAACTCAATTCCAATCGAGACGTATGAACTTTGCACTTTGCATCAATTTCAGAGAATCGTAGCAGGCCCCTATTTGGCCCATTTTTTTCAAATGACCATATCTTCCAATAAAGCCGAATTCGGAAAAATGGAAAATAGAAAAAAGTTACTTTGGCCTCAAGAATCTACAGTTAAAATATATGTACAAGTCAAAGACTTGTTGAGCAGTGTAAGTCGAGATTTCATATCTAAAATGATGATTTTTGATTTTAGGCAGTTGGTTAGAGTGAATGATGATCATAAGCATAGTTTGGGGAATAACAGATATTGACAAAAGCAAATTCCGATTATATCAAGCAGTTTCCCCAAAAATTCAGATATTGTAAAATTCAACTCGAAAATAGGGAGGACTAAGCTTTATTGAATGATGAATAATCCATGTACACATTAGAATTATTAATTTTAGTCCTGATGGAAAATCTGTTCTATAATATTTACTCGAGACTTTTAGATTTGAGGGGGTCAGCTTCAGTGAATGATGAGTTTTGAACATAGTTTAGAGAATTGCAGACATTGGCAAAAAAAATTCCGTTTGTTTCAAGCAGTTCCCCAAAAATTCAAATATTGTAGAACTAGATCTCTAGATGTGAGTACATTTATATTGAACAGTTATAACTCGAGAACTGGACTATTTCATCATTTCCCCGTATTTTTTCGATACGTACCATTCGAGTCTGTTTGATTAATTGTGGATTCATACAGCGTTCTCGTGTTCCATCGTTCGATGAAATATTAATGCCATTGTGCTCGTATGTTATTAAGCAACGGTGCTCGAAAAGAACTGACTCATGAACGTGCGATAATAGATGTTTGCACTGCTAAGTGTCGGTGTTGTGTTCGGTACAAGGAGAATTAGTGACCGGAACCTATTACACAGGAAAGAACAAGATAAACAGACGATAATTGAAATTTACCAACTTTTATTCCTGTTCCCTAAACGATATGCATCGCAGTTTTTCATTCCTGAGTCCACATGAATTTCTGGGATTATTACCCCAACAATGCTATTCTCTCTCAATGAAGGGAAAGCTTCTTTAGGGCGTGCTACCATTCTTACCCGGTCAAAGTGAGAAAGTGGGTTTTCTGGCATTTTCCACGGAATATTCTCAATGTTACAACTCTCGTTATTCGCTGGAGTCTCGTTTACTGCGAATACTCCTGTGTTATACGGAACAAGAAAATTTTTTGGCTGGTTTATTGTTCTCATTTAAGTGATAAGATAGTGAAGATTCCACACACAAAAAATTGTCATGATCCATGCAGCAAGTTTAAAGTTGATGGAGGGGTAGAGGAGGCAAGACTTTTGAAGATTTTTGTATCGATATTGTTGATAAATTGTTGAAAATGGAAAAAGACAGTATTGTGGAAGCATATTCCGTCGAATGCTGCTTTGCCACTCCTTTTCCGAACGAACCATGTCATTTTTTATCGTGTCATCTGCACAGACCGAATTTTCTCCAAAAATGGAGGATACTTTCGAGTGACCTACAACGCAATATCGAGGTCTGAGACAATCGGAACCTGGGAAAACGCTTCCAAATTTAATCCCATTCGTCCGTCGACGCACCAGGTAAGGCAACCCAGAAACTTATAAGGATTATATGGCCAAGATCGATATAAATAAGAATTATACGCGTTTAAAGTGTTATTATCTTTTCTCTCACATCTTAAATAGGTACCGATCACTTGGAGCATTGAATGTCACAGGCCATTTTTATTACCACCGACTTGTAATTTCAATTAGAGAATGATTTTCGATCGCGATAGGCCAACTGGACGATATTTATTGGTACCGTTTGTTTGATTCTGGTTTATGCGGCTTTTGATTTTTATTAGGTACAGTATTTTTTCACGGAGAGATAGGAATAGTCATCGGGAAAAAATTAAATAAAACAAATACTATTTTCGAAAAGCAAAAAATAAGAACAGAACAATAGTTGATAACAGTGATAAAAAAAACAGTATCTGATAAGCGGTCTTAAATAATATATAAGTTTCGATTTAAAGTCATTAAAAACTTGAAATCCAAACATCTGAAACAGAATTTTTATATACATACATACGAGGATATATTGAAAAATTATTAGCCTACTATAGAACCAAACAAAATTCCAATGTCAAAATATACAAAATATACTCTTAATTGAATACATTTATTACAGCGAACCTGCAACGTCTCTAGACCTTTCAAAAAAAATGTTTCTCCTTTCTCTGCAAACCAGTCCTCCACAGCTTTTATTACCTCTTCGTTGGATGAAAATTTACGACCTTTTAAACTTTTTTTCAGTTGAGGAAACAAATGATAGTCGGACGGAGCCAAATCTGGTGAAGAAGGGTTTTAAGGCTGTACATCACCTTCTTTGTGCCTATACTTTTTCAATGCTAATTTATATGACGAATAACTCATGAACAGTTTATCGGATTTCATTCAAATTTCGAGGGAGCATTGACATGAGCATTCCCTAGGAAAGTGTATTGGAATTTTTTTGAAATGATTCATAATTTTTCGCTAATTACACTTTGAAAATTGAAAAACTCTTCAGAAGCAAATATCTCCTCAAGGAAATATTTTATCGAAAAAAAAATTTAACTTCGGCAACGGTATTTCATTGAACTTTGAAATGATCAATAATTTTTTTATCAATTTTCTCAATTTTTCGAGTTATTCTCTTTCTTGTATTCAAATAATTGTATTTGACCCGCCTCCCAATGGTTGACACCTTTTTACTGCAGATGGGCCAATAGATTCTTATCCTTCATTTATGATCATTTATGACCCCTGGTATGATTGACACTTTTATGACCTTCCCATTTGAGGTCACCTGATTGGATGGAATCCTGAGATTACCATTTTTGATAGTTAAAATGGAGGAAAGGAGAGAATTCAAATACTTTCAGCTTATCGGTTTCAATGAAAAGTTTGAAATAACAAAGTGATCTTCCGGCCTCAATTTTAGAGAAAATTAATTGAGTGGAAACCGCAACCTTATGGTTCAACCGTTTTCGGGCTATAAGAGAAAATTGGAATATGGAGTGAAATGAAAATTTCTCATAATTTATGTATTGCAGGTGCTATAAAAATAAAACAAAAATATTATGAAGGTTTTTTCATATGTAATACCACTAGAGATGGAATTTTGGCGGCAAAATTTCTCGATTGTAATAGGAAAGTTTGCTGCTCGGAAATTTCGCGAATGACATTTGTGTCAAAATCACGAGCAACAAGCATGAATATTACGAGAGAGAAATTTTACCTGCTTATTTCATCTCGAGTGTTATTCGGCATGACTATTCCACGAGAAAATACATGTTCACATTTGACGCGTATTGCGCTATTTGGCAAATAAGAATTCATCATAGATTGACTAAACTACTAAACGTTATTTGTTTTCAGTGGCGCACCCAGGATTTTGTTATGGGGGGGGCTGAACTGAACTGAAAAATTTTTCTTGCTATATTCAGGGAATTTCATTTGTAAATGAACATACGGTAACCTGAGCTAGAGCTACTCTAAACGAGTCCAAAAAACAGATATATGATAGGTCTGAACAAATCCATAACCGAGGTAGAGGATGGTTTAAGTATTCACCAAAAATTTAAATTTCTCATAACTTCTGAACCAACGGTTGATATTTGGAACGTATATTATCCACTTTCACATATCGATACTTTTGAATTTTCCAAAAATTCCTTATCCGCGGTATTTGACCGGGGGCTGCAGCCCCAAAGTCCCCCCCCCCCTTGGGTGCGCCACTGTTTGTTTTCTCTATGATATTCATTTCAGAAGCTATCTATGAATTTTATCGCTGAAAAACCAACATGTTGGTTTTGCCGGTTTGAAAGTTTTATCGGGATGAAACGGTCGTTGCTACGGAAACTTCCTCACTAAAAATGAAAAGAGTGGAATAGTCATTAGAATTCATTGATGTTAGAATTTTTTTTTAATACAATTATTTTCGAATTTATAATATGGCCGACGGGAATCAGACTTGTCTAGCAAACAAAGCTACAAAAATCATGAAACTACTAGTATTGTAGTTTGCTGCTGGGATTCCCAACATCTGCAAAGTGTTCAATTTGAACGTTTTTGCATCCCTACTTTGGGATTCCCAGCGGCAACCTTCAATTATTTCTAGCTTTCCTCAAGTTATACAACTGGATGCACCTTCAGTCAGAAATATTCTACCTGAACAGCTGGAGTCCTATTGTTCAAAGTTCATACTTTTGTTTTCTTATACCACAAAGTTTATTTATAGGATCGGTTAAGAATAAGACCGAAATTTTCTGTGCTCTGTGCGATTCTATGGCTGTTTCAAAAATCCCACAAGCATATACCTGCTCAGTTCGACAAGATTTCTGCCATCAGTAGCATCGTGGTATTTATTTTCTATCAAAATCCATTTTTTCTGAACTATTCAACACCGATTAGTACAGTGTTATTTCGTATAAGATTCTAATACATAATTTCATTCCGCACCTATGGCGAAAACGCGAACTGCTCCATCAAGAGTGACAAAAAGAACCAGAAAATCAAGATTCATAAGAAATCTTCTGAAGGCAAGGTAAGTTCAGTTCATGAAAGTAGGTTTATTTACAAAATTAGATATAAATATGATATATTTCGTATTTCACTCTATGGAAGAGTAAAATTGGACATGATATTCTCAATATTCCAGTTAGGTTGAAGAATATTTTATATGCATTATTATGTAAGCAACTGCAATATTCGAAATCGTTTTGTACATTGGAGTAGAAGTTGTATCAACGCTTCTCTGAAATTTGAAAACACTTTTTTTGCAGAGCATTCGTTTCTCAAAATCCACAACCTTCTAGTGAACCTGTCGATTCAATAGAATATGTCACAAACGAGTGAGTAATTATTGATTTTTTCACTGAAATAGGATCTCAATAAAAAACTCATTTCAGAATTGCAGAGACCTATCCCGAATTGGATAAAGAGGTAGACCAGTCATATACTTCTATTGATAAGTTATTGAACGGTCGTCGTATAGTCAACTTAGGTCATGTTCTCAAGGAATATGAGAAAATCTGTAGGCATGGGGAAAGATGTACGATGGGAAAAATGAATTTCGTGAAAGAAACAAGATCAGGATTGATTTCACGCCTACATTTTTTTTGTGATAATTGCGAAAAGACGGATATATTGTGTACAGATCCAAATAATGGTGAAAATGAATTAACGAAGGCTGTCGTTTGGGGCAATATGTCAATAGGTATTGGAAAAAATCAATGTGAGGAATTGTTCGCCCTTATGGACATTCCTTTCATGGCACAGAAAACTTATTGTCATACAACTCGAAAAATAAAAGAGGTATTTGTATTAAAAAAAATTTAAATGCCGACAGAAATATTGAAAAATTGAGATGTTTCAGATCTGGGAGGAAAAACTGTTTGAGAACATGAGACTAGCAGGAGAAAAGGAGAAAAAAGTGGCCTTAGAAAAAGGAAATGTTTGTGCTGATGGCACACCCTATATTTCTGTTATCGTTGATGGAGGTTGGAGTAAGAGAAGTTATGGGCATGGCTACAATGCAGCATCAGGAGTCGTAAGTAGACATTGAATAATTCTTACAAAATTCGTTGTTTTTTTAAATCTATTACATATATTATTCAGGGCATAATTATCGGTGCTGAGACGAAAAAACCTCTATTTGTGGGAGTGAGAAATAAAACTTGCTCATCCTGTTATTATTATAAAAGTAATAATCTACCTCCAAAGCCACACCATTGTGCCCTGAATTTCAGTGGTCCCTCAACTGCTATGGAACAAGAAATAATTGTTGAAGGTTTTTGCAAAAGTTTGGAACAACATGGTTTAATATATAAATATTTAATAGGTAAGAGAAAAGCTTCTAGAGAGTAATTGAATTATAGTTTTTTTTGTTCAATTTAGGTGATGGAGATTCGAGTGTGTACGCGAGAGTAGTGGAGATGGTACCATACGGTCGGCAGGTAATAAAAATAGAATGTGCAAATCACATGGTACGATGTGTAAGTGACAAACTGCACAAACTATCGAAAAACACAGCATTTTCCATCAGTGATAGGAAAATTTTAACGAAAAAAGATAAGAATATAAGTAATATAGAGAGATTCGTTAAATCTGTAAGGATGATCGTTAGGAATAATGAAGATAATGCAATCATGCTACGGAAAGATTTGGGAAACGCTCCCTATCATATATTCGGACGACACGAGAATTGCAGGTATGTTATTCTGATTAACTTTTTCTGTGCCTATGAAATCGACTAGCTCGATTAATTCCAGAAGTACATTTTGTAAGAGGAAAAGCGAAGGAGAAGAAGATTTAACTGGTTTAATGACGCCGACATTTTTCCAAGAGATCCTAAAAATTTTAGAGCCAATGAAAAATAAAGCTGACAGACTGATTTCAAATCAGACCACAAACCAAGCAGAGAGGTATGTAAATTATACAGAAAAAATTGAGGGACCAAAAAAAATCTTGAAATACAACTTCAACTTCCTGTGCGATCATTGGTTGCTTTGTCTTTTATTTATAGCACGACCATTTCTCTCGAAGTTACGACCTGTTGAAAATTGCCCAAAATTTTGGATTTTTTTATTCCTTAATTTTTTCCAGTAGTGTATTCTTTTGAATTTATTGACTATAAGTTCGAGTAACATGTAATGAATTAATCACCTTTCAGGTATATGTCACTAGTAGCTAAGTGTACAGGAGGAAAGCGGGTAAACTTTAGTAGATCCATTTCTTATGAATCCCGTGCTTATTGTGCAGCACTTTCCCACGCTGATGGTCCTGCATGGCATCTCAATTCATGGAAATGGAATATTGGAGAAGAGATGAGTAGAATTTTATTGAAGAGAAAGCGGAGACACGGGAAAAGGAGAGAACTCCAAAATATTTCTTCAAAGAGGAGGAAAATATGCAATGGTCCTGATTTGAATTATGGGCCAAATGCTGCACAAGCGGATATATCGGAATTTGAGATGGAAGAAAAGAAGATCCGATTTCTGCAGAAGCTCCGAGACAGAGTATCAAGAGATGTCCAAAAAATTGAAGAAATTACACGCGGTCAACACGACAACCATTTATGGAGGGAATATAGGCAAGACTACCTCACCGCTTCCAACTTTGGGTCAGTGGTGAAGAGGAGAGCATCAACTTCCTGCCACAATTTGATAAAATGCCTTCTGTACAAAAAGCCTCTGAATACAGCAGGGATTTTATATGGAAGAATCAATGAGAGTCGAGCTCTTAAAATGTATGAAGTATCTAAAAATGTTGAAGTGATCCGTTGTGGCCTCTTCATTGATCCCGATTACCCATTCTTGGGTGCCTCGCCAGATGGATTGATTGGGGATGATGGTCTGGTAGAAGTCAAATGTCTTCAATCGGTAAAGGGGAAATTATGTGATCATCCAAAATCGAATTGCTATAATGTGGATAGCGGGCAAATTAAGTGAGTTTTTTATTAAACAAAATGTAAAGAATATAATTTTACTGGATGTTATTTTCAATGTAATATATACATCGAAATTATTATTGTAGGTTGAAGAACAGCCACAACTATTTTTACCAAATTCAGGGACAATTAAATATATGTCGTAGAGAATATTGCGACTTGATCCTCTATTGCGATAATGATTTCCATGTGGAAACCATAATAAGGGATCGGAATTTCTGGATAAATAATATGCTTCCAAAATTAGAGGACTTCTACAAAAAGTGCATTCTTCCAGAAATAATAGATGGCAGAATACCAAGAGGAATGAGTGTACGCGAGATAAATTGAAATTATTATGGAAGTGGGTAAGTGTTTCTCACGAACGAAGCCTACATTCTACTCTCTCAGCGGAAAAAATTATATCGAATTTTTTCAGATGCATGGGTCGAACACCCGTAGAAAGTTATATTTTTTTAACACGGGGGCGAGGTTTTTTCTGCTGAGGTTTTTCTCTGGACTATTGTATCATACGCAGAATTGTATGGTACTGTAGTATCCCCGAATTTCTAGACACCAATAATTCGAATGGAAATATCAAGAATTACTGAATGGAACCCTGTACGTAGAAGAAATAAAATACGACGCTGTTGTGTTTCACAGGGGAAGGGAAGAAGATAGTGGTGAATCGTGAAAGAAGGTGCCCCTGTTGTTGTTAGTCGACCATTATATTTTATATTTTTTGTTCAACGGGTAAGTTCATCCTCCATTTATATTGGCTAATCATTATTTCTAGGTCCCTAATTCATTGTGTTCATACCAGCACGAACCAATTGGAACCATTACATTCTGTCTATTTAATTATATTCCACCAATCATTCTACTGAGCATTATCCAATAATTATTATCTAAAATATCCACGATATACATTGGTCAGATCTGTTTATATTTATCCATGCTTTCTGATTGGAAGTCCTGAATAATTCTTTGAACGAAGAGGCATTTAATCACCATCTTATATATTTTATTATTCTGAATATTTCCTTATGCAATGGATCGAGTGGCTTTATACAAATCACAGGGTTACAGGTACTATTTATGTTTCATTATTAACCTCACCCTCTCTTTCAGCAACCTGTGATTTGAAAGGCTATTTCGTTTCCATCTGTATTATTGTTTTAAACTGTAACGCCTACAATCCAATGATATTCAAATGCAAGTATGTCCATCTTTAATTATATACCACATGTATTTCTATGGAGTTGAGTTCTTTGATCGGGAATCATAGATTGGTGAAAAGGTCACAACCTAAGCTACTTAGGAAGTTTTGAAGAGTCTCGATCAGAACTTCTGTTGGAGCCCAGCAGATGTCTGCTCATGTCTTCTATGTTCTTTATAATATTCAACCAATGAATTCTGATACTTGCTACATGTAATTATATTCAACTGTAAAGCTGAGGGTTTTTGCTTTTAGAAGAACTGGTTGGTTCTTTCTTTTCGTTTTCCCTCATATGTGGCTCGAAAACTCCTGCCACCTGGACCAATAAAGGCCTGTTCCACCTTTGTGTCCAATCAAGTGTTTTATTTATGTATTCACCTCATTATTTCCCATCCATTATTTCACGGACTTGAATTATCACGAAACTGAATAACCACGGCATAACATAGAGTTCTACCAAACTAGATGATCACAAGCCAAGCCAAAAGTATAAAATCCTCTTCAGTGTAAAATACAGTGAAGGATTTGCCCTTAGAAAATATCTCAAGCTCAAAAAACCTTGAAATATTACATTACGGCCGTACACCAACCTCAGCTAGGGACTTTTTGTTTCAATATGTATTGCATTATTTCAGCTCCCTCAATCCAAATAATATATTTTAAAAAACAACATTTTTTATTTCTCATGTTTGATATGCCCAGGAAAAATGTTTTGGAGGAATGGAAATTTCATATGATTCTTCAACTGATTAGATTAGTCCGAATAAAATTTTTTGTCATGTAGTATCACTCACATTCACATAAATAATTAGTCCGGTCAATTTAGACATTCAAGGTTACATTAATTCCCAACAAGCTGAAAGTTGGTGCAATTGAACAAAACCTTATTATGAATAAAATTTGAAAGTTTTCCATTATTCCGCTGTACGGAAATATTTCAGTCCAGGTCAAAGTTCAAGAATGCGTTTTTCGCGATTTTCAGCAACAAGGCAAGTTAAATCATGAAATTACTCCAGACAAAACTGTAGAACATATAATTTCATCTATAATATGAATCAACTTTTTTTCCTAAGAGCCACCGTTTTTGATATATAACGGTTCAAAAAGTTATGAAAGTTGTAATCGTCATAATATGCATTTTGGGCCATGAGTTTATCCATCATACTATACTTATTTTTCAGTGCACCCCCAGATAGCTCGATATACAATTTTGACTAACGTGGCCAAATCATGCATATTATGACGATTAAAACTTTCATAATTTTTTGAACCGTTATATCTCAAAAACGGTGTATTGATACACATTTCATAGATAATTATATGCTTTACAATTTTTGTCTGGAGTAATTTTAACATAAAACTTGCCATTTTGCAAACAATCGTAAAAAACGCATTTTTTGGCCTTAGACCTTGAATAAAATTTTTCCATACAGGGACACTGTTATATATTATTCATAATTATGTTTTGAACAATTTCACCAACTTTCAGCTTGTAGGGAATTTATATAAGTTCACCCTTGTTATTTGGTCCCAATTGACCGGTCTAAATAGAATGAACTCTGTATATTTAACATTCTCTTCGAAACCCACAAAATATCCAGAAATACAAATTCACGTTCTGTTTCGATCCTACGGACCGACGACAGTACCTAGAAAGTTTATTAGGGTATTAGGGGTCATAAATACCGTACAGACCTTCCTATTCTCTACAATGGGCGTGCCTGTTTTCAGTTCCTTGAATTTTTCGCCTGGTGCCATCTAGCGGAATTCGAGTTTCGCCACAAGGTGGTGTACAGCCTTAAGTAATTCTAACACTAAATCACGATTTTTTTTCATGGCAACATGAGATTTGTGTACGGGGTCCTGTGAAAACAAAATACCTTTGGATCCGTGTCTTTCCTCTTTAATTTTTTCCCGTAAAGTGGTCAGTTATGTCGAATAGTATTCTCCAGTTATTGTTCTACCCTTATCCAAAAAAATCAATCATGATTACTCCATGGCGATCGCAAAAAACTGAAGCAAGAACCTTTCCAGCAGATTTTTGGACACAAAACTTCTTAGGTCTTGGAGAACCAGAGTGTCGCCATTCCATCGATTGTTGCTTTGTTTCTGGATCGTAGAAATGTTTTACTTTTTTGACGTCGAACTCTACACTGACACTTCTAATGAGTTATTTTTCGTTGATATGGTATCGCAATATTCTGTGTATGCATGGAACTGGTCTAGGCTAACTAGATATCAATACATCCTCGTATTTCCATGCACGATTAGTTCTGTAGATTTCCAAGCAAAATATTCGAATATTCCCCGAATTGCATTACAGGGGCGGTTTTCAGGGGGGGGGTGACAGGGGCGATCGCCCCCCCTAAACTTTAATTTTATTAGGTTAACATAATAATCGAATGAAATAGGTCTGACTGGCATGACCCCTGATACCTGAAAAGTAAATATATTCAATATACAGGGTGTCCCAAGTTCGAGTGCCTATTAGACGTTTCTGGAGAACTGGACATATTTGAAATCTGAAAATTGGGATTATGATATTGTTCGAAATTCTCTACAGACCTTAAATATTTTTGGATCCTGAGCATTTCCGGTTATACAGGGAGTGAAAATAAATTTGCTCAAATATTTTTTTTCAAACTTTCCGTTTCTGATATGATTGAGTATTCAATGCTGAATACATTTCTGTTGTTTTCAAAATAAAGAAAAAAAAACTGAAAAAAGTAAAATTTTCATAGTCGTTATTATTTTCATTTTTCTTATTCTGAATATCCAGAATGTAAACCTTTTTCACAACGTCAAAGTAGAAGAATGTGGAAAGGTCATGCATCTTTTGAATTTCATGAATATCATCACAGGGTGTTCCAAATTTTGTGTCAAAAACTGTGATCGAAAATTGGTCATAACTTCTATTTTTCAAATTAGAACCCTATTTTTTTATTATTGCGTTGGATTCTGCGAAGAAAAGTAATGATATCAGTGATATCACTCTAAGATACTTTTGCTCCTAAATTCCTGAGTTCTTTGAGCTTTTCTGGATTCATGTTGTACGTAGAATCAAATTCATTTAATCTTTTACTTGAGAATATTCTGTGACCATAGAAGATAAATGATCCCATTAATAATTCACAAATGACAGGTGTAATAAAATTATGAGTTGTTACTATGGTTTCATGAGAATATTCATCGAATCTGTTTAGATTCGATGAATTTGACTCTACCTACAACATGAATCGAGAAAAGCTCAAATATCTCGGGAATTGCTGAATTTAGAAGCAACAGCATCTTAGAGTGCTATCACTATTTTTCTTCGCAGAATCCAACGCGATAATAAAAAATAGGGTTCTAATTTGAAAAACAGAAGTTATGGCCAATTTTCAATCACAGTTTTTGACACAAAGTTTGAAACACTAAGTGATGATATTCATGAAATTCAAAAGATGCATGACCTTTCCACATTCTACTACTTTGATTTTGTGATTACGGTTTACACTCAGGATGTTCAGAACAAGAAAAATTAACATGATACTGACTATCAATACTTTACTTTTTTTCAGGTTTTTTTCGATATTCTGAAAACTATTCGAATGAATACAATGGTTTTAACAGAAATGTATTCAGCATTGAATATTCAAGCATATCAGGAACGAAAAAAATTGAAAAAAAATTTTTTGAGCGAATTTATTTTCACTCCCTGTATAACCGCCTCTGGAAATACTTCAGGTCTGTAGAGAATGTCGAACAATATCATAATCCCAATTTTCAGATTTCAAATAAAGTCCAGTTCTCCAGAAACGTCTAATAGGCACTCGAACTTGGGACACCCTGTATATTTTTATTCACCTCATTCAGAATTTTTGTTTTAGCATTATCATTGTCGTCCCATTGAAAAAAATCCCCACGAACTGCTTTTTTATTTTTTCACTTCGCCCCCCCTCAGTAGATGAATAAAACCGCCACTGTTGCATTAAATTGATTGGTCAACACCATCAGACAGACGTCTCAGTCAATACAATGCAACATGCGCAAAAAGCAAGTGACGCCGATTTCGAAGGGGGGAAAAGAGTAATCATTCTAATGGCTATTACTGCTATTAGTCTAATACAGTTCCGCTCCGGGCTTCTGATAGGGGGGCTAAGGGATATCAGGGAATAGGAATAGGGGCACGCGCAGCAGCTTCAAGGAGCCATTTTGTTTCGTTGGCGAATTATATTGATTTTGTTCGGACCTGCGTGATCTCATTCTACATTGGATAGAAAAATTTGCTCATGAGCTATGAGGATGGATTTACGTGTTTACGAATACAGGGTTTTGCTAAAACGACAACAAACGGAAAGGGGAGATAATTTGGATGATTTAAAGAAAAAACTGTTCCATAACCAATTTTCATATACCAGAAGTTGTGTAAAATATTTGGAGGGCAATGTCATAATTTATATCGAAAACACACACTCTCTTTCTCATTTAGAAGGAAACATCCTTAATATTTCAGTAGAGCTTGAAATTCCTATTTCAAAAATATGCTGATTTTACTGATTTCAAATATGTATCTTATGTGGCTATTCAAATGCATATTAATTATAATTACATAAGGAAAAAATTTAATATTTTTGTCTTGCTTTTCGAATCACTATTGAATTGTAAGTAGGCTGTTGGTATGAAACAAAATATGTATCTTGTAAATGGCCGCCACGGCTGGCATATGCGTACCATTTTGACGACGTTTTCAATAACTTTATTGGCTACATGTGGTGGTATTTCGATGGTTCCAGACTTATTGGCATAAACCTTTGACAGCCATAAGTCTAAAGGCGTTGAATCGCAAGTGCAATTCTAGTCACCAAATCGGAAAATGATTCGACCAGGAGCTAACTTGAGCAAGATTGTGTATGTTTGTTTCACGAGCGGTATGACATGTGGCACCGTCCTGCTGAAACCACATGTCGTCAAGATCAATAGCTTCCAAATGAGGCACAAGAAACTGTGCTATCGTAGCACGATAAGGTTCTCCATTTCCGTTACGGCTTTTTGACAATCAGGACGCGTTGTTCTACCGTGTAATGGTAGTAATGTTGACTAACTCCCATCTGTCACGTCATAATCATGTGACATTATGACTGTCAAACGTAGCGCGCAATTCAAATCTTGCTCTCTTATTGAAACACCCTTCACAATTTTTGCTCTCGATTTTCAGTTAGGAGTCGTTACACAACGTTTTCTATGCATCTCAGACATAAGCATTCGAGTGTCAAAGATGACACAAAAAGGAGCGTTCAGGTTACCATTCAACACCGACATCTATGACCAACTTTTGGAATATCTACAGACCAGGATGCCATCATCCATGCATGCAGCATGCAGATCTCGAAACCCATTATTATCTACAAAGTTTCCTTAATCACCGAACCAAATCCAATATTCTCGCCAAATTGCCGGCACATCGACTAATACGTCGATAAATTCCGCGAGTCAAAACGTTCTACCGGTCGTTGAAAAAAATACAGCCATAGATATTTTATGGCACTTTCCCATATTACGGTCTATATTACACCGGCGTACGTATGCATGTCCATTATTGCGATTGTTTTCAATTAACATATATAATTGTAAATTACGCTGGGTGACATGCTCTTCGACGGATTTACATAGAGAAGTCATAATGTCCGTTGGCGATCTACATTATCGACCTATTGGTGAGACTGCGAACAGGGGTGGACTTCGGACCACAGACAAGCATGTTCACATGTCATTTGTATAGAGATCAGAGAGTTTATAATTTTTTACCCATTCTGTGATATTAAAAATGCAGGGAAGCATCCCGATTATTCTTATCATTTTTTATTTTTTTGTCAAATTTTATCGGGTAGAATTGGGAATAACTCGAAAACGACGCGTTTGGTTAAAAATACATAGGAATACTTTTATTTTTCAAAATGATGAATTCTTTCGAAAATATGAACAGTTTATCTTTTTCAAGTAGTTTTATAGTATTTTTGCATGGATTCATGAGTAAAGTTTATACCAGGATATTTATGGAATAAGTTTCGATTGGGGAATACCATGAATCGAGTAAACAATCATCCGAAATTTAATTTGGACTTATAGTTCCGAAGATATTGAAAGAAAAGTGTTTTTTTCATGGATTTTCGACACCCTGCATCTTTCAAACGGAACAGAATTTTGAAAAATGGTATAGTAAGAAAGTGCTTCAAGAGTCAAAGACTCACCCTGTACAAGGTACATACACTCATAAACCAATAACTTATTTTCGTTGTGTTCAAATTCAAGGCTCAATGCCTGCTTAAGTAAATATTATATAGTCACCACGAAAAAATTATACCTAGTGATTAGCAAAAGATATTGAAATTTGCTTATAAAAAGGAAACTTTGTATGATGTAACAGAAGTTTCAAAAATGCACAACTCATGTTTAGAAATACGAACAAGATCTTCTACCTTCTGAACGAATAGTACTTTATCTATTGAAACCTTATTCCGTCCCTGTCGCAATCCTTTGGTCGAAACAGTGCCTTTTTCAGATCCGTAGAAATACAACCGATAAAATGCCAATTGTAGAATCGGTTCTAATGCCACACTCGTGTGACACGTAAACACCATCAGGCAGGCTCTGGATTATCATATTTAACGATAATGAAGATAATACCCATGAATTCCATACAAGGTAGGCGCAATTCAATGGACATCTTCGTGAAAAAGATGCAGATACCCAAGGAGAATTCTTTTTCAGTTATCTACCGTATCTGATAATCTTAGAGTGTACGAAATATATTCCTTAGAATAACTTCACATACTATATTATCGAATTGATAGTAATCTGTGAATTCCTGTGGAGAATTGACAGTGGTCATAACATTATTGGGTCATAGCTTTAACGGAATATTTTCCTAATTTGTAGAAATACATGGTAATCCTATATAAAAAATGAGGTAGTGTCATTTGCCACTTTACAGAAGACGTTTTGTTTATCAGGAATGGTTCAAAAATTTCTCGAATATTATATCATTTCTCATCTCCTATAATTTTCTTTATGTGCTGGGTGACCATATTCCAATTAGTTCTTAGTTTTTAACTTTTAACAACCCCTTTTGAGAAGGCAAGGAATATTTTCAAAGAAATAATGGGTGATTTTGAACTACACTGCGCAAAAAAATTAACGCACATTCTGAAAATCTCAATTTTAATGAAAGTTAACTCTACATTGACTTTATAACTTGTTTTTTATGTTCTCTCGGGAAGGTTCTGAACGAAACAAGACACATTATGGAAAAAAAAAATTCAGGATTTCACCGAATTTTATGTGAAAGAAGTGAAATGAACAATTTTCAAAATACTGAAATGCGGATAAGTGATTTAATACTTGGTATTTCCACCCCTTGCGTTAATTACAGTTCGGCAACGACGGTTCATACTCAAAATGAGTGATCTTAAAATGTTCTGATCTAATCCTTCCCAGATTTCTCCGAGTTGGATTCCTAAGTCATTAAGAGTAGCTGGATGATTTTCTGAACTTCTCAGCCTTCTATTGAAGTTGTCCCAAACCTGCTCAATCGGATTGAGATCTGGACTTCTTGCTGGCCATTCCATTCGAGAGACTACAACCTCTTCAGGGTACTCCTGAACGATGCGCGCACGATGGGGTCTGGCATTATCGTCCATAAAAATGAAATTTTCACCAATGTATGGGGCAAATAGCACTACATGCTCTTCAAGAATGTTCCTTATATACTTATCAGCATTCATAGCTCCATTATCAACGACCACTTGGTCTGTGCGAGCAGTCAAAGATATTCCACCCCATACCATAATCGATCCTCCCCCGAAACCAGTAGTATTCAGGAAATTGCACTGAGCATATCCTTCATGTGGACGTCTGTGTACAAGGGAACGTTGATCACAATGGTAGAGGCAGAATCTAGACTCATCTGTGAAGAGAACTCTTTCCCAATCGGCCTCTTCCCAATGGATATGCTCTCTCGCAAAATCCAAACGCGCCCTTCGATGGGCTGGGGTAAGAGCTGGGCCTCTTGCAAAGACACGAGGCCTTAAATCATATTCTCTGAGGCGATTTATTATTGTCTGAGTGCTAATTTGCACCTCATGAGTTTGCTCAAGCTGATTTTGAAGGAGGCGAGCGGTTGCAAACCGTTGTCTCAACGAAAAAACTCTCAAGTAACGTTCTTGAATGGCAGTTGTTACCCGTGGTCTACCCTGTCCTGGTCTTCGGACATTCATACCTGTCTCCCTGAATCGCTGCAACATTCTGGACCCTTTGTATGGGAAACTCCAAACCTTTCTGCAATTCTTGTGTATGTCCACCCTTCTTCTCGCAAAACTACCGCTTGGGCACATTCCTCTTGGGTCAAATTGCGTGTTTCGCGTTGCATAGCGATCGAGAGTAGAAAATCAAACGAAAGAAAAACTATTGATCACTAGAATTGATCGAGAACAACTGATTTTAGAATGTAGCCAATACATTCAAAATCTGATAATATCATCTTTTTTTATTCCTGCTGGGAGAAAACATCTGTATTGAAGAAAAACGTTGAAAGTGGATAACATATGCATGCATAATTCTGATAAAAATAATTATCATTGAGAACACCTTCAGTTGTAGAATAAATTTGAGATTTCCATAATGTGCGTTAATTTTTTTGCGCAGTGTGGTTCAAAAGAGCGGTTTAAGTATGGGACATACTTTGAGAAGAATGAGCTAGAGAATGTGGTATCAGTTTCTTCTGGCTGCTATCGGCCGTTTACGTCGACAGTACCCGTGAATGAACCCGAAATCCTCACCGTTCCATTGACCATCTCGAGACGCCAGCGTCCGTGGATCGTGGCACATGGGCGTTTTAATATCATACAGTAAAACGTCGGTAATTACCGTGGCCGGGTCCGACCATTGTTCTCGGGGCCAATTTGCATCCCCTGCACTCCAGATCGGTGTTGCCCGTTCGAGACACCCACCGTCGCCATTGTGTATCGGCCGGTAATAACAAGTTCCGACCGGGACAATTGATTCTGCGGCTAGCACGTGTCCCTTGCTACATTTCAATACAAACACGCATAATGACACACTAACGGTTGGTCGGATCTCTCGATTCTCTTTTTTTTTTTGGCGTTTCGAGTGGGCCATCTCGGCCGATTACTGGGTTCTCGGAAGAAGAGGATTCGGCGGAAAGAAAAAAAGATAGGCTTCAAATTGACTCTCTTCGTTGTTGTAATCGAAAGGATCCGATTTTGTGTGTGTAGGTGTATACCAAACTGCCACCAGCAAATGTGCCAACAAAACTTTCTTCCATAGAAGAAACAATAGGTGGTTTGCCCCCAAAGCAAAAACCCTTGCACACATTGCAATTTTGGAAAACCCTGGGTCAGCTATCAAATATACTGCTCCACAAGAGTTAGGAATATCGTATTCAATCGTTTTTAAAAGTATGCAATCTTCGAGAAAATCTCTGTAAAATCATTTAAAACTCAATAACAACTTGAATCGATCCAATAAAAATCAGTATGAGGCATTTCGTCAATCTGGTCGCCTTTTTTCTGAAGTTTGGTTCTCTGCATATGCTTCATGAATGTTCTTATTTTGAAATGAAGTCAGTTTATCAACGGCTTCGATTTGAAACGAGTTTTCTGAAAATGCCAAGACGTAAATTAACAAACGCTGAGGCTAATAGGGCTATCGGAATGCTACAGGGTGCCTAACTCAGGTTGTTGTAGCGGAAAGGCTCCAAGTCAGCCAAAGTGTGATATCTCGACTTTGGAATAGGTTCATGAAAGACCAAGGCTTGGTGGGCGACGAAAAACAACACCTGCTCAGGATCGTTTCATCACGGTTTCGGCGAGAAGAAACCCTACATCTACGTGTAGAATGCTACGGAATACTCTTCAAAATGCAGATGTGGGTCCAAGTTTCCATCGAAACCATCAGACGACGTTTCAGAGAGGCGAATCTAGGTTCTACACGTCCATTAAGAGAAGTTCCATTAACACGTGACCATGAGCGTCAAAGACTGGAATGGGCAAGGCAACATCAATTGGAACGATCAATGGCGTAGTGTCCTTTTCACTGATGAATGCAGATATGGACGATTCTCGAAGAATAAGGGTATGGACAATCCCACGCATACCCCGTAATCGTGGCTTTGTCCAAGAAGTCTATCCATTCCGAGGGGGTAGTGTTATGGTATGGCATTGACAATGTTGTGCCAAATTTTCACGATGCTATTGGTGATACTTTTCAATTTCTAATTCTAGACGATAACGCTAGACCGCACCGTGCAGCCATAGTTGAGAATGCGCGCGAGGAGCTTGGTATTCCACATTTACCAGATTTGAATTGCATAGAACATGCATGGGATATGCTCCAAAGAAGATTAGATAATCATCAACCTACCCCAGAATCCTTAAATGATCTGAGAGAGCTTCTGCCCCGTTTATGGAACCAAATTCCTCAAGAAATGTTCAACAACCTCGTGTGTAGTATGCAAAGAAGATGTCAAGCTGTTATTGATGCCTGTGGAGGCCATACATTGTATTGATTGATAGTCTAAAAATGCTTGAATTCTCTGGGAATAAAATTTCGTTATTTTACTCGATTTTTCTTAACCACCCTTTATACGCTGCAGACCTACAGGCTAAAATTAATTTGCAACATGAAATCATATTAGTATGAATTTTCATCATAAAAATCTTATTTTAACTATATTTTTCTTGCAATTTAAGTCAATATCAATGTGGAGCAGTTTATTTCACAGGAATATAGAATATAGAGTTAAAATCAATAGCAGGATACAACATTACTGCTATTGTGCCATATTACGCCATTGGAAAACGTCTCCACTTTAGTATACAGAGTGAGTCTTTGACTTGTACATATATTTTAACTGTAGATTCCTCTCATCAAACGAAACAGTTTTGTCCTATACCATTTTCAAAATTCGGTTAATCTATTAGAAAAACACTTCTTTTCATATCTTGGGAACTATTATTTCAATACTCTTTTCATGGCGCATATTTCTCAATCAACCTCTTCAATATTTTTCCTGGTATAAAAGTTACAGTGTCGCCGAACCATAGATCCAGTCAAAATACCATGAAACCACGTGAAAAAGACAAACGGTTCATATTTTCGAGAAAATCAATCTTTTTGAAAAATAGAAGTATTCCTATGTTTTTTTCACAAAAACGCGTCATTTTCGAGTTATTCCTAAATTTATCGGATAAAATAATAAAAATAATCACGAATCTTGGGAATTATCTGGATTTTAAAATTCGATGCTATTTAAATAGCACCGAATTGCAGAAAAATTAATCGGTCTACAAGTTGACAATGTTGTCAGAATGTTTATCAACTTTGTCACGACTAAAATTCAAATGATGGAAAAACGCTCGATTTAGAGATATGTAATAATAAAATTCCACAAATGTGGGAGATAAAATTGAATACATCAAAAAAACATATTGAAGATAAATGGCAATGAAATACAAAATTCAGATTTATGAATGATGAATATCGATTCAAACCGAGAATTAAATTGAAATAAATGAAAAATAAAAGTGATGCTTAGCACTAAATAATCTATAGCGATGTTTCTATCTAAACAATATTTTTTTCAGTTGTGGTTTTCACGAAAAGAAATATCCTGTAATGTTCAGAGAATATCGTGAGAACCAAGCAGGTAAGAATTGGTGTTCTTCTTGAATTTCTGGAGGTAATATGCATCGAGGAACACCTCCCTAGGCAATGTGTTCCAAAGCCTCGCTGTTCGTTGGATGAACGAGTCTGCAGGTCTCAAAAGTGACCTCTTGGAATTTAATAAACTCGACATTACACGGTTAATAATATATTAATTCACTGAAAGTCTTCCATATAATCATCACGAGAACGAAGAAAAACACCTAAAATAATGAATTTCCCCTTTTAAGACAACAAAGCTTCAGAAACAAATTATAGAGATCGTGCCGGTTGTCGCTAAACGCATGCGTCGTTCTCAGACACTGACGTTTGAAACACCGAACAACAATATTAGGTTTGAGATGGATCGATTGGTAGATCTTACGGTGTGCGTTATACCACTGTTTAAAGAGAATAATCAATAATATGGCACCGTCTTCTCAAAAGCTCTGTGATAGCTCCGTCATAGAGGATTTTTGTTTTAAACGAAAAATGAGTTAGGTTATCTTGATTAAGCATAAACTGAATGAAAAACCCTTCTTCACATGATATTTTTGGGATATCCAGGAGAATATGAACAAGTTATCAGTGTTTACAAAATAATCTTTAGAAAAATCGAAGAAGGAACTTATTTTGCTGGGAGGAATATGGATTTTTAATTGCAGATATCATCGGTGAAAACTAAGAGTTTTTATCGTGTTTTTAACATTCTCTTCAGATAAGGTTAGTACTTGAGTATTCCCTAAATGTATCACCTCAATTTCAATCGAGAAATATGAAATTTGAGGTCTTTGCATCAGAGAATCGTATTAGGCACGTATTTGGCTCAATTTTTTTTTCAAATGGATATATCTTTTTAACAGAGCCGAATTCGGAAAAATGGAAAATGAAGAAAAGGTTTCTTTTGGCCTCAAGAATCTACACCTAAAATATATGTACACGGCAAAGACCCCCCCTGTATATGAGGGTCATAGTACACATAGAGATGTTGAATGCTAATTCCAAACAGGAATGTTCGAACACTGAATATCTCATTCCTCCAGACCGCAGCATCTAAACGGACCTATCAACCTCATCCATCTCTCAGTTAACAAATCACGAACTCCTTGATTGATCATAAATTGAATGAAAAACCCATCTTTACATGATATTTTTGAGATATCCAGGAGAATATGAACAAGTTATCAGTGTTTACAAAATAATCTTTAGAAAAATCGAAGAAGGAACTTATTTTGCTGGGAGGAATATGGATTTTGAATTGAATATCATCGGTGAAAACTAAGAGTTTTCATCGTGATTTTAACATTCTCTTCAAATAAGCTTAGTACTTGAGTATTCCCTAAATGTATCAACTCAATTTCAATCAAGAAATATGAACTTTGAGGTCTTTGCAGAGAATCGTATCAGGCACGTATTTGGCTCAATTTTTTTTTCAAATGGATATATTTTTTTAACAGAGCCGAATTCGGAAAAATGGAAAATGAAGAAAAGGTTTCTTTTGGCCTCAAGAATCTACAGTTAAAATATATGTACAAGGCAAAGACTTCCCCTGTATAAGAGGGTCATAGTACACATAGAGATGTTAAGAATGCTAATTCCAAACAGGAATGTTCGAACACTGAATATCTCATTCCTCCAGACCGCAGCATCTAAACGGACCCATCAACCTCATCCATCTCTCAGTTAACAAATCACGAACTCCTTACTCTTGTTACAACAGCAGGAAAACGACGTTTCGGATTCTTCCGCAACCGAGACGCGATAATCTAAAGGTCCAATTAATAAATAAATTGGATTGTGTCACCATCCTGTTGGGTAAACTCCCATTAAAATTTTGACGGATGGAGAATCGTGACCTGCGAAACCATGTTCGAGATAGCCCATATTAGAATCGTGCCCAAACTGACCGCAATATGCTGCTTGGAGCTACTACCAAGTACCAGTTCTCTGCGTTTTCCAACGATTTCGGTTTTGAAATATTTCGGGCATGTGCTCCACCCACATCTGGACTTTCTTCATAAAGAATTGCGTAGATCGGGCGTAATTTAATTCTGAGATGATTGAATAGATCGGAGGCAAAGATGGACAGACTTATTGACACCGTTCTGCCTCTGATTCTTTCCAATTTTAGCCTAGACCAGTTCCATGCATAAACAAAATATTGCGATACCAAATCAACGAACAATAACTTATTAGAAGTGACAGTGTAGAGTTCGACGTCAAAAAAGTAAACAGAGTTACGCAATAAATTAAAAAAAAAAAGATGTCTACCGAAATTGTAAAAATCGAAAAATTGGAGTATCGAGCCATCATCAAGTACCTGTATTTAAAAGGGTTAACTGGTAAGCAGATTTACGAAGATATGCTTAATACCCTTGGTGATCAATGTCCTTCGTATCGTATGCGACCGTGAAAAATTGGACTGCAAGCTTCAAAAGAGGTTAATTTTCCATTGAAGATGATGACCGATCGGGAAGGCCAGATTCTGTGTCAGTTCCCGAAAATATCGATGCAATTCATGACATGATTTCATCAGACCGTCGAATTGGGCTAAAACGGATATCTGAAGCACTGAAGATTTCATACGAACGCGTTCATCATATAGTTCACGTCAATTTGGACACGAGAAAAATTTCTACAAAATGGATCCCCAAATGTTTCAATGTTGACCAAAAGCGTTGAAGGGTAGAAGCATCGCGTTCGATCTGTGATCGATTTGAAAACGATGTAGACTTCTTAAACCAAATTGTTACAATGTTCGAGACTTGGGTACATTTCAACGATCCAGAAACAAAGCAACAATCGACGGAATAGCGACACTCTGGTTTTCCAAGACCTAAAAAGTTTCGTGTCCAAAAATCTGCTGGAAAAGTTCTTGCTTCAGTTTTTTGGGATTGCCATGGAGTAATCATGGCTGATTTTTTGGATGAGGGTAGATCAATAACTGGAGATTACTTTTAGACATTACTGACCACTCTACGGGAAAAAGTTAAAGAGAAAAGACGCGGAAAGCTATCCAAAGGTATTTTGTTTTTACAGGACCACGCCCCATTACACAAATCTCATGTTGCCATGCAAAAAATTCGTGATTTAGGGTTACAATTACCAGAACACCCCCCTTATTCACCAGATTTGGCTCCTTCCGACTATCATCTCTTTCCTCAACTGAAAAAAAGTTTAAATGGTCGTAAATTTTCTTCCAACGAGGAGGTAATGAAAGCTGTGGAGGACTGGTTTGCAGAGCAAGAAGAAACATTTTTTTTTTAGGTCTAGAGACGTTGCAGGTTCGCTCTAATGAATGTATTCAATTTTTCCATATATCCTCGTATTTAATCATCATTCTAACTTTTCGCAGTGTGAATTTGAAAAAACAACAAGCTGCTGAATCTTGTACCTTTCTCCGTTTATATTGCGAGTTTTCTCGAATACAAGAGATTCTTACGGACGGCGCGATTACAGTTTTATAGTCTCCGGAATAGCATTGATAACAAGACATCGGTACACATTTTATGTGACAGACAGCAATGCCAGAGATAGTTGAAAGTATAAGCGGAGAGCCATAAAACGAAAAAACGATAAAAACCATACCTAAGGGAGAGATTAACGAGACCTGTTAGACGTGTCGATTCTAAATTTAAAGCGACGAGATCGTCTCATGAGATACCAGCGAATCGCACTTTGAAATTTAAGACGACCGGAAAGGGAATATCTCCAGTTTCTAATTGACGTCGTCGACAATGGAGCTGTATCGGGGATGAATCAATTCAGTTCGTCCTGTTGGGTCGACGTAGATCTTTTCTGTCCTGCTCTGAAGACATAGAAGGAAACTTTCTTAAAAAAGGTCAAGGAAAATTATATTTTGTGAACTATTTCAACGATTTACAATAGATAATTGATTTGTGAGAACATATTTTCTAGGTCAAACATAAAATAACAGAAACTCCGAGGTAGATAGTCCTGTACGCCAAAATTCCTGATCCAGGCCCCAAGCTGAATTAATTTGTGGTCGTCCTTACGAATATACGAGGATATATTGAAAAATTCTTAGCCTACTATTGAACCAAACAAAATTTCAATGTCAAAATATTTTATATATCAACATATTCTCCTCTTGATTAAATAAATTTATCACAGCGAACCTGCAACGTCCCTAGATCATTCAAAACAGAAACTGTCCTTCTCGATCGGTCATCATCTTCAATGGAAAATTTACCTCTTTTGAAGCTTGCAGACCAATTTTTCACGGTCGCATACGAAGGACATTGATCACCAAGGGTATTAAGCATATCTTCGTAAATCTGCTTACCCCTTAACCATTTTAAATACATGTACTTGATGATGGCTCGATACTCCAATTTCTCGATTTTTACAATTTCGGTGGACATCTTTTTTTTTTAAATTTATTGCGTAACTCTGGTTTACTTTTTTGACGTCGAACTCTACACTGACACTTCTAATAAGTTCTAATTGTTCGTTGATATGGTGTCGCAATATTTTGTTTATGCATGGAACTGGTCTAGGCTAACTAGACATCAATACATCCTCGTAAACTACTATACAGAGTTGGTGCATTAAATCCTTCACAGCATTCTTCTTCGGCAGTCTAACAAGCAGGAGCTGAAATCGACACTACTCTCAATCTTGGTCTTTACAAAGTCATTCGAACCACTGCATTTGAAATTGTCGAATCAACAAATTTTCAAAAAGTGAGAAGTTATATTACCTAATATGTGTATATCGACTGTAGAATACAATTGGAAAAGGATGATGACCGGGTGATCAGTCTATATTACCTGTTCTCTCAAAAGGAGTAGCTCAGAAGATTTTGTCCTTTTAAAAGTTAGTTCGAACATCTTCCAAGGAGGGGAAAACGAACGATATCCAATCACCTCATTGAATCCCCAAAGCAAAACCCCAAGCTTTTAAAACGCAGATGAAAGTTTTAGTGGAACAGAAGATGAGGATCACTCCTGATGGTCGATCTGCACTAAATTCTTCCGATACAAAAATGTAACAATTATATTCATGAGTTTCAAAATCTCATTTCTACTTTTTTTTGCAGCTTCTCCCCACTGTGAGTGACTTGGGGCATATGAGTGGATAAATACCGGATGATTCACCTGTCCGTGACTAGGCTGTTTCACACTCACACGATGTCTTGTAAACACCTTTTATTTTACGACGTTTCCTAAGATTCACCTCGTTTGTATGCTTCGTTTAGGACTCGTGTTCAATTAAAAGTTGATACTTGTCCCTTTCATGTCGTATGTTTTCCATCTCGGACGGATGAAGGCATAGAATGTTCGTCTAGAGAATTACATGAGCAATAAGATAACAAATGAGTTTTGCATTGCGACATTACTTTGGTGTTCTCAAAGGACACATAACAGCCAAAGTGATTTTAAATCTTTATTTGGCGTTTTTATAAGGTTGAATCTTCTTGAGAGGGGAATTTTAAACCAAAATGATGAGATTTACTCTGCGCAAAAAAATTAACGCACATTCTGAAAATCTCAATTTTAATGAAAGTTAAATCTACATTGACTTTACAACTTATTTTTTATGTTCTCTCGGGAAGGTTTTGAACGAAACAAGACACATTAAATGGAAGAAAAATTCAGGATTTCACCGAATCTTATGTGAAAGAAGAGAAATGAACAATTTTCAAAATAGTGAAATGCTGATAAGTGATTTAAAGTAATTTGAAATACCAAGTATGGTATTTCCACCTCTTGCGTCAATTACAGCTCGACAACGACGGTTCATACTCAAAATGTGATCTTAAATGTTCTGATCTAATCCTTCCCAGATTTCTCCGAGTTGGATTCCTAAGTCATTAAGAGTAGCTGGATTATTTTCTGAACTTCTCAGCCTTCTATTGAGGCTGTCCCAAACCTGCTCAATCGGATTGAGATCTGGACTTCTTGCTGGCCATTCCATTCGAGAGACTTCAACCTCTTCAAGGTACTCCTGAACGTCCATAAAAATGAAATTTTCACCAATGTATGGGGCAAATGGCACTACATGCTCTTCAAGAATGTTCCTTATATACTTATCAGCATTCAAAGCTCCATTATCAACGACCACTAGGTCTGTGCCAGCAGTCAAAGATATTCCACCCCATACTATAATCGATCCTCCCCCGAAACCAGTAGTATTCAGGAAATTGCACTGAGCATATCTTTCATGTGGACGTCTGTATACAAGGGAACGTCGATCACAATGGTAGAGGCAGAATCTAGACTCATCTGTGAAGAGAACTCTTTCCCAATCGGCCTCTTCCCAATGGATATGCTCTCTCGCAAAATCCAAACGCGCCCTTCGATGGGCTGGGGTAAGAGCTGGGCCTCTTGCCGCGACACGAGGCCTTAAATCATATTATCTGAGGCGATTTCTTATTGTCTGAGTCTAATTTGCACCTCATGAGTTTAATCAAGCTGATTTTGAAGGAGGCGAGCGGTTGCAAACCGTTGTCTCAACGAAGAGACTCTCAAGTAACGTTCTTGAATGGCAGTTGTTACCCGTCTACCCTGTCCTGGTCTTCGGACATTCATACCTGTCTCCCTGAATTGCTGCAACATTCTGGACACTTTGTATGGGAAACTCCAAACCTTTCTGCAATTCTTGTGTATGTCCACCCTTCTTCTCGCAAAACTACCGTTTGGGCACATTCATCTTGGGTCAAATTGCGTGTTTCGCGTTGCATAGCGATCGAGTGTAGAAAATCAAACGAAAGGAAAACTATTGATCACTAGAATTGATCGAGAACAACTGATTTCAGAATGGAGCCAATACATTCAAAATCTGATAATATCATCTTTTTTTATTCCTGCTGGGAGAAAACATCTGTATTGAAGAAAAACGTTGAAAGTGGATAACATATGCATGCATAATTCTGATAAAATTAATTATCATTGAGAACACCTTCAGTTGTAGAATAAATTTGAGATTTCCATAATATGCGTTAATTTTTTTCGAGGGGTAAACCGCTGACCAAAATCTGTACACCGGACATCCCCGGGAAATCTACGGACATCCCTGGACATCCCCGCACATCCCTGGACATCCCTGGGACATCCCCGGAAAATCCCCTGGATATCCCCTGGACATCCCCGGACATCCCCGCTTGTACACCGGACATCCCCAGCGGTTTACCCCTCGATTTTTTTGCGCAGTGTATATCGATACTATCAGTGACGTTCTAGTAATTCCAAGAAGAAAATTCGAACCACGGCGATAAAAAGTTCTTCTTGTGGCCTCTGATCGGTCAATGTGTATGCAGATTCGAGTCACAGAACTCCAAAGACCTGAATAAGATCTTCATCGTCGGCATTCCGTAATCAATGATTGATTGATCCCAAACGTAATGATAGGTTAGGAACGATGGCTGCGTTCCGGACAGTTTTAGAAATATTAATGATAACCTATCATCTGCCTTCGGGCCTTATTAATTCAATTATTCGCGGTTTGCGGGCAACTACGTATAGCGAAATGGATATCAGACGTTTCAACTCTATTTGGACTCGCGAATGGGAACTACTACGGTTCTTGTAGATGGGCAGGGTCGTACGCAGAAGAAATTCAAACCAAGGTATCAACAAAACGTCTTCAATAACGAATTCAACACCAACAGTAGTATCATGTATCCCTATAAAACTTCTACAACGTTCGCACCACTTGATTGCCCCACTTTTTGGCACGATCTATTATTATTGAAGCCCTTCCATAATAAGGACTGAACGAGAATAAATTCGCTATCACAAAAACGCTTATATCTTTTGAACCACTGGACCGATTTGGAAAATCAAACTCATTTTCGAATCATCATCTAATTCTAATGAAAACTGTTTTCACAATAAAAAAACCAAAACTATTTTTCACAAAATTCATGGATTTTTTCTGGAATTCTTCCCATCATGCTTCTTATAGTGTTCTCAGTCACTTTCTGGGAATTCCGCTAATGTTTGCGATGATTTCTTAGTCTTCTTCAATTCTCTTTTACCAGGGCCCAATATCTTTCGATTGGCCTGACTCATGGGCACTTTTGTGGATTGGCCTCTTTAGGGACCAAAACCACCTCATAAGCTTCGTACCATTCCTTGGTGGTCTTGCTGTAGTGGCATGAAGCCAAATCTGGCCAAAAGATTGTTGACACATCGTGCCCACGTAAAAACGGTAAAAGTCGCTTCTTCAAGCATTCCTCGATGTATATCTTCGAGTCAACAGAGCCTTGGCCAACGAAAAATTTGCTCGTTTTCCCACAAGTGCAAATTGCTTGCCAAACCAGGAATTTTTTAGGAAACTTTGCTTGTTTCTTCACGCGAAATTGTTCGTCAACATTTCCACGAGAATCTGCAGTATAAAATTCCTGACCAGGAAGTTGCGAGAAATCAGCCAAGACATAGGTTTCGTCGTCCATCACGCAACAGGAAAAATTTTTCAACAAATGTTTTTGAAATTTCTTTGCTCTTGATTTCGCTTCTTGATTCTTCACAGCGTTCCTGTCTGGCACTTTCTGCACTTTGTATGTTCTAAGCCCACAACTCGACTTGATTTTCTGAACGGTTGACTGCAAACAACCCACTATTTGGGCCACCTTCCGTCCTGAAAGGTAAGGATTCTTCTGAAAAAGGCTTCACTTTTTTGGGCTATGAAACCCCTTTTTCCTCCTGGTTCCTTCCTTGCGGTTAATTGTAAGATCTTCGTTTAAGCGCTTAACAACTCTTGATACCGTTTCCGGACGAACGCGAGCCTCTTTTGCGATTCTTTTGAAGCTCCATTTTTGATTATTTTGAAAAAGTCACTATTAATTATCGTGATAGATGCAAAGAATACCTGGTGTAACGACTCCCTACTAAAAATCGTGACCAAAATTTGTAGATCAAAACGGCATCCTAGATTTCAGATTTTGGTCTAGTTCCGGAATAAATCAGCAATATTTATCGGTCGTGGCGCTACTGCGGCAACGACAAATAACGCGAACCCTTTCGGGAGAAATGAAAAGCCGCACAAAATATCACATTTTCGATCGACAAGAAAGTCTTAAACAAAATCTAATCAGTGCCAACACCAGGTATTTCTATGCATCTACGAGTATTTTTCGTGTTTTCACTTCGCTTGACATTTCGCGACAGAGAATTGGAATATTTATGAAGTAAATGTTCCACATGTTTCTGACGTTCATAACAAAGCTAACTATGATCCACTTTTGATTTTTTCTCAATTGGTTCAAGAGATATAGGCGTTTTTGTGATAGCGAATTTATTCTCGTTCAGTCCTTATTCATTTTCAAGTAGGAAACCTCCTATTTATCCCCAACGTTTTAAATTGAAATATCCCTTCTTCAACTGTCCAAAAGCTGCTGAGGTATGTATTGTACCATTTCCAGACTTTGAAAGTAAGGAAATATTATTTGAAAAGGGAAAAAGGGTGCAAAATCTACCCTTAAGTACCTAAAGGTACAATCACGTTAAAGGGGGTTTTATACTTATATTTTTGGCTTGACTTGTGATCGTGTATATTCGGTAGGACTCTTTGTTTTGTTGTTGTAAATTCAGATTCGTAATAACTCAGATTAGTGAAATGTAGTATGGGCAATAAGGAGGTGAAATCAGATAAATAAAACACTTGATTGGACAGAAAGGTGGAACAGGCCTTTATTGACCCAGCGCCATAGTTCGAGAAACTTTAGCCTTTGAAGGGAAAAACGAACGAGAGTCAATCATTGAACTCAAAGCAAAAAACCATTCTAGCATTACAGATGACCGGTCTAATAGCTCTAGCTCCACCCCTGTTCACACGGCATATGCCTTGATTTGAGTTATGTCGGCAAACATGTTATTTTCAATGAGCGAAGTGAAGCCAGTATATCGAGGTTTCTTCTTATTTATTGGATTAAGCAGAAGTTGATTGGTCTGTCCGGAGACTTCGAAACGCGGATTCCCAGCAAATTTATGATTATGTTATATTTGAGTAATGTTCGTCCATTTTAATTAAATGGAAGCGTTCATAGAGGAACACGGGTGTTTGATCGTGTTCTTCTTGCTCTTGATTAGACTCCATGTAGAGGTTCAGCTGCGGGATCGGTCGAGTATTACGCGATTAGGTTTTTTCTAGACCGTTAAGTCTGTCATTTCCGCTGCGCTTCGCGAAAACTGTTCGGAGAAATTGAAGAAAGGAGATGTGGGAGATTCAGTCGGAGGATTTACTGGGAGATAATGATGAGGTTCTCTTGAATTGTGTTCCGGTATCGAGCGTTCGCCTATTTTGGATATCACGATTAACTCGCTTTTTAATGATTGTCATTTCTTTAATTAATTGAGTTGAATGTAGCAGGAAGTATTCGATATTATGTGGATTGAAATTAATTGCCCATCCATGACTCATGTTTTCCCTATTTTCATCCTTCGGTTTTCTGTATCCATATGTTGGACCGAAAAATATTTTAACTGACAAAGAAACTGCAACACTCAAAAGGTGCTGTTTGAATTTTAAATTTTTTTGGTAAAATATGGATAGTATAGCAAGGAGTAAAGGTTTAAAATATGGAGAGAAAAACGAAGAATTTACTATTTTTTTCATAAATTTGTTAATATTGTGTTTGTCCTCCGCGATTATCTATACACTCCCCAACACGTCTTGGCATTGATGCAATGAGATGATCTATGTCTTCTTGAGGGATACTATCCCAAGCTGCCTGTACTTCATGTCTCAGAGCCACCAAAGTTCGTGGGGGCTGGGGTAAATTTTCGAGCCTTCTACCTATGATTTCCCAAACATGGTCTATGGGCGAAAGATCGGAGGATCTGGGTGGCCAAGGAAAAAGAGTGACATGGGTCGCTTCAAAAAAGTTTAAACTAACTCTGACAACATAAGGCCGAGCATTATCTTGCTGAAATATTGGATTCTCGAGCCGGTTAAGGTAAGGGAGAACATATGGCTCCACTATTTCGTGGAGGTAACGCAGCGCTGTCATGTTACCTCGAATAATTCTAGAGATGTCCAACTTGCATGTGCAATAGCACCCCATACCATAACGCCTGTTGTCCGGTGTATACATGAAGCTCAACATCAAACTGAGGTTCACATCTTTCTCCCCGACATCGTCCAAACCTTCTTCGGCCATCATGTGTGCCCAGGGAGAATCGAGATTCATCAGAAAAGACGACATTATGCCATTCCACATTTCAATGTTGTTGGTTGCACTGGTTTAAATAATTTAAAGTGGACTGTATCTAATAAACTTTTATTTTGTGTAGTACATCGAGTCGAACATTAATACGAGAGTTACATGTTACATCACTTCTTCGCTTCTCTTCTCGTACTGCTCTCCCAGTCTCCCGTTCTGTCCTACGCCTGCGGCAGGTGCCCTCTTGCGGAGAATGCGCATCACGCCGTACTCGCGTGATATTTAGAGCAGTAGCGTAACTGTACTGGAGGGGTATAAGGTCAGGGGCGTAACAGAGTCTTAACACTTAACATGCCGCCTCCCTTGAAAGTATCTACTTTCTAAACAATAAAATAATGAACATCTACTAACAGTAGCAACTGTAAAACATGAAAAAATAAAATAAAATAAATTCTTCACTGCAGTAGACGGTAATTAAGAGTCTTCGTCTGGTAAGGGCAATAAGCACAACCTTGCCACGGATCGCTTTACGACACTACCACTGCTTACTCGAACCGACACAACTCTCACTACGTTGTCTGCTCCTCGATGCAATTGCGTCACTCGTGCCATGGGCCAACGCAGAGGGGGTTGATTGTCTTCAACGAGGATTACTAGGCTGCCGATCTTCAATTGGGAGTTGACATCCAGGTGCCATTTGTTTCGACGCTGCATCCGTGATAAATATTCTCTGGACCAGCGTGACCAGAATTGCTGGTATAAACGTTGAACCAGCTGGTATCGGGTCAAACGATTCAACTTGATGTTTCGTACATCTTCTTGTGGGGGTGAAGCTAATGAATCGCCAATTAGGAAATGGGAAGGTGTAAGAGGTATGAGGTCATCAGGATCATTAGATAAAGGCGTCAAAGGACGAGAATTGAGACAAGCCTCGACCTGTATCAAAACCGTATTCATCTCTTCATAGGTGAGTGAAGTCGTACCAATAATTCTCTTCAAATGAAATTTTGTTGACTTGACAGCCGCCTCCCATAAACCTCCCATATGTGGGGATTTTGCGGGGATAAAATTCCATTTTATTTTATCCTTACTTAAAAATGTTGAAACAGTATTATTATGACTTTCATCATTTATTAATTTATATAGCTCTAAAAAATGGTTATTAGCACCGACAAAATTTGTGCCATTATCAGAATTGATTGAGGAAGGTTTACCTCTTCTAGATACGAATCTTTTTAGTGCGTTCAAAAAACTGTCGGTACTCAAATCATTGACCAATTCGATGTGACAAGCGCGTGTAGCAAAGCACACGAATATACAAATGTAAGTTTTTATCAATTTTGTGTTACGTGAAACCCTTTCTTTTATTAGAATCGGACCAGCATAATCTATACCGCAATTAGTAAACGGCCTGCTGGGTATAACACGAGTGCTGGGAAGATTACCCATAAGAAATTCTACCGGTTTTGGATTATTTTTCGAACATGTTATGCATGATTTGACAACTGACTTTACTTGATTGGTCCCGTCTATAGGCCAATAATTGAGTCTTATAATTGATAGTAGGTTTTGAGTTCCTGAATGCAAATGGGATTTATGTTCATTTTCTATAATTAGCCTAGTTAGCCTGCAATTTTTGGGTAAAATAATTGGATGTTTTTGAGAGAAATCTATATTGGAATGCTTCAATCTACCACCTACGCGTAGTAATTCTTCATTGTCAATAAAAGGATTCAACTTTAAAATTTTACTTCGAGACCCTATTTTATTTTTGCCATTCAGGGCATCAATTTCCGATTTGAATTCACGATATTGAGCCAATCTCAACAGTATTTTCAAGGAAACTTCCATTTCATTGATAGTCAAAACCTTAGAATGGAATCCTTCTTGTTTTAGAGTACATCTTTTGAAACGTATGCAATACGATACAACTCTCTGCAATTTTGTCAGATCAGAGTATCTGCTGAAAATATCAAAATTTTCATCAGTAGTTGTATTTAAACTAATCTGAGTTTCTGGTTTAATATCTGGTAACGAGATGACAGATTCCGTTTCAAAATCGTTATGATCATTGGACAAATTACGATTAGTCAAAAACTCAGGCCCGTTCCACCAAATTTGCAAATCGCTCAATTCTTCGGGATTTATACCTCTTGATATAACATCCGCAGGATTATGTTTGGTGTTCACATAGTTCCACTCGTTCAGTGAAGTTTTGTTTAGGATTTTGGTTACGCGATTGGCTACAAATGTTTTTAAACGAAACGGTTCAATTTTCAACCATGAAAGAACTATGGTCGAGTCTGTATAAAACACTCTTTTCTTTACGTGTATTGTCAAAATTTCTTTTACTGTATGTGCTAAATTAGCCAGTAAACAAGCTGCTAATAGTTCCAAACGTGGAAGCGTGCATTTTTTATGTGGTGCTACTTTCGATTTTGCACACATTAACGAACTTTTTATTTTTCCGAATGAGTCAGTAGACACAAGGTACAAACAAGCACCATATGCCGTTTCCGATGCATCGCTAAAACCGTGGATTTCTATACCTTCAGCTTCATGAACCATCATTTGTCTATCAATCTTTATATCATGAATAGACTGCAGTTGCTGAACAAATGTTAACCAAACTGCTGATAATTCTGGCGATAAAGGTTCGTCCCATGAAACTTGACATTGCCAGAGTCTTTGTAAGAATATTTTTGCTTTAATAATGACAGGACCTATGAGTCCTAAGGGATCGAATATCTTTGATATTGTGCTTAAAATGTTTCTCTTTGTTGCGTCTTTAAAATTGAACTGAATGTTCACCGAATAATTGAACGTATCTGAATCTGATAACCACGCAATGCCTAAAGTTTTAAGATTTGTATTTTCGCGAAATTCTACCATCTTTTCTTTTTCATCTGAATTTTCCAATATATTCTGTAAAATGGTTTTATCGTTAGACGCCCATTTTCTCAATTCGAATCCAGCTTGACCTAGAATTTCAGTGAGTTCTTTATATACTTCAAGAGCTTCTTCTCTGGTACGAAAACTTGCCAAAAGATCATCCATATAAAACGAATTCAAAATAATTTTGCATGTGCGAGGGTATCGAGATTCATTTTCGAGTGCTAATTGTTTTAAACATCTTTGAGCTAAAAATGGAGCTGATGCTGTTCCATATGTAACCGTATTTAACGTGAATAACTCCAAATCTGATCTATTCTCGGATTTCCATAAAATTTGTTGGAATCTTCTATCTTCTTCGTGAATCCAAATTTGTCGAAACATCATTTTAATGTCACTACTCAACACAAATTTGAATAATCTTAGGCGCATAACTATATCAAATAAATTATCCTGAATGATGTAACCTGAATTGAGATTGTCATTAAGTGACACACCTGCATTTGTCTTTGCCGAGCCATCGAAGACTACTCTACATTTTGTGGTTGTACTGCTCTGCTTTATTACCGCGTGATGAGGCAGTATATAAAAAGGCTGTGATATTGAATTAGATGTAAAAGTTCCTTGCGATGTCATATGATTTAAAGTTGCATATTCGGACATAAATTCCGTATATGCTTGTTTCAAGTTATTATCCCTTGAGAATTTATATTCTAGCGATTTAAATCTCTTTTGAGCTATTGTGTATGAATCTCCGTAATTGTTCAGTTCTTGTAGAAAAGGTAACCTAACCACAAATTTGCCATTTTCATCACGTTTAGTCGTCTGAACAAAATAGTCTTCCGCTAATTTCTGCTCTTCCAATAGATAATTTTGTTTGGGTAACTCCTCTATTTCCCAAAATTTCTTCAGATTATTATTCAATTCTTCATTGGTTATGCCCGTTAGAATATTGCAGCTAGCGCGATTTGTAGGGCATCCTAAAGCTATACTACCAGCAAGTATCCAACCCAACAGACTTTCTTGAAGTAATAAACTATCAGTCAACCTTATTTGATTAGGACAAAGCAAATCATAAAATATATTCGCTCCTAGCAGTAGATCTACATTTTCTGATACATTGAAATCTGGATCTGCCAATTTGATATGTGGTGGATATTTAACAGATTTGTTTTCAAATGTAATTGAAGGTACTTTTTCTGTTATCGTTGGTAAAACAAGAAAAGACAAATCAACCGTGTAATTACTATAAAATGATTTTATAGTCGCCTTTACTTTATGTGTGATATTTGTGACTTGTTGATTTACTCCTACTAATGGCAACGAGAATTTTTCCAACTTCAAATTCAATTTCTTTGCTAAATTTCTAGATATAATGTTGCTTTGGCTTCCGGAATCTAACAATGCCTTGCCTGAATGACCTTTTCCTTGTTCGTCAAAAATTATTATCTTTGCGGTTGACAGCAAAACAAGAGGATTTGCGTCTATTTTTTGTGAATCCGTCGTGTGCGCTGTTGTCGTGTTTATAGGCGATTCTTTCGATCCTAATACATCTGATACCGATGCTTGTTCCCTTGAATTATTTTCAGCTGTTTGTGACTTTTTACCAAATGAGTTATTATGTAATAACGTACTATGTTGCAAATTGCATATTTTACAATTGGATGATCGACAATTAACTTTATTGTGACCTGGACGCAAACAGTTTACGCATAGCTTTCGAGTTTTGACTTCTGTGTATCTTTCTGGCGCCGAAAATTTAAGAAACTCTGTGCAATTGAATATGAAATGACCTTGTTGACAATAATAACATTTTCCGTTGTTTTTATTACCTGCATATAAGGAATATTCTTGGTTTGGTTTGTTTTGACGTACATACGATATCGCTTGAGTGATTGACTTAGCTTTTCTGTTACCGGATTCTAGAGCAAAACATTTTTTGTTGACAAATTTCATAATTTCCTCTAAAGTGGGAAGTGTATCTTCATCGTCTAAGGATTTTTCCCATTCGCGATTCGTAACATTATCTAATTTTGATGTAATTAAATTTACCAGCAGTGCATCCCATTCACTGACAGGTAGTTTCATTTTTTGCAAAATATTAACATGGCGATAAACACCATCAGCAATCTCTCTCAACATAACCGCAGATTCCTTTGTAGCCACGGGTAAATCAAATAATGCATTTATATGGCTGTTTACGATCTGTCTTTTACGCTGAAATCTTTGAATCAAAAGATTCCATACAATGAGGTAATTGTCATTTGACATTTCATATGATTGTATTAACTTTAATGGTTCATCTTTCAATGATGATGTCAAATAGTGGAATTTTTGCATATTCGTGAGCGTTGCATTGTTATGAATCAAATTAACAAATTCATCATGAAAAGTGAGCCAATTTTCGAATTTTCCCGAAAACACTGGTAGATTCAATCTAGGCAGATTAACATTCCTCAATGGTCCTAAATTTGCATTAATATTCGTGCCGAGTAAATCGGCATTCATCGATTCAACCATTTTATTAACTGGATTATTTAAATCTTTAATCAAATTTTTGGCTTGAGATATTATACAATAAAAACTATTTTCAATATCCTCTCTGACTGTTTCTTCGGAATCATCCAAACATTCCAACTTCGATTGGATAACTTCAAATTCATCAAAATGTTTATTGATTTTACTCAGCCTACAATCGATTTGTTCTATATCTTCGTGATTTTCCGAATCTTCCAAAAATTTCTTGAATCGCGTAATCTGAGATTTGATTATTCCCCGTCGCTGCTTTAATTCTTTTATTTCTTCCTGATTTGGCTGCATGATTGATTTTCACAATTAAGAAATGGAATAATTGACACGACTCAAACAATAAATCAGAAATAATACGGCTTCAAAACAATAGAGACTTGTTAAATATATTGTTTTTAAGAAAGGAAATGGAAAAATTAGGAAAATGAAGGACCTACTTGGCTTTTCTTGAATCCCCTATGTACGTTACGAGTGGAGCCTTCTTTCCTGCTTGGACGAGTATGGAACTGCTTGCTTTTCTTGAATCCGCAATGGACGTAACGAGTTGAGCTTCTTTCCTGCTTGGACGAGTATGGAACTGCTTGCTTTTCTTGAATCCGCAATGGACGTAACGAGTTGAGCTTCTTTCCTGCTTGGACGAGTATGGAACTGCTTGCTTCTTGGAGATTTCTCCTTGTTTCTTCCGTGTGAATCCGGTTCGTTTGGACCAAAATGTTGGTTGCACTGGTTTAAATAATTTAAAGTGGACTGTATCTAATAAACTTTTATTTTGTGTAGTACATCGAGTCGAACATTAATACGAGAGTTACATGTTACATCACTTCTTCGCTTCTCTTCTCGTACTGCTCTCCCAGTCTCCCGTTCTGTCCTACGCCTGCGGCAGGTGCCCTCTTGCGGAGAATGCGCATCACGCCGTACTCGCGTGATATTTAGAGCAGTAGCGTAACTGTACTGGAGGGGTATAAGGTCAGGGGCGTAACAGAGTCTTAACACTTAACAAATGTTGATGTTTCCTACACCACTGTAATCTTCGCCGGCGATGCTCAACCGTCAGAGGTAACACAAGATTGGTTCGATAATGCTGCAGTCCAAAAGAACTTGTCTGGCGGTAACCATTCGGACAGTTACAGGAAGGCCTTGTTCTCCTAACCTCCCATCAGTCAAAGATCGAGTTGTCGAAAATCGGTCTCTAATGGCCCTAAGTCTTAGACGTCGATCTTGAACTCCATTTGTGCCCCTTCGACTTCCGGTGCTTACTCTTCTTCAATTTTTGGAATTATCAAATCACGCTTGACAACATCTCATGACAGTAGTTGGATTTCTGTTCGTACGGTTAGCGATTTCTCGAAATGACAACCCCGACCTCCTGTAGACCAATAATTCGACCTAGGCATTTTAACAACAACTAAACATCGACTTTGGATCTCCTCGAATATCTGGTTTGGTGGGAAACTTAAAAAAATTGCAAAAAACGACTACATACAATATTTAAGTATGTAACAAAAAATGTTCACATGAAAAAAACTTCACGATTTTTTTCTCCTTGCTATACCTACTATCTATGTTTTACCAAAAAAAATAAAATTCAAACAGCTCCTTCTGTCTGGATGTTACAGTTTCTTCGTCAGTTAGTATATGTTGTCACGTATCAATTATCCATTGTTAATCGTTGAAATATAGTTACTTTAGAACAGCGAAGAATAAAACATCATAAGATTATGAGACTTCTAAAAAAATTACCACAAAAGGAACGCAGAAAGGAATGTTTTAGAATTTTGAGAGATGCATGGAAAGGAGCATAGAATGCAGGAAATTTGATTTTCTTACATTGAATGATTTTCAGTAGTGATATCCCTAGGAGAGATAATTTTATGACCATCGAAAGCTCGTTCATTGGTAACAGCCCGAAGCCGAAGGCCGATAGGCTTGAGATATTCGTTATAAAATTATGAGGCGTTAGCAAGGCACACACGGAAGGGAAATCTGTAAGATCTGATCGGCAGTCCAGATCTGTAACAGATCTGGACGGCGGATAGGATCGCTCCCGCCGATCTGGTCCGTCGCGGATCATATATCTCATTGATCCGCGACAGACCATATCGGCGGAAGCGATCCTATCCGCCGTCCAGATCTGTTACAGATCTGGACTGCCGATCAGATCTTACAGATTTCCCTTTCGTGTGTGCCTTGCTATTTATCAATAACCGAGGAATATTCGGCAGAAATTTTTTGGACAGAAAAAATGTATAACTCAACACCACAAAACATTTATTTATTTATTGAAAGTACAATTAGTGAAAGTGCAATGCTTAAAATTCAACTCAACATTAGATTCGTTGCTGTTCTCTTGTATAGAAGATCTATTTCCACGCATAATATTTATTATCTTGTTGTGGTATTCTTGATCGAGGTTTAGGTATGATAGAATTTTGATTGCTATGACCAGTAATCTTCAGCAATTGTTGTTCCTCTACACCATTTTTTGTTAATTGACTGACAGCTGTTGATCTATTTGAATGATTCGTTATCTTTTTGTCTTTGACATTCAAGCCAATTGCTTCGGCAGCATATTTAGTCCATTTATTTATGGTATTCCTTCCAACAGGTACATTATCGTACCATTTGTCAGTTTCATTTTTCCAATATCGATTTGGTTTCAAGAATAGTCGTGGTGAGGTAATATTTTCGCCTCGTTTTGATATTAGTTTATGAAAAAGACGTACAGGGCAGCTTTGTCTCTCACTATTGGACAGTGGCGGCTCGTCGGGGTAGGCAAGGTAGGCGGCGCCTACCTTGGAAATCTTCTTATCGAAATTATAAAATGATTCATATTCATTTTACGTATCAGATACCCCTCTTTAATTATAATACGTTATTAGAGAATTTTTCATCCAAAAATCTCGCACGCGATTGTTCTATTTCCACCTAAGCCCGGGATCTGCAGCTGCAGCCTCGCCACGACCATTTCTCGCTCATTCTAAACGGAAGGCGATCTATCCCAGCGCCTGCGATTCGATCACTACACGTCAGCCCTGCCGAGTGCCGCGGAATCTACCAGTAAATCAGTAAAGGATGGATACACTGGCGTGTAGAGAGAAGCATACGAAATAGAGGAGAAAGTAGGCGATGAAATCGTCCGCCTTCGGGTACTTTCGAGAATGATCGCTTGGCGATTCCGCTCCCGCGCTCTCGTATGATTGCAACGATTCCACTCGAGTTCAGTGATTATTGATATCGATAAATTATAATATATGAGATTTGAATTCTGTGTTCGCGCATTCGCATTTGTGTTTTATAATTATAACCCTCATTTGATTTGAACATTATTCGAAAGCAGGAGAACCCGATAAGTATGTTCCTATATTTATTTAATTGTTTTAGTTTATTTGGAACATTAGGTCGTATTTCCAAATTCCTGAGAAATAGAACCCATTCATGATATTATTTGTTCCTCACTGGAATGGTAAATTTACGTAACAAGTCCGGAAAAAAGAGTTCTTTTGGACGAATAGACAAAATTCTAGGACGAGTCCAAAAAAACTATTTTCGGGCGTGTTGCGTACAATATTTTTTCGGCAACCGTGTAGAATTACAAATCACACACAAATTACACATTTCTTTATTATAGATTTTGATTATTATTTGAATTGAACAGAACAGAACTGCCATCCGTTATTTTGTTGCTATTGTGATGATCATCACAATGACAACAACGACGTGAATTTTTTCGGCCTAGTCCGGAAAGTACGTACTTTCCGGGCTAGTCCAGGAAATGTTACTTTCTCAAAGAAATAGCATCCGGGAAGTACCACTTCCTGGACGCTATTTCTTTGAGAAACTCCCTTTTCGCAATTGAACTATAAAATTCGAAAATAAATTGTTTCACTCCGCCGTCCGACATTATCTCTTTATCTTATAAAATCCCCGAGATACTCTAGATTTGAAATTTTCACGGTCTTTCAAAATCTATGTGTCGCCTTACCACATCCAAACCTCACGAGCCGCCGCTGCTATTGGAAACCAACCATTTACTACTTGTGCAGCTTTTAGAACCACCTTGGCACGTTTTACTGAATACCGGATTGTATTCAATTCGATTTGTTGGAGAACCATCAATATTCTTCTCGATTTGAAAACAATTCACCAAACAAGCCACTGCCTCTCCTTCTCGCCACGCTTATTCTACTGCAGCAATATGATAAAATTTACGCATAAGACCTTCAGGAGTATTTTCATCCCATAGCAATATTATTCTGTTAACTTCAGACAAATTTAACGAAACTGAACTGGATTTACGTTTACTTGGGTCTGCTTGCAATTTTTTTCTGATTGCATCGCGGGCATCTCGGGCTGGTTTAAATATTATATTATTAAACGGATCAATCATAATGTTGTAGTCCTTATAATACTTTTCTTGTAAGAGTTTGCCCGAAACATTCCACATTGTCTTCACCGTTGCTTCTTGGAATTCTGTTCCGTTTTTTTTCTCATATTGAGAGCCCAATCTTTGAGTATAAACGCCAATTCTTCCAAGCTTCTGCGTTCATTCAATTCGTAGCAAAATTCCATAAATATTCCCCAAATATATTTATGACTGTTGGGTAGAGTTTCAGTTAACCAATTGAAGTGCGATTCAATTTTATTTAATGAAAAATTTACCAAATTTCTGAATGAAAAGTTAAGAGAGCTAATGGACTGTATATAATTATAAATGGTTATCGAAACCCAACACAAATGAAAGAATAAATGCACCCAAAATAACAGTTGAAATATTGTCTTACCTATTTCAGCAAAAAGGTTAACCAGATCTTGTCGTTTACTCCTATTTCCATGAACAGAGTGATCGAGCTCGACAAACGAACATGGAATGAAGCTGACTTGAGAATCCGTTGCTAAAAATGTTAAATTAGGAACACCTATCCTTGTGGCAGAATAAAAACCACGCCACTGGTAACAGTATTTTCCGAACCAAATTCGCACAAACGAATGTTCTTAAATGAATGTAATTCGAATGAATCGAAATCACTAGAATTGTGAACCACTAGAAAAACTGAACTTTTCTAAATTCACGACAGGAAACAGAAGAAATTTAAATTAGCGGTAGCAGATATATTCACGATTAAGGCAGTCAATGAACTGAATGAAAAATATGGAAAATGAAACAAATATGCGACATATGCGCGCTCCACAGCTGACGATTTCTTCTTGCGCCTACACTACATATGGGATTTTCCTAAGTACGGAGAAATTAAATTAATCCTGAAATGAATGAAAATGAAAAATTCAGAAAAGTTATCTGAACCGTTCACTTGGCGTGAACAATGACTATTGGAAGTATTTCTGGGAATGTTTTCTTTGATAAGCTCCTTTATATTTTTAACATTACCAAAACGTAACATTTTGAAATTTGTTTGGAATGATGTTGCCATGGAAGTATTATATCTATACTTCTATACTAATATTATAAAGAGGAAAGATTTGTATTTTTGTTTTTTTGATACGAACAGGCTCAAAAACTACTGGACCGATTTCAAAAATTCTTTCACCCTTTGAAAGCTACATTATCCCTGAGTGACATAGGTTATACTTTTCACCCGAAAAAATTAAGGATACCTACTATAACTTCAATAATTACAAAAAAATCAGCCAAAATCAGCTATTTTCACGTGCGCTGCAAAAACCGTAACACTTACGTGGATACAATGTATGACGGAAATGTACCTCTTGAATAGTTCTACAAAAAAGTCCGCGATAGCATGTATCTATCTCTCAAGATTGACTTGCTATTACCTGTTTATGGTAATCAGATGTTTTCCAAAATTATGCACTATTTGGGAGTGTGTTTTTATGAATTGGGTATTGATTCTAATCCAACCTAATATGTTATTTATCCCCAGTATTTAATTTAGAACAAAATTGCCCTTCACATCAGACAATTACAACGAGTACATCAGAAGATATGGCAGGATGAAGTCTTGAAGATGAAACCGCCGCGTGAAACAAATTTCTTCTCGGGCGAAGCTGGGACGGCCTGCTTGTAATTTTATAAGACTCTATCGTGTTATCATTGGGATTGAAAATTGCATTGGATTTGTTGTTAGAACTGTCAAACAATTTTCACAACAAAGGCCTAAGAATAACCTCTTCAATTTTCGCCGCATGTTCACCTAATACCCTGTATATAAAGCTGTAAAGTCCTTCGAACCACTGTGTCGATAACTCCAGAGCAGACAAATTGAAGAGAAACAGAGGCAAAGGCAGATAAAACCAAACGTCCTTCTTTTTCGATCCTCTCACTTTGTTTCCACTCAAAACAGGAAAAAATTAGAAAAAACGAAATACCTCTCAGCATTCATTCCCAATTTATATTCACGGAAAGCATTTCAGCGGATGACGCCGCCAGGCAGGATCACGAAATGGAACTTTAGAGAGTATACGTTTGACATTTCATTCGGTAGTCGGTTCCGAACAATGAAACGATAAATCCTTTTGTACTTTCACGGGATTTTATAAATGTTGCCTTAAATGCCATCAATCACATTACGAACAAATCTGGTACGGCTCATAGGACATCTGATAATGCTGTTGTTGCCGTAATGCTTCGGAAAAAGTCAACCGAAGACCGCGAAGAATCATGTACTCGACTGGATGGAGATGGACCGAAAAGATTACTCGATCTTCTAGGCAATCATCGACCCCAGATCCCAGATTTGTCTTAAACTGTATTGAATTATAACAGTTTTATCTTTTCAAATCAATCTTTGACTTGTACATATACACTGCGCAAAAAAATTAACGCACATTATGGAAATCTCAAATTTATTCTACAACTGAAGGTGTTCCCAATGATAATTATTTTTACCAGAATTATGCATGCATATGCTATCCACTTTCAACGTTTTTCTTCAATACAGAATATGTTTTCTCCCAGCAGGAATAAAAAAAGATGATATTATCAGATTTTGAATGTATTGGCTCCATTCTAAAATCAGTTGTTCTCGATCAATTCTAGTGGTCAATAGTTTTTCTTTCGTTTGACTTTCTACACTCGATCGCTATGCAACGCGAAACACGCAATTTGACCCAAGAGGAATGTGCCCAAGCGGTAGTTTTGCGAGAAGAAGGGTGGACATACACAAGAATTGCAGAAAGGTTTGGAGTTTCCCATACAAGTGTGTCCAGAATGTTGCAGCGATTCAGGGAGACAGGTATGAATGTCCGAAGACCAGGACAGGGTAGACCACGGGTAACAGCTGCCATTCAAGAACGTTACTTGAGAGTTTCTTCGTTGAGACAACGGTTTGCAACCGCTCGCCTCCTTCAAAATCAGCATGAGGTGCAAATTAGCAATCAGACAATAAGAAATCGCCTCAGAGAATATGATTTAAGGCCTCGTGTCGCGGCAAGAGGCCCAGCTCTTACCCCAGCCCATCGAAGGGCGCGTTTGGATTTTGCGAGAGACCATATCCATTGGGAAGAGGCCGATTGGGAAAGAGTTCTCTTCACAGATGAGTCTAGATTCTGCCTCTGCCATTGTGATCGACGTTCCCTAGTATACAGACGTCCACATGAAAGATATGCTCAGTGCAATTTCCCGAATACTACTGGTTTCGGGGGAGGATCGATTATGGTATGGGGACCTAGTGGTCGTTGATAATGGTGCTATGAATGCTGATAAGTATATAAGGAACATTCTTGAAGAGCATGTAGTGCCATTTGCCCCATACATTGGTGAAAATTTGATTTTTATGGACGATAATGCCAAACCCCATCGTGTGCGAATCGTTCAGGAGTACCTTGAAGAGGTTGAAGTCCCCCGAATGGAATGGCCAGCAAGAAGTCCAGATCTCAATCCGATTGAGCAGGTTTGGGACAACCTCAATAGGAGGCTGACAAGTTCAGAAAATCATCCAGCTACTCTTAATGACTTAGGAGTCCAACTCGGAGAAATCTTGGAAGGACTAGATCAGAACTAGATCACTCATTTTGAGTATGAACCGTCGTTGCCGAGCTGTAATTAACGCAAGGGGTGTAAATACCAAGTATTAAATCACTTATCAGCATTTCAGTATTTTGAAAATTGTTCATTTATCTTCTTTTACATAAGATTCGGTGAAATCCTGAATTTTTCTTGTTTCGTTCAAAACCTTCCCGAGAGAACATAAAAAATAAGTTATAAAGTCAATGTAGAGGTAACTTTCATTAAACTTGAGATTTTCAGAATGTGCGTTGATTTTTTTGCGCAGTGTATTTCAACTGTAGATTCTTGAGGCCAAGGGAAACCTTTTTTCAATTTCCATTTTTCGGAATTCGGCTTTGTTAAAGAGATATAGCCATTAAAAAAAATGGGCCAAATACGTGCCTTTCGATTGAAATTGAGGTGATTATTAGATGTTCGGGGTGATACATTTAGGAAATACTCAAGCACTAACCTTATTTGAATATGAATGTTACAAACACGATATTTCCTAACAAAACACTTAGTTTTGTCCGATTATTTCTGCAATTGATAAGCCATATTTCTCCCACCAAAATAAGTTCCTTCTCCGGTTTTTCTGAAGATATGTTTGTAAACATTAAAAATTTGTTCATATTTTCCTCGATAAAATATAAAATAAAAAAAATCTCACTAAACTAACCTCCATTGACCTAGTTCATAGGATGCGGGGTCAATGACCTAACCTAAACCATCTTCTGAGACGATGCCAAATTGCTGATTTTCTCTTCAAACATATACAGGGTGAGTCTTTGACTTGTACATATATTTTAACTGAAGATTCTTGAGGCCAAAAAAAACCTTTTTTTCATTTTTCATTTTTTCGAATTCGGCTCTGTTAAAAAGATATAGCCATTTGAAAAAAAAAATGTGCTAATCACGTCCCTAAAATGATACTGTGGAATTGATTCATAGTTCATATTTCTCGATAGAAATTGACTTTATACATTTTAGGTAATACTCAAGTACTAACCTTATTGGAATGATAATGTTGCAAACACGATAATTTCAACAAAAACAGTAAGTTTCATCGGATTATATCTGCAACTAAAAAGCCACATTTAGTCCACCAAAATAAGTTCCTTCTTCGATTTTTCTGCAGATTAGTTTGTAAACACTAATAACTTGTTCATATTTCCCTCGAAATTCCCAAACAATATAATGAAGAAAGACTTTTCATTAAGATTTATTATTAAACAACCTAACCTTATCTAATTTGTATCGATTTTGTGAATTTTTGCAAAGACATTTCAAGAAGATGTTGTCAGCTTGCTGATATTTTCATTGAGGTTAAGGATTTTTTAAGAAACATAGTATAAATCACGATACATTTGTGTACCGTGGTATAAATGTCTATAAATTCTCCCGTTTCCATCATAAATCGACTTTGTCGCCAAATTTTACCACGCATGCGTAGAGCGAAAACTGAAGTATTGGTTATCTGGAGTCTGGAGGTCAACTATAAACAATAACAAACCAGAGTCTCTGAACAAACTGTAAACAATATGTGAAGTTCTGAATACATTCAGTGGATTATTGTTCTAATGTGATTATTATGTGAAGTGAATTAATATAATTTCAACCGTGTCAAGTTCATAAAATTCCAAGAGGATGTTGTTTAGATAGAAACATCGCCACAGATTATCAGGTATCGTATTATTTTTCAATAATTTCAGTATTATAAGTAGTTTGTATCGAGATTCATCATTCATATCCGAATTTTGTATTTCATCGACATTTAACTCCAATATGGACCGGTAACTATGAATTTTCAATAGAAACTGTGCGTATCAAATCCTCCTTGGTGTTCAATTTTATCTCCCACATTTGTGGTATTTTATTATCAAAATATCTCGACAAAGTTTCTCCGGGTAAAATTGGAAATAACTCGAAAACGACGCGTTTTATTGAAAAAAAAAGAATACTTTTAGTTTCTTAAATGATTGATTCTTTCGAAAATATGAACCGTTTATCTTTTTAAAATGGTTTTATGGTGTTTTATCGTGTATTGATGAGTCGACTTCCCTGTAATTTTTATACTAGTAGAGATATTGAATAGATTTCGATTGAGGAATATGCACCATGAATAGAGTAAAAACTCAACCAAAATTCAGTTCATTCGAAATAACGGTTCCAAAGATATAAACAGAAAAGTGTTTTTTTCGTGGATTTTCGACACCCTGTATCTCCCAAACCAAACCGAATGTGTTCCGTTTGATGAGAGGAATCTACAGTAAATATATGTACAAGTTAAAGACTCACCCTGTATGTACAAGTCGAAGACTCACCCTGTATAATTTTCGAAAATGTCATATTTTTTCATTACTTCATTTATTTCCTTCAATAAACCTTCCTTTATTGCATATTTTCGATGCAAAATATTTCACATCTGCTTTTACGTCCTGAAAATTACAAACTTTCGAAATTAATCAGCTTCCGAAATAAACTGGTAAAACCAACCGCCTTTTTTTCCGTAACCTTATCCCATGTAAGGGGCAAGAGAATAGGTACCAACCAGTCCATTTTTTGCCGTTATGAAAATGTCAATCCTGAAGAGTTATGTTGTTCGAGTAACCTTAACCTTTCGTTAGAGCAATTTTTTATCCGTATCACGAATGATAAACCATTACCGAGATATTTACGATGAAAACATTCAGGTTCGTGATGACTGAAATTGATTCTGTGTTGACTTATATTGAGAATTTGCAGATAGCAATATTTAGTTTGTTTTTCAATACTTACTTTAATAGTTTCACGAATATTTATTCATTTATTGGAAACATGGAATAGAACGAACTATTTAAAGTCCACTTCTGTATTCACATGTACGTCCAATATAAGTATTAATGAACAAAAAAAAACAATTCAATTGAACCTAATCCCAAAATTTGAACTGAGAGAAGAAACAAAAATAACACACAGTATAACAGAAAATTTTTTGACAGTTCTAACAACAAATCCAATTTCATGATTTTGTATCATATGGAACCATTTCAGCCAATCATGTCAACATTACATCGAAAACTACATCCAATGCAATTTTCAATCCCAATGATAACACGATAGAGTCTTATAAAATTATATAATAGTTCCATGGCAACATCATTCCAAACAAATTTCAAAATGTCACGTTTTGGTAATGTTAAAAATATAAATGAGCTTATCAAAGAAAACATTCCCAGAAATACTTCCAATAGCCACGAATATATTTGGGGAATATTTATGGAATTTTGCTACGAACGATCATACGAATTGAATGAAAGCAGAAGCTTGGAAGAATTGGCGTTTATACTCAATGATTGGACTGTCAATATGAGAAAAAAAGACGGAACAGAATTCAAAGAAGCAACGGTAAAGACAATGTGGAATATTTCGAGCATTTTGCTGCAGTAGAACTAGCGTGGCGAGGAGGAGAGGCAGTTGCTTGTTTGGTGAATTTTTTTCAAATCGAGAAGAATAACGATGGTTCTCCAACAAATCGCATTGAATACAATCCGGTATTCAGTAAAACGTGCCAAGGTGGTTCTAAAAGCTGTACAAGTAGTAAATGGTTGGTTTCCAATAGTGAGAGACAAAGCTGCCCTGTACGTCTTTTTCATAAACTAATATCAAAACGTGGCGAAAATATTACCTCACCACGACTATTCTTGAAACCAAATCGATATTGGAATAATGAAACTGACAAATGGTACGATAATGTACCTGTTGGAAGGAATACCATAAATAAATGGACTGAATATGCTGCCGAAGCAATTGGCTTAAATGTCAAAGACAAAAAGATAACGAATCATTCAAATAGATCAACAGCTGTCAGTCAATTAGCGAAAAGTGGTGTAGAGGAACAACAATTGCTGAAGATTACTGGTCATAGCAATCAAAATTATATCAAACCATACCTGAACCTCGATCAAGAACACCACAACAAGATTATAAATATTATGCGTGGAAATAGATCTTCTATACAAGAGAACAGCAACGAATCTAATGTTAAGTTGAATTTTACGAATTGCACTTTCATTAATTGTACTTTCAATGAATAAATAAATGTTTTGTTGTGTTGAGTTATACATTTTTTCTGTCAAAAAATTTTCTGCCGAATATTCCTCGGACATTGATGAATGCTTCATAATTTTATAACCAATATCTCAAGCTCGTTGCTTGGTAACAGCCCTCAGCCTTCGGCTTCGGGCTGTTACCAATGAACGAGCTTTCGATGGTCATAAAATTATCTCGTCTATTATCAAGGTCCTAGGGATATTACTACTGAAAATTATATGGGTAAAATGAAAAAAAAAATACATAAATCGAATACTGTTGTTTTTATATCTCAAACAAATGTAATACAGAAATGGCGAATGACCCATTCACGAAAAATATACAGTTATCTCTCACAAAGTGTTCCAACGCTCCCATTCTAAACAATCCAAAATTTCCATCCGACCACATCCTTCAACCAATCATCCAGTATTTCGGAGATCCCCATGACATAGAAGAATGACAATCCACCGGGCAGTAAAGTAGACTAGCGGTACGTCAAAAAAAGCGTCGTAAAGTAGATGAGGTGCAGATATCGTCGGCTAACTAGCGACTCTGTAACGTCTGTCGCTGAATACTAATTGAAAAAACCGGGAAATAGGAATCCACACTTTCTGAATTACTCACCCTGTGGATTTATGGTGACAACTGCGTGTCACGTATGTGCCATACACGTAAAGTGTACGTATACGTTTGTAAGGTGTTCAACAAATGATTATGAGAAGTGAACAAGATAGAAGTGGAGAGAAAATAATTTTCCAACGTGTCACACGCTGTATCTTTAATTGGATCGGTAGATATTCATCACCTTAAAAATTTCAGCACTTTCGTTATTGAAAACCCTGCAACTGAAGAGGCCACATGTAGTTTCGACTCTAGTGTTGACGATGTTAGGCATCCATGCACTATGACTTTCATAGATGACATACGAGGATGTATTGATATCTAGGTAGCCTAGACCAGTTCCATGCATAAACAAAATATTGCGATACCATATGAACGAACAATAACTTATTGGAAGTTTCAGTGTAGAGTCAAAAAAGGAAAACAGAGTTACGCAATAAATTAAAAAAAGATGTCCACCGAAATTGTAAAATTCGAAAAATTGGAGTATCGAGCCATCATCAAGTAACTGTATTTGAAAGGGAAGCAGATTTACGAAGACATGCTTAATACCCTTGGTCATCAATGTCCTTCGTATGCGACCGTGAAAAAATTGCACTGCAAGCTGCAAAAGAGATAAGTTTCTGTGTCAGTCCCCGAAAATATCGATGCATCCGTTCATGACATGATTTTATCAGACCGTCGAATTGGGCTAAAACATGAATATCTGAAGCACTGAAGATTTCATACGAACGCGTTCATCATATAGTTCACGTCAATTTGGACATGAAAAAAATTTCTGCAAAATGGATCCCCAAATGTTTGAATGTTGACCAGAAGCGTGCAAGGGTAGAAGCATCGCGTTTGATCTGTGCTCGATTTAAAAACTTCTTAAACCGAATTGTTACTATGGATGAGACTTGGGTACATTTTTACGATCCAAAAACAAAGCAACAATCGATGGAATGGCGACACTCTCCAAGACCTAAGAAGTTTCGTGTCCAAAAAGCTGCTGGGAAAGTTCTTGCTTCAGTTTTTTGGGATTGACATGGAATAATCATGATTGATTTTTTGGATAAGGGTAGAACAATAACGGGAGATTACTATTCGACATTACTGACCACTCTACGGGAAAAATTACAGAGAAAAGACGCGGAAAGCTTTCCAAAGGTGTTTTGTTTTTACAGGACAACGTCCCAGTACACAAATCTCATGTTGCTTTGCCATGCAAAAAATTCGTGATTTAGGATTCGTAGATTCGTGCTAAAACGGATATCTGAAGCACTGAAAATTTCATACGAACGCGTTTAAGATATAGTTCACGTCAATTTGGACATGAGAAAAATTTCTGCAAAATGGATCCCCAAATGTTTGAATGTTGACCAAATGCGTGCAATGGTAGAAGCATCGCGTTCGATCTGTGCTCAATTCGAAAACGATGTAGACTTCTTAAACCGAATTGTTACTATGGATGAGACTTGGGTACAAACATTTCTTTGATCCAGAAACCAATCAACAATCGATGGAATGGCGACACTCTGGTTCTCCAAGACCTAAGAAGTTTCGTGTCCAAAAATCTGCTGGAAAAGTTCTTGCTTCAGTTTATGGGATTGCCGTGGGGTAATCATGATCGATTTTTTGGATAAGGGTAGAACAATAACTGGATATTACTATTCGACATTACTGACCACTCTACGGGAAAAAATAAAGAGAAAACACGCGGAAAGCTATCCAGAGGTATTTTGTTTTTACAGGACAACGCCCCAGTACACAAATCTCATGTTGCCATGCAAAAAATTCGTGATTTAGGGTTAGAATTACTAGAACACCATATTTGGCTCCTTCCGAGTATCATCTCTTTCCTCAAATGAAAGGAAGTTTAAAAGGTCGTAAATTTTCTCCCATCGAGGAGGTCATAAAAGCTGTGGAGGACTGGTTTGCAGAGCAAAAAGAATAATTTTTTTGAAAGGTCTAGAGACGTTGGAGGTTCGCTGTAATAAATGTATTCAATTAAGAGGAGAATATGTTGAGTAATAAGATATTTTGACATTGAAATTTTGTTTGGTTCTATAGTAGGCTAAGAATTTTTCAATATATCCTCGTAATATTGGCGAAACGTGTTGACGAATATTGTCTAGTAGACCAGTAAAATAATCAAAACCCTCGACGCGATACGAGAACTAAGAAATGACTGACCTCACTCAATGCTATAGGAACTCGTTGAACGCTGAAACGGCTATGTTTGCAACTTACATTTCCGAACCTGTATAAACCAACACAAAGACTGGGACATAATGTTAGGGAATACCAAAGGCAAAATTGAACCATTTTCTGAAGGTGGTATCTACAGGGTGGGCTTTTCAAAACGAAACAGACGAGATAACGGGGGGAATAAATTTATTTCGAAAAAATGCTCGGACACGTCGATTTTGTTCCGAAGGGGACAACTTTTAAGGTCAAATTGACAACTATATCACTCCAACCCTTAGTGTTAGAACACCAACCCCTAAATTGTGAATAAGAAAGATAGGGTGAGTGATACCTCATTTGAAAGGCCTTTTTATCATGAATTCAGCGTAATAATTTTTTTCTCATTTAACGCATTCGTTTTTGAGATATTCAATTTTGAATTTCGTACAGACCATTCATTCCGCTAACCATGCTATGTGAATTCATCAATTATTTGACTAATTATTCATTGTTAAAATTTTAACTTTATATTTTGATGTCTGGTGTATGGCAGTTATGGAGTTTCATCAAATCTACAGAATGAATGAATAATAAATTCGATTGATTCAGACAGCTTGCTTGACGACAATACCATCTTTGTTTCAACTTCAAATGTCAATATCTCAAGAATCAATGAATCAAATGAAGAAAAAATCAATATCCTGAATTCAGGATGAAAGGACCTCTCAAATGAAGTATCACCCACCCTATCTTTCCTATTCAAAATTTAGGGGTTGGTGTTCTAACACTAAGGGTTGAAGCGTTATAGTTGTGAATTTGACCTTAAAAGTTGTCCCTCTCGAAACAAAAATCGACGTGTCCGAGCATTTTTTCTAAATAAATTTATTCCGCCCGTTATCTCGTCTGTTTCGTTTTAAAAAGCCCACCCTGTATAGAACTTCCTGTGACTGTGGGGAAGTAAACATTGGGACCACTAAATAGAGCATTCGTATACGAATCAGAGAACATGAATGGATGTTGATACCACAGCAAAAACATCAAAGATCTTGTGAACACCTTCTGCAAATTCGTTTAGACGATTCCAATCGAATATCTTTCTTCTATTTTTCATTATGCAACAATACCAACGCGGAAAAGCAAATCAGAACCTTCCATCTAATTTCTTCTTTTCCAATGATCCTTTAAACCGCAGGGATCACGTAGTCGAATCGATTCCCCGCATTCAATTACCGGCACAATGGTTCTGATACCGTCCGACACCTAACAGTACCACCAATCCCCCCCGACTTATACAATATGGATAATTTTCCGCCGTGAAGTTTTGATTTGCCAGCCGACAGGCGACGGTCAAGCTTCCTTATTGAGAGTGTGCCTGCCATTTCTTGCTTCATGAATTTCCAATAATCGATTATACAGTGCTGGGACGAAGAAAAAGCAGGAAATTCCAAATGGAGACGAGTCGGCGGCGCTTTTGGAATTAGTTGGCCGACATTGTGTCAGGGATGCGAGCATCGAAATGAGTTTGTCTTCTTTTTCTTCTTCATTTCACTGAACCCTGCCATATCCTTCACAAAATGAGCATGAAAATTTTATGACATGTTTTGAAAATAATTACCGGAATACGAGGATATATTGAAAAATTGAAAATTCTTAGACTAATATAAACCGCGCAAAAAAATTAACGCACATTCTGAAAATCTCAATTTTAATGAACGTTAACTCTACATTGACTTTATAACTTATTTTTTCTACAACCGGGACTAACTAACTACTTTTCATTACACCGCTCTGAAAACCCTATCAAAACATGTCGATTCAGGGCACCGAAAGTGACCCTTTTCCGTGCGGCCGCACCGAAAGTGGCCCTTTTCCGTGCAGTGAGACATAGATGCATCTATGCTGAAACACAAAGCAACGATTGCGTGATGACAGTAGACGTCAGTGTTTCGAATAATTATTGTTTTACATTATCGAAATGCTTTCTGTCGAAGAACAAATATCGTTGGATTGTTTTAGGAGAGGTGTAATGAAAAATATCGTTCATTACGTCCAGAAAGGCTTTTTCCGTGCTTGCACGAATTCCCGAGTTCGGCTCCGCCTCACACGGGAACTCTTCGCGCGCACACGGAAAAAGCTTACTTTCTGGACTAGTAATGAAATATACTATTCCCGCATTGTTTTCCATTCGGAAAGTGTCACTTTCCCGCCCTAGTGCGGGAAAGTAAATATGTGTTGAATTTGTGTATAATAATTCCTTTAACATGAAATCTCTGAATCTACTTACTTATATATTAAGTTAAATATTTCAAATTCTGCAGTTTCATCCATGTCAAACTAATTATTAATGCAGATTTCCGTTTAAAAATTATTGCATTTTCAAAGAGAACCTGACATCCTTCAAAAATTATGACTGGCATACATGAATCTGTGTATTTATTTCTATGTCATGGTCTATGATTTTCCATAGAATCACAAACTCGTTAATCATCATGTGTCAAAACGAATATTCGCCAAAGTTGTGTAGAAGTTTTTTCCACTTTATAATACGGTTGTAGAAAAAATATTGTTCCTATCTTGAGCGGAAAGCACTTTCCCGCACTCGATTGCTTGCCCGAACTCCGCTCCGCGTCGTTCGGGCAACGGCAATCTAGTGAGGGAAAGTACAACTTTCCGCCCTTGATAGGAAAATAACTATTTTATGTTCTCTCGGGAAGGTTTTGAACGAAACAAGACACATTAAATGGAAGAAAAATTCAGGATTTCACCGAATCTTTTGTGAAAGAAGAGAAATGAACAATTTTCAAAATACTGAAATGCTGATAAGTGATTTAATACTTGGTATTTTCACCCCTTGCGTTAACTACAGCTCGGCAACGACGGTTCATACTCAAAATGAGTGATCTTAAAATGTTCTGATCTAATCCTTCCCAGATTTCTCCGAGTTGGATTCCTAAGTCATTAAAAGTAGCTGGATGATTTTCTGAACTTCTCAGCCTTCTATTGAGGTTGTCCCAAACCTGCTCAATCGGATTGAGATCTGGACTTCTTGCTGGCCATTCCATTCGAGAGACTTCAACCTCTTCAAGGTACTCCTGGATCTTCATTAACACTATCACTTACAGCATCCATATTTTCTTCTGTAGCTACGTACAGACATTGTCTTGTTGTTGTTGCATAGAGTAGAGAAAATTTTGTCCGAAATCTATCGATAGTTCGACGAATAAGCTGCTCTAATGGACGATTATGTAAACCATAAATTTCACGAATAAGTGTCTCTATAAGTTTGGCGAATAGAACACTGAATTTGAAAATAAACTTCAGAAATTTGTGAACGTTTTTGTTGCGTGAGTCTTTCCATGACTATTTCACTCATTTCAGGAACTAACCAATCACAGTCCAAAGACAGCTCGTATTATCGCGATAATACCAACTGTCTCTGAATTATGATTGGTCTGACAACTCCGGTATTTTCAACGATTGAACAACAGACTAATCTGTGATTGAACTATGGATACGAACGGTTTGACAACTGATAAATATAAATTTTAGACGTCAACATGAGTTTTTCTTTGCTTTACTCGAATATGGATTTTCTGCCCTTTTATATTGTTCGTGAAATAGTCTTAGAAAATTTCACTCGAGATTGAATTTACCCCATAAGTCTTTTATTTCCAAACTCAAATGAGTTGCTTGGAAACACCACTCGTCCTCCGGACTCGTGATGTTTCCAGCAACTCATTTTCGTTCGAAAATAAATCGATAAACTTATCACGGAAATTCAATCTCTTGTGATATTACTACTGACTATTCCACTCATTTCAAAAACTGACCAATCACAGTCCAAGGACAGCTCGTATTTTCGCGATAATACCGACTGTCTCTGAATTATAATTGGTCTGACAACTTCGGTATTTTCAACGATCGAACTTCAGAATAATCTGTGATTGAACTATGGATACGAATGGTTTGACAACTGATAAATATAAATTGTAGACGTCAACATAAGTTTTTCCTTGCTTTTTTCGAATATGGAGTTTCTGACCTTTTATTCTGTTCGTGAAATAGTCTTATAAAATTTCACTCGAGATTGAATTTACCCCATAAGTCTATTTTTTATTTCCAAACTCAAATGAGTTGCTTTAAGGAAACACCACTCGTCCTCCGGACTCGTGATGTTTCCAAGCAACTCATTTTCGTTTGAAAATAAATCGATAGACTTGTCACGGAAATTCAATCTCTTGTGATATTACTACTGATAATTTGTCAATGCTTACTGAACAGAAATGTCAAAACAACATGGCTTCTATCTCCTGTCAAATCACAGTTATCCCTATGGAGAATTCAGAATTCTACAACTCTGAAAAAACACCTGATATAACTGTATCTATAAAACAAAGATGCCTGAAATCTTGGGTTGCACAAAGTCCTGCACGTGCCACAAGTGAATTTTCTGTGTAGGTAATCATACTACTTATACTCCACTGACCACTCGCTGTGAGTTAACCATAATACAAACCTGCAAAAAACACGAGGAAAAATATTCATCCTTCTTAAGAGGTTGTCATTAAATGACATTTAATTTTCATCTTCTCCTGCTCCATCCATCGGTTCGAGATAAATCTTATAAAATGATCTTCCATTACCACAATTGCACGTAATTCGTTTCAATTCAAAGCCTCAACTGTATCATTAAAACCACATTAGATATGACACATATTACTGAGCTATTCATTTGTAATCGCATTAAGACCGTCATTTTAAGACAAACAAATGCCACCCAACAAGAACCCACGATCCTTCGGGGAAAAGCACGGTCCGTCGTCGAAGAACAAGAAACATAATATACAGTAAACACTTCCACAACTACCGGCATCAAATTTCAAGCCTAGGGACTTCTGCGGAGGCATCCGCAAATAGAAGAAAAACGGCCGGGGTAATCATCTGATCATCGCTGCCTATTCAACAAGGTGGTTTTTATGATCGTCTCATACCATGGTAATTTGTACCACAGCAATCTTATTTAGTTCTACTTATTACCGGCCGGCTGCTGGTGCGCCGTCCCAACTTGGTGAATGAAGTAATTGTAAAATTGAAGCGTTTTTCTACGACTCATTTTACCGTTTAAGCTGTTTTTAATTGTTTCTTCTGGCCGCTGCGGCATGAAGATATTTCATTCGAGAGGTGAAATATTTCATCTCAATTAGGATAAATAACGAAGTGATTACTGGAACGACCGTTTTTTCGAGGTGGAATTGACGGTTGTCACACGTTTAATGCGGCTGAGCTTATGGGGTATTTCCTGGTGTCTTTAAACGGCTATGGGTTCACTTTCGACTTTCGTAATGGATAATCGTTGGATATCCACGAAAGCGGCGTTTTTCTTCTGTTCGAAATCCAGGCGAGCATTCTTTCGGACTTACTAGGAATAATTTTGCCAGTTTATGACCTAATATAGTATGGTGAGTGAATGGACATTTAGAGCCCTTTCACCCCGAGCTGACTTGTCTGCGATCCCGATATGGAAGACCGGTAGATAAACGAAAAGGCATATTGGAATCCACTTTTATTTTTTACACTTTTTCTATTAGGTATATAATTTCCTAAAATGATGCTTATCAATATTTATTTACAGAACAATATTTAATTTCAAATGGAATTCTGACCCTAGAGATTTTTTTATACACTGCGCAAAGAAATTAACGCACATTCTGAAAATCTCAATTTTAATGGAAGTCAACTCTACATTGACTTTATAACTCATTTTTTATGTTCTCTCGGGAAGGTTTTGAACGAAACAAGACACATTGAATGGAAGAAAAATTCAGGATTTCACCGAATCTTATGTGAAAGAAGAGAAATGAACAATTTTCAAAATACTGAAATGCTGATAAGTGATTTAATACTTGGTATTTCCACCCCTTGCGTTATTTACAGCTCGGCAACGACGGTTCATACTCAAAATGAGTGATCTTAGAATGTTCTGATCTAATCCTTCCCAGATTTCTCCGAGTTGGATTCCTAAGTCATTAAGAGTAGCTGGATGATTTTCTGAACTTCTCAGCCTTCTATTGAGGTTGTCCCAAACCTGCTCAATCGGATTGAGATCTGGACTTCTTGCTGGCCATCCCATTCGAGAGACTTCAACCTCTTCAAGGTACTCCTGAACGATGCGCGCACGATGGGGTCTGGCATTATCGTCCATAAAAATGAAATTTTCACCAATGTATGGGGCAAATGGCACTACATGCTCTTCAAGAATGTTCCTTATATACTTATCAGCATTCATAGCTCCATTATCAACGACCACTAGGTCTGTGCGAGCAGTCAAAGATATTCCACCCCATACCATAATCGATCCTCTCCCGAAACCAGTCGTATTCAGGAAATTGCACTGAGCATATCTTTCATGTGGACGTCTGTATACAAGGGAACGTCGATTACAATGGTAGAGTCAGAATCTAGACTCATATGTGAAGAGAACTCTTTCCCAATCGGCCTCTTCCCAATGGATATGCTCTCTCGCAAAATCCAAACGCGCTCTTCGATGAGCTGGGGTAAGAGCTGGGCCTCTTGCCGCGACACGAGGCCTTAAATCATATTCTCTGAGGCGATTTCTTATAGTCTGAGTGCTAATTTGCACCTCATGAGTTTGCTCAGGCTGAATTTGAAGAAGGCGAGCGGTTGCAAACCGTTGTCTCAACGAAGAAACTCTCAAGTAACGTTCTTGAATGGCAGTTGTTACCCGTGGTTTACCCTGTCCTGGTCTTCGGACATTCATACCTGTCTCCCTGAATCGCTGCAACATTCTGGACAGTGGACACACATGTATGGGAAACTCCAAACCTTTCTGCAATTCTTGTGTATGTCCACCCTTCTTCTCGCAAAACTACCGCTTGGGCACATTCCTCTTGGGTGTTTCGCGTTGCATAGTGATCGAGTGTAGAAAATCAAACGGAAGAAATACTATTGATCACTAGAATTGATCGAGAACAACTGATTTTAGAATGGAGCCAATACATTCAAAATCTGATAATATCATCTTTTTTTATTCCTGCTGGGAGAAAACATCTGTATTGAAGAAAAACGTTGGAAGTGGATAACATATGCATGCATAATTCTGATAAAAATAATTATCATTGGGAACACCTTCAGTTGTAGAATAAATTTGAGATTTCCATAATGTGCGTTAATTTTTATGCGCGTGTACATAGATAGCGCGTATCTGCAGCTTATTTTTTGCTATTCATTTATTATTTATTGCTTTTTCTACGCATTTATTTAGTTCGAAAAGTGTTTTTCTAGATTTGTCAACTTTGAATTGAAATAAAACACATTTGAATTAAGATTGAAGCCATTTTTTTATTTCAAAGAAAATTTTATGACATTTATATTTCAAAAATAATTTCTAGCATATGTCCACTACGACTAGCTCTGAGGAACCGCATTCGATCAGACCAATTTTGGTCCAGTATTTCGAGTAATTCAAGCCAATTCCCCCAGTGGAATAAGATATCAACTCTTGCTCTTTTTTTTTCTTAGAAAAATCCCGTTGTCCAAACTTGATATCTAATTAATATCATTACACGATCAGTAACCATTCCGATCATAACGTGATCGATCATAAATGCCACCTCCAACCAACTTTTCTCTGTCCTTGCTTTCGAAACAATGAACCGGAACTCAACAGTGCCGCAGACCATTTTCCTTGATTTTTTCGCCAGGTAAAAGATCGTCCCGCTAAAAAACCTGGCAGACACGGTTCGAACAGACGCACGTTCACCGTTTTATTAATTGGAAACAGAATTGTTGAAATATCAATGAGTGGTTGACATTCTACTTCGCAGCCAGTTGTTTCCCTGCAAAACCTCTTAAAAAGCGCGAATCGTTTTATTTAATGACTGGATCGTCGTGACGACTTGCAGATACTTTTATGGGTGCTTGAGAATGATCGAAGCGAATTTTGTGAAATTTTTCTGGTTAAACTTTCAAAAGCCTGCTTTTCTCCAATTCGATAACTGAATCTTTGTTAAGTTATAAAATCCAAATGAAGAACAGGATAATTGCTATGAGAAAATAATAATGCAGTAGATCGAGGGGGTGATCACGAGTGGAAATGGTTGTACACTTGTTTGAAAATGTGTAGAAATGTAGTTTTTTATGAAAATTAAAGACAACCTATACGTCATATTCACATCCGAAACAAAAAAAATTATGCTATTTTTTACGAATCTAGGGAGAATAATTGAAATAAACGAAGAAAAGCTAAAAGTTAAATTTCTAGAAAGCTACTTGAATGAATATTACTGACCAAAAAATGCTCAAATCGAAAAAGTTGACAAAAAATTCGAGTTTTGTGGTCCCATTGAGTTAATGGGTACGCATCCTTTCCAATTAACAATAATTCAAAATCAGTTCATAAACAAATATTACTCTCAAGATATATATATTTTTTTTGATTCCCCAAAGGTACAATGACATACCGGTGAGCATAGCATTCTAATACCTTTTCAGCCTCATAGCCTCATGATGTTTTTTCTGTGTGAGAGCTGATATATTCTGCAGAAGTACCGAGTTTTTCTTTCAACTTCTATGCAATTCAAATGTGTTGAGTGCGGAGGTATTGGTAAATGTGGAATACCAAGCTCCTCGCGCGCATTCTCAACTATGGCTTCACGGTGCGGTCTAGCGTTATCGTCTAGAGATTTAAAAAGTTTTACCAATAGCAGCGTGAAAATTTGGCACAACATTGCCAATGACATGCTCCCTATAGTGTGTAGATCTATGCGCCCGTTGAAACATATCCCTGCCCATACCATAACACTACCCCTCGGAATGGATGGACTTCTTGGACATAGCGACGATTACGGGGTATGCTGGGATTGTCCATACCCTTATTCTTCGAGAATCTGAAAATCGTTCATATCTGGATTCATCAGTGAAAAGGACACTACGCCATTGTGTCAATGGAAATCCTCTTAATGGACGTCTAGAACCTAGATTCGCCAGTTTCAAACGTCGTCTGATGGTTTCGATGGAACCTTGAACCCCATCTGCATTTTGAAGAATATTCTTTAGCATTCTACACGTAGATGTAGGGTTTCTTCTCGCCGAAACGGTGATGAAACGATCCTGAGCAGGTGTTGTTTTTCGTCGCCCACCAAGCCTTGGTCTTTCCAACACGGAACCTGTCTCCCTGAACCTATTCCAAAGTCGAGATATCACACTTTGGCTGACTTGGAGCCTTTCCGCTACAACAACCTGAGTTAGGCCACCCTGTAGCATTCCGATAGCCCTATTAGCCTCAGCGTTTGTCAATTTACGTCTTGCATGGCATTTTCAGAAAACTCGTTTCAAATCTGACTTCATTTCAAAATAAGAACATTCATGAAGCATATGCAAAGAACCAAACTTCACAAAAAAGGCGACCAGATTGACGAAATGTCTCATACTCATTTTTATTGGATCGATTCAAGTTTTTATTGAGTTTTGAATGATTTTACAGCGATTTTCTCGAAGATTACATACTTTTAAAAATGATCGAATACGATATCCCTAACTCTTGTGGAGCAGTATATTTCATCTTATGGGCCGTCTGAATATCTGGGGTCATTTAAAAAAATGGCATGCTTTGGAAATGTGTGGAAATGCTTGGAATTGTGTGGAAATGCTTGGAATTCTGTGGAAATGCTTGAATATTCTCTAATATTTCGAAAAGTTGTACACATTTTTTGATCGTAGATGCAAAATGTATTCAGATACCTACATCGCATTCGTTGTTAGGAATGTCATCGAATGTCATGAAAAGAACAAGCCATACCATTAGCAACTAACAACTCCTTTGTTTTGCTTAAATACCTTTTCTTGGAATGTGAAAATTTGAAGGGGGATGGAACTGAAGCGATAATGACTGCTGGAACTGGACTTAACAGCTTCTCAGAATGAGCGGAATTACCGCCGAAGTCAAAGCAGAACTAAATGGTTTCTGATTAATACATAACCACATATTGACGATGGATCGGTCTGCATGCAGTACAGTTAATAATTATGGCTTACAGCCAGTGGCGCATACTGATTAGAAGCTCAAGAAATTACAGCTTTTCAAATTCAGTGCTCGCGCTTTGCTTACAGAACCTGAATGACAACCAAACTGCTGCACGTTCAATTTTCAACAGCGATTGTGTTAGAGAAATATTGAGACTTTGTTTTCGACAATTGGTAACTGGTATTTTGTATGATTCTGTTTGAGAGATCTGAGCAGAATTTTGCATGTAACTCGTATATGTTATTCTCGATATCGTATTCCGATCACCCTGCAGCTACTTCAGCCGCATTCCCTGAAAGAATGCGACCTATACCTACCTGTGGCCGATAACCTTTAACAGCGAAGACAAGAGATATACCCCATTATTATTTATCGAACTATCACAATCATCGAACAAGCGTTCACGGATGGCATTTCGATATCAAATCGATATTTCAAATGAAATCGCTTTTGAATCCGTAATGGGCCATTGTCAGCGCCGTCTAGAAATTAGTCCGATTGTTCTGAATTGGTGAATACTTATTGATTTCACGGATAACAGCCTTGCTCAATAATTCATCTATTGTGATACGTGTGTGGCATTTTCTATTATGGATCTCCGTGGTTGCTAGAGACCTATTTTATTTCTATTAATCATACTCTAAGTACTGGTTGTGAAAGAATCAACGGCCTCAACGTCGAGAAACTGGGCTCGAGAAAATTCTGACCGCAGAATATGTTGAAAATGCGGTGACATTGCCAAACAAATAGGTTTTCCAATAAGAAATGTCATTTTTGGACATCTAACAAGTACCTACAAACTACGCCATTAAAAAACGAAACGATACACGCTTCAACAACGCATTGAAATTATTGAGATTCCCTTTAAAAGAAGTGAAACTTTGTCAGAGCCGTTTCGTGAAAATAGAACATTTGCAGGAACGTCCATTATAATTTAAAAGTGTCATTAAAATCCTAATGCCACATTAAACATGGTTTCCTGCCACAGAATACCATGTTTAATGTCGCATTAGGATTTTAATGACACTTTTAAATTATAATGGACGTTCCTGCAACTGAGTGTTAGTTAGTGATGTGAAGAATAAAACCAGTGCACGTCGCTCAAGAACAGACGAGAATATTACTGCTGTAGCCGACCCAGACAGCACAGGGTATTCATAGAATATTCCCTGAATGTGCAAAATGGGATAGGTATATTCCGAATATTCGTTGAATATTCATAGAATATTCATAGAATATCATAGAATATCTATATCCCATGCAGCATATTCCGAGAATATTTCCATGCGAATATTCCAGGCACATTCCTAAAAGAATATGCTGAGAATATACCGAAAATAATATTCTGTAAAGAGTATTTCTAGAATATTCATAGGATATTCAAAATTGAATATTCTTTGAGGTACATCCCTGGAATATTCCGCACGTAATCTTTCTGGAATATTCTTCTCAAAATATGCCTGGAATATCCTGTACGCCATATTAATGGAATATGTGAAGGTATACATTGGAAATGAAATTTCAACTTATTTTTGGACTGCAATTAGCAGATGGCGACCGTTTGTATTTAATTGTAACCATAAATTCAATTATCTCATTAATTTTCAGATTTACGTACGATGACAAAAGTTGAATATAAATTCATGTTCTCATTTTATTATTGAGTTGAAGTTTTGTATACAAAATTTGTGCGCAGTAAAATGTCACTAAACACTTGACCATGAATGCTATAAAATCCCGCCATCAACAGCCAATAGAATGTCACCATTCGAGGACTGCCAAACTCCACACCATTCTATCATTTCTATTTCTAATCGTTTTCTTGGAAGCTTTAGATCAAAACTTTTGTGAGTGTTATTTCAAGTGATATTTTGAAAGATTTCTTAGTGAATCGAGTTTGAGTATTGCCTGGATTATTTGTTTTTGTGTTATAAGGTAAGTGAATTTGATTAAATAATTCTATATTTCCGTGATGAATTGATTGACTAATTTCATTCACGGCCATTTTGAAATCGAAATATAAATAATATATTTATGAACGAGACTTCGTTCCTCGATTCCCTATTGTACATTTCTTCCTTCATATACGTTATTTGGAGGTTATGAATGTTGTCAATCTCTCCCATTCAGTGTTATGTTATGTCTTGACAAAGGTTTTTTTTCAGGGTCTCTGCTTGTCCTTTAGCACCACCTTAGCTGATTCAGATATAAATATTCCATTCAATTGTTCTTGTTTTCTTCAATAAATATGAATATATGATATGTTTCTCATTTCTTATTCACTGGATAGATTGAAATCATTATTTCTGAAAAGTATTCTTAAGCCTACTAGGCTCAAATGTTTAGGTTAAGTTTGAACTCATGTGCTCAACTTTGGCTTACTGAGTGAAATCATTGAATTAACCAAGATTAAAGTGGACCTAAGAATGCATATATGTTTATGCCCTGAATATGAGAATAGTTCGAGTTTAAGATATCCATAGAATATCTTTATAATATTCCGAATATTCTAGGTATATTCCATGAATATCCTTGAGTGATATTATAGGAATATTCAGTAAAAATATGCCTTGAATATGACCACAATTGGACACCGAGATATTTTGATTCAACACCTTACGACTTCTTCCTTTGGGGCCATGTGAAAGAGAAGGTCTACGCCAAGAGCCCAGCGACCATTCAAGACCTCAAAGATGAAATTCGTGAGACTTTCGAGGACTTAGGGCAGCCCATTTGCGATATGGCTATGGTCGTAGTGGTCAATCGGCTGATGTTAATTCCCATTATAAACGGCATGCTTTCCTCTTCATAATGAAATTAACATCTGTTCATTTATCCAATAAATGATCTAAAAACTTTATTTGAAAGTCAATATAACAACTCTTACTGAAAAACCCTTCATAGTCTTTGGACGAATTACGAGGATATATTGAAAAATTCTCAGCCTACTGTAGAATCAAACAAAATTTCAATGTCAAAATATTTTATAACTCAACATATTCTCCTCTTAATTGAATACATTTATAACAGCGAACCTGCAACGTCTCTAGACCTTTCAAAAAAATGTTTCTTTTTGCTCTGCAAACCAGTCTTCCATAGCTTTTATAACCTCCTCGTTGGAAGAAAATTTGCGACCTTTTAAACTTTTTGTCAGTTGAGGAAAGAGATGATAGTCGGACGGAGCCAAATCTGTTGAATAAGGGGGGTGTTCTAGTAATTCTAACCCTAAATCACGAATTTTTTGCATGGCAACATGAGACTTGTGTACTGGGGCGTTGTCCTGTAGAAACAAAATACCTTTGGATAGCTTTCCGCGTCTTTTCCCTTAAATTTTTTCCCGTAGAGTGGAAAGGTCGAATATTAATCTCCAGTTATTGCTCTACCCTTTTCCAAGAAATCAATCATGATTACTCCATGGCAATCCCAAAAAACAGAAGCAAGAACTTTTCCAGCAGATTTTTGGACACGAAACTTCTTAGGTCTTGGAGAACCAGAGTGTCGCCATTCCATCGATTGTTGCTTTGTTTCTGGTTCGTAGAAATGTACCCAAGTCTCCTCCATGGTAACAATTCGGTTTAAGAACGCGATGCTTCTACCCATGCACCATATTTACGTGTCCATGAAAAAATTCCAATCGTAGCTTTCGCGAGTTTACATAGTGCCGGAGGCATTCTGTCCCCAACCTACGCAGCTGTGAGAAAAGTGATTTCCATGTTTATTATTGTTTTTTTAGGTAGACTAAAACTGAGACCGACCAATATGCCGTTTCAAAGACACATCATCCATATTGATAAACCCTTCAGATCCAATTTTGTCCCAATGGACTTTCACGTCTCCACCACTGACTGCGAATCCTCATCCTTCATTTTGACACCATTAAGATAATGGACATGCAACCAGGCTCCATTGTTACAAAAAAACGCAAAGTCAGACCGAAGACCCCCTCCTGTCTTTCCAATAACGAATCCAAAAGTGATTTCTTCACCTGTCTTCCTCATGCCCAATTTAAACCACAATCGCGTGCATACAGAGCGATAGACAGCGCCACACCTCTGCTTAATAAATCAATTTACCCTTCTGAATTCATTAGCACGCCTCCACTATTGGATTACGAAATTTGCCATTGCCGATGGTATTCGCTGAAATTCTCCCTTTGTGGGGAATAATGAGTAATTTTATTGACGCGGACAAGACCGATCACCCTTAGGGCCTCCAGCGCTGAACAATGCCCCGATAAGATCTATATCGCTGAATAATAAGTCATTGCTCAACGGATCGAACGACTCAAGTGTGAAAGTTCAAGCTTACGCTTCATTTCGAAGATTGTGGTCAGGAGGCTGAGTTTTCAATTAGAAACGGATAAGTTACGAATGGTGCCGTATCGTTTTCCTGTGAACTTACAGAGTTTCAGGTTTCATGCAGGAAGGCGATAGAAAGTGTCCATACGAAAGGCTGCAGCGATGTCTATTCATCAGTGTAATTTCCTTCTTATCATTCGTCAGGGTTCAGATTTACATCACTACCATTTACAATAGAACCTTCTGCTCTATGCCTTTGACATTATAGAGGGTGAGTCTTTGACTTGCACAAATATTTTAACTGTAGATTCTTGAGGCCAAAGGAAACCTTTTTTAATCTTTCCATTTTTCCGAATTCGGCTCTGATAAAGAGATATAGCCATTTGAAGAAAAAATTGGGCCAAATACGTACCTGATAAGATTCTCTGCAAACACCTCAAGATCCATATTTTTCGATTGAAATTGAGGTGATTATTCAGATGTTCTGGGTGATACATTCAGGAAATACTCAAGCACTAACCTTATTCGAATAAGAATGTTACAATATTTCCTAAGAAAAACACTAAGTTTTGTCCGATTATTTCTGCAATTGAAAAGCCGTATTTCTCCCACCAAAATAACTCCATTAAGCTTCGGGGGTCAATGGCCTAACCTAACCCATCTTCTGTGATATTTCACAGAACTTTGGAGAAGACGATGCCAGATTGCTGATTTTCTCTTCAAAAAATGGTATAGGCGAAACCAAGGAAGCAGTATCGTTGACAGATGAAATATCGAAAGGGCTCTAGTTTTGTTTACTTTTCGCTAAAGGCGTCTAGGCGTTGCTCTTCGGGAATGCCAAACGAGTAGTTCTGATTCTCGCCGATATAGCGCTACGATCTTAATTTCAGTCCCCTAAAACAGTGCGCTACGCAAGACAGACCGTTGTTCTGTGTCTCCAACGTTAGTCCCATCACAGGCCAGTCTGTAGTTCCATGAAAGACGCTTACGTATAGCAATAACCGGCGCCATGGTCTTCGATTTATTTATTCACAGAGAATAATGGTTATGTGAAGACTTTCAGTGAATTGATGTGATAATAACCGTGTAGTGCCGAGTTAAAATTCCAAGAGGATATTGTTTAGATAGATATTTTCCTGAAATATCTGCAACAACAAATTTTTAATAGAAACTGTGCTTATAAAATGTATAATTCCATGCGTCTCAGAAATCAATTTTTTCTCATTATCTCTCACATTTGTGGGATTTCATTATAACATATCTCTACATACAACGATTTTAGTCTTGACGAAGTTGATAAACATTCTGACAACATTGCTTACTTGAGACTAGAGAAGAAAAAAATCCAGGGAAGCATCCAGATCATTCTTGAAATTCATGATTTTTTCCTCAAATTTCAACGTATATAATTAGGAATAACTCGAAAACTACGCTTTCAATTGAAAAAACATTAAAAAACGTTTATTTTCTAAAATGGTTGATTCTTTCGAAAATATGAACCGTTTATCTTTTTCAAGTGGTTATATAATATTTTTGCGTGAATTAATGAGTCGACTACGCTGTAACTTTTATACCAGGAGAAATATTGAATATGTTTTTATTAAGGAATATGCGCCATAAATAGATTAAACAAACAACCAAAATTCAGTTCATTCGAAATATTGGTTCCGAATATATGGAAAGAATAGTGTTAATTTCATGGATTTTCGACACAATGTATCTTTTAAACGGAACCGAATTTTGAAAAATGGTGTGAAAAAAAAGTGTTTCGTTTGATGAGAGGAATCTACATTCAAAATATAAGTACAAGTCGAAGACTCACCCTGTATAGTTACAATTTTAAGCGCATCAGCAGACGAAATTGCGTTCGCATCAAACAAGCTCTTTACTAAGCAGGGTGATTCATTTTAAAATGCAACATAACACAAAATCTTATATGAAGTGGAGAGCTGCATACAAATAAGCCTGCTCAAATTTGACCTAAATGCCAGTTAAGGGTTTACAAACTCAACCACAAAGAATCAACATTAACACCAATTCGTTTAATTCAAAATTCCTCGGTACTTTTCGATCAAAGCTCGCATAGAACCAATTCTCAATATGAACGGAAAGAAGCTTTCATAATTTCTTAGGTTTTGCGTCGTGTGAAAGTGCTCTTAATCTTCACTGAGACACTATGCATATTTAACGTATTAAATAATCTCACGTGCAGAGCCGGTATATGAAGGACGAGCGGTAAAAACGCGCGGATACTTTATGAAATAACCATATATCGGGAGATTCTTGCACGAGAAGAATGCGGAAAGTCCTCTGCTACCTGACTTGCTGCGGTTCGGCATCGTCTGTGATCTTTTTCGACATACGTTCGACTTTTTCCGTAGAACTGTCCATACATGTATTTTCTGGCAACGCGTAAATCTGAATTGATGCGTGATTCGTTTAGTAAAATGATGATATGTAGAAGAAAAGGCTTCAAGAGTAGGAGTATGAGAGTTATACGTATGGCCCACATGCAAGTCCAGAGAAGAAGAATTATTGCTGTGGCAGATCAGATGCCACAAAGGCAGATTGCAAGAACCTTGAGGATTACACAATAGGTTGTTTCAAAAACCTATTCAAGGTTTCTGAAATTGGGGACCGTCGGAATAGACCGAGCAGAAATGGTGGAAAAGTAACTACAGAGGATCTTTGAAGATCAAATAGCAAGATGAAATCCCACAATGTCTCATCCAGAGCTTCAAAGACTACTTTAGCAATCTACAGGTCTTAATGTTCCTGTCGAACTCGGTAAGAACTCAATAACCGGCGATTATATGTTCAATAGACTCGCCAACTGCGCCGCTCAGCTTCAAACAGTGCTTCTCGTAGTTGCGAGTTCTTATAACTCGGTCTTGGATAGCCGTCAGTAATCCCTCAATTTCGGGATACAATTGTCCCGCATTCAACCACGACAACGAAGCTAATTTATGGACATTTTTCCCCCCAAGGTGTTTGGGAAATCTGCCGTGCAGAGCTTGTTCCCGCCATATACTTCTATCTTCGCTTCTGGTGGTGATATCGAATGTCAGTTCTCTGTGTTGTAGGTTTAGAGGTGTATACGAGTATCCCCTATCCTCTGTTGTCACCAATTACATCAGTCTTCAGACTCGAGCAGTCGCTTATTCAAGTTTTTCTCCTGGATTCTGCAGAGTTTATAGACCGTTATGACCGTTTCAAAAGGCGTTTCGAAATCGAAGATTGTTGTCATAATATCCGATGGTTTTGCCAAGAGGTTTAAATCTATTTCATCCTCATATGACCAACACAGTTATCAGGTAGGAGCTTTCCGTTAAGGGGTATTCTTATTGCTTCCAGCAGGCTGCATTTTCGCACTTGTAGGTGTAAGGGAAGCAAATCAAGTATGATCTCAAGCGCTGCTGTAGTAGCAACACAGAGCCACTTATACAAGTGGTTTTAGAAGAATGGTCAAATGTTCCCTTAGAAGAAATTAACACCGAATATTTTAAAAATTCAAGCTTGCCCTTGGAACATACAGAAAATAGTGAGAAGACTTTCAAACCACTCTTTCGGCCTCAAAAACCCCGTAGCTGATACCTACATGGGCAGGTCGTGATTACTTCCTGAACCACAGACCGTTACATCGTATTTCACAGATTCATCTCCAGATAACGATCTTCCTCATAGATCTTTCCACTCAAGTTTGGACCACACCTTGTAACTCACTTTGCCGCACATAAGCTCCTTTTTCTTTAGCAGTAAATTCAAAGAGATTACGTATAGATTACCGCTTGGAATAAGTCCATCAAGTATGTTCTCTGTTCTCGTAACCGGTACGCTGTAAATGTTAATGTAATCATATCATGGCATAATTCATATACTGGTAAAATCAATACTTGCGTGTACCGTTAGACGTACGTCGTACCGCATGTAAGTACCTAATGATGATTGAGTCGAGAGAACTTTACGGCACCGAATGGACTCGTTTATCCGCCGAGCGGGGGGTTTTTCATTGATGTATTTCCATATGGTATAGGGTTCTTGCTTTGAGATTCCACCTATGATCGAAAATTACCGGAAAATTGTAATTACGGATACGGGTATTTTTTTGTTGAGTAGGTAGTCTCTTAACTGACGTCTATGTCACATTTGAACGGAATCGGAATTCTACAGCCCTGAAGAATAAATAACCCATTTTAAAACGCAAAACGAAAAATGTTTCCAAAGAACAAATCCCGAAATTTTTAAAAAGGTTAAAATAAACTGCTTAGGGATATCGTATTCAATCGTTTTTAAAAGTATGTAATCTTCGGTAAAATCGCTGTAAAATCATTTGGTATAACCCAATAACAACTTAAATCGATCCAATAAAATCAGTATGAGACATTTCGTCAATCTGGTCGCCTTTTTTCTGAAGTTTGGTTCTTTGCATATGCTTCATGAATGATTTTATTTTGAAATGAAGTCAGTTTATCAACAGCTTCGATTTGAAACAAGTTTTCTGAAAATGCCAAGACGTAAATTAACAAACGCTGAGGATAATAGGGCTATCGGAATGCTACAGGGTGGCCTACCTCAGGTTGTTGTAGCGGAAAGGCTCCAAGTCAGCCAAAGTGTGATATCTCGACTTAGGAATAGGTTCAGGGAGACAGGTTCCGTGTTGGAAAGACCAAGGCTTGGTGGGCGACGAAAAACAACACCTGCTCAGGATCGTTTCATCACCGTTTCGCGAGAAGAAACCCTACATCTACGTGTAGAATGCTACGAAATACTCTTTAAAATGCAGATGGGGTCCAAGTTTCTATCGAAACCATCAGACGACGTTTGTTTGAGAGAGGTGAATCTAGGTTCTAGACGTCCCTTAAGAGGAGTTCCATTAACAAGTGACCATAAGCGTCAAAGACTGGAATGGGCAAGGCAACATATCAATTGGAACGATCAATGGCGTAGTGTCCTTTTCACTGATGAATCCAGATATGGACGATTTTCAGAATCTCGAAGAATAAGGGTATGGACAATCCCACGCATACCCCGTAATCGTCGCTATGTCCAAGAAGTCCATCCATTCCGAGGGGGTAGTGTTATGGTATGGACCGGGATATATGTTTCAACGGACGCACAGATCTACATATTTGTCCTGGGAATATGACCGCCTTACACTATAGGGAGCATGTCATTGACAAGGTTGTGCCAAATTTTCACGCTGCTATTGGTGAAACTTCAATTTCTAGAATCTAGACGCTAACGCTAGACCGCACCGTGCAGCCATAGTTGAGAATGCGCGCGAGGAGCTTGGTATTCCACATTTACCAATACCTCCGCACTCACCAGATTTGAATTGCATGGAACATGCATGAGATATGCTCCAAAGAAGATTAGATAATCATCAACCCTCCCCAGAATCCTTAAATGATCTGACTCTGAGGGAGCTTCTGCCCCGTTTATGGAACCAAATTCCTCAAGAAATGTTCAACAACCTCGTGTGTAGTATGCAAAGAAGATGTCAAGCTGTTATTGATGCCCGTGGAGCCCATACTGATAGTCTTAAAATGCTCGAATTCTCTGGGAATAAAATTTCGTTATTTTACTCGATTTTTTAACCACCCTGTATACGCTACAGACCTACAGGCTAAAATCAATTTGCAACTTGAAATCATAGCACTATGAATTTTCATCACAAAAATCTTATTTTAATTATATTTTTTTGCAATTTAAGTCAATATCCCTAACTCATGTGGAGCAGTTTATTTGCCGGGAATTTTCTGCAAGTAACGGACGATTTTTTAACTGTTTTCTTTTCGGCAACACTGATTTTGACAGCTCACGCACATTTCTTGTTTTGTGTCACTGTCAATCTTCAGTTTGGTCTATAATTTAACCATGAATCGTTTTACAAACGAACAACTGGTAGTACTTTTATCACTACCAGCACCTGTAAAATTCACGCCTTTGGGATTGGTTAAAATTTGCGACAAGCCCTCAACTGGATATCTACCGAAAGTACAAGAAGAAAGTGCACCAAATGATGAATCACCGCGAAAAATTCGCAGCGTCACAAATTGATCCAATCGTCTTCCGTTTGTCCGCATTTCATCATGTCCATAAGCGCGATATTTGCAGCCAATTGACCGCATTGCTTCGAGAAGTAATCCGCATTCAATAATTCTCACATGCTGTATAAATCATCCAATTTGCTACTGAATACAGCCATAGTCACATCCGCAGTTCACAAATTGCGCCGTACATCTTGTCATCAATCAAATCAGACCTATAAACCTTTCTTGGAATTCCAGACGTATACGAGCTGTAAAAATCCGCTTAAATGGAAAAATGACGGCTAGTTGCTCGCCCGTAAGGAGATGGCGGAGGCTTTGAAGATGCTGAACTGGAGCATGATAAAGCGCGTTTTTCACTAACGTTGATTGCAACCAATTCTACTTTTGTAACTTTGACATGGAATTAAACAAATAAGATTTTTTTACGAGGATGCATTGATATCTAGTTAGCCTAGACTAGTTCCATGCATAAACAAAATATTGCGATACCATATCAAGTAACAATAACTTATTTACTTATTAGAAGTGTCAGTGTAGAGTTCGACGTCAAAAAAGTAAACCAGAGTTACGCAATAAATTTAAAAAAAGAGATGCCCACTGAAATTGTAAAAATCGAAAAATTGGAGTATCGAGCCATCATCAAGTACCTGTATTTAAAAGGGTTAAGAGGTAGGCAGATTCACGAAGATATGCTTAATACCCTTGGTGATCAATGTCCTTCGTATGCGACCGTGAAAAATTGGACTGCAAGCTTCGAAAGGGGTAAATTTTCCATTGAAGATGATGACCGATCGGGAACGCCAGTTTCTGTGTCAGTCCCCGAAAATATCGATGCAGTTCATGACATGATTTTATCAGACCGTCGAATTGGGCTAAAACGCATATATGAAGCACTTACGATTTCATACGAACGCGTTCATCATATAGTTCGCGTCAATTTGGTCACGAGAAAAATTTCTGCAAAATGGATCCACAAATGTTTGAATGTTGACCAAAAGCGTGCAAGGGTAGAAGCATCGTGTTCGATCTGTACTCGATTTAAAAACGATGTAGACTTCTTAAACCGAATTGTTACTATGGATGAGACTTCGGTACATTTCTACGATCCTGAAACAAAGCAACAATCGATAGGATAGCGACACTCTGGTTCTCCAACAAGACCTAAGAAGTTTCTTGTCCAAAAATCTGCTGGAAAAGTTCTTGCTTCAGTTTTTTGGGATTGCCATGGAGTAATCATGATTGATTTTTTGGATAAGGGTAGAACAATAACTGTAGATTACTATTCGACATTACCGACCACTCTACGGGAAAAAATTTGAGAGAAAAGACGCGGAAAGCAATCCAAAGGTATTTTGTTTCTACAGGACAACGCTCATATAGCCATGCCAAAAATTCGTGATTCAGGTTTAGAATAACTAGAATATCCCCCTTATTCACCCGATTTGGCTCCGTCCGACTATCATCTGTTTCCTCAACTGAAAAAATGTTTAAAAGGTCGTAAATTTTCTTCCAACGAGGAGGTAATAAAAGCTGTGGAGGACTGGTTTGCAGAGCAAGAAGAAACATTTTTTTTTGAAAGGTCTAGAGACGTTGCAGGTTCGCTGTGATAAATGTATTCAATCATGAGGAGAATATGTTGAGTAATAAAATATGTTGACATTAAAATTTTGTTTGGTTTTATAGTAGGCTAAGAATTTTTCAATATATCCTCGTATATTGACATGAAATTTCAATCGGGATATGGATCTCTTCACATCTGACAAATTGGACGCCAGTTAAAATAGAGGTGCCAACTCAAAGTTCTATAACTCTAAAAATACACCCGTTATATATAATCCATTCACAATTATAAAATCACAACTCTGGCCATGGTTTCGTTTTCAGGAATTGGTGCACCTGATAAAAAATCTGTGCGCGTACAGAGAATATCTTTAATGACAAAACGGCGTTGCCAGTTTCTTTGTCTACATCAAAGTAAAAGTATCAAAGATATTTTGACATGGGTACAAACGGCAAATTTGAATTGGACCAAAAATCGATTTATAAGCATGAATAAAGCAAAAGTAAGTACTAATCGTTTTTTTTAGGTATCTGGCCGTTTGGAAAGATTTCAAACGAAATTCCGGTCCCCCAGAAGTTTGGTTAGTTTCGGTATCGTGTTTGGTGCTCAAAATTTATTTGGAATGTGTATAAATGGACAAAAAAGGCTTCCTTATACGATCTTTTCACGAAAGCGACCGGAAAATATGGTTCAGGTAGGATTTTAGAGGAATTATGAGGAAAGAACTTGCAGAATGAAATTCCATGATTTTCGTAAGTAAACGGGTTTTGGATGGCCATCATCGGTCTCTAAATGATTATTGTTGATCGTTTTCACGTTTCAGAAAAAGAACCACTTCGTATAAGCCCATTTTGAAGAAATTTGTGTATGTAACATTCAACGGTAGGTATTTGCTCTCAATCGAAAGAATATATTATATCTAATGCTACTTCTTTCAAAAGAGACACAAGCTTTTAATGCTGTAGGGGCCCTATTATGTGGAGGAGTTTGTGTCTTATTTTAGAACAGGTGAATGATAAATGTGAAGCATATGTTTGACCTGTTCCATATTATTTGTACAAACCTACTGTGGTTGTAATGTATGAATATTTTTTAAACTAATAAATTACTATACAGTCAGAATATTTTACTCCTTGTTCATAAGATCAAATAAATGAAATGTATATCTTCTACTCTTATTTTTATTAAGTTAGCTATTAAGGTTATGTTCCAAGAAAAAGTTCCTGTTGCATCAGAACTCCCTTCAACTATTTGGATTCCCGTAGAGGGATATAATGTTCCATTATTCTTGATTCAACAATTGATGTCAAGTCTTGAACTTTCAGTTCAAGAGGATAATAAACATTAAATCTTCACAGGCATGCATATGAAAATCAGGTGAAAGCAATGCAATTTTCTTCCATGGCGAAAAATAATATATTTCAACAGTGATCTCTTGTATTTTTCATGCAAATAACTAGAAAAGGAATCCATTCTATCAATTCATATAAACGTTAATTATTTTCGTCCGTCACATCTTTTTCAATTCATTCATTTTCCGAATAAATTCACATTCTGAGAAATACGCTAAGAATGTAGAAAGGGCAACATAGTGTTGACTTGGAACATAAAAATATTTTGAAAGACGTCATAATTTCGATACAGAGTGGAATGTGTCAAATTTTCAAGGCCAGAGTTGTGATTTTATAATTGTGAATGGAGTATACTTGTATGAACACCCCTAGCTCTATACAGGGTGTCACTTTGAAAAGGAAACATAAATCTTCTATAGTGAAAAAATCGACTGGACCCATCAATTTTTTAGATTTATCTTCGATGAATAAATAACAGAACATGACAAATTTTGCTTCAACCATATTGCCGCTGATAACTGTCAAAGTTCGGTAGTTTTTACTGGAAGACCCTTCAATCAACGAAAAATTAATTTTCTGTATAAATCACAAGTGACTTGCTCTTCATCCAACGAGTCAATGGGATCTTTCTTCTGACCAGCTATCTCTTTTTTTTTCGGAAAACAATCCTCTCTAAATGGTTCAACGAAGCCAGTTCCGCATGTCATGCTTCCCATGGAGTAAGCCATAACCCGACCGTTCACAGAGCGTAAGATTGAGCATTTACCGTTTCGAATTTCTGTACTCCTCAGGTATTCCTCATTTAACACGAAAGTACCATAAAGCGAAGCGCATTCAATTAGCGCACATATCGGAATAGATGCCCCGCGTTTGGCGCATAAACAAGCGCGGCCGCAGCATTTCCGCTATGCGAGATTCCTGAAAAGAAGTCATGCTCCGATGGGTAGGTATGGCACATTTCGAAAAATTATGGCGATAAATAAGTTGACGGTACGAACGTGATTCGCGCTATTTCGTACCAGCGGCGGACAAGGTACAGAAGAGCTAATATCATATTATAAGAGGTCTCAAAATACAGAGGGATATCCTTTAACTTGTACATTATACAGGTTCGGAAATTTAAGTTGGAAACATAGCCGATTCCGCGTCAAACGAGTGGATGAATATAGTGTAGATGGACCAGTATAATAATTTAAACTACGCATAGGAACTGCTCCCACAATTCTCCTATGCCAATGAAGGTGCAGACACATTGTCGTCACGTCACGTGAGCTCACGCGAGGAAATGGGAAGAAGATATGTAGAATATAGCTGCTTTTACAGTTGCTGGTGATTCTCATAGAAGGGATTCGATTTACCAAATGAATCAACGAACAGAAGAAGTGAGGGAATTCCATCAATTAATTCAAGAATTATTGAATGAGCACCCAGATCGGTTTCAAATGTATGTCAGAATGACATCTCACAAAATATCAGACGTGATGTCACGTGCATTCAGAAAATGTAAATTTGCGGAATATAGATCTTGCGTGCTTTCAGTGCTATAATGTGACAGCAGATACAATGTCGCAAAAATTTTTACTACATTTTGATTCCGTAGTAGTATAATCACCCAGTTTAGTTCTGATGATTTGGCTTCACTATTTATTATTGAAAGGTGTGTGTCTCTTCCTATGGTCTAAGTTCCATGCATTATCGTGGTTGCACATTTTGGGAAGATGACGTGATGTGACCAGGGCCGGATTAACCAAGAGGCAGAGTAGGCAACTGCCTAGGGGCCCCGCATCAGCTAGGGGCCCCGTGGCCGTGACCCGTGGACGTGACCCGTCCCCCGTGCCCGGAACTAAAGGTGTCCCCGAGCCAAACGAAAGAGCAATAAATGGACTCCCGATTATCGCAAACTTACCTATTCGCGTAATTTCTCCGAAATAATGAGCAAAACAAATAAATTCAATAGCCCAGGAAGGTATAATTATACCTATGCTAGAAAAATATTCCCGAATTACATTCCAGTCGGCATATCACATCCCCTATTTTCAAGAGCTTTTTATACTCATCAAGAGTGTCGGCATTCTCTTAAAACGTCACTAGATGATAGTTTTATTAGGCAGGCGGCACCTCTGATGTGAGAGCCGATTCACATGCGTCAGGCGGCATCTTCTATATTTCAAAAATGATTATCCAGTCTCCAATCAGGATATTCTTCCAGAAGGGGAACAATATTCCAGATTCTTTTTAGTTCTATTTCCATTCTATTCAAACCACGTTGAGATTGCGTTCAGAGTCAAAGTGATATTTTGTGACTTTTTTGGTGTATGTATATTTGAATTTTTCAACTTAGAATTGTATTATTGAAGGTAGGTTCTATATTTAATAACGTTGCTAATTTTTCCTTTGGGCGCCTCTTCTATTTTTTTTATTTTCAATGTTCTCCGATGGAAAACAAGTTTCAATAATATGATTTTCGCTATTTTTCTAGAATGACATACATACTAGTATTTCAGGAAATTTCGGAACATGATCGGAAGTGAATTGCCGGGTGTTTATGGATATACATATTAGAATAAAAATCAATAAATACAAAGGAAAAACCAAATAAAAAAATCAACAAAAAAAATAATTGAAAATCTACATAAACCGCTCAAATGATCCTACATCTTTCTCAATGCATAAACGAATTCGTTTAAGAAAAGAGTTTTTAACATTAGCAAATACTGGGGTAGTAATGCTTGCAAAAGCGTCTTTCATTCTTCTTTTCATGTCTTGAGAAGTTGTTACGGGATTCTCTAACACAATAGTTTTGATATAAACCCATAAAAAAATCTTGAGATGTTAGATCTGGTGACCTTGCAGGTCAATTTTGTGGGCATCCACAACCTATCCATCTGTCAGATCATTCATCATATTATAACGTATTTCTATGAATATCATTGCTCCTAATAGTCGGTTTACTAGTTCAATTAAAAATCGAAAATCACTGGAAAACTATTAGGTTAAGGTATAGGGAAACCCAATGAAGATAGTTTCGATATTAATTTTTACGTTCAACAAGGTATAGAAATACTGGGTGTGCCATTTGAAATAGGAAAGTTTTTGGCCATTATTTGTAGTTATTGTTTGAATATTAATTATGATCACTCAGAATATTCCAGAGTTAAATTTTTTCTTCTCCATAAGGGTAGCTAATATGTCTACACGAAAAAACATTGTCTGTCTCGTTGGCTTGAAGGGTTTATTCATTAATTGCAAATTAAAAATACTCCTTTTTCCGATTATTCACCATTTTCTCTTAAATGGTTCTCCTAGGGCATAAAATGGTCTTTATGAACTCATCCTTATTTGAGCGTGCCTCTCAATTTTTGAATTCATTTATAGGGTATTACATTGAAAAAAGTGTTACTATGGTTTATATCTTCGTCATCGAACACCCTGTATATGTGAAAACAATTTTAAATTGTGCATTTGATTGCCCTTTACATTTCACGAAAAAATTTTTTCAAAATGTCCGCGTCTGGAGTGGCCCATCCTGTATATACTTATCAACTTGAAAAATTCTGATAATGGTTGAATAGGGAGGGGCCCCAAAAATTGCACTGCCTAGGGGCCCCCCACATGGTTAATCCGGCCCTGGATGTGACGTGACGTGATAACAATGTGTCTGCACCTTTAATCGCGGTGTGACAACGGAAAAATGACTGATCTCACTTAAGGTGCAGACACATTGTTATCACGTCACGTCACATCACGCGAGGAAATGGGAAGAAGATATGGAGAATATAGCTGCTTTTACAGTTGCTGGTGATTCTCATAAAAGGGATTCGATTTACCAAATGAATCAACGAACATAGGAAGTGGGGGAATTCCATCAATTAATTCAAGAATTATTGAATGAGCACCCAGATCGGTTTCAAATGTATGTCAGAATGACATTTCACAAAATATCAGACGTGGTATCACGTGCATTCAGAAAATGTAAATTTGCGGAATATAGATCTTGCGTGCTTTCAGTGCTATAACGTGACAGTAGATACAATGTTGCAAAAATTTTTACTACATTTTGATTCCGTAGTAGTACAATCACCCAGTTTAGTTCTGTTGATTTGGCTTCACTATTTATTATTAAAAGGTGTGTCTCTCTTCCTATGCTCTAAGTTCCATGCATTATCGTGGTTGCACATTTTGGGAAGATGACGTGATGTGACGTGACGTGATAACAATGTGTCTGTACCTTAAGAGTCTTTCGCCTTCAAAATAAGAAACGTTTACCGCCAGATGGCAGTGCGAGTTCCGGGGAACTCGCCCGCCCGTTTTATAGCTTGACGATCACACTGCTGTCAGCCCACTGTACAGGACCGAATCGGTGCTTGTTCTCCCAAATTACAAACGTGTTCGTTTTCGAATTTCCAGATGAAAACACTAAATATGTATTAAGTGTTGAAAATAAAATCGGAATAGCGTACCTAAGTAAAAAACTGAACAATACACATTTCACGAAGAATACAATGTGATAAACTTGCGGACAGTGGACACACATGTCCACTGCAAGTGTATTTCCTGATAAATATACCTAACTAGATAAATTTTATAAGACCAGATTTTGTTCAACAAATCCGTTTTTTTTTAGATCATTCATGAACTATGTCCTTTTGTGATCGAGATATTCTTGATAATGGAATATTTAATGAATTTGTTGAGGCTTTCGCGGCCATCGGTTGATGACATCTGATCTTGTTTCGAGCATTTCGGCCGAGAGAGAAATAATTCCTGAAGATGCCAGACACTCGATCTGGCAAAACGTCGAAATCTAATAAATCACGCCGGCCGAAATGCTCGAAACAAGATCAGATGTCATCAATGGAATATTTGTTGAAAGATTATTTGGGCTGTTTCCATTATCTGTAGATAATGTGAACTATGTCATCCTGTATTGTTGAGATTTTCTTTTACACAGTTGAGTTATTACCGTTGTTCCGTAATTTCTATAATTCCTGTTATTCCCATTGTTCTCGTTATTTCCGATAATCCGATGTTCCTATTATTCCCGTTATTCCTGTTACTCCCGTTGTTCCCGTTGTCAAAAAACCTTATTCCGTCATCTTAATGATGATAATGAGGATGATGAAGATGAAAATACAAAGAAATGGAAACAAACATTAATTTTTATACATATATTGGATTATTCAGCTTCATAGAACAAATGTTGGGGCGCAGGGAATATAACAAGAAATGAAGAAATCCTACCCTGAACTATAATCTCACACTAGCTGTATAAATGCTCTCTCTTTCATTCACCAGTCAACTGGGAGGAGCTACCTGCGGGGCGTGTCAGTTAAAAGAAATTCAATTTCATCTTGAAATCCATAATTGTTATTAACAATTGATTTTCACTAATCCACGGCTAAAACAAACCTCAATGACTTGTCTTTGAGAAAAATGGATATTTATCATTCCGAATAGAAAAATTCAAGGAAATAAATTTCGCGAAAACAACACATGTTTGTAATATCATTTACAAAAAAACGGCTTAATATAAAAGAAAAATGAGATAGACATGTCATTAACTAAATGATAGACTTCAATACTGAAATGAAAAAACACAAAAATATTAGTTCGTTTTGATGATGGAAATGTTGAAAAATAACCAAAAATGATGTTGAATATCCATTTTATTCATTCAATACTCATAAAATATTTTTTTATTGTTTTTACCTTTATACACACATACATCCCTTGATCAGTCAGAAAAATAAATCGTTTCTGACTCCCTTTTTTTCAGGGATGTAGACCCTTAAGGGGAAATGGTACACGTCCGAGCTCACGAGATCTCTTCAAAAATTGGGCTTTTTATTTCCATGATATCTCAATTCGAATGCGGCGTAGACGAACAATTTTTTAATTAAAGCTTAATCATTTCTCTAGAATGTGTATTACTCGCTTTTCCGTTTTTCTTCGTATATTAGGAAAAAAACCTGGTGAGCTGTTATTCCAGAAATATCTGGCAAATGATTTTATTTCCATGATATCTCCGTCAATTTGCAGGATAAATGTATGAAATTCTCAGTATACATGCGGAATAATATTTTGCAGAATGTGTATTACTCGCTTTTCCATTTTTCTTCGTATATTAGGAAAAACCTGGTTGAAAATATGACCAATAAAGTTCCTACTTTATGATTTATTTAAAAATCAGGGTGGCAATAAACAGAAAAACTGATTAATACACATCCTGCAATATACTTTTCCGCATGTATACTGAAAGTTTCATACATTTATCCCGAAAATTGACGGAGATATCATGGAAACAAAATCGTTTGTCCAGATTTTTATGAAATTACAGCTCACCAGGTTTTTTTCCTATACACGAAGAAAAACGGAAAAGCGAGGAATACACATTATAAAGAAATGATTGAGCTTTAATTTAAGAAAAAATTGTTGGTCTACGCCGCATACGAACTGAGATATCATGGAAATAAAAAGCCCAATTTTTGAAGGGAGCTCGCGAGCTCGGACGTGTACCACTTCCCCTTAATATAACTAGTCTACTAGACAATATTCATCCACTCGTTTAACCCTGAATTGGCTATGTTTCCAACGTATATTTCCGAACCTGTATGCCAACCACAGAATCCTCGTTTAGGGTTTTAACATTGAACATTGACATTGAAAGAAAAATGCTATTTTTAGATAAATGATGGGATGTTTATTTCATTAGAGAGAGGAAGGTATACCGTTAATAATGAAAAATAACATCAGCTAAATGTCCAGATTAAAACCATCCAGTTCCGGCCATAAAAAATCACTAATCATATCTGGATAGCGCAATCTATTCACCGTAACTGTTGCTCCTTATTCTCGAAAAAGTAAGGTCCAATGACCCCGCTGGACCATACGTCACACGTTGAGAGGCTTTTCAACAATAACTCTTTGTTTTTCCGAGCCACAGATGTGAAAATTTTGCTTGTTGACGAAGCCACCGAGGTGGAAATGGGCCTCAGCACTCAAAATGAATTCTCGATGGAATTCCGAATCATTTTCATGCATTTCAAGGACCCAATCAGCAAGGATACGACGTTGTTGACGATCGGCCAGCTTGAGTTCTTATGTAAACTGAACTTTATGAGCCTGAAGCCCCAATTCCTCATGCAAAATATGGTGTAATGACGTTTGGGAATGCCTAATTCCAAAGAACGACGAGGAATGGACAAACCTGGGTTTTCTTCAACACTTTCGGCTACAGCAGCAATATTCTCGGCTCTGAGCGACGTGCACGGGTTTTATTCTTCACATCACTAACGTGTCCCAACTGTTCAAATTTTCCCCCAATTTCTGTATTTCGGTTCGACCCCTTCTACGTTTTTCCAACCAGTGGCACGAATATTATGCGACATTGCCAAACCGACCTTCCAGTCAAATTGTTAGATAGTTATCTGGAGGATATTATATCCGTAACTTTATCAGCAAGTGGTGGAACGGGCCTTTATTGGAATGAAAATATTAAAACAGAAATCCTGTTAAAATATCAAAGTATTCTCCTGTCGTCCTGTCAAGCCTGCAAGTGAGGGTCCCATTTCTTCCTTCGAAATAATCATACATATAGCCCATCCAAGAATTATTGACATCAAAGCAGGCCTTGGAAGTCCAGTCGCACCTTTATTTCTAGTTACAAAAAATTTAATAAAAATTTTCTGTGCTTTCATCATAGCAATAAATATAACCTTGAAATGAAATGGAGTTTTTCAAAATAAGGCACTCTGAACATGAAAATGTCCTCAATTTTCGCATACAATTACCATCGTGTGAATCTGCTAACCAGCAGTATATTATGTATTTTCATCTTGTACTGATACATTTTCGAACGATCAATTATAGAAGCATGCATACAGTATGGAAATTCTGATCCGATAACGAAAAATATCGTGGATGATAAAAAAGCATGCTCCTTTCCAAAGTTCAATATGAATATTCGCTAAACCAGAAAAATCTAGTTGATAATTTGAATCGTGTATATGCAAACTGGATGGATTCGAAAATTTGTGGTAGATATTAAGACAGAAACAAAACTTAACGGATTGATCTATTTGATATATGAACAATTTTGTCATGACATTGTAATTTTCAATATTGGCGATTTGGCGAACAAAGAAGGAGTAAAATATTTGATATTAAAAATGAAAATATTCCTATTACAACCACTGTGATTATTTCCCCATCTGGGCAGAACTCGTCATGTTCATAATTGAAGGCTTTAGGTCAGCAATATCATACCATCCCTTATACTTGACTAATCTCCTCTTATTTCTTTTTCTACGGTCTCTGTGCAGGCTTTCCATTAATTAGCTGTACCCAGTACCCACATTCCAAAGATTTTTCACTTGCGCCAAATTTATTCGAATATTAATGACAAAACAAAACGCCAGTGTTATTTCCAACACCAACCTGAATTCTGCAACTCAAAATATCACTGAACGGGCATTACCAACCTAATTTCGATTTTCCAAAGCCCCCCGAGATGTCAATAATTCCTGGATGGACTATACGTTATAATGAAAAAAATCGAACCCATATCACATCTCACATATATAGAACCCGACGCGTATTAAACCAGTAATGATAACGTGTGTCGTAGATAGCCGAGGGGCAATCGATGATGTAAAGATGATATCGGGCCCCCTGGGGGCTCGAACTAGACGGTTACCGTTACTTTTGGGGGGCTCTCGCCTGTAGTACCACGCAGTGAAAGCGATCTCTCTTGCGGGATGAATTAAACGGATATTACTCGAGATCTACGATCGGAAACAGTGCTTTCGCACATAAATTTGTCAGTTTCGCAAAGCATGGGAAAACGGTAGTAGAAGGGCCTTGAAATTTTCAAACCCATTTCAAATTAATCGGATCAGATAATCAATTATTATGACTTATTTCTGTATAACATTTCGAAAAAAGTTAATTCATTCATTTCTAATTCTTTTTCTCAAATTTGTGAAATGAACAAGTGTTAAGGGGCAGTATCACCTTTTGAATCGTGGTACATCTCCATTCAAAAAGTGGTCTCTTTATTTCACGAGTAAGTACCTAATTTACGACTTAGAGACTTGATTTTTTTTCTAATTGAAGTTGAAGAACGTCCCGAGGGCAAGTAGCTTTCCTTTTTCGATTTAATTAGTTTTTCCATTAGAAAAACCAGGGTAATCGTTAGATCTGGGGTTATTGAATATGTTTTTCGTTTTTCATGAGTACAAGCTATATTTTTGATATAATCATCATGCAAATTTTTGTAGGTTAAGAAGGTTAAATTGCTGAGGGCAAATAGTTGCGATTTTTTCCAAAAAATGATGAATAACCATCAGGAAAAAATCATAAAGTGTAGTTTCCAAAACGCTGAAGTTCAACCTGTTTTTTTGATTGAAAAACGAATTAAATCGAAAAAATCGCAACTATTTGCCCTCGGCAATGTAATATTTTATAACCTACAGAAATTTTCATGATGATTATTTCAAAAATATAGCTTGTACTCATGAAAAACGAAAAACATATTCAATAACCCCACATCTAACGATTACCCTGGTTTTGTTAATTGAAAAACTGTTGAAATCGAAAGAAAGAAAACTATTTGACCTCGGAACGTTCTTCAACTTCAATTTGAAAAAAATTCAAGTTTTTACGTCGTAAATTAGGGTACTTACTCGTGAAATAAAGAGACCACTTTTGAATAGAGATTTACCACGATTCAAAAGGTGATACTGAACACCCAAAAGGGCATCCATAAACTGAAATCAAATTCATATTTCTTGTTATCCGAATATGTGAGTTTTTATATAAATTGTTACATGACCTATTTTTTTTCTTCAATTTTCCAAGTTTCATTCAAAATTCCCAACATACATCATACATCTCTGAACCGATACTGTCACCAGGCTTCACTTCAGATCAGCAAGATTAGCTTCTTTTTCACCTCCAATTGACCACTAGCCAAATTACCTGAAACAAAACAATCTTTCAAAATTCAATCAAGCCAGATGATAAAGCTTGAAATTCAACATAGAAAAACCGACAACTCCAACAATTTCTTCGATCAGTTCCGGGAAACTCTAATCCAAACGACAGACAGACGGAAAAAGTCTGAGTGTGTCTACATTCGTAATACTTTGATACAGATGGTTTCGCATATATGGTAGCAGCTAATTTAATGGGTTGCAAATGTATTCACTAACGAAGTAAATTATTTCTACTATTGCTGCGGCTTCCTTATAGGAGACATCACATCGTTTGCGCATATCATCAGGGACCTCGTTTTGGATATGTTGTTAAACCCAGTTCAGGATAAGAAGAAATGATTTATTGGCTCAAGAAAACTGATACGAAGTGGAATCGTTAGGAGCTTTCAATATGCAGTTTCATCTGTATCTTTACTATGTATGATCTGGATTCTAAGTATACAAGATGAGTTTTGGCTTGTACATATATTTTAACTGTAGATTCCTCTCATCAAATGGAATACTTTTTTCCTATACCATTTTTCGGTTTCGTTTGAAAGCTACAGGATGTCGAAAATCCATGAAAAAACACTTCGGAACCATCATTTCAAATGAACTGAATTTCGGTTGAGTGTTTACTCTATTCATGGTGCATATTCCTCAATCAACACTTATGCAATATTTCTCCTGGTATAAAAGTTACAGTGTAGCCGACCCATAAATCCACGCATAAATACTACAAAACTTCTTGAAAAAGATAAGCGGTTTATATTTTCGAAATAATCAATAATTTTGGAATATAAAAGTATTCCTGTGACTTTTCAATGAATCGCGTCTTTTTGGAGTTATTGCTTCTTTGGATTTTTAATACTTATCACTGAATCGCAGAAAAATTATGAACTCTTTGATCGCACTATAAGTTAACAATTTCTTCAGAATGTTCATCTCTGTCGGGACTAAAACCTAAATGATGGAAAAACGTTTGATGTAGAGATATGTGATAATAAAATCCCACAAAAGTGGGAGATCAAATTGAACACCAAGGAGCTTGAAATTATACATTTCATAAACACAGTTTTTATTGAATAGTATATTGTTCAATGAGCGGTAATGTGAGTCATGACACACGCAGATGCAGATGAATTTTGCAGCCCGAGCCATCAGGCGAGGGGTGTAATTCATCAAGTGTGTTATGACTTACATTAACGCGAATTGAATACTATGCTTTATCTTCGACTTCTTCAGTAAAATTCGAATTAATCTGCATTTTCAAAATTGACAACAGTTGTCAAAAGCGATTTCTGTGGTCGAAAATCGAATCGATATCGAATCCCGTAAAAACGTCCAAAATTCACGTTTTCCAAATGCAATTTTTGGATATTCAATCCTAAGAAAATGTAGAAATGGATGGCGAGAACGTTACCTTGATGTCTGAAATAGAGTTTCCCATTGACCCGACTTTTTTATTAATTTCGTAAGCTTTATTTTTCCTATTTGTATTAGAGTGAGTTATAGGCGTGAGTTATTATTACCTCATACTATTGGTTTATAGAGGCTATCACAGATCAAAATCAGTTGAATAATGGATATATTATTCTATGGGAGTAGATGAAATATATTGTTGTCGGCCCATCCTTCAAGAAAATACATAATATAAATTTTAATGAAAAAGAATGTCTATACAAAGAAAGTATTGAATTAAATTCGATGAAAAATAGAATGATACTTAACACTCAATAATCTGTGGCGATGTTTCTATCTAAACAATGTCCTCTGTGAAAATTTGCAAACATCCTAACTGGAACAACTAGGGAAAAACTTCTGCATGAAAAAAAAAATGCCAATTTTTACACGTTAATTTCATAGACTCGACACTACACGGTTAATATTACAGCCATTAATTCACTGAATGTCGACACATTATCATCACGAGATCGAGGAAATACACAATAATCACTTCCGTTTTCATAACAACATTCCTCCATGTTAGTTAGCATGTTAGTTAGCATGTTAGTTTGCAGTTATCAGCGCCTCCAACAGTAGTTGCCGATTCCTGATATTAGGGTAGGTGATCTATGATAGAATTCGTAGATATCTATACTATGATATCCGAAAAATCAACACGCTGGCAATGTTATCTCAAAAGCTCTGTGAAATATCCATAGAAAATTATTGTTTTGATTGTTCAGAATACAAAATGGGTTGATATAGCTTGATTAATCAAAAATTGAGTGAAAAACCTTTTTTTCAAGATATTTCTGGGATATCGAGGAAAATATGAAAAAATTCAACGTTTCAGAAACAAATCTTCCGGAAAATAGAAGAAGGTATTTTGAAGGAAGAATTATGACTTGTACATTGCAGAAGTAATCAGACAATACTGAGTGTTTTCGTTAAGAAATATCGTGCTGGTGACATTTTTATCCCAATTAAGTTAGTTAGTTAGTATGTTTATGTATTTGAGTATTCCCTAAATGTATTAACTCATGTTCAATCGAGAAATTCGGATCACGGCACAGGAGCCTCCTATAATCGTCGTAGTTCCCTTATTGCCCCCGATGCAAGCCTATATTATATCTTCTTTTTTTTGGAATTATCCTACCAAATTTTGAGATTATTCAATTATAACTCCTTCTTGCCAATAATCGATAAATAAATCCTTTATTCATCCGGATGACTCAATTTCCAAGAACCGACTCAAACTTCAAAACTACCTAAACGAATTCAAGTCGCGTTGAGTTCGATCACGTGGAAATTTGGACATAGGTTTATACAACATTCAGGTTCGCTCACACTTCCTCTTCTTGTTAACAGTTACTCGACGACGAGGATTCTACACTTGTAAATAAGGTACCAGGAACGTATTCGTAGATTACGCGAAAGACATACTAATGAAGTGGCATAGACATAGAGCATCAAGATCAAATTGGTCGGGGATAATCAATGCGTAGAGCCGGTGCTTTGACGTCCAAGAAAACAAAATCAGTGGCCATTTATTTGACAGCTGCTGTCATTCATTTGACATCTGTCAATTTTTTGACATTTTTCAATTTTTGACAAATGTCAAGAACAAGAAAGCTCAGTTATTTTTTTCAGCAGTTTTCCCCATTTATGGCATACACGAAATCGTAAAATATTCCGTTGGGAAGCCCAACGACCGAGCCGTCATACTCAGAATTGCCACGAAGTAGTTCGAATTTTATCGCCGACTCGTATAATAGCCCAAACGGTAGCCGGGCAATTTGATCGCTCGCCAGCCAAGGAACGTGCAAGAAGTGACTGTCGTAAATCTAAAACGAGGAATAAATTCGACTGCAAAATGCGCTTTATGAAAGGAGTAAACAATGTTATTATGTACCTTCCTGCATTTTATACGAGCCTTTCCACCAACAAGACAACTATTAAACGATAATTTATAAACTTGCCACAATGGCGCATGCACGGTGGTGCATACAAAGCTTTCTTAATTCGCAATTTGAATACTGTTTAAGATGGACGTACTGGGAGCTCAGGCGAATGGGGACCATTTTGAGCGTGTGCATTTTATCGAAAAAATTCGGATGAAAATGCAGAAGATAAGAGGGAGCGGCATGTGAAATTCGGTAAGGTGGGGATCTTATCAATAACCAAACTACACTGCGCAAAAAAATTAACGCACATTATGGAAATCTAAAATTTATTCTACAACTGAAAGTCTAAAATATTTTTATCAGAATTATGCATGCATATGTTATCCATTTTCAACGTTTTTCTTCAATACAGATGTTTTCTCCCAGCAGGAATAAAAAAAGACGATATAATCAGATTTTGAATGTATTGGCTCCATTCTAAAATCAGTTGTTCTCGATCAATTCTAGTGATCAATAGTTTTCTTTTCGTTTGATTTTCTACACTCGATCGCTATGCAACGCGAAACACGCAATTTGACCCAAGAGGAATGTGCCCAAGTGGAAGTTTTGCGAGAAGAAGGGTGGACATACACAATAATTGCAGAAAGGTTTGGAGTTTCCCATACAAGTGTGTCCAGAATGTTGCAGCGATTCAGGGAGACAGGTATGAATGTCCGAAGACCAGGACAGGGTATACCACGGGTAACAACTGCCATTCAAGAACGTTACTTGAGAGTTTCTTCGTTGAGGCAACGGTTTGCAACCGCTCGCCTCCTCCAAAATCAGTTTGAGCAAACTCATGAGGTGCAAATTAGCACTCAGACAATAAGAAATCGCCTCAGAGAATATGATTTAAGGCTTCGTGTCGCGGCAAGAGGCCCAGCTCCTACCCCAGCCCATCGAAGGGCGCGTTTGGATTTTGCGAGAGAGCATATCCATTGGGAAGAGGCCGATTGGGAAAGAGTTCTCTTCACATATGGGTCTAGATTCTGCCTCTACCATTGTGATCGACGTTCCCTTGTATACAGACGTCCACATGAAAGATATGCTCAGTGAAATTTCCTGAATACAACTGGTTTCGGGGGAGGATCGATTATGGTATGGGGTGGAATATCTTTGACTGCTCGCACAGACCTAGTGGTCGTTGATAATGGAGCTATGAATGCTGATAAGTATATAAGGAACATTCTTGAAGAGCATGTAGTGCGATTTGCCCCATACATTGGTGAAAATTTCATTTTTATGGACGATAATGCCAGACCCCATCGTGCGCGCATCGTTCAGGAGTACCTTGAAGAGGTTGAAGTCTCTCGAATGGAATGGCCAGCAAGAAGTCCAGATCTCAATCCGATCGAGCAGGTCTGGGACAAACTCAATAGAAGGCTGAGAAGTTCAGAAAATCATCCTGCTACTCTTAATGACTTAGGAATCCAACTCGGAGAAATCTGGAAAAGATTAGATCAGAACATTTTGAGATCACTCATTTGAGTATGAACCGTCGTTGCCGAGCTGTAATTAACGCAAGGGGTGGAAATACCAAGTATTAAATCACTTATCAGCATTTCAGTTTTTTGAAAATTGTTCATTTTCCTTCTTTCACATAAGATTCGGTGAAATCCTGAATTTTTCTTCCATTCAATGTGTCTTGTTTCGTTCAAAACTTTCCCGAGAGAACATAAAAAATGAGTTATAAAGTCAATGTAGAGTCAACTTTCATTAAAATTGAGATTTTCAGAATGTGCGTTAATTTTTTGCGCAGTGTATAACCCCAGTAGGGATTCAATTTCAATTGTTGAATCATTCATCTCCGGCATCGAAACCTGTAAGGACCTATTTCACCATTTTCTTCCGGATATTAATCCAGTGGTAAAAATATCTGCTAGATAAATCTGTCGGATGATAAAGGGTGTTATTTTGAATAGTCCGTTATTTTAGTAGATGTCACTTTCTAATCCGCCTTTTTTTTGACATTTCACAGGTAGAAACTACGCTTTTATTGAAAATGTAACGATACATGTATAAGAATGGAGCTCATTCCTGATTTTATATTCCCAGGAATAGACGATTTGATTTCTCAACTGGAAGATTTATTTTCTTTAGTTGAAAATATAACAAACAAACTCTTCTAACTAAAAAGAATAACTTACGAACCTGAAAGAAATCGAGTTCTCAATTTACAATATTTGAAATGTAAAATGACATTAATTAACAATTGACAAATCAAGGCATTCTCTAAGTTAAAATTCAATGAAAAATAAAAAGGAAAATTGAAAGTGGTTTCTTGAAGAAAATGATACTGTTCATTTTTGCACATGCTTCAATAACGCATTGAAATGCACAATGAAAAAATGTTAAAAATTTGGCAGAGACTCTTCGTAAGACTGAAACGTTTTTGGGTCGTCGTGAAGCACCTTGTCGAACCGCAATACAGAAATTGGTGAAAAAATTTGAGCTACAACTTTCAGTGGTCTTTAGTTCACAGATGATACGTAAAACATTTTTTTTTATTCATAAAGTCCCTTTCTCTCTCACGTGTTCCTCCCCAGAATAGTATTCCATAGCTTATAATACTGTGGAAGTATCCGAAATAAGCATGTCTGGCCGCTTGCTTCCCTGCTATCTGTTTGATTCTTCTGATGGTAAATAATGCAATTGATAGTTTTTTGACTAGGTTATCTATATGGAGATGGAATTTCATTTTTGGTTGCAGGATAACACCTAATAACTTCAGACTCTCATCAGATCTTGGGCGGGATTCAAAGGTAAGATATTCAGTTTTTTCGTTGTTTATCTGTAAGCTGTTTGCATGGAACCATCTCACCGCTTGTTTTAGGGTTGCTTCTGATTTTTCCAGGATCATTTAGAATAAATTAGATGATCTACCAGATAAATGGTAGATAAGGTTGATTTAGCAATTTCGCATATAGGCGGGCTACTGATGGTTGGAGAAGTGTAGTGGAGTAATTGTAACTTGTGTTTTTATGTATCTGTGATGATTTGTTTATTGAATCAGAATACAAAACATTAGGTTTGGATTTTTCGGTCACATTCGCTCGATATAGGAACTCAGTCGTTACATATGTTTCCATTGCTTACTCCAGCATAAAATTTCAATTCGACACCAAATGCTCTGTCTACAATTCTACAAAAAATCCTAATTCGTGTTCCCCGTGGACTCACATCACGTAAAATGAAGAGAAACATGGATTCTACACCTTTACCTCGAACAAGCTCACATCAACTACCCACACGAACCGGCACTTTTGAGTAACCGATACCGAAACCCAATCCACATATCGGTTACAAAATGATGGAAGTAATAATGTAAGTCAACAACCATCAGTGATCTAACACGATGTAAATTTACAAGCGTGAATCGCTCGTTGCGCATATCACAAATGTCCCGGCCATTAGTTTGGACCGTTCCATTAGCATTTCACCATTTCGACGTGTTTTCCGATGGAAAAGAGCAATTTATGGACGTACTTCGGATGTGATTTTCAACATTCTGTGGAGAGCTATCGCATAGGAATGGTCTGATATCGACGTGCCAAGGCGATTTGGGTTAGGTCAAGTTGTGGAAGAGGACGGTGAAGAGGATCGTATTACCGAAGTGATCTTATCTGTGATTTCGTAGATAATGCAATGGAGGAATACGTGCTGGATCCAGGGCCGGATTAACCAAGAGGCAGAGTAGGCAACTGCCTAGGGGCCCCGCATCAGCTAGGGGCCCCGTGGCCGTGCCCCGTCCCCCGTGCCCGGGACTAAAGGTGTCCCTGAGCCAAACGAAAGAGCAATAAATGGCCCCCGATTATCGCGAACTTACCGATTCGCGAAATTTCTCTGAAATAATGAGCAGAACAAATAAATGCAATAGCCCAGGAAGGTATAATTATAGCTATACCAGAAAAATATTCCCGAATTACATTCCAGTCGGCATATCACATCCCCTATTTTCAAGAGCTTTTTATTCTCATCAAGAGTGTCGGAATTCTCTTAAAACGTCACTAGATGATAGTTTTGTAAAGCTGAATACAGATTACTCTGACGTGACGTGTAAGGACGTCACGTCAGACGTGTACTGTGCTCCCATTGGCCTAATATGAACGTGAACGTCAAAATGTGAGTGATATAAAAATGCAACACATTGTTCTGTGCGTTCACGTTCATATCAGGCCAATGGAAGCACAGTACACGTCTGACGTGACGTCCTTACACGTCACGTCAGAGTAATCTGTATTCAGCTTTAGGCAGGCGGCACCTCTGATGTGAGAGCCGTTTCACATGCGAAAGGCGGCATCTTCTATATTTCAAATATGATTATCCAGTCTCCAATCAGGATATTCTTCCAGAAGGGGAACAATATTCCAGATTCTTTTTAGTTCTATTTTCATTCTAGTGAAACCACGTTGAGATTGCGTTCAGAGTCAAAGTGTTCAATATTTTGAGACTTTTTCAGTGTATGTATTTGGATTTTTTTACTTCGAATTGTATTATTGAAGTTAAGTTCTATATTTAATAACGTAGCTGATTTTTCCGTTGGGCGCCTCTTCTATTTTTTTATTTTTAATGTTCTCCGGTGGAAAACAAGTTTCAATAATATGATTTTCACTATTTTTCTAGAATGTCATAGGTACATACTAGTATTTCAGGAAATTTCGGAACAAGATCGGAAGTGAATTGCCGGGTGCTGTGTATGGATATAAGGATAAAAATCAATAACAGATCTACATAAAATACAAAGGAAAACCAAATAACAAAAATCACCAGAAAAAATTATTGAAAATCTACATAAATTGCTCAAATAATCCTCCATCTTTTTCAATGCATAAACGAATTCGTTTAAGAAAAGAGTTTTTAACATTAGCAAATACTCGGGGTGTAAGGTGTAATGCTTGCAAATGCTTCTTTTATTCTTCTTTTCATGTCTTGAGGAGTTTTTACGGGATCCTCATACACAATACTTTTGATATAACCCCATAATAAAAATCTGGAGATGTTAGATCTGGTAACCTCGCAGGCCAATTTTGTGGGCCTCCACGACCTATCCATCTGTCAGATCATTCATCATAGAACGTATTCCTATGAATATCATTGCTCTTAATAGTCGGTTTACTTGTTGAATTAAAAATCGAAAATTAGTGAAAAACTATTAGGTTTAGGTATAGGGAAACCCATGAAGATAGTTTCGATAATAATTTTTACGTTCAACAAGGTACAAAAATACTGGGTGTGCCATTTGAAATAAGAAAGTTTCTGACCATTATTTGTAGTTAATGTTTGAATATTAATTATGATCACTCAGTATATTCCTGAGTTAATTTGTTTTCTTCTGCATAAGGGTAGCCAATATGTCTACACGAAAAAACATTGTCTGTCTCGTTGGCTTGAAGGGTTTATTCATTAATTGCAAATTAAAAATACTCATTTTTTTCGATTTTTCGCCATTTTCTCTTAAATGGTTCTCCTAAGGCAAAAAATGGTCTTTATGAACTCATCATTATTTGAGCGTGCCAATCAATTTATTAATTTATATAGGGTATTACATTGAAAAAAGTGTAACTACGGTCTATTTCTTTGTTATCGAACACCCTGTATATGTGAAAACAATTTAAAATTGTGCCCTTTACATTTCACGTAAAAAAATTTTCAAAATGTCTTCATTTACTGCCTCAAAATGAGAACCGCGTCTGGGGCGGGCCACCCTGTATATACTTATCAACTTGAAAAATTCTGATCATGGTTGAATAAGAAGAGGGCCCCGAAAAATGCACTGCCTAGGGGCCCCCCACATGGTTAATCCGGCCCTGGCTGGATCACGTGAATCTTGGAATGGTACAACGGATAATTGGATATTCGATGAATTTCTCCTAGATGAAGTTGTGATTTTCCTGAAATCATTTTAACGGTACAAGTAAACGTCACCGGTTTTAACCCTTTTTCATGGCACGCCAAGTATTACGCCGATGACCTTTGGATTACGAGTATGTATTGATATCTAGTTAGCCTAGACCAGTTCCATGCATAAACAGAATATTGTGATACCATATCAACGAACAATAACTTATTAGAAGTGTCAGAGTAGAGTTCGACGTCAAAAAAGTAAACCAGAGTTACGCAATAAATTAAAAAAAAAAGATGTCCACCGAAATTGTAAAAATCGAAAAATTGGAGTATGGAGCCATCATCAAGTACCTGTATTCAAAAGGGTTAAGAGGTAAGCAGATATACGAAGATGTGCTTCATACCCTTGGTCATCAATGTCCTTCGTATGCGACCGTGAAAAATTGAACTGCCATCAGCTTCAAAAGAGGTAAATTTTCCATTGAAGATGATGACCGATCGGGAAGGCCAGTTTCTGTGTCAGTCCCCGAAAATATCGATGCAGTTCATGACATGATTTTATCAGACCGTCGAATTGGGCTAAAACGGGTTCATCATATAGTTCACGTCAATTTGGACATGAGAAAAATTTCTGCAAAATGGATCCCCAAATATTCGAATGTTGACCAAAAGCGTGCAAGGGTAGAAGCACCGCGTTCGATCTGTGCTCGATTTGAAAACGATGTAGACTTCTTAAACCGAATTGTTAGTATGGATGAGACTTGGGTACATTTCTACGATCCAGTAACGAAGCAACAATCGGTGGAATGGCGACACTCTGGTTCTCCAAGACCTAAGAAGTTTCGTGTCCAAAAATCTGCTGGAAAAGTTCTTGCATCAGTTTTTTGGGATTGCCATGGAGTAAGCACGATTGATATTTTGGATAAGGGTAGAACAATAACTAGAGATTACTATTCGACATTACTGACCACTCTACGGGAAAAAATTAAAGAGAAAAGACGCGGAAAGCTATCCAAAGGTATTTTGTTTACAGGACAAGACCCCAGTACACAAATCTCATGTGGCCATGAAAAAATTCGTGATTCAGGGTTAGAATTACTAGAACACCCCCCTTATTCACCAGATTTGGGTCCGTCCGACTATCATCTCTTTTCTCAACTGAAAAAAAGTTTAAAAGGTCGTACATTTTCTTCCAACGAGGAGGTAATGAAAGCTGTGGAGGACTGGTTTGTAGCAAGAAGAAACATTATTTTGACAGGTCTAGTGACGTTGCTGGTTCGCTGTATTAAATGTATTCAATTGAGAGGAGAATATGTTGAGTAATAGAATATTTTGACATTGAAATTTTGTTTGGTTCTATAGTAGGCTAAGAATTTTTCAATATATCCTCGTAGTTCAACTATCTATCAACTCGGAATTGATCAATGATTTTTGCTGAATCATAAATTTCAAGAAAGATCTGGTTGCTTTCCTGGTTCTAAATTATCATCGAATCACAGAATAATTACTTTTTTCGGCAACGCTTTTTCTTTGAGAAAGTAACAAAACTCACGTCGTTGTTGTCATTGTGATGATCATCACAATAGCAACGAAATAACGGATGACAGTTCTGTTCTGTGCAATTCGAATAATAATCAAAATGTATAATGAAGAAATGTGTCGTCTCATTGATTTGTAATTCTACACGGTTGCCGAAAAAATATTGTACGCAACACGCCCGAAAATAGTTTTTTTGGACTCACAGCATACCTTCCTTTTTATAATGAAATTAACATCCGATCATTCATCTAAAAAAAAATGGCATTTTCCTCTGAATGTCAAAATAACACTTCTTATTGGAAAACCCTTCAGTTAGGCCCTAGATAAATGAGCAATAGCTCTACGGCTACGTTAGAGCCAGTCTTCAAAAAGTTGAGTAATAGACAAAATAGGAAACTTTATTGTCATGGTTCTGAAAACTAATTCAAGATAAAAGAATGTAAAACGTTTGCTTATAAGATATTTTTGGATTATCCAGAGAAAAATATGCAAATAAAAAAAATGAATAAATTAGTAATATTAACAAACTTAGCTTGAGGAAAATAAAACAAGAGATGTTTTGAGGAGGAAAAATAAATATGGTTTCCTTATTGAAGACAGAATCGAACACAAATGTTGTGTCAATGTTACAAAACAATGTTTTTTCGAAATGTTCATAAATTCTGTCAGTCTTGGACAGCCCTACTATGGGCTTCTGAAAGATTGCACTGAAACCTAGATCTATCAATATAAAAGAAAAAAAAAACCTGGTAGACGAATTCACCTAGCTTCTGTTCTCAATCAATAGAGATATCTGCTTGAAAAAAGAACGAGATGCTTTTGGTCGGTCTTATGAAGTAGGCTACAGAATAGGCTAATCTCAAAATACTGCATCCCAATAAGTATGTAGTTTTCGGAGTACTATAACAAAAAATGAAAATGGGTCGATCTGATTCAGAATAATGAATTGCTGCAATTTTGAGTGAAACACAAAGATTTTTTCTATAAATAATAAATCATCATGAATACCCCCATGTAAGGACTGAACGAGAATGAATTCGCTATCACAAAAACGCCTATATCTCTTGAACCTATAGAGAAAAATCAAAATTTGATCATAGTTAGCTTTGTTATGAACGTCAGAAACATGTGGAGCATTTACTTCATAGATATTCCAATTCTCTGTCGCAAAATGTCAAGCGAAGTGAAAACACGAGAATTTATAGTGAAACTTTTTCAAAATAATCAAAAATGGAGCTTCAAAAGAATCGCAAAAGAGGCCCGCGTTCGGCCGGAAACGGTATCAAGAGTTGTTAAGCGCTTCAACGAAGATCTTACAATTAACCGCAAGGAAGGAACCAGGAGAAAAAAGGGGTTTCATAGCCCAATAAAAGTGAAGAAAGCCATCAGCCTTTTTCAGAAGAATCCTTACCTTTCAGGACTGAAAGTGGCCGAAATAGTGAGTTGTTCGCAGTCAACCGTTCAGAAATCAAGAGCAAAGAAATAAAAAAAAGAATTCTTGAAAAATTTTTCCTGTTGCGTGACGGACGACGAAACCTATGTCTTGGCTGATTTCTCGCAACTTCCTGGTCAGGAATTTTATACTGCAGATTCTCGTGAAAATGTTGACGAACAATTTCGCGTGGAAAAACAAGCAAAGTTTACTAAAAATTCCTGGTTTGGCAAGCAATTTGCACTTGTGGGAAAAGGAGCAAATTTTTCGTTGGCCAAGACTCTGTTGACTCGAAGATTTGCATCGAGGAATGCTTGAAGAAGCGACTTTTACCATTTTTACGTGAGCACGATGTGCCAACAATCTTTTGGCCAGATTTAGCTTCATGCCACTACAGCAAGGCCACCAAGGAATGGTACGATGCTAATGACGTGGTTTTTGTCCCCAAAGAGGCCAATCCTCCAAATTGCCCAGAACTCAGACCAATCGAAAGATATTGGGCCCTGGTAAAACGAGTTAAAAAAGACTAAGAAATCCACGAAAACATTAGCGGAATTCAAGCAAAAGTGGAAGACAGCATCCCAGATAGTGACTGAGAACACTATTGGAAGCATGATGGGAAGAATTCCAGAAAAAATCAATGAATTTTGTAAAAAATAGTTTTGGTTTTTCGAGTGTAAAAACAGTTCTCATTAGAATTAGAAGAGGATTCGAAAATGAGTTTGATTGTCGAAATCGGTCCAGTGGTTCAAAAGATATAAGCGTTTTTGTGATAGCGAATTTATTCTCGTTCAGTCCTTATACATGGAATGATCTTCAATATTCAGCTGTCAAATCATCAGATAACTCTCACGCTCGTAATACGTTATGTGTGTGATCCCGATATAATCAATAAATAATAACCGAGTTCAAGACAGGGGTTACATCACCGAAATATCATCAAGATATTATCAACTCCACCCTCAACTTTGTTTGTTCACCGAACGAACATTATCTTAATTGACTGACGCGGGCCAATTATTGAATGAAAACAAGATATGGATCGCGCCGTTTTGAAATCTGAAACTTTCTGGTTACCTATGAAGGTGAAACTAGATTAGGGGATTTATAAATGGATAAATAATAAATGGACATGGTTTGATACATGAGTTAAATGAATCAAGTTACAAGCTTCGAAGCTTGTAGTTTCAGAGGGGTCTCCTCAGGAGACCTAGGAGTAATCAGGATAAACAATACAGGGTGGCCAAGAGATTGACGTCAAAAAGAAAAAAACAGGTCCCTCGTGTCATGGGCTATTCGAATCACCCTCATGTATGTCATGCTATTTTTCACGGTTTTCGAGTTTTGAATTTTTTTATGAACTTTGAAAATTTTCGACTTGACCATCTTAAAAAAGATATTAAAAAAAGTACAAGACTTCTCTGTGAAATTCTTTCTGTAACATAATCTCCATGAATTGTACTTTTATACATAAAATAACCAGATTCGTAACTTTGATAAAAATTATGGAAATATTGGTCTCAAGTGAAAAAGTTACGTAAATTGGATTATGATCTGAATTTTCGAATCAGAATTAAAAATGTAAAAGGCAAATTCACTGTTTCTTAGTATGCTTAAAAACTGCGCTCAACAGTCAGCTTTTAGAATCATTGATAAAAAATGGTACTTAACACTCTACTTTTGCTAGAATTAGCCTTCAAAGTCATCGAGGTGGAAAAAATCAAAGAACCAGACATTTACTACAAAATTATTTTTTGCCATTTTCAGATATTTCTGATCAAGTTATGATAGAAAATGCTGAAAATTAATGAAAATTAGCTGGATCAGAAATATCTTGAAATGGCAAAAAATAATTTTGTAGTAAATGTGTAGTTATTTGATTTTTTCCACCTCGATGACTTTGAAGGCTAATTCTAGCAAAAGTAGAGTGTTAAGTACCATTTTTTATCAATGATTCTAAAAGCTGACTGTTGAGCGCAGTTTTTAAACATACTAAGAAAAAACCGTGAATTAGCCTTTTTACATTTTTAATTTTGATTCGAAAATTCAGATCATGGTTATTTTATGTATAAAAGTACAATTCATGGAGATTACGTTACGAAAAGAATTTCACAGAGAAGTCTTGTACTTTTCTTTTAATATCTTTTTCAAGATGGTCAAGTCGAAAATTGTCAAAGTTCATAAAAAAATTCATAACTCGAAAACCGTGAAAAATAGCATGACATACATGGGGGTGATTCGAATTGCCCATGACACGAGGGACCTGTTTTTCCATTTTGACGTCAATCTCTTGGCCACCCTGTATATCATTGTACTTATAGTTTTTGAGAAAATCAGCGTCAATCAAAGGATTTGAGTAGATGTAACAGTTCTTAATTTCCAGATTTGATTTTTCATAAAAATAGCCCTAGTTCAAGCCACTTTAGTCCACGAGTTTATAATATACCATTGTTACAAGGAAACATAATGTTTTGTTCAACGGTCTGTGGCCACCTAGGAAAATATTATAATACAAATCCGCTCATGTGTGAAATTTTGAATCGAACATACCAGATGATGTATTGCTCGTTTGATTTCATTCTCAACGATTACTGATCGTAAATATTCTGCATGTTTCACAACGGATTCAAGTCACGCGTTACTTATTAGATAATGATCCGTTACGAAATTGATTCTGTATGGCAATTGGTCAAATGTACCAATGCAAATATACGATCATTTTTCCAAAAATAACAGTAATGACCCCTATAAATTGTACAGGTACAACAATTCATTTATTCATAAAATACTATAAGCAATATTACGTTGAAGATAATAATTCAATAACATATTTCGTGTTGCAATATAACAAATTGTAAAAAAAAGATAATGCTCACAGAATTCGGGAAATAAGCCTTTTATTCTTCATAATTTTTTGAGTAATTTATTTTTATTGCTCTAAACTATGTTATCGTTGTATACAGGATGATGAAATATTAATGTTATTTTTCATTTGAATTCGCACAAAAGTAAACGGAAATACTTAACACCCTATATAAAATTGCCGTAGTTATACTTTCTGTAATGTAGATGTCTTAATATATTATGAGTTTTCATCAGAATGTTTATGTTTAATTTTTTTTTGCAGAATCCTATGCATATGCAACTTGCTTCAGTGACATGTTGTTTTCATAAATGACAGTGATATCAACAACTTTATTTGTTTTGTCAATTTCCTTTGTTATGTCAGTTGTGAATTGAATTCACAATCTTTACCATACCATCAGAGTGTTTAAATGAATTTCTTATGATTAAATATCAGTTTGAGAATGTTGAAAATGAAAACCTCTGAAGAGCAAACATAAATGAGGTAATTATTAATTTCTACATATTTTGTTTGTGTTTATAAACAATGACTCTCATCAGAACCATAGTAAATAACAGAATGACTCAAAATATTGTCTAGCAATTTAAGATGTTGAAATCAAAAACAAAAAATTAAATTCCGTTTTAAGAATTTTTTATTACTTTATATACTCTGAGTAATACATTTTTTCAGAACATCAAAAAATTCTTATTGGATGAATTTCGAATGATTTTCTTATGCTAAATTAAGATTTCACAAATATTTGTCAGAATTGAGATCATCTGCATTTCTATTCAATCCTTATGAATTGTTTTTTTTCCTCATATCGAGTACCTAATATAATTATTTATAATTCTTTATAGAGATAACTGTCATATTTTACCGATAGGGAACCTCTAAATGAACAGGAAAAATGAATCAAAAAGACCCTGAGGGCGTCGTTCCAAAAGGACAGAAGAGAAAAAGAAAACAAGAAGAGAAAAAAAATAAAAAGACTAAAAAAAATGGAAAAATTACACCGCATTCAGAATTTGAAAAACCTGACGAAAATGAAGAAATTCATTTCCCTCGAAACATAGACATCGTTACATGTACTACTTGTAAAATTCAACTCGAAGGCTCCAAGTTGAAGGAACACAGATCCATAAATCGTAAAAAACCTTGTCGTTTCCTATGTGTTGTATGTTTAGAATTGTTCTCTCATCCTGAAAAATTCATTATGCACTGGTGGACACATACCTCCAAATATTTTGACACTGGCGACGAACCAAGGAAAAGAGGACCCCAACTTAGATGTCGAAACAAAAAACCAGATCTTAAGTTGGCACCACAAAAAACGACAGAAATTCAATTAGCAGAATGCGACAGCACAACGATGATAAATGAATCCAAATCTTTAGAGACAAAGAAAACACTAGAAATAGAAATCCCTGGTCTTGAACTGGTTTTTCAATGCACAGTTTGTCGAAAAAAAATCTCAAAAAAACAAGAAGCTCAACTGCATCTTCGCAAACACAATTTTAGTTCATGTACCTGTGTAGACTGCGAGAATCAAATGTTTATTCTACAGAACTTTATGATATAAATTTGAACCTGCTTTTTTTTTGAACTGTAGTTTTTGTATTTCAATATTTGTATTTAATAACGCTTTTATCCTTGATGATAATTTGATTTGTTTTAGTGTGGGTGAATCTATTATTGTTGATATTAATTCTTGCCATTTGTTCACATCTGTTGTTTTATTTTTACAAAGCTTATTAAAAACGCTTTTATTGCAAACCATTTGTTCCTCAATTTTTGTCTGAATTGTTTGATTTACAAATTTGCTAAATGAAGTTTGAATGAAATGTATATCAATAATCGTCGATAAGTTTATTTTCTGCGTGAGACTTCATTAATAATTACAATGAAGCTGATTAATCCTTTAATTATGTTTCATATGTGTGAGACTTTTGCCAGGCCTTGGTACGATCTTAAGATCTTTATGATCTCAAAATGAGCTCACCTCAAACTTATTCAAGTTGCTCGTAATTAAAACAAATTGGTTCTAGATTGTATATCTACTTCAATGAAGCAAACCTCTTTCCTTCAGACTAGGTAGATTACGTTCCTTACTAAATACTAGAATTAGCCTTATTGTTCATTCGATTACTTATTATGTTCTACTGAACCCGTTATTATTTATATGGATTATGTTGAAAGTAAACAAAAATAGGGGAAATATAATTGATATCGAATTATGGTTTATTATTATTGAATAAATAGCAGGTTGCGAAGCTATAAAATTAATTTTTATTGGTGAATGATATACTCAGATAAAAGCAAAGTGAGAAAGGTAAAGGGAGGTCAACCACCACATTTGTTGGCAGTTGTCCACCCAGGTCTCCACCTAGGTTTCCTAGAAATTAGGATCGAGTAAATTAAGTTATTTTAGCATCTAGAAATGTTGGATTCTTGATAAGATAAGCTACCAATATCTGGTATCATCATATTCCAGAAAAGGATGTAACTGGAAGGTGAAGTGTAGCAGGATGGTGAGTAATAATAGATCCAATTGATGACAATCTTTCAGCACAAATTTTTAATCTCGGTGGATTGCTAAAACCAAGTATTCAATATATACAGATCTCTTGAAGAAGAGACAGTTTCTTGCTGTTCCACCAAAGCTCGGTGAATTGCTTAAACCATGTACCAAATTTTGAAGATCCCTTGAAGATGAGACACTTTCTTTCTGTTTTACTTGAGCACGATGGATTGCTCAAAATTGTTCTGTATTTCTAGGATCTCTTAAAGAAAAGCCACTTTCTTTCTGTTTCACTAAAGATCAGTGCATTGCTCAAATCAAGTACCAAATTTTGAAGATGTCTTGAAAATGAGACACTTTCGTTCTGTTCCACTTGAGCTCCATGGATTGCTCAAAATAGTACTCCATTTTTGGGATATCTTGAAGAAAAGGCACTTTCTTTCTGTTCCACTAAAGCTCAGTGAATTGCTTGAACCAAATACAAAACTTTGAAGATCTCTTGAAGATGAGACAATTTCGTTCTGTTCTACTAAAGCTCCAAAGATTGCTCAAAATAGTACTCTATATCCAGGATATCTTGAAGAAATGGCACTTTCATTCTGTTCCACTAAAGATCAGTGGATTGCTCAAATCAAGTACCGAATTTCGAAGATCTCTTGAAGATGAGACACTTTCGTCTGTTCTACTAAAGCTCCATGGATTGCTCAGAATAGTACTCTATTTCTAGGATCTCTTGAAGAAAATACACTTTCTTTCTGTTCCACTGAAGCTCACTTGCTTAAACCAAGTACCAAATTTTGAAGATCTCTTGAAGATGAGACGCTTTCGTTCTGTTCTACTAAAGCTGCTTGGATTGCTCAAACTAGGACTCTATTTCTAGGATCTCTTGAAGAAAAGGCACTTTCTTTCGGTTTCACTAAAGATCAGTGGATTGCTTAGATCAATTACCAAATTTCGAAGATCTCTTGAGGATGAGACACTTTCGTCTGTTCTACTAAAGCTCCATGGATTGCTCAGAATAATAATCTATTTCTAGGATCTCTTGAAGAAAAGACACTTTCTTTCTGTTCCACTAAAGCTCAGTTGCTTAAACCTAGTACCAAATTTTGAAGATCTCTTGAAGATGAGACGCTTTCGTTCTGTTCTACTAAAGCTGCTTGGATTTCTCAGACTAGGACTCTATTTCTAGGATCCCCTGAGGAAAAGGCACCTTCTTTCTGTTCCACGGAAGCTCAGTGGATTGCTCAAACCAAGTACCAAATTTTGAAGATCTCTTGAAGATAAGACACTTTCGTTCTGTTCTACTAAAGCTCCAAAGATTGCTCGAAATAGTACACTATTTCTAGGATCTCTTGAAGAAAAGGCACTATCTTTCTGTTCCACTTTAGCTCAGTGAGTTGCTCAAACCAAGAACCAAATTTTAAAGATCTCTTGAAGATGAGAACTTTCGTCTGTTCTACTAAAGCTCCATGGATTGCTCAGAATAGTACTCTATTTCTAGGATCCCTTGAGGAAAAGGCACTTTATTTCTGTTCCACTAAAGCTCAGTGGATTGCTTGAACGAAGTACCAAATTTCGAAGATCTCTTGAAGATGAGACACTTTCGTTCTGTTCTACTAAAGCTACAAAGATTGCTGGAAATAGTACACTATTTCTAGGATCTCTCGAAGAAAAGGCACTTTCTTTCTGTTCCACTAAAGCTCACTGAATTGTTTGAACCTAGTACCAAATTTTGAAGATCTCTTGGAGATGAGACACTTTCGTCTGTTCTACTAAAGCTCCACGGATTGTTCAGAATATAACTCTATTTCTAGGATCTCTTGAAGAAATGGCACTTTTTTCTGTTCCACTAAAGCTCAGTGGATTGCTTAAACCAAGTACCAAATTTTGAAGATCTCTTGAAGATGAGACACTTTCGTTCTGTTCTATTAAAGCTCCAAAGATTGCTCGAAATAGTACACTATTTCTAGGATCTCTTGAAGAAAAAGCACTTTCTTTCTGTTCCACTAAAGCTCACTTGCTTAAACCAAGTTCCAAATTTTGAAGATCTCTTGAAGAGGAGACACTTTCGTTCTGCTCTACTAAAGCTCCAAAGATTGCTCAAAATAGTACTCTATTTCTAGGATCTCTTGAAGAAATGGCACTTTTTTTCTGTTCCACTAAAGCTCAGTGGATTGCTTAAACCAAGGACCAAATTTCAAAGGTCTTTTGAAAGCTCCATGGATTGCTGAAACCTAGTACTCTATTTCTATGACCTCTAATTGGAGTATAGATCAGCAGGATAGTAATGAAGTTGAAGTATTGCATATCATATGTTCTTTAATTGGAGGTACTAACAAAAAGAAAGATTCATTGCATAATTTTAAGGAAAAAGTCTCAAAAACAAGGGTTAAATTTATACAAGAAATCTTCCCTCTTCATTTGTACCTCCAATTTAGGAACACCCTGTATTCATGACTTGCAAACATATAATCCATTCTGTCATCTTGCCAGCAGCAGTCATTGTTTTGTCTGTTGCATTTCCTGGACGGAATTTTTCAGCGAAAACTCCAGAAATCCAAGCTGAGCTTCGCGTATGTGTTATGTAAATGCGCTTCCATAAATTCACGCCCAGTTATTCCTGCCCATCTAGAAAAGCATCTGAATAAATCTACGCCGATTATGCAACAGATTCATGAATGAGCAAGATGAATCATTTAATTCACATGGTACGTTGCCATTTGAACTGCCCAGTTATGCGGAGATGCCTCATTCTTATAGATAATCGTATTCATGCAGTTTGTTAATGTCTGGGGAGTTTGAAAAATTTACACCTCTGCGAATAAACCTCAATTATTGCTATTGTTGCTGTGAGAATGAGAAGTTGGAGTCAACAAAGGGGCTAAGATTACTACTACTTTAGGTTCTAAAACCTTTTATCTGGTAGGTGCTACTGAAATCATTTTTAGAGTAGATGACCAGTGGGCTTGGCTTTTTTCAACTTCTGCATTAATCATGAAGGTACCCCAAAAAATGAGAATACTAGACTTCAAGCCCTACTAAAAAAGCGTCTGGATAAGGTCCTCTGGTAGCGATGCTCCTTCGATAGCGCTTTTCATGAAGGATATTCTTAGCATAACTGAGCTAAGCCCAAATATTCAATAGACGAGTCCCTTCTATTCATGCTGGCCAACTGTTTAAAAATACCCGAAAATCACTTCCCTTTTGTTCGCAAAGTTTCAACCCTTACCTGAAAGCTTTAATCCTAATGAGTGTAACCTGAAAATATTAGATGTCACGAAGGTCTTTATCGGATGCCATCAATTTTTGTTTTCTTATGTTTTCATTAATGGAAATCTATGACTTTCCAACCTAGAAAACGAGTTGTTTATTTTTCTACTTGCTCCTAAGCTGTTTCAGGTATTCTTGAGAGAAATTTGAATGATTTTGTTGTTTCCTGAGCAGATTAATCAGTATTGAAATAAAAATTGTTTAGAAGGAATTTATATCAGTGTTATACCGTTTGAAATATTATTCACAAATTTATCATATTTTAGGTTACAAAATGTCTTGTTTGAGTTTTTATTTTCTGGTGCCATTTTTACTGTTGAGAAAGTTAAATTCCATAATTATCAACAGAATTATTATGAAGTTGATCCTCGTAATTCGAGGTACTGAGCTGTGACTTCATCTTTCTGTAAGATGGAAATTAAAAAAAGCGAACTATCTGATCGAAAGGATTTGTGTTTCAATCCTCATGATATATGTGAATTTTAGGTCCGTATATTGATTATATAACAATGTAAACAAAGTACCAGTACTGGAAAAAAACTGTTATCAATTGCTCGTCGAGGAAAAGTAAAAACATGGCTATTCGTTTTCGTAAATTTCCTGAGAAAGATGCCTCAACACCCAATATCACTAATGCCTTTGGCATATTGAATAAATTGGACTGGAGAAAAGCATGGAAAGACGAAAACTATTGATGGGAAACCTTGCTTCAAATAATATATGTGTTTGTTCCCTTCATGTGGACGATTATGTCAAGTTAATTTCAGATTTATATCCAGATCGAAAAATCCATAAAAAGATTGCTTAAGAGAGATTAGTTCTAGTATAGTGTTTTTGAATTAACCATTTTTTAGGGAGTTTCTCAATCAACTGCAAACAATATTTTTATTGAATATATTGTGTGTATTTAGCTGATATTTTGAGATGTGGTATTCACTGGCCAAGTTCTGAAGTTGAATTGATGAATAAACCACTTTACATTTTAAAAATATACTATGATTTGAAAGTGATTCTTGATTATAATGATTTTCCACTACAATGATCCTAATTTCTCATGCGGCATCAGAACTTATTCACATCCAGATCATAGTTTATGGCAGGTGTAAATACTTTTGTGTTGTTATTCAGTAGTAAGTTTCCATGCAAATAAAGAACATTCAAGACAATCATTTATTTCCCTAATTTCCTTGGAATTGCTCGTAGAATTTCTATCCAATTAAGGGAAAAGCCAATTTATACACCTATATTTGATGAACTCGACAATACACTGTTCATAATACATTAATTCACTGGAAGTATTCATATGATCTCCACGAATTCAAAGAAAAAACCTATAATAATCAGTTTCACATCTTGCAACAGGTTTTTAAACGGGTGGTCCTTTTTCGGAAATGGATGAAATTTAAATTCTTCATAATCTTGAATAATCACTGAAAAATCTCATTTATGAGAGAAGTTATTATAAAAAACAAAGATTCTAGCGGAATCCTCATTTGATACGAAAAATTCAAATTCTCCATACAAACATTTTGGTGGGGATATTTATTTTCCTATCCATTGATGAAAATCTAAGAAAACAAAAATGTATAGCTTTCGATGAAGACCTTCTTGACATCTTATATTTTCAGGATACCCTCATTAGGATTAAAGTTTTCAGGTGAGTGTTGAATGATTCCGCAAAAAAGGGAAGTGATTTTTAGGTATTTTCAAACAGTTGGCCAGCATGAAGGGACTCGTTTATTTGACTAACCACGTAGTGTGCAAGGCAAATGAGCATTTCTTCGGCTGGGTGTACAACAGAGATAGGTACAACATAATTAATGCGTATCTCTCAATGGCTCCGCATAAATGTCAAGTGTGCAATTTCCAACAAAGAATTTATTCATAACTACACGTTTTCGTAACATGAAATAGACTGGTGAATGAATTATAACCCGTTGATGCTGTACCTATATTAAAGATCACATCTCCCGGATCACTAATTACTCAATTCTAGACCTCAATGTTATTCTAAAACAATCGATGAAGTTACACACACACATATCAATTTGTATGAAAAAATTGTGCCACGCCGTATCTTTCGTTGCGAAATATGGCGATTGTTTTCTGTCGAAATATTTCAAAGCTGTTATTTGCATTAGCGGTCCTTTATTAGATGGTGAAATTGAATTACTGATCCGATTGTTTGAGAACGCGTCCGAAAAATCAAGGTTACGACGTTTTTGACTCTCGCTGGGAGACAAAAAGATCTCAAGACGTCAGCATCTCTCGACGGAAAAAATGTCCATTCGATTTTTGAGTTATGGCTGATCCCAAACCTCAAGTTCAGAAGGCACAAGGCAATCAAACAACATGTCAATTTTTTTTTGAGGTTATCTTGTGCAAACAATAGAAAGTTGCATTTCTTCAAATGGCTCGCCCTATATTTTATTCGCCCATTCGTTTTTACTCAGACCGTTTAATATTTATAGTGAAATCTCATTTTATTGTTACAATTTTCCTTCAAAGCATACTGCTACTCATTCAAAAGAAGGCTGTGCTTTCGACACATATATGTATGTATGCACTGGCATTGTAAAATACTTCTATAGCAAAAAAAAGGTAATTTTACTCGAAAACAATAACTTTTTGAGGGTGTGAAACTTAATTTATTCAGAGGACTCAGACAGCTCACAATGAATAAAAAATTGTTGTTATTTTTATCAAGTTTCTCATCCGGAAATTCGAAATTTATGGTAAATTTCAACTAATGAATCATAGACACGTAAATTAGGAACCACTCTATAATATAAAAATCTAAAACAATCATAATATAATTTTAAAAAATAGCATACAATAATTACAAAACTCTGACATCTTTCAAATAAGAAGAATGTTTTTTTAACCATCAATCAAACTCGATAAATATAAGTGCATAATGAGGAAAACATAAATAAAATACTCAACTTAACAAGAAATTCAAGGGTGATAAAAATGAATATTCACATTTGGAGGTTAAAAATTAACATAAAATGAGAGAATACTATTTAAGAAAAATCGTTGTATACAAGTGAAAAAAACTGGAAAAATTCTTCTGAAGTGGTTACTTTGTCATTATAGACTCAAAACAATGTCTCAATTTGTGGGTTTTTGATATCACAACATACAGATCCTTTCGAAACTGGTCTTGATATTGATTTAATAGAATAATTCAACATTCGAGCTAAACGATGTGTTCCAGTTCCGAAAATATATGGATCAATTTTCATCCAACTATTCTCCAATGTTTTTCCAATATTGAGTTGTCCTTTTAGAAATGTTCCATTTCTCATTGTCATTTCGTGAAATGATTCTTCCATTTGTATTTCTTCGATAGATTTGTAGGTCCCTGTTTCTTCTGTTTTCTTCAAACCAGCTGTTTCTAATTTTTCACTATCGTTTCCTGAATTGTTTTCCAACGATGCACTTTGATTATCTTTTAGCTTTGTTTGATCTTTTTTCAGTTTACTCTTCTTCTTATTCACCTTCTTTATTTTAGCATCGAACAATTCTTCCTTTAGAATCTTTTCTGTTTTCATATTTCTTCGATCCCCTTTTGATGTATATGTTTCTTCTTTGAGGTTATTTTGACAACATATCTTCAACAGCGGCTGAAGTCCTTTAACGAATACTTCATAAGATTCTATGTCCTTCGAGTCACTGAGGTCCGTAGATTTATCACACATGGACCCTGATTTTTGTTCAGAACTCTGATCAATGGACTCATGCAATATTTCATCGGATACTTCTTCGGTCAAATCAACTGTGTCAATTTCTTTCTCATTCGTACATTTCTGGTTATTGAGAGTATCAATATTCAACATTTTTTCTTCTAGTATGTCAGTTGATACTTTTTCAGTCAGATCAATGGTTTCAATTTGTTTTTCATTTGTTGAGTTGGGGATATGTTGAGGATAGCTATTAACCATTTGTTCTAACAGCCCAATGAAAGAACCCTGCAATATTTCATTCGAACTTTCGGCTGAATTCAACGGTTCTTTGGGAATATTTTGAGTATCCGGAAATATTTCATTGTGTTCCTCTTCTGTCAGATCAATTATTTCTTGTGTTTGTTTTTCATCCATTATGTAAATTTTCACTTTTTCACACACTGATTCTACACTGTTATTTCGTGAATCACCTGTCAATTTCTGTGATGATATTTCATTCTGGGTCAAATCGACTGTATCGATTGTTTTGTCATGCATTAATTTATGTTTAACGATTCTTTTTGACTTCTGTTTCAGGTTAGGTTTGTTTGGAGTTTTTAATTCTTGTTTTTTTGCCACAACTGTTAAATTCTTCAATTTTTTGTCTCTTTGCTTTCGATTAGATTCATCAATAGTGCCGGCCATATTTCATATGTTATTTTCCTAAGTGAATCCTCTATTTCTGAATTTTCTACTTTACCCAAGTCAAACTTCATCGATTTATTCAGGTTTTGGCCAAGAATATTTTTGTGATTGATTTCGAATGCAAGCTTTGGTCTCTCCAGAATATTTGTATACGTCTAGTTTTCTTCTTTCCTCAGGTAGTATCAGTTGGTCGAATTGTTTCCCAATTGAATTTTCCTTGTCGACAACTATCTTCAATAATAATAATAATAACGATAATATACAAACTTTGTCGATGTTTTTTAGAGCCATACTCAAGAAGTCCTCAAAAGATGTTTGAAAACAATTTTTTTTTGAGTCGAACTCTTATCATAATATACCAATTTTGTATCAAGCGATACAGGATTAGAATTTAGAAGAAGTTTATTGAGTTATCAATGAGATTGGATAACACAAACTGCAAAGATTCAATATCAAACACATATTCCAGTAATCAATGTATGTATGTAGAAAGTATGTGAATTTTTATCTCAGTTAGAGTATATTGAAACCGGTTCTCTCATTTGGAAATCTTCGTATTTTATAACACATCCTTAGCCCTTTACTTTTTCTATCATCCGTAAAATTAATAAGAATAATTTTAATCATAACAAATAAAAATAAGAAATGTTTGAAATTTTCATTTATATTTTTTCAATTTTTTTGGACAAATTTTTTTATTTTAATTTTTTTATGATACAGCACACAAAAATACATACAACCCCATATTTTCACCCCTCTACCTAACCTAACGGGAACGTGGTATAACAAAAGACGTAACGGGCCTATAATAATAAGAGACATATGTACTATCATGATTTTTATTTGCCTTCATTATTGAGGTTATCGCTGAAATCTCCATCAATATTAGAGGATGTTTATGTGAATTTTAATATACAGGATGATTCGTTTGCAAATTTGCGGGTGTACGGTCATCCCCTAAGAAGGGTGTCAACCACTTTGAGAATCTCAAATGTCAATAGGGGTCGAGTGACACATCATTTTGTACAATTCTATTCATGAATATGCTAAAAAAAATTTGTTTGACCTTCTTTTCGATGGGTAAAGAGCATTAAGATGTCGAGTTCCTGAACAAAAAGTATGACGATGCTGAAACTGTTAATCATTTGTTCCTACGCAGTTTTTCAATCCTTCCAATGTCTTCCATTGCTGATTCCCTTCTTCATGTCAAATTACTTAGAAACTGGAGACGAATTGAAACCGAAGCTGACATTGACACAATCACCTCGACCTTGCTCAGTCTGCAATTTTTATCGAACGATATAGTAGAATCAAAAGACATGAAAGGAAAATTAAACGATCTGCCAGGGGGTGTTTTTTCCTCGTTTTTTGCTCAACATTCGAGACCGTTCCTAGAGGCTCCGTTACCAACAAACCGATCGATAATGCCAAGGAATGAATCATTTCAGAGCAATGCGATATTAGAAAAGAAATTAGGTACTCGAGCAAGATATTTCCTGTACCATTGTAATTTCATACACTCACCTTGAACTATCGAATGCTTCCAAGCAGATCTAATTAATCGATAAATCAAGGTTGCTGAAATTGCTCGATTATGTCTCTTGAAAGGTTGAGGCAACTGATTATTCAATATTCATTGATCCGTTATACGATAGGGGATCCCATGACACCAATAAAAATTTTTATACTTTACAGTTCATGCAGGAATTATGAATTTTTAATGAACCAGTTACGCTGAGATCCTTACACTCTTCAAATAAATTCGTATACTCCATTCACAATTATAAAATCACAACTCTTATGAAGTTTTTCAAAATATTTTTATGTTCCAAATCAACACTATGTTGCCCTTTCTACATTCTTAGCGTATTTCTCAGAATGTGAATTTATTCGGAAAATGAATGAATTGGAAAAGATGCGATGGACGAAAATAATTAACGTTCATATAAATTGATAGAGAGGATTCCTTTTCTAGTTATTTGCATGAAAAGTTCAAGAGATCACTGTTGAAATATATTATTTTTCGACATGGAAGAAAATTGCATTGCTTTCACATAATTTTCATATGCATGCTTGTGCAGATTTGATGTTTATTATCCTCTTGAACTGAAAGTTCAAGACTTGACGTTGACGACATCAATTGTTGATTCTAATCAAGAATTCATTAAAAAAAATTAACCCAAAGATATAAGATGAATTGATGGGTAATTACAAGAATCAAGAATAATGTCAATTTTATTTTGTTGATAACTTTCTTAAAATCAATGTTGGGATATAAAACTCGGCTGCGTTTGTTCAAACAACATCTAAAGAAGACATTTTTCACCATCTCGACCTTTGAAAGGCGTTTCTTATAGGAGAATTAGGTCTAAGTTCCACCTCATTAGTGAGGTACCTAACTTTTGCAAATCTGATCAGATATCGCCGAATTTCTTGGAAAACCTGAAAAATATCATCATCTCAAGGCTCCATCCGATCCATCTACTGCGATATCTGTCCAAATAACAGCTTTTTCAACGAAATATCGATTAAATACCAAAAATCTGCGAACAATTTGTAAACCTAACAAAATGTGGAATATCTTTGATACTTTTACTTTGATAAACAAAGAAACATGCAACATCGTTTTGTCATTAACGATATTTTCTGTGCGCGCACTGACTTTTCATCATATGTTCTGTGCTTTTCATCAGGAGCACCAATTCCTGAAAACAAAACCATGACCTCCTATGTGATTAAATAAAAGTGAATGTAGTATACGCATCTCCAATCTCCATGAATTAATCAGGTTAATATTTTCTGATCTTTCACAGATGAAAGCATCAAATATACGTTCATTATGATTCGAATTGTTATTTCGGAACAATAGATCACATCTATAGTTAATTTACGAAACATCAGGCCGTTTTTGAAACAGTTATCGATTGTTCAACCTTCGAACAGACAAATTGAGAAATAAACACGGTTTTCTAGTCTCCTTTTACGAATTGACATATGTCATAACAATTCAACATCCATTGTTTATCCGTAGATTTCTCCGAATAAGAATAATAAATTAATAACTTTTTCAACTTGATTGTACTGTGCGTACACAGAATCACCCACACTAACTGCTCGGATTATAATTTATTTTAAAACAATAGAACACGATTTTAATGCAGCCATTGACTAACTTACAACCGAGAACATGACAAGCCATGTGTACAATTAGCATACAAAGTTCACTCAACATCAATATATTTAATGTTCCCAGAATTAAAACTCTATGATCTTGTTTTTCAGGCTTGAATGACCATTATAGTCACGTCGTTTGTTCTGCGCTTGTCGCCTGTCAATATTTTTGTGAGAATCTGACCTGGTTCCATAAGAAAAGACAGGAACATTTTTCACTCATAGAATTTTATGGGAATGGGCAACAGACAATTCCAGTATGGCATCTTACATGTAGGACTCGGTATAATTGATGAGTACGTATGGGATAAGTGCTGTTTTCAAGAACATTGATAAATCCTTGTCTATTCACTGAGATCGAGTATGCAATAATGCTCACTGAATGGACACATGCCAGTTCCTATGTACGAGGGCATTTCGACACTTTGAATTGTAACTCATATAGTATTTTCAAGGAATCAGTGTTTGAACCTGATTCATATTTCGAAAAGGTTCACATATGACGTGAGTTGAATGAATAAGAACAAAATCGCTCTAAAGCGCTCTGTGATTTTGATGTTCTTCGAAGTACCCAAACCCCAACAATGAAAAATAAAATGATACTTAGCACTAAATAATCTGTGGCGATTCTTTCTAAACAATATCCTCTTGGAATTTCGTGCACTCGACACTTCACGGTTAATATTATATTAATTCACTGAAAGTCTTCACATAAACATAACAAGATCGAAGAAAAACACCTGAAATAATCCCTTTTCCCTTCTGGTGACATTTCGTCAACCTGGTCGCCTTTTTTCTGAAGTTTGGTTCTTCGCATATGCTTCATGAATGTTCTTATTTTGAAATTAGGTCAGTTTATCAACGGCTTCGATTTGAAACGAGTTTTCTGAAAATGCCAAGACGTAAATTAACAAACACTGAGGCTGATAGGGCTATCGGAATGCTACAGGGTGGCCTAACTCATGTTGTTGTAGCGGAAAGGCTCCAAGTCAGCCAAAGTGTGATATCTCGACCTTGAAATAGGTTCAGGGAGACAGGTTCCGTGTTGGAAAGACCAAGGCTTGGTGGGCGACGAAAAACAACAACTGCTCAGAATCGTTTCATCACCGTTTCGGCGAGAAGAAACCCTACATCTACGTGTAGAATGCTACCAAATACTCTTCAAAATGCAGATGGGATCTAAGTTTCCATCGTAACCATCAGACGACGTTTGAGAGAGGTGAATCTAGGTTCTAAACGTCCATTAAGAGGAGTTCCATCAACACGTGACCATAAGCGTCAAAGACTGTGCAAGGCACCATACCAATTGGAACGATCAATGGCGTAGTGTCCTTTTCACTGATGAATCCAGATATGTCCAAGAAGTCCATCCATTCCGAAGGGGTAGTGTTATAGTATGGTCCGGGATATGTTTCAACGAGCGCACAGATCTACACATTCGTCCTGGGAATATTACCGCCTTACACTATAGGGAGCATGTCATTGACAATGTTGTGCCAAATTTTCACGCTGCTATTAGTGAAACTTTTCAATTCCCAGACGATAACGCTAGACCGCACCGTGCAGCCATAGTTGAAAATGCGCGCGAGGAGCTTGGTATTCCACATTTACCAATACCTCCGCACTCACCAGATTTGAATTGCATAGAACATGCATGGAATATGCTCCAAAGAAGATAAGATAATCATCAACCTACCCCAGAATCCTTAAATGATCTGAGAGAGCTTCTGCCTTGTTTATGGAACCAAATGCCTCAAGAAATGTTCAACAACCACGTGTGTAGTATGCAAAGAAGATGTCAAGCTGTTATTGAAGCCCGTGGAGGCCATACATTGTATTGATAGTTTTAAAATGCTTGAATTCTCTGGGAATAAAATTTCGGTATTTTACTCGATTTTTCTTAACCACCCTGTATACGCTACAGACCTACAGGCTAAAATTAATTTGCAACTAGAAATCATATTAAACATATTATGAATTTTCATAAAAAAAATCTTATTTTAACTATATTTTTTTGCAATTTAAGTCAATATCCCTAACTCATGTAGAGCAGTTTATTTCCTAAATGTATCAACTCAATTTCAATCGAGAAATATGAACTTCGAGGTCTTTGCAGAGAATCGTATCAGGCACGTATTTAGCCCAATTGGCATAATCTTAGATCTGTTGAGTATTTCTTATAACTCGGAAACCTCTCGAAATTATTACCTTTTAATTCTTATACACGAGAGGTGATTAATCAACCTTATTTATCTACCATTAATCTTTCTTAACCTTCACGAATTCGTAGACAATGGCGTTTCAAAATTCCGCCGTACAAAAATAATTTATTGTCGTTCCATCGAAGCAGGCATAAATTATCGAAATGTCATCGGCCATTTCTAATCGCCCGTTCGAAAAAAACCGAATTCCTCCGGTTCTGGTACGAAATGAACGACAAGAATCAAAGTATCAATCATTTCTTAGACGATCGGTCGAGTGGGCGCTGATGGCGCATTCTTCGGGCAAGTTCGCACAATAACGTCAGTGGGCGTAAAAAGATCCATTGTACGGACGTCTCGTGGTTTGATTGAAATGTTAAAATTATTGGTTTTCATTCATGCCAACCTCGCACAATGGGCCCGTAATGAAAAATGAAAGTTACCGAACTGCTATCGTGGAGTTTGTCTATGACCATTGTGATCCGGGCCAAATAGGATGTTGGAAAATTAAATGTTGCGTGTCGAATGGACGGAATCTTCAGTTGGTCGATTTGAGACTCACATTTACGTGGGCGGACGTTTCGCACCCTTTAGACTTTTTTTTAATTTAAATAATCGTGCCTCTGCAACAAGGCCATTGACACATGGTACAATATTCTATTTTTTATGCGTTACAGATTAAGACAATAATTTTAACAAAATATGGAAATTGTGTTACGTTTTCAATTGACTAATTGGTTGATATACAGGGTGGCCAAGAGATTGACGTTAAAAAGGAAAAAACAGGTCCTTCGTGTCATGGGCTATTCGAATCACCCCCATGTATGTTATGCTATTTTTCACGGTTTTCGAGTTATGAATTTTTTAATGAACTTTGAGAATTTTCGACTTGACCATCTTAAAGAACATATTAAAAAAAAAGTACAAGACTTCTCTGTGAAATTCTTTCTGTAACTTAATCTCCATGAATTGGACTTTTATACATAAAATAACCAGATTCGTAACTTTGATAAAAATTATGGAAATGTTGGTCTCAAGTGAAAAAGTTACGTAAATTGGATTATGATCTGAATTTTCGAATCAAAATTGAAAATGTAAAAAGGCTAATTCACGGTTTCTTAGTATGCTTAAAAACTGCGCCCATCATTCAGCTTTTAGAATCATTGATGAAAAATGGTACTTAACACTCTACTTTTGCTAGAATTAGCCTTCAAAGTCATAGAGGTGGAAAAAATCAAAGACCTAGACATTCACTACAAAATTATTTTTTGCCATTTTAAGATATTTCTGATCAAGTTATGATAGAAAATGCTGAAAATTAATGAAAATTAGCTTAAGATGTTGGTCAAGAAAAGTTCTAGATAAAAAAAAGAAAAAGGTATGGCAATAAATCACTCATCATAATGTATATAAAAAGAAATTTATTCATAAAATCTACAGTAGGTGTTCAAAGTGGCCACCTCCAGCCTCAATACACATTCTACACCTTCTTAGAAAATTTTCTTTCAATCGCATATAACTTCACTCGAAAATTCTCGGGCGTAAACAATTTATTTGAAATAACCCCAAACGAAAAAATCGATGGGATTAAGGTCGGGTGAACGTGGGGGCCCCTTGATTGGTCGACTGCGTCCGATCCATCTGTTCGGGTATCGTTGGATCGGACGTAGCGTAGAGGTTCCTCCTCTGGCAGTCTCTTAGATACTAACCCGTCAAGTTAAGTCTTCACATTCCTTCGTGGTCACTTTGGAGACCTGCAGAACATCCCCCTTCAAAGACTCGTTCATCCAACGAACAGCGAGGCTTTGGAACTCATTGCCTAGGGAGGTGTTCCCCGAGGCATATAACCTCCAGAAATTCAAGAAGAACACCAAACTACCTGCTTGCCCTTGGTTCTCACGATGTTCTCTGAACATTACAGGATATTCTTTTTCGTGAAAATCACAAAATAAAAAAACCCTGTATGAAGGTATGCTTTCACTATAAGAAGAACTCACTTTTTGGATTCGAAACACTACCTACGAATAAACGATCTCCCTCTCGAAGAAAGGGTCTCCATACAAACCTTCATGCGGTTATTATAAAGATGTCACTTTACAGTCAGCATCAGCAGCCGTACATTGTTGCTTTTGACTGGAGAAAGTCTCCGTCAGAATGGATTACCCGCCTTTTGATCTTTTGAATCGACTCGATACCTACTCATACGGCCAATTGAAAGAGATCTGAACATAAATTATGGACAACATTGTGCAAGTTCGTGAAATGGTTGTCAATTATAATTTATTTGGTAACTCTTGCGGGTTATAGAATACTGGATGGATATAATAAGTATGGGATTTAATTGTTGATTACTGGTTGCTCGACCTGACGGTTGGATGTTATGCTTCTTTAATAGCACACGGAGTGTGTGGCTGTTCGAAATGATATAATTCTTTCTGATTATGACTGGCTAATTATGAAATTAGTGTGGATCGAAATTGAGAGACCAAATGTCTGTATGTGATGCGATAGGCTTCGTAATCATCTCCCGACGGAGTTAGGAAAACATTACAGTCATCGAGAATTGGTCCTCTGAATAACTCGGGATTGTCGAAGTTCTTGTTGTAGCTATTAGCTGAGTTCCCACAATTCTCCTGTATAAAATCAACATATGATGAAAAGTCAGTGCGCGCACAGAAAATATCGTTAATGACAAAACGACGTTGCCAGTTTCTTTGTTTACATCAAAGTAAAAGTATCAAAGACATTTTGTTAGGTTTACGAATTGTTCGCAGATTTCTGGTATTTAATCGATATTTGCAGGTGAGTTTTTCGTCGAATATCCAAGATTAACGTATGTTTATTGTTTTTAGCACCAGTTTGGAGCGTGAGGACGATTTTCAAGACCAGGACGAATGTTTACATTTCGAGGTTGAAGGGGTACACGGAAATTTCGTTGTAAAAGCTGTTATTTGGACAGATATCGCAGTAGATGGATCGGATGGAGCCTCTAGAGGTCGATTAGGATGATATTTTTCAGGTTTTCCAAGAAATTTGGCGATATCTGAGCAGATTTGCAAAAGTTAGGTACCTCACTAATGAGGTGGAACTTAGACCTAATTCTCCTATAAGAAACGCCTTTCAAAGGTCGAGATGGTGAAAAATGTATTCTTTAGATGTTGTTTGAACGAACGCAGCCGAGTTTCATATCCCAACATTGATTTTGAGTTAAGTTGAGTTAAGTTATCAACGAAATAAAATTGACATCATTCTTGATTCTTGTAATTACCCATCAATTCATCTTATATCTTTGGGTTGATTTTTTTTGATGAATTCCTGATTAGAATCAACAATTGATGTCGTCAAGTCTTGAACTTTCAGTTGAAGAGGATAATAAACATTAAATCTTCACAAGCATGCATATGAAAATTATGATAAAGCAATGCAATTTTCTTCCATAGCGAAAAATAATATATTTCAACAGTGATCTCTTGTACTTTTCATGCAAATAACTAGAAAAGGAATCCTTTCTATCAATTCATATAAACGTTAATTATTTTCGTCTATCACATCTTTTCCAATTCATTCATTTTCCGAATAAATTCACATTCTCAGAAATACGCTAAGAATGTAGAAAGGGCAACATAGTGTTGACTTGGAACATAAAAATATTTTAAAAAACGTCATAACTTCGATACGGAGTGGAATGTGTCAAATTTCCAAGGCCAGAGTTGTGATTTTATAATTGTGGATGGAGTATATATAAAATTCTCCTGTTTGTACTTTGTGGCCGAACTCCTCCGAAACGGCTAGACCGATTTTTGTGAGATTTTGTGTGCGTATCGGGTAGGACCGGGAACCCGCCAACATCTATTTTTCATCCCCCCAAATGTTAAGGGTGGTCCACCCCTAACTTTTTTTTCAATTTTTTCGGACAAATTTTTTTCATTTTAATTTTTTTATGATACAGTACACAAAAATACATGCAACCCTAAATTTTCACCCCTCTACCTAACCTAACGGGAACATGGTATAACAAAAGGCGGAACGGAGTTCGCGGGGTCAGCTTGTATAAAATAAATTAGTTGTTGAAGCGTGTATGGTTCCTTTTTTATTAATGGGGTAGTTTCTACTTCTACTACTAGTCAAATGTCAAAAAAATGACAGCTTCAAAAGTGACATCTACCGAAATGGCTGTCTATTCGACATAACACCTCTTATTGGAAAACCCTTCAATTGGAGTCCGATTGTGATCCAGAAAGATCTTGCTAGCCAATAAAAACAGTCCCTTCTGTGTTCTCAATGAGAAAAGTTCGAAATTCCTGAATCGTCGATAAATAAACTCCAAATTGCGCTTGTACTCAATTAAACGGACGTACAATAAGCTCCGGCAATGCCGTATATCAATCCGTTAGCGTTTTTCTGCTTCCTTTCAGACATAAATGATCTCATTCATACTTAGCCTAATTACTCCGCGCAAACTGCAATTACCCCTCTGAAAAATTCCCGTTCCCACACCGAATGCCAATTATTTGATTGACACGGCTGAATTGGAACCTTGGCTTCGGAATTTTATAGATCTTTTGACATTTCAATTATAAATGTAACATTACATACTCGCACGTCGATAAAATCGATTCTAGGGATGTGCGAAGCGTCGATAGAAGCGGCTTATCGACAAAATCACGATAATTTGGATGCATCCGCAGAGAGTGAAAACGAAAATTTTATAACTTTCTACCTGTTCAGTTAAATAATACCTCTGCCACAAGTCACAACGTTTATACACGGCTCAGCTCGCAGCAGATACCCAACAAAAAAATTCAACAAATTCCTTCAATCAGAAGAAAAATATTTGGCAACAAAATCCTGAAACAGGTCACTTTTTGTTTCACTTTCACCAGATATTTATGCATTGTTATTTGTTGTTATTTTTATATATTTTGTTGCACCATCAACTCTCTAAATTTTTTGAATAGGAAAAGTGGGTCATGTCATGTGGTACTTTTTTGGCAAGGTCGTTGTATCTTCTTTGCAGGCGTGCAGAAATTTTCAAGATACATTTCTTTTTGAAAAATTAGGTTTCCAATAGGTATGTGCACTTCGTCATGGCTCTTTCGTTGAATTGAAACATTTTATCGAAAAGTTTCAACATCAGTAGAAACGTACTAATAACATACCTACCTAAGATCATAACTGAAGCGCAGTGTTTCACACATTCTAATTTTTCACGTGAGGGGGTTGAAATAGGTTGGAAGTTGTGCATGAACAAAACTGTAACGGTCGACTTCCATTCGGTGACAAATTTCATCAGGTACCATCGTCCCAAAGTAAATGAGCCTTGACAAAGTGCATATACAGAAAACCTCTTTGAACTAACTAATTCTTCAAAAAAAAATGTTGTCTTCGAAAATTTCTGCACTCCTGTGAAGAAGATACAAAGACGTTGCCAAAAAGTACCACATGACCCAATTTCCCTATTCAAAAAATTCAGAGGGTTGATGGGGATGGCACAGGGTGCAACAAAAATCCTTCAAAAATGCATATAAATTCGGTAAAAGTGACACAAAAATTGACCTGTTTCGGGATTTGGTTGGCAAATATTTTTCTTCTGAGAAAATGAATTAGTTCCATAATTTTGACGCACACTGTATACCCTCATCGGCCCAAAAAGTGAATTCCATTCGTGCGATAAGAACTTCACCCGGTACAGCATTGCACGAAACCAGACAGCCAGCAGATACATTTCTTTAAGTCAGAACAACCATAAGTACCATTCTCACAGAGTTTACTTCGTGGTATTAATTTTCCATTCCATACATCCAATTTATTCTTCAATTCTCATGGTGATAAGAATTGGTACATCAGTCCATTCTTCTCTCCAAGAGACCTCTCTTGTATATTATTTAGTGCTCTTGACGATGTGTCTTCTGATATATCGATGTGTTTCTTCGATGGACATCCCTGGAGGAAAACTCAATTAATCCGAGCATCAATCAGAATAGTGACGCGATATATGTTTATGTTAACGTCGATCTGATTATAATTTTAATTGTTCGGCTTTTTTTTTGTACGGGCGGGGAAGTTGAGAAAGGATTGTTTTGAATCATTTCACGACGTATTAAAGAACCAAGGTCGATGCAAGGCATTGGATAGAGATTTGGGTCTTTGATTTCCGTGGCTCAATGAATCCTTGTTTGGTCATTCCTGATGGAAAAGTTTATAAGTGATGTTCTGCGACTTATATTTTATTGACATTGACCTTCTGAGGTCGACGTTATTTTAAATGCTCATCCACACCTACTGATTGCGTTTTTTGTTTTCCTGATACTTTTTCGACTTGACAGACGGGTACTTCTATAATAAACTGCTCAACATGAGTTAGGGATATTGCAAAAAAATATATTTAGTTAAAATAAGATTTTTGTGATGAAAATTCATATTAATATGATTTCAAGTTGCAAATTAATTTTAGCCTGTAGGTCTGCAGCGTATACAGGGTTGTTAAGAAAAATCGAGTAAAATAACGAAATTTTATTCCCAGAGAATTCAAGCATTTTAAGGCTATCAATACAATGTATGGCCTACACGGGCTTCAATAACAGCTTGACATCTTCTTTGCATACTACACACGAGGTTGTTGAACATTTCTTGAGGAATTTGGTTCCATAAACGGGGCAGAAACTCTCTCAGATCATTTAAGGATTCTGGGGTAGGTTGATGATTATCTAATCTTCTTTGGAGCATATCCCATGCATGTTCTATGCAATTCAAATCTGGTGAGTGCGGAGGTATTGGTAAATGTGGAATACCAAGCTCCTCGCGAGCATTCTCAACTAGGCTGCACGGTGCGGTCTAGAAATAGTTATAGTTATAGTCTAGAAATTGAAAAGTTTCAATAGCAGCGTGAAAATTTGGCACAACATTGTCAATGACATGCTCCCCATAGTGTGAGGCGATCATATTCCCAGGGCCTCTATTCTTGAAAACCAGGGAGTAGAACGATCGAGAGAACGGCGACGTGGCCCTACTGATTAGTAGGGCCACGTCACTGTTCTCTCGATCGTTCTACTCCCTGGTTTTCAAGAATAAAGGCCCTGGACAAATGTGTAGATCTGTGCGCCCGAAGAAACATATCCCGGCCCATACCATAACACTACCCCCTCGGAATGGATGGACTTCTTGGACATAGCGACGATTACGGGGTATGCGTATGCGTATCCATACCCTTATTCTTCGAGAATCTGATAATCGTCCATAACTGGATTAATCAGTGAAAAGGACACTACGCCATTGATCGTTCCAATTGATATGTTGCCTTGCCCATTCCAGTCTTTGACGCTTATGGTCACGTGTTAATGGAACTCCTCTAAATGGACGGCTAGAACCTAGATTCACCTCTCTCAAACGTCGTCTGATGGTTTCGATGGAAACTTGGACCCAGTCTGCATTTTGAAGAGTATTCCGTAGCATTCTACGTGTAGATGTAGGGTTTCTTCTTGCCGAAACGATAAAACGATCCTGAGCAGGTGTTGTTTTTCGTCGCCCACCACGCCTTGGTCTTTCCAACACGGAACCTATCTCCCTGAACCTATTCCAAAGTCGAGATATCACACTTTGGCTGACTTGGAGCCGTTCCGCTACAACGACCTGAGTTAGGCCACCCTGTAGCATTCCGATAGCCCTATTAGCCTTCGCGTTTGTTAATTTTGGTCTTGGCATTTTCAGAAAACTCGTTTCAAATCGAAGCCGTTGATAAACTGACTTCATTTCAAAATAAGAACATTCATGAAGCATATGCAAGGGACCAAACTTAAAAAAAAGGCGACCAGATTGACGAAATGTCTCATACTGATTTTTATTGGATCGATTCAAGTTGTTATTGAGTTTTAAGTGATTTAACAGCAATTTGCTCGAAAATTACATACTTTCAAAAACGATTGAATACGATATCCCTAACTCTTGTGGAGCAGTATATTCAAACGTTTTTTCTTGATGTTTGATTATTGTGATTTCGTTTATTGTTGTAGTGTTTTGTTCGAGTTGATATTCATATATATATAAGCCGGGTTAAAACGTTCTACGTCGTTTTCCGACACCCAATCTCCGCTCCTCTCTATTTGTCCACAAATCCTCAGGTATGTCGCTATCTCTTAGTTCTCTGTCAATTCCCTCTCTCCAGCTCAGCCTTGGTCTACCTCTTTCATTTTTCCCTAGTGGTCTCCACAGCAATGTCTGTTTGGGTATTCTGGCATTCGTTGGACATGCCCAAACCATACCAATTGTTTTCTTCTTATGTCGTCCACAATTGTGTGTTTTATACCCATGATTTCTCTTATTTTTTCATTCCTTATCCTTTCAATCCTAGATCTTCCTGCTGTCCTCCTCCAAAAATCCATTTCGGTCGCCAACAGTACATTCTCCATTCTTTTTTTCAACCGCCAAACTTCACTTCCATAAGTTATCATACTTCTTACAATGGTATTATATATTCTCTTTTTGTTGTCTTTGGATATTCTTTGATCCCATAAAACTCCATTCAGCATTGATATCGCCTTCCTGCCCAGAACTACCCGTTCCTTTATCCCCTCATCCATCAATCCATCTCTAGTTATTTTCAATCCTAGGTACTTATACTCCTCACAGTCTTCAATTACTCGTCCATCTTCCAGTACGACATCTTCTCTAGTTCCTCCTATGCTCATTCTTTGGGTTTTCGCAATATTAAGTTCTAGCCCCCATTTCTCATACTCTTCAATGAGTTTTCTTGTCATGTACTCGAGGTCTTGTTGGTCTTGGGCTAGTAGTATTTGGTCGTCCGCAAAAAACAATGTGTATAGGCTTTTCTCGTCACCATTGCTCCACATTTCTTTCTCCATAGTTGTAAGGCTTTTTGAAGATATATCTTGAAGAGCACTGGGGAGAGGCAAAATCCCTGTCGTAGTCCTTTTGTGATGTGTATATGTCGCAGTCGGATTCTAAAATCCGTCAGTTTGCCAAATGACTAGTCATTTTGTAAACTGACGAACGTTTTCTAAAACGCTTTCAAGATACAGATCGTTTTACAATCGGCCTGAAATTTTCAGTCGGTTTGTAAACCGCGTATAACGTATCCGACGGATTGTCATACACCCTTTAAATTTAAAACGTTCCTCCTGAAACAACTTCAGTTTTATGTGTTTTTGAACGAAGTGCAATTGGTGACGTTCACGCAATTTTATAAATTACTACAGATTCAAATCTTTCAATATGGAAAATTTAGAGAAACCCGTGGAGAAGGATATTTTTTATCACGAACTAGAGAATTACTATTCTGGTGAGTAACCTAACCTATAATAGGGATTTGCGAATGAATTTGTTATTGCTCATTTGTTCTTCTCTGAAGTTCATTTGAACATGTCCTTTGATAATTTATTGATTGATATAAAATACAGAGAAAATTACTTCTAGTAAAAATGCAGAACGTTTCTTGTCACAGATAGGTATTATGGAAACTTAATTTTTGGTGGAATCGCTTCTCGGCGTAATAATTTACTCATAAATATGTGGTTTTTAGATTCTCCAATTTTCTCATATAAAAATGAATACCTGGACAATGATTGATATTATTATTCAGTTATTTAGATTTTTGAATGATGTTGTTTAGAATAGCAAATCAATCGGTAGCGAAATTGTTCCGGGATTTTTTCAGAAATTCCCAAAATCACAAAAGCAGGTCTTTTGTGATTTTGGGAATTTCTGAAAGCTCGAAAATAAGGTATTTTCATGGGTCACTGGCCAGCTACTTAGTGCTCTAAGCCTTAGAGTCTGAGGCATGAGTTTCAGATTTCCGAAAATTCAAGTCTCCTAATCAGTTTTCGGGTATTGATCGATTTTCATTTCGGACTACATCTTAATGAGAATGGAGATTACATAGAAAAAAACAGATTTCAAAAATTCACGCAAACTAGGAATTCCTGCTAGTTTTGACTTGGTTTCCTATTATAGTTTTCAACAAGAATGGATAAATTTAATTCAGGAAACCCTACACAAATTTCCAATGATTCTCCAAAACTTCTACTAAGAATTCAGTTTTTTGACAGTCAGAATATGTTCAAACAATTGAGTCATTGGTTTTTTTTTTTTTATACATTCGATTAAAATCTGCTGTAGAAAATAGATGAACCGATCAACTGCTCATGAACTTAAAAAAAATAAATTGCACTCGATAGCAGATAATTTGTTGTCATTAATTCGTTGTGACAAATTATTCAATCAATTTTCAGATAAGAAATCGAAAAAAACATGGTCATCGTCAAAAATCAATGATGTCATAAATATTTTAATGGAAGGGCGGTTGGCAGTTGGAAAGAAAACGAACGAACAATATTATTATAGTAGTTTATATGACATCGTTGAGATTAGTGCCTTGAAAAAAATTATAAAAAAAGGAAACATGATGATGATCCAATAATTTTCGTTATTCCCATGGAAGAATTTTATGGAAAACTGTTAGAATGTCATATATCCACGGGCCATGGAGGTAGAGATAAAATGACAGCAAACTTGAAGTCTAAACTTTATATTCCTCGAGGTGTTGTCGACATCTTTCTGAAATGTTGTAAGCGCTGTGCAGAAAAGAAGAGCCATATAAAGAAAGGAATTGTAGTGAAGCCCATTTTATCTAAGGGATGGAATCATCGCGGTCAGATTGATTTGATCGATTTCCAATCCACACCTGATGGTGAATATAAATGGTTGCTCAATTATCAGGATCATTTGACAAAATTTGTTCATCTTAGGCCTCTTAAATCGAAACGAGCAGAGGAAGTGGCATCAGAATTATTGAAAATATTTTTAGAATTCGGTGCACCTAAAATCCTGCAGAGTGACAATGGTCGTGAATTTGTCAACGGGATCATCAAAGAAATGATGTCCAATTGGCCAGCTTGTAAATTGATAAATGGTCGTCCTCGCCATCCTCAGAGTCAGGGAAGCGTAGAGAGATGTAATCAAGACGTAGAGAATATGTTGCGATCTTGGCTTCAAGATAATGATTCCCAAAACTGGTCACTTGGTTGCTATTATGTACAATGGCATAAAAATTCATCATTCCACAGAACAATTGGAAGATCACCATACAAAGCTCTCTTTGGGGTTGATTTTCAAGTTGGACTCAATTCCACAGATTTTCCGTCTGAGATTCTAGAAAAAATCACAACTGAAGAAGAATTAGAAGAAGTACTGCTATCTGAAATGAAAAATAATGAAACAAGTATTTCAAATGAGAACGAACCAGAAGATGAGGCCCTTTTTGAAATTGATACCAATATTTCGAATGAGGATGAAATAACCCAACCGCTGGATGAAAATTGTAGACCTGGTTCAGAATGTACCAACTCACAAGTTGACATTGAGAACATCAACATTATTGATATTCCGGTGGATATACTAAGCTGCACCGATTGCACTTTGTCAGTAAAGTGTCAGCTTTGTTCGCAGCAAGAAAACATTCAGACGGAAAGACTTAATTCTTTTAACGGACAGAGAAGAGCAGCCCAACAAATGCTACAGGCATCAAAGAATAAAATGAAAGAATTATGTGTTGGAGATCACGTTTCCGTAAACGTTCCCAAAGTTGATCGCGCTCCTCTGGATCCGAAAAATATATTAGCTAAAATTATAGATAGAAAAAATGGTGTTTATCGAATAGGTACGGAAAATGGCGTGTTGAACCGGTGGTTTTCGAGGGAGGAACTGATACCGAACAGGTCACTCAATTCTTCAGAATTCAATGTTCTGATTGAAAAAGAAATAACATTAAGGGAAGCAGTAGCGAATTCCTCAAAGTTCGGCGGCCAAGGCTTCAAAAAATGTGCTTGCCGTCCGAACAAAAATCAGTGCAATACAAGGAGATGCTTTTGTTTTAAAGCATATCAAAAATGCAATAGCAGGTGCCATTTGAGTGGCCCCTGCTGCAATAAGTAAAAATGGTTTTATTTTGTTTGTGATTTTGCAATAATAAAATATTAAAATAATAAGAGTGGATATTATTTTTCCTTTATTATTTCTGTATCCAGAATAATGAAGTACAACTGATTATACAAATATAACAGTTATTTGATTTGCATCAAGACACGAAACGTTTTCATAATACGATTCAAATGATTTGACAATCCGTCGGATGCGTTGTTCGCAGTTTACAAACTGACTAAAAATATCAGACCGATTGTAAAACGATCTTCATTTCAAGAGCGTTTTAGAAAACGTTCGTCAGTTTACAAACTGCCTAGTCATTTCACAAACTGACGGATTTTAGAATCCGACTGCGACATATATAATTTGAGAGTGTATTCTTGATCTTGACTCTGGCAGTAGAGTTCATATAAAGATTCTTAATGGCTCTTATCAAGTTAACGTTTGAGTTTCTTCCAGCGCATCCCATAATTTTGTCAAGGGTATACTGTCGTAGGCTTTTTGGAGGTCCACAAATAATAAATATAACTCCTGTTCTTTTGCCGTTATATTCATACATTAATGAATGTTTCAGTCTTGAGAAAGATCCAAACTAGGGATCGAAACGTAGACACCTTAACTTAAAAAGGATTTGTTTGATTTATCCAGACTCAAGCCATAAATTCAATATTCCAACTCAGATATGATCTGTCAGAGTTTGCTTCAAAGCTAATAGAATACCTTGAATTCCGAGATACAACAGTTCTTCGACTCGCAATAACAGTACCGCCAATTTTCCAACTCCTACTTCACACGAAGCCTTCCCGATCTTCGATAACATAATTCGGCCAATTTATTTTAATTAAAACGAACCCGTCGAACGGTGTTATAATAACATATTGCACTCGCATAATCAGTATGTTAATGTAATGCACGATTCTGATAAGCGGCGCAGATTGTGTAATGGTAAATATGATTGATTTGTTTTATCTGAGCAAGAATCTTCCGGCCGGCTCGATCTGCAGTCCTTTCGCAACCTTCCGCACCTCGTAAAATTCATACCATGAGGTTTTCCGACGTCTTTACGTGGCTGCAGGCCTCCGCGTGGCTTATGAGGTCGAAGTGGACGGAAAATGAGCGGCAGGTCTTGGGTTCAACGCCCTTTGGATGGAGTAATTTGTCTACGGTTATGGTCATCGCGCCTCAGGATGCTGCAGATTAGGTAGATAGGCCATGGACAAGGATACATCACCTGGCCTTATATGAGGAAGTATTGATTTATGGATAGGTCCTACTTTGACACGTGGCTGTGAGAAAGGTTGAGTTCACTTCAGGATTTAGTCGTCCTCAAATTTCAATCAATTTTGACTAAGTTCCGGTTGTTTGCCAATAGATGGCTTCAATGCTAGTCGATTTTGACATATTCAAAACGTCATACACTAAACTTAGACATATGGTAAGGTAAACAAACTGTTTCGAGACATAAATGATTTTGTTCTTGCTTTTGATGGTGTCGCTTCGAAGACGGTGATTTCTAATTTGACGACCGACCGCTTGAAGTAAGGTTAAAAATCTTCGAAGACGCTGAACTGGAAGTATTGCTCGATGAAGGTCCTTGCCAAACGCAAGAAGAGCTTTCTTCAGCATTAGGAACTAACCGCCAAGAGATTGATTTCCAAGCGAGTCCATGCATTGGGAATGATTCAGGATTCTTTTGACTGGTTCCACTTTGATAACGGAGTAGCTGCTGAGAGGCGTGCAAGCTGGACTGTTGAAGTAGGGAAAAAAGGGGTAATGCCGGTCAGTTAGGCTCCTTTCGAAATAAATCTCAAATTATAAATCACAGCTCTAGCCTCTATTAGGAACATAACATCTCAATTCTGCATTGGAGGACTATTAATTGAGGTCGTCAGAGTTAAAAGCTTTGGAGTTGCGATTCATTAGTAACAAGCAGGCCGTCCCAGCTTCGACCGGGTAGAAATTTGTTTCACGCGGCGGTTTCATCTTCAACCTGCCATATCTTTTGATGTACTCGTTGTAATTGTATGATGTGAAGGGCAATTTCGTTCCAAATGAAATACTGGGGATAAATAACGTATAAGGTTGGATGAGGATCAATACCCAATTCATAAAAAAACACTCCCAAATAGTGCATAATTTTGGAAAACATCTCATTATCATAAACAGGTAATAGCAAGTCAATCTTGAGAGATAGATATATGCTATCGCGGACTTTTTTGTAGAACAATTTAAGAGGTACATTTCCGTCATTCATTGTATCCACGTATAAGTCTTACGGTTTTCAAAGCCCACGTGAAAATAGCTGATTATGGCTGATTTTTTTGTAATTATTGAAGTTATAGTATACTCCATTCACAATTATAAAATCACAACTCTGGTCTTGGAAATTTGACACATTACACTCCGTATCGAAGTTATGACGTTTCTCGAAATATTTTTATGTTCCAAGTCAACACTATGTTGCCCTTTCTACATTCTTAGCGTATTTCTCAGAATGTGAATTTATTCGGAAAATGAATGAATTGGAAAAGAAGTGATGGACGAAAATAATTAACGTTTATATGAATTGATAGAAAGGATTCCTTTTCTAGTTATTTGCATGAAAAGTACAAGAGATCACTGTTGAAATATATTATTTTTCGCCATGGAAGAAAATTGCATTGCTTTCACATAATTTTCATATGCATGCTTGTGAAGATTTAATGTTTATTATCCTCTTGAACTGAAAGTTCAAGACTTGACGACATCAATTGTTGATTCTAATCAAGAATCATCCTTCGATGAGAGTTGTGGCTCTTCAGTTCCATCAGAGAAAAAAAGAGGTTCAAAAAAAGGGGTGAAATTGACATTCTGCAGGATCTTCAAGAAAATGCAGTGTTTCATGAAATATTACTTTTCGCTTTTCTGACTTAAAAGTTGCCAACCCATCGTATATCATGATGGGCAGGTACCTGAGAACAATGGCTTCCATTGAAAAATTTGTATATTATACTCACCTCAAAAACATTCTTTATTCAACCGAGCAATGTCAGAATGTCAATTTTATTTTGTTGATAACTTTCTTAAAATCAATGTTGTTCAAACAACATCTAAAGAAGACATTTTTCACCATCTCGACCTTTGAAAGGCGTTTCTTATAGGAGAATCAGGTCTAAGTTCCACCTCATTAGTGAGGTACCTAACTTTTGCAAATCTGCTCAGATATCGCCAAATTTCTAGGAAAACCTGAAAAATATCATCCTAATCGACCTCAAGAGGCTCCATCCGATCCATCTACTGCGATATCTGTCCAAATAACAGCTTTTTCAACGAAATTCCCGTGTACCCCTTCAACCTCGAAATGTAAACATTCGTCCTGGTCTTGAAAATCGTCCTCACGCTCCAAACTGGTGCTAAAAACAATAAACATACGTTAATCTTGGATATTCGATGAAAAACTCACCTGCAAATATCGATTAAATACCAAAAACCTGCGAACAATTTGTAAACCTAACAAAATGTGGAATATCTATGATACTTTTACTCTGATGTAAACAAAGAAACTGGCAACGTCATTTTGTCATTAACGATATTTTCTGTGCGCGCACTGACTTTTCATCATATGTTCTGTGCTTTTCATCAGGTTCACCAACTCCTGAAAACGAAACCATGACCTCCTATGTGATTAAATAAAAGTGAATGGAGTATACATGGTGTCTTTCCAACCAAAGGTTGTGAGAATTAATAGAAATTGATGAAAATGAATAAAAAGACGCATTCCTCAGAAATCGAACCTTTCTGAGTAACCACGCTTGCGAAAAACTTTCACTCGCCCTGAAAATGCCACTTTCCTCAACTCCAAGGTCTCCAAAGTGCCTTAACTAATGTATCTGATACAGTTGCGTGAGCCAAAGTCATCATCCATCTAAATCGCTCATTTCTATGCATTGTGACATTTCGTAAGAGCACATAAATCTCCGGTTATAATAATAACGTCCATTATAATAGGCTGGAATGCCTGGTGCCTACCAGAGACGAGGCTTACGTCACCCCCGTCGTCGCTCGCGCGAAAAAAATGCGAAAATTAACGGAGAGAAGGCGGGAGTAAGAGTAAAAGCGGCAGTGATAAAAGTAACTCTCCGAGAAAGATCCCATGAAAATAAGGATAAAGTAACGGATTTCGATCGAAAACAAGGTTGCATTCTCACACGTTTTATTAATGTCGCATTAGCGCTTTGTAATGCAGAAATTGCAGCGCTTTTGGCATTTTGCGGAAGGTTAATGGTGTAAGGGAGACGCTCGCCGAATTGGTCTACAAAACAAAACAAAGACAGCGGTGGTAAAAGCCTTCTGAGTTCTTGGAGTGGAGTAGATTCAAATGCAGAATACCATGAATAAACATAAATCTTCTATGAATATTTCACAGAGCCTTTGAACAGACGTTGTCAGCTTCTTGATTTTTCGGATAACATAGTATAAATATCTTTAAATTCTTCTACCATTTCTTAATATCAGGAATAGACTATTCTCAAACGTCTCTAATCTGTGAAGGTTCACGATATAGCGACAACCGACGCAAACTACATACAAACATGGGGGAAACTTTTTCTAGGGAAATGTTGATATGAAAGGATGTTTTTCTCCGATCTCGTGATGACTATACTCCATTCACAATTATGAAATCACAACTCTGGCATGGTTTCGTTTTCAGGAATTGGTGCACCTGATAAAAAATCTGTGCGCGTACAGAGAAAATCTTTAATGACAAAACGGCGTTGTCAGTTTCTTTGTTTACATCAAAGTAAAAGTATCAAGGATATTTTGACATGGGTATGAACGGCAAATTTGAATTGGACCAAAAATCGATTTATAAGCATGAATAAAGCAAAAGTAAGTACTAATCGCCTTTTTTACACTTGATAACGAAGTTTTTTTTAGGTATCTGGCCGTTTGGAAAGATTTCAAACGAAATTCCGGTCCCCCAGAAGTTTGGTTAGTTTCGGTATCGTTTTTGGTGCTCAAAATTTATTTGGAATGTGTAAATGGACAAAAAAGACTTCCTTATACGATCTTTTCACGAAAGCGACCGGAAAATATGGTTCAGGTATTGGCATATGTTTTGTACAGTTTTTCACTGGTTGGTAGCAAATTACCACAGAGGGCATTATTTAGATAGAAACATCACCACAGATTATTTTGTATCATTTTATTCTTCATTAATTTCAATTTAATAACTTCATATACCTGAATTATTTATTTCATTGACATTTATTTCCAATATTTCCTTCGGTTTCTTGCTCGGAGGCTGTAACCCAACGAATTACTGCTCCGAACTGCCAAACCATTTTCAAGGTAGTTGTAATCCGATTGACTTCTTCGATTTTCCTTCACTGCGAATCCATTTAAATGCTGTTTTGCTGACCGAACCGATAAAGTGCGAAGTTTCCGTACACAACCTGGACGCTGAAATGAAATGTATACGATGGACAAATGACACAACTCACAGACAAGGTTACGTCTCGAAGACTTTCATAAAGGTTATCGTTTTTATTTATAACGGTAATTTTCATTTTCTGTTCGTAAAAAACGCATAAGTCAATTTTATGTGCCTTGTAATACATATGCAAGCACTTCCCCGAGATTTCTCGGAGTTTTTCTGTACCGTTTCATCTGAGTTACGATCGGAATCGATCGTATTCCTCGCCGGCCGATTTTTATGGCGTTCTTGAGGTCGCCGGAGCTGGGCGTTGCGATTTTATTGGCTTTTAAAGCGTAAATTTGCTGATTGACAAGGACTAGTGCATTTTGAAAAGCAACATTCCGAAAAAACGAGTGTGGTGAGGTTTGTTTTGTACAGGGTCTGGCAGATCTAGAGGCCAAGGCAGCGAATCGACTTGATCCCCTAAAAAATGTGCCAAATCTGGCCCTGGATCTCTGCTGACCTGGAGTGTGAACACCATAAAGCAACTGGCCAGAGGCAATAAAGTGACTCTACTATGGCTGCCAGGGCATTGTGATGTTGAAGGAAATGAAGAAAACGATGAGCTTGCATCTGGTTTATCATGGTTAACACTTGCTGGATTTGAGCCTATTTGTGGGCTTGGAAAAGACAAATATAAGGCAACGGTCGAAGGTCGAACAATGGGAGTTGGACAACAGTACAACCCTCTGGAGATACACTCCTGGACTTAGGGAAAAAGGGGGTAATGAATGACGGTCAGTAAAGCTCTTTTTGAAATAAAACTCAAATTAAAAATCACAGCTCTATTAGGAACATGACATCACAATTCTGCATTGATAGACCATTAGTTGAGGTCAGAGTAATGAGCTTCGGAGTTACGATTAATCGTAATAATAGTTTGAAAAAATAAAGCTTCTGATCACTCTTGCACTCAAGTGAGGGCAATGGAAGTCATGATGTTGACAATGATGATTAAATACTTCTAACAAGCGGAATCCAAACCAGTGCCAGCAGAGTGAGTCCAAAGCCCACAGAAAGTGCATCGGTACCATAGTTCGTTATTTCGGCCAAATAGACGAGTCCCTTCATGCTGGCCAACTGTTTAAAAATACCTGAAAATCACTTCCTTTTTTTTCGCAATGATTCAACTCTCACCTGAAAGCTTTAATCCCAATGAGGGTATCCTGAAAATATTATATGTCACGAAGGTCTTCATCAAAAGCTATAAATTTTTGTTTTCTTATGTTTTCATTAATGGAAATCTATGACTTTCCAACCTAGAACACCACTTGTTTATATTTTTACTTGCTCCTAAGCTGTTTTCATTGACTTAGAAATTAGAATATCTATTCTAAATCAATGGCTGTTTCAGGTATTCTTGAGGGATATAATCCTCGTAATTCGAGGTACTGAACTATTGAGCTGTGACTTCATCATTCTGTAAGATGGAAATTAGAAAAGGTATCTGCACGAAAAGATTTTTATGTTTCAATCCTCATGATATATTTGAATTTTAGCAAAGTACTAGTACTGGAAAAAACTGTTTTCAATTGCTCTTCAAGGAAAATTAAAAACACGGCTGTTCGTTTTGATAAATTTCTTGAGAAAGATGCCTCAACACCGAATATCAGTAATGCCTTTGGCATATTGCATAAATTGGATTGGAGAAAAGCATGGATAGACAAACTATGGATGGGAACCTTGCTGCAAAGAATAATATATGTGTTTGTTCCCTTCACGTGGACGATTATGTCAAGTTAATTCCAGATTTATATCCAGATTGAAAAATCCATAAATAAATTGCTCCAGAGAGATTAGTTTTAGTATTAATAAAACTGAAACTGTTTGTGAAGTAGCCATTTTTAAGGGAGTTTCTCAATCAACTGCAAACAATATTTTTAGTAAATATATTGTGTGTATTTAGCTGATATTTTGAGATGTGGTATTCACTGGCCAAGTTCTGATGTTGAATTGATGAATTTACCATTTCACATTTTAAGAATATACTATGATTTCAAAGTGATACTTCATTATAATGATTTTCCAGTACAATGATCCTAATTTCTCATGCGGCATCAGAACTTATTCACATCCAGATCATAGTCTATGGCAGTTGTAAATACTTTTGGGTTGTTATTCTGTAGTAAGTTTCCATGCAAATAAAGAACACTCAAAACAATCATTTATTTCCCTAATTTTCTTTGAATTCCTCGTAGAATTTCTATCCAATTAGAAGCGAAAACCCAATTATGCACCTATATTTAATAAACTCCACAATACAGGGAATACATTAACTCACTGAAAGTCTTCCTATGATCTCTACGAATTCAAAGAAAACACCTATAATAATCAGTTTTACATCTTGCAACAGGTCTTTATACGAGTGCTCCTTCTTCGGAAATTAATGAAATTTGAATTTGATGTTTCTGCAGTATCTCGAATCATTTTTAAACTGTTAATAGAAACATCCCATTCATCAGAAAAGTTATTATAAAAAACAAACTCTAGCGAAATCCTCATTTGATTCGAAAAATTCAAATTCTCCATTCAAACATTTTGGTGGGGATATTTATTTTCCATTGATGAAACCCTAAGAAAACCAAAATTTATAGCTTTTGATGAAGACCTTCGTGACATCTAATATTTTCAGGATACACTCATTAGGATTAAAGCTTTCAGGTAAGAGTTGAATCATTGCGAAAAAAAGGGAAGTGATTTTCAGGTATTTTTAAACAATTGGCCAGCATGAAGGGACTCGTCTATTCCCCGCATATAAGACAATTATTTTCTGAGTCATCTTCATCAAAAGTATCATCTTCGACGCAGTGGTCGTCAACGTCTACGCCAGCTGATGAAGAGTCATTTTCTTCCTGTCAGCCTGTTTTAGTCTTTCCTTCAACTCTTGGTTTTTGTCCTTCCCTTGCATTTTCCTTTCCGTTCCATTTCTCAACCACAATTACCCGTACTAGAGTTAATAGAGTAAATTGTGAATAGAAAAAAGAATACCATATTTTAATTCAAACTGAACATTATTATAAATTTATGATGAACAGTTTCAACCAACTTTCAATGATTCACATGAAAAAAGAAAAATTTCATATCTTACCTTGATAACTTAGAACTACATACTTTAAATAAGATCGATTAAGAGCGAAAACGAAAGACACTCGTCATATATGAATGAGTCAAGTGGAATGACCTAGGCCCTAGGGTGTTCGGGGACTTCAATGAAGACGCTTCTTCAGCACTCAGCAGTAGACTCTTTTGGTCTCAGAAAACGTTGATTGTGGAGTTACAACATCGCAAACCCCTCCCTGCCGCACCCCTCGTTCCATTAATCCGACGACCATCAATGAACACGGTAATCCATGAATGATCGATCCAATCTGCCGTTGCTCGCCGTACAATAATATCTTATTCCGTCCCATTCAGTGCTCGAATGCGAGTCTTGACGCGGAATAGAAGACAAGACCGAAAAATCGAGGATTGCGACCAGAAGTACCGGTTCTGGATCCGATAATGCATTTTGTTGCATTTGAAATCGAGTAACAGGACATGCTGCTTCTCCATTTACGTGCTCCACGGTGACAATGAAGCCTTATTGCGATCGCCTTGCGAGCATACAGTAAACGTCTAGCGCTGTGAGAAACGACTGAAACGAGATTTGGTATTTTCGAGTGGTGTTTCAGAGAGAAATTTCAATTATAGGAGCATACCGTCTTGAAATTCTGGTCCGATAACGAAAAATATCGTGGAAGATTAAAAAGCATGTTATTTTCATGAATTCAATATGGATATTCGCTAAACCAGAAAAATCTAGTTAATAATTTGAAGCATGTTGCTGCAAAGTGAATGGATTGGAAAATTTGTGATACATATCAGGACAGAAACAAAACTAAACGAATGGATCTATTTAATATATGAAGAATTTTGTCATGACATTGTCACTTTTAATATTTGTGAACAATGAAGGAGTAAAATATGTAATATTAAAACTGTTGATATTCCTATTAGTAGTTGTTGAAGCATTTGTTGAAGCAGAATGCTTCAACAACTACTGTTATTATTTCCTTATCTGGGCAGAACTCGTCATGTTCATAATTAAAGGCTTTAAGTCAGCGCAAAATCATAACATCCCATATACGCGGATATATCTATTGAAAAATTCTTAGCCTACCATAGAACCAAACAAAATTTCAATGTCAAAAAATTTTATTACTCTTATATTCTCCTCTCAATTGAATACATTTATTGCAGCGAACCTGCAAAGTCTCTAGACCTTTCAAAAAAAAATTTTATCCTTGCTCTGCAAACCAGTCCTCCCCAGCTTTTATTACCTTCTCGTTGGAAGAAAATTTACGACCTTCTAAAGTTTTTTTCAGTTGAGGAAAGAGACGTTAGTCGGACGGAGCCAAATCTGGTGAATGAGGGGGTTGTTCTAGTAATTCTAACCCTAAATCACGAATTTTTTGCATGGCAACATGAGATTTGTGTACTGAGGGGTTGTCCTGTGAAAACAAAATACCTTTGGATAGCTCTCTGCGTCTTTTCTCTTAAATTTTTTTCCGTAGAGTGGTCAGTAATGTCGAGTAGTAATCTTCAGTTATTGTTCTACCCTTAACCAAAAAATCAATCATGATTACTCCATGGCAATAAAACTGAAGCAAGAACTTTTCCAGCAGATTTTTGGACACGAAACTTCTTAGGTCTTGGAGAACCAGAGTGTCGCCATTCCATCGATTGTTGCTTTGTTTCTGAATCGTAGAAATGTGCCTAACTCTCATCCATAGTAACAATCTTCCAGTGCTTCAGATATCCGTTTTAGCCTAATTCGACGGTCTGATAAAATCATGTCATGCACTGCATCGATATTTTCAGGGACTGACACAGAAACTGCATGGCCTTCCCGATCGGTCATCATCTTCAATGAAAAATTCACTTCTTTTGAAGCTTGCAGTCCAATTTTTCACGGTCGCATACGAAGGACATTAATCACCAAGGGTATTAAGCATATCTCCGTAAAACTCTCTTAACCCTTTCAAATACAGGTACTTGATGATGGCTCAATACTCCAATTTTTACAATTTCGGTGGACATCTTTTTTTTTAATTTATTGCGTAACTCATCTGGTTTACTTTTTTGACGTCGAACTCTACACTGACACTTCTAATAAGTTACTGTTCGTTGATATGGTATCGCAATATTTTGTTTATGCATGGAACTGGTCTAGGCTAACTAGATATCAATACATCCTCGTACTTGACTTTTCTTTTCTTAGTTCTTTTTCTACGTGCTCTGTGCAGGCTTTCCATTTATTAGCTGTACATTCTTCAAGAGCCTCATTCCAAAGATTTTTCACTTGCGCAATTATTTGCCGAATTTGTTCGAATATTAATGACAGAACAAAACGTCAGTGTCATTTCCAACACCAACCTGAATTCTGTAACTCAAAATGTTACTGAATGGGCTATTACCAACATAATTTCCATTCTCAAAAGCCCCTCGAGATGTCAATAATTCTTGGATGAACTGTATGTGAAAGGAAAAGGTAGAATCTTTGGTAGGATCCTGGGTGATTCCTTTAGACCACAGAGTCGAAGAAAGTCATAGAGCTGATTCCATTCGATCATTCGCAATATGAACTTTGTGGTATCAAAAATTGCAAAATTTGAATTTTGAACAGGGCGTCCGGTTCTTTTTCCAACCCAACGTCTATTTTATCTAACCAGAAACCAGAGATTTATGCGATTGATAGTCAAAAACCAATCAAAATACAACAATAGATTAACCATCTATATCTTTTAATTATCTCCAGGAAACCTTTTCAAGATTTATTAGTAAAGCGATAACATATCCAGTAATCCAGTCTCGAACAAAACGAAAACGCCTTCAACACTCCGCAATTCCAAGAACCAAAGAAATGATAACATCAACAACCGCGCTGACCATAGAGCACACCGCACACTTCTTTTTCTAACAAAACGGCCTCGTTCGATCTGTTTATTTATGTCTTATCTAAATGAAACAATCGACCCACTGAAGGCCCGGAGGAATAAATATAAATTTTAAAGCAAACGGCGAAACAGCCGCTAAATCATTTCCGCAATATTTCGTACATAACTCTTGCATCGCCGGTATGGCGGCCTTTTTTCGGCGCCTACGCCTTTCAACGCGCTGAATCCGATGGGCCTCACACCTCACGCTTCGTGAGTTGCGGGGGTGGCCAGCCTTATTTATCGGATATCGGTCGAGAGTTATTGGTAAATGGGGGATACGTTGATATTTTAGGTTATAGAGAAAAGAAAAACGAGGAGCGCAGGTAGATGCACGGCCACGCGGTGAAGTGACACCTGGGTAACCTATATCTACGCCAGGCCTGTTGGTCTAGGGGTATGATTCTCGCTTCGGGTGCGAGAGGTCCCGGGTTCAAATCCCGGACAGGCCCTACTCTTTTGACTCAGATTTCCTTGAGAAGGTTGACTTACATATTTATTCTCGAATTGTGCTCGATGATGGGAAATGATTTTTTGATAGAATTCCTTTTCCAATACAAAAATGTACCAGATAGAATCAGCGAGATGAAAAGTGATGATCAAATAAACTGACAAAGAAACTGAAACACCCAGAAACTGCCTACAGTTTGATACCAAAATCACCCATGTAGCCCCCATAGGTAATGAAATATTCCATTTTAAATTTTTCGATTTTTCTTTTTCGAGTTCTGTTCACGAGCTCACACCACTCAAGGTAAGGATGCGGTCGGTCCGCAAAATAATAATTGAAGATTCGAATAGGAAGTACAACTTCCAGATTCATCAATAAGGTTAGATCCTACCCAAATATATTTTTTTTCTACAAGCGTGCACTTTCATTCTCTTTCCCGCACGTATTTCAATTCGTAAAGAGTCACATTGCCAAACAGTGTGGGAAAAACCCCTGCTATTCCATTACCGCACGCAAATGCGTGTGGTAATGGATTAGCAAGGGCTTTTCTCGCACGCTTTTTCTAAAGAATAAACTGAATAATGATATATCTCTATGCCACCGACGACGTTACTATGGAAACGGCATGTGAATAAGAATTAATACATTGTCATTATATTATGAAATTGTGTTTTTCTACAAGCGTGCACTTTAATTCTCTTTCCCGCACGTATTTCAATTCGTAAAGAGTCACATTGCCAAACAGTGTGGGAAAAACCCCTGCTATTCCATTACCGCACGCAAATGCGTGTGGTAATGGATTAGCAAGGGCTTTTCTCGCACGCTTTTTCTAAAGAATAAACTGAATAATGATATATCTCTATGCCACCGACGACGTTACTATGGAAACGGCATGTGAATAAGAATTAATACATTGTCATTATATTATGAAATTGTGTTTAAATATAAATAATATCAACTCGAATTCAATCAGTACGCTCCGGTAAAATGGATACTTCGGGATCTGATGATGGCCTGCCCGAAGAAATATTAGCAGCTTCTTATGAAGCGAGTTTAAATTTGTTACCGGCCAAGTCGAAGATAAAATATGAGAAGCAATATTCAGAATTCATTGATTGGTGTAATTCCAAAAAGGTTCAACCGAGGAAGGAGGAAGTGTTTTCGGCGTATTTTTTGGAAATGTCCAAAATTTGGAGACCAAACACATTATGGTCCCGATATTCAATGATAAAGAGTGTTTGTAAACTGAAACAGGATTTGGATATTGGAAAATTCCATAAATTAACTGCCTTCATTAAACGACAGAATATAGGATTTCGTCCAAAAAAGGCCAAAACTTTTAATGAAGAGGAAATAACAAAATTCATGAGTGAGGCATCTGATGAAATTTACTTGATGATGAAGTTGGTAACAATTTTTGGATTAGCTGGTGCCTGCAGACGAGAGGAACTTACAAAACTCACCATCGACGATATAGATGATAAAGGAGACTTGATCATCGTCAATATTAAGGACTCCAAAAATCATTCACCAAGATCGTTTGTTATATCCCAAGACACCAATAATCGATATTTTCTGAACATATACAGAAAATATATGAATTTACGTCCAAAGGAAATACCTCATCGCCGAATTTTCATAAAGTATAATCGGGGAAAATGTAAGATTCAACCTGTCGGAATCAATACAATAGGAAAAATACCGTCCGAAATTGCAGCTTACTTACGCCTACAAAATCCGGAATTATACACAGGACACAGTTTTAGGCGCTCCTCGGCTACTTTCCTAGCCAATTGTGGAGAAGGTATCACAAATATTAAACGTTTAGGAGGATGGAAGTCAACTGCTGTTGCTGAGGGATACTTGGAAGAATCTATTAACCAGAAAAAAAAATGTCCACTAAAATTCTTAATTTGAATGGTTCTTCCTCTTCAAACTGTAATACAGAATCATTACCTTCCAAAGAGCCTTCGAACAATATGATGGCAAATATTCAACGTTTTGCTTCTTCCTCTTTAAACTGTAATACAGAATCATTATCTTCCAAGGAGCAGCTGACTTCGACCAATATGATGGCTTCTGCTATAAATTTGCATAACGCGACCAACTGCACGTTTACAATAAATATAACTAATAACTGAATATTTCTAATGAATATATTGATAATAATGGGAAGAAACAGAATGTACATAGATTCCTTATCAAAATTCATTTTTATGTGCTGTTAGTCTAGTTTTCTTTTCAATTAATAAAGAATTTATGAATATTATTACAGGCTTGTAGTCTCTATGGACCGAAGGTCAACGATGAGAGTACAATGGTAACGACTTGTCAGAGACTTTTGTCATTCATGTGTATTTAGAATGATCAATTCACATTTGATCTGTGTGTTGAAATCGATCTCGTATAAGCGCTTGTAGAAAAAATATTGTTCCTAACTCGTGCGGAAAGTGTTTTTCCCGCACTCAACTGCTTACCCGAACTCCGCTTCGCGTCGTTCGGGTAACGGCAGTTTCGTGCGGGAAAATATCACTTTCCGCACTTGTTAGGAAAATAACTATTATTGACAAATATGGTGTTTTTAGAGGGTCATACCACTTTGTCATTTTTCACCCAAAATTTGAAATTTTTCAAATCGCTCATATTCTGCACAGAGATACAAGGGGCTATGCTGATCAACAAAATATGAATAACTATTAGCGGCGACGAGAGGGACGGAAGTTATGACAGTTTTAAATTTCCGATTTTTGTAAAAATGCTATTTGACAGGTCACAATCTAAACGTTGATAGTGAGGGCTTTGAAATATTTTTTTATTGAATGGAGCGACCTCGAAAACCTACATTTTGATACCCAAAATGACGCGTGCATGTGCCCTAGGCATTTTAACAAGAACTAAACATCGACTTTGGATCTCCTCGAACAGCTGGTTTGTTGTGAAATTGAAACAATTGGCGAAAAAACGACTACAATATTTGAGTAACAAAAAATGTTTACATCAAAAAACCTTCACGATTTTTTTCTCCAAATTCAATCATTTACAAACGTTTCTATACAAAATTACTCAGCTCCTTTTAGGTGTTGCAGTTTCTTTCTCAATCAGTACAATTCACATGCCTGCGTCTAATAAGCCTGGTTACGTATAGAAATACCAATAGCCACTCATCACAGTCCTCGAAGGATTTATAAGGTGGTAATTTGAATAATGAAGCGGCGGGATAATTTAATTTCCCATCCGATAAATTTATAATTTCAGTTATCCTACCTGCCCGAAGAGCAAAAAGAATACCCTTGAACACACAACGTGTGAGTGATGATTGAGAATTCCCGTCTAACATACATTTACGGTCGGGATTTCTTTAAATCTGTATCAGTTGCTCTGAGCGACATAAACGACTGCTGGCTACCTTGAACGAAATAATAGAAGAGAATTACTACCGTTTAAATCGATATTGAAGCACAATTATTTTATAGTGTTCGATCGAGCAGGAAATGAGAATATCCTTAGGGAGTATCGATTACCTGGGTTGCTCATAAAAATATCTTCTAGGGTTACTGTGAAACAGCGGTTTTGAAGGTGGTCGATAACAACGATATCCAATGATAAGATTGCGAAGATTCCACGCACAAAAAATAGTCATGTTACATTCAACAAGTTGAGAGTTGATATAGAGGGGGCAAGACTTTTGACGATGTGTGCATACAGGATGAGCCTTTGACATATGTATACATATATTTTAACTGTAGATTCCTGAGGCCGATAGAAACCTTTTTTTCATTTTCCATTTTCCGAATTCGGCTCTGTTAAAGAGATATGGCCATTTAAAAAAAATTGGGCCAAATGAGAGCCTGATACGATTCCCCGATTGAAAATGAGGCGATCAGTGATGTTCTGTGGTGAGACATTTGGGAAATACTCAAGCACTAACCTCTTTTGAAAGAGAATGTTACAAACACGATATTTCCTAAAAAAACACTTATTAGTTTAGTCCGATTATTTCTGCAATTGAACAGCCATATTTCTCCCACCAAAATGAGTTCCGACTTCGATTTTCCTGAAGATTAGTTTGTAAAAACTGATGATTTGTTCATATTTTCCTCGATCTCCCCCCACTATCTCAAAAAAAAATTGTTTTCTCACTGACCTAACCTAACTTCATCAACCTAGGTCATAGGATTCGATGTCAATGACCATACCTAACCCATATTCAGTGATATTTCACAAAACTTCTGAGAAGACGATGCCAGATTGTGTTGATTTTCTCTTCAAACAATAATATAGGCGAAACCAAGGAATCAGTACGTCCCCTATCGTTAAAGGATGAACTAACTAGTTTTGTTTACTTTTCGCTCAAGTCGTCTAGGCGTTGCCCAACGAGTAAATTCTGATTCTGGTCGATATAGCGCTACGATCTTAATTTCAGTCGCCTATAACGGCACGCAAGACAAACCGTTGTTCTGTGTCTCCAACTTTAGTCCCGTCACAGACCAGTCTGTGGTCCCATGAACGATATTTACAGAGAATGATGCAAACAGTGAATGATTATGTGAAGACTTTCAGTGAATTGATGAAATAATAACCGCGTAGTGTCGAGTTAAAATTCCAAGAGGATATTGTTTAGATTGATATTTTCCCGAAGGACCGATAACAATAAATTTTTAATAGAATCTGTGCGTATAAAATGTATAATTTCATGCTTCTTAGAATTCAATTTTATCTCCCACATTTTTTGGAATTTATTATTACATTTCTCTACATCAAACGTTTTTCCATCATGAAGATTTTAGTCTTGACGAAGTTGATAAACATTTTGACAATATTGTTAACTTGTTGAGAGACCAAAAAAGAAATAATATGCGATGATATTTCATCCAGGGAAGCATCCAGATTATTCTTGAAATTCTTGATTTTTTCCTCAAACTTCATCGTATACAATTAGCAATAACTCGAAAACGTTCGTTTTATTGAAAAAACATAAGAATACTTTCATTTTCTAAAATGCTTGATTCTTTCGAAATAATGAACCTTTAATCTTTTTCAAGTGGTTTTATAGTATTTCTACGTGAATTTATGAGTCGTCTACGCTGAAACTTTTATACTAGGAGAAGTATTAAACAAGTTTCCACTGAGGAATGTGCACCATGAATAGAGTAAACAATCAACCAAAATTTAGTTCATTCAAAATATCGGTTCCAAATATTATATGGAAAAATGGTGATAATTTCATGGGTTTTCAACACCCTGTATCTTTCAAACGAAACCGAATGAAAAAGAGGGTTTCGTTTGATGAGAGGAATCCACACTTAAAATATATTTACATTCAAAGACTAACCCTGTATAAACACAAGTCACAACATGTAGTCAATATCAGTTGATATATTCATAATATAGATGTCAAACTACCTGCCAAGCAAATTATTGTGTAATTTGTACCCATTTCGAATTATCGACTAATAAATCAATTAATTCAGATACTGCTCGCATTAATTCGTCTGATACTCTATAATATGCAGGTATATTACACTCCAAATATACCTGGTGAAAACCCGCCAAACTGATACCCGATCAAATCGCTAGTCAACTTTCAAAACGTACGAAATTGGCAACAACAACAATTAAAAATTTCCAAAGAATTCCATCAGTCGTAATGTTCTCGGCTTGACGTCCGATAAACATTATTATTATGGGAAGAAATCGCCTGTAATCATTTAAATATCGCGAACATTATCATTATTTATGGAACGATGAAATTACTATTATTCGAAGGAAAAAATAACTTGTAATCCATTATTAATTAGCTGTTGATCTGTAATACAATCTATGCACGTTATAGATTATTCTAAAGCACGTGATTTACAGAACAGTTATACGTCCATGAAATACCTACTTATAATGGTCAACAAAAAACTTTCGAAATATCAATTTTTTAAATTCATTTTCTTGTTTCGATACTTTCAGGAAGCTTCTTATCATAACATATTTCAGAGTAGTTTTTCTGAATATTGTAAGGACTTTTTAAGATTTTTTTTTAGTAGTGCCTAGATTTTACTATGAATATCGTAAAGCTCATTTGGCGAGTTTCTTTGTCGGCTAGTGTATGCAGACTTTGAATCTTTCCATGCAAAATAATTTTCTCCAACGTTGTGGCAGTATAAACTTACGTAGGATCATAATTCATATCAACAGGAATTCAGTGAATCTGAACATTTTTGCAAACGCCCATTAATAGCCAATCAATTTTTTATTCAACACCGTACTATGCAAATCAACTCGGTACCGTAATAATTGATAGAATGCTCGATTGATTTGTTTATCCCATCAGGGGATCCCTCCCGTTTTCATGGCCGAGAATTTTTTAATTAAATTTATTAGCAGATAATTGTTTACTGAGGTGTCCATAGGAGATTCACAAACAATTTTGTTCGCTTTTAGGCAGCACTGATTTTGACAGCTCCCGCACGTTTCGTGTCATTGTCAAACATCAGAAGAGTCCTATGAACGGAGCCGGGACGAAACGTATGGTTAAGTAATTGTTTTATTATCGAGTAGATTCTGAATGAAGATTGAAGGCACCACCCTCTCATTAGCTCGTAATAACCGAAAATAATCCAACGTTGCCAAATCTTCCCGAATTTCCGATTCTCTCCGTATTCGAACGAGGCGAGACTGATACGTCTTATCTGCATCGCACATCGTTCGGTGAAATTGTTTTCGAATGGCGTTGCATCATTAAAACTGGAAATGTCAAGCTCGTGATAGCGCGAACAGTTGGCCTGGGGGCCCTTGGGCAGCGAGACCAAACGGAGATGTAACGGGAATTGGCGCGCTGAGGGTTCCGTGGCTGCTCCACATATCGGAGACCGCAGGTGCTTCTGGCCATCGCCGGAGAAAGTGATCGGTTTCGTGAGAGCCAGGGGCGTGGTGTGGAAGATTGCACGGAGGGAAATTGAAACAAATAGCATGGTTTATTGAGGCATTAAAGAACGCATTATTTGTTATCAAGAATGACGTGATTCGGTATGGAGTTATACCGGCGACATTGGAAGTGTGGCACCAAGAAGGAATAATTTTTTGATATTGATTTTTTGGCAACAGAATTAACATCAATGTTTTAACTTTGACATGTTTTGCAAAAAAAGGTATTTTAATTTCTTCCTGAAAAATCGTTTTAGGGAGTACATATAGGTAAAGGGTGACTCTTTGACTTGTTTATATATTTTAACTGTAGATTCTTGAGGCCAAATGAAACCTTTTCTTTATTTTCCATTTTTCCGAATTCGGCTCTGTTGAAGAGATATAGCCATTTGAAAAAAAATTGGGCTAAATACGTGCCTGATACAATTTTCTACAAACACCTCAAAGTTCATATTTTTCGATTGAAATTGAGGTGATTATTAGATGTTCTGGGTGATACAATAGGAATAAACTCAAGCACTAACCTTATTTGAATAAGAATGTTATAAACGCGATATTTTCTAACAAGAACACTTAGTTTTGTCCGATTATTTCTGCAATTGAGAAGCCATATTTCTCCCACCAACAAAAGTTCCTTCTTCGAGAATCTTCCTGAAGATTAGTTCGTAAACAGTAAACACTAATAATTTGTTCATATTTTCCTCGATATTCTAAAACGATCTCATAAAAAATTGGTTTCTGACTAACCTATCCTAACTACATTGAACTAGGTCATAGGATTCGAGGTCAATGACCTAACCTAACCCATCCTCTGTGATTTTTCGCAGAACTTCAGAGAAGACGATTTTATCTTCAAACAATGGTATAGGCGAAATCAAGGAAGCAGTACGTCCCCTATCTACTAGTTTTGTTTACTTTTCGCTAAAGGCGTCTAGGATTGGCCCTTTGGAAACGCCAAACGAGTAGTTCTGATTCTCGCCGATATAGCACTACGATCTCAATTTCAGTCGCCTATAACGGTGCGCTGCGATGTAGCCGCCACGCAAGACCAACCGTTGTTATGTGTCTCCAACGTTAGTTCCTATCACAGGCCAGTCTGTGATGCCATGAACGACGCTTACGCGATAACCTGCGCCATGGAAGCAGGTGATGATTGTGATGTGTAGTGTCGACGTGTCGAGTTAAAATTCCAAGAGGATATTGTTTAGATAGATATTTTCCTGAAGGACCGGTAACAATAAATTTTAATAGAAACTGTGCTTATAAAATGTGTAATTTCATGCCGAAAATTCTTGTAATCCCACGGGCACGCCACTGCCTTTCCTCGCAGTATTTATCAATGAAATTCACCTTCCGACACGATAAATTGGCGATTTCATTTACTCTCTTTCTACCTGTCCGTGTCGGCGTACGCTTTGAAAGGGCCCCGATGATGTTCTTCGAGCTGTTTTCTCTTCTGCGGTCAAATTCGGCAAGTACGACATGAATACGTCCAGCAAAAGTAGGACGGTATGTCCGAATATGAGATCCTGAATGTTATTTGGCGCTCAATCAGAATTTTCAAACTTTCACGGTTGTTGGCTGATGTAAAAAGGGATAACGTTGCTCAACAGCTTTTCACAATTTTATTTGGCAACGCACAAACGAAGTTGAGACTTTTTCGGATGGCGAGGTGTGCAAAAAACTTTACCGTGAGCGGTTGAAGTTGAAAAGAGAAACAATCAATTCTGGAAAGATTTCACTTTTTCAAAATTCACCACAGGCGATTCTAGGCGGAATGGTTTTGTTGATGAGTTTTATGTCTTGAGAAACATGTCATATACTTTTTGTTCAAAATTCATATTTATATTTTTTTTAATACCACAATGTTCATACTGCGGATGGACATAGCCGGTGATGAAGAAGAACAAGAACTTAGTGGTTCCGACTCTCCTTGATTCTATGGTCAGGCTCCTACTACTTTTATCTAGCAACGAGCTCTAGTTCGCCACCTTTTCACAGCTCATCTCATATTCTTCCCCACGCCGGAACCAGTTAGTTTTATGTTCAAACAGGGAATTGCTTGCGTGAGATAAACACGCGACAGAAATCTAGCAGATACATCTCTTCAAGTTAGACCAACCGTAAGTACCATTCCTTCGATGTTCACTTTGTGGTATTGTTTCTATTCCATGCAGACATTTTTTCTTTAATACTCGTGGTGATAATAATTGGTACAGCAGTCCAGTCTTCTCTTCAAGAGAGCTCCTGTATAACTAACACTCTTCTATCTAACTTCTTCGACGTACACCAAAATTATAGTTATGCCACTTTAACTGAGGAGTGAGGACTATTCAGAAAAAGCAGTACCAAACCACCCTGAGCCAAGTCTCCTAGACCTATACAATCTGCAATCTGATACCGTTAACATTAAGTAATTGCTCAATAAATCCGCAATTTGTCGGCGTTTCTACGAGGACGAAATGGAAAAAAAAAGCTTCTAAAAATGGCAGAACAGAGGTGTACACTTGTACATTATGTCGAGATATAAATGTCTTCAAACGAGGTCCTCCATAAACACCGTTTGGTACCTCAACAAATCCAGGTGTTGAGGCCATTTGATTTCTCGGACCAAGTGGGTGGTGTCCGTAAACGTACGAGTCGTATATTGCGATAGCGCAAAGACAAATCTATTAATCTCCATTCGGAATTTGCGACACATAGTAAAACGCGCCAGGTATTTTCGATAAAACGAATGTGTAACCTTGGAATGCGGTGTTAATCTCAAAACAATTGGAACTGGTTCGAGAACGATCGTAGGACCAGTTTTGTTTACTTGAAGAACGGATAAAATTGAGAATCCTCTGCTAGATCCATCAGATGATATTTCCATCATAATGGAAAATTGATATTTCAGAGTTACTCATCCAACAAGCATCAAGCCCAGATAAAACCGGAAATACGTGAACTGGAGGTACGGTGTACCTCAAGGGACAGTTCTAGGGCCGGTGCTATTCTATGTTTATCTTAATGACCTCTTCAAACTTCACACCGACAGAAAACTCATCACTTACATGGAAAATAAGATAATCTTCTATATCCACAAGATCTCTGCTGACCTGGGAGTGCCGTTACACCATAAGGCAACTAGCCAGAGGCGATAAAGTGTCCCTATACCCAGTGGGCACGCGCACGTAGAAAATACGTTGAAAAGATGTTACATAACCAAACGTTGAAAAACAGTAAAAATGTCGCGGGAAAAAACGTTTTCTTGCATCGAGAATTTAGTTATAAATAAACGTTGTCTTTCAACGTATTGATTAAATATAAATTGGGCGCAATATTAACGTTAATTTATAACGTGTATGTATATTATTTTACCATACAAGTTTACTGTCAAACCGATAACGTATAAATAACGTTTATTTCCACCATATCATATATACTTCATAAACGTTGTCTTTCAACGTATTGATTAAATATAAATTGGGCGCAATATTAACGTTAATTTATAACGTGTATGTATATTATTCTACCATACAAGTTTACTGTCTAACCGATAACGTATAAATAACGTTTATCTCCACCATATCATATACCTATACATAAACGTTGTCTTTCAACGTATTATTATAATATACCTTGTGCTCAGTCTGAAAGTTAGTTTATAACGTGTATATATATTATATTACCCTACGAGTTTATATGTTCAATCATTAATGTATTAATAATGTTTATTTTCACCATAACGTATATCCTCATTAACAGTTGTCTTTCAACGTAATGATTCAATATATTTTGAGCATAATCTGAACATTGTATTGAAACGTTGACCTATATTATACAAATTTCATAAAATAATGTATAATGTTCCTTGAACAAGAAGTCATTATTATGATAAACATCTTTCAATGGAAAAATATAAATCTTGCATGAATAATTCAATTGTTGAACTGAAACGTATGGGTATATACCTATAAAGAATATATGGATTCTATATTTGAGTTTTCACAAATAGGTACTAATAAATCATAATTGAATCGAAAGTTACCTTGTGTTTTCAAATTGGTGAACCTCAAGAAAAAAAAACATTTCTGATTATTATGAAAAATATATTATAAAAGGAGATATTCACTACAAGAGATCAAAGAAACAAAAATAAAATAAAAGTTTGTCTATTTCACTTTCTTCAGCCTTGCCGAGGCGAATTTCAGCCATTCCTTCATGACTGTGCAAAGTCGAAACTCATCAATTTCCTTGGTTGGGAAGGAAATCTTAACAGCCTCTATAAATATGGAAAAAAAAATCAGACACGAGCATTCTATTCTGAAATTTATATGAAAATTTTTTTCTGGTTAACACATCTATATCTAATAAGATTTTATTTCTTTTAAGAAAAGTATTTTAGAAAACTAGCATTTTCATACCATTCATGGAAAAACTTGGAGAAACAATATATAGATATTTCGAAAATACTAGCCCATAATTAATGATAGTCAGTAAACTTCAATATAATTCAGATTCAGAGACTGGTGTATGGTGATTGCAGAAACAACATGAAGTATATTATTATTCAACCAAAAACTTATTGGGGGTGATGTCCTTAGATGCCTTGAAATGATTGATCTGGGGAGAGTCTATACAAGATATCCGTATACAATGCCTTCTACTTTCATTCGTGGGTGTCTGAATGAAAATGAAAGTCTAACAACAGCATTCTTGAAATAAATCACAATGTTACTCAATGTTGGTCGGGGTGTTAACCAAAAAAATCATATTTCATAATAATTTTAGACAGTTTTATGTTAAGCTCCTTTACAGAAATACCTATATTCACCGCCTCAGGTGACTGATATAAGTTCTCAAATGGAACTGTTCATTCATTTTAAAATATCCCTTTTGCATAATATTAATGGACAAACAATGCATGTATGTCAATGCAACCATTTATTGAAAATGAAAATAATAAGATTATTGGTTACCCAAAAGAGTCAGCCTTGGTTTAATATCAACTTGTATTTGCCATTATACGGAACACCATTACTCATTTTCAAATATAGATGTCAATATGTGCCTCATAAACTAGATTAGGATACTAAAGTATATTTTTTTTATTTACCCAACAGCAACTCCTTGGTTTTGTATTTTTCGAAGGCTATTTTGTCTCTTCCTTTCCAATTAAAAAGTTTGGCCACATCGTCAGCAATGAGGTATCGGAGCATTCGTCTGGTCAGGCCCTCTGACCCAGACCCTCCAAGACATGCCAATCTCCTTACCTGGAACAGATATGATTTATATTTACTACAGTGACAGGAAGATTTTTCTACAAATATTCAATTGAATATGATTTCTAAGAACAGTTCTACTGAAATCTTCATCTTTTCAACCTCAAAATGCACTAAATTAGTGCATTAGTGCAGTAAATTACCCTTATTTTTTAAATATAAAAAAAGTTTTTCCATCTCATCGAATTGTCAATATAAATATTATTCTGCTTGAAATAGTATTGCTACAAATATTGTTGTGTTCTTACCATATATTCCCAAACCATTTTATCAGCTAGTTTCTTCTCAAACTCTTGAAAACTGGAAAGAGTTTGAAATGGAAAAGTTTCAGACATGATACACTCTGGTGGATTCAAGTGTTCCGAGCCTGCCAAACTCGTTCGTCTGTTTATATCAGCCAGAATGATTGAGAGTTGGTCTACACTTGCCGATATCTTTGACAGAGCATTTAAAACAACACTCTCAAATTCTGAAAATATTAAAAAAAATATATAAAATATATATTTGTAATCAAATTAAAAAAAAAAGACTAAGTTATTTTGAGATGCTATAGGTTATTGAGTTTTTTTTTATTGCTTTGAGGTGTCAACAGACACATTATGGAGTCTTGGTTTTTAATATGTACTTGCTATCAATATATTATGAAGGAACACATTCAATTTACCTGCGTTTCGTGAAAGGGAGACATGTCTACCACCATCATTTGCAATGGTAGATGAAAATGAAGAGGATGTCGGAGACTTTCCTCCATATCCACTTCTACTAGTAGAAGCTCCTTCAGTTGCCAGCGAAAGCGTAGAGTATGAGGATACTGTTGGAGACTTTCCTCCATCTGCACTTCTACTAGTAGAAGCTCCTTCATTTGCCAGGGAAAGCGTAGAGTATGAGAATACTGATGCAGCACATAAGTCATCCTCACGACGTGGTTTTTTAGCAGGAACAGGTTCAGAATCAGTGCTGGAGTTCGAATCATTCAAAAGTCCTTTTTGAGTCAAAGTTCTGACTGATTCTGCAGATTCATAATTATCTGCTATGATTTTATTTAAATTTTTCTCTGCTAACTCATAAGTTGCTGGAAACAGATCAGATGTGAACAGAATTTTACCAGTTTCAGGAAAACCTTACCACATGTGAAGCGCGTGTTAACCTTATAAGTGGGCCAACTTTTTTTAAAGGGGGTGAGATCTTCCACAAATTTTCTGAAGGGTACTTTATTAGTACGTATTGGCCAATAACATTTTTTCCCATTTTTCAGCAGCCAAATTAATGGCACAATAGATATTTCCCCTGTGGATTCCATTTCGGAATTCAGGAACTCCACTACCGCATACATTGCTTCACTGATGGAAATCACAGAATTTATAGTGGTTAAGAGGAAAAGCGGCAAAACCTTCTTTGAAAGGCATAATCATACATTTGTGTGAAATGTCACCCAAACTGAATGTTTTTGCTCGAGATTCATCAATTTTCTTAATATAAAATATGCCCAATTTGGAAGATTGCAATGGTTCACTATATAAATCATCATAATATGTGAAAGGCTCACCACCAAGTACAAACGCGTCTTCAATGTATCTTATGAATTTGATAATATACATTTTTTTAGAATTCAACATAACACAATTGTCAGGCTTGTGAATAGATAAACATGTCTCATTAAATTGCAACTTTTCACAATTGTAAGAAATTAATTTACCCTGTGCATTATACAACTTCTTACATAGGTTTTTTGGTTCATGTTTAGAAATTTTTTTAAGATTGACATGTTCTGCTGAGACATATTCATGCTCATGGATTCTCCTATGCAGCTGCTGCAATGGATTATTTGAAGAGTGTAATTTCCTTTTCAAAAATGTCATGTAATTTTCAAAAGGAAAACAAGAATATTGATTGATTGTACCGTACAACTTTATATCATCAACCAAGTGCACCAAATTATGGATATTGAATACAACAAAATCTCTACCAAACACTTCAGCAGATTTTACAACAAATTTTTTTAAGCTTTCATCAGCAACAGATATATATTTTGAGATCAAGTTCTCATCTGTCAATATGAAAATAGCGCAATGTAATAATAAAACTAATTTGAATTGGATAGTATTCACAGCATTATAGAAAATGACTGGAAAAGTGTATAAAATGAAAAGTTTGAATTCTGTTGCTTTCCACCTTCGTATTTCTTTGAAGGTTCTGCATTTTCTAGGGAAATCTGATGTAATATACTCATGGAGAATGATAGTTTTATCATCAATTTCTTTCATTATTTTCTGGGATAACTTCACTGGAGAAGTGGCAAAAAAATAGTTCACTAATAGTCGCTTCACTACACCCAGGAATAGTAGATGCATGGGATCTATAGGAAACTGTGTTACCATTTTAATGTTTGCTCTAAGAAGAGGACTTTTTCCTTTGATATATGTAGGAAGTGGTTCAGTTATGAAGTCTTGGTCCAACTTAGAATTAAACAATTTGAGATTGTTTTGAGCATATATAATTCTGTGATTTTCATATTCACCAGCAATGTGGCATTTCTCACACCCTAATTTTGACGTATGACCTACAGTTTGGCGCAAGTAGCTCCTAGCAGGAGCATCACAAATGAAGAAATGTATATCGAATGTGTATACTTTTTCATTGTAATTTATTCCACGTTCTTTCAACGAAATAATTTCATCTATGAAATTTTGTAAATAAATTTCTAAAGGATCTGGTTTGCCAGTACCGCAAAATAAAGCAATGGTGAATGGAGAATTATCTTTCAAATCCTGACACATGCCCAAAATAGGATAGAACTCTGTAGAACTGCTTTTGAAGAGAGGCAAACCATCAATATTGATTTGTAATGAAATTTTCTTCACATTTTCTTTTATACCATATTGACATTTTTTCAAAATTGTATTTTCAATTCCGAAATAGTGCATGTTCCCATTATTCAGTTTTACAATTTCTGTGTGTCTCGGGGTCCCCATGAGTGTTCGAAAATCTTTAGGTATAAAAGGTAAAACTGGTTTTAGTATATGTAATAATGCAGTTGTAGAATTACGGGTTACATTATATGTATTGACCCATTCCCTCAGTTTATTCTTCAAATCGATAGCAATATCTACAGATTCTTCTAGTTCAATATCACTATCAGAATCAAAATCAGTTTGGTCTGTACCGATCTCCAGAAAATCAGTATTGCTACTAACATTATCAACCTCTCTATTATTATGTGAATCCAATTCGGAACTGATTAACGGGATTTTTAAATCCATATCATTATTGACAGCTAATATTGAACTAGAAGATTCCCCTACTCCATTGTTTATTTGATTTTGTAAAAGTTTGGTTTGGCGTTTTATTCTACGCTGCAACTGCCTTTTTCCCACTAATTTATTTTTGAACATTTCACCTTATGAATGAGTACCTACGAAGTTACCGCTTTCCGTTTAACCACTTAAAATTTATGACAAAAAGAGTTCGCCAATGTTTCGTATATCCTAAAAAAGATGATATTGTCAGTAATGCTGGATTTCCATACATCCGTCATCCGATGATACGATCGTCCGATCATCGTTGTGATTGGTTGAAATATTCAATTTTGAAAATTTCTGCCAATCGCAACGACGATCGGACGATCGTATCATCGCATGACGGTTGCAAGGAAATCCAGCATTATCTACTCATTTTCACAAGAACAAATAACTAAAATCATCGAATATACAATGCAATCAACATTTTGTGCATTATTTAATGATCAAAATGGATAGAAGAAATTTCTTAAATAATTAACAAACAGGAAGATCGAAAAAAATAATTATTGAAGATTATTTGCATATCATTAGTTGTTGAATGATTGTTTGGGCTATTGTCACGATTTATTATATTGATGCTGATCTACACTGTGTTCCTAAAGTATGGAATTTTAGCTAAACTGGTCATTTTAAGAAATAATCCTGAAACATGTCGATTTTTGATGTTAATTTACCGTATTTCAAAAAAATAATAACGTCACCGTCATTTTTTTAATGGAACACCCCCATTTTGTCTCAATTTTCGGATTACTCTAACTGAGCTGATTCCAATTGGTACAGGGTGGACAAAAATACAATAGTTTTTGTTTGTAAACAGCTCATTTGGTAATCCTGTTGAATTAGAAGGTCGATTTGCGCATGCGCGAACCGGATTTTGTTGCCAGATTGTGCAAATCAATTCCTTCAGAGTGAATTGTAATGTCATAGAAAAGGAATAAGAATTATCAACTTATACTGCGTTCAGGAATTGGAAGGGTAATTTTTATTGGCCTCTCAATGGCAGGAATCACCACTAGAAAATATCTTCCGCATTTTTCGATGAAATTTGTTTTAATTCCATTAGAAACTAAATTATGTGTTAATAAATATTGGCTAAGTTGAATTAATCAACTACTGATCAGAAGGAGCGTAAATTTTGAAATTAGTGATTTGAAATTTTTTCGCACCTTAGTGGCATGAAATAAAATGCGAGGGTAAAAATCCAATTCAATTTCACTTAATTGTTTCTTAATCTCGTCTATCGTCACGTTATAAAGATATTAGAAAATTCTAATTTGATAAATAATTAAATTCTAATTTAATAAATTAGAATTTAATTCTAATTCCATGAATAAGAATTGTTTTTGGATTTAACACTATATTGAAAGAAAATATATGATTTTTAATAATTTATTCAGGGTTGCTTAGTTCGAAGTGCTAATGAAGTAAAGAACTAAGCATAGAAAACCATCACTCATCAAGCACCTAATTAAAAAAAATACATCATATTTGTTTGAAAAAAAGTTCCAGCATGCTATAACATTGGAATTACAATAGAGCATTTATAAAAAAGTTTAAATTACTGCCAGAATTGGTCGCGGAAAATTACCGTACTGTCAGATGAATGCGGTTCTATGACCTTTTCTTCAAATACCGGAATAATCGCCCGATCTGGCAACGTTGCTGCGAATTTGACGGACCCCCCACCACTACCCAAATTCTACTTGATTAAACAACGTCAGGATTACCAAGTATTATTGATAATATTGTTAATTTACCTAATAAAGAATGTTACGCGTTACTTTATGAGCACACACAAAACTATTGTATTTTCGTCCATCCTGTACCAATTGGAATCAACATGTGATACATTTTTTGAATCAGCTCAGCTAGAGTAATCCGAAAATTGAGACAAAATGCGAGTGTTCCATTTCAAAAAAATGACGGTGACGTCATTACTCGAACGTAATTCCCCTGTATATTAGATTATTATTTTAAAATACGGTAAATTAATATAAAAAATCGACGTGTTTCAGGATTATTACTTAAAATGACCCGTTTAGCTGAAAATGAATTTGTTCCATACGGACACAGGACACAGTATATATCGGTATACATCTTCTACCAATTTCAAGGAATTTCTTCGAATAAAGCAGAAGAGAATTATTCGAAAATAATTCAATTTTCATGAAAATATCAAGATTATTATCGATATCCAAAATGCAGATGCAAATATTAACCAATATTTTATAATTGGCAATCAATAAAATACAACTTGAGGAAAAAAGCGAATTGAAACAGAATACTCACCTAAAATAAAACCGACGCTTGGCAAAATCAAATTGGTGGAAAATGGAGGTAGAACGGGCACACCCAGAAGTATAGTGATTCAACTGAAATTTCCAAGCATTTGCATCATAGGTGTTTGAATGATTATTATAGTACTCACCAACTCAAATGTAATTAACAACACTATTATAATAATTTATACAATATTCCAATATAAGCGAAACTCTGGAACTCAACACACTGAACCATCAACGAAACTAACGAGAGTATAGACCTGTTGCTTGCGAATGGCGGTTGCATTTGCGACCACTCAAGCACTCAGCAGTAGGCGCAGAAGCACACGCAAGACGCAATGTCATAAGTCAATCAGAGAGAAGCAGTTCCCGCGCATTCCCGAATGATGCGCCCGTCACAGACGAGTTGCGCTGTTGCGCATGCCGCGAAGAGTGTCGAAAGCTGATTTTGTTGCCAGATTGTGCAAATCCGTTCTTTGAAGGTGGATTGTAGTGTAGAAAAGGAATATAAATTATTATTGCGTTGAGGAATTGGAAGATAAATTTTTTTGGTGATTCATTGGAAGGTAGCGCCACCTGAAAATATCTTCCTCATTTTCCGATGAAATTTGACAAATTTGTGCTAATTCACGAACTCCATTTGAAAATAAATTATGAGTGTCAATATTTATTGGCCCAGTTGTTAACACATGTCAGCTTTCCTTTTGTGTAAATCAATCTATTGAAATTTTTTTCACCCCTTTGAATTTTACCTCATTAGCGCGTGAAATGAAATGTAAAGGAAAAATATATTCAATTCGATTGCACCTTATATTGTTTTTCATCTCAAGTATTGTCACGTAATAACAGAGTTGTCTCTGCGTAAAAATTACTATTGATACCATTTTCTGCCAAAAATTCGAAAATTACAGACATTTGGGCAAATTAATATGCTCTCAGTTCAGCTCAACAAAAGCGCCAAAAATATCCTAATATGTAAAATAAAGAATAATTTGGTGACAAACTGTTGGCTGTTGATGAGTAGAATTTTCAACCTTTAATGCTGGATTTCCATGCATCCGTCATCGGATGATACGACCTTCCGATCGTCGTTGTGATTGGCAGAAATATTCAATTGAAAATTTCTGCCAATCACAACGACGATCGGACGATCGTATCATCGGATGCATGGAAATTCAGCTTAATGCCCTATTAAACTTAACGATAGACAGGAGAGGCAGAAAAACTGTCATCTTATCAAAATCGTGTCCAGAGTAGTCGATGCTTCTCAAACTTTTTGGAATTGTGACCCATTTTTGAAGTAAAATGAATATCAACAGAAGAATAAAATGTTCACAACTGCTGGTGGAGCCTGGCGAGGCACTCGGAACGTGTTTTTCGGCACGGGTAGACTTCCATCAAATCAATCAGAAATTTTGGAATTGTTCTTAGATAACGTTTAGTTGTGAACGTATTCGTATTGTTGACTGGATACATATTTTCAACAATTCAAATAGACTAGAAAGTTGAAGAATGGACATTAAAAAAACGTTCAGAGCACACGTTAAAATTCGATTTCAAAATAAGGTATTTTCAGATGAACTATTCTTCGGGAAGTAAGAAAAGTAGGTTAAACATACGTAAATCATTAACGTATTCATATTGTTTACTAGATACGTATTTTAAACGATTCAAATTGATGAAAAATAGTGGAATTGTTATTAGATAACGTTTAAATAACATTTTCCATAAACGTATTCGTATTGTTAACAGGATACGTATTTTCAACGATTTAAATAGACTAGTAGTTGAAAAATTGACGTTAAAAAAACGTTCAGAACACACGTTAGCCGTCTTTTTCATAATAACGTTTTTTCAGATGAAATATTCTTATGGAAGTAAGAAAAGTACGTTGAACATACGTAAATCATTAACGTTTCCATATTGTTGAATTGATACGTATCTTAAACGATAAAAATTGATGAAAAATAGTGGAATTGTTATAAGATAACGTTTAGATAACGTTTTCCATAAACGTATTCGTATTGTTAACAGGTTACGTATTTTCAACAATTTAAATAGACTAGTAGTTGAAAAATGGACTTTAAAAAAACGTTCAGAACACACGTTAGCATTCTTTTTCATAATAACGTTTTTTCAGATGAACAATTCTTCTGGAAGTATGAAAAGTACGTTGAACATACGTAAATCATTAACGTATCCATATTGTTGACTGGATACGTATTTTAAACGATAAAAATTAATGAGAAATTGTGGATTTGTCATCAGATAACGTTTAAATAACATTTGCCATAAACGTATTCGTATTGTTGACTGGAGACGTATTTGAAACGTTTCTAATGAACTAGAAGTTGTGGAATCGTTACATAAGAACGTTAAAATAACATATTTCATAAACGTTATAATAATTTCGGGAGGAAACGTATAAGCACTCAATTTTATAACCGATTATTGTAAAATTACGTTTAATATATGTTATTGAAACGTATTTAATTAACGTTATAAATCATAACTGAAATGACAACGTTGAAAAATCAACTGATAACGTATTTTTCTACCAATCAACGTTAAAAAAACATTTATTCAACGTGTGTGTGCCCACTGGGTATGGGTACCAGGAAATTGTGGTGTTAAAGGAAATGAAAAAGCCGATGAGCTCGCAAAAAGTGCATCAAGGTTGGCTACTGCTGGACCTAAGCTTTTCTGGAGGTTTGAAAAAGACCAATAGACCAAGACCAAGAGGTCCAACAATGGAAGTTGGATAACAGAATAACCCTTTGGAAAAACACAACTGGACTTTTTACTCAGTCTAAGAAATTCGTGATGATTTCACCGACCTATACCAGTAAGTTTCTGAAGCTGTAAGGAGCAGAGCATCAGGTGATGGTAGGTCTGCTGACGAGGCACTGTTGGCACAAACATCATTTGTACCGTATGGGAATGTCCGCAGATGAGATTTGTAGACTCTGTGGATCAGAAGCAGAAAAGTGACCAGAGCTGGTTGGCCTAAGGAACATTCATATGAGGAAACAGGTCCTGGATACCCACAAGGTAACGGCCAAGCCTCCTAAGGAGTAAGGATGCTGTCGATTTTATCAACTCCATTGACGACCTGCTTGGGTTTCAATGAATAATTAGGATAGAGAACAAAAGATCTACACAATACGAGGATGTATTGATATCTAGTTAGCCCAGAACCTATGCATAAACAAAATATTGCGATACCATATCAACGAACAATAACTTATTATAAGTGTCAGTGTAGTGTTCGACGTCAAAAAAGTGAACCACAGTTACGCAATAAATTAAAAAAAAAGATGTCCACCGAAATTGTAAAATCGAAAAATTGGAGTATCGAGCCATCATCAAGGACCTGTATTTAAAAGGGTTAAGAGGTAAGCAGATTTACGAAGTTATGGTTGATACCCTTGCTGATCAAGGTCCTTCGTATGCGACCGTGAAAAATTGAACTGCAAGCTTCAAAAGAGGTAAAGATTCCATTGAAGATGATGACCGATCGGGAAGGCCAGTTTCTGTGTCAGTCCCCGAAAATATCGACGCAGTTCTTGACATGATTTTATCAGACCGACGAATTGGGCTAAAACGGATATCACTGAAGATTTCATACGAATGCGTTCATCATAATACTTCACGTTACTTTGGACATGAGAAAATTTTCTGCAAAATGGATCCCCAAATGTTTGAATGTTGACCAAAAGCGTGCAAGGGTAGAAGCATCGCGTTCGATCTGTGCTCGATTTGAAAACGATGTAGACTTCTTAAACCGAATTGTTACAATGGATGAGACTTGGGTACATTTCCACGATCCAAGAACAAAGCAACAATCGATGGAATGGCGACACTCTGGTTCTCCAAGACCTAAGAAGTTTCGTGTTCAAAAATCTGCTAGAAAATAAAATTCAGTTTTCGGGAATGTGGACTTTTATTGCTGCCAAAACCACAAAAAAGTTGCCGACGTTTCGAGGACTTTTGTTATCCTCTTTTTCAAGGCTGTAATGAATTTTCAATAAGTCTCAGGTACATAGACACAAGGACATATAATCAACATACCAATATTCTGTATTCCTAGACGCAGTCTAAATTCACAAAATAATAGAACATCTATATCATAAAACGAGTAAATTATCGGGAATGGCACGTGCAGGTCATCAAAACAATAAAACATCAACCTTACAAAACCTTTGGGTGTATTGCGCAGTGGTCCAAAACCACTGAACTCCCATTAACAAACACAGAAAAATACAAAAATATATAGAGTATGGGCAAGTTTTAAGTGAATTCTTTATAAACCTATATCCAAGTGATAATCCCTACTTCATGTTACATCTAATAAAAAGTCATATACTACACTAAGGTTTTTGACATCATCTCTGAAGTTTACCGAGTTGTTAAGTTTTATGTGTAACATTTCGCTGATGTTTCGTTCATAAGTAAACTTTTCCTTGTCAAGAACTATGGTATTGTCAAAATCAAACTGATGTTTTTCTTTTAGTGCATGGTTAGTAAGGCCCGTTTTGTCGATGTCATGTGCACTTCTTAGATCTGTTTTATGTTGTTTTATTCTTTCTTTCACATATTTCTTGGTCTGTCCTATATAACACTTTTCACGGTCGTGGCAAGGTATTTTATATACTACCTCTGTCTGTAACTCTCGAGGGGTTGGATCCTTAAGTTTTGTGAAAAACCTTTTTGTTGTCATTAACTAATAAGTTATAAAGTGCAAAACGGCAATTGTAGTCATTGAATATTTTTTGTATCTCATATGAAAGTTAAGGAATAGATGGAAATTTACAATATTTCATATTTTTACCCTCAGTGTCCAACTTAACATTAGGACCACTCTTACCAAAAACTGAATTTTATTTATTAATAACATGGATGAAAATCTTCAACCAGATCTGCTAGAAAAGTTCTTGCTTCAGTATTTCGGGATTGCCATGGAGTAATCATGATTGATTTTTTGGATAAGGGTAGAACAATAACTGGAGATTAGGGGGAGATCGTTACCCTTCGTACGCGGGGCACATTCATACAGTCAAAATAAAACTTGAACGAAACGACGTACGGCCTTGCTTTTGTATGTGTGCTTGAGTGGAGGTACCAACTTTACGTCAACGTACTATCGCGCCATTCGCACTGGTGAGAGCGAAGTTTCAGGCACGAACGTGTTTTCGCGCTCGCTAAGTAATTTTTTGATCAATGTTTTTGTCAATTGTTACCGTAGATAAGATAGGTTCTCGTGTAGAGAATTCTATCAGTAACTAGCAAAATATACTTAAGATACGTTTTCAATAATAAATTTATGACGTTTTCCTATCAATATTGAAAGAGGATATATTTTGCTGTTATTTGGTAAGTGGGGTACTTTCGTACAGAACTAGATGGGGCACATTTGGACGCATAAGTATGTGCCCCAACTAGGAACGATTTAGTGTTTTAGTGTACTAATTGCTAATTTTTGCATTAACTTCTTGCTTGGAGGTTGCGCCGTTTCGCGAGAACAAACTATTAATTCACCATTGATAACTTATGATGAACTACAAAGGTTTAATTTAGATCCTTTGAATAATTCACCAATCCATCAAATAATAGTAGCTCCTTTGAAGACAGTTTTGACACTAGAGGCAATTCGACCCTATCCGACTGTTGTGAGAAGTAATAAAACAAACAAAGGACGACGGCCAGGAAAATCATGTATTTATACTGACTGTATGTAGGTGCCCCGTTGTTGGGGTAGGTTCGTACATATTCCAGATTTAGTTTTAAATCATAATTATGGTTGAAACATCAGATGAAATCATCTGTAATTTCTTTATATGAATCTCAGATAGTTAGACTATACATTCAAGCTGTCAGGTAATTGATTAATGAAAAAACAAAAAATAAAAAAAATAAAATGTTGAAACCGTACGAAGGGTCCCCACCTTCCCCTACTATTCGACATTACTGACCACTCTACGGGAAAAAAATTAAAGAGAAAAGACGCGGAAAGCTATCCAAAGGTATTTTGTTTTTACAGGACAACGCCCCAGTACACAAATCTCAAGTTGCCATGCAAAAAATTCGTGATTTAGGGTTAGAATTAGTAGAAAACCTCCCTCATTCACCAGATTTGGCTCCGTCCGACTATCATCTTTTTCTTCAACTGAAAGAAAGTTTAAAAGGTCGTAAATTTTCTTCCAACAAGGAGGTAATAAAAGCTGTGGAGGACTGGTTTGCAGAGCAAGAAGAAACATTTTTTTTTGAAAGTCTAGAGACGTTGCAGGTTCGCTGTAATAAATGTATTCAATTAAGAGGAGAATATGTGGAGGAAAAAAATATTTTGACATTGAAATTTTATTTGGTTCTATAGTAGGTTAAGAATTTTTCAATATACCCCCGTACCCACAACAATTCAAAAATATGCCAGAAATGGTGCACGCCAGTTTCTAGGCTTCTTCAACCATAGAAGGCTTAAGACGAAGTGGAACTCCCCCACAACAGAAGTGCTTATCACAGAAGCCCAACTGCAAATTATCCCGAAGACAATAAACCATTCTGCATCGTTGTTTGTCGAGCTACAAGTGGCAACACCTCAGATCATTCCCTTTTCGTCGTTTCTCCGTAACCGTTTTCGAGTTCTCGCGTAAATTGCTCAATAGGTGACCGACCCGATAATTGGCTGAGATAAATTAGACATCTTGGCATATTAGCCGCCATATGAGGTTATTTATATTGTCTTAAGTTGGCAGTATTGTTGTTATTATTTCCTGAAAGGGCCGTGTGGGAGGACGTTGTAAATGCCCTCGTATTTTGCAATCGCAATCAAGATTGTGACTGAACGTTTACGAATGGACGGCCGGGATAATGAAATATGAACTACGATAGGCTAATTGTTTCGGATTTTTGCGGAAATCGGGGTTCGGTTGGTTTAGACGGATTTGGCTTCGTCGCGGGGTTGCCAGGTCAGGATTCCCTTCAGAATATGCATATTTTTGTGGACATTCAAATCAACTGATTATTGTTGCTGCAGATCCATCAGGATATTTATATTTATTTGTTTCTCATTTGTAAACGTCAGTTTCCAAAAACACAATATTAATCAAGAAAGTTCATTTTATCAAGTCACTAACTTGTAAAACTGATGACAGTTAACTTGCAAAACTTTTACAAGTTAGTAGTATTATTTACATTAGAAAATTTTGTTTTATCGTCATATATGTTGAAAATCATGGTACAATTGTTATTTCCAGTAACACAGATTTTTTATGATGAAAGAGTTGATACTGATGATGATGAACCATCTGATGACTCAGAAACTGCTGAACTCGAGGACTGCAGAACATTTGTACTCTCCTTACTACCAAATAATTTGCTAGACATTTCGAGTTTTCTGTTGACCGAATCATCGACATAACTCATCCCAATTTCGGTGCTCTTCCACCCTCCTGCACGCTTTAGTGCTAAAATATCTCCGCCCGAATCCGCAACCATAGTGGCTCCAGTTCTGCGAAAAGAGTGGCCGGTGTATAACTCTGGGTCTTTTAAACCTAAATATTTCGCTATTTGCTTTGGGACACCACCAATAGTGTGCTGGCCAGCATTAAGGGAAATTCACTTTCCATGTCGGAATGTCAAAAAAAATCTTAGGCTTTCTGTTCCAGGAGGCCGAAGATTTACATATTTTCTGTATAACATGCAGGGCTCGAAGCTGCAGCCATCATCGGTTATGGTGTATCTTCTTATTGTTAAATTTTTTGTTTGCCGCAATGTCACAATAACGTATTTTCCCATATCTTCTACAACATTCATGTTCAAGGAGAGAATTTCGTCACATCGACAACATCCAAAAATCCCAAATATTGTTACAATTTTCGCCAGCAACCACTGGTCATCAGGAGCATGTAAAAGAAATTGTTCAGCCTTTTTTGGCGTATAACGCTAATTTTTTTCGTTTCAGAAACGCTATTACCTTTTGAAATCTGCAAATGACAACTAAACGTCATATTTTTCAATAAATTTTTTAAGGAAAACAAACCTGCGAACAGAGGCATTTTCTTTCATTTCCAAGCAGCTTTTCAGCATAGACCATTTTGCCCATACAGTATTAGGGCTGAATTTAGCTGATAGTTGATTCAAGTAGACCAACAAAACATCCTCAGTTACCCCAATCACACTATTTTTGTTTTGCCACTTTTTGAAGTCGTCGTATTCTCGCTCGTACCTTGAAGCTGATTTTGCAGGTAATAAACTTGAAGCTACACTGCTGGCTGCCTCAATAATTTCTTTTGGTACATTCATTTTCGCTTTCGCCAAAACAAATGTAAAGAAAAATAAACAGACATGTTCATGGCAACGCTTCCATAGCTTACGACATTTGCGACAAATTATTGAGATTTTTTTGGAATTTATCTAACCTTTTTACGAATGAGAAACAAATAAAATATAAAACAATACACGCAAGGTAACGGGTTTTACTGGCTCAAGAAGGTAACTGAATCGCCTGCGGCTCGTCAGTTATATCCTCCATTCACCAGTAAAAACCCTCTTACCTTGCTAGTAATGTTATATACTATATCGTGTTCAATTGATCTTGTATTCATAATATCGGGTGTTTTTTTAGTCTGATAAAACATTAAATTGAAATGAAATGAAGATTGAAGCCTATATTTTTTTCCATTTCAAAGATAATTTTATGACATTTACGTTTTGAAAATAATTTCCAGCAAAATGCCACCACGACTAGCTCTGAGGAACAGCATTCGACTAGACCAATTTTGAACCACTTTTTGAGTATTTCGGGCCTTATTTCAGCAATAACACTGGTTATTTTGGCTCCTTGTTTATCAGCATAAACCAATGACCTGACATAACCCCGAATAAAATAATCCATTGGAGTTATGTCGCATGATCTTGAAGGCCAATTAATTGGACCTTTTCTCGAAATAATGTTATTGCCAAATCTTTCTTTCAATGAATCAATTAATACGGTAGAAGCATGCGTTGTAGCACTATCTTGTTGACACCAAAACACTTCTGGGTCGATACCATACAAATTTGGAAACATATAATGAGTGATCATCGATCTGTAACGACCACCATTCACTGTGCCATCAGCTCCAGCATCGTTTTTAAAGACATATGGACCGATGATGCCTCCAGCGTGTAAAGCACACCATGCAGTGCATTCTTCTGGATGCAATGAAATCTGCAGAACTTCTTGAGGATTGTATTCACTCCATATACGGCAATTTTGCTTGTTTACGTAGCCGTTCAACCAGAAATGAGCTTCATCACTCAACACAATTTTTCGATAAAAAGGTGGATCAACGTGAAGCTGTTCTAGGGCCCAATCAGCAAACAAACGACGCTTATTATGATCAGGTGGCTTCAGCTCTTGAACCAGTTGGATCTTGTATGGCTGTAGACCAAGATCTTTACGCAAAATTTTCCATGTGGTGGATGCACAGAGTCCAACTTGTTGTGAACGTCGACGAATAGATAAATCTGGATCTTCATTAACACTATCATTTACAACAACAGCGATATTTTCTTATGTACGTACAGTTCTTTGTCTTGTTGTTGTTGCATCGAGTAGAGAAAATGTTGTCCGAAATCTATCGATAGTTCGACGAATAAGCTGCTCTGATGGACGATTATGTAAACCATAAATTTCACAAAGTGCTCTATAAGTTAGGCGAATTGAACACTGATTTTGAAAATAAATTTCAACAATTTGTAAACGTTGTTGCGGCGTGAGTCTTTCCATGATAATTTGTCAATGCTTCCTGAAGAGAAATATCGAAACAACATGGCTTCTACCTTCTGTAAAATCACAGTTATCCCGATCGAAAATTCTGTCAACAGCCGATACCTTCTAGAATCTAGATAATCATGAAGGTCATAGATTCAATCATGCTCTTATATTTGATGAACTCAAAGCTTAAATATGAATCCTGGTATTTGACAGTTTTCCTTCATAGGTGCATTACGAGTCTTGTAATATTATTCTGTATTGCTATGGAAGATTTGTCTTCTTTCGTATTTCCCCATTCGAACCGTCATAGATTGGGGCAAATAGAGCTCTCTGTTCATGTTCATCTGTCAACAGACTTTATGTCTCAACTGTCGAAAATTCTTGTCATCGCCATCATGGCTACCATAAGCTGTCAAAGACGATAAGACCGCAGAATGAGCTTATAGAGCTTCATTTTGTTCTTTTACATCAGATTTTTTCATGTCTCGAGGATGCTTCTAGGATAGATGCACGATAAGGCCTCTATTCTTGATGCCGGGACCGATAGCTTCACTCGACCGATAAATAATCGAAGAAAGATCAAGATCGGCTAGGAAGTATTCAATTTCTCGTGGCATTTATAATGCCGTGCGATTTCACCATCAGAATCCTATTCCGTACCGGTAAATCGAAAACAAGCAATAATGTAGCAGTGTAAATTATTATAAGGTAATTTTATGTAATATAAAGGTACCTATAGGTTATCTCGGACATTATATCTAAATGTACGACTCCGATCCCCTGGTTGCGTTGTTACAGCGCTGAAAACTTTCGTTTTATTCCGTGTTATTGTCGCCGATCCTTATCCGCTTGTACTTCTATTATTCCTTTGTGGTACCAGCATAATTTGCCGAGAAGAAAATACGGGAAATTTTCCAACATCGCTCCAAAAAATCATCATGTGACATTGAGCACAAACAATCGTCCTTGATGTTATTACAGAAATATTGAAAATCTTTTTTGGCAATGATTCGCTGGCATTCTATACAGGGTGAGACTTTTACTCGTACATATATTTTAACTGTAGATTCCTCCCATCAAACGAAGTACTTTTTTCCTATATCATTTTCCAAAATTCGGTTTCGTTCGAAAGATACAGGGTGTCGAAAATCCATGAAAAAACTCTTTTCTGTTTATATCTTCGAAACCGATATTTCGAATGAACTGAATTTTGATTGACATTCATGGCGCACATTCCTCAATCAAAACTTATTCAATATTTCGCCTGTCATAAAAATTACAGCGTAGCCGACTCATAAATTCATGCAAAAATACTATAAAACCACCTGAAAATGATAAACGGTTCATATTTTCGAAGGCATCAATCATTTTAGAAAATAAAAGTATTCTTATGTTTTTTCAATAAAACGCGTCGTTTTCGAGTTATTCCTAATTGTTAGCGATGAAATTTGGGAAAAAATATCATTAATTTCGAGAGTAATCTGGATGCTGCCCTGGATGAAATATCATCAAATATTATTTCTTCTCTGGTCTCTTAAAAAGTTAACAATGTTTTCAGAATGTTTATCAACTTTGTCAAGACTAGAATCCCTATGATGGAAAAACGTTTAATGTATATGTGATAATAAATTCCCACAAATGTGGGAGATTAAATTGAATTCTACGAAGCATGAAATTATGCATTTTATACCCACAGTTTCTATTTAAAATTTAGTGATACCGGTCCATATTAAAAATAAATGTCGATGATATTCAAAATTCGAATATTAATGATGATGTCGATACAAACCACTTATTCAATTGAAATTAATGGAAAATAAAATGATACATAACTACTTAGCCCTTAATAATCTGTGTCGCGATGTCGACACTACACGGTTATTATTATATCGATTCACTGAATGTCTTCACATAATCATCACCTGTTTGCATTATTCTCTGTAAATGAATAGATAAATCTAAGTCCATGGCGCAAGTTATCGCTATAGGCAAGCGTCGTTCATGGGACCACAGACTGGTCTGTGATGGGACTAACGCTGCAGACGAAGAACAACGGTTTGTCTTGCGTGCCGTCTAGCGCACCGTTATAGGCGACTGAAATTAAGATCGTAGCGCTATATCGGCGAGAATCAGACCTACTCGTTGTGCATTTCCAAAGAGCAACGCCTAGACGCCATCAGCGAAAAGTGAACAACCGTTGCGATAGTTCATCCGTTACGAAAGGGGACGTATTGCTACCTTGGTTTCGCCTATACCATTGTTTGAAGAGAAAATCAGCAATCTGGCATCGTCTTCTCTAAAGTTCTGTGAAATATCACAGAAGATGGGTTGGGTTAGGTCATTGACCTTGAATCCTATGGCCTAGGTTAATGGAGTTTAGTGAGAAAACAATTTTTTATGTGATAGTTTTGGGATATCGAGGAAAATATGAACAAATTATGTGTTCACAAACTAATCTTCAGGAAAATCGAAGAAGGAACTTATTTTGGTGGGAGAAATAAGGCTTTTCAATTGCAGAAATAATCGGACAAAACTAAGTGTTTTTGAAAGAAAATATCGTGTTTGTAACAAATATATTCGAATAAGGTTAGTGCTTGAGTATTTCCTAAATGTATCACGACAGAACGTCAAATAATCGCCTCAATTTCAATCGAAAAATATGAACTTTGAGGTGTTTGCAGAGAATCGTATCAGGCACGTATTTTGCCCAATTTTTTTTCAAATGGCTATATCTCTTTAACAGAGCGGAATTCGAAAAAATCTATATATATAAAAGAAAGATGTTGGTTACACCATTCATAACTCGAGATCAGATGGACTGTTTGTTATGAAACTTCATATATGGATTCGTCTACGGTCTGGTTATTATAAAATACAATGAAACTTTGAAAAAATCGATGAAAATTTTACTTATACAGGAAATGCTTTTCCTCCTTTTGAGTAAGGCCATTAGATGTCGCTACAGTTACAGTTACGCTCCGCTTATTCGTTTTATTCATTCGATATTCTCCGCGTTAGATGGTGATATAAACAAATAGTGTGTACAGTGACTATATTCCCTCTACATATAGTCACTGTAATAGTGTGTAATTTGAGTTGCCTACAACTCTGCGCTGTTGGGCAAAACCAAAATGTCTTAGCGTAGGAGTACAGATGTCTAAAATGATTAGATTTCATTGAGATATGAGAAAAGTTTCGTTTCTTCCACTTCAGATGGCGCTATTCACACATTATGACTGATGATTATTAGTTATTTGTATAGTTTTATTTTTCCAAATATCGTAATCGTGAGGGTTCTATATTTGACATTATCACAATTAAATGGCGATGAATTTGTTGAGGCTTTCGCGGCCATCCATTGATGTCATCTGTTTTTTTTTTCGAGCATTTCGGTCGTCGTGGTTTGAAATGGTCGAAAAAATAACATATGACATCAATAAATGTGTAATTTACATAGGGCTTATAGCAGGCCCGCCGTAAGCGGGCGTGCAAGGCGTGCCCGGCACAAGGGCGGCACGTCCAGGGGGGCGGCAAATCCAGTGAAATTGAAATTTTTTTTGAAGGGGACAAACAACGTGGTAAGCGGGGGGGGAAGAAAAAAGGGGGGGAAGAAAAAAAAGGGGGGGGCGGTTGTCCAACTCCAACTGCTTTAAAATTTTGCCTAATGTCATAGAAACATAGAAATTTTGCCATATGCGATCGAAACTTTGCCAACTGCTTTGAAATTTCTCCAACTCCGTTCAACATTGGGGGCGGCAAGGTTTCCCCATCCCCCTTAGAGAGACTTTTTCTCTGAAGGATCGGGAGGACAGGCGGCCAACATCGATAATTTCCGTATATCCACGGAATTCAGTGAATTCACTGCAGTGTTTCTTTCAGGTATATTTTCGGGAGGGGCACTGCCGCCCCCCGAAGTTCCGCAGGTGCCCCCCCCCCGGCGAAATACTGAGAGCGCCTAGATCCTTTTATGGCGTAAAACTTCAAGATCGAAAAATTCACATAATCCGATAAATTGCCCTCCCGGAACTTCGAATTGCGCCCCCGGGAAAAATTTTCTGAAAGAAACATCGATTCAGAAAGATCCTACGGCATCTCTGATTTTGTTGAATATTCTACGAGAAAAATTTGCAGATGTTCTTTTTCCCAATATTACAACCAGGTAGTAGTAGTAGTAGTTGAATATTTTCAGTGTCGCCGTATCGTTTATGCCAATTATTGCATGTCATAAAAAACCATCTGTTACCAAATTGCGCCCTTTCTACTAGCCGAGTTTAGGTAGGTACGTGATTTTGAAGAGAGAATAACGAAAATAAAGATAAAAACAGAATGAGGGTCTTTGTCGGAATATACACCCCCTAGGATCAGTTGCATTTTGCATTCGAAATTGAAACTGGTCTCTTGTCTATGATTCGATTCGAACAGTTCCGTGGTGTATGAACAGTAACGATCAAAAATTAAATTCCAATTATTTTGTTAATAGTTCTTCTGAGTTGGATCAATAAATAATTATTGATATTTGAACTACTAACATTGCCGGTTTCAGTTGCATCTGGAGAAAGATCTTTTTCAAAATTAAAATTTATCAAGAATTATGTAAGATCCACTATGCTCCAACACAGATTAAGTAATTTGGCTATAATTTCAATTGAACACCAAATTTTGGATAGATTGGATAAAAGCGAGAAGAGTGAAATTTTTAAGATAAATATTTTTGTGTATCTATATGATTTTTCAATTTTATAAATAGAAATAACAATAATATAATATATATATAACAATAATTCAATAGGTTTTTTTATTTTTTTCCCACCATAATGAGGGAACCCTTTCTAGAGAAGACTCAGCATATTTTGCGCAGGGGAGTATTTACGGGGGGGGGGCTTGGTACTGGGGGCAATTGACCGCCCCCCAGGAAAGAGTTTTTCACACTAAATCTCTCTGGATACGCCCCTGATGTAGCGCCCTATCGGGGGCGGCATAACAGTATTTGCACGCGGGCGCTCAGACAGCTAGCGGCGGGCCTGGCTTATAGTACCATGAGAGGCTATTAACAGATCCAGAAGCGGGTGAATATCACAGTGAATTTTTATCGAAATGTCAAGTAAATCGGATTTTGGCGATGAGTTCCAATCGTGAGATGTCCATTCTCATCGTATCTCATAATTTTTAAAATGTTTTTGAATTTGTGTTTGGGTAATAAATATATTTGCGGAAATAATTGAATCCAAAATTGCCATTATTAGTGATTGACATATTAATATGACATATTATTTTTGTGTATCTGTTCTGTGTGATAGATCTTATCCATGGAAACATTTGACAGTTCAAAAATCAGAGAACCAAGCCGTTGATCTCCGATCACCGATGATTATGATTTGTGAAATCCACCGCAAGTATCATTTAGGCGGAACAAAGTTCGCCGAGCCAGCTAGTGGAATATGAAAAAAACGTTTCTTTTGGCCTCAAGAATCTACAGTTAAAATATATGTACAAGTCAGAGATTCACCATGTATGGTAGTGTTTGAGCCATCTCGACAAAATTTTGCAGGGAGCTTGTCATTCTTCGCCGAAATGTATTTTTTTTACTTCCTAATACATAAAAAGAGATTTGACCCTTACAGAAAACATTCGAACTTATCAGACCCTCTGACACGGTTGCCAAATTTATTGGCCGAAGGAATAAAGACTGCTGTTTTTATGAAAGTTCAAAAACGTCTTCAACGTCGAAATGTGGCCACTGGAAGATCTCCAAAGGGCAATTTTAATCATACAGAAACAGAGTTCTCGGTTATGGTCAATCGCAAACCGACACACTATAAACGTACGGAATTCCGCCTTTTCATCGATTTCAACAAACGACCAATTAAATAACCACCTTCACGATCAATTGAATTAATCGAACTCCTGTGAACTCAACTATAACGATCGGAAATAAAATTAAATTCCGATTCCGTTGCAACATTGTGAATCTAATTTTCGTTCGCTACATCATTTCCTCGGAGATAACAGCATTTTTCATCTGAGGATAATTAAATTCTCGCAGCATTTATCGAGGAATAAATCGTGAAACTTACGAAAGAGTCGGTGGAATAATATTCAAGTAGTTAGCTGGCGTGGGCGTGTGGGTCAAAAGTTAGTTGCTAGTCGAGTATTTTTACGAAAGCGCCCGTTTATTTACGACCAGGTTCAACTCGTATTCAAAAACGCAATTCATTAGGTACAAATTGTTGCTTTCCGTTCGTTCTCCTTGGGTTTTTCGGTGGAATCTGAAGCTGACTGGAGTTTTAATTAAGACTTCGATTACCGCTATCGAAGAATTAGATTTAAGTCGATATTAGGAGTTTGGGAATAGGGATACATTTTTCTCCTCAAGAAAAAATTACTAGAGGAGTCTTGGTAGTGCTACCAGGAGAAATTATTAATGTAAATAAAAAAAAATTTCTTCATTAAAATCACAAACTGAAAATTCCTTACTATGTCTGTGAGCAATCGACAGTGATGAAATTCTGGTGCAATATAGAGCATTGATTCCTCTTCAGAAAAAAAAAATACTAGAGGGATTTGACGTGTTGGTAGCAGAAGAGAAAGTATTATACATACAGGTTCGGAAATATGAGTTGGAAACATAGCCATTTCAGCGTTAAACGAGTGGATGAATATTCTCTAGTAGACCAGTAAAATAATCAAAACCATAGAAGACTGAAGAATGGGGACTACGAGCTCTCTCGAGCCCCGATGCAGTTCCTGTGCTATTGTGTAGGGTCAGTCATTTATTAGTTGTCGTATCGCGTCGAGGGTTTGGATGATTTTACTGGTCTACTTGACAATATTTATCCACACGTTTACCGATGAATTGGATATGTTTCCAAGTTAAATTTATGAATCTGTATGTACCTAGAAAAAAATAAATCTGTTTTCTAAAGCTGGGGTCGTTTCCAACATCAAGATTTATCAAGAGCTATATCCGCCCTCGAGATTTATTATACGAGATGATATCTAGTTAGCCTAGACCAGTTCAATGCATAAACAAAATATTGCGATACCATATCAACGAACAATAACTCATTAGAAGTGTCAGTGTAGAGTGCGACGTCAAAAAAGTAAACCAGAGTTACGCAATAAATTAAAAAAAAGATTTCCACCGAAATTGCAAAAATCGAACAATTGGAGTATCGATCCATCATCATGTACCTGTATTTAAAAGGGTTAAGAGGTGAGCAGATTTACGAAGATATGCTTAATACCCTTGGTGATCAATCAGATCAATGTCCTTCGTATGCGACCGTGAAAAAATGGACTGCAAGCTTTAAAAGAGGTAAATTTTCCATTGAAGATGATGACCGATCGGGAAGGCCCCTTTTCTGTGTCAGTCCCCCAAAATATCGATGAAGTTCAGGACATGATTTTATCAGACCGTCGAATTGGACTAAAACGGACATCTGAAGCACTGAAGATTTCATACGAACGCGTTCATCATATAGTTTTGACATGAGAAAAATTTCTGCAAAATGGATCCCCAAATGTTTGAATGTTGACCAAAAGCGTGCAAGGGTAAAAGCATCGCGTTCGATCTGTGCTCGATTTGAAAACGATATAGACTTCTTAAACCGAATTGTTTCTATGGATGAGACTTGGGTACATTTCTACGATCCAGAAACAAAGCAACAATCGATGGAATGGCGACACTCTGGTTCTCCAAGACCTAAGAATTTTCGTGTTCAAAAATCTAGTGGAAAAGTTCTTGCTTCAGATTTTTGGGATTGCCATGGAGTAATCATGATTGATTTTTTGGATAAGGGTAGAACAATAACTGAAGATTACTATTCGACATTACTGGCCACTCTACGGAAAAAATTATAGAGAAAAGACGCGGAAAGCTACCAAAAGTATTTTGTTTTTACAGGACAACGCCCCAATACACAACGCTCATGTTGCCATGCAAAAAATTCTTGATTTAGGGTTAGAATTACTAGAACACCCCCCTTATTCACCAGATTTGGCTCCGTCCGACTATCATCTCTTTCCTCAACGAGGAGGTGATAAAAGCTGTGGAGGACTGGTTTGCAGAGCAAGAAGAAACATTTTTTTAAGGTCTAGAGACGTTGCAGGTTCGCTGTAATAAATGTATTCGATTAAGAGGAGAATATGTTGAGTAATAAAATATTTTGACCCTGAAATCTTGTTTGGTTCCATAGTAGGCTAAGAATTTTTCAATATATCCTCGTACTAGGATCAATATGGAGGTAATTGAAATATATACACAAAAACAATATGAACGTGATACACCAAACCTCCATTATTCATAGTGCGTGGTTGTCAGCGATATGCATTGCTGCTAAACTGATAAATTGGCCATCAAGGAGTTGAAGAAGGTTGCTCTCGTTCAGGTAGGGCGCTCAAAAAATGTATTCAAATTCAATCCATTATGATAAAAACTAAAAATAATACTAAATACCTTACAAGTCTGCGTGTGATGTGCTCTGATGATAATGGCCATACCTGAAAAAAAAAAGCTTGTGAGATCTCTGAAATCATAGGAACACGTTGAGAGGCTTTTCAACAATAACTCAATTGGGTTTTTCGAGCCCCAGATGCGATTATTTTGCTTGTTGGCGAAGCCACCAAGGTGAAAATGAGCCTCATCACTGAAGATGATTTTTCGATGGAATTCCGGATCATTTTCATGCATTCCTAGGACCCAATCAGCAAATACACGACGTTGTTGATGGCTTAAGTTATTATGTTAACTGAACTTTATAAGCTTCAAGACCAGTGAGAAAAATACACATGGCATTTCAATGATTTATTTGAAATAAATGACTTTTACATTATAAAATACTCATACTTAAAATAAAAACCGTTATAAGAAGATTTTAAAATCAAATTCTCCGTTTTTTTTTTCGCCATTTGGTCCGAAATTTCCTCAACAGTTATATTTATATCTTGATTGGTATAAAGAACCGCTAAACTATAGTCTCTTCTCCTCCATGGTGTTACGAAGATAATTCTTCAAATACTTCAAATTTGAAAATGACCTCTCAGCTGATGCGGTTGAAATAGGCAAAGTTAAGAAAATTTGTAAAATCCTCTTTTTATTTGGAAATATATTAGCATCACATTCAGAATACCTTTGAAGATCATCTCTCAAATTCTTGTTGGCATTAATTTTATACCACATCTGAAGTTCTGCTTTTAATGATATGTGGCAGCAAAACTCCTCGATAAACACATCTTTATAGAGGCTGTGGAGTTCCAAAAGAGACTTCAACTGGCTATCGAAGTCTTGATCGTTATCAGGAAATAGGCATTCAAAATTCGTTATGATCTGTTTATGTTTTGAAAACCGATTCTGGAGATTTGTTATGATGCCATCCAAAAACGGAATAAAAATCGTTATTCTGTAATACTCTGAAGCAGAATCTGTTTTTATTACCAATCTTTTGCAATCTTCAGCTATTTTAAATGGAAAATTGAAGATGTGCTTAAATTCAACTGTATCTACTGATACTGATATACAGGTAGAGTTTGCATGAAGAAAAATCTCGGGGGGGGGCGCCCCTGCTCAAGACCCAAATCTTTATACAAAATACGGTGTAATAACATTCGCAGAATGCCTATAATTGCAAAGAACGACGAGAAATAGATAAGCCTGGGTTTTCTTCAACACTTTCGGCTACATCAGCGTTTTTGAGCGACGTGCACGGGTTTTATTCTTCATTCTTGTCGACGTCCCAAAAATGTTCGAGTCTTATGAACCATCTCTGCCAAATTTTCACCATTTTCTTAGTAAATTTTAATAACTTCAATGCGTTTTTGAAACGTGTATCGTTCCATTTTCATTAATGGTGTAGTTTCTACTTGTGATATGTCAAAAAATGACAGCTTCAAGAATGACATCTACCAAAATAGCGGGCTATTCGACATATCACCTCTTATTGGAGAACCCTTCATGATTTCTCAAAATTCTTTGCATTCCGGTTTCGGATAGCCCATCAATGTCGACGACCACCCACAAATTCGCGCTCAAAACTCGTAAATTCCTCGCCACGGCGACAAATCAAAATCGATTACGAAATCGATATAAATAAAATCGGGGACTCTCGGAACGATAATCCAGTGAAAATAATCGTTCTGTTACAGCGATTCATTTTCGAACCAGGTGTCCTTACCGTTAGTCTTCATTATGTCCTCTGGGTGTCTGTGATAATTATGCAAATCACACGGTAAGTTATTAGAGGATTTGTCCGGGAGATTTGTGGCAGGAATTTGCCTCTTCCTAAAACGGACATACATTAACAGATTTATAAGCGAAGGTCCTGCGGCCTTGTTGGAGGCTTCGCTTGAGAGTGTCTCTGGAGTGTTAACCTTTGCAGGGGCATTCGATGGAGGATGAAGAGATGATTTCTAAGCAATTGGGTACTTGACATTCAGCCTCAACTTCATGCACACAATAGATTCTACGACAGAATTTTCTTTTTTTTTTAAGTTCTTGAGTTTAAATAGTTATTTTTGTATCTAGTGCGCGAAATGCTACTTTGGTGATCGAGAACTGATTTTCTTTAACGAGGCGCAGCCGAGTTAAAAAAAAATAGTCGAGATCACCAAAGTATTTCGCGCATGAGATGCAAACAAAATTTTTTCTACAAACGTTCGAGCACTGGCTGCACTATAAATCTTAACATTGTAAATAATAAATAGAACTAAGTAGTGTTCAATTTTCTCACAATTTGAAAGTCTTAATTATTGTTATACATTAATAAATAAATGATATCTTGGATTTTTGCTTGATTGAGGAACATAAAGGTTAAAATATCAAAATCCCATATAGTTTACATGCAGTGTGCGAAGTAAGTATTTCGCACACTACTTCGCGCACGGTGTCATGGTAACGAAGGAAAATGAAAAAAAGGGCCACTTCGCATATTGTTGTCTATGCGCGAACCTTGTCATTTTTTGACCTTTGTAGAAAATAGTTATTCTTTACAATAGTATAATTGCGTCTTTCTGCTTTTTTTGTTGTACTTTTCTGTTGGATTTTGTTTGTTTGCGATTTTGTTTGTCCCTATGTTTTTCGAGTTTGTTTCGATTTTTCAACGGTTTTTACTTTTTTTCTTGATTTAGTGATTTGTTTGCCAGTTCACTCATTCATTCAATTGCTTGTCTGTTGGTGCATTGTAAGAATTTGAGAAATGCTCTAATGGTGTTTCGCCCAATATTAAACAAATTTTTAGACCCTTAACATCATTTTGATCTTAGTTTCTTTCCTCATCCTAACATAATTGATAGTGTTGTGGAAGGAATAAATTTAGAGAGTCAGATAAATGATGCGAGCATTCGCTTATAAATGTGTTTCACAACAACGCTAGCGGAAGCTCAATCGATTCAGAATTTTCATAACTTTTTAAGCCTTTTTGTTAGTTTTTGTTTGGTTTTGTTACTTTGTGGTCTTTGAGAAGAAGACTATACAGGGTGAGTCTTTGACTTGTACATATATTTTAACTGAAGATTCTTGAGGCCAAAATAAACCTTTTTTCATTTTCAATTTTTGCGAATTCGGCTCTGTTAAAAAGATATAGCTCCATTTGAAAAAAAACATTGGGCTAAATACGTCCCTGAAATGATACTGTGGAATTGATTCAAAGTTTATATTTCTCGATAGAAATTGAGTTTATACATTTAGGCCTAATTTAGGGAATACTCAAGTAGTCAAGTACTAACCTTATTGGAATAAAAATGTTGCAAACACGATAGTTTCAACAAAAACAGTTAGTTTCATCGGATTACATCTGCAACTAAAAAGCCACATTTAAACCAACAAAATAAGTTCCTTCTTCGATTTTTCTGCAGATTAGTTTGTAAACACTGATAACTTGTTCATATTTTCCTCGAAATTCCCAAACAATATCATGAAGAGAGACTTTTCATTCAGATTTATTATTCAACAACCTAACCTAATCTAATTTGTATCGATTCTGTGAATTTTTGCACAGAAATTTCAAGAAGATGTTGTCAGCTTGCTGATATTTTCATTGAGGTTGAGGATTTTATACGAAACATAGTATAAATCACGATACCGTGGTATAAATATCTATGAATTCTGCCGTTTCCATCATAAATCGACTTTGCCGCCAAATTTTACCACTCATGCGTAGATCGAAAACCGAAGTATGGTTATCTGAAGGCCAACGTTAAACAATAACAAACCAGAGTCTCTGAACAAACTGTAAACATTATGTGAAGTTCTGAAGTATCTGAATACATTCAGTGACTTATTGTTCTAATGTGATTATTATGTGAAGTGAATTAATATAATTTCAACCGTGTCGAGTTTATAAAATTCCAAGAGGATGTTGTTTAGATAGAAACATCGCCACAGATTATCAGGTATCGTATTATTTTTCATTAATTTCAATTTAATAAGTAATTTGTATCGAGATTCATCATTCATATCCGAATTTTGTATTCCATCGACATTCAACTTCAATATGGACCGGTAAATATGAATTTTCAATAGAAACTGTGCGTATTAAATCCTCCCTGGTGTTCAATTTTATCTCCCACATTAGTGGGATTTTATTATTAAAATATCTCGACAAAGTTGATAAATATTGTGACAACATTGTAAACTCGTTTAAAGACCAGAGGAGGAATAATATTCGATGATATTTAATTCAGAGACGCATTCAGATTATTCTTGAAATTAATGATTTTTTCGTCAAATTTCTCCGGTTAAAATTGGAAATAACTCGAAAACGACGAGTTTTATTAAAAAAAATAGGAATACTTTAGTTTCTTAAATGATTGATTCTTTCCAAAATATGAACCGTTTATCTTTTCAAAGTGGTTTTATGGTGTTTTAGCGTGTATCGATGAGTCGACTACCCTGTAACGTTTATACTAGTAAAGATATTGAAAAGGTTTTGATTGAGGAATATGCACCATGAATAGAGTAAAAACTCAACCAAAATTCAGTTCATTCGAAATAACGGTTCCGAAGATATAAACAGAAAAGTGTTTTTTTCATGGATTTTCGACACCCTGTATCTCCCAAACCAAACCGAATTTTGAAAAATGGTATAGGAAAAAAGTGTTTCGTTTGATGAGTGAAATCTACAGTTAAAATATATGTACAAGTCAAAAACTCACCCTGTATACAAATTCAGAATCTGTTTATTACCTTTGATGTACCTGTAATCCATTCACTTTTATAATGTATCCCAGTTGGTCATGATCTAGGTTAATCAAGTTTTTTTACTTAAAACTGAAGCAGGTTGGTAGGTACTCGTTGAATGTCAAATGATTCTCAGAGATGTTGCCAATGATAATTTCTATTTACTCTTTTTTAACTTTGTAAATGGAGTTACATATTTCTTTTGAGGTTTATCTGTGACACAGGTTTCGTAGTACTACTACATTTTCATACAGTAGTATTTCAAGTTGTGCAACAAGATATTTTAATTTCTTCTGTAGGCTTATTTCTTGACAATTCTGAAAAGTGGGAATTCCACTGTTCGTTTATAAGTTTTTCTGTCGGGTTAATCGAGTAATTTTATTCTTTTTTCGAATGAACTATCACAAAGTAACGAACTATTCTGTCCATTATTTTCCAGTAAAATGTCAACACTCGATTCATGAGTTCCGTACAAGAAAATAGAATAACTGAATCTTCCAACTATGTTTATAATGTTTATATACGTGAAATATTTCCAGTATCAACAGAGAAAAAAGTTTCTTCAACATTCGCCAGGTCTTAGGAATTATTGAATTGACATAATATTTTCTCAAATTCATTATTTTCCCAAAGTAAATGAACATTTCGATGAATACGTAATCACTACGACCTTTATGTAAAAAGGACAACGTTGTTCATTCATCTCACAGAGATATTACTATAACGTTACATTATCAAAATATACACGGTGAAATGTGTCAGAAGTTCATGGCCAACCGGAAGACATTATAAAAGTTCATGGAGTAGATATAAATCCTCAATTGTGTGTCTACCTTTAAGATTGTAGATCACGCAATGTAGGTATAGATTTCACGTCTTCCATTAAAATCCGAATTTCATTGATGGCGACCAGTTCAATTAGCAGAGAAGGACACAATAACCATATTTTTCATTCGTCACGGTGATCTATCGATTTTTTCCACACTGCGACCTCTTCTCGACGGTACCATTCGTAGTTTACGTCTTCGAGCATTCTACGGATAGATCCATCAATTTGTACATGACAATTCGGCATGTAAATTGCTTCATTTGTTGGATTTTATGTGTTTGTACCTCTTGAATATTCATTTGGCTGTCGAGACATGAATGGAGTGCATACTGGTTGGAATTCTTCGAATTTTCGGAAGAGAACATAAAATATTTTCGTTCTGGTGGTATTTCGAAGAAATTCATCGAGATTTTTAAACAGGAGGTTTGTAATTTGAATTGTAATGGGTTGTGCCGATTCTGGCTTAGGTCGGTTCTTAAGAATTGTACATCACAGAGTCGAAGAGAGTGGGTTAACCACTGAGTTTCGAATCTTCTTCGATACCGACGTACTCGGACTCCATTCGCAGTATCAACTTTGTGGTATCACGTAAAAGACTAAAAATACGAATCCTGAACAGAAGATGCGAAGTACAAACAGTCCACATATTCAAACTACGAGTAAAAAGTTGATGGGAACTCAGCGTCGGAAATACCATGAGTACCACAAAGATTTCGCCTATACTTGGTGGCAATTCAGTTGGAAAACGTTTTAATTAAACAATTCCCTGTAATCAAAGTACAACGGGATGTACTATCAATCCGGTTAGTGTAAGACGAGAAGTAGTACCCACACTGAGAAAAATATTTATTTGATTTAATACTGCCTGCTTTGCCCATAACCAATGATTTCTTTAAAAATGGTTTTAATAAAGCTAGGTTTGGCCTGAATAAGGGATTTTGTTGACTTTTTCACTTCATATGAAATATATCTTTTTTAAACCAAAACATACGACTTATTGAACTTGAATGTATCCTTATTAGGGTCAAATAAATGTTCCTTTAGTCGCAAGAATGATTCTTCAGTACAAAAACATAGTGAAGACTCTGTAGAAAAAGCATATTTGTATTTCAATATATATTTTCTGTTGATTCCAATAGGCATATGATTTGTTGTAAATTATGATTATTTAATTGTTCGTGTTCATTGTATTATTCATCAATAAACATTTTTTTGATTCAAACAAAACATTTGATTCCTTTCAAATCGATATATTAGTTCATTATTAGCATTTTTAACCTACTCCCTTTTCACCTGTGAAAATGAAAATTCTAGGTAGCGAGTCAAATTGAAGGAAATTCAGAGGAATGAAATCGAATACTTATTGAGCCAAATATTTATTTTTCAACTCATAAGATTTCAACATAAAATGATATATGTTTAAATATAATACATAATATATTGTTAAAAAAATAGGGTAACAATGATTTATAAAAATAAACATCAAACACAACATTTCACATAATACATGCAGGGTGAAGTTGTTTATAAAAAAAAATTAATTCTTCTGAAATTGCAAGACTAGATTTAAATCAGTTCCCAAAAAAGTTTAAGAAACGGTTCGGTTTATGACCCTGAGCCTGACTTCACAAACTCTGTTTGAATTTATGAATAATGCATAAATTCCGGTCATTCATTTTATGAAGAGCTACAGGAAATATGCAACTTAGTGACTTTAAATTGATCAATTTTTTGTGAGCATTTTCACCATTTTCCACAATAAAACCATGATAATGAGTCGAATATCCGATGCTTTTGAGAGATTCACAGTAAAAATAAATTTTATTGTCAGACTCGTAGATTATGCATAAAATTTTAGCATATCGAGGTTCAAATTCGTTATGATGAACTTGGATGCCTAAATTAGGTTTGAAAGTGATTTTATTAATAGTTAAAGAGTTCACTATTAATGTGTTTCTTTGAAAACCAACCTGATCTAATTTTTCTTTCAATGAATCGTCAGCGGAAAGAAATGAAATTGCTGAGCGTCCTAATTCGATGGATTCTACAAAACCTTCTTGGGATAGCAATCTATATGAAAGTTGGAACTGATGACGCATCGATAAAGTAAATATAATATTTCTTCTAGATGAAATAATGTGAGCATTAGTTTTAGCAATTTTGTGAAAAGCTTCAAACCTTACAGATGACAGAAAACATAAAGGACCAACCTTTTTTATAATATTTGGATAGTGTACAAGCAAATGATGCTTTGGTTTCAAAGTATCTTGGAAAAGTGAAACATACAACTGATTATGGTTCTTGATTAAGTGACCTAAATAGTCTAGCTCTTCACAGGAAGTAGTCGCTTTACTAACAATGTAAACAATTTCTACCAGAAGTAATAGAAAACTGGTAACCTCATCATTTTCCTCTATCAGATCCCCAATGATAAACAGAATGTATCCCACAAAAGCTGCCATTTCTGATGCAGATATAATAATATTTCGGTTATCTAACTGTCGCTTTGTAATCTGTGGAATACGATTTCCTATGTCACATAAATCATTATAATCAAAATATTTTATACGATCATTCAATATTTCTAATGAGAATGTTTTTTTTGTAACCACATAATAATACAGAATATGACCCATATCATAACGACAGATACCCTCGTATATGTCATGCATTATATCGCAACAGCTATTTGTGATATTATGATAAGTTGAAAGTTCATTCCAAAAACATTGCTCTGTTATACCGAAAGATCTCTGTTCTAAGTCTGTTTCATAATTCTCTTCTGTTCTCATTAAATCTGGATCTTCCTTAACCATATAGTGCTGAATTTTTTTTTGGCAACGACATATTCGACAAGTGAACTCGGCTGAAAAACTTTCTGTAAAACCGGTAATACTATGGATTCCTAAATTATCTCCAATGATAGCAAATAAACAGAAATATACTCTGATAATTTCATTGTCAAAATATACTTCAATGCCTTCTGATTCTAATATTTTCATATCCTCGATAAATTTAGAGAAAACTTTTTTATTGCCAAAAGTTTTGCGGTCAGCTGAATGAAATAAACCCCATAGGAAAATATTCATTAGTTTAGAGGAAAATAATGGAGGGATAGCTCCTATAGTGAAATATACAGCTCCAATTTTATAAACTCCAGCAGCTGTTCCTAATGGATTTAAAGGTTCGTAATCATCGAAGTATACAAACAAGGGTAGCAAGATTTTATTACAATACTTGCTCTTTATATGTTTCCACAGGAGAGATGAGAATATGGAAGAAATTGTATCATTGGATATACTTTCATTTTCAATATGCCTCATCAATTTTTCCAAGACCCCAGAAATCTCAAGAAAAGATTTCAGTACTCGTTGTATGGGTACTATATATGCTTCACAAGTTTTGATGTCCATGCTGATAGTTTGGCGATTTATTTTATCATCAAAAATTTCTCCAAGTTTGAAGGCCTCAGGCTTTATAAGGGTATTCAGTGACTCAAATAATCGAAATCGTTTGTATTCAGTGGAAAATGGTTGAAATGGTTTTTTGTTCACTATACCAGAAATTTTTTCCAGATTAATTTCATCCAGAATATTTAAAGATTTTATTTCTTTCATTATATCATCTGAAAAGTCTGCAAAATATACTGAACTACTATCAATAATCTCTTGAATACTCTTTCTAGTCATTGATGGATTACTGTAAAATTTTGAAATGAACATAATGGTATTGTCAAATAAAGAAGGTGAAGTATCTTCAGCAGGAGGATTATCAGAACCAGAACTCAATTCTGCAGTAACACTGGAGTCATTATAGTTTTGTTTCTCGTTTTTACATTTTCCAATTATGTTTTTGCTATATTGAATATTTTTAGTAGAAGAACAGTTTTCAATATGTTTTTTCAAGACCCTTCTGGAAGAAAAACTTCTGGAACATTTTCCACATGGAAAATCATTTTCAACTTTGTGGAATAATTTCAAGTGTAAGAGGTAGAAGCTATTCGATTTCAGTTTTTTTTTACAAAATTTACAGTTGAATGTCATGTTTTCAAGCTAAAATTCAAACTTGAATAGTTTATTTTAGTTTTGTTTTGTTAACTAAATCTATTATAAAGGGAACTGATTTATCTTCTTTTGTTGTAAGATCATACATTGCTAGTTGGATGAATAACCACAAATGATGACTTTCTATGGGATATTTCAAATTAAAAACATGAAATGATGAAAAACAGGTCTCCACTGCGCTTAAAATAGATGGTACCTTATAAAGAGATGTATATATATTCACATATACATTACGGACAGCATTGCCATTCACTTCAACTATTATGAAAGGCTGCAATGTAGCACCTATACTAGCTGCTTCTTGTATTTTGTCTTTAACAACTTTGGAAACATCAGCAGGAATCTGAAAATAGTTGTATATATAAATTTTTTTATTCCCCAAAGAGGTCTTAGGTGAAAGTTGAACATAAACAAAGAGTTCTTCATTAATTGATCATAAATTTAAAGATTCATTATGCCAATTCCTAAAGGATTTTCATAAATCACACACAGAGTAAGAATTCTCAGCGAAGTTAGACTAAAAAATTGTTGAAAATCAATAAATTAGGAACCAGGTTTCAATTCATTTTGAATAAACTGGAAATACTTGATTGACTCAAAATTTGCTGAGAATAGAGCTTTCTTCAAATAGCATCCTAATTTTATTTCTATTTTGAAATACAATATAATTAATCAATCATTAAGTATTTATGATGTATCATCACAAGAATTGAATTATACGATATACCTATGTATATTTATCAAGGTAACTCCCCTTCATAAACCAAGAGAAATAACCTTGAAATTTCATACCAAATAACAAGAAGGACAACAACAACAACATGGGATAAGCTACATAGAAAATATATAAAGCCGTGACAACTCATGAGTGTACTTACATTGACTTCGGCTAAAATGCTATTTTTACTCTCACTGGCTGATGGCTTAAAAGGAACCATACCTTTTGATCGTTTTGCTGATACTCTTCCTTTGTAAGGAATCAAGGAAGCCAACAAGCATAGTTGCAAATAATGTATATATTCTGAGAAAATTTATCAATGAATATCATTTAAAAACATGTCTTTCAAATATACTTACCTCTATCTAATGTTCTAGACTTTATAAAATTTTTTATTATTATATCAGCACCAGTCAGAAAATTTTCCCTGTATTGAATCAAATTGTCGTATACTCTGTCCCATTTACCATAAAGGGTTTTCGTTGGGAACAGTTTTTCGAAATCCTTGTTCACCTAGAAATTTTTTTTATTTATTATTGGGTTAAAAAATCGTCATATGTATTTACATACAAGGAGATAACCAGCATTTTGGGAAAGTATAGGCCATTCTTCATAAATATCATGGATTGTAATTTTTTTCTCTTTGAACATACGATTTCTCTTATTGAAGCTTCTCTCCCAGTGTTTCTCAACTTCAGTCCATGGCTCACTTCTATTCTTCAGCCATACAAAGCTTTCGTTTTCATTTTCATTCACTTTTTCACCATCATCAGAATCATCGGAGGATCGATTTTGAATTTCTCCTTTTCTAGTTGATTTGATAACCCCACACTTTCTCAACAATGTGAGGGTATTTCTATACTTATCGACTAATTTTCCTTTGGATACTCCAGAAATGTTTTCTGAGGAATGTCTTTTTCTTAATGGTGGAATATAGTACACCCCTTTCACTTCGTTAGGAAATAAAGCTATAATTTTATCTGCAAGATCATTGAAGTCTTCATTCAATAATCGCCTAGAATGAAAAAACCATGCTTTATATTGAAAATTAAAAATTTGTAGAAAAATACTTACTGCTGATTATTATTGAGCAAATGTGTGATGATAATTTCAACCAATAAACTTTGGCACTTGGTATCCAAGACTTCTGAGCTGCGATAACTCTGTATAACAGCTCTACCCAACAATGTGGACTGTAATAAGCTTTCCAAATCTATATTCTGGACAATATTTGTGAATGATGATGATGTGCTTAATGTTGTCAAAACGGAAGATGGACTAGCGGGAGGGACATCTATAATGATATTGTATGGGGGGTCTAAATTATTGGATGTTTCCTCTCTAAAACGTGAAAAATAAATTAATATGCAAATCTCCAGTATATTGACGAAAATAGCTTTTAAAATCCGGGAGTACTGAAACCTATGACTAAATCTAACTAATGGACCTACCTGCAATTTTCCAAAAACTTCTCCTGTTTATCATACTCAGAGGAACACTCTGCTATTATTGATTCCTCAATTATTTCATTCACATTGGTCTGCAGGTTCTCCTAAGAAGTTTAATGTAGTTATTATAAAAAATAATACCACAGAAACAGAAAAATACTTACTTCATCCAAGGATTCCAAAGCATTACGCAATTTAATTTGGTGACCAATAATTGGGATCAGTGTTTGGATATCAGACTCTGAGAGTTTTCTCAAGTCTTTAAATCTAATATCGTTGTCTGAAACCACATAATTATTCAATTTTTTATCGCAGAATATAACAAGTTCACATGAAATGAGATTTTTTATTGCACAATATAAGCTCGATTTAAGCCAAACAAGGTTCGTTTGGTATGAATAACAAAATAAATCAAAATTGGCGCGAAATCTTCTTTGACGCCTGGTTTGATTTATTTCAACCAAAAGAACATTGTTTGGCTCAATACCTGTAGGAAAGATCATGAATCCAATGAGAAAAATATTTTTCCAACAGAAAACGAATTACCTTGGAAAGCACGTCTATAATCTCCGAGGCCGTTTTTGATTAAAAAACACCCAAGCGTATCTGATTCCTCCATATTCAAATCTATCGAAACACTGAAAGGAAAGATAGAATAATTGAAGAAGGAACTATTCTTCGATGCATCACGAACAAACGTATCACGTAAAAATATTTTTACCTCGATTTGATTACACTCAGCACTTAGTAGTAGTGTTATACTATGACTCTACGTCTACTACCTACGACCACTCACCACTCACTAATAATATAGTCTTTGCTAATAAGTAGTAATATCAATATCCTACTCAAACTCCCCAAAGACTAAAGAGAATGAACTTCCTTCTAAAACTTCTTCTAAATTTTCGATACACTAACCTCTGCCCTTACTGTCTACTGACGAGGATACAGACACAGTACAACACAATTTCTTTCGGGATTTCGGGAAGTTTCGGACCGGTTCGTGAATCTCCGACACGGCAATTGAAACATCGCAACTTCTATCGGCACTCCGCAGGTCCGCAGCGCAAGCGTATTCTTTGTTCATTAACAATATTCGTTGTTCAGATCGAGGTTTTAGCGATTGAGCGAATTAATGAGCTTCTTGTTTCGAAACTGTATCCTTAACTGACGAACGGAAAAAGGACAGAAGTACAAGAAACCCTAAAACCGAGGAAAATAGAGAACATAAATGTTGCTTTGTTTCTAGCGTTTCAACAATATTTCTACAAAGTATAGTAGACATGAATTCTTTGGTCACAAATTATTGCCAAACAATTATTTCATTTAGAAATTCAATCCATCTTTCTTTGATCGAACTGATCCATTTGTTCCAACACAACTATTTATATTTCATTCGAATAAGTTGCGTATTTAATTCCATCATTTTCAACAGAAATCAATTGAAACAAATCAACTTTTTGAATTTAAAAACTATATGTTTGAACACAACAAATATTTTTTATGTTGAAATAAATTCGCTCAAATAAATCCCTTATGTGAACCAAAAAAACTATGTTGATTGATTGTAATAATGCTCATTCACCAAGAAGAGATCTTATTTCATGAAATAAAATCATCAATTGAATTCAAAGAAAACCTCTTAAACAAAGCAATTTGTTGCTGGAACCATCTCTTTTTTCTCAGTGCATTAAACACACTATGTGTGGGTACCGTCGAGCTGTCGTACGTGTAACGAATATCTATGGTGCTTCGGACGGTGTTGTCAGGTTTCACAAAAAATCCGTATAAATCCATATTATGATCATGAATTTCGATTATGAGTTAGTTGAATATGTAGAAGATGTATCAATGTAACAATTATTTTAATATCAGACAGTCCATTATAACTCAGAAGGAAATGGTTGAAATTAGAACAAGTACCTCAAATATTAATTTGGCAGTCAACAAGCTATGTCAACCTTTTTTCAAAATCACAGACAGAGCTTTTATCGAATACCCTTGGTACTGGGACGATTTGGCAACGTCGGATTGGGGTACCACGGCTGGAAACGGCGTTTCCACATCGCCGAGCCGGTGATTTATCTCCCTGCGACGCTCGGACATGACGTATTGTCTATTACCAACCTGACATTACAAAATACCCCGGGTATTTAGGTCGTGGCTTTTGCCCGTTCCGGACTGCAGAAGAATGCCCGTTTTGAACGTTCCGATTGTCATGAAAGTCTGGGGAGTAATTGTTACGTCGTTGCTTCGCTCTTTTATCGATGTCGAACGTTTGAGAAATGTGAGAACAGGTAATAATGATCTGTGTACTTGATGAGGTGAATCGGCCGTGTTCTTCTATTGTATTCAAAAAAATTTAGTGACATTGCTTCCATCCAGGAAAACATGGAGGAGGTATGCTTTACATAATATATCATTGGTCCTCTGAGCAAATCCTTATGTTCAGTAAGGTTTGCTGTGTTTCTGTGCGATGTTCAGACGAATCCAAAACGGTTCTGCATCGGCCGGGAATCGAACCCGGGCCGCCCGCGTGGCAGGCGAGCATTCTACCACTGAACCACCGATGCTTCACACAAACATTGGTCCTTTGAGTAACACACTTCCATGTTCAGTAGTGTTTGCTATATTTCTGTGCGATGTTCAGACGAATCCAAAAAAAACGATTCTGCATCGGCCGGGAATCGAACCCGGGCCGCCCGCGTGGCAGGCGAGCATTCTACCACTGAACCACCGATGCTTCACACAAACATTGGTCCTTTGAGTAACCCACTTCCATGTTCAATAGTGTTTGCTATATTTCTGTGCGATGTTCAGACGAATCCAAAACGGTTCTGCATCGGCCGGGAATCGAACCCGGGCCGCCCGCGTGGCAGGCGAGCATTCTACCACTGAACCACCGATGCTTCACACAAACATTGGTCCTTTGAGTAACACACTTCCATGTTCAGTAGTGTTTGCTATATTTCTGTGCGATGTTCAGACGAATCCAAAAAAACGATTCTGCATCGGCCGGGAATCGAACCCGGGCCGCCCGCGTGGCAGGCGATCATTCTACCACTGAACCACCGATGCTTCACACAAACATTGGTCCTTTGAGTAACAAACTTACATGTTCAGTAGTGTTTGCTATATTTCTGTGCGATGTTCAGACGAATCCAAAAAAACGATTCTGCATCGGCCGGGAATCGAACCCGGGCCGCCCGCGTGGCAGGCGAGCATTCTACCACTGAACCACCGATGCTTCACACAAACATTGGTCCTTCGAGTAAGTCCCCATGTTCAGTAGTGGTTTCTATATTTCTGTGCGATGTTCAGACGAATCCAAAACGATTCTGCATCGGCCGGGAAATCCGGGAATCGAACCCGGGCCGCCCGCGTGGCAGGCGAGCATTCTACCACTGAACCACCGATGCTTCACACAAACATTGGTCCTTCGAGTAAGTCCCCATGTTCAGTAGTGGTTTCTATATTTCTGTGCGATGTTCAGACGAATCCAAAACGGTTCTGCATCGGCCGGGAATCGAACCCGGGCCGCCCGCGTGGCAGGCGAGCATTCTACCACTGAACCACCGATGCTTCACACTTTACCTTGGTCCTTTGAGCAAATCCTTATGTTCAGTAAGGTATGCTGTATTTCTTGCAATGTTCAGACGAATCCAAAACGGTTTTGCATCGGCCGGGAATCGAACCCAGGCGAGCATTCTACCACTGAACCACCGATGCTTCACACTTAACCTTGGTCCTTTGAGCAAATCCTTTTGTTCAGTAAGGTTTGCTGTATTTCTTGCAATGTTCAGACGAATCCAAAACGGTTCTGCATCGGCCGGGAATCGAACCCGGGCCGCCCGCGTGGCAGGCGAGCATTCTACCACTGAACCACCGATGCTTCACACAAACATTGGTCCTTTGAGTAAGTTCCCATGTTCAGTAGTGGTTTCTATATTTCTGTGCGATGTTCAGACGAATCCAAAACGGTTCTGCATCGGCCGGGAATCGAACCCGGGCCGCCCGCGTGGCAGGCGAGCATTCTACCACTGAACCACCGATGCTTCACACAAACATTGGTCCTTCGAGTAAGTCCCCATGTTCAGTAGTGGTTTCTATATTTCTGTGCGATGTTCAGACGAATCCAAAACGGTTCTGCATCGGCCGGGAATCGAACCCGGGCCGCCCGCGTGGCAGGCGAGCATTCTACCACTGAACCACCGATGCTTCACACTTTACCTTGGTCCTTTGAGCAAATCCTTATGTTCAGTAAGGTATGCTGTATTTCTTGCAATGTTCAGACGAATCCAAAACGGTTTTGCATCGGCCGGGAATCGAACCCAGGCGAGCATTCTACCACTGAACCACCGATGCTTCACACTTAACCTTGGTCCTTTGAGCAAATCCTTTTGTTCAGTAAGGTTTGCTGTATTTCTTGCAATGTTCAGACGAATCCAAAACGGTTCTGCATCGGCCGGGAATCGAACCCGGGCCGCCCGCGTGGCAGGCGAGCATTCTACCACTGAACCACCGATGCTTCACACAAACATTGGTCCTTTGAGTAAGTTCCCATGTTCAGTAGTGGTTTCTATATTTCTGTGCGATGTTCAGACGAATCCAAAACGGTTCTGCATCGGCCGGGAATCGAACCCGGGCCGCCCGCGTGGCAGGCGAGCATTCTACCACTGAACCACCGATGCTTCACACAAACATTGGTCCTTCGAGTAAGTCCCCATGTTCAGTAGTGGTTTCTATATTTCTGTGCGATGTTCAGACGAATCCAAAACGGTTCTGCATCGGCCGGGAATCGAACCCGGGCCGCCCGCGTGGCAGGCGAGCATTCTACCACTGAACCACCGATGCTTCACACAAACATTGGTCCTTCGAGTAAGTCCCCATGTTCAGTAGTGGTTTCTATATTTCTGTGCGATGTTCAGACGAATCCAAAACGGTTCTGCATCGGCCGGGAATCGAACCCGGGCCGCCCGCGTGGCAGGCGAGCATTCTACCACTGAACCACCGATGCTTCACACTTAACCTTGGTCCCTTGAGCAAATCCTTATGTTCAGTAAGGTTTGCTGTATTTCTGTGCAATGTTCAGACGAATCCAAAACGGTTCTGCATCGGCCGGGAATCGAACCCGGGCCGCCCGCGTGGCAGGCGAGCATTCTACCACTGAACCACCGATGCTTCACACTTAACCTTGGTCCCTTGAGCAAATCCTTATGTTCAGTAAGGTTTGCTGTATTTCTGTGCAATGTTCAGACGAATCCAAAACGGTTCTGCATCGGCCGGGAATCGAACCCGGGCCGCCCGCGTGGCAGGCGAGCATTCTACCACTGAACCACCGATGCTTCACACTGAACCTTGGTCCTTTGAGCAAATTCTTATGTTCAGTAAGGTTTGTAGTAGTTTGCTATATTTCTGTGCGATCGAATCCAGGACTAGAGTCCTGATACGATGACAAGTAATGCAGAAATTTCACCAATGAATGACTTTCATGTAAAATAAAAGAAACATTTTCAAAATTCGTGCGTTAGGTTCCGTTCCTCAAATATCGATGGTTCCTACACGCTGCTATATAAATACATAATGCATCACTAGTTCCTGTCTACAGAGTACAGACAGTAGGTTAGTTAATAAGTATCACCAATTCAGCTTCCGTTTCAGACCTGGTGATTGCATGGGTTCATTAACAAGTCTCGCAAATCAACATTGACATCTAACATTAATTTGTCCTACCTGGCGTAATGTTTCTCAGAACCTTTGCAGAATCGAGATAGTGGGTGTTCGCAATATGCCTAGGCGCAGACAAATGACTACCGATAATGTTCCAACATGTTTATTGCGACTGATGAGACCTTGGGGCGAGAAATTCAAGAAGGTATTGCAAAATTATTTCGTACAATGTAAAGTAAATGTTATGTTCTGGTATACGTCAAAAATGTGGATGTTACGATTGACGAGACATTCAAAAGAAACATCGAATGTATTACGCTGGCAAATCCATAAAATTACACTGCGCAAAAAAATTAACGCACATTATGGAAATCTCAAATTTATTCTACAACTGAAGGTGTTCTCAATGATTATTATTTTTATCAGAATTATGCATGCATATGTTATCCACTTTCAACGTTTTTCTTCAATACAGATGTTTTCTCCCAGCAGGAATAAAAAAAGATGATATTATCAGATTTTGAATGTATTGACTCCATTCCAGAATCATTTGTTCTAGATCAATTCTAGTGATCAATAGTTTTTCTTTCGTTTGATTTTCTACACTCGATCGCTATGCAACGCTAAACACGCAATTTGACCCAAGAGGAATGTGCCCAAGCGGTAGTTTTGGGAGAAGAAGGGTGAACATACACAAGAATTGCAGAAAGGTTTGGAGTTTCCCGTACAAGTGTGTCCAGAATGTTGCAGTGATTCAGGGAGACAGGTATGAATGTCCGAAGACCAGGACAGGGTAGACCACGGGTAACAACTGCCATTCAAGAACGTTACTTGAGAGTTTCTTCGTTGAGACAACGAATTGCAACCGCTCGCCTCCTTCAAAATCAGCTCGAGCAAACCCATGAGGTGCAAATTAGCACTCAGACAATAAGAAATCGCCTCAGAGAATATGATTTAAGGCCTCGTGTCGCGGCAAGAGGCCCAGCTCTTACCCCAGCCCATCGAAGGGCGCGTTTGGATTTTGCGAGAGAGCATATCCATTGGGAAGAGGCCGATTGGGAAAGAGTTCTCTTCACAGATGAGTCTAGATTCTGCCTCTACCATTGTGATCGACGTTCCCTTGTATACAGACGTCCACATGAAAGATATGCTCAGTGCAATTTCCTGAATACTACTGGTTTCGGGGGAGGATCGATTATGGTATGGGGTGGAATATCTTTGACTGCTCGCACAGACCTAGTGGTCGTTGATAATGGAGCTATGAATGCTGATAAGTATATAAGGAACATTCTTAAAGAGCATGTAGTGCCATTTGCCCCATACATTGGTGAAAATTTCATTTTTATGGACGATAATGCCAGACCCCATCGTGCGCGCATCGTTCACGAGTACCTACCTTGAAGAGGTTGAAGTCTCTCGAATGGAATGGCCAGCAAGAAGTCCAGATCTCAATCCGATTGAGCAGGTTTGGGACAACCTCAATAGAAGGCTGAGAAGTTCAGAAAATCATCCAGCTACTCTTAATGACTTAGGAATCCAACTCTGAGAAATCTGGGAAGGATTAGATCCGAACATTTTAAGATCACTCATTTTGAGTATGAACCGTCGTTGCCGAGCTGTAATTAACGCAAGGGGTGGAAATACCAAGTATTAAATCACTTATCAGGATTTCAGTATTTTGAAAATTGTTCATTTCTCTTCTTTCACATAAGATTCGGTGAAATCCTGAATTTTTCTTCCATTTAATGTGTCTTGTTTCGTTTAAAACCTTCCCGAGAGAACATAAAAAATAAGTTATAAAGTCAATGTAGAGTTAATTTTCATTAAAATTGAGATTTTCAGAATGTGCGTTAATTTTTTTGCGCAGTGTATTTACGGAAAACGCTCGAAACATGCAACATCGAGGTAAACTAAGATTATTATCAGATTTTATAGGTCGCTTCTAAACCGGCATATTAGCCATTCATTATCCTAATGGACATGTGAATTAAATATTTATTTATAAATTTGCGACCATCATTCATCCTTATCTTTGGGGTCAATTAACTAATACTGCGTTATAACACCCGCTGTTAATTAAAAAATGAAACTACACATTGTGCTTCACGTTTTATTGTCGAGTGATAAAGGATGATTTTCACGAGTGCGTTCAGTTATTTCGTATACAGGAGACGTCGTAGCAATTAAAAACCGTTGCTTTTTATTACTTCGTCAAAATTGTTCATTGTTTTATTGGGCGTGCCAATACAGCCCACGCATTCTTCAAAGATACAATCTTATAGATAGATATTTTCCATCTTGATTTTTAAGTGAGAATCGGAAATTCTTATTTCCCAATCGCTATCATTTTGTCAATCAAAAAACAAATTACATATATAGGGTAAGTCTTTGATGCGTACACATTTTCACACGTTTGAGTAAGTGAAAATAATAGACCAAGAGCCAGTGACCAATTTTCATATGTCATTTCATAACTCACCAAAATTTACTTGTTTAATATTCAATATCTGCTCGAAAATAAAAACCACTTCTGCCAGCCCATAATGGCCGGAGTAGACTACCATAAGCGCTCAAAGAGGCCAGAAAATTAGGTTCAACTGTGTCATAGTATCATTCATTGTTATTGATAATATATTGAATTTATAAAAAATAATGACGGAAGTTTTTCGTCCCTCCTGAGAACTCTTTGAAAATTCATTAAGAACAGCTGTACTTAGGTATGTCATTTCAGTACGCTTGAAATTTACAGGAAATAGAAAAAATGTGTCTAGAAAGCGAATTATAACCATGACAGAAATTTTTTACATCACGAACCATCTGCCAGAACGAGAAATGTTGCCGCGCAAATGCGGGCGAAATGAGCTTATTCATATTTGCAAGTCAGACCTAGAGCGCATACTGGGCATTTACGAGACTCATCAAAAGTTGATAGGAAGCTTAAATTCTTTTATGAAATTATAGAATTTGTTTTCAGTTTCATTTACCTGATCCGATGATAAGGGTATTCGCTATGTACTCGTAATACTAGAGCTCACTGTGAAAGTCTTATACTCTCTTTTACTACTCTTAGTCTACCCAACTTTAGGGGTTTTAAATGCCCTGATTGTTTATTTTTTACCCCTTCATGTGACTGACACTTCTTTGAATGTTTCGTAAGTTACACAGGTATACTCATGACCTTCTCAATCCATTCGAAAAATTCTTTAGGAAACTAATTTTGAGGATGCGTAGGAAGAGCATATTTTTTTGAATAGTTTATTACTAAATAAATTGTTGTAATGTTAAAAATGAACACCTTTAATTCCTTTAATTCATTCCTTTGATTGACAATGATACATGTCCAATTATGCGCTCTAGGTCTGACTTGCAAATATGAATAAGCTCATTTCGCTCGCATTTGAGCGGCAACATTTCTCGTTCTGGCAGATGGTTCGTGATATAAAAAATTTCTGTCATGATTATAATTCGCTTTCTAGACACATTTTCTTTATTTCCTGTAAATTTCAAGCGTACTGAAATGACATACCTAAGTACAGCTGTTCTTAATGAATTTTCAAAGAGTTCTGCCAACACTTAGGAGGGACGAAAAACTTCTGTCATTATTTTTATAGATTCAATATATTATCAATAACAATTTCCTGAAAGTTTTGTGAATGATACTATGACATAGTTGAACCTAATTTTCTGGCCTCTTTGAGCGCTTATGGTAGTCTACTCCGGCCATTATGGGCTGGCAGAAGTGGTTTTTATTTTCGAGCAGATATTGAATATTAAACAAGTAAATTTTGGTGAGTTATGAAGTGACATATGAAAATGGGTCACTGGCTCTTCCTCTATAATGATGATTAAATTTTTTATCAATTTCCAAGCTTCACTCATAAACTAAGTAGGAGTTGTAGTAGTAACAGTTCTTTATTGCCTCCATATAATTGGCTATCTTTGAGGTCTTCAATCGACGCTGGGCTATCTCTTTGGCTGCCCTATGTCCTCGATAGCTTCACAAATTAAATCTTTGAGATTTTGAATGAAAAAAGCCATCTCTTATTGGAAAACCCTTTGGAAGCGTATCCACCAAAGATACGGAAATCACCAGTCCATCGTTCTGAATATCGTATCGTTATCGTATTCTGTCGTGCTGAAGCGGCCTTACGTCTTCAATGCTTACGACCAGTCGCTACGAACTGATAATCCTTGGATAGAATGAAAAAAAATCCATCTCCGTCAATTCCACGCGATATAACTCATAGAACATGCGAGAGAATGAAGTAATTAATCCCTAGAGAAAGAGATAAGAGGTTCGATTTATTAACGAGCGCGCTCGAAAAAGTGTAGATATCTACCTGCATAATGTTTGAATTAATGTTTCTAGATATCTGCTTACTTAATTACTTTACCTACATGAAACTGCCGATAAGGAGATACGGATGAAAGTTTAAAACGTCCCGGATGGTCAAGATTTATGCCCCGGTCGTCGGAGGAGAGGTCTGAGTTGTGCCGACCACTTCAATTTATATATTTTTGTCTCATGAGGATTTTCTATCGATTCGTTCCAATCGCATAGAAAAGATTTTCCTCATAATTGAGGAAAAGTCGACTTTATCACCTTTCACTCTATAGCTTATCCCACTCCCAGTCTTGAACCAATAATTTTGCCGTATATACCAAGTGTCAAACGTGGAGCGGCCACTGCACAGCAGACCCCAGACATCTGTAATGTAGACCACTCACGAGGACTTTTTACGGGACTTCCGGGCACCCGGCACGAATGCTCGAAAAGAGTCCCTGTGTATGGTCAATCAGGACAACCCTTCGGAGTTCTAGGTAGTAACTTGGAAGCCTATGTGGACGCCTGAAATGTCTTACCTTGGCTCCTAAAATGCTCGAAACAGGCTCCTCGTGAGTGGGCCGCATTAGGATTTAACCTTAGACTAGAAATAGAGAAGCCAATTTTCTAAATCATCAGAACTAAACTGGGTAACTGTACTACTACGGAATCCAAATTTTTGCAACGTTGTGACGTTCTTTGAATTTTCTAATAAATAAACTCTCAATCAAAAGGTTTCTTCAAATATTTTGCATTCTTCTCAATACAGACACTAAAGTATGTTCGCGAATCGGCTCGGCCGTTTTTGCCTCAGATAATGAATGGGGACGTTATGGCAGCACCGTTTTCGGAATCTGTGGCCAGTTCATTCGAATATTTCGTACCGCTGTTTTAATTTCGTGTTACTAAAGACGTTTTGAACAGTGTTGTCATCACGATATAGCGCATGAAAAGTGAAATTTGGATTTATTTCTGAACATTATTAGAAGAATACATTAAAAAATGGTTCATATATGTCTTGTTTGTGGTAAATTGGACCATTAGAATACTGATTTGAGTTTACACAGGTATGTCCTACTCTTATCATACTGAGTAACAGTGGCGTAGATTCTTCGATTCTTGGAGTTTCACTTTTCAGATTCCCTTTTGATATTGAGAGGAGGAACATCAATTCTGAATTCAGCTGACACTTTTCACTCAGAATCTGTTTCAAAGTTCGGAACATTTCGCAAAAAAGAGGTAATTCACGTGTAATTATTATTTCCATTCTTCAATACCGATAACACCACGCCACTGGATCTTGCAAAGTTAATTCTGCAATGTTGCCACGTATAAAATTATATTGCTATCCTTTATGCTATCTTCTTTCCTCTCATTGAAAGCATTGGCTTCACCAATTCTAGAATTTATGAATGAGTCTGAGATGATGTGTCTCCTCTTTCAATGATCTGAGGATTCGACATTTGAGTTTTGAGAATTATATTCATGGCCCAGATGGCCCAGTAGCCCATTTCTGGAGGACGAAAATCGTTTTCGAGAGACCACTCTGTGGAATTCTTCACATTTGATTATGTTTTTTTTTGGGGAATTAAAGTTATTAAAATGTACCTATGAAATGATTCATCTAATTTCTATTTTTTTCGCTATGATTCACTGAAACTCCTTTTGTCATTTATCGTGTACCTCGCAAATATTATGCCGATCGTCAGCATAGATTATCTCAATTTTGGCATTTTCAACAACTCATTTTCATATATCTGAGAATATATCTTGTAGTCATTGGAATTTATTTGCCTATGTAATTGGCCAATTAGACGTGTACGAATACGCCATCGTGATTTACTGTTATTTTTATGCGTAGTTTTCGCCATTAGGAATCTATTGCTTGGGAAATTATATGCTTGAAGAATGTCGGCTGTCTTTCTTTCAAGTGTTCATTTAATCTAAACAATAGTTTGGGAGCTATATCAGAACATTACAACTTTCCAGATAGGAAATGACATCGTCTGAATTCAAAGGGTTCCACTATGAAGGTGATTTTATACTTATATACTTTTGGCCTTGCCAGAAGATTGTTCATAGCTTGCTTTATACTAGCCACATTCAATATTATTCAACTATAAAGCCAAGGGTTTTACTTTGGGGACCAACCTATCGTTGGTCCCTCTTCGTTTTCCCCCTTTAAGAAATGACAGGTTGACAACAATCGATTGGTAGAAAGTTCAACAGAACATCTGAACATGTGAGCATAGGCGATAGATACAAATCAAGTCATCAGTTCTTTTTTGAAGAATATAGAATGAGCAAATATTTCAATATGAACGTTCATTCAGCTCTAAGAGTGGAGTCACTCCAGAATCAGTGTATAAGACGTTTCACAGTGTCCTACCTCAGCCGTTTAACAAACAGTCACTGACAGAACTCCTGATCCAAGCCCAACACTGCTTACTGGTGCTTACTTATGAGTTCATGTACAGGTGCAGTACAATTTACCATATATCTAATATCCGTTCAAAGAACTGAAAATTACTGAACTACATGTGTTGGAAATAGTGTTAAAGTTCTTGTTCTATGATATAATTCAGTTTTAAACATCGCGTCGTACAGTTAAATCAAAATACACAAATGCAAACGAGATGCCACCTCCTTCTTGTGGAAGTGGTTTTCAAGTCATTTTCCAAGGTGGGAAAAAAAGGAGGATCAATATTTGGTTGTCAAGGATATGAATTGCCCAAAAAAATGACAGTATGAACAAAGCTATTACCAGTACTCTGCTGGTTTCTCATTTATCAAAAAGCGCATTCATCATCATCAATCAGCCCTTTGCATCCACTGCTGGATATTGGCCTCCCTCATTTTTGCCCACTGTCCTCTATTTTGAAAGCTCTGCATCCAGAGCCATACTACGTGGAAAATCTACGAGGATGTATTGATATCTAGCTAGCCTAGTTTCATGCATAAAAAAAATATTGCGATACCATATCAACGAACAATAACTTATTAGAAGTGTCAGTGTAGAGTTCGTCGTCAGAAAAGTAAACCAGAGTTACGCAATGAATTAAAAAAACATGTCCACCGAAATTGTAAAAATCGAAAAATTGGAGTATCGAGCCATCAAGTACCTGTATTTAAAAGGGTTAAGAGGTGAGCAGGTTTTACGAAGATATGCTTAATACCCTTGGTGATCAATGTCCTTCGTATGCGACCGTGAAAAATTGTACTGCAACCTTCAAAAGAGGTAAATTTTCCATTGTAGATGATGACCGATCGGGAAGGCCTGTTTCTGTGTCAGTCCCCGAAAATATCGATGCAGTTCATGACATGATTTTATCAGACCGTCGAATTGGGCTAAAACGGATATCTGAAGCACTGAAGATTTCATACGAACGCGTTCATCATATAGTTCAGGTAAATTTTGATATGAGAAAAATTTCTGCGAAATGATCCCCAACTGTTTGAATGTTGACCAAAAGCGTACAAGGGTAGAAGCATCGCTTTCCATCAAAGTTCGATTTGAAAACGATGTAGACTTCTTGAACCGAATTGTTATTATGGATGAGACTTGGGTACATTTCTACGATCCAGAAACAAACCAACAATCGATGGAATGGCGACACTCTGGTTCTCCAAGACCTAAGAAGTTTCGTGTCGAAAAATCTGCTGGAAAAGTTCTTGCTTCAGTTTTTTGGGATTGCCATGGAGTATAAACATGATTGATTTTTTGGATAAAGGTAGAACAATATCTGGGGATCACTATTCGACATTATTGACCACTCTACAGGAAAAAATCAAAGAGAAAAGACGCGAGAGCTATCCAAAGGTATTTTGTTTTTACAGGACAACGCCCCAGTACAGAAATCTCATGTTGCCATGAAAAAATTCGTGATTTAGGGTTAGAATTACTAGAACACCCCCCTTATTCACCAGATTTGGCTCCGTCCGACTATCATCTCTTTCCTCAACTGAAAAAAAGTTTAAAAGGTTGTAAATTTTCGTCCAACGAGGAGGTAATAAAAGCTATGGAGAACTGGTTTGCAGAGCAAGAAGAAACATTTTTTTCGAAAGGTCTAGAGACGTTGCAGGTTCGCTGTAATAAATGTATCAAATTAAGAGGAGAATATGTTGAGTAATAAAATATTTTGACATTGAAATTTTGTTTGGTTCTATAGTAGGCTAAGAATTTTTCAATATATCCTCGTATCTACGCATTCAAGTATTCCCCATTGAATAGCATCGAACTGCCTTGGGGCTCGAAAATCACTCAACCGATTACACAATGAGTTTTCCACAGACCGACTACATCGAAAGAAATGCATGGGGATTTATCTATCACTTAATTAATTTACTTTTCAATTAAAATACCGATATCACTCCATCTCCGCGTCCTACATGCATGGTATATCTCATATTACGCTAACAAGTATAAATTATCGGCCGTTTTAACGATTTTGCTATAAGTCTCGCACGCATAAAATAATAGTTGGAATATCAATTAAGGGGAAATATCATTGGTTTTATTGCGAAATTGCCGGTAATGGAGTGGAGATGTTGTGATTAACCGATCCGTACGCGAGCTTTGGGCTCAGTTATTAACTGCACTTCGGCAGTGATGAAATTTATAGCTGCCATAATATGGTACCGACAATGCGATATAAATTTTACGATGTCTTCGCCGATTTTGCCGCGAACGCGGAAGAAGATTGTCTTTTGTTTCGTGGTGGTCTGTGAACTTTTCTGAAATGTTCTCCAATAAGAGGTGCTATTTTGACATTCAGAGAAAAATGCCATTTTTTGGATGAATGATCGGATGTTTATCAATACATAGTATAAAGCAAAGTCGCTATCGCTGTCAGTCCCTATTAGACCAAGAGCCAGTGACCAATTTTCATATGTCATTTCAAAACTCACCCAAATTTTCTTCTTTAATATTCAATATCTGCTCGAAAATAAAAACCATTTCTGCCAGCCCATAATGGCCGGAGTAGACTACCATAAGCGCTCAAAGAGGCCAGAAAATTAGGTTCAACTATGTCATAGTATCATACACAAAACTTTCAGGAATTGTTATTGATAATATATTGAATCTATAAAAAATAATGATAGAACTTATTCGTCCCTCCTAAGTGTTGGCAGAACTTTTTGAAAATTCATTAAGAACAGCTGTAGGTACTTATGTCATTTCAGTACGCTTGAAATTCACAGGAAATAAAGAAAATGTGTTCAGAAAGCGAATTATAATCATTACAGAAATTTTTTACATCACGAACCATCTGCCAGAACGAGAAATGTTGCCGCGCAAATGCGAGCGAAATGAGCTTATTCATATTTGCAAGTCAGACTTAGAGCGCATATTGGACATTTACGAGACTCATCAAAAGTTTATAGAAAATTTGAAAATTATGTGGAGGAAGCTAAAATTCTTTTATGAAATTATAGAATTTGTTTTCAGTTTCATTCACCTGATACGATGATAAGGGTATTCGCTATGTACTCGTAATATACTCCATTCACTTTTATAAAGTATCTTGGTGGGCCATGGTTTAGGTTTATCATGTTCTTTTACTTAAAAAGGACGCAGGTTGGCACTCGTGAAAATCAAGCGGCATTGCCAAGTCTACTTTCTGATTAATCTTTTTTAACTTTGTGAATGGAGTTAGTTCTTTTAAGCTTTAACTGTGACACAAGATTCGTAGTATCAATACATTTTCATACTGGAGTATTTCAAGTTGCGCAAAGAGGTATATAATTGTCCTCTGTAGGCTTATTTCTTGAGAATTTTGAAAAGTGGGGATTTCCATACGTCCGTCTGTTCTGTTCGTCTAAAAGTTTTTATATCGGGTTAATGAACTATCACAAAGTAACGGACTTTTCTGTCCATTATTTTTCAGTAAAATTTCAACACTCGGTTCTTGATTTCCGTACAAGAAAATAGCATAACTGAATCTTCCAATCATGTTTATACTCGTACACGTGAAATATTTCCAGTAGTAACAGAAAAAAAGTTTCTTCAATATTCGTCAGATCTTTGGAATTATTGAATTCACATAATATTTCCTAGAATTCATTGTTTTCCCAAAGTAAATAAACATTTTGATAAATGCGTAATTTCTACGATTTATCTGTAGAAACGGCAACGTTGCGTCCATATCTGACAGAAGAATGAGTATAACCTAACATTTTCAAAATATACGCGGTGAAATGTGTCAGAATTCCAAGGCCAACCGGGCTACTTTATAAAAGTGAATGGAGTATACTAAAGCTCACTGTGAAAGTCTTATACTCTCTTTTACTACTCTTAGTCTACCCGACTTTTGGGGTTTTAAATGCCCTGATGGTTTATTTTTTACCCCTTAATGTGACTGAGATCTTACACTTCTTTGAATGTTTCGTAAGTCACACAGGTATACTCAAGACCTCCTCAATCCATTCGAAAAATTCTTGGAGCTCAGTTCAGATTCGAGCATAAGTGCTTCTAACAAAGTCAATGTTTATTAATAATCTGTTGGTGAAAATATTTTTACTCATTTTTTGAGAACTAACCATAATATTGTTGAAAAATATTCTTCGAGTGAGAAACAATGCAGTACTTTTCGTGTTGATTTTAATATTTCTGTGTGTTGAACTGAGAATTGATGGTGATAATTGTTTGTTTATTTGATGAAATTGTTGTAATGTTAAAAATAAACACCTATAATTCCTTCCATTTCTCGTTCTGGCAGATGGTTCGTGATGTAAAAAATTTCTGTCATGATTATAATTCGCTTTCTAGACACATTTTCTTTATTTCCTGTGAATTTCAAGCGAACTGAAATGACATAAGTACAGCTGTTCTTAATGAATTTTTCAAAGAGTTCTGCCAACACTTAGGAGGGGCGAAAAAGTTCGGTCATTATTTTTTATGGATTCAATATATTATCAATAACAATTCCTGAGAGTTTTGTGTATGATGCTATGACATAGTTGATCCTAATTTTCTGGCCTCTTTGAGCGCTTATGGTATTCTACTCCAGCCATTATAAGCTGGCAGAAATGGTTTTTATTTTCGAGCAGATATTGAATATCAAACAAGTAAATGCTGGTCACTGGCTCTTCCTCTATATGTATGCTTGAATCTTCAAAACTACGCAACAGATTTTGAAACGCTTTTTTCAATAGATAAAGTGATTCAATAGGAAGGTTTATATGTATGATACTTTCATAATATTGTAAAGAAACACTGATGAATATGCAGGTTTCTAATGTGATGTCGTAAATAAACACATTTTTTTGCGCTTACATTGCAAACGCTGACTGAACCACACGAGATAAATCAGAATAATGTACTCTGTATTGTACACCTAAAAATGGTCACAAAAAAGTCCGCGATGGTATATGTCTATCTCTCAAGGATAACCCACAATAACCATTTTTTATCCTTTACATTTTACGGGATGAAATGACCTATTTATGAAGTTATTTTAAGCAATACAGCATTAATCCTTATCCAATTAAGTACCCCGAATACATTGTCCATTCAATATAGATCAATATGGCCCTTTACACCATGTAATTTAAATGAATATTTCCGAAGATATTACAGATTTCGAATGAAGGGATGCGGCGCCGGCAATACCGATCCGGATAGCCGCGTGAGCCTGTAAATAGCGCGTCGAAGGCCGTGTTTCTCCCAAACGCTCTTTCAAGAGTAACTTCTAAACAAAATATGTTTGTATTGTCTTATGGCAAAAAAGCTGTGAACGTTGTTTATAAGGACATTCTGTAGTAGGTAGGTGGTAGGTATTTAGTATCAGCATTGCATCCGTGCGGAGCCGGGACGAATCACTAGTTTCATTATAAGAGGAAGTTATGCCGATGATAATGTAAAATAACATCTGCCAAATGACCACCACGAGTACAGGACCATAATATCCTTGTCGGTTCTCGGTTGGGAATCGACACTTGAATGTAGGGAGGAATTGATGAGGTTATTGATTGAGTATTTTGTGGAATGATTCGTTTATTGATTGCAATCTAAGCCTATACATATACTAATTCGAATTTAAACAATACTACCTGCAGCAGGTCACCCGAATTGACTTCACTCGCTGTGAATGCACTCTATTTCCGCAACTTTTCCTCCAGTCGAGTCCAGTCAGCAAGGTTTCGATCGATTGCTCTATGGAATTCGCTTCAAAACGATCGAATTCGTCGATGTTATTTTCCATTATGAGTATGGACGAGGAATGGACATACCTGGGTCTTCTTCAACACTTTCGGCTACAGCGGCAATATTCTCGGCTGTTTTTAAGCGACGTGCACGGGCTTTATTCTTCATATTACTAACTTGTCCCAACAGCTCAAATTTTTTCACCGATTTCTGTATTGCGGTTCGACAAGGTGCTTCACGACGACCCAAAAATGATCAAGTTTTAAGAACCGTCTCTGCCAAATTTTCACCATTTTTATAGTGAATTTTAATAATTTCAATGCGTTGTTGAAGCGTGTATCGTTCTATTATAAACAATGGCGTATTTTCTAGTTGTCAAATGTCAAAAAATGACTCTCTTCTTGGAGCAATTTGATTTCGAACAATTTTCCAACAATTGCAAATTTTTCCATTCGCCCCAAGGAATCTTCAGCAATTTCGTCAGATTCACCGAACGCGCGCGCATCTACCTCCTTCGAAATTTGGGTCATGTACGCGTATACGCCGCAAAAATTAATTAAAACGAGCTGAATTAATTCGATGGTTGTGCGACACGCAATTTCGCAGAGAAAGTAATTATGTCGAGTTGTTTTTCAGCGATTATCGTTCCTTGGAATGGGATTATTTTATTTACGGCAGCGACGGGACGTTTTCGACTCGCCATCCTTTGACTGATGGTCGCGGTAAAGGTCGCAGTTTCGAACGGTTGCAGGTAAACCGAACCTGTTGACATTGTGGTATTTCGGCGAATTGCCGAGTGTTTAGCAATGCGACGTTTTTTTTTAACATTTAATTACTTCTTTGGCTCAAAAGTTTCATACATTGCGAATATAAACACGTTGGTTGTGGGGAAAAACCTATGAAATCAATCAATATCTGCACAAAATCGAAGGCCACCTCCCGTACCATTAGGCTTCCCCCTTTTCCTATAAATCACATGAATCACTAATATCACACTATCTGCAAAACGCATTATGGCATTCCTAGATAGAAACAACTCGCGATTGACCTTAAATCGAATGAAACAATCTATCAATCATTCTCGAGAGCAATAATAAATTAACGGCTCAGATAGAAACGGACTCACCTTAACTAACATAGCATTTGCAATTCTTGTCTGACTATACAAGACACAAGCATCCTGCAGCTATGTTCGTCCGATAAAATCTACGAATCATATATCACTTCTCACCATTGTTTCCAGACTTTCTGGGCAACGTGTTAGATTGGGATATTTCTCATTTTCTAGTCAGCCACAACTATAGGAATCAACCTGGGGTCCCCATCCATCTTGACTTCTATCCAAAGAACAATTTCAGTTCATCGAAACACCACATTGAGAATCTATGATTATCCCACATCGTAAATTTCATGTGTCACACTAGGTTTCTACCTTATCGGCATTAAGTTCAAACATTTTTCACATTTTTCCTCGGTTGATTCCGTGTTTTCGCAAGCATCACAAAAAAATATACTTCATCCAATCATCCAGAAGTTAAACAACTCGGAATTCGTAGGTTATTTCTTCACAAAAAATGCCACGAATAGGAATACATCAGAAAGGCTATAGGAAGTCTCTGTGGATTCCATAAAATCCCCTGGAAGGTTGTGTTCCACTGGTAGAAACCAATATGTATGGGGAAATGCATAAAGCATTAATAATCAATAAGCAAAGACATTTAGGTATTATAAAAATTTTTTATAATAAATGTAATATTAAAAATAGAGAAAAAGAACCAATTCTGACTAAAACTCGAAGGTGGTACTTCAGGGTAGAGCAATAACTGAACGTAGAAATTTACTCGAAGGACCAATGTTACGCATGAGCATCGGTGGTTCAGTGGTAGAATGCTCGCCTGCCACGCGGGCGGCCCGGGTTCGATTCCCGGCCGATGCAACGTTTTTTACTTCTTGAGACTCTTGATTGCTAATGGAAATGTCACAGGAGTTATTTCGTAAATGAATTTTGATTGCAGTTTCCAAAGGATGATCCAATTTTTAGTTCTCCAGTTCACCTTCTTCATAGATAGCCCAAACTAAAAGATATTTAAAAAAACTGAATACCAAATTGCCCCTCGTCGGAATTATTGTATTATCATGTATTATCAAAGGGCCAAGGGTTATGAACAATAAAGAAAATTAACTACTTCACCGTCCCTGTGGCGCAGAGGATAGCGCGTTGGACTTCTAATCCAAAGGTCGTGGGTTCGATCCCCGCCAGGGATGCAGGAAAACTTTTTGATTTTTTTTGTTGTTCCAGAACCGATAGATACAATTTCTTCAGAAATGATATACTGTCCTTACTCTCTATTGTAATGAGATTTTATTAAACGAATATAAAATGAATTGCACAATTGCACTTGATACGTCCATAGCCAGCCTATGAAGACTATGATACCTACATCCATCAAGAATAATTCAAGATTCCTCAGGTATGATGTTCTTAAGGCATCAGAGGCTGATTTGGAGGTGTAAAGGTGAATACAGACTATTCTGACGTTACGTGATTCCACGTCACGTCAGGCTCCGTCAGTGCTCCCATTGGTCTGATATGAACGTGAACGCACAGAACGATGTGTTGCATTTTTATATCACTCACATTTTGACGTTCACGTTCATTTTAGGCCAATGGGAGCACTACTACACGTCTGACGTGACGTGGAATCACGTCACGTCAGAATAGTCTGTATTCACCTTAAGTCTTCGAACTTCGAAGTCTCACAAAATTCAGAACTCCCCATGGAAATGTAGCTGAGGTGTTAGTGCGATGATATAAATCAAAATCTCATGGTTCTTAGGGTATCATTTGGCCATTTGCAACCCCGGTACGCCCATGGTTGATAGTGCACTTTTCCGCCAGTGCACGTGAACTGAGTAACACGCTCATAATAACACTTGCAGTGTGAAGACTGAAGTCGGCAAAGTAATCTCATATAACATTGGCGAAGCATTGTCCGCAGTGACAGATATACAATCCCGGTCTTGACAAATGCACGATCATTGGAAAAATGGCGACCGGGAGCTCTTCCCACGCGAATCACTTTCGAACTGCCGTGTATAATAATGTGCGATCGACAGCCCGCGAAATACATTTCATATTTATTAATTTCCATGGGTCAGTCTCAGATAATTCATATGTTTGAATGCCAAATCTGCATATTCAATTTTCAGCACGGTCCAGGTGCGTAGATGCATCTATTTCAAGGGGGTCGTGAATTCAAAATTAGTAGATATTATCCCGTAGTTAATGGTCTAGTAAAGTACCAGATTAATTTCGAATAAAAAGGCACATCTGACTTCACAGCAAGCCATGAAATACTATGTGGCAGCGCCGCATTTTATTTCCAGTGAGTTACACTTTTGTTAGCTCTTGTTTATAAATAGAATGAGCGCTGAATAATCTCTCTAAGAGAGTTAATACAAAGAAAAAGCGATTTTGAACAATTTGATCCTGGAAGCAATTGTGTCAAGATGTAAAATCTGATTCTGACATAAGTGTGATATGTCATTTCGATACAGCATTCAAAGAATGAGTATTGCACTCTAGAAGAAGTTCCATTGCACATTTCGACATTTCGTCCTCAAATTTAGCACTTTCTGCCTACATCGCGAATTGCAATATATTGAATCGAAAATAATGAAGTAACTGAACCTTTAATTATCGATCAATCAGCTGGAAAAATGAAAGAATGAACTGACAGATGAGATGCAAACGCATAGATGTCGGTACGCTATCAAATTGCAACTTTTTCCTCTGTGCATCTACTCGTTGCCTCGATACATCGACGCCACTGTCTCCTACGAAGTCCCGACGTCCCTTATAAACGCAGAGAAGATAACGTTGTTCTGTGGAATTTCGACCGGAGGTGGATACACAGACATAATCGTAACTTTCTGTGATTTCGAACTTGCGATCTTATTTTGTACCCGTACGAAATGTTCACTTGTTGCCTCGACTGTTTTATCTCTGTGATTTAACCGCCACTTCGGTCTCTTTTCTTGAATGGATGGGAGTCGACAGACGCTTTGGAGGCTTGAATGGATCGAGGGAATTCATTCGAGAGAGGATCGATTGAAATGTTGCAATCACAGGGTTTATTATATACATATAATTAAAACAGGGATATTCGAATTGTAATGAAAACATCCATACAGGTTGAGTCTTTGACTGTAGATTCTTAAGGCCAAAAGAAACCTTTTTTTCATATTCCATTTTTCCGAATTCGGCTCTGTTAAAAAGATATAGCCACTTGAAAGAAAAAAATATGGGCCAAATACATGCCTGATACCATTCTTTGCAAAGACCCCAAAGTTTATACTTCTCGATTAAAATTGAGTTAAGACATTTGGGGAATACTCTAGTAGTAATAACTACTGAATAAGAATGTTTAAAACACGATATTTCTTAAAAAAACACTCAGTTTTCTCCGATTAAATAAGTTTTTCATTCAATTCATGATTAATCAACCTAACCTATTTTGTTTACTAAGGTACGAAACAAAAATCTTCTATGACAGAGAACTTTCGAGAGGACGATGTCAGATTGATGATTTTCTCTTCAAACAATGGTGCGAGGTAGCAGGCGCGCAAGACAAACCGTAAGATCTATGAATCGACCCATCTCAAACCTTATATTGTTGTTCTGTGTGTCACGCATGCGTATAGCGACAACCGGCGCGATTTGCAAGTTTAAACAAATTATGGAAGACATTTGTTCTAGAGCTATGTTGTTATAAATGGGGAAATTGATTATTTTAGGTGTTTTCTATCGATCTCGTGATGATTATGTGGAAGACTTTAAGTGAATTATGGACTGAACGAGAATAAATTCGCTATCACAAAAACGCTTATATCTTTTGAACCACTGAACCGATTTCAAAAATCAAACTCATTTTCGAATCATCTTCCAATTCTAATGAAAACAATAAAAAATCAAAACTATATTTTATAAAATTCATGGATTTTTTTTGGAATTCTTCCCATCATGCTTCTTATAGTGTTCTCAGTCACTTTCTGGGATGCTGTCTTCCACTTTTGCTTGAATTCCGCTAATGTTTTCGTTGATTTCTTAGTCTTCTTCAATTCTCTTTTTACCAGGGCCCAATATCTTTCGATTAGCCTGAGTTCTGGGCAATTTGGTGGATTGGCCTCTTTGGGAACAAAAACCACCTCATTAGCTTCGTACCATTTCTTGGTGGCCTTGCTGTAGTGGCATGAAGCTAAATCTGGCCAAAAGATTGTTGACACATCGTGCTCACGTAAAAATGGTAAAAGTCGCTTCTTCAAGCATTCCTCGATGTATATCTTCGAGTCAACAGAGCCTTGGCCAACGAAAAATTTGCTCCTTTTCCCACAAGTGCAAATTGCTTGCCAAACCAGGAATTTTTTCGGAAACTTTGCTGGTTTCTTCACGCGAAATTGTTCGTCAACATTTCCACGAGAATCTGCATTATAAAATTCCTGACCAGGAAGTTGCGAGAAATCAGCCAAGAGCAACAGGCAACAGGAAAAATTTTTCAAGAAATCTTTTTTTCAATTTCTTTGCTCTTGATTTCGCTTCTTGATTCTTCACAGCGTTCCTGTCTGACACTTTCTGCACTTTGTATGTTATAAGCCCACAACTCGACTTGATTTTTCGAACGGTTGACTGCGAACAACCCACTATTTGGTCCACTTTCCGTCCTGAAAGGTTAGGATTCTTCTGAAAAAGGCTTTGCGTATTAAGTGTATAATTTCATTTCAATTTTATCTCCCACATTTGTGGGATTTTATCACATATCTCCTAATCAAACGTTTTTCCATCATTTGAATTTTAGTCTCGACAAAGTTGATACCCAAACATTCCGACAACATTGTTAACTTGTAGTGCGGTGATTTTTTCAGCGATTCGGTGCTATTTAAAATCCAGGAAAGCATCAAGATTATTCTCGAGATTCGTGATCATATTGTCAATTTTTTTACGATAAAATTAGTAATAACTCGAAAACGACGGGTCTTATTAAAAAAACATAAGAATAAAGTGTTTTTCCATGGGTTTTCGACACCCTGTATCTTTCAAACGAAAAATGGAAAAAATGTGTTTCGTTGGATGAGAGGAATCTACACTTTAAATATAAGACTCACCCTGTATACAGGGTGATTCTTTGACATATTTTTTCAATGTAGATTTCTGAAGCCATAAGAAACCTTTTTTTCAGGTTTCCGAATTCGGCTTTGTTAAAATGTTATAGCCATTTTACGAAAAACTAGAAGAATCCGTGCCTGAGATGGTTTTGTACGAATTGAAATATCTGAAAGGTGAACTAATACTGTGTTCATATTCACCCAGAAATATCTGATGGACAAACGTATTCCATTCAAATTCATCAATGATTCACATATACATTAGAATTCTATGAAGATTTCACGTCATTTGGTCGACCATAGATAGAATGAATATTTACTCGCCTGTGACACAGTTGCCAATAATCCAAGTTCAAGTGACAAGTTGAGAGGACCAATTGCGACAAAAACCGATTCTGTCCCGAAAAATCGCAACAACACGAGATCGAAACGTAAATCAAGACAACGCTCCGCCATCTCGATCCTTAATTATCTCGTACACGACCGTGGCGTATGCAAAAGAGGCCTCAGCCTTTTTCCAGAGACCGCGAAGAGTTACGGTGAATTTCCTGGTTTTCAGTAAATCACTTCTCGAAACTCGGCAGGTGATCGGGGTCTGAAAACATAATTCCAGCTATTTATGAACTTGGCCGATGCACGGACGGCTATCTGCCTAACGAGAGAAGCGATAAAAAGGAGTTTCACAAAGGAAGATCGACGACTGCGGCACGAGGAAATGCCCGCAATTAGCATCTTGTTTATGGCCGTCTTTTTGTTCCGACGACGTGGACGCGGTTTCGTTTCGTCCGAAGGTACTTTGATTAGGCGGGTACCGTTGATTACTGGATTATGTGGCCTACATCGCGCGTAAGAACGTAGGCACGCGGGGCAAATATCCGCCGAGCGCACGCCGTTCGGGAGCTGCCTCATCACAGTTGTCCTAAAGGGTTTTCCGCTATTTCGGTAGATGTCACTTTTGGAGCTGGCATTTGACAAGTAGAAACTACGCCATAAATTACAATGGAAAGATACACGCTTCAACACCGATTTGAAATTATTAAAATTCACTATAAAAATGCTGAAAATTTGGCAGAGACGGTTCGTAAAACTAGAACATTTTTGGGTCGTCTTGAAACACGTCGTCGAACCGCAATACAGAAATTGGTGGAAAATTTGAGCTTTTGAGACGAGTTAGTGATGTGAAGAATAAAACCCGGGCAGGTGGCTCAATAACAGACGATAATATTGCTGCTGTAGCCCAGGTTTGTCCATTCCTCGTCGTTACTTGGAATTAGACATTCCACAAACGTCATCACACCGTATTTTGCATAAATATTCGAGTCTTTAGGCTCATTAAGTTCAGTTAACCCAAGAACTCGAGCCGACCGATCATCAACAACTATGATTCATAATTTGTAATACATTTTATATCATAAGGTTGCTCATTGAAGGCTTTGATACTCATATAGGCATCAGTTAATGTTAATCTATGTGTTGGGAACATTAAATTTAAGTTTCTTGTATTTTAACTACATTCACATTTTCAGATATGAATTTATATTTATTTTTATGTAAAAACATTAAGAGCTCGAATATGTACAGACCATAACCTGTGAAAAACTTCTTTAATTCGAACCTTCCTCTAGGTACATGATTCCTTAGACCCCAGTTTTTGAATTATTCTAATGGCTCTTTTCTGAATTAAAAATATTTTTTCCAAATTTTCGTATTTTCCCCAGAAAATTGTCCCATATTTGAAAGTGGACTCAAAGTTTCCAAAAATACTGTTCTTAATGTGTTCCCGTTCATATACTGCTTAAGCGTAATTGATTTTAATGCGAAACAATTTTTATTCAACTTCATTGAAATACATGACTCCAATTCGGAAATTGATCAATGTAAATTCCGAGAAATCTGACGCCAGTCAGAAAGTTGGTAGTTTCGTTGCAATATTAAATCTGATTTTTTTTATTTGGTCTGTTCGTATCAAAAATACACTGCGCAGAAAAATTAACGCACATTATGGAAATCTCAAATTTATTCTACAACTGAAGGTGTTCTCAATGATAATTATTTTTATCAGAATTATGCATGCATATGTTATCCTCTTTCAACTTTCAACGTTTTTCTTCAATACAGATGTTTTCTCCCAGCAGGCATAAAAAAAGATGATATCAGATTTTGAATGTATTGGCTCCATTCTAAAATCAGTTGTTCTCGATCCATTCTCGTGATCAATAGATTTTCTTTCGTTTGATTTTCTACACTCGATCGCTATGCAACGCGAAACACGCAATTTGACCCAAGAGGAATGTGCCCAAGCGGTAGTTTTGCGAGAAGAAGGGTGGACATACACAAGAATTGCAGAAAGGTTTGGAGTTTCCCATACAAGTGTGTCCAGAATGTTGCAGCGATTCAGGAAGACAGGTATGAATGTCCGAAGACCAGGACAGGGTAGACCACGGGTAACAACTGCCATTCAAGAACGTTACTTAAGAGTTTCTTCGTTGAGACAACGGTTTGCAACCGCTCGCCTCCTTCAAAATCAGCTTGAGCAAACTCATGAGGTGCAAATTAGCACTCAGACAATTAGAAATCGCCTCAGAGAATATGATTTAAGGCCTCGTGTCGCGGCAAGAGGCCCAGCTCTTACCCCAGCCCATCGAAGGGCGCGTTTGGATTTTGCGAACATATCCATTGGGAAGAGGCCGATTGGGAAAGAGTTCTCTTCACAGATGAGTCTAGATTCTGTCTCTACCATTGTGATCGACGTTCCCTTGTATACAGACGTCCACATGGAAGATATGCTCAGTGCAATTTCCTGAATACTACTGGTTTCGGGGGAGGATCGATTATGGTATGGGGTGGAATATCTTTGACTGCTCGCACAGACCTAGTGGTCGTTGATAATGGAGCTATGAATGCTGATAAGTATATAAGGAACATTCTTGAAGAGCATGTAGTGCCATTTGCCCCATACATTGGTGAAAATTTCATTTTTATGGACGATAATGCCAGACCCCATCGTGCGCGCATCGTTCAGGAGCAGGTTTGGGACAACCTCAATAGAAGGCTGAGAAGTTCAGAAAATCATCCAGCTACTCTTAATGACTTAGGAATCCAACTCGGAGAAATCTGGGAAGGATTAGATCAGAACATTTTAAGATCACTAATTTTGAGTATGAACCGTCGTTGCCGAGCTGTAATTAACGCAAGGGGTGGAAATACCTAGTATTAAATCACTTATCAGCATTTCAGTATTTTGAAAATTGTTCATTCCACTTCTTTCACATATAAGATTCGGTGAAATCCTGAATTTTTCTTCCATTTATTTTGTCTTGTTTCGTTCAAAACCTTCCCGAGAGAACATAAAAAATAAGTTATAAAGTCAATGTAGAGTTGACTTTCATTAAAATTGGGATTTTCAGAATGTGCGTTAATTTTTTTGCGCAGTGTAATTATTGATTTTTTATTGCCGGAATTGTATGGTATTGAACTGTACAACGTTTACTTTCAACAAGACCGTGCAACGTGCCACACAAGCAACGAAATCATCAATCTTTTACGGGAATAATTTCCGGACCATGTAATATCTCGAAGAGGTGATCACAATTGACCACCGACATCTTGTGATTAACACCTTGCGACTTTTTCCTTTGGGGTCATGTGAAAGAGAAGATCTCAAATTCGTGAGGCTATCGAGGACATAGAGCATTAGAGCAGCCACTTTGTGATTTGGTTATGGAAAATCTCACGAAAAGGATATGGTTCTGTAGTCGTGGTCGTGGTGGTCATTTGGCTGATATAATATTCTCCATTATTAACGGCATACCTTCAGCTTCATAATGAAATCAACATCCGATCATTCATCTAAAAAAATGGAAAATATTCGTAGTGTGAAGCCAGAAGTTCGCAATGAGCTTTCCCATGCGTTCCTGCCATTTTTAACCCTCCTGTCCATTTCTCATCGATTACATGACTGACCACGCGTTCACACAGTGTGACCACGGAGAACCATAGGAAAAATGACAATGGCAGGCAAATTAGCGATGCGTAAAGTTAATTGTAAAATTTCCGGTAGTTAATATCGAAATTGCCCACATATCGCCATTGTTCCCGAGCAACAAGCGGTGATTTGTCGGTTTAAATTACGCCAGATACGCAACAACTAATCCGTGTTTACGAACCGTCCATTCTGTTGGCGGAATAAAAGTGTGGTGGGGCCATTATCTGGATAATTCGACAAAATGGAGAGGTTTCCACACTTTTTATCTCAGTTCGTGAATATCCAAGTGGAATGAATGAACACGAAAGAGTATGCAATATGTTAGAATGACTTTAAGTTATTTTAAAAAATAAAGAACTCATCCCCCTGCAATATAACATTAACCTATAAGAACAAAATCCAATTCAATTTTTCGAGTGCCACAATACTGGAACCCTTAAAATTATCGGTTCATCCTGTTCTTGAAGGTTGTACACCACTGGAAATACATCTCACAATTGGCCAGTTCGGTAGGAGAAAAAACATAGAAGAATGTCAAATGTAAACTTTCCACAAACCAAGTTTCACACCTTGAAGCTCAAAATTGAGATAAAGGAAGGCAGCAAAGTGATATTATACACGATGAACCATAAGATTTTCAGTATATAGAACCAAGGAGAATATGAGACGGATCAAGAACAGAATGGATGACAAAACTGAGCCCTGAGGAACACCTGAGCTGAAACTGAACTTGGTGTAAATGTCCACTACCTCGAATATGTGATTCCCCCAAAAAGACAAAAAACTCTCCACCTCACATACCTCCTAAGACCTAGAAGAACACAAGGAGTCAGCTTTTTCGAAAAGGCTTGGTGCCACATGCGATCAAGGTGGGCGTTCAATGTGGTGTGTTTTTATTTCAAGTTGCATTTGAAAATGGTTTCACTTTGAGAACTGAAATTTTGTGTGTAAACTCAAAAAGGATTGGAGTTCTTAATGAAATGATTTACTTAATTCGATTTCATTTCGAAAGTTCAATTTTTCATTCGAAAATAGAAGAAAATAAGCCAACTCATGCTTCTGTTATATTTCGAAAGAAAGACCCATGAAAAAGGTTCAAATTCCGATGGAATTGGCAGAGAATTCAAATATATGGCGGGAAAAAGTTCCTGCTTTACCCACATATTCACTAATTTCATAGTTCAGCGATTTACGGATAGAGCGCCATTGTACATTTCATTCATAATTAGAGAGATATCCATAGAACTTATAGTTATAATGTAAGTTCTATAGAGGTATTCCATAAAATGCACGATAGCGCCTCTATCGCATTAGTTTTCCCACTCGCTCTGAACGGCGACCTTAAAAGCCATCTTCTGCCTTATTTTGGTTGAAGTTAGTTAAATGCAGCTCATTTGGTTTTTGCGTGGTTTGCTTCAACTTTGACCAGCAAGATAGACCATAGATTTTTGTGGAAGCTTACCTTTGTTCACGATAAGCTACTGCGTTTTAAAATAAAAAAATTCTGGGCATAGATCAGGTGACGCAGTCATTCGAAGTTTTTTAACTTTGGAACCAACTACATAAAAACTATCGGGGTATCGATCACTCGGTAAAGTTATCTTGTGTGCGCAAAGCCTTATTTCCGTCTTCTGAGTCCAATGGCAGCGCAGGCGTAACTGGCTTAGCGAGAGGTTTAAGCAGAAAAGCTGGAGTGTTGTTTTGTCATAAACATTCAGCCAATTAATCTAAGAAGTAATTTGTACTATCAGACGAAGCAATTTGAATATTGTAGGTGATCGCTACCATGAGAAAATTTCCCTCTACAAGTCAGTACCATTTTTTGTAACGGAATACCTTCAATGACGACTTTCCATTCAATTTCCATAAGCGAGCAGTCCCAGTCGGCTTTCAAATTGAAATATTTCCCAGAACCTTGCAATAAATTGCGTTATATCATGATGGATAAAAAGGTAATGAATAAAGATGAGGTTCTAATTAATTTTGCTGGATATAGGCGATTAGGTCGCATGTTTTTCACTTGCGGGTATGGAGGATACCAAGGACTCGAAAGTTTTCGTCCATAATAATGCAATAACTATTCTATTCGAAGGTATTCTCCAAATTTGATCAACTCGGCTTGAAGGTGATTCTCAGGCTCTTTGCCCAGAGATTAGAAACAAAAAAGGCAGGTTTTTTCTAACGAAGGTTTTCTGATAACATTTTTATTGCAATTCGGCATTTTGGTCATTTGCTTTCGTCCATGAGGATTGCCTTCTTTAATATTGAGTGGGACAACAGTAATTATTCAAAATGATTCGTTTTAAAATGTTTGTTCACTCAAATTTTCGTTTGATTTGTATTTCTGTTGAATTATGTTTGCTGTGTATGAAAAAATAGTCACAGCATTTCTTGTATTTTGTGTCTGAGCTTTAGCCTAGAATCCATCATCGTTGCTCGATGATGAATTTAGTAGATATAATATGGACTAGTAGCAGAGGGGAATCTATGTCACCTGTCATAAAAAAGATGGAAATAAGAAAAATAAAAACAAATACATTCATGAAATGAATTTATGAAAATTGATTGCTTAGAAACTTCTCAATAGCAAACCAGTTCAAAAGAACATAAAATTCAAAACGAAATCACTGGAAATAGTATTGGAGTAATTTTAAACAGGAAAGGGCATTGAAAAAGAAGCGATAGGAGAGAATGAATAGGGGAGCAATATTGGAATTGGGAAAAATAGAGGAAATTAAGAAACTGTATTTTTATGATGGTCATGACATGAACGTAGAGCGCTCATACATACAGGGCGCCCCTTAATTGGAGGTATCGACGAAGAGGGGAGATTCCTTGAATAATTTTAAGAGAAGAAATCTTCCCTCTTTATTTGTACCTACAATGTTATACTGAACTAAACCTAAATACCCACTCAAAGTATCCCGGTTGGCCATGAAATTCTGACAAAATTCACCGTGTATATTTTGAAAATGTTAGGTTATAGTCATTTTCCTGTCAGATAACTAAGCAATACATAGAGGTCGTAGTAATTACGTATTCATCAAGATGTTTATTTACTTTAAGAAAAGTATGAATTTGAGAAAATATGTGAATTCAATAATTCCCAAAGACCTGGCGAATGTTCAAGAAACTTTCTTGTGTTAATACTGGAATTATTTCACGTATACAAACATGATTGAAAGATTCAGTTATGCTATTTTCTTGTACGGAAATCAATAACAGAAAATTGAAATTTTACTGAAAAATAATTGACAGAATAGTCCGTTACTTTGTGGTAGTTTATTCGAGAAAAGATTAAAAGTACTCGAATAACACTACAGAAAAACTTCTAGATGAAAAGACGGACCTATGGAATTCCCCACTTTTCAAAATCCTCAAGAAATAAGCCTACAGAAGACATTTTTTCAAAACCTGAAATACTCCAGTATGAAAATGTAGTAGTACCTACTACGAAACCTGTGTCACAGTTGAACTTTAAAAGAACTAACTCCATTCAAAAAGTTAAAAAAGAGTTAATAGAAATGAGCATTCGTGAGGTCTCTGGGAATTATTTGACATTTCACGTGTGCCAACCTGCGTCAGTTTTAAGTGAAAAAACTTGATAAACCTTAATCTTGGCCAACAAGGATACTTTATAAAAGTGAATGGAGTATGAATGTTGGTCAACCAAAATATATTTTCGAGAAATCTTTTCTCTGAAACCATATAAATTAAAATTGATTTGATTACAACGAAACACAATAAATGCCAATAGACATGATATACAACAAACCGAACAATAGTTCCATATCTTTGATTACCACAAGCTATACACCCATATATATCTCATCCAGATACAATCGCCCCTATAAATCCAACGATGAAAAACGTACGAACATCCCCAAATATCGGAATTTATCGTTCCTTCCTGCGGAGTCCAAGAATCCGAAATGATCGGGGGCATCACGCAACATTAACTTTAATTAAAAATAATAATGGCCAGGGCATCGTGACCGATGGAAATGACCGTGTAAACTTTGATATATGTCGTCGGTCACGCCAGGCTGTTGCGTGGGCACACAAGAGGGCCGTTTTTCCACCTTGCTTCCGATAATGGGACACTTCCTGTCGGGATATGAGCCCGAAGAGGCGATAACGTAAACGCTTTCGGGCGCTAATTACCTATGTAAGTCTGCTAATTAGCTGTATCGGTGGATCTATTAGGTCGGATTGGGATATCTCTGATGGGATCTTGCATATTTCAGAAGGATTTGCGATAGTCGATTCATGTTGGGGATCACTCGCAGATCTAGAGAGGAGAGGGCATGAAAATGTTCAACCAAGAGGGTAGAGAGAGCCAAATTGGACACATTTGAATGTAAAGTCCCATTTATAACTTAGATAAACAAAAACAGATGTCCGTGTCTCATCAATTTAGAGTTAGAGGGTGCTGTTTGTAAATGTGCATTTTCGAAAGTTGCTTTAACTTTTTCCCTGTTGAAAATTTTGCGATTCTGTGAAAACGTCTCGGTATATTTTCCTGTAATACTGTTTATCAATATTCATTTACAGAATTATCGGGTGTTTTTTTAGACTGACTATTTCACTCACTTCATTTTTAGAGAGGAAGTTTCCATAGCAACTCACGTTTTACATCGATAAAACATGCAAGCCGGCAAAACTAACAAGTTGGTTTTCCAGCGATGAAATTTTTTAAGTTTCTCAAATTCATAGATAGCTTCAGAAGTTAATGTTCACTGTTCAGTTCATCTTTGATGAATACTTAATAGTCAAATAGCGCAATACGTGCCCATTGTGAACATATTACTGTTAGACACATTTTCTAGTAAAATAATTCTGTTGAATACCACTCGAGATGAAATTTAAGCAGGTAAAATTTCTTTTTTGTAATATTCAAGTTTGTTGCTTTGCGGCAATTTCGCTCATGATATTTTTTACAAAATCATTCACGAAATTACCACGCAAGAAACTTTCATATTACAATTGGGAAATTTTGCCGGCAGAATTGGATCTCTAGTGGTATTATACAGGGTGAGTAGCCATAAGTAAATGGTGGATAGGTGATGCTCTTGACTAGTTGTTGCGCCTAATAAGATAACATTTTGCCCAAAGTTCAAAGTGTTATAATTTTTTTGCCATTTTTCTAGAAATTTACCATTTTTCTCATTAAAATCTTGAATATTTTTAAAGTTAATGCTCGAGGTGCCTATAAAATGATTTATTTTTTTAGTCTAGTCTTGTCTTATTCAGATTGAATCATAATTTCATACAAACGTCTTCAAAAAACCTGACAGCGTCGTATCAAACATCAAAATGAAAAAAATTATTCAGTGTCCACTTTGCGAAGTGAAATAAAAAAAAATTACATAGTGTGGGGTTTTAAATGGTTTTAAAAACTTCTCTAGTTAATACTTGTGCAATAGTATGTAACATGTACCATTAATAATCAGATAACTCAACAAAAAACCGTTTTGTCTTCAAGGATGCCTTAAAAGGGTGACGACAAAACCATTCCATTGAGGTGTTAATAATTAATCGAACATAGCTTTTTGTTGAGTTATCTGATTAGTGATTATTGATGGTACATGTTACATATACCATTGCAAAGAGAAGAGTATTAACTCTAGAGAAGTTTTCAAAACCATTTTAAAACCCAACACTATGTAAATTTTTTTTTATTTTTTTCTGTAAAGTGGACACAACATTATTTTTTTTCATTTTGATGTCTGATACGACGCTGTCAGGTTTTTTGAAGACGTTTGTAAGACAAGAGTATAAATCATTTATAGGCAATTTAAAAAAAATCAAGATTTTAATGAGAAAAATGGGAAAATTTCTAGAAAAATGGCAAAAAAATTATAACACTTTGAACTTTGGGCAAAATGTTATTTTATTAGGCGCAACAAGTAGCCAAGAGCATCACCTATCCACCATTTACCTATGGCTACTCACCCTCCAAACACCCTGTATATTATTAAATTTTCGATAGGGATAACTGTCATTTGACAGTCTAGGACAGTAGGTAAGAGCCATGTTGTTTTGACATTTCTGTTCAGTAACCATAGACAAATTATCATGGAAAGTCTCACGCCGCAACAAAGTTTACAAACTGTTCAAATTTATTTTCAAAATTAGTGTTCTACTCTATTCAATGCAACAAAAGACAAAGTACTGTACATACAGAAGAAAATATCGTTGCTGTAAGTGATAGTGTTAATGAAGATCCAGATTTGTCTATTCGTCGACGTTCACAACAAGTTGGACTCTGTGCATCCACCACATGGAAAATTTTGCGTGAAGATCTTGGTCTACATCCATACAAGATCCATCTGGTTCAAGAACCTAAGCCACTTGACCATAATAAGAGTCGTTTGTTTGCTAAATTGGGCCCTAGAACAGCTTGAAGTTGATCCACTTTTTTATAGAAAAATTGTGTTTAGTGATGAAGCTCATTTCTGATTGATCGGCTGCGTAAACAAGGAAAATCGTGATAAACACAGTTAATCAGCAATGTCGATAACATTCCATAAATTGGTACCTACGTATAAATTTCAAAGAAGGTTTTAGCATCTTTCGAATTCACCAGGCATCAAAAACTACGATGCGTCATTTTTCCTCTTCGCCTTTAGAGCGAACAAAATCATTAATTTATTAGATATCCCATTACCATGACAAAATATACCTCCATGAAATCCGATAATGTTATATCCTTCTGAGGACGGTTTAGAATTCGATTAACAATATTTACGACCATTCGGTTCAATATGAGGGAAATTTCATGCTAGGTCCGTTTAAAACTCAATATATTACTGATTAGGAAGTCTTCATTCAACTGATGGCATTCGATAGCCGACACCTAAAAAGCGTTATATTGGATTTGTTGGAATAATTAGATTTAAGTATCTTGAGTATCCGATTCCGTTCGAAATTGCCATTATTGATGCCTTTACTGGAAGTGAAGATACGAGCGTTGGAGATGTGGAGAATTTTAGAGAAAATAATAATCGCAACACTAAATCTGTTCATACATTCTCTAATTATTCGAGAGACAAAAATATCGAACATATTCGGTGATGAACTAGAAATTAAGATGGGAATACCACAGGGAACAGTGCTTGGTCCTATTCTATTTATTTCATGCCTAAATTCACTTCTAGAAATCCATAAACTGATGATGAATGAACTGACTATGAATATTTGACTTTTTTCCGTTTTTTCTGATATTTTGAAAACTATTTAAATGAATACAATGAATTTATTGAGCATTGAATACTCAATCATAGCAGAAACGAAAAAATAAAACAAATTTATTTTCACTTCTTGTGCTCAGGATGCAAAAATAGTTCAGGTCTGTAGAGAATTTCGAACAATCCCAATTTTCAGATCTCAAATATGTCTAGTTCTGCACAAAAGTCTAATATAGGCACTCGAACTTGGGACACCCTGTATATATATTGAAAATGAACAAATCCAGGAAGTAGAAAACCATAAATATCTTAACCTTAGTTCCGATTAACATCTCGAATCGAATTTTTATAACGAATCTCAAATAGATTCAGACATTTAATTGTATTGAGAACATTCCGAGACTGTCTCATCTTTGTTTACATTTTAAAAGTAATCGTCAATTATATGTATGTCATGAACAAAATACAAGAAGAAAAACAGCAACAAAATTGCACTACCCATTATTTTGAAAAACAAAGACCTAAGAAATTTTGCTTACTTAGCACCAAAAATTTACAACAGGATTCAAGATTCCACCAAGTCCATTTGCAGACCTTCCATATTCTCAGTCATAAATTTGCCCATGAAAATTTTGCACCTGTTTTAATTATTACTATTTTCATTCAATGATTGTAACTTCTATATACCGGGTGTTTGAAGGGTGAGAAGCCATAGGTAAATGGTGGATAGGTGATGCTCTTGGCTACTTGTTGCGCCTAATAAAATAACATTTTGCCCAAAGTTCAAAGTGTTATAATTTTTTTGCCATTTTTCTAGAAATTTCCCTTATTTTCTCATTAAAATCATGAATTTTTTTAAATTTAATGCTCGAGGTGCCTATAAAATAATTTATTTTTTAGTCTAGTCTTGTCTTATTCAGATTGAATCATAATTTCATACAAACGTCTTCAAAAAACCTGACAGCGTCGTATCAAACATCAAAATTAAAAGAAATAATGTTGTGTCCACTTTACAAAGTGAAATAAAAAAAAATTCACAGTGTTAGCTTTTCAAATGGTTTTGAAAACTTCTCTAGTTAATACTCTTTGCAATGGTATGTAACATGTACCATTAATAATCAGATAACTCAACAAGAAGCTATGTTAGATTAATTTTACCTGCTCAATGGAATAGTTTTGTCGTCACCCTTTTGAGGCATCCTTGATGACAAAACAGTTTTTTGTTGAGTTATCTGATTATTAATGGTACATGTTACATACCATTGCAAAGAGTATTAACTAGAGAAGTTTTTAAAACCATTTTAAAACCCCACACTATGTGAATTTTTTTTAAATTTCACTTTGTAAAGTGGACACAACATTTTTTTTTATCATTTTGATGTTTGATACGACGCTGTCAGGTTTTTTGAAGACGTTTGTATGAAATTATGATTCAATCTGAATAAGACAAGACTAGACTAAAAAAATAAATCATTTTATAGGCACCTCGAGCATTAAATTAAAAAATATTGAAGATTTTAATGAGAAAAATGGGAAATTTCTAGAAAAATGGCCAAAGAATTATAACACTTTGAACTTTGGGCAAAATGTTATTTTATTAGGCGCAACAAGTAGCTAAGAGCATCACCTATCCACCATTTACCAATGGCTACTCCCCCTCCAAACACCCTGTATAATCATATTTTTCGGAAAATAATTATAATTGCTCGTGAAACATACAGAGTTTAGCATCTATAGGTATCATTATTGAGAAATAAATAAGGAGCTACATAATATCTAGAAAAATTTGAGCGATTTTCGTTCAACCATCATCATAATCACTTTCGAGAAGCGAATAAAAGTCAATCTCAAAACGTTACATCTTAAATTGACCCCCCAGGCCACGAAGACTCCATAATTCCCCACTGTTGAACCCACTAGGCGTTTATGTTCCGTACAGTGTCAACCGAATGTATAGAAAATAAATTGTGTGTAATTTACAACACCGATTTTGTATCCAGGGTGGTCAGTTATATTACGCAACTTTATTATTGTGTACGTAATTTATGAAGTCCATTAAAGGCCCCGTGTAAACTGATACATTTTATTCGGATTTTTCTTAATTGGTTTCTAACCTATTTTTCCTTCGGTTTATGTTATGATTGATTAATTACAGTCGTTAAGAAGTGTCACCTACTGTTCCTGATCAACATATCGCCTGGCATTTGAGAAAGACCAGTTATTGAATGAGGATCACATCAACAAATACCAAGGAGAGAAATTCATTTCGTCATTGGATGAAATATTTCAAATTGATAAATTCTTGAAATTGTGAAGAAATCGTTTAGGGTGTACCAAATAGGAAGTAAATAAGAGAAAAGGAGTCGGAATAATAAGGACTGAACGAGAATAAATTCGCTATCACAAAAACGCCTATATCTCTCGAACCAATTGAGAAAATATCAAAATTTGATCATAGTTAGCTTTGTTAGGAACGTCAGAAATATGTGGAACATACTTCATAGATATTGCAATTCCCTGTCGCAAAATGTCAAGCAAAGTGAAAACACGAGAATTTATAGTGAAACTTTTTCAAAATAATCAAAAATGGAGCTTCAAAAGAATCGCAAGAGAGGCTCGCGTTCGTCCGGAAACGGTATCAAGAGTTGTTAAGCGCTTCAACGAAGATCTTACAATTAACCGCAAGGAAGGAACCGGGAGGAAAAAGGGGTTTCATTGCCCAAAAAAAGTGAAGAAAGCCATCATGCAGCCTTTTTCAGAAGAATCCGAACCTTTCAGGACGGAAAGTGGCCCAAATAGTGGGTTGTTCGCAGTCAACCGTTCAAAAAGTCAAGTAGAGTTGTGGGCTTAGAACATACAAAGTGCATAAAGTGCCAGACAGGAACGCTGTGAAGAATCAAGAAGCGAAATCAAGAGCAAAGAAATTAAAAAGAGATTTCTTGAAAAAATGTTCTTGTTGCGTGATGGACGACGACACCTATATGTCTTGGCTGATTTCTCGCAACTTCCTGGTCAGGAATTTTATACTGCAGATTCTCGTGGAAATGTTGACGAACAATTTCGCGTGAATAAAAAAAAGCAAAGTTTCCTAAAAAATTCCTGGTATGGCAAGCAATTTGCACATGCGGGAAAAGGAGCAAATTTTTCGTTGGCCAAGGCTCTGTTGACTCGAAGATATACATCGAGGAATGCTTGAAGAAGCGACTTTTACCATTTTTACGTGAGCACGATGTGTCAACAATCTTTTGGCCAGATTTAGCTTCATGCCACTACAGCAAGGCCACCAAGGAATGGTACGAAGCTAATGAGGTGGTTTTTGTCCCCAAAGAGGCCAATCCACCAAATTGCCCAGAACTCAGGCCAATCGAAAGATATTGGGCCCTGGTGAAAAGAGAATTGAAGAAGACTAAGAAATCAACGAAAACATTAGCGGAATTCAAGCAAAAGTGGAAGACAGCATCCCAGAAAGTGACTGAGAACACTATAAGAAGCATGATGGAAGAAGTCCAGAAAAAGATCCATGAATTTTGTAAAAAATAATTTTCTTTATTTTATTGTAAAAACAGTTTTCATTAGAATTGGAGGATGATACGAAAATTAGTTTGATTTTCGAAATTGGTCCAGTGGTTCAAAAGATATAAGCGTTTTTGTGATAGCGAATTTATTCTCGTTCAGTTCTTAAGTCAGATATCTCAGCCTTTTCAGGGAAAAGAAAACTGGTAAAAACTTTCTGCCATTTCACGTTGAATGTTATACATAAAATTGGGAAATTACCCAGAGTTTTTTTTAAATTAAACTTGCTCTGTGTACCTATATACAGAATGGTTCATATGAAAACTACCAAGACGATTTGAAAAAAAAACACTATTCGAATCAAAGACAATTTAGATTTCCCTCCATGTTTCTGTGGGAAATTGATTTTCAAACATTCTTGAGATGCAGTCTCCATCTCCAATTCTGCATCCGTCCCATCCAATTCATCCACTTCACTTTCCACCTCCGCTATTTGTTCGCCCGATCTCTCATTCTAACTTGAACAAATAATGATACGGACTTCTTGTAAAAACACTAGAAAATGTCTTCTTGAAAGGGGGCCCCACTGCACGTCACTCGTGCCACAAAGAAGGCCCCTGCTTTGATTCCCCATTGTGTGGGCAGAGTGCCTACCATGAAACTATGGACGAAGCCCGACGCTTCGTATGTGGTCTACATTAATTCCGACTTTTGTGATTGCTGCTTATTTTTCTTAGGTAGTCCGGATGATATGACTGATTTCGGTGCACAATGGATTCGGATATCAAACAGGGAGGTCGGCAATGAGTCTAAATGATGTGGCGCTAATGAATTGGGGCTCCGAAAACATACACACATCGTCAAAAGACTTGGCCCCCCTAGGTTCCTCAAGAAATAAGCAATCTATGTCATGGAAAAGGAATGAATATTTTTCTCTATTTCAACTGCAATATATTTGATAGAAAATCTTTGTTTTTTACTCTTGGCTTCATGAGGCAAAATAAGAAAAATGAAGAAAATCTAACTTAGTTTATAGTTATTCTACACTCAAAAAAATAACTGGAATTTCCTGTTAATTGGATTCCTGTAACATCAAAACTACTTTTGTTGCAGAAACTGGAAATTTACTGTCAACCCAGCATTTCGATTCCTGTTGAGGTATAATATGCCGTTTGAACAGAAATTTATGTTGGGTTCGCAGGAATCAAAACTTTAGAATTCTCTACAAAGATTCCTGTAATGGGAAAACAATATTTTGTAGATGCTGCTGGATTGAAATGTGAATGTGAAGAATAATTTTTTGAATACTGGAAATTGTAGTAAATAGTAACGCTAAACTGAAGATCGTAAGAAACAGCAAAGGGTATTTAGGAATATTTTTGTCCAGAAATGTAGTATGTGGCTTGCACTTGTTCAAGATTGCGATTCAGTTAGTGTTATGTGTTAGTACTTAGTAGTATTCGTAGTTCGTACTGTTAGTTGTAGTGTACACTGAGCTGGAAATTGAGTTGGATGGATTTCAACTTTCCCTTAGGAATTGCCATTTTCAGTTTGGATGCCCCTGTCGAGTCAGAAGTAGAAAACAGCTCTATCGACAATTCAGATATCGCTGGATATCTCAAAAGCTGGGACCTAAGCCAATATATTGATATATTTAGACGTGAGTTATGTTTCATTATTATCATATTATGTACCTACAATTATTACACATATGGGGATAGGGCTAGGTATCACATTAGACACAATGAGTATTTTGGGAAGAAACAATGAAGAAAATACACAAATTTGATTATATCTTCAAGCATAATTTATATCTTTTCCACAGGCTTTTGCCAACTTCTTAATGATAGTAATGATGGCAGAACTATCTTGGCTGAGCAGCAAACAAAGGGATGTCTGTCCTCGAATGCTAGGTCCACATATGACATAAATAATACTTTATAAATTCTGTTTTATTCGGGGCGAATTGAGCCACAGGAATTTGTTTTTTTATGATATAGAGTATAACCAAATACGTATACTGCACATGTAGAAGTGATGATTATTTTTTATATGTACATACATAAATATTTCATAAATAAACTCATTTTTATAATCACCTACATATTTATTCATTAGTTCTTATCTCGGTCCCACAAAATTGAAAGATTTAAAAAAATTCAATTTGACTGTTTTTTTCAGTTCACTTTTACTAATCGCCCTTTATGTTCTATAAGTCTATACATTCAAAATATTGTTGCATTATGTATATAAAATGAATTGAAAATATCATCTTGTGTCATAAAGAAAAAGATATGCTTTTTTGCTATTGCTGGCGTTGTTCTGCTTACCAGTTTAAGTAAGTTTGAATTGGTTGTATTAAGAATGGCAAATATCTCGAGCTAATTAACTTGAGATATTTGGAAAGTATTGTTACATTGTCAGGCTATTGTACCTACTAGAAATATATATTTTCAATACAGTGCAATAACATTATGCAGTATAGGAAAGGCCTAATACATTCAATGATGAATAATGTATAAATATCAACCAATTCCAGTGAATTGAACAAAAAATAGGTTGCATGGTAGAGGAAAATCCTGATTTATTTACCAATAATTTCCTGTAAATTTATGAGAACACTGGAACATTTTGTTGCACAAAACGAATAGTACTGTGTTACATTTACAGGAATAAATTCCTATTCTCTGTAGAGAAATGAATTCCTGTATTTGAAACAATTCATTTCCATTGTAATAGGATTTGTTCCCTTAACAGGAATTGAGGTACTGTAATCGTGTGTTGAATATAACAGGAAATAACTTCTGTGCCTATTTATATTAGAATTTCCTGTTCTACTTACTTTAATTTTGTAAGGGTTACAGGGTTATTTTTCTGAGTGTACAACTGTGGATATTGTTCTCTTGAAGATTATTTGAAACCTTCGTGTGAGGTGTGATGGGGCGTAATCATCCTGATAAATGAAATTATCCTCGAATTCGTTGCGCACAGAAATAGTTATAGTAGTTCCTATAATGGTGGTAGAAAATTTCTATCAATTCATGCCCCCCCCTCCTGAAAAAAAGGCAGATCTTCTGGTTCTCTTTTTCGATTCATATCTTTCGATATAACCAAGTGGTAGCCGACCTCCAAAAAGTGCACGTACTACCTGTAAAAATGTGCAAGTGCACTTTGATATCCTTGCCAGCATCGAGATTAAGCATTTATCTCGAAAATTATAATACCGTGCTCGTTCGTAACTCCAATAAAACGTAAAATCTGTGTCATACTTTTATCACACATTAAACAGATGATTTACGTCACACACAAACCGACTGTTTATTACCAGAAATATAAAGTTTGAAAAATTTCCGTTTTGGGCATAAAACTTTTATGGAAAGGTGAATGTAACCTTTAACTTTGGGGATGGTTGAGTTTAATGGTACTGTAAAAGATAATTGACTTTACATGACATTCGGTTTGTGGAATATTTCGATGCAAAATATACAGAGCGAGCCAAATGTGTACTTGGAAAAAATAATCGTGGTGACACATCGCTCACAGACAATGTCGGCGGATCTGATGTGGCAATGACGGTAGTTCTGTTCGGCCGACACTGTCGGCAGACTATGTCGCTGCGTCTGTTGGCGTCTGGCGTCTATAAGGGTGAACAAAAAATGAGGTATAAGTGGCTGTTGATAAAATATTTATATTGCGTAAAGATGCTTTAAGGCGAAGGCCAATTTCTTTCATAGGACTTCGTAATTCTCCAGCATGAAAATTTACCTCAGTGAGCATGCATTTCTTCTCGGCTACTTACCTGGTCGCATCTAAAGCTGTCTTCGCCTAATCGCACACACCGCGTGAAACAGCTCTGGCTCTGGCGGCGTCTCTCACCGTATGCGGGCAATAATTTTTGCGAATGCGAATAACGACGGATCGTAAAATTTACCGTAAGTCATCATCGGGCGATTATTGTGAAGTCGCAAACGTTCATTTGTAATAAATATTTATACACACCGATGCCAAATATGGTAGGTCGGGTAAGACAGTGTGAAAGCTTTGTCATGTTCGGCTGAAGTTGAATCGTAAGTAACAATTACCGGACCCGTGGTAACTTCTCGTATTCGGAAACCAGTGGCGTCTTCTTATCGGCGGGGCCGATTTAAAGTTGAAACGTACTTCGGCGGTGGAAAAGCTGCGAAACTGTAATTCTTTCAATTCTTTGTCGATGCACAGGAGCACAGGCATATCGACTTGCCCTTGTAATGGGTGTTTTGTAAGAGTGATAGAATTTGCATTTTTGTTCAGTAGGCATTGACAAATTATCATGGAAAGACTCACGTGGCAACAACGTTTACAAATTGTTGAAATTTATTTTCAAAATCAGTGTTCTTTTCGCCAAACTTATAGAGCACTTCGTGAAATTCATGGTTTACATAATTGACCATCAGATCAGCTTATTCGTCGAACTATCGATAGATTTCGGATAACATTTTCTCTACTCGATGCAAGAACAAGACAAAGAACTGTACGTAAAGAAGAAAATATCGCTGCTGCAAGTGATAGTGCTAATGAAGATCCAGATTTCTCTATTCGTCGACGTTCACAACAAATTGGATTCTGTGCATCCACCACATGGAAAAATTTACGTAAAGATCTTGGTCTACACCCATAAGATTCAACTGGTTCAGGAACTGAAGCCACTTGACCATAATAAGCGTCGTTTATTTGCTGATTGGGCCCTAGAACGTAAACAAGCAAAATTGCCGTATATGGAGTGAAAACATCCCTCAAGAAGTTCGGCAGGTTCCATTGCATCTCGAAAAATGCACTGTATGCTGAAGGCATCATCGGTCCATATCTCTTTAAACGATGCTCGAAACAGATCGATTTTTTGTTTGTAAATTTGAATGGTATCAACCCAGAAGTGTTTTGGTTTCAACAAGATGGTGCTACACCTCATGCCGCTAACGTAACAACTGATTTATTGAAAGAAAGATTTGGCGATAACATTATTTCGAGAAATGGTCCAATTAATAGGCCTCCAATATTATGCGACATAACTCCAATGGATTATTTTCTTTGGGTTTATGTCAATTTATTGGTTTATGCTGATAAACCAGAAACAATAGAGGCTTTGGAAGCCAACATAACTCTTGTTCTTGCTGAAATAAGGCCAGATTTACTGGAAAAAGTGGCCCAAAATTGGTCTAGTGGAATTAGGTTCCTGAGAGCTAGTCGAGGTGGGCATGTGCCGAAAATTTTTGTTAAAACATAAATGTCATAAAATTATCTCTCAAATAAAAAAATCTTGATTTAATAGCTATTTATGTAACAAGAACATAAATTAGGTCTTTATGGACGAGTCCAAAGTTTATGGCAGAGCGAGCAAAGCGAGCGAGGCCATTAATTTGGGCAAGTCCATAAGCCTAATTATGTACGAGTTGCATACAAGGCTTTATGTTTGACTGCAATGCAGACATTTTATTTTCTGAAATGGCAATTAATATATTCGTCGCTTCATTTCAAGAAATACATTGAGTGTGCTTTTGCTTATCTTACGTTAGTTACCATCAGCGACCTTAGCAACCTCACTGAACAAAGTTGTTTACTTCGTTAATTCTGTGACAAACGTCATGATAATCCCAAAAATGGATAGTTCGGGAGAGGAAAGCGTGAATATTTTAGCCGCAAGTGCCAAAGAATCTCTCCTACCCACTAAAAGTGCTTATGAAAATTTGTATATGGCCTATAACAAGTGGTGTAAAACGAAAAAAATAGCAAAATCTAGAGAAGACTGTTACAGTTGAGTCCAATAAAGTGGTGTCCAATAAAGTAGTGTCCAATAAAGTGGTGTCCAATAAAGACGTGTCCAATAAAGTGGTGTCCAATAAAGTAGGGTCCAATAAAGTAGTCAATTATGGACGCTAAAAGGATTCATGAATCAATTAAGTGTTTATGAAGCAGTCGAACATAAATGTGTTTCATTTCAATTCTATCACTCTAAAAACCCCCTTTATTCAGATGGCATTGCTCACAGTCGTCGATACTGGACAAGGATACTAGTCTCCAAGTAGCTCAGTGTCTCCATTGTCCAGCAAAGCGTTGAACCGTTGAAAAAGGTCGGCAGAGGCTGATGTAGATTTATCTACTCGATGCTCGGTTCAATTTCCTGCAGATAAACATCCACAGTCGCTTCTAGATATCGACCGGATGGGCACCATACAGAACATAGAAACGTCTGGGAAAGAGGCGAGTTGTGAATTATGGGATCATAAGTCTAATAAGAATATCGCGGTACGCCGTAACTCTACGGGATGACTGGGGGCGCCATATATCATCGGAGGTTAAACCTTTTAACCCGTGCAATCCGAGATAATGATGATGTAGCTGCATCGAATTATCACGCGGAAAAGCACCCAACGTTGGGAGACCTTTGAACGCGGCAAAACGTTAGAACGTGAACTTCTAGGCGTATGCCTTCGGTCGGCCAAAAATCGCATGACGAATTGCCGCTAGAGGAGGGCATCTACAATAATCTCTAGATACAGGATGCGTCTTTTAAACAGAACTCATAACGGTGTAACATTCCTCCTTTTGAAGGTAAGGAAATATTACCTTAAAAGAAAATAGAGGGTGAAACCTACCCTGGAAACCTTATACTTATATTTTTGTCCAGGTTTGTGATCGTCTATGGTTGGTAGGACTCCATGTTATGTCGTAGTGATTCAGATTCGTAATAACTCAGAATTGTGAAATATTGGATGGGAAAGAATGAGGCGAAATAGATAAATAAAACACTTGATTGGACACAAAGGTGGAACAGGCCTTTATTGGTCCAGCGAAGCGGTTCGAGTGAACGGCTTTGCTCTGAAGGGGGGAAAAACGAACGAGATCCAATTTATCATTGGACTCAAAGCAAAAAAAAAAAATCTAGCATACATTTCACAGGACATTTAATCCATAGATCAATAATGATCAGTGAAACAGGAACTGTTGGTTTGTACAATATGTGGCTTCCTATACCCCGGTGAGGTTATTACTGGCACAATCCTGATAAAAGGATGAATCCAAAGTTGTTCTAAGGTTATAGGCATATAAAGTGACCTCTGATAGGATCAGCCCTATGGTTTGACGAAACCACTGTAGTTATTGCAGTTTAAAGAGAGAACTTCAACCTGTTTTGGTTTTCAACAGTAGATTCCAAAAAGTGTAAGAAGATGCTGTTCTAAGTGGAACAACGTGCAGTGATTGGTTGTGTCGCTTCAAAGACGGTGATTTCGATGTGGGCAGGCAAAAAAAAGGTCAAAACACTTCGAAAACTCTGAAATGGAGGTGTTGCTCGATGAGGATCCTTGCCAAATGCAAGTTGAGCTTTTTTCAGCACAAGAAGGAGCCATTTCCAAGCGACTCCATGTGTTGGGAATGATCCAAAAATGTGGAATGCGGGTTCCTTAAGAATTGAAGCCAAAAGACGTTGAACATCGTTTCTTCGCTTCTGGCTGGCGCAAAAAATGAAGGGTTTCCTTCATCTCATCGTGACGGGTGATGAAAAATGGATGTGTTACTGCAAGCCAAAGAAAATAAAGTCTTGGGGACTGTCCGGTAATGCTTCTACGTCGAGGACTAGACCGAATATTCACTCTGCGAAGGTTATAGGTACTGTGTATTTGGTGGAGCCAGGCCGGTGAAAAAGTTGTAGATGTATATTTTACAGTTGGAGAATGAGTCTGACAACATTGTACGCATGTTGTTGACAATGTTGACACCGTGATAGCGTTCTGATTCTGCGATTTCGGAGTTATTTGATTGAATAACATTTGCGATAGCTTGAAGCTTCTCGTAAGTAATTTCGGGTAGGCATTCGAAAAAACCGAAATAATGATAGTCTTGCTCGAGGTACCCAGTTATTAAATCCGATTAGAGATCGATTATCAACAGAAACGCGAACGTTTCGCGGGTTCAACGCTCCGGGCGGCACAAGAAAGCGAAATTTCGCAAATTCCGGATGCTGCATACCGCAACATCACGAAGAAAATCCATTTCCTCGACGATATGATCGATCCGGTAATGGTTGATCGTAAAGCGATCACGATAAAAATGCTCGGGTCACCTCATTTTTAACTGATCCGGTTCAGAGCGGACCTACGTCCACTCATGATATATTAATTATTTATTCTAATACCGGCGGTTTAGAAAGCTATGCGATTTCACGTGTGATGTTCCGAGAGTACCTATATGAGATCTGGATCACTTTCTTCCGAATTGATGCTGACCGTTTGTATGGCTTAATCTTGTTCGACACTATAGGAATGTGAGGTGAAGAATTATACTGCTCCACAAAGTTTAGGGCGTTCAGTAATTTTTCATCACATCTTACTCATTCTTTGCTCCTTTTCCTTATAAGTTTCAAAGATTTAATTGGACATTCATTTTTAGTATTTGGTAGAGGTAAAATCTTTGTGGGATTCTGGGTGATCCAAGACTATGGTCTTGAATCTATGGAATCGAACCACTGAGTTCTCTGTCTTCTTCGTTACCGACGAAGTCCATCTGCGGTACTAACTTTGTGGTATGGAAAATAAAAAAAAATATTAATTTTGAACAAAAATTTTTCGTAAAATGGCCTTTTTTTTTCAAAATAGGAGAAGTCCATGATAAAAGGTGTCTTTTAACCTCAAGTTTTTACAGATACACAAATTTAAAATATACAGGGTGAGTCTTTGACTTGTACATATATTTCAACTGTCGATTTCTCCCATCAAATGAAACACTTTCTTTCTATACCATTTTTCGAAATTCGGTTTCGTTAGATAGAGGGAGTCGAAAATCCGTGAAAAAAAACCTTTTTACTTCATATCTTCGGAACCGTTATTTCAAATGAACTGAATTTTGGTTGATTGTTTACTTTATTCATGGTGCATATTCCTCAATCGAAACTTCAATATTTCTCCTGGTTTAAAATTTATAGCGTAGCCGACTCACAAAACCACGCAAAAATACCATAAAACAATTCGAAGAAGATAAACGGTTCATATTTTCGAAATAATCAGTCATTTTAGGAAATAAAAGTTGTTTTTTCAATAAAACGCTCGGTTTTTGAGTTATTCCTTGCATACGATAAAATTTGAGGAAAAAATAATGAATTTCAAGAATAATATGCATGCTCCCTGGATTAAATATCACCGGATATTATTACTCCTGGTCTCTAAACAAGGTAACAATGTTGTCAGAATGTTTATCAGCTTTGTCGAGACTAAAATCTGAATGATGGAAAAACGTTTGATGTAGAGATATGTAATAATAAAATCCCACAAATGTGGGAGATGAAATTAAACACCAAGGATCATGAAATTATACGTTTTATACGCACAGTTTCTATTAAAAGTTTATTGTTACCGGTCCATATTAAAAATAAATGTCAATGAAATACAAACTTCAGATATATGATTGATGAATGTCGATACAAACACGTATATAATTGCAATTAATAAAAAATAAAATGATACTTAGCGCTAAATAATCTGTGGGGATGTTTCTATCTGCACAATACCCTCATCGAATTTTATAAACTCGACACTACACGGTTAGAATTACATCAATTCACTGAAAGGCTTCACATAATCATCATGAGATCGAAGAAAAACATATCACTTTCCACTATTATTATATCAACATAGCTGTAGAAATGATTTCCTCCAAATATGATTACGCCATTTACGAATCGCGCCGGTTGTAGCTATGCGCATTGCGCATGTGTCGTTCACAGAATAAGACGTTTGGGACACAGAACAACAATAAATGGTATGAGATGGGTCAATTCATAGATCTTATGGATTGTCTTGCGCGCTCGCTACCTCGCAAGTCTTTGGTTCTACCTTTGTTCAAAGAGAAAAAAACATCGTCTTCTCAAAAGCTCTGTGAAATATTCATAGAAAATGGGTTAGGTTAGATCATTGACTTGAATCCTATGAGTTTAGTTGATTAATCATAGGTTGTGAGTTGTTGGACGGCAAAAACCTCCTGAAGACCCTGTATATTACATTTTATGATTTGTGATAATTGTTACTATGGAGTTGTTGTAAAAAATAAATTTATCGAGAAAGGACGTCAGTCTATCTTTTAGACGAAAATGAAGATACATATTTTGTATATCTCCCATACGAAAATAATAGCTATTTATGTAACAAGTACATAAATTAGGTCTTTACGGACGAGTCCAAAGCGAGCGGGGTCAATAATTTGGGCAAGTCCATTAGCCTAATTATGTACGAGTTGCATATAAAGCTTTATGTTTGACTGCAATGCAGACATTTTATTTTCTGAAATGGCAATTAATATATTCGTCGCTTTATTTCAAGAAATACATTGAGTGTGCTTTTGCTTATCTTACCTTAGTAACTATCAGCGACCTTAGCAACCTCACTAAACAAAGTTTTTCACTTCGTTAATTCTGTGACAAACGTCATAATAATCCCAAAAATGGATAGTTCTGAAGAGGAAAGCGTGAATAATTTAGCCGCAAGTGCCAAAGAATCTCTGCTACCCACTAAAAGTGCTTATGGAAATTTGTATGCGGCCTATAACAAGTGGTGTGAAACGAAGAAAATTTCAAAATCGAGATAAGACTATGACAGTTGAGTCCAATGCAGTGGTGTCCAATAAAGTAGTCAATTATGGACGCTAAACGAATTCATGAATCAAGTGTTTATGAAGCAGTCGAACATAAAGATATTTATTGGCCAAAGGCAAATTGTTTGATCAAGGCGAAAACATAGGTAGAGTGAAAAACCAATTTTTCATGTGATATTTTTGGGATATCGAGGAAGATATGAACAAGTTATTAGTGTTTACAAACTAATCTTCAGGAAAATCGAGGAAGGTACTTAGTTTGGTGCGAAAAATTTGACCCTTTGATTGAAGAAATATTCGGATAAAACTAAGTGGTTTTGTTAAGAAATATCGTGTTTTTAACATTTCCATTCAAATAAGGTTTGTACGTGAGTATACCTATTCCCCAAATGTATCAACCCAATTTCATTCGAGAAATATGAACTTTGAGATCTTTGCAGAGAATCGTAACATGCACGTATTTGGCCCCAATTTTTTTTCAAATGGCTATATCTTTTGAATGGAGCCGAATTCGGAAAATGGAAAATGAAGAAACTATAGTCGAAATATATGTACAAGTCAAATACTTAGTATTGAAACTATAAAAGATGAGCTTCCCTTTCTATAAACCAGGTGTGAGGTTTTGGATCTTGAAAGCTCATTTCTGTAGGAACCAGGGCCGGACCGGACCGCCTCTTTCTTCAATCATTCAGTGTACTCAAGCCCAAAGACTGTTATTTTGTATTACCAAAAGCTACAATTTCATTTATTAGAAGAATACACTGGTCAATTGACTTAAAATCTACAAGTCATAACCAATTTGGGCCCATATTGTCAACTCGATGGTTATCGATGGACCGATTGTCGCCGGGCAATTCAGAAAAGCCATAATTTTCAACCAACCGGCGTCGATTAACCCCTGATCGGTCATACTCGAAACTTAATTACGCAATTATCTAATTGCGGGGTCATTATCGAGTTAACGGCTGTTACTAATCGCGTTCGGCCAGCTGAGAAAGACCTCAAATATCCGTGGTTAACTGTCCGATTCGTGAGCTGCGGAGGAGAAACGGCAGAGCGTCGATTTATGGCAGTTTTCTTCTGGACTTGATCCGGCGAGATATATAATTGCGAGTTTGTTAGAGTCGGCACTGAAGACGCAGAAAAGGGCCCATAAACCAAAGGCGGCGTGGGCAGTGTGAATGGCCTCCGTTTGATTCTTCGACTCTTGAAATTTGCCAAGTTTGCTTATTCCTTCTGAAGAGGAAGAGAGAATAACAGAGTTGGACACGATACTATCATTATGGATGAATAATACATAATTATTTTGTTTCATTGACCGAAACACCTACTTTTTTAACACAGTACCTAATTCATCATTTTTCGTTGGGACACTCTGTATATTGTATGCCTTCAGGCTTCAGAAAGTGATCCTCAGAACCTCCATCTGATACGTGGGTTGCTACCTAAGTTTTCTTGGGATCTACAGTGAGCGTCAAAATTATGGCACAAATTCATTTTCTCAGAAGAAAAATATTTGGCAACAAAATCCTGAAACAAGTCAATTTTTATTCACTTTTACCAAGTTCTTGAGGGATTTTTGTTGCACCCTGTGCCATCTCCAACAACCCTTCAAATTTTTTGAATAGGGAAAGTGGGTCATCATCTTCTTTACAGGCGTGCAGAAATTTTCAAGAAAAAATTGTTTTTGTACAACTGCCATTAAAAGTGACATTCTTAATGACAGCAAACAATGTTAAAATTGATTGTTTACGTGGAAGCGTGTTAGAAATATTTTTAACATTAGTGTTAATAGTTATTTTTGTATCTAGTGCGCGAAATGCTACTTTGGTGATCGAGAACTTATTTTTTTTAACGAGGCGCAGCCGAGTTAAAAAAAAATAGTCGAGATCACCAAAGTATTTCGCGCATGAGATGCAAACAAAATTTTTTCTACAAACGTTCGTGCACTGGCTGGACCATAAATGTTAACATTGTAAATAATAAATAAAATTAGGTAGTGTTAAATTTTCTCACAATTTGAAAGCCTTAATTATTGTTATACATTAATAAATAAATTATTTCTTGGATTTTTGCTTGATTGAGGAACATAAAGGTTAAAATATAAAAGTCCCATAAAGTTTACATGCAGTGTGCGAAGTAAGTATTTCGCACACTACTTCGCGCACGGTGTCATGGTAACGAAGGAAAATGAAAAAAAGGTTCACTTCGCATATTGCGGTCTATGCGCGAACATTGTCATTTTTTGCCGTTTGTAGAAAAAAATATTTTTAGCACTCCATTTTCTTATGATGAAATCAGATGAAAAAAATTCAGCAATTGCAAATTTTTATTATCAATATTTAACAATCATTAATTATGAACATTAATATTAATCGTAAAACTAGAACAATTACTAACATTAATGCCATGTGACGATAGGGAGCTAAGCTGCTAAGGGAGCTTCGCAACACATTATTAGAATCCTCAGCACCATCAGTACTTGTAGAAACCGGAAGTAATGATGATGATCCAAAATCTGTTGAGGTTGGGAGAATTTTTTCAGCAATGACATTTCTATATGCAATGGAATGATCAACAAAGCTCTCGGCTACCGTCGTAGACTTCCATCCACCATGTTTTTCTATATCCGTAATACATATTTGCTCCTGATTCTGCTAGCAATGAAGCGGAGGATCTTCGAAAACAGTGTCCTGTATATTGCTTTGGTTCTGGCAGTTTGAGGAATTCGGCAACAATAGATGAAATTTTCCCAAATCTATTGATACCAACTGGATTGGCAGTGCATTTATTATTCATGTATTTCAGGAAAAAACGACGATGTTTGATGACAGAAGGGCGCAGTGCAAAGTACTCATGAAAATAGTCAACATACATGTACTTCCCAATAGTACTGAAAGAACGACTGACTTTCGTTTTTGTGTTTGGAAGTTGTATGTATAACCAATGATTTATTTGTTATTTCGATGTCTTCCACTGATAAATTGCACAATTCTTCACGCCGACAGGCTCCAAATAATCCGAAAATAGTTGCAACCTTAACCATGAAGTATTCCTCATCTGGTGCCTCATTTATAAACTTTTCAACTTCACGAGTGAGAATTTTCGATTTTTTGGGACGATATCCTTCACTTTTCCGTTTTAAATATGCTATTACCTTAAACTATTTACTAACATCCACACCATTTTCAATAAGGGCGCTTGACTTTATCATTGAAAATTTGCTCCACAAAGTTGATGAACTCAATATTTTTGATTTTTCTTCTAAGTATGCCAGGAAAACAGTTTCACTGAAGTTACCTTCTACATTTTTCAATTTACACCAGGCCAGGGAAATTGTTATATGCAATATCGTACTGCTGAACACATTTTTTAGGTAGGAGTTCCAGATTTGCTCTTCTTGCAGACTCTTCAATATCCACAGGAACAACCAAATCGTCACTCTTATTAATAATTGGACCCTCGACAAACATATTAAGCAGTTAAAAACCCAAGACGAAAATTGGACAAGAACGGAATTCAAATGACAGCGTCTTTTTTTCTCATTTGTTAGTAATCCTAACGTTGGCAACGTTTGCCATTCACAACAACCTTTTGATTATTTGAATGTTAGAATGCATTTTGAAGTTTATTGACCTACCAAAATAGGGCAGTTGTACAAAAAACATTGTATGGTATTTTTGTTAAAAGTTTTATTTCGTTCGTGAAATTGTTCAATTCACTCCGCTCATTTCACAAACATTTTCACTCACAAAATAAAACGTCACTTTTAACACTCATATCATAAATAACTATAATTTTAGTTGTTCCAACTTAGGGACATGATCCTCCTTTTCATAAATAACTATTTTTTTTTAAATTAGTTAGTTCAATTAGGTTTTCAGTACGTGCACTTTGTCATGGCTCATTTACTTTGAGACGATGAAATTTGTCACCGAATGAAAGTCGATCATCACAATTTTGTTCATGCACAACTTTCAACCCACTCACATGAAAAATTAGAATGTGTGACACTGCGCTTCAGTTATGATCTTGAGTAGGTATGTTATCAGTACGTTTCTACTGAAGTTGAAACTTTTCGATAAAATGATTCAATTCAAAGAAAGAGCCATGACAAAGTGCGCATACTGAAAACCTCTGAACTAACTAATTTTTCAAAAAGAAATTATCTTCAAAATATCTGCACGCCTGTAAAGAAGATACAAAACCACATGACCCACTTTACCTATTCAAAACATTTAAAAGGTTGATAGGGATGGCACAGGGTGCAACACAAATCCTTCAAAAATGTATAAAATTTGGTAAAAGTGAAACAGAAATTGACCTGTTTCAGGATTTTGTTGCCAAATGTTTTTCTTCTAATGAATTCGTTCCATAATTTTGACGCGCACTATACAGGGTGGCCATTTGAAAACGAAACAGACGAGATTACAGACGAAATAAATTTTTTCGATAGAAATGCTCGGACAGGTCGATTTCTGTTTCGAGGGGGACAACTGAAGATGTAGGTTACGGACGCATAGCGCTTCAACCCTTGCTGCTACAACCCCCACCCCCAATTTTTGAATAGGGAAGATGGGGTGAGTGATACCTCATTTGAAAGGTATTTTTATAATGATTTCAGCACAGTAATTGTTTTTTCATTTTATGCATTAGTTCTCGAAATATTCTTAACTAAGTAATTGAAAATGAAGTGGTGTTTTCATGGCACTTGTAGTGTTTTTTTTGTGAAAAATCGACATCTTGATTGAAGATTTCTATGTCAGTGGATTGGAGGAAGGAAGCCACAGTCATGGTTGTTTTGAAGCTCAAAATAACGATTTTTCACAAAAAACACTACAAGTGCCATGAAAACACCACTTCATTTTCAAATACTTAGTTAAGAATATTTCGAGAACTAATGCATAAAATGAAAAAATAATTTCTGTGCTGAAATCAGTATAAAAATACCTTTCAAATGAGGTATCACTCACCCCATCTTCCCTATTCAAAAATTGAGGGTGAGGGTTGTAGTAGCAAGGGTTGAAGCGCTATGCGTCCGTAACCTTCATCTTAAGTTGTCCCCCTCGAAACAGAAATCGACCTATCCGAACATTTCTATCGAAAAAATTTATTTCGTCTGTAATCTCGTCTGTTTCGTTTTCAAATGGCCACCCTGTATAAAATAGCATTAGGTATGGGTATTCTAATTCCGAAAATTCCCACCCCGGTCAACCGTGAACCCCCTTTCATTCAATCAAAAACCGAACGATCGAAATTATAACGAATCCGCACTCATAAAGACGTCATAGATTCATTTCCTGCCCGATCGAATTAAGCACCCAGACAATAAAATTCCGACGCCGGAAATTTCAGTTTATGTCTAAACAGTTGGCACTCGTGGTACTCGGATATCCGCGGATACGTAACCGATTCCCTCCCGCATAGCATGAAGTTGTTCACGCATCGTCGGTCCTATCGTTTGGTAACAATGTAAGGGCATAGAAGAAACAAAGTGATCATTGGGCAATTATACGCGTCCTGGTTTCATTAATTCTCATTAGATCGTTCAGGAATCCATGAAATTGGGTAGTTAAACTTCGAGCTTCGGAAGGAGGAGGAATTTGAGCATGTACCTGCGACGTTAGGCGGAGATGAGCGGTGAAAATGGACTGTTGCGCATAGAAGATTTCCTATTCGTCAGACTCAAGAGTACTAGGATATTGCTTTCAGATGTGGCAACACTAATGTCAATACAGGACTACATAATACCTCTCGGCAAACACGCCACGATATTTCAAGCTGAAACACATGCCATTAGGACATGCATACAGAAGAACCTGGAAAGTGGCTACCAAAGAAAACACATCCACATTCTCTCTGACAGCCAGAGCGCCATCAAAGCTCTCAACTCGACACAGATGAAGTCTAGACTCGTCTGGGAATGCCTCCAGGACCTTCTGGAGCTGGCTAAACACAACAAGGTCACTCTGATATGGGTGCCAGGTCAAAAGGGAATAGCGGGCAACGAAAAAGCAGACCAGTTAGAAAGACAAGCATCTGAAACGCCATTCACAGGGCCAGAACCTGTACTTGGAATCAGCAAAAACCGATGCAGGACCCTGATTGAGGAGTGGATAAAACAAAGACACCGACAACACTGGGAACAGAGCGACGGGCAAACACACAGCAAAGCCATGGTAGGACACACAAGCCAAACCTTGACGGCTGACTTTTTGAATCTAAACAGAACAAAGGCACGTATAATAGTAGGTCTACTGACGGGACACTGCTGCCTTAGAAAACATCTGAACACCATAGGAACACTTGGAGAACCCGTGGATTGCAGACTCTGCGGTGAAGAGGAAGAAACAGCCTCTCACATAATTTATGAATGCGACGCCATGGGAAGAAGGCGCCACAGAATCTTCGAAGAAATCAATCCGGAAACGGGAATGAATCCGAAAACCCTCATAAACAGGCTACTGAAACTGATAAAGGACACAAACCTATTCTCGTGAGGAACCACTGACGAAAGAGTGATAAAATAGACCCAAGTTGGTCGCAGTGTCACAGGGCGGCCAAGCGCTAACCCGGTCTCTTGTTCGTCAGCTGATCAATCAATCAATCAATCAATCAATGTAAATACAGAGTTATCCCTAGATTCCCTAGACTATATTGTGGAGGCACCCTCTGTCAATTCGTTCAAAAACCGATTTGGCAGGTGGATGCAGAGTTGATCGTCGCCCAACTCATGAAGAAGTTCTTTTTTCCTTTCTTGCTTTTGTAATTGCTTTTTATTTTCAATTGTAATTTATGTGCATTTGTATTCATTTTTAATTTTATTTGAGTTTACAGAATGTTTCTAAACTCTTGCCAAATATATAATAATAATAATAATAAAGAAAGAAGAGACGCTCCTTTCAATAATAAATAGTGAAGCCAATTTTCAAAATCATCAGAACTAAACTAGGTAACTACGGAATCAGAATGTAGTAGAAGTTTTTGCAACGTTGTGACGTTCTTTGAATTTTCTAATAAATAAAAGGCATCAAGAAAAATCTCCAAGAATCAGCATGTAGAACCAATCTTCTTATTCACGATGCAATAATTCCTGAAACCGTTTAAAACGTGCGTTCCTCGTTCTCAAGAACTGAAAATAATATTCATGCAACTTTAACGTTAATCATCCGGGTAAAACTCGGAGTCTGGCTGGCGGTGGTAACAACAGTATATAATAATAGTAAAATAGCTCACAAAATAATGTCAGTGCGGTAATTCCATCGCAAATTGCTGCTAGAGTTCAAACGTGCAAGGGGCAGGCTTCTAGCAGGGCATCCTCAGGAGCTAAGGATGCCAACGATGTATCGAACTTGCGGTCTGCGGAAGCATGGGTACTTTGGTTGTACATCGACAGAAATAGAATAATACACGCGTTACCAAACTTATAAGGGTGAAACAGCCTTTATAAGTTTTGTTACGCAAGAATTCCGTGTTCAATAAAAAAGTCTTCAGCAAAGTTCAGAAATATTTATTGATTTTGAAAATACACTGCTCCACAAGAGTTAGGGATATCGTATTCAATCGTTTTTAAAAATATGTAATCTTCGAGAAGATCGCTGTAATAGTATATTCTAAAACTAGTTGCAGAATGGGCTCCTATTCCAATACGAATGCGAAATTCGAAAACGAGCGACGAAGGAGCGAGTTTTCGAACGCATGAGCATTGGAATTGCATTCTGCAACGAGTATTAGACGATATTTTCTCTATTTCAGTCAAATTTTGTGAAATTCAATGAAAAAATCAAATTAAAGGTCCTAGTGACTTTCATATTGTATCTTGGCAGTTGGTGTGAATGTTAGGAAATACGAAAATTGACGTTTCTAAATTGACGTCTGCTGAAATTTAAAAGGATCGGAAGTCATTGCTGACAACCACAAAACGAAAAATGTTACTGAAAACGATGCTGTAATGAATTCATTACAGCACTCTTTTTAGTACTGTAATGAACTCATTACGATACTGAAATAGAGAAAATCATTTAAAACTCAATAACAACTTGAATCGATCCAATACAAATCAGTATGAGACATTTCGTCAATCTGGTCGCCTTTTTTCTGAAGTTTGGTTCTTTGCATAATATGCTTCATGAATGTTCTTATTTCAAAATGAAGTCAGTTTATCAACGGCTTCGATTTGAAACGAGTTTTCTGAAAATGCCAAGACGTAAATTAACAAACGCTGAGGCTAATAGGACTATGGGAATGCTACAGGGTGGCCTAACTCAGGTTGTTGTAGCGGAAAGGCTCCAAGTCAGCCAAAGTGTGATATCTCGACTTTGGAATAGGTTCAGGGAGACAGGTTCCGTGTTGGAAAGACCAAGGCTTGGTGGGCGACGAAAAACAACACCTGCTCAGGATCGTTTCATCACCGTTTCGACGAGAAGAAACCCTACATCTACGTGCAGAATGCTACGGAATACTATTCAAAATGCAGATGGGGTCCAAGTTTCCATCGAAACCATCAGACGACGTTTGAGAGAGATGAATCTAGGTTCTAGACGTCCATTAAGAGGAGTTCCATTAACACGTGACCATAAGCGTCAAAGACTGGAATGGGCAAGGCAACATATCAATTGGAAGGATCAATGGCGTAGTGTCCTTTTCACTGATGAATCCAGATATGGACGATTTTCAAATTCTCGAAGAATAAGTGTATGGATAATCCCATGCATACCCCTTAATCGTCGCTATGTCAAAGAAGTCCATCCATTCCGAGGGGGTAGTGTTATGGTATGGGCCGGGATATGTTTTAACGCACAGATCTACACATTTGTCCTGGGAATATGACCGCCTCACACTATAGGGAGCATGTCATTGACAATGTTGTGCCAGATTTTCACGCTGCTATTGGTGAAACTTTTCAATTTCTAGGCAATAACGCTAGACCGCACCGTGCAGCCATAGTTGAGAATGCGCGCGAGGAGCTTGGTATTCCACATCAACCAATACCTCTGCACTCACTAGATTTGAATTGCATAGAACATGCATGGAATATGCTCCAAAGAAGATAAGATAATCATCAACCTACCCCAGAATCCTTAAATGATCTGAGAGAGCTTCTGCCCCGTTTATGGAACCAAATTCCTCAAGAAATGTTTAACAACCTCGTGTGTAGTATGCATAGAAGATGTCAAGCTGTTATTGATGCCCGTGGAGGCCATACATCGATAGTCTTAAAATGCTTGAATTCTCTGGGAATAAAATTTCGTTATTTTACTCGATTTTCCTTAACCACCCTGTATACGTTGCAGACCTACAGGCTAAAATTAATTTGCAACTTGAAATCATATTAATATGAATTTTCATTACAAAAATCATATTTTAACTATATTTTTCTTCCCCAACTCATGTGGAGCAGTTTATTTTGACTGACTGATCTTTTCTTATTTCTCTATCTACGTGCTCTGTGCAGGGCTTCCATTTATTTCTAGTAATATTTTTTCCATAAAAATTATTTCCCCAGAGAATTTTTGGTCCCTTGTAAGGTAGAGAGTTAACAGCGGCTGTCCAATCAATGATTACTTCTGTAGTCAGAAGTATTGAATTTTTCACCATAATTCGCTAGAATTTAATTTTTTTCAGAACATCGGATCGTCGAAAACATCGACAGCTGAGTGTCGACATCCCTAGTCGCAAAAGTGCATCCGACATCCGTGTAGCAATACATACAGGGGATTGCGGTGAAGGAAGAATGCAACCAACGTCAGAGATATTGTATGAGTCTGCGGGAGGTGCTGGTAATAACGCCACTCGATAAATAACTGAAATTAGATGTCGACTCCGGCTTATTGCACATGGTTCTTACCCCGCCCCCATGCTGTTCGCCCGATTCCTATGGCACCTGTGGTGTCAACTCGGTTATCTCTGTATTAAGCCTAGTTGTTGATGATGTGGTACCTACTGGGTGCTACCTTTCTGGTATGGCACGGGCTTATACGCGTATGTGGAGGATTAGCATTTGAACATTCTGAAGGGGATATTTTCATTCGTTGATTTCCTGCCAAATCATTCAGGGATTCTGCTATGTGCTGACTCAAAATATTTACAAAATTGAGTTCCGTAAAGAGTATGGCCTCCTCGAACGTCAACCAAGCCTGACAACGCCTTTGCATACTTTCGATCAAATTGTTGAAGAGGGCTTGATCAATTTCTCTCCAGAGTTGGGGTAAAGCTGTCTGAGTCCTTGAAGTGTATGAGAAGGTGGCTGATGAGAGTCCAGAGCTCTGTGTAGGTGATCCCAATGGGATTGAGGTCGGGCGACCAAAAGGGCAGGGTTAAATGCGGCATACCATTTGCAGAGATTCTTCGGCAATTATCGCACCATGGGTTTTTTTCAATGTTGTGGTTTTCACGAAAAGGAATTTCCTGTAATGTTCAGAGAACATCGTGAGAACCAAGGGCAAGCAGGTAGGAATTGGTGTTCTTCTGGAATTATTTGGAGGTTATATGCCTAGGGGAACACCTTCCTAGGCAATGTGTTCCAAAGCCTCGCTGTTCGTTGAATGAACGAGTCTTTGAAGAGAGATGTTCTGCAGGTCTCCAAAGTGACCACGAAGGGATGTGAATACTCAACTTGACGTGTAAGTCTCGAAGAAACTGCCAGAGGGGGAACGATTGCTGATAATTCAGAGGAGCATCGCCCATGGAAATATCTATAAAATAGAGACAGATCGCCTACTCTTCTACGGTGTTCCAGAGAAGTGAGCGAGTTTTTAAGCGAGGCATCACCCACGAGACGAATGGCCTTTTCTTGTACAGTTTAGGTGCAGCACTCCAAATATGGGAACAGTATTCCAGGACAGGTCGAATCTGTGCCTTATAGATCATAAGTAGCTGACCTGAGGTGAAATAGCTCCTGGCACGAAATAAAAAACCAAGTTTTTGAGATGCACTTTTAGCAATGGATCTCACGTGATTCTCCCAAGAAAAGTTACAGCCGATAGTAATACCAAGCATCGAAATGGATGACTTCAATGGTATGGTCACTGCCGACAATTCTATGCTGGGCACAGTAAGATCGGCTTTTCTAGAGCAAAGACATGCTTGTGTTTTGTTCGCGTTGAATTCCACCAAGTTATTAGATCCCCATTCAAGAATTGTTGTCAAGTCCATATTTATGTCGATAACATTTCTTCCTCGTTCGTTTCTGATTTGACGAGCTGGTATTGGGGCCCTAGAAGAAAAGGCGGTATGGGGGGTACTATATCATCCGCGAAGCTGTGCACTGGACACGAAGTTGCCTACACATTAACGTCCTGAAATGAGAAATTTGGCCCAATTGCAGCATGAAACAAAGCAATGATAATGTCAATGACTTGCTCTATCTATCTATCGGATTTTTGGTTGCATCAAGCACCAACATTTCTGTACGTCCATTGGAACGAATGCCTCCCCAAACAGTAACTGTATTACCTCTTTATGTGAAGGGTTTTCCAATAAGACGTGATATTTTGACATTCAAAGAAAAATGCAATTTTTTTTAAGATTAATGATGGTATGTTTGTTTCATTATGAAGAGGAAGGTATGCCGTTAATAATGGAAAATAACATCAGCCAAATGACCACCACGACCAAAGGACCATATCATTTTCATGAAATTTTTCAAAACCAAATCACAAAGTGGCTGCCCTATGTCCTTGATAGAATCACGAATTTCATATTTGAGATCTTGAAGCAACACTGGGCTCTTGGCGTAGACCATCTCTTTCACATGGCCCCAAAGGAAGAAGTCGCAAGGTGTTAAATCATAAGATCTCGGTGGCCAATTGAGATCATCTCTATCTCTTCGAGGGATAACACGGTCCGGAAACTTTTCCCGTAAAAGATCTATGGTTTCGTTGCTTGTGTGGCACGTGGCGCGGTCTTGTTGAGAGTAAACGTTGTCCAGATCGATACCATCCAATTCCGGCCATAAAAAATCATTAATCATCTCTCGATAGCGCAATGCATTCACCGTTACTGTTGCTCCAGCCTCATTCTCGAAAAAGTAAGGTCCAATGACCCCCCCCGCCGGACCATAAACCGCACCAAACAGTCACACGTTGAAGGTAGAGAGGCTTTTTAAACAATAACTCTTGGGTTTTCTGAGCCCAAGATGCTACAATTTTGCTTGTTGACGAAGCCACCGAAGTGGACATTGGCCTAATCACTCAAGATGATTTTTCAATGGAATTCCGTATCATTTTCATGCATTTCAAGGACCCAAACACCACGTTGTTGATGAGCGGCCGGCTTGAGTTCTTGTGTTAACTGAACTTTATAAGGCTTCTCTTCTTCTTGTTGTCCTTCATCTAGACCTTAAGGTCTGTTAATCGTGAAGGTCTCCTCATTGGAGTGCGGCTTCCTGGGAGATTGAATTCCAGCTATCCTTCCATCGTTTGGGTGGTCTTCCTAATGGCCTTTTGCTTGCTGGTTTTCCTTCCTTAGCGATGTACCTTCTGTATAAAAAGTACCCGGAATTGTAAAAAAAAAACACATAAATTTAAATTTTATCATCAATATTTATTTTGTCTCCTTCAAAATAGTCCCCATTGCTTACAATACAACTATGATATAGGCGAACCCACTTTTCCATGCACCGCTCATACGCCGCCAAAGGTATGGCCTTCAGTTCTCGTTGCGAATTTGTTTTGATGGCTTCAATGGACTCAAAACGCGTTCCACGTAGGGGCAATTTGAGTCTTGGGAATAGAAAAAAGTCGCACGGAGCTAAGTCAGGTGAATACGGCGGTTGTTCGATGGTATTTATTGAGTTTTTGGTCTTGTATTCCTTAATAATTATGGCTCGGTGCGACGGCGCGTTATCATCATGCAAAATCCACGAATTGTCTTTCCATAAATCTGGCCGTTTACGACGAACATTCTCACGCAAACTCCTCAATACACCCAAGTAATACTCCTTATTCACTGTCTGTCCTTCAGGAAGAAATTCTGAGTGCACAACACCACGATAATCGAAGAAAACAGTGAGCAAAACTTTAATTTTCGATCGACTTTGACGTGGTTTTTTCGGACCGTCTTTGAATGATTTGTACCAATCGTATGCTTGTGTTTTTGACATACAATTATCACCAAAGGCTTTTTTTAACATTTTCAATGAATCGGCACAAGAAAATTCGTTTGCAAGACAAAATTTGAGGCAAACTCTTTGATCAACTATTTTTTCCATTGTAAAATTCGCAGAGCACTTTTGAGGTCGACTGATACTGACAGCTGTTGTAAACACACTAGTTGACAGATCGCGCTCAAATTTGGCTTGGTAATAAAGGAAGGTCCTACCAACTTTAAGAAAGAAAAAAATTACCGATTCCTTTTTGGCGGTTCATTTAAATAACATTTTCCGAGTACTTTTTATACAGAGAGTATGCTAATCTATTGTGGTCCATTCTTTCTACGTGGTCTCGCCAATATCTTCTTCTCCTCCTTCCCCATCTCACTATATCTTCCACTTTACAGAGAGCTCTTATATCGCTGTTTCTTACTCTGTCTCTAATGTTTTTCCTGCGATCGTTCTGAGAATTTTCATCTCCGCTGTTCTTAGGATGTTCTTCGTTTTATTCGTGTCAGCTCGAGTCTCGATTCCATAGGTTAGGACGGGCCTAACACTTCATTTTTATAAGGCTTAAGACCGAAATCTGTATGCAAAATACGGTGTAATGACGTTTGTGGAATGCCTAATTCCAAAAAACGACGACAAATGGAAAAATCTGGGTTTTCTTCAACACTTTCGGCTACAGCAGCAATATTCTCAGCTGTTCTTGAGCGACGTGCGCGGGTTTCATCCTTCACATCACTAACTTGTCCCAACAGCTGAAATTTTTCCAACAATTCCTGTAGTGCGGTTCGACAAGGTGCTTCACGACGACCCAAAAATGTTCGATTTTTAGGGACCGTCTCTTCCAAATTTTCACCATTTTTATGGTGAATTTTTTTAATTTCAATGCGTTGTTGAAGCGTGTATCGTTCCATTTTTATTAATGGCGTAGTTTCTACTTGTCAAATGTCGGGCTTTTCAAAATAACACCTCTTATTGGAAAACCCATTATAAGAGAGAAAACTTTTGATTCCTCATAAATGAACATTTGGTAGACAAGGATCGGCAACTTTTGAAAAGGTATAAAGGCCATTTTCCATAGATCTCCTCATTAACACTCCCCCTGCCTAGAGTGACCTAAGCTACATTTGTTTTCAACCTCTTCAAATGGTAAAATCGCAAAATGCATATGCCGAAGACACCCGTTTCAGAAGGTCTTCCCATGCAGTGAAAGGATCATTGCTCAATCCCCCAAGTCAATCCATCAACATTTATATTTGTCGCATTTTGTCAGAAATAGAAACCGTGGGGTGCTGCACCTAAAAAGTGAATCACCGAAGTTGATGTATATGAGTGCCTCCAATTACCTGGAGTTAATTACATTGTCATCCTCTCGGCTGGGTGTTTTCATTCAAATGAGGTGTTCTTCATCTCTGCGTACTCTTTGGTATTCATATCGGATCAACGTATTTGTAATGCCTGCCCACAAAAGGGTAATAGCAGGTGATCTATCATTTTTGTGTGGTGCCTGCATCTTGAAGGATTTTTAAGAGTGGAATATTAACAATGGAAGAGTATTTCAGCACTTGTGAAGAATAGAACACGATTTAGTTGAGAGTTATGAGCCTTAAGGGAATGGTTTCCCCATCTATGATATTGCAACAGTTTGAACCAACTACTGAGTATTTTCAAAGGTGAGGGTGTTTCGAAAGAAGGTGGAATTCTTCAAAAAAATTAGCGTAAATCTGCCTGGAGTAACTTTTAGCGACGTTTTCAAAGAAATTAGTACTTCTCAGGTGGAAATCCAAAAAATAAACGTTGTAGACGTTGATCTTTACTTCCAGATGGCGTTTATAGAATTTGGACGATTTTCCTTTAATCGAAGCATTTGGCAAGAGAAGCTCTCAAATTGTTTGTAACAATGGTGCCAAGAGTACACATCGCACAGAAACCATCTTCAGCGCAGTTGAACTGCATGTTATTATCTATCACTAACGCAATAATGTTTGTCCAACTTTAAATTTTAAGATTGTCTTCGCTGGCTCTAGAATCTTCTTGTCTATATAATTTAGAGAGCTCCTTCGCTTGTTCTGCATTCTTCTAGGCTCTGGAAGCTGGCTCTACAATCTTCTTGTCTACGGAAGTAAAAGATCTTTCTTCGCTAGCTCTAGATTCTTCTAGGCTATAAAAAAAGTCTTCGCTGCAGTTAGAAACTTCTTGTCTGAATGATTCAGCGACCTCATTCGCTAGTTCTGCATTCTTCTAGGCTCTGGAAGCTGAAGATTGTCTTCGCTGGCTCTACAATCTTCTTGTCTATGGAAGTCAGAGATCATCTTCGCTAGCTCTAGATTCTTCTAGGCTATAAAAGCTGAAGCTTGTCTTCGCTGGCTTAAGAATCTTCTCGTATATGGAAGTAGGGGAACTTCTTCGCTAGCTCTAGATTTTTCTAGGCTATAAAAGCTTAAGATTGTCTTCGCTGTCTCTGGAATCTTCTTTTCTATATAATTTACAGATCTTCTTCGCTAATTTTGCATTTTTCTAGGCTCTGGAAGCTGGCTATACAATCTTCTTGTCTACGGAAGCAAGTTTTTTTTTCGCTAGCTCTAGATTCTTCTAGGCTATAAAAGCTAAACATAGTCTGTATTTTATGAGAGATCTTTTCCGCTAGCTCTAAATTCTTCTAGGATATAAAAGCTGGAGATTGTCTTCACTGGCTCTAGAGTCTTCTTGTTTATGGAAGTTAGACATCTTCTTCTCTAGCTCTAGATTCTTCTAGGCTATAAAAGCTGTCTATATAATTCAGAGATCTACTTCGCTAGTTTTGCATTGTTCCAGGCTCTGGAAGCTAAAGATTTTCTCCGCTAATCATCTTGTCCATTGGAGTTAGAGATCTTCTTTGCTAGCTCTAGATTCTTATAGGCTGTAAAAGCTGAAGATTGTCTTCGCTGCCTCTAGAATCTTCTTGTCTATATAATTCAGAGATCTTCTTCGCTATCTCTGCATTCTTCTAGGCTCTGGAAGCTGGCTCTGCAATCTTCTTGTCTACGGAAGAAGGAGATATTTTTTCGCTAGCTCTAGATTCTTCTAGGCTATAAAAGCTAAACATAGTCTGTATTTTATCAGAGATCTTCTCCGCTAGCTCTAAATTCTTCTAGGATATGAAAGCTGGAGATTGTCTCCACTGGCTCTAGAGTCTTCTTGTCTATGGAAGTTAGACATCTTTGTTCTCTAGCTCTAGATTCTTCTAAGCTATAAAAGCTGTCTATATAATTCCGAGATCTTCTTCGTTAGTTTTGCATTCTTTTCCAGGCTCTGCAAGCTAAAGATTTTCTCTGCTGGCTCTATAATCATCTTGTCCATAGGAGTTAGAGATCTTCTTCGCTAGCTCTAGATTCTTATAGGCTGTAAAAGCTGAAGATTGTCTTCGCTGCCTCTAGAATCTTCTTGTCTATATAATCCAGAGATCTTCTTCGCTATCTCTGCATTCTTCTAGGCTCTAGAAGCTGGCTCTACAATCTTCTTGTCTACGGAAGAAGGAGATCTTTTTTCGCTAGCTCTAGATTCTCCTGGGCTATAAAAGCTGAATATAGTCTTCGCTGAATTTAGAACTTTTTGTCTATATAATTCAGGGACCTTATTCGCTAGTTGCATTCTTCTAGGCTCTGGAAGCTAAATATTGTCTTCTCTGGCTCTACAATCTTCTTGTCTTCGGAAGTCAGAGATCTTTTCCGCTAGCTCTAGATTCTTCTAGGCTTAAAAAGCTCAACATTATCTTCGCTGGCTCTAGAATCTTATTGTGTATGGAAGTAAGGGATCCTCTTCGCTAGCTCTAGATTCTTCTAGGCCATATAAAATCAGAATATTGTCTTTGCTGCCTCTAGAATCTTCTTGTCTATATAATTCAGAGATCTTCTTCGCTTGTTCTGCATTCTTCTTCATTCTTGTAGAAAGCTGGATCTACAATCTTCTTGTCTACGGAAGAAGGAGATATTTTTTCGCTAGCTCTAGATTCTTTTTTGCTATGAAAACGAAAGATATAGTCTTCGCTGCATTTAGAAACTTCTTGTCCATGTAATTTAGAGACCTTATTCGCTAGTTCTGCATTCTTCTAGTCTCTAGGCTATGGCTATGGAAGTGAGAGATCCTCTCCGCTAGCTCTAGATTCTTCTAGGCTATAAAAGCTGAAGATTGTCATCGCTGCCTCTAGAATCTTCTTGTCTCAGAGATCTTTTTCACTAGTTCAGCATTCTTCTAGGCTCTGGAAGCTGGCTCTACGATCTTCTCGTCTACGGAAGAAGGAGATCTTTTTTCGCTAGCTCTAGATTATTTTGGTCTATAAAAGCTAAAGCTAGTCTTCGCTGCGTTCAGAAACTTCTTGTCTATATAATTCAGAGATCTTATTCGCTAGTTCTGCATTCCTCTAGGCTCTGGAAGATAAAGATTGCCTTCGCTGGCTCTACAATCATTTTGTCTATGGAAGTAAGAGATTTTCTCTGCTAGCTCTAGATTCTTCTAGGCTATAAAAGCTGAAGATTGTCTTCACTGACTCTACAATCTTCTTGTCTATGGAAGTCAGAGATATTCTTCGCTAGCTCTAGATTCTTCTAGGCTATAAAAGGTGAAGATTATCTTCGCTGGCTCTAGAATCTTCTCGTATATGGAAGCAAGGGATCTTCTTCGCTAGCTCTAGATTTTTCAAGACTTTAAAAGCTGATGATTTTCTTCGCTGCCTTTAGAATCTTCTTGTCGATGGAAGTTAGGGATCTTCCTTAAAGTTCCCATTCATTAACTGAAATTGAGACCAAATGTACACGTAAAATCCTGTTTTCACTTCTACTCCTGCAGCTTCATTTCACTACAAACCTAATTCTCGATCAGTTCGCCTCTTAAAACGAAGAACAAAACACTACAACAGCACCGCCGATAAATAATACCTAACCTAATTAAGCTTACGGCCGAGATAAGCCGAAGCAATTAAGCAGCGCGTGCGGCATAAATCCGACAGAATGGGGAACGAATGGGCATGAAAACGGGGCATTACGAGGGGTCTTAACGCCTGTTTATCAGCGTGGTCTTGTCGGAAACTCAAGTTTAGCGAGGTACGTGGCCACCGGTCCGTGAACACCTCGGTATTTACACAATTACCGGCTTTTTTCGGTCCAAACGGTAAGACGCGGTCGTGACGCTTTGTTTTCGTCATCCGTGACGCCTTTTTGTGGTCTCCACCATGAGGCCACTCAGTGGAAAGCTTTGTTTCTATATGCATTATGATATTTAATGATTTAATATAATTATTATTCGGATTTTCCCTGTATTTCATTTTTAATGACGGGCAAAATATGTTTACTCTGTGACTTAACCTTAAAGAGAGCTAATGACATTTCCGCCATTTCCAATATGGCTGCCGTGACGTTTCAAATACAAATGGTCCTTTCTTTCTTCAATTCAACCTGGAAGCGCCGTGTTGACTTATAAGCTAATTACCTACGGGTCGAATAGGTATCAGCGCTAGAAGCTCAGATAAGAAAGAGTGATTTACAGCCTTCCTTCGAGGGATCTACCCTACTTCGGCAGAGGCGTTCGGAATTCTTCCTCATCATCTCTATCATCGCACACACTCGCTAAAACGCCGACTAATCAACATTTACCGTAACGTCAACCGAAATGGCCTCGGTAATTGGAATAACTCCGCCGTCCGAAGACTTGAAATCGCCATATTCGTACGCGTCTACCCCGCGTCTCGAACGGACCGACAGACAAAACGGCTTAACCTGTGCCCGTTCGCTGGAAAATCTCATAACACAACATGCGGACGTCAATACATAAATTATTATAACTTATGGGGCGCACAGGTTGGACCATAAATTATGACGGACCATAGAAGAATATAGATACGATGTCATTTCGCCAATAAAAGTTGATTTGATGCCGTATTAGGAAGAAGGTATTTCCGCGAGTAAGACCTGGTCGATATCTGTGGTTCGCAGCCAATTGATATTGAAGGGGAAACAGTTATGATTGGAATATGTTGTCGAGTCTTTTTCGAATAATTACGATGGTATCGCTATAGCGTATGATGTTGTTGCGACTTGAATCTATGGTTTCCACCAAGGGAATGAGGAATTGGTTGGTTATCTGAGATTATCGAGTAGGAGTTCAATCATAGAACTTATGGTAACATGATAAGTAAGTTCTATGAGTACAATTCATGGTAGCGAAGCTGACGACTGTCAAAAACAAATTTTAATTCATTTCTCTACTTAGAGATTGCGAATCTATCTAAAAGCTGAGCATTTTCTCTCTGAACTTCTTTATTTCGGATTCAACGTCAATATTGTTTTGTTGATCATATAATATGTTGATATGTATACTCCATTCACTTTTATTTAATTACATAGGAGGTCATGGTTTCGTTTTCAGGAGTTGGTGCACCTGATGATGCAAAGTCAGAAAATATCGTTAATGACAAAACGACGTTGCCAGTTTCTTGGTTTACATCAAATTAAAAGTATCAAAGATATTCCACATTTTGTTAGGTTTACAAATTGTTCGAAGATTTTTGGTATTTAATCGATATTTGCAGGTGAGTTTTTCGTCGAATATCCAAGATTAACGTATGTTTATTGTTTTTAGCACCAGTTTGGAGCGTAAGGACGATTTTCAAGACCAGGACGAAAAAGCTGGATTTGGACAGATATCTCAGAAGATGGATCGGATGGAGCCTCGAGAGGTCGATTAGGATGATATTTTTCAGCTTTTCCAAGAAATTTGGCGATATCTGAGCAGATTTGCAAAAGTTAGGTACCTCACTAATGATGTGGAACTTAGACCTAATTCTCCTATAAGAAACGCCTTTCAAAGGTCAAGATGGTGAAAAATGTATTCTTTGGATGTTGTTTGAACAAACGCAGCCGAGTTTTATATCCCAACATTGATTTTAAGAAAGTTATCAACATAATAAAATTGACATTATTCTTGATTCTTGTAATTACCCATCAATTCATCTTATATCTTTGGGTTGATTTTTTTTTAATGAATTCTTGATTAGAATCAACAATTGATGTCGTCAAGTCTTGAACTTTCAGTTCAGGAGTATAATAAACATTAAATCTTCACAAGCATGCGTATGAAAATTATGTGAATGCAATGCAATTTTCTTCCATGGCGAAAAATAATATATTTCAACAGTGATCTCTTGTACTTTTCATGCAAATAACTAGAAAAGGAATCCTTTCTATCAATTCATATAAACGTTAATTATTTTCGTCCATCACATCTTTTCCAATTCATTCATTTTCCGAATAAATTCACATTCTGAGAAATACGCTAAGAATGTAGAAAGGGCAAAACATAGTGTTGACTTGGAACATAAAAATATTTTCTCTATTTCAGTATCGTAATGTGTCCATTACAGTTCTAAAAACAGTGCTGTAATGAATTCATTACAGCATCGTTTTCAGTAACATTTTTCGTTTTGTGGTTGTCAGCAATGACTTCCGATCCTTTTAAATTTCAGCAGACGTCAATTTGGAAATGTCAATTTTCGTACTTAATAACATTCACACCAACTGCCAAGATACAATATGAAAGTCACTAGGACCTATAATTTGAATTTTTCCATTGAATTTCACAAAATTTAAGTGAAATAGAGAAAATATCGTCTTAAGGTGCAGACACATTGTTGTCACGTCACGTGAGCTCACGCGAGGAAATGGAAAGAAGATATGGAGAATATAGCTGCTTTTACAGTTGCTGGTGATTCTTATAGAAGGGATTCGATTTACCAAATGAATCAACGAACAGAGGAAGTGGGGAAATTCAATCAATTAATCCAAGAATTATTGAATGAGCACCCAGATCGGTTTCAAATGTATGTCAGAATGACATTTCACAAAATATCAGACGTAATATCACGTGCATTCAGAAAATGTAAATTTGCGGAATATAGATCTTGCGTGCTTTCAGTGCTATAACGTGACAGCAGATACAATGTTGCAAAAATTTTTACTACATTTTGATTCCGTGGTAGTATAATCACCCAGTTTAGTTCGGATGATTTGGTTTCACTATTTATTATTGATAGGTGTGTCTCTCTTCCGATGGTCTATGTTCCATGCATTATCGTGGTTCCACATTTTGGGAAGATGACGTGATGTGACGTGACGTGATAACAATGTGTCTGCACCTTAATACTCGTTGCAGAATGGAGCCCATTCTGCAACTAGTTTTAGAATATACTATTGAAAAACGTCATAACTTCGATACAGAGTGGAATGTGTCAAATTTCCAAGACCAGAGTTGTGATTTTATAATTGTGAATGGAGTATATAATAATAATAATAATAACCGTCTTTATTAGGCGAAAGTAAGTATATTTTTTTCTTTGTATCCTATTTGAGAATGAATCAATAAATAAATAAATATTATAATGAGGTGAAGTCAAGAGCTTTGGAGTGTTCGTTCATCCATTTCGTGAGTAGATTCTTCTTAGTTCTTATTATAGTAGATGCATCTTGTATGTAGATCAGCATCCAAGAATCCAATAAAGTAAGTTTTTCGAGACCTGTCAGCTGTCAAAAATATTGACAGCCGTCAAAAAATTGACAACTGTCAAAAAATTGACAGCTGTCAAAAAACTTGACGTCCAATCCAAAAAAATCCCCTCAAAACACCGCGAATATCTTTAATCATCCGCCATATACTTCAACCGATCGTCTTAACAAATTGGCCGTTGGAATCCGGTGCTAAGTGACCGTGCATCCGAAGAATCCAAGTCCATCTCCAGAGACCGGCGAACAAATGGCACCCATTATTAAGACGCGTAGATCATGACCATATTGCGTAAAAAGTCGAAGCTGAGGTTATTACTTATGTTAATGCCTGGCTAACGAAGTGACCGTCGTGTGATACTACCGACTGGTCGTCGTGTTCTCTAGGTGTTAATGAACAACGTGCTCGAGAGCGTGATTAGTCACCGCGGACGCTCCGCATACCAGAAGATATAGGATGTCCCATCAAACGCGTCGAAGTAGTGTATCGGTTATAAAATATTGTTGAGAATCGTTTATGTTGAGTCGATGCGAAATTTTATATGCATCTAGGTTCTCGCAAACCGCAAATGACACAGAACACCGTAAAGGACCATTGACCTGTCATCCCGGATTGCCAACCATAGAATTTATGAAGATGCATCGACTTCCTCGGTAGTACATAATATGAGTAATACGTCAGTCATTACAATCGTGATGGATTAATCTGTTCGCGGAATTCATAGCATAAACTGCGTTTGAAACCACTAATCGGCCTGAATTTCACTCGATAATTCCGAGATTTCCATGACGGCATACCCCACATCATACCAGTAAAAGCTTCAAGATTGCCATCTTTCCAGATTAAGATACATAAAAAAGGAGAACTATGAATGCTGAGAAGAAGCATTTCTCTTTCTGGGAACATTTTCCCCAACCGGCAACGGTGTAATAGAGCACAGAATTGCAATGAACCTTTTAAACAATGTTACCAACATCGGCGCGTTGCGTTTTTTGAATTTTAATTCAACCGAAACCGCAAACTGAAATTCCCGACCGTTAAAGGAGAGCGTATGATCTTTTTGCGTCGGGCAAATTGCTGATTTTACAATTTCGCGTATAAGTACATAAGTATCCGTCAGATACGAATCTGATGGTTTTATCTGAGCCGCTCTTCCGAGAAAAAGGAGTGAGATTGAAGAAGCGGCCATGGGAAATGCAGCCAGGGTTCAGATTGAGGTTAGGTCGGTTGTTGCGTACCTTAAATGGTAGCTTTTTATCTGATGTTTTCGATGGATCTTATTACGTTGCGATTACGCCGTGAGAGAAGAGACTTACAGGTACGAAAGGCTGTTATCTCGTGGGGATAATCTGCAGATGTGGTTGTTATTGGGTTTCTATTGGTGTTATTGTCGCAGAAACGGCATTTTCTGATTGTTTATCGTTTATGGCCTCATGGCGATGGGTATTATGAGCCAACCGCAAGGTCTTCATTCAGAGAATATAGAGCTTACAGGTATTATAAGTGCTATGACGGATTGTCATATGTTCTATGAATATTTGATAGTCTATGGTTATCCCTGCTAGCCAGAGTCACAGAGTGAACCCGAATCTTTACAGTAACGCGATGGTTATTCGCATACGTCAACTGGAAATTCAAAAAAAAGGGAAACGTAGAGATTATTTATATTTCGAGAGAACACAAGAAATAGATATCGAGGATGAAAATTTACTACTGAAATGGGTTCAGTTCAGTTGTCGACAATTTTTGAATGCACTGACATTCGACCAAATCGAAAATAATAGAAATGTTTCGTGGCGGCGCCGCAATGTCAAAATTTTCATTTCGGTGTTTTTGCCATTGATCGATTTCAGATGTATCTGCTGATCTACCAAGGTCAATTATGACATGACCACAGAATGACATTGTTATGTACATATTAAAAGTTTTATACTTTTCCCCAGAACTAATATGAATCGAAAAAATGTTAAGAATATACGCAAACTCTTGCTTGACAAATTTATCGACTACTAGCTGGCCCGGCGAATTTTGTTCCGCCTAAATGATACTTACGGTGGATTTCACAAATCATAATCACCGGCAGTTTGTCTATGATCACCGGAGATCAACGGCTTGGTTCTCTGATTTTTGAAGTGTCAAATGTTTCCATGGATATGAGTTATCACACAGAACAGATACACAGAAATAATATGTCTTAATATGTCTTAATATGTCAATCACTAATAATGGCAATTTTGGATTCAGTTATTTCCGCAAATATATTTATTACCCAAACAGAAATTCAAAAACATTTCAAAAAAGATGAGAAAAGATGAGAATGGACATCTCACGATTGGAACTCATCGCCAAAAATCCGATTTACTTGACATTTCGATAAAAATTCACTGTGATATTCACCCGCTTCTGGATCTGTTAATAGCCTTTCATGGTTCTATAAGCCCTATGTAAATTACACAGTATAATTGATGTCATATGTTCTCTTTTCGACCATTTCAAACCACGACGACCGAAATGCTCGAAAAAAGAACAGATGACATCAATCGATGGCCGCGAAAGCCTCAACAAATTCATCGCCATTTAATTGTGATAATGTCGAATATAGTACCTTCACGATTACGTTATTTGGAATAAATAAAACTATAAAAATAACTAATAATCATCAGTCACAATGTGTGAATAGCGCCATCTGAAATGGTAAGAACGAAACTTTCCTCATATCTCAACGAAATCTAATCATTTTAGACATCTGTACTCCTACGCTAAGACATTTTGGTTCTGCCCAACAGCGCAGAGTTGTAGGCAACTCAAATTACACACTATTACAGTGATTATAGAGGGAACATAGTCACTGTACACACTTTTTGTTTATATCGCCATCTAACGCGGAGAATATCAAATGAAGTACAAACGAATGAGCGGTAGCGTAACTGTAACTGTAGCGACATCTAGTGGCCTTACTCAAAAGGAGGAAAAGCATTTCCTGTATAAGTAAAATTTTCATCGATTTTTTCGAAGTTTTATTGTATTTTATAATAACCAGACCGTAGACGAATCCATATATACTCCTTTCACTTTTATAAAGTAGCCCGGGAGGCCCTGGAATTCTGACACATTTCACCGCGTATATTTTGAAAATGTTAGGTTATAGTCATTCTTCTGTCAGATATGAACGCAACGTTGCCGTTTCTACATATAAATCGTAGAAATTACGTATTTAACAAAATGTTTATTTACTTTGGGAAAACAATGAACTTGAGGAAATATTATGTGAATTCAATAATTCCAAAGATCTGAAGAATATCGAAAAACTTTTTTTCTCTGTTAATACTGGAAAATTTTCACGTGTACGAGTATAAACATGATTGGAAGATTCATTTATGCTATTTCTTGTACGGAAATCAAGAACCGAGTGTTGAAATTTTACTGAAAAATAATGGACAGAATAGTCCGTTACTTTGTGATAGTTTATCAACCCGACAGAAAAACTTTTAGAAGAACAGAACAGACGGACGTATGGAAATCCACACTTTTCAAAATTCTCAAGAAGTAAGCCTACAGACGACAATTAAATACCTCTTTGCGCAACTTGAAATACTCCAGTATGAAAATGTAGTGGTACTACGAATTTTGTGTCACAGTTAAAGCTTAAAAGAACTAACTCCATTCACAAACTTAAAAAAGAGTAATCAGAAAGTAGACTTGGCAATGTCGCTTGATTTTCACGAGTGCCAACCTGCCTCCGTTTTAAGTAAAAGAACTTGATAAACCTAAACCGTGGCCCACCAAGATACTTTATAAAAGTGAATGGAGTATATGAAGTTTCATAACAAACAGTCCATCCGATCTCGAGTTATAAATGGTGTAATCAACATCTTTCTTTTATATATATAGATTGATAGTATTAATACAACACGTTCACCAGAATTAATTTCAAATATTGGAAATAACTAATAAAAATCAATCATAATTTGTGAATAGCGCCACCTGAAGTGGAAAGAACGAAACTCTTCTAATATTTTCAGTTTTGGCGAAACAAAATCTAATCAGTGCACACACCATGTTTTCAGACATCTTCTTTAATGGGTAATAACAGGGAAATGTTAACACCTAGTATTCTATGCACCTTGCCTAAACTTTCAGCTTAAGAAAAAGCGTAAACCAATCATGGGAAAATAGAACCTAGATATGGTACAAGCTGGACCTAAACCTTAGGAAAACAAACATATGTGTTCCCCATTTCGCTAGAAGAAAAAACATTTAATTAGGCCCCTTCAAACCACTGACCTGCATTTGAAGAAGCCAAGCGTCAACGAAGGTCTGCGAATTAGTTTGAACGGGATTCCAGCAGTCGCCAAGATGGGCTGGTACTATTTGGTCGTCGGATCTGGCAGTTCCCGAAGGGGCAACACAACACTCTCCGGAATCCATAGCCCCTTTGGGGCTCACAACAATTCCTTCACGAACACGACACAGGTGTTTATCTATGACAATATTCGAGAGTCGATGCTCCACGCAAAATCACCGCCAAGATTTAGAAGCCACAGAATTCGAGTCCATTAATTCTCTGGTGTTCAGAGATGCGGTGGAAAATTGTTCCAATTTCGAACGATTCTATGTTCTGGCGGTATATTTCAAAGGGAGATAAGTTGAACTTTTTATTTCCTATGGAATCCGATGTACAAATATTAGTAACGTTATCAAGAGATTATCTAATTTTATGTGACGCGAAATTCTGTAAAATCCCTAATCTCTCTTTACGATTGTGAAATGTCTATAAGACTCAAGAAGCCTTGGATATCCTGATGAAATATTGTTATTCTCAGAAAAAACTGTCTGCTATGTGGTTCGACCAGAACATTTGAGACAATGATATTCTTTATCAGGTTCTTACTTTCAAGTTAACTGCCAGTTATACTCATAGTTGAAGGTGATCAGGTATTTATTTTAAATGTCACTCTTCTGACTTGTAAAGGGTTAAATGGCAAACACTATAATTAGAATTCAGGGTGGGCAGTTTTTCATAAACACAACACAGATTAGTGTTCAATCCAGTGGGATTTTAATGGTTTGGATCACTGAAAGTCATGAGATGAGCATAGATTGAATAGGCGGTCTGTGGCGCACCACAGAAGGCACTACGGTTGTCACCGTGCCCTGTCACCCTTCAGATTTCTTCGAAAACGACGGAAACTGCACCATGTGGTGGGCGGGTAGGTAATGTCACTTGTTGCGTAGTCAACTTAGCAACGTTCACGCGCCAACTGCGCTCGCTGATGTTCGAGCGGTTTTGTCTGTCCAAGAGATAGGAGTAGGACCGGCTGATTAGCAGAAGAGAAGTCGCGGTTTGCGCACGCTCTGGTTATGACACCCACGACACGCGACTCTGTGACCCAAGAGGTGAATGATGGAACCGAGCTTATTGGAGGATGCCGCATTTTATTGATTTTGTCTGTGGTTACAGTTTTTTTTTGAAGAGTGTCGCACGCATCGATGGACTGCTGATCGTTTATATTCTATGGTTGGGCACCCTAGCTGTATTTTATTCATATGTCACTGGTTCATCCGGCTCAAAGGACCATGTTCTAGTTTAGAGTGGCAGAATACTTGGAATCCAGTGAATCCAGTCGAATCCTGAGTTCTGTAATCCTCTAAATTACAATCAGAAGAGTCCAACCAGAGCCTATTAAATTCCATTGTCGGTGGTATAAGGAGGCACAGGTTCCGTGAACAACGAACGAAGAGCTTCTATGAGAAAAGGGTATTTTGACTCTTTCACAGCGGAATGAATGACACTACAAAATAGATACTTAAGCATGTTTGTTGACACTACCACAATTCACGGATTAACCATGTCTCGTAACTCATCATTATGCGATTTGGCCGGTCGTTCCGGTGGTGGTACGTTACGGATACAAAACGCAGGACCGGACTCCAGCAGGTATGGTTCGTTAAAATTCTTAGTCGAAAGACACATTTGGAAATCGAAACATTATGGCTAGAAACTATTTTCAATGGAATAATTGTTTCGAACCCCTGATCAACAATTGGCAGGTCATATGTCAAAGTTTAAAATGACACCTATTACAATTGACACCAATCATCTTAACCAAAGTGTTTTCCAATTAGAGATGTTATTTTGATGTTAAAAGAATAATGTTCGTCTCTGCCAATTTTCCACCATTTTTATAGTAAATTTTAATAATTTCAGTGCGTTGTTGAAGCGTGTATCGTTCCATTATCATTAATGGTTGAGCTTCTACTTGTCAAATGTCAAAAAATGACAGCTTCAAAAGTGACAGCTACTGAAATAGTAGGCTACTCAAAATAACACCTCTTATTGGAAAACCCTTCACTATTGACGCTTCATTCACCCCTCTGATTCTCCACAAATTGAAATAATTTATGTTTACCGCAAAATACACTACGCACATTATGGAAATCTCAAATTTATTCTACAGCTGAAGGTGTTCTTAATGATAATTATTTTTATCAGAATTATTTATGCATATGTTATCCACTTTCAACGTTTTTCTTCAATACAGATGTTTTCTCCCAGCAGGAATAAAAAAAGATGATATTATCAGATTTTGAATGTATTGGCTCCATTCTAAAATCAGTTGTTCTCGATCAATTCTAGTGATCAATAGTTTTTCTTTCGTTTGATTTTCTACACTCGATCGCTATGCAACGCGAAACACGCAATTTGACCCAAGAGGAATGTGCCCAAGCGGTAGTTTTGCGAGAAGAAGGGTGGATATACACAAGAATTGCAGAAAGTTTTGGAGTTTCCATACAAGTGTGTCCAGAATGTTGCAGCGATTCAGGGAGACAGGTATGAATGTCCGAAGACCAGGACAGGGTAGACCACGGGTAACAACGGTTTGCAACCGCTCGCCTCCTTCAAAATCAGCTTGAGCAAACTCATGAGGTGCAAATTAGCACTCAGACAATAAGAAATCGCCTCAGAGAATATGATTTAAGGCCTCGTGTCGCGGCAAGAGGCCCAGCTCTTACCCCAGCCCATCGAAGGGCGCGTTTGGATTTTGCGAGAGAGCATATCCATTGGAAAGAGGCCGATTGGGAAAGAATTCTCTTCACAGATGAATCTAGATTCTGCCTCTACCATTGTGATCGACGTCCCCTTGTATACAGAACGTCCACATGAAAAATATGCTCAGTGCAATCTCCTGAATACTACTGGTTTAGGGGGAGGATCGATTATGGTATGGGGTGGAATATCTTTGACTTCTCGCACAGACCTAGTGGTCGTTGATAATGGAGCTTTGAATGCTGATAAGTATATAAGGAACATTCTTGAAGAGCATGTAGTGCCATTTGCCCCATACATTGGTAAAAATTTCAGTTTTAGATGGACGATAATGCCAGACCACATCGTGCGCGCATCGTTCAGGAGTACCTTGAAGAGGTTGAAGTCTCTCGAATGGAATGGCCAGCAAGAAGTCCATATCTCAATCCGATTGAGCAGATTTGGGACAACCTCAATAGAAGGCTGAGAAGTTCAGAAAATCATCCAGCTACTCTTAATGACTTAGGAATCCAACTCGGAGAAATCTGGGAAGGATTAGATCAGAACATTTCAAGATCACCGTCGCCGTTGCCGAGCTGTAATTAACGCAAGGGGTGGAAATACCAAGTATTAAATCACTTATCAGCATTTCAGTATTTTGAAAATTGTTCATTTCTCTTCTTTCACATAAGATTCGGTGAAGTCCTGAATTTGTCTTCCATTTAATGTGTCTTGTTTCTTTCAAAACCTTCCCGAGAGAACATAAAAAATAAGTTATTAAGTCAATGTAGAGTTAACTTTAATTAAAATTGAGATTTTCAGAATGTGCGTTAATTTTTTTGCGCAGTGTAGATCAATTTCGGTCCTGAAGAACAAGTTCATAAAAAAACAGTCGTCTATGGTGCCCTTTATCGCCGGACAATGCCGAAACCGCTCTCTTCCATTGTGACACGTTCACCATAGAAGAAATGACAATTTCATTGTATCAATGGGGTGATCTTTAGCTCTGGATATTCTTATTTCAGAAATAATCACCGAAAGGAGTATCAAACTGGGAACTCGAACGTTCATCATCTCGCACGGTCTCGTGTACAGCGGCATTTAGGCCGGTTTCACGAGCTGCTGCATATAAATTCTAATTAATCCTCACCATTGAGGCCATCTTATCTCCCGGACATAATGGATCGCTATTTGTTCCTAATTGCGTGGATTCATAGACGTAAGTCATGAGGAGGTCTTTCAGATGGTGCGACTTTGGGCAGAGGGGCTGGAACTAATTTTCTATTATTGAACTTTCATTCTTTTGGGACCCCGGATTGAAATGGAGCATAAATCCGTCTATTGTTGGACCTTTTCAAACACTTTTTTACTTTAAAAATAAATCAGCCTTTTGTAGAGGCACTCTGGTCATGTTTTCGGTCAATTTGACCATGAAGTAGTACTTTTTTGGCCATGACCTTCCAGACCTTTTTCAAACCTGATGAAATTTGCTTGATTTTGAGATACACTGCGCAAAAAAATTAACGCACATTCTGAAAATCTCAATTTTAATGAAAGTTAACTCTACATTGACTTTATAACTTATTTTTTATGTTCTTTCGGGAAGGTTTTGAACGAAACATGACACATTAAATGGAAGAAAAATTCAGGATTTCACCGAATCTTATGTGAAAGAAGAGAAATGAACAATTTTCAAAATACTGAAATGCTGATAAGTGATTTAATACTTGGTATTTCCACCCCTTGCGTTAATTACAGCTCGGCAACGACGGTTCATACTCCAAATGAGTGATCTTAAAATTTTCTGATCAAATCCTTCCCAGATTTCTCCGAGTTGGATTCCTAAGTCATTAAGAGTAGCTGGATGATTTTCTGATCTTCTCAACCTTCTATTGAGGTTGTCCCAAACCTGCTCAATCGGATTGAGATCTGGATTTCTTACTGGCCATTCCATTCGAGAGACTTCAACCTCTTCAAGGTACTCCTGAACGATGCGCGCACGATGGGGTCTGGCACTATCGTCCATAAAAATGAAATTTTCACCAATGTATGGGGCAAATGGCACTACATGCTCTTCAAGAATGTTCCTTATATACTTATCAGCATTCATAGCTCCATTATCAACGACCACTAGGTCTGTGCGAGAAGTCAAAGATATTCCACCCCATACCATAATCGATCCTCCCCCGAATCCAGTAGTATTCAGGAAATTGCACTGAGCATATCTTTCATGTGGACGTCTGTATACAAGGGAACGTCGATCACAATGGTAGAGGCAGAACTAGACTCATCTGTGAAGAGGACTCTTTCCCAATCGGCCTCTTCCCAATGGATATAAGCTCTCTCGCAAAATCCAAACGCGCCCTTCGATGGGCTAGTGTATAAGAGCTGGGCCTCTTGCCGCGACACGAGGCCTTAAATCATATTCTCTGAGGCGATTTCTTATTGTCTGAGTGCTAATTTGCACCTCATGAGTTTGCTCAAGCTGATTTTGAAGGAGGCGAGCGGTTGCAAACCGTTGTCTCAACGAAGAAACTCTCAAGTAACGTTCTTGAATGGCAGTTGTTACCCGTGGTCTACCCTGTCCTGGTATTCGGTCATTCATACCTGTCTCCCTGAATCGCTGCAACATTCTGGACACACTTGTATGGGAAACTCCAAACCTTTCTGCAATTCTTGTGTATGTCCACCCTTCTTCTCGCAAAACTACCGCTTGGGCACATTCCTCTTGGGTCAAATTGCGTGTTTCGCGTTGCATAGCGATCGAGTGTAGAAAATCAAACGAAAGAAAATCTATTGATCACCAGAATTGATCGAGAACAACTGATGGAATGGAGCCAATACATTCAAAATCTGATAATATCATCTTTTATTTTATTCCTGCTGGGAGAAAACATCTGTATTGAAGAAAAACGTTGAAAGTGGATAACATATGCATGCATAATTCTGATAAAAATAAGTATCATTGAGAACACCTTCAGTTGCAGAATAAATTTGAGATTTCCATAATGTGCGTTAATTTTTTTGCGCAGTGTATTTTGTATGTTTGTAGATCTCATAGTTTTTGAGATACATCTTGTTTTGTTCTGGCTAGGAAGCAAGTACTCGCATCAGTTGTGCATTTTCGAACATTTTGGACACCCTGTATACATTTTCCTTGAATTTTTCGCAACCAACAAAGTAGTCACGTCTAAAAATCCACCGTTTCGTCACAAATCACGAACGTCGTCCATAGCTGTCAATTATCATTAAATTAATTCAATAGTTTTCCCCTTGACCTCCGCCCGGGATTTATCATCGTGCACAGCCGTCTGTATTTTTCTCGAAATTGCCGACATTACGCCGTCACACCCCGCAGGTCTCCCGTACCGCATTATTTTCAGCGTTTAACGGCGTAAATTTTGTAATCAACGCATGACAATCGTGTATAAATATAACCATTATTTCCCAACCGGTAATTGGTACAAAGGAGACCGACAGGCTCATATCTATCTATCTACATCGAGTGCTCCATGAGTCACTGGGGCATTTTAGCATTTTTCCGAAGACAGATGGAAAGGTGACGAGAACACGAGCGATGGATTCATCAGTTTTAGATGAATCATGCGGCTAAGCAATCAGATCAATCGGTGTGTAATTAAGATTTACTCATTACGATGGTTCACACCGAAAAACACTCAGTTATCTTCCATTTCCCAAGCCTGACATTCAATTTGAAGCATAGCCAGTATTCTGTGCTCATTTATGGGGTTAAAGCATAGAAGACTCCTAAGTTGTATGGGTTTAAGCGATATTTGAGACGATTCTGTATTCTTGAGATTGATTGACAGATATAGATGCATAGAAATCTATGTATCTTTAGATTGACACTAGGGGTGGCACAAAGATGCGAACATAGAATATCTGATGTGAACATAATAACGCCAAAAACGAGTGCCATGGTTCTCTAACCTTCAATTTTCGCCGGTAGTCATTGGAAAATTCACACACATATCGTTAAAAGTTCGAAGCTTGATTATTTCTATTTCGTGTAAGAAGACAACGTTTCCTGAAATTTCGAATTGTGGATTTTCAGAATCCAATCGAATGGCAAGAAAAACGTTTCTATGGTGATCTTTACAATATCTATTGACAGTCATGACCTGAGTCACTCCTCAGAGTTCATTACTTCCTGATTTTTCTAAGCCTTATCTTATCTCTCTCTTCTAACACATTTCAATGGTCCGAAAAATTCATGATTAAATATTACCTCAACGAAAACCTGTAAAATAACTATCTTTATTTAATTACAAATATTTGTCCATCCGGTAACGAATAGCTTTGTTTCCGGAAAAATGAACTATTTAACTTGTCTTTCTGTTTTAATGCCTTCAGACCATTAGGTATTTATCGTTTTTTCTATTAGGCATATAGTTTGCGTTCGTCATAAGTACAAATAGAGTGTAAAGGATTCTTCATCTTCATTATTTTTCGACGGTGTCGAACATCTCCACACTCATTGGTATCTTCGGCATGTATAACTGCAGTTTTTATTTATTTCGATAATTTGTATCGCCCTGTATAGACAGTACCAGTTATGGAGAATAATTTCAAACATAAAGACCAAAACCCTGACAGGCTCCCCACTTCAATTTGAATAATTTTCTTGGTAAAAACTCCCGAAATGAATATTTCCCGTATTTTTCATGGAATTCTCTGGTCATATGAAAAGAGGCCTACTTATATAAATATGAGTGAACGACAAGAAGAAGAGAAAAAGGCTCAACGTCGTATTTATAAATTTCAAGATCGAAATAATCTCCCCGACACGAACGGAAAGAACAATCGGTCAGACACCGAAAACTCGAGATTCTTATCCACTTTAATCGGCTACCAAACGGTCCTACACGTCCATCAATCAATAGGATCAAAAACAAGAAGTCGATATATCTGTGGTCAAACACAAATCCGCTTCCATAGGTAGCATCGAGATTTTGGGTCAAATTGCCTTGTCATTATCCTAATCTGACAATGAAATATACACTCGGATTTATGTTTCTCGTTAGGGTCGATGACGATCTCCAACAAACAGGAATTGTGTAAGTTCGATGGCGAGATAGCCCCCTGTGTTGTCTCTCGAATCGGTTTCGAGATTTATCCGTTTGCAATCTGGATTTTCCAAAGGCCAGATTATCGAGTTGTTTGTTGGAATTCACAGGATCAAATTGAGGATCACAGAGGGCCGATTCGGCTGATATGTCAAACTGAGCACAGAACAAAAATAAAATTTAGGTTGCAGTGACACCTAGGTGACACTGTGGGGGCTTTTGAAGCTTGCTTCCATAGAATTATGATGCTTGCTTCAGTTGCTTCATAGATGCATCCGCTGTCTATGATTGAGTTCGTTTCATTATCGACCGTTAGATAGAATTTGACATTATTTGTCAGAAATTTTCTGTCGAACTCGCTTAAAATACCCGCCATCAGATGTCGTATCGCTTGAATTCAGTGTTCGCAGATTTTTGGTATTTAATCGTTATTTGCAGGTGAGTTTTTCGTCGAATATCCAAGATTAACGTATGTTTATTGTTTTTAGCACCAGTTTGGAGCGTGAGGACGATTTTCAAGAGCAGGACGAATGTTTACATTTCGAGGTTAAAGGGGTACACAGGAATTTCGTTGAAAAATCTGTTATTTGGACAGATATCGCAGTAGATGGATCGGATGGAGCCTCGAGAGGTCGATTAGGGTGATATTTTTCAGGTTTTCCAAGAAATTTGGCGATATCTGAGCAGATTTGCAAAAGTTAGGTACCTCACTAATGAGGTGGAACTTAGACCTAATTCTCCTATAAGAAACGCCTTTCAAAGGTCGAGATGGTGAAAAATGTATTTTTCAGATGTTGTTTAAACAAACGCAGCCGAGTTTTATACCCCTAACATTGATTTTAAGAAAGTTATCAACAAAATAAAATTGACATTATTCTTGATTCTTGTAATTACCCATCAATTCATCTTATATCTTTGGGTTAATTTTTTTTAATGAATCAACAATTGATGTCGTCAAGTCTTGAACTTTCAGTTCAAGAGGATAATAAACATTGAATCTTCACAAGCATGCGTATGAAAATTATGTGAAAGCAATGCAATTTTCTTCCATGGCGAAAAATAATATATTTCAACAGTGATCTCTTGTATTTTTCATGCAAATAACTAGAAAAGGAATCCTTTCTATCAATTCATATAAACGTCAATTATTTTCGTCCATCGCATATTTCCCAATTCATTCATTTTCCGAATAAATTCACATTCTGAGAAATACGCTAAGAATGTAGAAAGGGCAACATAGTGTTGACTTGGAACATAAAAATATTTTGAAAAACGTCATAACTTCGATACAGAGTGGAATATGTCAAATTTCCAAGGCCAGTGTTGTGATTTTATAATTGTGAATGTCGATTCAAGCAAAAGCAAGCTCTCGTTTGAGTAAAAACGATGTTCGATGGTCTGGTCAACCAGGCCATCGAAATTCGAAGGTGCCCTGGCTCATTATTAAAAGTGCGATAAAAAAAGTTCCACAAACTCGCACAGCTCCCCCAATCAACCCCATCGTTTTCCAAAACACCCCATCCCTCGTCAAATACACATTTCATCCAATTTCCACCCCTCGCACACTCCGTAGTTTACATACCTGACGCCAGCAGTTAACAGAACTGCCATCCCCTTCCCATCATCAAGCCACACATGTTTCGAGGTGGTCGCGTGTCTGGTCGACGTCAGGCATCAATCTACATTAGGGTTAAAAGCTTTCCTAATGAAGTTTCCTTGGCCCTCGCGACCTAACGACCTCACAACCACCGTTTTATTCGATGATAGACGAGACTGACCGCTCTATGACCCTCCGACGTGGGGGTTGTTGGGCAGTTTGGCACAGGTGAGATAAGGCAAGGAATATCATTTTATACTGATGAGATTTTAGGGGCATATACAGGGTGAGTCTTTGACTTGTACATATATTTTAACTGAAGATTCTTGAGGCCAAAAGAAACCTTTTTTTCATTTTCCATTTTTCCGATTTCGGCTCTGTTTAAAAGATAAAGCCATTTGAAAAAAAAAAACATTGGGCTAAATACGTCCCTGAAATGATACTGTGGAATTGATTCAAAGTTCATATTTCTCGATAGAAATTGACTTTATACATTTAGATAATACTCAAGTACTAACCTTATTGGAATAAAAATGTTGCAAACACGATAATTTTAACAAAAACAGTTAGTTTCATCGGATTATATCTGCAACTAAAAAGTCACATTTATTCCACCAAAATAAGTTCCTTCTTCGATTTTTCTGCAGATTAGTTTGTAAACACTACTAACTTGTTCATATTTTCCTCGAAATTCCCAAACAATATCATGAAGAGAGACTTTTCATTCAGATTTATTATTAAACAACCTAACCTAATCTAATTTGTATCGATTCTGTGAATTTTTGCACAGAAATTTCAAGAAGATGTCAGCTTGCTGATATTTTCATTGAGGATTTTTTACGAAACATAGTATAAATCACGATACATTTGTGTACCGTGGTATAAATATCTATGAATTCTGCCGTTTTCATCATAAATCGACTTTCCCGCCAAATTTTACCACGCATGCGTAGAGCGAAAACCGAAGTATGGTTATCTGGAGGCCAACGTTAAACAATAACAAACCAGAGTCTCTGAACAAACTGTAAACATTATGTGAAGTTCTGAATACATTCAGTGACTTATTGTTCTAATGTGATTTTTGTGTGAAGTGAATCAATATAATTTCAACCGTGTCGGGTTTATAAAATTCCAAGAGAATGTTGTTTAGATAGAAACATCGCCACAGATTATCAGGTATCGTATTATTTTTCATTAATTTCAATTTAATAAGTAGTTTGTATCGAGATTCATCATTCATATCCGAATTTTGTATTTCATCGACATTTTACTCCAATATGGACCGGTAACTATGAATTTTCAATAGAAACTGTGCGTATTAAATCCTCCTTGGTGTTCAATTTTATCTCCCACATTTGTGGGATTTTATTATTAAAATATCTCGATAAAGTTGATAAATATTGTGACAACATTGTAAACTCGTTTAAAGACCAGAGAAGGAATAATATTCGATGATATTTAATTCAGAGACGCATTCAGATTATTCTTGAAATTAATGATTTTTTCGTCAAATTTCTCCGGGTAAAATTGGAAATAACTCGAAAACGACACGTTTTATTGAGAAAAAATAGGAATACTTTTAGTTTCTTAAATGATTGATTCTTTCGAAAATATGAACCGTTTATCTTTTTAAAGTGGTTTTATGGTGTTTTAGCGTGTATTGATGAGTCGACTACCCTGTAACTTTTATACTAGTAAAGATATTGAATAGGTTTCGATTGAGGAATATGCACCATGAATAGAGTAAAAACTCAACCAAAATTCAGCTCATTCGAAATAACGGTTTCGAAGAAATAAACAGAAAAGTGTTTTTTTCGTGGATTTTCGACACCCTTTATCTCCCAAACCAAACCGAATTTTGAAAAATGGTATAGGAAAAAAGTGTTTCGTTTGATCAGAGGAATCTACAGTTAAAATATATGTACAAGTCAAGGACTCACCCTGTAACAGATTGATGATGATCAGACTTCTTTCAACATTCTGTCAACAAGTGAGTTTTATTAGAATTAGAAAGGAAAATGATGCCCAGCCACTGCGATCAATCTTTTCTATTTTCTTTGATGGATAAATAAATAAATAAATCTATTTTGGCCTCATGATAGACAATAAATCAGAAGGGATTAGTAAAAAATCAGAAAACTCATGCGAAAGGGAATCTGTAAGAACTAGAGAGTCTTCCAATAAGAGGTGTTATTTTGACACCCAACACCCCGCCAAGATTCTACGTGTTTTTATTCTTTTTCCTGCTACTCGTCTAGCGACGGCCATACACAGCGCCATCAGTTCATCACTCCTTTACACGCTTGAACAAGTGATTCGTATGGACGCGACTTAGTACGTGCCTGCAAAGACTCATACATACATTTTTCTTCATTTCTCGTGGCGAAAAGTTTTTCCAACAAGAGATGTTATTTCGACATTAAAAGAAAAATGCCATTATTTTTAGATAAATGATCGGATGTTTATATCATTACAAAGAAGAAGGTATGCCGTTAATAATGGAAAATAACATCAGGCAAATGACCACCACGACCATGACTACAGGACCATATCCTTTTCATGAAATTTTCCATAACCAAATCGCAATGTGACTGCCCTATGTCCTAGATAGCCTCGCGAATTCCACCTTTGAGGTCTTGAATCGATGCTGGGCTCTTGAGTCTTGGAGTAGACCTTCTCTATCACTTGGCCTCAAAGGAAGAAGTTGCAAGGTGTTCAGTCACGAGATCCTGGGGACCAATTGTAATCACTTCTTCGAGAGATAACACGGTGCGGAAACTTTCCCCGTGAAAGATCAATGGTTTCGAAGTTTGTGTGTCACGTAGCGCCGTCTTGTTGGAAGTAAACGTTGTCCAGATCAATACCATCCAATTCCGACCATAAAAAATCATTAATCATATCTCGATAGCGCGATCAATTCACCGTAACTATTGCCTCAGCCTCATTCTCGAAAAAGTAAGGTCTGATGACCCCGCCTGACCATAAACCGCACCAAACAGCCACACGTTCAGGATAGAGAAGCTTCTCAACAATAACTCTTGGGTTTTCCGAGCCCAAGATGCGACAATTTTGCTTGCTGACGAAGCCACCGATGTGGAAATGGGCCTCTTCACTCAATATGATTTTTCGATGGAATTCCTGATCATTTTCTTACATTTCAAGGACCAAATCAGCAAAGACACGACGTTGTTGATGATCAGCCGGCAAGAGTTCTTGTGTTAACTTAACTTTGTAAGCCTTCAAGCTTAATTATGCAAAATACGGTGTAATGACGTTTGTGGAATGCCTAATTCCAAAGAACGACGAGGAATAGACAAACCTGGGTTTTCTTCAACACTTTCAGCTACAGCAGCAATATTCCCGACTGTTCTTGAGCGACGTTCGCGGGTTTTATTCTTCACATCACTAACTGGTCCAAACATCCCAAATTTTTTCACCAATTTCTGTATTACGACGACTCAAAAATGTTCTAGTTTTACGAACCGTCTCTGCCAAATTTTCACCATTTTCATGGCGAATTTTCATCCTTTCAATCGTTGTTGAAGCGTGTATCGTTCCATTTTTATTAATGGCGTAGATTCTACTTGTCAAATGTCAAAAAATGACAGCTTAAAAGTGACATCTACGAAATAGCTGGCTATTCAAAATATCACCTGTTATGGAAAAACCCTTCTACTGTAAACGTAAAACGCTGGAGTCACGAGGTAGTTCTAGTCGAATGCTAACGATAGTATTAGCAGTAGGAGTAGTATTCAAAGGCAATGAATCCCATTCTTAGATGCCAGAAGCCAATTAAGAAGAGCCAAGTCACAAAAAAATCCACACAATTTCCTCTAAACAATTTTATTTCACGTATCTTCACACACACTACCTAATCTACATATTAAGATAACCATTTTGTCCATTTCTATAATAAGTATGATACTGCTGTATCTGCTGCAGCAATTTAGTGATATGTTGGGCAGGTCTCGAACTAAAGTCGTCGGGTCTTGGTTGTTGTCTAAACGCATTGTTTTCGGCACTTCGCCTGGTCAACGCCTTCACCTGCTGCTTCAAGGCCACTACCTCCTTGTACAAATTCATAACGATGGTTATTTCTTCTTCTTTCTTATTGAGCTGCGTCTCAAGCTCCTGGAGCTCGTCCACTGCTTCTTTGGACGCCTCTCCTGCGGACACCTGATTCGACAACTCTTCGTATCTCCTACAAATCCAAATTGGTTATCACCGATACCAAGACCTTTCCAGGCAAGAATATCGTCAAGGATATCAGAGGGTCCCCCCCTGTCATTCACTGAGAGAAGTGGAGGAAAGCTGCTGAAAACAAAGCTAGAAGACATTCCGAAAAATAAAGCACTCTTCGAGGCAAAAGGTCGGCAACAGAAGATAGATGGACTGACGCTACCTTGGTTAGATGTCGAGATTCAGTTTCTTTGTCAGTTAGTAAGATCACCAGCAAAGACCCTCAACTCACTTGTTCATCGCATCGAAATCGTCGTGAAGATTCATCAAAACGTCCTTAAGATTCTTCTCCTTGCCGGTCAGTGGCGATACAGGGTGAACGTTGTCCTGCATGTAGACTGCAGCGTTCTGCTGGTATCGGTCTTCCATGCAGGTAGCAGGTCTCATCCTTCTGTTGGCGGACTCTCGATAAACCATTGACTTGGCCGTGTTCGGAGGATGTCGAGGGTACTGCAAAGAAAAAGGCGTCAGTCTGAGAAAAATTCCCATTGTCAAGGGAACCACGGGTGGGAAGGTGACGGAGTTTTGGCTGCACAAGCTGGCTCATGACAATGAGAAATTCTCGTTCGTTCGTGTTTTCATCGAGGGTTACTTACTTGCGTCTCTAGCAGGGTTTCCTCACTTACCTGCATTGTTAATTGACCTAACCTTTTCCCAAACTGTTTTTTCCTTTAAAACCTGTCTGGTTCGTACCGAATAAAACGCAAATCTTCTTTTCGCATTATCTATATTCGAATTTAGGAACTCACATGATTCTTATGGTCGAAAGGCGAAGGATGGTTACGGTACTTATTGTACACTTGGTGGAAATCGACTCCAATGGTCGGCGCGCACGTGCAGCTCCTCTTGTTGTTTTCGGCGGTCCACTGACTGGGCCCTGGGGGAGCCCTCGCCTGCATGTCGCCCGACGCGCCTCCGGCGTCGTTCCCTGCTTCGCATTCGTCGGTAGGTTCTTCCGGAACTGTACGGGCCATCTCCTCCAAGTGACGATAGTTGAGGGAGTACTTGTTGAGGGGACAGGCGGATTTACCATACCTAGACGGTAATGTGAACATCTTAGTCATACGAAGATATATTGAAAAATTTTTAGCCTACTATAGAACCAAACAAAGTTTCGATGTCGAAATATTTTATAACTCAACATATTCATCTCCTCTTAATTGAAAACATTTATTACAGCGAACCTACAACGTCTCTAGAACTTTAAAAAAAAATGTTTCTACTTGCTCTGCGAAGCAGTCCTCCACAGCTTTTATAGCCTCATCGTTGGAAGAAAATTTACGACCTTTTGAACTTTTTTCAGTTGAGCAAAGAGATGATAGTCGGACGGAGCCAAATCTGGTGAATGAGGAGGGTGTTCTAGTAATTCTAACCCTAAATCACGAATTTTTTGCACGGCAACATGAGATTTGTGTACTGGGGCGTTGTCCTGTAAAAACAAAATACCTTTCGATAGCTTTCCGCGTCTTTTCTCTCTAATTTTTTCCCGAAGAGTGGTCAGTAATGTCGAATAGTAATCTTCAGTTATTGTTCTACCCTTATCCAGAAAATCAATCATGATTCGTACTCCATGGCAATCCCAAAAAACTGAAGCAAGAACTTTTCCAGCAGATTTTTGGACACGAAACTTCTTAGGTCTTGGAGAACCAGAGTGTCGCCATTCCATCGATTGTTGCTTCGTTTCTGGATCGTAGAAATGTACCCAAGTCTCATCCATAGTAACAATTTGGTTTAAGAAGTCTACATCGTTTTCAAATCGAGCACAGATCGAACGCGATGCTTCTACCCTTGCACGCTTTTGGTCAACATTCAAACATTTGGGGATTCATTTTGCAGAAATTTTCTCATGTCCAAATTGACGTGAACTATATGTATAATGAACGCGTTCGTATGAAATCTTCAGTGCTTCAGATATCCGTTTTAGCCAAATTCGACGGTCTGATAAGATCATGTCATGAACTGCATCGATATTTTCGGGGACTGACACAGAAACTGGCCTTCCCGATCGGTCATCATCTTCAATGGAAAATTTACCTCTTTTGAAGCTTGCAGTCCAATTTTTCACAGTGGCATACGAAGAACATTGATCATCAAGGGTATTAAGCATATCTTCGTAAATCTGCTTACCTCTTAACTCTTTTAAATACTGGTATTTGATGATGGCTCGATACTCCAATTTTTCGATTTTTACAATTTCGGTGGACATCTTTTTTTTAATTTATTGCGTAACTCTGGTTTACTTTTTTAACGTCGAACTCTACACTGACACTTATAATAAGTTATTGTTCGTTGATATGGTATCGCATGAATAAAATAGAGGCGTTTGAGATGTGGCTGCACCGAAGAGTGTTGAAAATACCCTGGACTGATAAAGTAACAAATGAGGAAGTTCTCCGTAGAGTGAACATGGATAGAGACCTTTTGAACATGGTGAAAAGGAGAAAAGCATCTTATTTTGGTCACATCTTCAGAAATGAGAAATATGCTTTACTTCAGCTGATAGTCGGAGGCAAGATTGAGGGTAGACGTGGTATTTGTCGAAAGACATTTTCTTGGCTGCGTAATCTGCGTCAGTAGTTCAAAAATAAGAGACGCAGCAACTCTTATCCATAAGACTCGGGACAGAGAAGCTTATCAGATGATGGTCGCCAACCTCTGCTAGGAGAAGGCACTTCAAGAAGTAGAAGAAGATGGTATCGCAATATTTTGTTTATGCATGGAACTGGTCTAGGCTAACTAGATATCAACACATCCTCGTATATAGAAGAACGACGAACACTGAAAGATCGAAATGCTTCACACCGAAGGCTCTTACCCCATCTTGGAGGTCATGCTGGACACGAAAGAGGTCAAGGGATCGTGATTCAGCTTCTCGGCCGCCAGGTTGATGTTGTGCGCCAGGGTCGGAGAGATCCCCTGCACCGGCTGGCGGGTCTTGATGATGCTCATCACCTGCTGTATGTTGATGCCGATGTTGTGACTCGGCGTGGTCGACGAAACGGGACAAAACGGGATGGCCTTGAAGTTGAACATGTTAAAGTCCAACTTGACTGCCTGCTTCATCTTCGAGGCGATCGTGGGCAGCTCGTAGCTCTTGTTGTTGGCGCAGATACGCGGCGCGTAGGGTTCCTCGTAGGCGTCTTCTCGGACGTGGTTGCAGTGCTTCATCTCCTTGCAATCGCCGCAATCGTGGCAGGGGATCTTGATGTGGGGAACATTGTCGGATTTCACTTTGACCTAGAGGAAGCAACTAAACTATACATACTCTGGCGCCAAGCACAGATCCCCTCTTACGTGAATTTTCGACCTGTTCTTTTCCTCCTCCGAATCGCTCTCTCTCGCCGCGTTGTTGTGGTAAATCTCCACCAGCTTGTGCGGCGAAAACTCGAAGGGCTTGTTGGAAACGCCAGCGTTTCCGTAGTGGCGATCCACGTGACTCTTGGTGTAGGGTTTCAGCTTCTTCTTCACCGGTTGCTGCGGCGCCGGTCCTAACGGCTCCATGATCTCCGTGTTCATCCTCTCCACCGGCTTCTCCTTCAGGTTCTTCTTCTCGTTCATCTTACCCGACATCCTGCCGGCCTTCTTCAGCGAGACGTTCGACCAGGACGAGTCGATGGTGGACAGTTTCGAAGATAAGGTCTTGAGCTTCTTCCTCAACGCTCTGATCTTCACCACCGGCGGTTTTGGCACGCGTTCCGCTTCCGAGGGTGTCCTGGAGAGCTTGATGGTGTGGAATTTACCTGCCGAGAGAAAACAGCTCTTAAATCAACTCCTGGTTGTGTTCAGTCAAGTTGAGTACTGTTTTTGGTGGTTTGGTAATCACCTTTGTTGGTTTTATCTGGTACTGTGTACTGCAGATCTGTCAGTCGGTTGACAGACTCTGTGATTCCGTTCAGTATGTTGTTGATGGTCAGTACGGCTGCACCGGAAGTATCGGTGCTGATCGATGTCGAATTTTGACGAACTACCTTCTGGTTTCTTAGTCTTCCTGCGGACTTTGAAGTTTTGTATGGTGTATCTGAAAGATTATGGGAATGGTGAGGAAGAAGACACAAATCGAAATGTAAAAATCAGAAAAAGGCACTGGCATTGGAATATACGGTCCTAAACTGAGGATCTCTAAAGCCCTGGAACGTGAGACCACTTTGGGGTCCCTAGAATCACACTGCTAGGGATCTCTGCTGAGCTGGGAGTGTCGTAACACCATGAAGCAACTGGCCAGAGGCAAAAAACTGACTCTACTATGGGTGCCAGGGCATTGTGGTGTTGATGGAAATGAACAAGCCGATGAGCTTGCCAAATGTGCATCAAGGTTTACACCTTCTGGACCTGAGGCTTTCTGTGGGCTTGGAAAAGACCAAAATAAGGCAGGGATCCAATAATGAGAGTTGGACAACAGAATAACCCTCTGGAGAAAGACTCCTGGACTTACTCAGTCCAAGAAATTCGTGATGATTTCACCGTCTTATACCAGTAAGCTACTAAAGCTGTCATAAGCTGAGCTTCGGGTAATAATAGGTCTGCTGACGGGGCACTGTCATCACATCATTTGTACCTTCCGGGAAGACAACAGATGAGATTGTCGGTTTTATCAACACCATCGAAGACTTCCTTGAGTTTCAATGAATGAATAGGGTAGAGAACAAAAGATCTATGTGGTCGCAGTTCCCGGAAGGCTAACCGAGCCATAACGACCCCATTTCAAAATAATAATCTAGTCTCCAGCATCATTCCAACTTTAACACAGATGCTCCAAGATTTATACAGGATGAGTCTTTGACTTGTACATATATTTTAACTGAAGATTCTTGAGGTCAAAAGAAACCTTTATTTCATTTTCCATTTTTCCGAATTCGGCTCTGTTAAAAAGATATAGCCATTTGAAAAAAAAATTGTGCTAATTACGTCCCTGATATGATACTGTGGAATTGATTCAAAGTTCAAATTTCTCGATAGAAATTGACTTTATACATTTAGGTAATACTCAAGTACTAACCCTATTGGAATAAAAATGTTGCAAACACGATAATTTCAACAAAAACAGTAGGTTTCATCGGATTATATCTGCAACTAAAAAGCCACATTTATTCCACCAAAATAAGTTCCATCTTCGATTTTTCTGCAGATTAGTTTGTAAACACTAATAACTTGTTCATATTTTCCTCGAAATTCCCAAACAAAATCATGAAGAAAGACTTTTCATTCAGATTTATTATTAAACAACCTAACCTAATCTAATTTGTATCGATTCTGTGAATTTTTGCACAGAAATGTCAAGAAGATGTTGTCAGCTTGCTGATATTTTCATTGAGGTTAAGGATTTTCCACGAAACATAGTATAAATCACGATACATTAGTGTACCGTGGTATAAATATCTATGAATTCGGCCGTTTCCATCACAAATCGACTTTGCCGCCAATTTTTACCACGCATGTGTAGAGCGAAAACCGAAGTATGTATTGGTTATCTGGACTCTGGAGGCCAACTATAAACAATAACAAACCAGATTCTTTGAACAAACTGTAAACATTATGTGAAGTTCTGAATACATTCAGTAAATTATTGTTCTAATGTGATTATTATGTGAAGTGAATTAATATAATTTCAACCGTGTCGAGTTTATAAAATTTCAAGAGGATGTTGTTTAAATAGAAACATCGCCACAGATTATAAGGTATCGTATTATTTTTCATTAATTTCAATTTAATAAGTACCTAGTTTGTATCGACATTCGTCATTCATATCCGAATTTTGTATTTCATCGACATTTAACTTCAATATGGACCGGTAACTATGAATTTTCAATAGAAACTGTGCGTATTAAATACTCCTTGGTGTTCAATTTTATCTACCACACTTGTGGGATTTTATTATTAAAATATCTCTACAAAGTTGATAAATATTGTGACAACATTGTAAACTCGTTTAAAGACCAGAGAAGGAATAATATTCGATGATATTTAATTCAGAGACGCATTCAGATTATTCTTGAAATTAATGATTTTTTCGTCAAATTTCTCCGTGTAAAATTGGAAATAACTCGAAAACGACGCGTTCTATTGAAAAAATAGGAATACTTTCAATTTCTTAAATGATTGATTCTTTCAAAAATATGAACCGTTTATCTTTTTAAAGTGGTTTTACGGTGTTTTAGCGTGTATTGATGAGTCGACTACCCTGTTACTTTTATACTAGTAGAGATATTGAATAGGTTTCGATTGAGGAATATGCACCATGAATAGAGTAAAAACTCAACCAAAATTCAGTTCATTCTAAATAACGGTTCCGAAGATATAAACAGAAAAGTGTTTTTTCATTGATTTTCGACACCCTGTATCTCCCCAACCAAACCGAATTTTGAAAAATGGTATAGGAAAAAAGTGTTACGTTTGATGAGAGGAAATATATGTACAAGTCAAAGACTCACCCTGTATAAGGCCCAAAGTAAATTAAGGCTCCATATGAACATTGTCTTATCTATAAATGAACCTGATTCTCAAAGGCTCTGGGAAGCCATATTTGAAGTGAAAATACTCTTATGTCAAAATGGCAGAAGACTTCTTTTACTCAATTGAGCGTGTAAAAACACTCTCATTAACTTTTGTAGAAGGAAAGAGCATTCAATGGGACTCTGGTATTTACTGATTCAAAAAATCAAGCTACATGAAAGCTATGTCTTGTGCAGAGTAGGACTTACCTGTAATGAAACGATGCTTACGAATTTAGTCGAAAAAATGGCCCATCCGCTGATTGATGCTACGTTTAATCCATGGAATACGATAATTTCAAGTTTACACACTATTTATTTTCCCCACAAAATGATGATGCTGAACATGTACATGTCATATGACAGATGTGAAAACAGTGACGCGTGATCACTTGGACAATTATCAATTTTCTGATATCAAAATGGCCACTCGATGAAAGGAAAATTATTGAAAGCAAAACTGTGGAAAAGTCTATACCAGGATATTCCTGAAGCAGATTTTTCAACAGATTTCAACAATTTGTGCCCAAAATCTGTGTGGTTACTATGTTAGCAAGGCACAGACGTAGCTTTTTTGAAGTCGATGCTCAGAGGAATAAAACATTTTTGATGAAATGAAGAAAATAAGAGGGAAGTCTTCAGTATTCATTACTTTCATTAGCTATTTAGGAAGAAGAAAGTGTGTGGTTTCTGTAGATTTTTGTTTCCCGACAGAAAATACATTTCCACCACTGAATCCTGCCCAAATTCTTCTATAACGAGTCCTGCCTCAAACTCTCTGGCCGACATACCATCTGACATATGTCAAACATGTAAATTACTCGTACTTATATTTTTCCTTACATCGCGATGGATTTTAACGTTTATCGTTCAGACTCCGAGGTAAACGAGACCAAAAATCACGACATAATAATTTTGCACGACCGCATAGCCAGAAGAAGAGAAGACAGGTACATAGTCAACTTCGCCCAATGTCTGGAGTCCTCCGGCTATCAGGTCACAGTCGTCACTTCGGAGGTAGACGAGAAGAACAACTGCCTGGACGATATCAAGGTACTAGACACGTATAACATGCCTAAACATTTCTCCTTCTCACCTCTAAATGCAGATACACTTCTCATAACTTCCTAGGCAAAAATTCTTTCATAAGGTTGAGGATGAGCACCTTTAGGGAGGGTTCACAGGGGACAGTGTCAATCAGGACGCTTTGAAAGTTCTACACGGAACAATAAACGAGGGAAAAAACAAATTGAGAGAAAATTTCACCAGTGAATACTTCCTTAATTGATCTTGTACCTCCCCATGAAAAAACATAATACACTGCGCGAAAAAAGTAACACACATTCTGAAAATCTCAATTTTAATGAAAGTTAACTCTACATTGACTTTATAACTTATTTTTTATGTTCTCTCGGGAAGGTTTTGAAAGAAACAAGACACATAAAATGGAAGAAAAATTCAGGATTTCACCGAATCTTATGTGAAAGAAGAGAAATGAACAATTTTCAAGATACTGAAATGCTGATTAGTGATTTAATACTTGGTATTTCCATCCCTTGCGTTAATTACTGCTCGGCAACGACGGTTCATATTCAAAATGAGTGATCTTAAAATGTTCTGTCTGATCTAATCCTTCCCAGATTTCTCCGAGTTGGATTCCTAAGTGATTAAGAGTAGCTGGATGATTTTCTGAACTTCTCAGCCTTCTATTGAGGTTGTCCCGGATTGAGATCTGGACTTCTTGCTGTCCATTCCATTCTCAATCGGATTGAGATCTGGACTTCTTGCTGGCCATTCCATTCGAGAGACTTCAACCTCTTCAAGGTACTCCTGAACGATGCGCACACGATGGGGTCTGGCATTATCGTCCATAAAAATGAAATTTTCACCAATGTATGGGGCAAATGGCACTACATGCTCTTCAAGAATGTTCCTTATATACTTATCAGCATTCATAGCTCCATTATCAACGACCACTAGGTCTGTGCGAGCACGCGAGCAGTCAAAGATATTCCACCCCATACCATAATCGATCCTCCCCCGAAACCAGTAGTATTCAGGAAATTGAACTGAGCATATCTTTCATGTGGACGTCTCTATACAAGGGAACGTCGATCACAATGGTAGAGGCAGAATCTAGACTCATCTGTGAAGAGAACTCTTTCCCAATCGGCCTCTTCCCAATGGATTTGCTCTCTCGCAAAATCCAAACGCGCCCTTCGATGGGCTGGGGTAAGAGCTGGGCCTCTTGCCGCGACACGAGGCCTTAAATCATATTCTCTGAGGCGATTTCTTGTTGTCTGATTGATAATTTGCACCTCATGTGTTTGCTCAAGCTGATTTTGAAGGAGGCGAGCGGTTGCAAACCGTTGTCTCAACGAAGAAACTCCCAAGCAACGTTCTTGAATGGCAGTTGTTAATCGTGGTCTACCCTGTCCTGGTCTTCGGACATTCATACCTGTCTCCCTGAATCGCTGCAACATTCTGGACACACTTGTATGGGAAACTCCAAACCTCTCTGCAATTCTTGTGTATGTCCACCCTTCTTCTCGCAAAACTACCGCTTGGGCACATTCCTCTTTGGTCAAATTGCATGTTTCGCGTTGCATAGCGATCGAGTGTAGAAAATCAAACGAAAGAAAAACTATTGATCACTAGAATTGATCGAGAACAGATTTTGGAATGGAGCCAATACATTCAAAATCTGATAATATCTTCTTTTTTTATTCCTGCTGGGAGAAAACATCTGTATTGAAGAAAAACGTTGAAAGTGGATAACATATGCATGCATAATTCTGATAAAAATAATTATCATTGAGAACACCTTCAGTTGTAGAATAAATTTGAGATTTCCATAATGTGCGTTAATTTTTTTGCGCAGTGCATATTCAGAGTATGGTTGGTCTTCGACAAGCTTTCGCTTCAAAAATTGAGGCTTTCTACGGACCAGTAAGGGATGACATGTCGGACAAACGTAGAAGAGATATAACTTCTATCAATTGTAATAATTCTTCTGCATTTGTCCACGACAAGAAGGGACCTGTGTTTTTTTCAGCAGCTCCCCTGCGTGTGCGTACTCTAATCTATAAGAAACCCTTCTGTTGAATGTCTTCCTCGTGAGTGAATCTTCCGCTGAAACAGCTGGGGATACGGTTCATTCTCTGCTGAAAGGTCTGAATCATCTCCAGGCAGATCTCCTAACGCAATCATCAACCTTGCAGACTTTCTGATCATATTTCATCAACTCATGTCAACTTCTAAACAGCACATCTCCTCTCTAAGGCTAAACTCAACATTCCCTTTCTTTTACAGCTTGCCGGAAACATAAAGATCGAAAAACGAGTATGGTGGATCCCCAGGCACATTTTCGGCTTCCTCAAGTCCACCCTGGCCACCTACAGAGGACTCTGCCTCGCCCTCAGCCTCATCCTCAAACGACCCTCCCCCAGACCTTGCGTGATCCTCATGGACGTCGACCTCATAGCCTTGTTCGCCCTCAAGATGCTCACCAGGGACAAGGTGTTCTACATCGAACAGTTCCGCACCCTGAGGAACCCGGATGCCTGCTACGACCACGTCCAGCTCGTGCCCAACCTCTTCGAGGCCAGATGGGTGAAGTTGGCGGACGAGGTTATCGTGGAATCGCCAGCTTTCGTGGAGATCTTCAAGAGGAGCTTTCCCTCGGCCGTCGAGCCTAAAGTTATGATTCCTCTGGTGGATTATGGTCTTTGGATCGAGCCGGGAATCAACATCAACAGGATAATACCGGACGTGTCGGATAAATCTGTTTTATTCGTGGCTTTGGGGAAATTTAGAAGAAACTCGAATTTTAAATTGGTCCTGGATGCTTTTGAAGAGATGATGTGTCAGTCTGACGACGCCCACTTCAAACAGAGGGCTCATCTCATCATAGCCGGCAACTGCAGGGTGGTGGACGAAAGGAAGTACTACCAGATGTTCGTGGAGAGGCTTAAACGACGATGGTTCGCGGCTCAGGTGACAGTCCTCAGGCAGATCCCTACGATCCACACCAAAACCTTGCTGATCGAGGCGAGCGTGGTGCTGCACACCTCGAGAAACGACATCTGTTCTGACTACCTGTTGGAAGCCATGAGTTTGGGCAAGCCTATAGTGGCGGTGAACAAAGGAATCGCTACGAAGATACTGGAGAACAGGATTACAGGAGTTTTGGTGGAGCCTCAGCCGCATCTGTTTGCTGCGGCCATGATGAAGGTGGCTTCCAGTCCGCACATAAAGAACTTCTTGGGTGAGATGGCGAAAGACGCCTTCAACCACAGGTATTCTTTCGATAGCTTCGCTAGGAGGATGTTCAATTTGGTGCAGAGGCATGTGCAGCCTTTGGAGAGAATCATGGCGGCTGAGGTCACGAAGAAATCGTTAGAGTGAATTGTCGTGAGGAATTTATGGCTATGGGAAATTATTGTGAATTTTATATTATACATATTATATGCAATAAATTATGATCTATTGATTTTTTTATTATACTCTTTCCTTCGAAGCCATTGTTATTCACGCTGCTGTTGCAACCAATCGTTCAACGACAGCACGCTAGTTTTTGACAAGCCTAAGAAAGCGTACAGAACAAGATTTCCTCTAAGAAATCACCCAACTTCACGGATGTTCATAAACCTGGTGCAGAGATGTAGATATGAACAGAGAGATGCAAGCCAGAGTAGTTATAAGGTATTGATGCCCAAAAGTTTTTATATATTTTTTAAATTGATCATTGCGCAAAAAAATTAACGCACATTATGGAAATCTCAAATTTATTCTACAACTGAAAGTGTTCTCAATGATAATTATTTTTATCAGAATTATGCATTCATATGTTATCCACTTTCAACGTTTTTCTCCAATACAGATGTTTTCTCCCAGCAGGAATAAAAAAAGATGATATTATCAGATTTTGAATGTATTGGCTCCATTCTAAAATCAGTTGTTCTCGATCAATTCTAGTGATCAATAGTTTTTCTTCCGTTTGATTTTCTACACTCGATCGCTATGCAACGCGAAACACGCAATTTGACCCAAGAGGAATGTGCCCAAGCGGTAGTTTTGCGAGAAGAAGGGTGGACATATTCAAGAATTGCAGAAAGGTTTGGAGTTTCCCTTACAAGTGTGTCCAGAATGTTGCAGCGATTCGGGAGACAGGTATGAATGTCCGAAGACCAGGACAGAGTAGACCACGGGTAACAACTGCCATTCAAGAACGTTACTTGAGAGTTTCTTCGTTGAGTCAACGGTTTGCAACCGCTCGCCTCCTTCAAAATCAGCTTGAGCAAACTCATGAGGTGCAAATTAGCACTCAGACAATAAGAAATCGCCTCAGAGAATATGATTTAAGGCCTCGTGTCGCGGCAAGAGGCCCAGCTCTTACCCCAGCCCATCGAAGGGCGCGTTTGGATATTGCGAGAGAGCATATCCATTGGGAAGAGGCCGATTGGGAAAGAGTTCTCTTCACAGATGAGTCTAGATTTTGCCTCTACCATTGTGATCGACGTTCCCTTGTATACAGACGTCTACATGAAAGATATGCTCAGTGCAATTTCCTGAATACTACTGGTTTCGGGGGAGGATCGATTATGGTATGGGGTGGAATATCTTTGACTGCTCGCACAGACCTAGTGGTCGTTGATAATGGAGCTATGAATGCTGATAAGTACAGATATAAGGAACATTCTTGAAGAGCATGTAGTGCCATTTGCCCCATACATTGGTGAAAATTTCATTTTTATGGACGATAATGCCAGACCCCATCGGGCGCGCATCGTTCAGGAGTACCTTGAAGAGGTTGAAGTCTCTCGAATGGAATGGCCAGCAAGAAGTCCAGATCTCAACCCGATTGAGCAGGTTTGGGACAACCTCAATAGAAGGCTGAGAAGTTCAGAAAATCATCCAGCTACTTTTAATGACTTAGGAATACAACTCGGAGAAATCTGGGAAGGATTAGATCAGAACAATTTAAGATCACTCATTTTGAGTATGAACCGTCGTTGCCGAGCTGTAATTAACGCAAGGGGTGGAAATACCAAGTATTAAATCACTTATCAGCATTTCAGTATTTTGAAAATTGTTCATTTCTCTTCTTTCACATAAGATTCGGTGAAATCCTGAATTTTTCTTCCATTTAATGTGTCTTGTTTCGTTCAAAACCGTCCCGAGAGAACATATAAAATAAGTTATAAAGTCAATGTAGAGTTAACTTTCATTAAAATTGAGATTTTCAGAATGTGCATTAATTTTTTTGCGCAGTGTATATAAGAAATTTTCGGTAAAATGACTTATTTTGATGAGTTCTATCACCTGTCAAAAGAAAGCCTCACCTTAAAATTCACCCTGTACTGTACAAGTAAACAAACAAATCGGTATGGTAACAGTGCCAATTAAAAGACAAGGCAGAGGGGAATTGTTCTACAGAAGCAAAGCAAGCACCTGCATTTGTGATTGGTTGGTGCTCAACTGCTCAACACTCGTTGATCATTGAGAAGGGCTCAAACGTAAATCATGAGAGCCATCTCTATTCTTCCAAGCCGCACTTTGCGGCCTGTTGCGAAGAAAGCTGTGTTATTTTAGGTTTTCTCTGTTGCCGTTTTCTCTTACCTTCCAATTTTTTATTACCACCAGAGATTCCTTGTTCCCTAGCACTTTGTGGTCTTCTCAAGCCTAAAAAGATTTCATTACATAGCAAATTGATACAACAAAAATATTAGCAGAAGCAGAAACAGAAAAATTGTTTTTTTCACTAACTTTTTCGCAAGTTTACAGGATATACAGGTTCTTCCTCCACCATCCTTTTCGAACACTCGATTGGGGAATGTTAAATTTTATTCGATTTCTTCAGCAAAAAAAAATTGACAAAATCGTCGAAAATCAAATGGACATATTGAAGGTTCACGTCATTAATTGAGTTCCGATACAGATGCATAGAATCTAAGCCTAAGCCTATGTTCTGACATAGATGCATAGATCATAGATGCATCTATGTTCTGACATATTTAGGTATAGGTTTTCGACATAGAGACATAGAAACATTTAGCTCACCTATACACAGCATACCTAACTATAGTAAGGTATTCTGTGCCTATACGCATTTTCATGAAAATTATGCAAATTATAATCTTTTCAGTTTTCACTGGAATTTCTTATTTTGTTTATGAATTAATCTTTGACTATTTTGTATTATGTATATGTCATTTTCTGTATCTCATGTTTCAACATTATATCTGAATTTCTTGTACCAATATAGTTCAAAAAATAATAAAAATTATTGTAAATGAATCAGTTTGGGTTGAGAATTCTTTTTGAATTTTATATAGGGACAAGGGCGGATTTACGGGGGGGGGGGGGGTTACTGGGGGTGAGCATTACCTAAGAAAAAGGTGGCGCACATAGAAAAATTCATACATTTTGTACCTTATTTAATGGTTTTCAATCGTTATTAGCCCCCCCCCCATGATAGTTATTACCCCTCCCATGAAAAACCGCTATAGGGACGCCAACAATATGAAAAGGACATATAATTATTTCTGCATTATTTATCCAACTATAGGTAGATATAGAGGTACCTATGTAGGGGAACGCAGGGTAATGGGAGCGGTCGGGAAATGAGAGCGATGGTGATTTAAAGAAATGTAGACAAATTTACGTGACTGTAAACACACGGACGCCTTCGCCAACCTTCGAGAAACTTCTCCTGAGCTGTACGATCCCTTAGTGTCCAGCGTTCAGTCTGAAGGGACAATTGTTTGTTATTCGCTCCGCGCTTATAAAAAACAATGGATTTCCACCGCCAAGGTAAGCACGAAATTTTATTCTCATTTCATTATGTTTATATTCATTTAATCCGTAGATTCATTCAGTTACAAAAGCTATTTGTTCAATTGCGATTGAGATTAGCGTTACATTATTTATATTATTACTTTTCAGAATGTTAGTCAGCGGGAAATGGGGGCCTAGGGTAGCTCTCACTATGTGCAATTTGTTTTGACCCCGGAAAAAGAAGGGAGATGTTTTACCGATGCAGATGTTGCGAAAAATGGCCAATTGAGGGATGTTCTGGAAGTAATAGTCCATCTTCTTATACTGTTCCTTCTGTTTGGATCCGTGAGATCTGGGTCATATGTTCTTTTTCAATAATTTTGTATTTATTTTTCTTGTTTTTCTCAAAAAGTAGATTTTTTATTTTCGTTCCAATCAATAATTCGTAATTACTAATCAAGATCACATTTAAAGTATGTTTAGTTCAACTTTTGCGAAATAATTAATATGATGGCTCCCATTTCCCATGTGAGCGTGAAATGGGCTCCCATTACCCCAACATGTCGGGTTATGAGAGCGATTGACTTTTTTTGCAAAATCGTTACTCTACCCTAATTACATGACTGTAATTAATTCTAACTATGATTGACACGTACCTGTATTATTGTTCTAAGAGTTCGTAATTAAAAATTATAAGAATTTTAATGAATGTAGTTTTTATGATAGTTTTCCCTTAGTAGGCTCCCATTACCCTGCGCTCCTACTCCATTCACAATTATAAAAAAAAGACACAAGCTTTTAATGCTGTAGGGGCACTATCGCACTATAATGTGGAGGAGTTTGTGTCTTATTTTAGAACAGGTGAATGATAAATGTGAAGCATATGTTTGACCTGTTCCATATTATTTGTAGAAACCTACTGTGGTTGTAATGTATGAATATTTTTTAAACTAATAAATTACTATACAGTCAGAATATTTTACTCCTTGTTCATAAGATCAAATAAATGAAATGTATATCTTCTACTCTTATTTTTATTAAGTTAGCTATTAAGGTTATGTTCCAAGAAAAAGTTCCTGTTGCATCAGAACTCCCTTCAACTATTTGGATTCCAGTAGAGGGATATAATGTTCCATTATTCTTGATTCAACAATTGATGTCAACGTCTTGAACTTTCAGTTCAAGAGGATAATAAACATTAAATCTTCACAGGCATGCATATGAAAATCATGTGAAAGCAATGCAATTTTCTTCCATGGCGAAAAATAATATACTTCAAAAGTGATCTCTTGTATTTTTCATGTAAATAACTAGAAAAGGAATCCTTTCTATCAATTCATATAAACGTTAATTATTTTCGTCCTGACATCTCTTCCAATTCATTCATTTTCCGAATAAATTCTGAGAAATACGCTAAGAATGTAGAAAGGACAACATAGTGTTGACTTGGAACATAAAAATATTTTGAAAAACGTCATAACTTCGATACAGAGTGGAATGTGTCAAATTTCCAAGGCCAGAGTTGTGATTTTATAATTGTGAATGGAGTACCTATAGGTATTCGTAAAACCCAAATCGGTTAGGAACCTATCGAAGGTAACCGCTTCAAATTATAATGGCGACTGGACAAAATATTCTATCAAGTATCATTATACTTTATAATTATCGCCACTAGCATAATTTATGACTATTTATACTGCCTAGCGAAATGTCACCAATCACGATTGGCCAGAACTCAGCGCCAATCAATGGGAGAGAACAGCGGTTGCTATGAGATACCGCCTGTGTGCATCTGCGTAACCTAGCAACGCCTGATAAAATGGATTCTTATTGATAAGAGAATGAATAGTGAGCTGAATTAAATGCATTGCGCCCATTGCGGATTTTGGGGAGATCCTGTGATTAGGTATTAGGTTCAAGAATAGGTAATAAATAAATTATTGATAGAGTTAGAATATATTGATGAAGGCATTCAAGGGTGAAACGTTAGGTGAAATGGCTAGAAATTTCATGATTTTCTAATTTTATAGTCACACAAAACAGGGACACAGAAATTTAGTCCGAAATGGCAAGGGAATCGAATATTGACAATTAGTTCCAACGTAGATGCAATATAGAATAGGTATCTCTGTTGTAACGACTCCTTACTAAAAATCTTGACCAAAATTTGTACATCAAAACGGCACTCTATATATAGATTTCAGTACTGGTGCTACTTCCAGAAAAATCCGCAATATTTATCGGTCGTGGCGCTATTGCGGCAATGGCAAATAGCTCGACCCCTTTCGGGAAAAGTAGGACAAATAGGTACTCAGATTTTCGATCGAAAAGTCTTAAACAAAATCTAATCACAGTAATTGTTTTTTCATTTTATGCATTCGTTCTCGAAATATTCTTAACTAAGTACCTATTTGAAAATGAAGTGGAGTTTTCATGGCACTTGTAGTGTTTTTTTGTGAAAAATCGACATCTTGATTAAAGATTTCTATGTCCGTGGATTGGGGGAAGGAAGCCACAGTCATGGTTGTTTTGAAGCTCAAAATGTCGATTTTTTCACAAAAAAACACTACAAGTGCCATGAAAACACCACTTCATTTTCAAATACTTAGTTAAGAATATTTCGAGAACTAATGCATAAAATGAAAAAACAATTACTGAAATCAGTATAAAAATACCTTTCAAATGAGGTATCACTCACCCCATCTTTCCTATACAAAAATTGGGGGGGGGGTTGTAGCAGCAAGGGTTGAAGCGCTATGCGTCCGTAACCTACATCTTAAGTGGTCCCCCTCGAAACAGAAATCGACCTGTCCGAGCATTTCTATCGAAAAAATTTATTTCGTCTGTAATCTCGTCTGTTTCGTTTTCAAATGGTCACCCTGTATATGTTCTGTGCTGTACACCAGGTATTCTATGCATCTATGTTCCAACATAGATGCATCTATGTTCCAAACGTGAGTTGTCAATATGCATCCTTTCTCTTCATTTTTGAAATATTTTTGAATTGCTGTTTGTGTAATAAATATAATTTGAAAATTATTGAAGCCAAAATTGCCCATAAGAAGTAATTGACATAAATGACATAGTAGGTATATTCATATTCTTCTGAAGGATAGTCTGGATAGTACCTAGTTAATAAATCCTACCTACACCTTTTTCAAATAAAAAAAATATTACATTGATATAGTAATTCTCTGTTACTGGTCTATGTCACTATGTGGCAGCTCATATCAATGAAAACATGAAAAATCTCGCTGTTCCACCAACTGAGATCATTTTAAGCAGAGCAGCAAGGCTAATATTAGCCTTGCTGCTCTGCACCTGAAAATTTAATTGTAATTTTTCAAAGTACGGAAATCTGAACATGAAAATGTTTCCAATTGACCATATTCACCGTCGCCATATTGTTGTGCGACAATACCAACTACCCAGGGTTCTCAAAATCGAATAACGAAAGTCACTAAATTCTTAGGACCGCGAAAGTTTAATTGGAAATATTTTGGTCTCAGTATTTTAATTTTTAGATCTATTTCTTGCCGAACAATTACTGACACCACAACCATGGCCTCCACTATACTGATATCTACCCATATTTCCTGGATTTTATCACAAAATACTTAACCAAAGTTATCTCATCTCTGGAAAATATGAAGGTTTTAATTTGAAGGAAAACCGGTGCTATCTTGTAGAGAATCTAAAAACACATCTTCCACAAAAAAATTTTTTTCGAACACGCTCATCTCTGGAAAATATGAAGGTTTTAATTTGTAGGAATACCGTTGCTGGGTCATTTTTCCCAGACGGCATCCCAAAAAATTTGGAAAGTGGTGTCTTGTAGAGCTTGCAAAAACACATATTCCACAAAAAAAAATTTTCGAACACGCTCATCTCTGGAAAATATGGAGGTTTCCAGATCATTTTCCGGATTTCCCAAGCCCTGACGGCATCCCAAAAATTTGGAAAGTGGTATCTTATAGAGAATCTAAAAACACATCTTCCACAAAAAAATTTTTTTCGAACACGATCATCTCTGGCAAATATGAAGGTTTTAATTTGAAGGAAAACCGTTGCTGGGTCATTTTTCGGATTTCTCAAGTCCCAGACGGCATCCCAAAAAATTTGGAAAAAGGTATCTTGTAGAGCATGCAAAAACACATATTCCACAAAAAAAAATTTTTCGAACACGCTCATCTCTGGAAAATATGGAGGGTTCCAGAACATTTTCCGGATTTCCCAAGCCCTGACGGCATCCCAAAAAATTTGGAAACTGGTATCTTGTAGAGCATGCGAAAACACATCTTCCACGAAAAAATTCTTTTCGAACACGATCATCTCTGGAAAATATGAAGGTTTTAATTTAAAGGAAAACCGTTGCTGGGTCATTTTTCGGATTTCTCAAGTCCCAGACGGCATCCCAAAAAATTTGGAGAGTGGTATCTTGTAGAGCATGCTAAAACACATCTTCCACAAAAAAAATTTTTTCGAACAGGATCATCTCTGGAAAATATGAAGGTTTTAATTTAAAGGAAAACCGTTGCTGGGTCATTTTGCGGATTTCTCAAGTCCCAGACGGCATCCCAAAAAATTTGGGAAGTGGTATCTTGTATGTAGAGCATGCAAAAACACATATTCCACACAAAAAAATTTTTCGAACACGCTCATCTCTGGAAAATATGGAGTTTCCCAGATCATTTTCCGGATTTCCCAAGCCTTGATGACGGCATCCCAAAAAATTTTGGAATCACCAATTTTATATAACCTCTCATACCATACTAATAATCACGGATACTCAAACACTCAAACAATGTTTGAGTATCCGTGACTAATAATTTTTGATAAACTCAATATTTTTCCGTTGGGAACACTGGGTAGTTGGTATTGTCGCACAACAATATGGCGATGGTGAATATGGTCAATATCATTCTATTACTTTGTCTAAGTTCCATTATAATGCCAGACATTCTGCTGATTTTGAACGACGACCATGTGGCGACATCTAATTAATTAGCAAGTAACTAAGCTTTGTCTATTTTCATTTTTGAACCATGCCCATTGTCATATAATGAATAGACTCGTTGCTTCAATTCTTTCACTATCAAAAGGTCAATATATCTATTTCATTATAATATAATAACTCTCGTTGCAGTTGCAGACACCAGTCATCAAATACTAGATCCCAGTGTTGCCAATGGCAATTCCCCGGAAAGTCCGAAATATCTGTCAAAAGATCCGCAAAAGTCCGACGCTTCCGTAATTATGTCCGAAAAAGATACGCTCGTTCTTCGACCAATGCAGAAGACAAAAAACACACTTTTCTACTATTCTATTTCAATAATTTTTTCAATGTGATGAATCTGCACTAGGTTTTTCTATTAATAACTCTACACTGTAGCTTTATCATCGAGCTGCGAATATGCTGCCCTCTAGTGGTAGTGGTAATAAGCCTTGTCCATTTTAAATTAATACTGAGAATTTATTTTCGACCATTCGACCGGTCACTGCATGAAAAAAGTCTTAAGTCTTTGTTTGGATTTTGCAGTGGTCTAAGTGATCTTATTCACCATTCACGTTTCTCTTGCAATGAACAAATAACAAATAAATGAGAAACGCAAAACGCAACTACAAAGCTTTAATGAGCTTTCAACATCTGGAAGTAAGTCCAGCCCTTTAAATTCGAAAGGACGAAAACATGGGCTAAGTGCGTTAAAACATAAATATAACCTGAATTCCAACAAGATGAATTTTGTACCAGGTACCAGGCCTTGAATACCGAATACGGTTTTTTGTTCTATTACATAAACAAATACTATTTCAAAAATCCCCATCGATCCCCTTTTCATTTGAGGTCATAGGTCATACATTTTTGTGATCCTCGAGAAAATTTGCAATTCCATACGAAAACAAATATTCAAATCGTAAGAAAGAAGTGTTTCACATTACACGCATACTCGCACCTCTCCTTAAGTTGTGTACTTGGCTTTTTTAAGTGGTTTCCCCAGTTGGAGTTTCTAGTTCCAGTAGGATGTAGGAATAGGTAATACTGGTAAAAGGTTATAGGAATATTCCATTTCCATTATTCCACCAATTCCACGATATACGATATAGTACACGGATATTCAAACATTTTGAGTATCCGTGGATATAGTAGGACTTACAAACCAATAAAATATACCGGGACATCTTTTGACCGAAGCCTCAACTATTGATTTGAATTATAATCATCTAAAATTATTTGATTCCTTCAGAAATCCTTTGAACCTGTACAATATGAAAGAAAATCCGAAATACTTCAAGATCCGAAAAAGTCCGAAATATTTCAAGATCCGAAAAAGGTACGCGAGAGCCAAAAAGGTACGCAAATCGGACTAAAGTCCGCCGATTGGCAACACTGCAGTAGATCCGCTCGTTGAAATAAAATCCAGGAATGTTTACTACGCACAACTGTTGTGCTTGTGCTCTTGCGCTCTGAATTTCTGATAAATGTAAGAACCACAGATCATATAATAACTAAGAATAACTTCTAGGTTTTGACTTTATTGGGTTGGCGGCACTGATTGAAAATGGTCAAGAACACAGAACAATAATATAGCTAGTGTTCTATCATAGAGGAACGTAAATTTCTCTATGGTGTTCGGTGTCCTATGGTGAAGGACTTGAACTAATTTTTGTAACGCTGATGTCTGTTAGTTCAAAGTTCAAGGCTTTTGAATGTTTAGTTTGTCACTCTTGTTGGTTATGTCTTGTCATTTTGTCATGTTATTTCATATTTTGTCGGGAATTTACCTAATACATATTTTGTTTTATTAGATAGAAACAAATAACGTTCAACGATGGATTCGAGCACTGATCCATTATCTGAAATTGATGAGTGGTAAGGAATATGAAGTAGCAATTTTATGCAGTTTTAAGTATTAGTGCACCCAACAGCTTGACAGTGATTTAAATAATTGAACAAAAAGATCATCTTTCATTACATTAATTCCAAATATCTGTGAAATATCTTCATCTTGCAGTTCCATCTGGGACTACCCTAGAGCAGACAACACAATGGTAACTCCAAATGAAGACTCTGATTCAGATGAGTAAGTTTCACTCATTGAATTGGTGAAAATTTCATTCAACCATTTTTATTTTCAGTTCATTTTACCGACTTGAAGTTCCAACCTTAGAGGATAAATTTGATGTCAATTATGCTAGATATTTTAATGAAGTAATCTCCAGTACTCTGCTAGATAGAGAATACAGTACAGAAAGAAATGACAGGATCTCTCATAATTTTGAAATGTTTCCTGATTTTCATGAGAAAGGAACATTGAGAGAGACAGATGAATATTATGATATTTTTCCCAGTCTGAACAATTCATTCGAATCAAATTCTGGACGAAATATTCCTGATGATAATTGGTAAGTCTTCAACTATTCGTGTGGAGAAATCTCTAATGATATTATTGTAGGTGTGAAGAAGCTAGATTCAAAGAATTTTATGATAACTTCACAAAAAACATGAAAACCCCAGATAATTTATCTGAGGAAGATTCTTTTGAGCAAACCTTGAATGAATTAATCAATGATCTCACATTTCTTGGGAAATCTTATAGAAATGTCGATTCTCATTCTGCAGGTGGCAAAAGTAATTTTCTGGCTCAGATGGACTGCAGAACAGGTTGGGATGCAAGTACTTCAGATGAAGAACGGTAAGAATTCTTTCTGATTGAAATATTTGAGGTAATTACGGATTTTTTATTCAGTGAATTGGCTATCGAGATAGAGTCATATAGCATTGATGAAGGTGAATATCTTTGGCCTGAACCAGCTAATATTGAGAAAAACTTCATTTGCTATTATTGCAACTACTCTACTACCCAGCAACGTTATCTAAATTACCACATCAACACCAAGCATATAGTGAGAAAATACAGTTGCCACATATGTCATTTTGTGACTTCACATAGAGATAAACTTCAAAAACATATTGAGGAAGTTCATGTCTACAAGTGTCAATGTTGTGATTTCAATACATTTCAAAAAGAGGAGCTCAAAGAACACACATTGAAAGTTCATATGATTCGCGATTTCTGGGAGTGCCGAATGTGCAATTATATCACCCCGAAAAAAAACAAACTGCGACATCATATTGAAGTGGCTCATCCAAAATGTAACACTGAAAATGGTTTGGAATTCAAACAGTTTCAGTGTTATTCCTGTCCATACAGTTCTTCGTCGAATAGAGACTTGGCGTTACACTTGAAAACATCACATCTGGAACCGAAAATAGATCGTTGCTCAATGTGTGGATACCGATCTAAGAATTGGAGAGATCATGAAGAGCATAACGATAAACTTCATGTTAAGCTGAAATTTAAATTCCCACAGCAAGTTGAAGTTCACAGAGTTTATTGTGTAACAGAAGTAAAATGATCATAGAAACTATGTGACATGCCAAGATTACAAATGGTGAAAACGGTAGGTGTAATGTCACTGCTTTAGAATGATTGATGGATTTCTTTGAAAATGAGCGAATTGACTTTCAGCATTAGCATTATTTGTTTGTTGAAGTTGAAAATTCTCTAATCAATCTGAAGACGATCTTGCATCAACTGGCCAATAGCTAATAGCAGTGGTTTTATACATATAGGTTTGTTTTTATGAGTTTGTAATTTTGGTTTGTTACAACTGAGAATTTTTGTCGCTCTTTTATTTCTATGTGAAGTATAAACTCTCAAGCTGGGGTTGGACGTAAAGTCTTAACCTCAAATTGGTTGAAAGCTCAGTTGACTCTTTATTCCACTCTAATGTGAAAGTATGCCAAAGAAAATAGAAAGAAAGGTGTATGAGTATGGGGTTTAGTTATTGACAAAGCGTAATTTTGCTAATTGATACCACCTTAGGCTTAGAGGAATAATTGAAATAGATTGGATAGAAAACATTTTTGACTGACATTTGTGATTGGTTTTTGGAGACTGTTTAATTACTTGTCACTATGAAATATTTCATTTTTCTTGTGGTTGTGATACTTAAAATCCAATGACGATTTATAGTAAATGGAGTATATTGTTTCATTCTTCTGTGTGAAGTTTTAAATATCCTTACAAATGTGTTCAAATGAGTACAAAAACAAAAAATACTGAATGAGTAGTAGGCATGTATGAGTGTCACAATAAATGAAAGTAAAAGTACCTTGTTTATCTCAAATTTCCTGTTCAGACCGAACACTGCAAAAAAGGCTTCAAGGAGGTGCGATATTATTCACAATTTGATACTTCATAATATTATTTTTTCTATAGAAGATATCAAGCGTTCAGGAAAATTCTAGGTCAAAACTCTGACTACAAATCTTAGTGACAGTAAATGCTTTTTACTTCATATCTACTGAAGGTATAAAATCTTCCAGTACAGAATTTCCGGTCACTTTCAGATCCTTTTCATCGTTAGGTGTGTATGGCAAATAAGTATGAAGATTAAAGTGAAATATTTATATATGAGAATAGAATAAAGAGATAAAGATACATATGTTTTACGTATTGGAATTTTAAACTTTGGCTTGGGTTACACAATCTCTTGAATCTTAAAAATATATCAATGGCAGTATAAGGCATGTTATTTATCGATATCCAGATCTTCCAAATCAACAATAAAGAGTTGTTTCTACCCATTCTTCTCTAGACATGATCAAAACTTCTTCCCGTTGTCGCCCTTCAAACTTATCTGTGAACATCAGAAACATGAACTTTGGCAACCTTTTTGTCTCCAAATAATTGACCTACCAATCATTGTTTTAAGCCTAACTGCACACAGCATGAACTCGTCAAAGGTGATCTCTCTATTCTCGTTTCCGTAACGATGCATCAGGATGTTGAGTACATGGTTGGTCAATCTGTAGCCAGCGGCACTTAGAGCGTTTCTCAACTCGAATCCAGAAAGAGCTCCTGAGTTGTCAACGTCGAACAGCAAGAAAGCTTTCTGAAAATCAATGTATCGAGAAAATATACACGGATTATATGTTTTTGCTGCTCTCTTACCCTCCATGTGGTCATCAGCTCCCAAAGTATAGTGAACTCGTCACGACCCAGTTTCCCAGAAAAATCGGTATCTAACATGGCCACCATGCATCTGCATATTTCTTTTGAGAAAGTTCCTCCTTTGAGTTCTAAGAGCGGGAATAGAAATAAATTCTGAATTGAATCAAAAAATTCATGGAAATTACATTATTTTAGTAATGATTTTGAATCTTGTTTGAAAAATTCGTCCAATAAAAAGGCTGTAAGGTGTGTAATTATTTCATTGTGCATACATCCATCCATGCTATTTTTCATTACTCAGTTGATTTGTTTATACAGATCATGCTTTATGTAGAAAGTTAGAGGTTGAAGAATTGAGATTTGGTCGCAATATTTCAATAAAACTTATAAGGATTTCGGTTCATGCAATTATTCAATCTGTATTACAATCATGCACACGCACATCAATTTGACCAACCGTACCACTCAACAACATTGTCTTAGCTCTTTCAACTGCTTCTGTATTTTTGTTGATCAAGCCGCAGCAAAGGTTATATAGATTACAAAGGACATCGCTACCTGTTGATGTCGAGGGTATGGGTACCTCACTCTCGTCTGATATTCCTGTTTGAATCACAAGAGTGATATAATTCAGTATTTTACTACCCTGTCAAAAAAAGTACGGGAATCGGACAATAAAACGAAATATGTATCATCAATCCAATGTTTTCTTGGAGCAAGAAGTATTTTGATTAAGAGAAATGTCCCAAGTACATATTTTGGAAAATATCAAGATGTAACAATATCATTATGAAATGGTGAATGGACATACCTGCTTTGAATGTTTTATCCAACAATCCCTTCAACTCTATGTAGTCTATCTCCTCATCATCACCGGCTATTGATTCAAAATCTATCAGGGAAGCTTGTTTTCTTTTCAATTCTTGCTCACTGTCTTTTTGAGATAAAATCTTGAAAGGAAAACCAGATACAAATTTTCGTTAAAATTAGTAGATCCATTTGTTTTGATTAAGTAACAAAATTCCAGAAAAAAACATAAAATAGGATAGGAAGTTTTATCTGGAGTGTTACTCAAATTAGTGTTCTATTCGGTTAGCACTGTTTTTCAAGGATAGCCAAATGTTTTAAAAACGAGAATCTAAGGCATAACACTTTTTGCTTCGTTTCGGAGAATATGATGTAGGAATCAATTGAGATTATTTTCCTGATAAGGATACCTTTTTTTCTTACCAAAAAAGGGACTCTGATGTGTGTTTTTATAAGTCAAAGAGTAACTTACTATTGTTCTTCAACAATATTTTCAAACCAGCTAACGTACTCTTTGAAAGGGTTCATGCTAACCTTCGGGGCCATTTTATGTGGGGGGGCTGCTTCTAATGTAGTAACTTGGGTGGGTCCCGAGATCTATTGGGAATCAATCTGAATTAGTGCATTAATTATAAATTAGTTGAATTTCCGTTATCTGAAAGTTTGAACGATTTTCGCCTATGAATGAGAAGAAATAACTGATTGATTTCCTCAATAACATAAAGTAAATTTACAGGAGCTAAAGGAATTTGCTTACCCTTTCATCAACTTTTCCATATCCTACAGTTTCGTCATGCTCTCTGCAAAAAATCAAAACTGTGAACAATTAATGAATCAAATATACTCCTGATGAAAAGTATTCATTGTCGAATGATATGCCTGAGCATGCCATGTGTAATGAAGCACCTATGCAACATTCAATCAAAATTTATCACCTTGCAGATTCTCAATAAGAATCCTTTTTACTATAAGAAGGGGTTCAAATAGGAAACTAAGCTATATATGAAACAAAAAAAAAGGATTTTTGAATTCAACAACTTTATTGGTTGGGAATTATTTCGAATTTATCAATCGTTGATTTTTGAGAAGGTTAGTAAATATTAGATGCTAATATATAACGTTTATTCAATATTTTTAACTGATTTATATGCAGATCCGGAATGAATCCATCTAATCGACCAGCATAAAATGAAAGACATAAGCCAACATTCATTAGATTCACTGTTCTTAAATTTATCTCCACTCATATCGAACGAAATGCGGTCTGGCAGGTTGCAAGGGGGGTAATATTTTTCAGTGTTTCAACGGAACATTGAGCACATCCTGCTCTCACCGCGCAGGTCGACTAGTTGGACCACATAACGTTCAAATACTATGACCCGCGAATCTTTCCAAATCTGTATATTATTTCACGATTTCTCAATAATAAGTGGAATAAAATACAAAAATTACATAAACAAACACACTGCAGCATCCTGCTGAATAAATAATAAACTTTAAGGCGTTTATACAAAAGCTATTATAATAAAAATAAAAAAAGAGCAAGATTTTAAATAATATTGCACCAGCGTATGAATACGTTCGAATAAACTTTGATTAATCGTTAGGAATATTGTTTTTGAATCAGAAAAAATCGTAGCAATACATATATCCCGAAATTTAGTGCCAATATTGAAAATTTGAAAACAATATCTTCTACCTTAACACTTGAACACGCAGTTAACCCGTCTATAATCTTAACCAGCACCACAATAAAAACTAAACAATCGAACTTTATTTAAATGTGCGTTCAATAAGAAAGCGATTCAATGTTAAAATAATCATCAATATTAGTTAAACTAACGATAACATCTTATAAAAATATCTTAAAAATAATGATTATTGAAGCTTGTTCGTAATTTTACTGCCCTGCTAATTAAGTTCATCATTGATTCCACAATAATTGATGTCTATCAATTTATCACAAGATTAGAATGATTCGAGAAAAATACGTCAGTAATTTCATATAACTCTGACATATCTGTTCTTAAATTGAGTATTTATATACATAACTCCTAAACAAAAAAAACTAAAGCAAGAAAACAAGCCACAATGAAAGAGCATAAGAAAAATGAAAATCATTGCAGTTCATAATGAAAATGAATAAATTCAAAATAGCAGAAACGCAAGCAGTTTAAAAGTTATCAAAGCACCTAAATATATGGAGAGCACGTTGAGCTGCTTTGAGAGGATTCTTACTCCAAAATATTACAGAAAAATAAATTAAGCTACATCTTCAAAACCTCTCTCTTCCTTATTTACAAGAAACGGGTAAAAAACGAAATGAACAAAACATAATACTGAATACTTGAATCATTCACTTGAACAATTTCTTAAACAAATTCGTTATCGGTTCTAACTCTTTCTCTCCTCCCCTATTGGAAGAACTGGACTGAGAGGCGTACTGAGGCTGAGGACTAGAAGGGTAAGGGTTCTGAGGATACTGAGAGTATCCACCCGGCTGTGGATAACCTCCCTGCGGATATCCGCCTTGCTGGGGAGGGTATCCACCTTGTGGAGGAGCATATCCACCTGGAGGCGGAGCATATCCACCTGGTGGTGGAGCATATCCACCTGGTGGTGGAGCATAACCAGGTTGTGGGTATCCGGGATATCCTGAAGACGCACCAGATGGGTAACCCTGGTTAGGATAAGCGTAAGGTTGCTGCTGAGTTCCTGGCGATTGGCCAGGAGTGGGATATGGCGGTGGATTTGGGTATGGAGGTGCGTTAGCTGCTGGGTAGTGAGGACTGGCAGGTTGCTGCTGTTGTTGGGGGTTGCTACCAAAGAGATCGGTGTGGAAGAACGAATTTATCATAGAAGTGAAGGGTTGAGTGAAGGGATCTTGAGGAAAACCCGAGCTGTGACGAGGATACCCAGGGTCATGACTTGGATAACCAGGATCGCGTCCAGGATAACCGGGATAGCTAGGACGAGAAGGCTCATCTCCCCCAGAACTGAATCTACCGAACTGTCTCCCGCCGTAACCCCCACCCTCCTCGTCGCCAACCTCGTTGTCCTCGTCGTTAGATCCGGTTTGTCTAATGGAATAAGAGGGACCACCGTACTGCATGTTGTTCTGGTGCTCCGAAAAGACGCGCAGCAAGAACTCTCCCTCCTCGTTAGGCTCGTAGGTGGAAGGCACTATGCAGTAAGTACCGGGTGGCAGTTTGAACCTGCAGCTCACTTCTCGAAGGTTGATGAAGGACGGAGATCTGGCGACGGAGGCGTTATACTTGAAGAAGTTGAGATCTAGAGGTTTCGGTACTCTATCTGGGTTGGGGAGCTGGAAAAGACGAAGAGAATTGTTTGTGTGGAACCATTGAGTTCAAATATACATAGAGACACAATCCAGTTCATTGATTTGATGCACAAATTTTTGGCAGTTTACTTGCCAATTTGCCAACTTAAGTGGCGGCACATAGTAGCTACTGAAGGAACTATATTCGTCCGATCCATTTTGTCATTTATAGAAATCTGTAGGAGATTTATTTTCCTCTAGTTCTATGAATCGTAGACAGGGTCGGATTCGTCCAAATTCGTTACAAACGGTGTGATTCAATAATGATGAACTATTAGCCATGAATTTCTCCAAAGGAGTGTTCTCAGGTAGGAAATGAGGAGTGAAAATGTTTCTTGGAGGGACATAAAAGAAACGTACTTAATCGATAAGAAGAATTTGCCTTTCTCGTACTCTCTCGAAGATAACTGAAAACCACATAAATCCAAACGTCTTCCAGAAAATGAAGGTTAAATTGGCCACGCAGATTTTCATCAGAACTTTATATTTGGCTATGAGAACAGTCATTGCAACTGGTGAGCTGAGGTCGAGAAGTGCCAATTCAACTGCTCAGTTCATTCTGAAAATGAATGATCTCTTCGACTGCCTCAATTCAAATGGAAAATTTGAGGGAAATTATCAGCCATCAGCAATACAAACTCTGACGGAATCAATTGAATTCATTCAGTCTTGGACAGTTGGGAAAAATATTCCCAATTGTTTCAACGGTTTGAGACAAACCATCAGTGGCATCCTTCAATTGTGGGATGAGACGAAGGAAACATTTCCATATTCGATAAAAAGTCGGCTCAACCAGGACCCAATCAAGAAGTCATTCTCCAAAATAAGACAGCGAAAGGGTTATGATCCAAACCCCTCAGCTCGATGCTTCAGATTTGGGTTGTAGTCAGTCATGGCTGGTTGTCTTGAAAAATGTTCCGATAATTCTAACTGCCAAGACGACAATGATTTCGACCTGTGTACAATGGGAGAATCTGAAAGTCCATTGATGTGGTTGATTGGACAGATTCGACCATTTCTTCTTCGGATTCGGGCAACGGTGAGCCTAGTGAGGGTATAAAAGGGATAAATAGTTAATTGAACCCCTAAATACCCTAGAATCCAACTCAATCGCAAGTTTCTCGGGGTATTTGATGAGGAACATCGCCAAAAAAAAACAAATGCGGTATGTGCGAAAAAGCACTCCTCATTGATGATTTGAATAAGCTTGGTAATGATTGGATATATATCGCAAATCGAAATCGGATACATTTGAGAATTCACTCAACCGATTTCAAACATTTGATGAGGAAAGCGCTGTTGGTCATAAAGAAAATTATGGTCACAAAATCAGAAAAGATATGACTTCAAAGGTATATTTCAGGAAAATTAAAAAAAAAATGAATTTATAGAAGATTGGAACTCTCCGTTAACTCCAGAATTTGAAAAGCACAGGATTCATTTGTTGAGACAACTGATTAGATTGAAGCTGGACAGGGGACAGAAGAAAAACCAAAGGAATCTCGACACAGAAGCATCCCGCTGTTCATGAAAAATTAAATATTTTTAAAAATTCATAGAAAATCTATTTATAAATACTTGTGAATGAAGAAAAAATTGCATGCATTTATTTTTTCATACATCAGTATTTTATATTCATGAAAGATCAAAAATAATTGTCGTTTTATTGCATCAAAAAAATCAGGTGATGAAATACTGAACATCCCACATTTCCATATGCCGGTCCTGATCGTCATCGCATTCGGCTTCGGAAATAGTGCCTTATAGTTCAGCTACTTACCGCCAGATGCGAGAGTAAAAATTTTCGCTTCTCTGAAACACACTTATCCATCTATGAACCGGTGAAAGAACTACACAAAATTTAGCTTAATATCGTTGAACTGGGCTGTGTCTCTATGTATATTTAAACTCAATGGTGGAACGCAGTGACGTGGCATGTAGTATTTTTAGACTGAAATGCAAACTTACAAAATATATGGCGAAACCAAGAGTCAACAGCTCTTCTCCAGAAACTGTTTTTATTTGTCTTCTGTTCTTCTGCATTAAGGCCACGATACAAGTACACTTATTGTCATCATCATCGTCGTCTACTTCGGTTAAGGTTATCCTGTATTGAGGATTGTTCCAGAAAGTTTCTGCAGAATGAAAAGGTATACTATAACACTTATCCATCTGTGATAACTGCTTCTAAGCAATTCTTGCAACTTTTTCTGTTACAAGGAACGAACAAATTTTCTTCACTCACCCAGGAAGTTTCTGCATCCACCAGCAGTGACTCCTTTGACCCAAGCCCCCTCAAAAATAGACATCTCCCATTTTTTCTTGTTCTGCGACTCGTGATCCGACAAGGAATCCGGATTCAAGTTACAGATCTCCAGCCGATCGAAGTGCTTCTCCCAGTCCTTGAACGACATCCAGAACTCACCGTCGTTATCGAAGATCAACCCCAGCTTCTTCTTGTCCGCATCCAGAATATATCTCCATTCTGGTGCTCTGGAAATATTTGAAGAATTCGATTCAATTATGAAAAGGAAAACCTCAATATAAAATAACGGATTCCGTTCACTCGGAAGAGGAAACTTCCAGCCATGAAAACATTAGTATTAAACGGAAATATCTTGGAGTGGGGGTCTGAAGTCAAATACCTAGGAATAACACTAGATAGCAAACTTCTGTGGAATAAGCATGTTGATAATGCTACTGGCAGAGCTACAAGAGCTCTGATGGCATGCAGGCGTCTATGCGGCAGGAATTGGGGCTGTAACCCAAAAATACTGCGATGGATGTACCTCATGATTGTAAGACCTATAGTCACATATGGGGCAGTAGCCTGGTTTGCTAAGACAAGTCAGGCAAGTAAGAGGAAAATGCTCGACAAAGTACAAAGGCTTGCCTGTGTGTGCATCACGGGAGCTATGAGAACGTGCCCAACCAGGGCGCTTGAGATCATCACAGACCTCACACCTCTACATCTAGTGATTGATAGGTAGCCCATGAGGCCATCCTCAGAGTATCTAAAGAAGGAGCAGGCAATGAGAGAGTCAGGTTTCATAGAGCTTGGTCCTCTCTGAATGACTACACCTCATCTGCAAACCTTCCTAGTGATGTAATGATCAAGAAAGTAAGCACTGAGAAGAACTTCAGTACAATGCTAAGAAAAAGAGAGGATTGGGAAAGGAAATACACCAACTACAATATCAAAGAAAATACAATGAAATGGTATACAGATGGTTCTAAAACCGCTACAGGAGCTGGCGCTGGGATTTACGGGACAAGTACCAAGTGTGCACTATCGCTAGGCTTCTGTACGAGCGTCCTTCAAACGGAAATACTAGCAATCGGAAGATGTCTAGATATACATCTAGAAAGAAACTATCAGAAGTGCGATATAGCTATTCATACAGATAGTCAAGCTGCTATTAAAGCATTGAGCTCCTACGTTATTGACTCAAAGCTGATTTGGGAGTGCCGAAACAAACTCAATGAGGTAGGCAAGAAGAATAAGGTCTTTTAAATCTGGGTTCCCGATCATTCGGGAATCGTTGGAATCGAAGAGGCCAATACACTGGCCAGAAAGGGCGCACAAACGCCACTCACTGGCCCAGAACCCATCTGTGGTATAGGAAAATGCACCTTTAAGAAGGAATTTATGCTGAAGGAGAAAACCGAAAGAGAAAAACTCTCGTTACTATGTAACGGACAGAACAATGATCCTTGAATAACCCCACCACTACATGATTCTATGTTAGAGATATATTCAAAATAGAATGGTGTGCCGCAGGGATCAGTATGTGTCCCCACAATATTCACATATTCGTCTGGAAAAACCTACCCATCGCTCCAGGGACCGTTCCATTCGACCTCGTTACCCCATGGGTTCCTGAGCCTAAGCAACGGAATTTTTCCAGTTACATTTGGCGTGGAGATGTTGAGATACACTACTTTGGTGATACTGTAAGCGTGACCTCGAATGAGTCCTTCGTCGGTTTGGGCCTCTAGGACGCTAGGGTCAGGCTGAAACGAAAACCCCAATGAAATGGATAATGACAACAGAGTAGATTGATTCACGCATTGGTGTTTACTGCTGATGTTAGAGTGACTAAGAACTATACCTATCTATGAAAGTTGGGTATAAAAAATCGAAAGAAAACATAATAGAATCGAATTTAGTCGGTCTGAAGCGAAAAACAAGTTCAAGAAATAATTCCTTCTGTGTGTACCCAATCCTGAGTAAACATGTATTTGATCCGGTTGTTTTTGTAGGTACTTTAATTTTGTTCTTGTCAATGCATTTTCTGCGGCACCCCGTAGGTATATTTCTTTCAAAATGAATAACATAATTCAAGCATTATGTTAATTAGAAGGTTAATCCATTATCTCGAAAAAAGGGGAGCTGTTTATCGCGATAGCTGCAATATCAACTGATAACAGTAGGCCGCAAACAGAGTGGTAATCGCTAAATTAAATTATGAAAGGAAGATAGGATCGGAAAAACCACCTTTTACACGTTAAAATTCATACCATTATTCAATTTACATGAAAGCTCTGGGATTTCAATGGACCATGAAGTATCGCATGTACTAGGTAGGTGCCTAAGTGTAATTAGAGAGAAGTGGAACAGCATTTGCGAACAAAATTCAGATATGGAAGAATTCAAAATGAAACAAGTGTAATTTATCATCACAATAAATATCTTGTTTTTAACTACTTGTAAAAATTGTAAAAAAACGTAAAATTGAAAAAATATATAGAAATAAACATAGAATTCATTAACTATTTCAACTTATACCGATGGGAACACAAATCGGCATATTTTCTTTTTTCTACCTACCTCTAGTGAGCAGCCCATAAGAGAAGCACGTTGGAAAGCCTTTTCCAGGATTTTGAATAGGTTGGGTGGAGAATTTTCCAACTCGTACATCTCGGTAACTCCTCCTGTGAAATCCTCCATAGCTTCACATGTGGAGCCCCCTTTTAAGGCTTCGTACGAGCCGTGCAACCTAAGATAATGGAAGGAAACTTTTATGAGGAATTTGGTTTCGAAGTTACGGATTGATGAAGCTGTTAGTATATCTTTACTGCAGAGTGTTCAGTTTTCCACTTGCTCCTCTCAGAATGCCATGGTGAAAATGGTTGAAAAGTAGCAATAAAATCGTTTCCACAATATGAAATGTTGGAAAAGGTTTCCCTCTCAGAAATCAAGTTTCTTTCACTCACTTTGCGTATGCCTTTTCTAGGAGCGCACTCCAAAATTCGTTCTCTTCTGTTGAATGAAGATACACTAATTTTCCTCCTTCAGTTGGAAGCCTATCATCTATAACTATGTCTACCCATCTTCCATATTGCCAAAACCTGAAAAGAAGCTTAAACTTCAAAAGAAAGTCGATAAGCTAACATCCAATCATACAGGAGGATATATTGAAAAATTCTTAGCCTACTATAGAACCAAACAAAATTTCAATGTCAAAATATTTTCTTACTCAACATATTCTCCTCTTAATTGATAATATTTATTACAGCGAACCTGCAACTCTAGACCTTTCAAAAAAAATGTTGCTTTCTCCACAGCTTTTAAATTACCTCCTCGTTGAAAGAAAATTTACGACCTTTTAAACTTTTTTTCAGTTGGGGCATTGAGTTTAAATATACATAGAGACACAATCCAGTTCATTGATTTGATGCACAAATTTTTAGCAGTTTACTTGCCAATTCGCCAACTTAAGTGGCGGCACATAGTAGCTACTAAAAGAACTATATTCGTCCGATCCATTTTATCACTACTCATTTATCGAAATCTGTAGGAGATTTATTTTCCTCTAATTCTATGAATCGTAGGCAGGGTCGGATTCGTCCAAATTCGTTACAAACGGTGTGATTCAATAATGATGAACTATAAGCCATGAATTTCTCCAAAGGAGTGTTCTCAGGTAGGAAATGAGGGGTGAAAATGTTTCTTGGAGGGACATAAAAGAAACGTACTTAATCGATGAAAAGAATTTGTCTTTCTCGTACTCTCTTGAAGATAACTAAAAACTACATAAATCCAAACGCCTTCCAGAAAATGAAGGTTAAATTGGCCACGCAGATTTTCATCAGAACTTTATATTCGGTTATGAGAACAGTCATTGCAACTGGTGAGCTGAGGTCGAGAAGTGCCAATTCAACTGCTCAGTTCATTCTGAAAATGAATGATCTTTTCGACTGCCTCAATTCGAATGGAAAATTTGAGGGAAATTATCAGCCATCAGCAATACAAACTCTGACGGAATCAATTTTTAGTAATTCTAACCCTAAATCACGAATTTTTTGCATGGCAACATGAGATTTGTGTACTGGGGCGTTGTCCTGCGAAAACAAAATACCTTTGGATAGCTTTCCGCGTCTTTTCTCTTTAATTTTTCCCCGTAGAGTGGTCAGTGAGGTCGAATAGTAATCTCCAGTTATTGTTCTACCCTTATCCACAAAATAAATCATGATTACTCCATGGCAATACCAAAAAACTGAAGCAAGAACATTTCCAGTAGATTTTTGGACACGAAACTTCTTAGGTCTTGGAGAACCAGAGTGTCGCCATTCCATCGATTGTTGCTTTGTTTCTGGATCGTAGAAATATACCCAAGTCTCATCCATAGTAACAATTCGGTTTAAGAAGTCAACATCGTTTTCAAATCGAGCACAGATCGAACGCGATGCTTCTACACTTGCACGCTTTTGGTCAACATTCAAACATTTGGGGATCCATTTTGCAGAAATTTTTCTCATGTCCAAATTTCGTATGAAATCTTCAGGGCTTCAGATATCCGTTTTAGCCCAATTCGACGGTCTGAACTACATCGATATTTTCAGGGACTGACACAGAAACTGGCCTTTCCGATCGGTCATCATCTTCAATGGAAAATTTACCTCTTTTGAAGCTTGCAATCCAATTTTTCACGGTCCCATACGAAGGACATTGATCAACAAGGGTATTAAGCATATCTTCGTAAATCTGCTTACCTCTTAACCCTTTTAAATACAGGTACTTGATGATGACTCGATACTCCATATTTTCGATTTTTACAATTTCGGTGGACATCTTTTTTTTTTAATTTCTGGCGTAACTCTGGTTTACTTTTTGGACGTCGAACTCTACACTGACACTTCTAATAAGTTGTTGTTCGTTGATATAGTATCGCAATATTCTGTTTATGCATGGAACTTGTCTAGATATCAATACATCCTCGTATTCATCGTAATAATTAAAGCATCTGTAAAGCTTCTTGTTTCAAATATTCTCTTTGAAACTTACGGCTATCAGTTTCAAAGTAGAAGATTTAGAAACAGCAAAAAACGTTTCATTACAAAAATCATGGAAAGCTCACCTGAAGTGAAATATGCCGGCGTAATCATCTCCGAAGCCCTGATCATCTGGAACTATCTGGAAGAACAGCCTCCTGTACATGGTGAGATTCGCCACAGCTGCCAACAGCCAGCAATCTCCCAACTCTCCCTGCTGGACGTCGAACCTGGAAAAGCCTTCCACGAAGAGCTGAGGATCCTCGCAGATTTCCTGAAGGAAAAATGAGTGAAAACGATCATTAAGAAGTAAGTCTGGATGACCAGCTTGAAAGATGGAGATTCATTTAGTTCAAGATTTTATTTGTTTCTCATTTGTAAACGTCAGTTTCCAAAAACACAATATTAATCAAGAAAGTTTATTTTATCAAGTCACTAACTTGTAAAACTGACAGTTAACTTGCAAAATTTTTACAATTTAGTAGTATTATTTACATAAGAAAATTTTGTTTTATCGTCATATATGTTGAAAATCATGGTACAATTGTTATTTCCAGTAACACAGATTTTTGATGATGAAAGAGTTGATACTGATGATGATGAACCATCTGTTGACTCAGAAACTGCTGAACTCGAGGACTGCAGAACATTTGTACTCTCCTTACTACCAAATAATTTGCTAGACATTTCGATTTTTTTGTTGACCGAATCATCGACATAACTCATCGCAATTTCGGTGCTCTTCCACCCTCCTGCACGCTTTAGTGCTAAAATATCTCCACCCGAATCCGCAACCATAGTGGCTCCAGTTCTGCGAAAAGAGTGACCGATGTATAACTCTGGGTCTTTTAAACCTAAATATTTTGCTATTTGCTTTGGGACACCACCAATAGTGTGCTGGCCAGCATCAAGGGAAATGCACTTTCCATGTCGGTATGTCAAAAAAAATCTTAGGCTTTCTGTTCCAGGAGGCCGAAGATTTACATGTTTTCTGTATAACATGCAGGGCTTGAAGCTGCAGCCATCATCGGTTATGGTGAATCTTCTTGTTGTTGAATTTTTTGTTTGCCGCAATGTCACAATAACGTATTTTCCCATATCTTCTACATCATTCATGTTTAAGGAGAGAATTTCGTCACATCGACAACATCCAAAAATCCCAAATATTGTTACAATTTTCGCCAGCAACCACTGGTCATCAGGAGCATGTAAAACAAATTGTTCAGCCTCTTCTTTACTTAATACCTTGGCCTTTTTTGGCGTATAACGCTCATTTTTTCGTTTCAGAAACGCTATTACCTTTTGGAATCTGCAAATGGCAACTAAACGTAATATTTTTCAATAAATTTTTTAAGGAAAACAAACCTGCGAACAGGGGCATTTTCTTTCATTTCCAAGCAGCTTTTCAGCATAGACCATTTTGCCTATAAAGTATTAGGGCTGAATCTAGCTGATAGTTGATTCAAGTAGACCAACAAAACATCTTCAGTTACCCCAATCACACTATTTTTGTTTTGCCACTTTTTGAAGTCGTCGTATTCTCGCTCGTACCTTGAAGCTGATTTTGCAGGTAATAAACTTGAAGCTATACTGCTGGCTGCCTCAATAATTTCTTTTGGTACATTCATTTTCGCTTTCGCCAAAACAAATGTAAAGAAAAATAAACAGACATGTTCATGGCAACGCTTCCATAGCTTACGACATTTGCGACAAATTGTTGAGATTTTTTTGCAATTTATCTAATCTTTCTACAAATAAGAAACAAATAAAATATAAAACAATACACGCAAGGTAACGGGTTTTACTGGCTCAAGGAGGTAACTGACTCGCCTGCGGCTCGTCAGTTATATCCTCCATTCGCCAGTAAAAACCCTCTTACCTTGCTAGTAATGTTATATACTATATCCAGGACCAGTTCTTGTTTCACTTACCCCTGGCCTTCTCCAGATGAAATGTCTGTCGGCATATCCGGTGGCGAAGAGGGAGTAATTGTTGGCCGGAAATTCCGGATCTTCGAACAGGGATTTGGTCTTCAGGTGCTGGTCTCTGATGGCGTAAAAGTCCTGCGGGCCGCCCGCTTTGGTCTTGAACCCGGATCCTTTTTCGCCGTACTGAAAAGTCGGAAAACGGGACGTTAGGTGTTTATAGATCGAACCTATGGAAATCGTGGATTGCCGTCGTTTTTTCTTCATGGCTTAGAGGGATCGCGACCGGGTAATCTGGGGAAATGGGATTTACGACAGTTTTCCAATTGATTGGAAATTATCGGGCAGGAAGTTTACGAGTATGTGTTCCTTCATGTCCATTTCCTGTTCGATTAAAAGTGGCGTTTTCGACACCTTGACATTATTATACACAGTGCGTTCTGGGCATGTATGAGCTTCAGAAAGTCATTTGTCTATAAAGATATACGACGAATAATTGGAATTTATTTCTTAACTATTTTTCGATAGATGAAAGAATAATTCTTCGGCATGTTAGAATTGAGATGCACTGAACCCAAATAGGCCATCTATCGGATGGTTTTTTTTAAGTGATAGAACTTTAAATTGAAATAAAACACATTTAAATTAAGATTGAAGCCAATTTTTTGTTTAGTTGAAAGATAATTTTATGACATTTATGTTTTAAAGGTAATTTCCGGCATATGTCCACCACGACTAGCTCTGAGGAACCGCATTCGACCAGACCAATTTTGGACCACTTTTTGTGGTGATGCAGGTCTTATTTCAGCAATAACACATGTTGGTTTCCAAAGCGTCTATTGTTTCTGGTTTATCATCATAAAGCAATGACTTGACTTAACCCCAATAAAAATAATTAATTGGAGTTATGTCGCATGATCTTGGAGGCAAATTAATTGGCCCATTTTTCGAAATAATGTTATCGCCAAATCTTGCTTACAATAAATCAATTGTTACAGAAGCAGCATGAGTTGGAACCAAAACACTTCTGCAGGGTTGGGAAAAAACATGTTTTTTTTTAAAAAAACAAAACATTGTGTTTTTTTTATTTGAAACTGTTTTATTTGATTTAAATCATGTTTTTTTTTAACATTCAAAAAACATGATTTAAAACATGTTTAAAACAAAGGTTTTGGCAACATTGCTATGAAATAATATCTCTATTACGTGACAATAGATGTGATGAGAAACAATAAAGTGCAATTGAATTGAATATATTTTTCCTTTGTATTTTATTTCACGCCGAGGTGAATTTCAAAGAACAAATGGCAAAAAAATAGGTTCTCTTGTCTAAGAAGTGAAAAAAATTTAAAACTACTAATTTCAAAATTAAGACACAATTTCAGATTCATTCACACAAAAAAAAGCCAACATTTCGACAATTGGGCCAATATTTATTAATACTCATAATTTTTTCTCAACTGCAGCTCGTTCATTAAGACAAATTTCATCAAGAAGATATTTCTAGGTAGCGCTACCTTCCAATGAATTGCCAATAAAAATTACTCTCCCTATTCCTGAACGAAGTTGATAATTCTTATTCCTTTTCTACGACATTACAATTCACTCTAAAGAGTATAAAGAAACAAATTTGCAAAATATGTTTTAAACACAAACAGAGGCTTGTGTTTAAAACATGTTTCAAAACACTGTTTTAAAACATGCCAACCCTGCACTTCTGGGTCGATATCATTCAAATTTTGAAACAAATAATCATTGATCATACAGAAAACTATTTATCTCGAAAGCCTCTATGGATAAATAATTTTCTTTATTCTAAAAAAAATCATAAAGAAATTTGTAGTTCGGAATGGACTCCATATGATTTTTTCAATAAAAGTTTAATTCTCGATCCTTCTGAGAAAGTTCCCGGTTTTCATCTGTCTAGGAGAAATTGGTGTCTATTGAATCGTCTTAGGACAGGTCATGGACGTTGTAATAGTATGCTTTTCAAATGGAATGCCATTGATAGCCCGAGATGTGAGTGTGGCCATGAAGAGCAAACTATTGACCATTCGGTCAATAATTGTTCAATATATAAATTTCCAGATGGTTTTAACTCTATTCATTCAGTATCTGATACATTTTTGAGATGGGTTGGTACCTTCAAAACAATTTGAATATATTAGTTGATTTTCCTTTTTCGTTTTTTCTCCCTTTGGTTTTGGTTTCAGATTATTTGAAAATGCTTTGTCAACCCCTTTGAAGAAATGAAGAAAGAATTACATTCGAAGAAGAAGATGCCCAATATGAATATTTGTAAACAAATCCAATATCCCTACACTTATAAAGGAACACAGAGTTTTTGCTGAGGTTTTTATCTATGCTCTTGCATCATACGCAGAACTGTATGGTGCCCCGTTTGACATTCCTCTGCTGATACTGAGATTAGGAGCGGGAAATGGATCAATCTGTTCGTTTGAATGATCTGTTCCTTGTTGCCTTTTCATGACACATGCCATAATTGGAAACAAATCTGTACAGCTCCATTTCATAAGAATATACAGGGTGTAGAAAAAACATGCGGCACAAATTTAGGGGGTTATTCCTTGGACTATTTTAAGAATATTTGTACCTTAGACGATTTTTCGAAAATCGTTTCATTTCGAAGATACAGGGGTGGATTAAAAAAAACAATATTTATTACTTGCAAGATTTTTAATTACAAATACTGCTGAAAATGACTACCCCCAGCTATGATACATGCATCCAATCTTCTCCTCATTGACTGCCGAACTCTTTCAAAAATACCAGGGGTGTTTCTTATTGAGTTGCACCCTTCTATTATCCGATTTCTCAAATCTTCTACATTTTCTACAGCAGTTGTGTACACTAATGACTTCAAATGGCCCCATAGAAAAAAAATCCAAGGGATTTAAGTCTGGCGATCGAGCAGGCCATAAGTGAGGCCCACCTCGGCCAATCCAGCGATCTTCATATGTTGCGTTCAAAAAATCACGAGCAACCAAACTAAAATGTGCTGGTGCACCATCGTGCATAAACCACATCGCAATCCTTGTTACCATTGGTACATCCTCTAAAAACCCAGGTAGTATTTCTTCCAAAAAGTGTCGATATATTTCGCCGGTAAGTCTTCCCGGTAGAAATACCGGTCCAATAAGATAGTTACCCACAATTCCAACCCAAACGTTTAATGAAAATTGATGTTGGAAACGGTCTTCAAGTGTCGCATGCGGATTTTCATCAGCCCATACATGGTTATTGTGAAAGTTCCTAATTGAATTTCTTGAGAAATTTGCTTCATCAGTAAACAGAATCAGCATCAGTAGTTGAGGGATTTGAATCAAAGTTTGCAGAAGCCATTGACAAAATGCAATACGTGGAGGAAAATCAGCAGGAATAAGTTCCTGAACGCGCTGAATGTGGTATGGATACAAGCCCTGCCGCTTTAAAATGTTCCAAATTGTCTTGTTATTAACATTGAACGTATCTGCCAACTTTCTGGTAGAAGTACCTGGATCTTCATCTACCATGTTCAATACATTTTCTTCTAATTGTACTGTTGTTACTGTGTTTGGCCTACCTGGTCCTCCACTTCGTTTAAATGAGCCTGTTTCATTAAGGCGTTGATGGATAGTTTGGAAGGTTTTTCTATCTGGGACATAACTGTACCATATGAGTTGTATTTGTTATAATATATAATAAAATATCGGTTTCCGTCGAAGGAACGAATATGATGAATCAGTGGATTCGAGATCATAGAGATGTATCGAATAGCTGTCAGTCAGATTGTACCTTTGACGGTGAGCGGAGATAAAAGTAAATTGTGTTTTCTTCTGACCTTCTTAGTGTTATACTGAGTGACCCTAGTTATAAGAAACTGAGATATAGGGCAGGACACTACATTGGCGACGAGGATAAAAAACAATCTTCAGAGTAAGTACTAAATAATATGTAGATGGTTCCGGTTGAGAACAGCGACAATTTTTGAAAGGTAATAGCAATTATTTCGAGAAAATAACTTTGCTTACCTCGTTCGCAAATCTCACTGATTGTCTAAAAAGGCAATGCAGATGAGTCGTGCTGGAAAAAAGCACGCAAAATCTCCATGGTCATCTGTTTTTAACAGATTAGACTGGAGTCGTGTATCGGAGGCACGGAATCATGTCCAAATGAAGTAAAAACCTCCGTGGTCATCTGTTTTCAACAGATTAGACTGGAGTCGTGTATCGGAGGCACGGAATTATGTCCAAATGAAGTAAAAATCTCCGTGGTCATCTGTTTTGCACAGATTAGACTGGAGTCGTGTATCGGAGGCACGGAATTATGGCCAAATGACATGTATGTCAATATTTGCAATCAAGTTGTAGAATTCAAATAGATTAAAATAAAAAAAAAATTTTCAGGTAAACAGTGTGAATATAATGGCACAACTGGTAAACCTGGAAAATTTCGATTGTATTGGGGAACCGACGTCTGTGAGCGTTCGGTGGGAAAAATGGAAGAGAGCCCTTCTCATCTACCTGGAAGCATCCAATATAGTTGATACGGGTAGGAAAAAAGCAACATTGTTGCACTCTGGCGGTCAGGTGCTTCAAGAAATCTTTTTCAATTTGCCGGATACATCTGCCAGTTCGGATGAGGAAGTAGATGTTTTCAAAGACGCATTGAAGAAACTGGATGCCTATTTTTGTCCAAAGCAAAGTAAAAGGTACGAAAGACACATTTTTCGGCAAATCAAGCAAGAAAGTAATGAGGAATTTAACAAGTTCCTGCTAAAGCTGCGTATTCAAGCGGAAAAATGTGTTTTTGCAGACCCTAATGAACAGATAATCGATCAAATCGTTGAAAAATGTTGCTCTCCAGAACTAAGACGGAAGATTTTAACACTGGGTGATAACGCAACTCTTGATAATATCATACGCGAGGCAAATGCTTTGGAATCTATCAACAGGGAGGTTGCGGAATTCGATACTCATAAATCCATTTTCAACGACGTCCAAAACGTAAATAGAGTACACACATCTGACGCATCCACAAAACAAAACAACTGCACACGTTGTGGGAAGAGTGGACACAAATCTTCCGAATCTAGTTGTCCTGCTTTGAAAGCAGTTTGCTTGAAATGTAATAAAAGAGGTCATTTTCGGAAATGCTGTCGAAGCACGGGAAAAAAAAGAACTAATTTTCCTTCAACCAGAAACGTACCATTCAAGCGCCGGAGACAACAGTCTGTCGAAGAAACTGATTACGTATTTCATTTAGATGATGATTCAAAAATAAAAACAAAAGTAGGCGGAGTAGAAATCGAAATGATAATTGATTCTGGTAGCAAAAGCAATCTGATCACAGATAAAACCTGGAAATTTCTGAAACAACATAAGGTGAAAGTATGGAATCAGTCGAAAAATACCAGCAAAATATTCAAGGCATATGGGAGTGATAAGCCCTTAACGATTTTAGGCACTTTCGAATCTAATATTGATTTGCCAACATCAACCACAACGAGCTCTACTTTCTATGTGATTAAAAATGGAACAAAAAACTTATTGGGAAAAGAAACAGCTATCTCCTTAGGGGTACTTAAACTGGGTTGGGACGCTATCTTAGAAGTTGACTCCATCCAACCGTTTGTAAAATTCAGAAATATTGTTGTCGACATACCGATTGATGAAAATATAACACCTGTGGCACAACCTTATCGAAGAATACCGATCCCGTTGGAAACAAAAGTTGATAAAAAAATCGAAGAATTAATTCGCTTAGATATAATAGAAGCTGTAAACACACCGAGTAAATGGGTATCACCAATGGTGCCGATAGTTAAGCAAAATGGGGATATTAGGATTTGCCTCGATATGCGTTTAGCAAATAAAGCAGTATTACGCGAAAATCATCCGTTGCCTACAATAGATGTCATCTTGCCTAGACTGAAAGATGCAACATTATTCTCTAAGCTCGACATTAAGAATGCATTTCATCAGATAGAAATTTCGGAACCTTCAAGGCACATTACAACTTTCATCACAAGGAAAGGTTTATACAGATATAAACGTTTGATGTTTGGTATAACGTGTGCTCCGGAAAAATTTCAGAAGGTGATGGAAAATATGCTACTTGGTTGTGATGGGGTGGTGGTATTTATAGATGATATTCTAGTTTTCGGAGCTAACGATACAGAACACGATATCAGACTTCAGAATGTCCTGGAAAAATTTCGAAATTTCGATGTAATGTTGAATACGGACAAATGTCTTTATCGAGTTAGGAAAATTGAATTTTTAGGACATAATCTTAGTTCAGAAGGAGTAAAGCCATTAGATTGCTATATTAACAGCATCAAGAAATTGCGTGCACCCAGAACAATAGAAGAATTACAAAGTTTTTTAGGACTCCTCAACTTCATAAACAAATGGATACCAAACCTAGCAACTTTCACAGAACCCCTCAGGAAGTTGTTGAAGTTAAGATTAAACAACAGGGCGAACATAGAGAAATATTGGACATCAGAGCAAGAAACTGCATTTAGCTCACTGAAAGTGAAACTGAGTGATATAAAAACATTAGCTTTTTACGACCCAAAGGATAGAACACAAGTAGTAGCAGATGCTAGCCCCGTTGGTTTAGGAGCAGTATTGATACAGTTCAAACAAAACGTCCCCAAAATAGTTGCGTATGGCAACAAAAGCTTGACAGATTGTGAAAAAAGGTATTGCCAAACAGAGAAAGAGGCGTTAGCTCTTGTCTGGGCAGTAGAACATTTTCATATATATTTATTCGGGAGAGATAATTTTGAATTAGTAACAGACCACAAACCCCTGGAAACAATTTTCGGACCAAGATCTAAACCATGCGCTAGGATTGAGCGATGGGTCCTCAGACTCCAAACGTATAATTTCAAAGTTGTATTCAAACCCGGGAAATCAAATATTGCCGATCCACTTTCAAGATTATGTGTACAAAATAACCGAATCAGCAACATAGATACTGAAAGTTACATAAACAAAATCACCGAATATTCTCGACCAATAGCTGTAACCCTGGATACCATAAAACAACATTCGGAAAAAGACCCGGAAATTCTTGCAATCAGAAGAGGTTTATACGAAAACAAATGGGATGATTCTCTTAAACATTATAAAATATTGGCTAATGAATTATGCTTCAACGATGATATTTTATTGAGAGGTACAAGAATAGTCATTCCTTCGAAACTAAGAGAAGCTGTCTTAGATGCTGCACACGAGGGCCATCCTGGTATAGTCTCGATGAAAAACCGTTTAAGAACCAAGGTATGGTGGTCTAAAATCGACAGTGATGCCCAAATTCGAGTTAGAGGGTGTAAGGGTTGTACACTCGTATCAGCTCCAAATCCTCCTAACCCACTGAAACGAAGAGAGTTTCCTTTGGAACCGTGGGTTGATGTTGCCTTAGATTTTATGGGTCCCTTACCGAAAGGAGAATATTTATTTGTGATCGTTGACTACTATAGTCGATATAAAGAAATTCATATAATGAAACAAATAACCGCTGCTCATACGATAGCGATACTGAAAGCAATATTTTCACGTTTAGGAAACCCTTTGTCCATTACTATGGATAATGGCAGACAGTTATCAAGCCACGAAATGCATGAGTTCTGCAGTGAGAGGGGAATAAAAATTTTCCATACAGTGCCCTATTGGCCCCAAGCTAATGGCGAAGTAGAAAGACAGAATAGGGACATTCTCAAGCGGCTGAAAATCAGTGCCACTCTCAAGAGTGACTGGAAAGATGATCTTTTTGACTACTTGAGCATGTACAACAGCACTCCACATTCGACAACAGGCAAAACACCAGCTGATTTGTTTTTCAGACGACAGTTTCGTGACAAAATTCCGAGTGCACTAGATTATGAATACAAAACAACTGACGAGGATGTTAGAGACCAAGATAGAATTCAGAAGGCTAAGGGTAAGGAATACATAGACCTGAAAAGAAGAGCTGAGATCGACAATCTGAAACGTGGGGATAAAGTCTACGTAAAAAATATGATAAAGAAAGACAAGCTCACTTCTAATTTCAATCCTACGGAGCACACTATAATAGAGAAGAAAGGAGCTGACGTTCAAATCCAAAATGACCACACAGGAGAAAAATTGAGAAGAAACATTGTCCACTTAAAAAAAGTTGAAGGAGAATGGAAGATATATTCAGGAGATGAAGAAAACGATTTTGACGGAAATTGATTAATAATTTGAATGACTGGAACAAAACAAAGAAAGGTTGATATCATTCTCATATACTCAATCTCATTTAATATTGTATCACATTTATTGGAATCATTTTTCAAATACTAGTTTTCCATTGAATATTTGTATTGCTCATATCATACCAAAAGAATATAAATTTATTGAAAGGAAGGGATGTACCATATGAGTTGTATTTGTTATAATATATAATAAAATATCGGTTTCCGTCGAAGGAACGAATATGATGAATCAGTGGATTCGAGATCATAGAGATGTATCGAATAGCTGTCAGTCAGATTGTACCTTTGACGGTGAGCGGAGATAAAAGTAAATTGTGTTTTCTTCTGACCTTCTTAGTGTTATACTGAGTGACCCTAGTTATAAGAAACTGAGATATAGGGCAGGACACTACAATAACGATTGGGAAAATGTTCACCGTACAACCGCTTAGCCTCCACCGAATTTCCATTAGCAAGTCCATACATAAAATGCGTATCAGTCATCTCGGCGTTCGTATAGCGATTCATATTAGAGGACGTTACTAACAAACGTAAAATTATCAGATAAAAATACTAGAGAAAATTGAAAATGACCTTTGACAACTATCAAAAACAGTAAATGATTTATGTCATAATGGAAATGTAACCAACTACGTATGAAATCTGCTGTATCTTTTCGAAAAAAAAAATAGATTTTTCTTTGCAAATCTAGCCCTGTATCTTCGAAATGAAACGATTTTCGAAAAATCGTCTAAGGTACAAATATTCTTAAAATAGGCCAAGGAATAACCCCCTAAATTTGTGCCGCATGTTTTTTCTACACCCTGTATATAAATATTGATCATAGATCTGTAACGAGCACCATTCATTGTAACATTAGCTCCAGCATCGTTTGTAAAGAAATATGGACCGATGATGCCCCCTAGTATAAAGCACACCATACAGTGCATTTTTTAGGATGCAATGGAACCTGCAGAACTTATTGAGGATTGTTTTCACTCCATATATGGCAATTTTGCTTGTTTTTTTAGTTGTTCAACCAGAAATGTGCTTCATCATCATCACTAAACACAATTTTCGATAGGAAAGTGGATCAACTTCAAGCTGTTCTAAGGCCCAATCAGCAAACAAACGACGCTCATTATGGTCAAGTGGCTTTAGTTCTTGAACCACTGGGATCTTGTATGGGGTAGACCAAGATTTTTACGCAAAATTTTAAATGTTGTGGATGCACAGAGTCCAACTTGTTATGAACGTTGACGAATAGACAAATCTAGGTCTTCATTAACACCATCACGATATTTTCTTCTGTACATTCTTAGTCTTGTCGTTGTTGTTTCATCGAGTAGAGAAAATGTTGTTCGAAATCTATCGATAGTTCGACGAATAAGCTGCTCTGATGGACGATTATGTGAACCATAAATTTCACCAATTGCTCTATAAGTCTGGCGAAGAGAACACTGATTTAGAAATAAATTTCAATAATTTGTGAACATGGTTGCGGCGTGAGTCTTTCCATGATAATTTGTCAATGCCTACTGAACAGAAATGTCAAAACAACATGGCTTCTACCTTCTATCAAATCACAGTTCGAAAATTCTATCACTCTGAAAAAAACCCTATACCGTACCTAATAATCATCATTGTATACCTTGAGTATTTTCTTAGGGGTCTCCTCGAACAACACTTTCAAAGGTTCATCTTCGTCTCTTCTCAATTTGAAGCAATACTTGTTCTTCCCTCCGTTATTCTTAGCAGCGGAGTTTTTTCTCGTTTCAAAATAGTCGTTGATAGATCCACCTTTTTTCTCGTCGTCATTTCCATTCTGGTGTACGTCAACATCGCCTATTCTCTGACTTCTACCGACGAAACTCGAGAAATTCCACGACAAATTTCTGTTAGAGCCCAAGTTGGGGGATTTATAATCTCTGGCGGAATGGAAAATGACCTGTTTCGAGTTTTCATTGACCCCGACCACGTTTTTCACGAATATTGCCTCCTTGACCGCCTCGTCAGGCTCCATTTCGAATTTCACTTGTTTTTCGATACGCAGCGAAGACATCCGATTTCTGACCAATCAAGAAAACTACACGAAAATTTCAGGATTTATTTCGGTCCAATAGAAGGTCGGTACATTTCTCCAGATTAAACCTTTTGCTGAACTTTCTGTTTGTATAAATATACAGGGTGTTTCAAATTACGCGGTTACGAAGTCGCTCACGTTAAAAAACTTCGGGAACGTTTGCAGCCGCTAAAATAAAAGTTGCTTTGCTGTATAAACTATTTCTGAAAAATGCTTCGTTGAGGAAATACAAAGTGTGAAAGATAAATTGAAATATTACAGTTTCTTCAATATTTCCATGATTACTTAAGATTTTTCAATTAAATTCGTCAGGATGTTTATTTCTTTTTAAAGAGGAAGGTATGTCGTTAATAATGGAAAATAACATCAGCCAAATGACCACCATGACTACAGGACCATATCCTTTTCATGAAATTTTCCATAACCAAATCGGAAAATGGCCCTTTGTCCTCGATAGCCTCACGAATTTCATCTTTCATTCTTGAATCGACGCTGGGCTCTTGGCGTAGACCTTCTTTTTCACATGGCCCCAAAGAAAGAAGCCGCAATAAGGTGTGAAAATAAAAGATCTCAGTGGCCAATTGTGATCACCTTTTCGAGAGATAACACGGTCCAGAATTTTTCCCGTAAAAGATCAATGTTTTCGTTGCTTGTGTGGCACGTAGCTCCGTCTTGTTGAAAGTAAACGTTGTCCAGATCAATACCATTCAATTCCGGCCATAGAAAACCATTAATCATCTCTCGATGGCGCAATTCATTCACTGTAACTGTTGCTCCAGCCTCATTCTTGAAAAAGTAAGGTCCAATGATCCCGCCGGACCATAAACCGCACCAAACAGTCACACTTTGAGGATAGAGAGGCTTTTCAACAATAACTCTTGGGTTTTCAAAGCCCCAGATACGACAATTTTGCTGGTTGACCGAGGTGGAAATGGGCCTCATCACTCAAGATGGTTTTTCGATGGAATTACGGATCATTTTCATGCATTTCAAGAACCTAAACAGCAAAGACACGACATTGTTGATTATCGGCAGGATTGAGTTCTTGTGTTAACTGAACTTTATAAGCCTTAAGGGGCAGTATCACCTTTTGAATCGTGGTAAATCTCCATTCAAAAGTGGTCTCTTTATTTCACGAGTAAGTACCCTAATTTACGACGTAGAGACTTGATTTTTTTTAATTGAAGTTGAAGAACGCCCCGAGGGCAAAAAGTTTTCTTTTTTTCGATTTAATTAGTTTTTCAATTAAAAATACCAGGGTAATCGTTAGATCTGGGGTTTTTGAATATGTTTTTCGTTTTTCATGAGTACAAGCTATATTTTTGAAATAATCATCATGAAAATTTTTGTAGTTTATAGAAGATTAAATTGCAGAGGGCAAATAGTTGCGATTTTTTCGATTTAATTAGTTTTTCAATTAAAAAAAACCGGTTGAACTTCAGCTTTTTTGAAACTACACTTAATGGTTTTTTTTCGAGGGTTATTCATCATTTTGTGGAAAAAATCGCAACTATTTGCCCTCGGCAATTTAGTCTTCTATGAACTACAAAAATTTTCATGATGATTATTTCAAAAATATAGCTTGTATACTCATGAAAAACGAAAAATATATTCAATAACCTCAGATCTAACGATTACCCTGGTTTTTTAATTGAAAAACTAATTAAATCGAAAAAAAGAAAACTATTTGCCCTCGGGACGTTCTTCAACTTCAATTTAAAAAAAATCAAGTCTCTACGTCGTAAATTACTCGTGAAATAAAGAGACCACTTTTGAATGGAGATTTACCACGATTCAAAAGGTGATACTTCCCCTTAAGACCCTAATCTTCATGCAAAATGACGTTTGTGGAATGCCTTAGTCCAAAGAACGTCGAGGAATAGTCAAATCTGGGTTTTCTTCAACTCATTCGACTACAGCAGCAACATTCTAGGCTGTTCTTGAGCGGCGTGCACGGGTTTTATTCTTCACATCACTAACTTGTCCCATCAGCTCAAATTTTTCCACAAATTTCTGTATTGCGTCAAGGTGCTTCACGACGACCCAAAAATGTTCGAGTTTTACGAACCGTTTTTGTAGTGAATTTTAATAATTTCAATGCGTTGTTGAAGCGTGTATCGTTCCATTTTCATCAATGGCGTAGTTTCTGCTTGTCAAATGTCAAAAAATGACTGCTTCAAAAGTGACATCTACCGAAATAGCGGGCTTTTCAAAATAACACTTCTTATTGGAAAACCCTTCATTAAAATGAATGGTAAGTTTTTACATATCCTGTATTTCCGAAGCGAAGCATTTTGCGGACATAATTCATACATCGGGAAACCATAACTTCACTTCTAGATTATGCTCCCGAAGCTTACGAAACGCTCTGTATAGGGTATACAGAGCGTTTCGTAAGCTTCGGGAGCATAATCTAATCACTTTTCGTAACCTACAATTCAACACACCCTGTATTAGGGGTGCCGAATGCAGAAACGAATGAATTCGAGAACAAAATTCTTTTCAGAACAATTTTTATGTTTATTCAGACGTCGATTTCCTCAAGATTTTCACAAAATAGTAAAATGGCAACATGCCACTTTTCAAACTTAAATTTCCGCATCAGAACCAAAGGGAAAACACTCAGAATTCATTCCTTACGAACGCTAAACGACAATACTCCACGCATAAAATTAAATTCCCACAAGGATAATGGCACTTAGAACGGATTATTTTTCGCCGGAAACGATCGAGGCGCAAATGTCAGGTCAGTTTATAAGACGGGAATAAACGGGGTCGACAATCGACAAACAACCCGCTTTTCCCGAGGGTTGTTCCGACGCGAAACGCGGAGATGAACTGAAGAGGACGCGTTTAGAGCGCGAAACGCGCCCGACGAACGGATGACACTATCGCGATTACGATAAAAGAAACGCGGTTTAACGAAATTACCTAATTGAGAGTGAGAGGCTCAACGGCGGGTTATTAGATTATTAAAATTGTAGCGTTATCATTGCCGCGCGCCAAGTGGGAATAGAAACAAAAATGCGGGTTGGTCTCAAAATTAATCAAATCAGAACGGCATAATAAATTATATTAAGCATTCTATTGGGTATCGGGGGTTCCAAAAGGAACATAGACCGAGCCATAGAGTATAGACTCTCAAAATTGCCAAGAAAATGTGACACAGACCAACTGAACTGCTCAATATCCTCTCAAAATGAGCTAAGAAAGAGAGATAAGGCAATGTTTGTGTCCACTGATCATAGAAACCCTAATTCAATGTGTATTTGTTGGCGTTCGCATGGATCACATGCATGGAACGAGTTAACTGTCTTTTTCTCGGCACGGAAAAAATGTTGCTTGGATTTTTGAATGCGAATCTGCTTACAAGTATGATGAAAGAGCTCAAAAGCTCCTGACTTCTCGACAGTGCCTCAGGTGGCCTATTTTTCGACCTTATTTCGTTATCAATTAGAAAGTGATGGCGGAAATGGGATTCTATCATGTGATGTTGTTTTGAATTTCAGCCTTATACCACAATTATTCAGCCTTTTCTGAATAAGAATTATGTATCTACACTGCGCAAAAAAATTAACGCACATTCTGAAAATCTCAATTTTAATGAAAGTTAACTCTACATTGACATTATAACTTATTTTTTATGTTCTCTCGGGAAGGTTTTGAACGAAACAAGACACATTAAATGGAAGAAAAATTCAGGATTTCACCGAATCTTATGTGAAAGAAGAGAAATGAACAATTTTCAAAATACTGAAATGCTGATAAGTGATTTAACTTGGTATTTCCACCCCTTGCGTTAATTGCAGCTCGGCAACGACGGTTCATACTCAAAATGAGTGATCTTAAAATGTTCTGATCTAATCCTTCCCAGATTTCTCCGAGTTGTTGGATTCCTAAGTCATTAAGAGTAGCTGTATGATTTTCTGAACTTCTCAGCCTTCTGTTGAGGTTGTCCCAAACCTGCTCAATCGGATTGAGATCTGGACTTCTTGCTGGCCATTCCATTCGAGACTTCAACCTCTTCAAGGTACTCGTGATCGATGCGCGCACGATGGGGTCTGGCATAATCGTCCATAAAAATGAAATTTTCACCAATTTATGGGGCAAATGGCGCTACATGCTCTTCAAGAATGTTCCTTATATATATCAGCATTCATAGCTCCATTATCAACGACCACTAGGTCTGTGCGAGCAGTCAAAGATATTCCACCCCATACCATAATCGATCCGCCCCCGAAACCAGTAGTATTCAGGAAATTGAACTGAGCATATCTCTCATGTGGACGTCTGTATACAAGGGAACGTCGATCACAATGGTGGAGGCAGAATCTAGACTCATCTGTGAAGAGAACTCTTTCCCAATCGGCCTCTTCCCAATGGATATGCTCTCTCGCAAAATCCAAACGCGCCCTTCGACGGGCTGGAAAAGAGCTGGGCCTCTTGCCGCGACACGAGGCCTTAAATCATATTCTCTGAGGCGATTTCTTATTGTCTGAGTGCTAATTTGCACCTCATGAGTTTGCTCAAGCTGATTTTGAAGGAGGCGAGCGGTTTCAAACCGTTGTCTCAACGAAGAAACTCTTAAGTAACGTTCTTGAATGGCAGTTGTTACCCGTGGTCTACCCTGCCTGGTCTTCGGACATTCATACCTGTCTCCCTGAATCTCTGCAACATTCTGGACACACTTGTATGGGAAACTCCAAACCTTTCTGCAATTCTCGTGTATGTCCACCCTTCTTCTCGCAAAACTACCGCTTGGGAACATTCCTCTTGGGTCAAATTGCGTGTTTCGCGTTGCATAGCGATCGAGTGTAGAAAATCAAACGAAAGAAAAACTATTGATCACTAGAATTGATCGAGAACAACTGATTTTAGAATGGAGCCAATACATTCAAAATCTGATATCATCTTTTTTTATTCCTGCTGGGAGAAAACATCTGTATTGAAGAAAAACGTTGAAAGTGGATGACATATGCATGCATAATTCTGATAAAAATAATTATCATTGAGAACACCTTCAGTTGTAGAATAAATTTGATATTTCCATAATGTGCGTTAATTTTTTTGCGCAGTGTATTACATACTTGTTTAGAAACCCTTTTTATTGCTAATGACATAATTACTTTGACGATAATGCACTTGACTTAAAATACTGCCATTGATAATTCATCCAGGTGAATAATTAATGATATTACTTTTGAATCCTTTCTCCGAAAATATCGTGAGAACAGAGGATAATTATGATTAAGAGGATAATCATGGTCATTGATAAAGGTAAATATTGGTTGAAGCCAATCAGATGTCAGGTGCTATTTAATTTGACTCATAAAATTCCCTTTACTATCACGGTATCTCCGTATTTCTGCGTCTCTTTCTAATAGTTGATACAGATTCGATCCATAAACAGATAAAATTCGTGTCACAGTAAGTTATGTTTAGGAAATCTTTACTCACCACGCGTCATTGAATTGAATGAATCTACCTATGCAATGAATCTACCTGATAGGTAGATCTACGGGATCTACTAGTAGTTGATACTAAATGATACTTTGAACAGATACAGATGATCCATAAACAGATACAATTCGTGATTTGTTTCCTAAATTGTCACAGTAAGTTATTTCGGGAAATCTTGAAATATACTGCTTCACAAGAGTTAGGGATATCGTATGCCAAGACGCTGAGGCTAATAGGGCTATCAGAATGCTACAGGGTGGCCTATAACTCAGGTTGTTGTAGCGGAAAGGCTCCAAGTCAGCCAAAGTGTAATATCTCGACTTTGGAATGGGTTCAGGGAGACAGGTTCCGTGTTGGACAGACCAAGGCTTGGTGGGCGACGAAAAACAACACCTGCTCAACATCGTTTCATCACCGTTTCGGCGAGAAGAAACCCTACATCTACGTGTAGAATGCTACGGAATACTCTTCAAAATGCAGATGGGGTCCAAGTTTCCATCGAAACCATCAGACGACGTTTGAGAGAGGTGAATCTAGGTTCTAGACGTCCATTAAGAGGAGTTCCATTAACACGTGACCATAAGCGTCAAAGACTGGAATGGGCAAGGCAACATATCAATTGGAACGATCAATGGCGTAGTGTCCTTTTCACTGATGAATCCAGATATGGACGATCTTCAGATTCTCGAAGAATAATGGTATGGACAATCCCACGCATACCCCGTAATCGTCGCTATGTCCAAGAAGTCCATCCATTCCGAGGGGGTAGTGTTATGGTATGGGCCGGGATATGTTTCAACGGGCGCACAGATCTACACATTTGTCCTGGGAATATGACCGCCTTACACTATAGGGAGCATGTCATTGACAATGTTGTGCCATATTTTCACGCTGCTATTGGTGAAACTTTTCAATTTCTAGACGATAACGCTAGACCGCACCATGCATCCATAGCTGAGAATGCGCGCGAGGAGCTTGGTATTCCACATTTACCAATACCTCCGCACTCACCAGATTTGAATTGCATAGAACATGCGTGGGATATGCTCCAAAGAAGATTAAATAATCATCAACCTACCCCAGAATCCTTGAATGATCTGAGAGAGCTTCTGCCTCGTTTATGGAACCAAATTCCTCAAGAAATGTTCAACAACCTCGTGTGTAGTATGCAAAGAAGATGTCAAGCTGTTATTGATGCCCGTGGAGGCCATACATTGTATTGATAGTCTTAAAATGCTTGAATTCTCTGGGAATAAAATTTCGTTATTTTACTCGATTTTTCTTAACCTACGCTGCAGACCTACAGGCTAAAATTAATTTGCAACTTGAAATCATATTAATATAAATTTTCATCACAATAATCTTATTTTAACAATATTTTTTTGCAATTTAAGTCAATATCCCTAACTCATGTGGAGCAGTTTATTTTCATACAGCTGATTTACCTTGACATTCAAACGAAAATTTCTGCTCAAATAACCCATGATTCGCCAGAAACATCACAAGACCACGAACTCAACATACAATAACTGATGCAGGACCTGGGAGACTGAATACAACAATTGAAAATGGGAAAAATCCAGACGCCAGACGTATCGATTCAAAGTCTCGCCCCCCTGGTCTAGTTTTTGACAATAATTTAATGCGGTAGGGGGATATTGTATTTTGTCATAAATATATTCTTCAATTAAATTTGCGCAGTTGAAAAAGTTGTCGTCAGAGATTAATTTGTAATTTTCAAATACGACAAAAACTTGAATTCCAAGCTTTCAAAGTACAAGGTGACAAGAAAAACTTCGGACAAATTTTGCTGTGGTCTGGAACAAAAATATTTCAGCGCAGACAAATAATTTTTATTCTCTTGGTTTCTCTGCACTTTCCTGTAGTAATATGTGAATTTTCAGTTTGATATAATTTCATTTCACAGAGTTTTAGATGTCAAACAAACGTAGTGCGATTTTGGAGCTGTTTCGTCAAGGTAGGCGTCAATGCGAAATTGTTCGTTTGCTCAATGTGCCTCGACAAACCGTGTCCGATGCAATTCGTCGTTTCAAGGAGCTTGGCCATGATGGTCGTCGTCCAGGAAGTGGTAGAAAACGCACTGTCAATACACCTAGCAATCGCAACATCGTCAAGAAGCGAGTCAATCGAAATCCGAGGGTTTCCATGAGGAAAATAGCCTGTGAGACCGGTATCAACCGCGAATCATTCCGTCAAATTGCCAAAAATGGGCTCAACCTCAAGCCATAGAAGCTCCAAAAAGTTCAACTCTTTACGGAGAAAAACAAGCGCGTACGACTCCAAAGGTGCCGCCAACTCTTTCGTATCGCCGCCGGTCAGCAATGGGAGCGAATTCTCATCACAGACGAGAAGCTTTTCACCGTAGAACAATGCCACAACCACCAAAACGACAGAGTCTGGTCCGTAGAGGCTCCCGATACATCGGCCATCGTCGAACACCGTCAAAATCCGCAATCCGTCATGGTTTGGGGCGGAATTTGCGGCAGTGGTAAAACTCCCTTAGTTTTCGTGGATCAAGGGGCCAAAATCAATCAAGAATCTCTCCGCCGGGAATGGAACCGATTAACGCCCGAGGAGCTGCAGCTCATTGCCGAAAATTTCAAGAAGCGTCTGAAGCTGTGTATCGCCGCCAAAGGAAGCCACTTCTAAACGGCATGAATATATTATTAACAAATGTTCAAGCTATTATTATTTGTTGTTGTTTTGTTCAATTTCTTCTGTTTAATAAAGTTGAATGAAAAAGATAAGTTTGTCCTAGGTTTTTCTTGTCACACTGTATAAAGCCACATATTGAATTATACAAGAGTCGTCATTCCAAAATTTGCTCCAAAAAACAGAGGGTATGATCCCTTCAATATGAATTATTCTAAACCAAATGATGTCCATTCAATCAAATTCCTGGGTAGCTAGTGTGTTGAAGATAAAGTTTTTCCTCTAAAAACTATACCTTCAGTAGGTACACCAGATTTCTATAATGTGAAGATATATATTCAAATTTGCACCATTTCAGCTTCAGGAGAACCATAAACATTTTCTCAAACGACAAATACTTCTACGTCAAGTCTTCAATCAACCAGACTCACCCAGTAGGTTCTGGTCCAATCAAAACCAGCAGGATCACCAATCGCCCTACCCTGCACCTGATAGGTGATCATTTTCTCGAAAGTAGCCTCCTTCCTCGGCAACAGACCTTTGGAAGGGCCGGTTGGAGCAGGTTTAGCTGTCGCCTCCACAGTGGTCACATTCTTCCTGCCGAAAAGTTCTTCCTGCACACTATGACGAGGAGACTCATTCTGAGATACTTTCGGAAGACCTTCAGCACAAAAACATTCCAAATCTTTAGCCTCATCGCCCTGCTTAGGTTTCTTTTTCTTCTTCAAAGAGCAATCGCACTCATCCCGAAGTACCTTCACGTTTATGTTTATTGGTGTTCCGACTGTTTGGTCCTTTTGGTAACCGTCCTTTTTTCTGGGGTTGTGGCTGTTACCGTCGTTGTGATTGTTACCGTTGACGTTCGCCCCTTTGGAAGGCATGTTTCTGGAGACGGTTTGCGTCGAAGAGATTCTTACGGTTTTACAGTAATTTAGAGATTCTACGCTTATGATATCCGTGCGTTTTCTGCGGAAATTCGAGTCTACATTGATGCGCCGAGGGGTCCAGTTATTGTAAGAAGGAGGACGTAGGATGTCGAACATTATTGAGGACCCTTAACACCATTTCACTGAACGCGCGTTCCTATGAACTGATTGATGAATGACGTCCATGATGACGCCGAAGTGACAAGCATAAAATGTCTAAAAATGTTTTCGGACATCTTTGACAGCGAGTTTGAGACATTCTGCACATTTGGCAGAACTAAGATGTCTATACCTTTTCAACTTCAAATTGAGACATTCAAATTGGGATTAAACAAATTCAAAATGAGAATATGCAACTTCAAAATGGTAAACGAAATCGAATTGGGAATAAACAAATTCAAAATGAGAATAAGCAATTTCAGAATGGTAAACACAATCGAATTGGGAATAAACACATTCATATTGACACTAAACAATTTCATATTGAGAAAAGTAATTTTCCGTTTTATTTCATAGTTCAAGAGAATTCTTCTGAAGTAACTAAGAATTCAAATGAGGAAAAAATTTATTTTACAATGCAGAGGTGTTGATAAACTTAAACTATATAATGCTATTTTATGAACAAGTTGATAAATGTGAGAATCGATACGATAATTAAAAATATTTCTTCAACAATGAAAATCACACAACCATATCAACTAAGTTTAAAACATCAGGAAAATATCGCTGTATATGTGCTACATATCGCGCACATCAGTTGTTGATATTTATTATATTTATATGTATTATCACGCAATATAATTTCCAATTCACGCAAGCGGAACTGGTTTTGAGGAAGATTTAAAACTTGACCACGCAAATTCTATAGGGTTCAGCATTGGACTGTAAGGACCGAGTCTGAGTAGATTATTGTCCTGAAATTCTGGTTCCTGAAAGACAATATTTTTGAAGTATCAAATGTCATTTCCCAATATGAGATTTTTTAGTCCCATTTTGAATATGTTTATTCCCACTTCGATTTCGTTTACCAATTTGAAGTTGCATATTCTCATTTTGAATTTGTTTGATTCCAATTTGATTGTGATTAGTCTCAATTTGAAGTTGAAAAGGTATAGACATTCAAGGCAGAACTAAATCAAATCTACCAAAAACTTGATATTAGATACTACCTAAGAAAGACTAAGGATTCAACCAGAAAAACCCAAGAATAGTAGTGGCAAGTCATGAACTTCGAAGATATACAAGGTGACAAGAAAAACTTCGGACAAATTTTGCTGTGGTCTGGAACAAAAGTATTTCAGCGCAGCCAAATAATTTTCATTCCCTTGGTTTCTCTACACTTTCCCGTACTAATATGTGAATTTTCAGTCTGATATAAATTAATTTCACAGAGTTTTAGAATGTCGAACAAACGTAGTGCGATTTTGGAGCTGTTTCGTTAAGGTAGGCGTCAATGCGAAATTGTTCGTTTGCTCAATGTGCCTCGACAAACCGTGTCCGATGCAATTCGTCGTTTCAAGGAGCTTGGCCATGATGGTCGTCGTCCAGGAAGTGGTAAAAAACGCACTGTCAATACACCTAGCAATCGCAACATCGTCAAGAAGCGAGTCAATCGAAATCCGAGGGTTTCCATGAGGAGAATAGCCTGTGAGACGGTGAGACCGGTTTCAACCGAGAATCATTCCGTCAAATTGCCAAAAAGGAGATCAACCTCAAGCCATACAAGCTTGTTTTCCTCCGTGAGGAGGAAAACAAGCGTTTACGACTCCAAAGGTGCCGCCAACTCCTTCGTCTCGCCGCCGGGAGACGAGAAGCTTTTCACCGTAGAACAATCCCACAACCACCAAAACGACAGAGTCTGGTCCGTAGAGTCTCCCGGTACATCGGCCATCGTCGAACACCGTCAAAATCCGCAATCCGTCATGGTCTGGGGCGGAATTTCCGGCAGTGGTAAAACTCCCGTAGTTTTCGTGGATCAAGCGGTCAAAATCAATTGAGAAGTCTACCGCTGCGACATCATCGAGGCCGTAGTACTTCCGTGGGCCAAGCAGCAGTTCGGCGATATGCATTGGACCTTTCAACAGGACTCCGCTCCGGCTCACAGAGCGAAAATGACGCAAGAATGGTGTAAGACCCATTTTACTTGTTTCATCTCATCTGCAGAATGGCAGCCCTACTCACCGGATCTCAACCCAATGGACTACAGCGTGTGGTCGATTTTGGAGCACAGGGCTTGTGCTAAAAAATTCAAAAACTCGCTGAAGCAATCTCTGCGCCGGGAATGGAACCGATTAACGCCCGAGGAGCTGCGGCCCATTGCCGAAAATTTCAAGAAGCGTCTGAAGCTGTGTATCGCCGCCAAAGGAAGCCACTTCGAAACGGCTTAAATATATTACTAACAAATATTCAAGCTATCATTATTTGTTGTTGTTTTGTTCAATTTCTTCTGTTTAATAAAGTTAAATGAAATCCCAATTTTAATCATTCACTCCTTGCTATACTTTCTATATGTTTTACCAAAAAAAAATTTATTGAAACAGCTCCTTCTGGGTATTGCAGTTTCTTTGTCACAGAAATTTGCGTCAGAAACTATTCACCACAGAAAAAAACCGACTACTGTGATTTTCATCTCATACTAAACAGAAAAACTGGTCCGAATGACAGCAGGAACCATAGCAAGAGTGCTTCGCCATTCAAAAAAATAATCATCAATCACAGTGACATTTTCATAACATGCAACTTCTTTAGCAAATTAAAACATCCAAAATTCCAGTGAAAATCACCATATAATGTAGGATTAAAATGAGTTGTTACTGTACAAGTACATTGAGCAGCATTCAATCCTTTGGTTGCGGATGCAGTTGTAACTTCTGCTCTTGCCGATGTCACTGCCAAAAGAAACCTGAATACAAGCCCGTAGTCAAAAAAAGGTCAAGATTCGGAGACATATTCAAGGGTCAAACGCCCAATTTAGAAGAACTCAACCGCTACAAAAAGAAAATGGGAAAAGGCAAAGGCGAAAATGGAGAAAACGGTGGTGGGAAAGGCGGTAAAGGAGGTAAGGGTGGCGGAAAGGGTGGTGGAAAAGGTGGCAAGGGAGGCAAAGGGGGTAGAGGTGGCGGTAAAGGAGGCAAAGGAGGAGGTAGAGAAGAAGGAGGTTCATCGGCTGATGTCACTGGAGGAGGTGGAGGAAAGGGAGGTAAAGGTGGTGGAAAAGGGGGTAAAGCTGGGGAAGATGGAGGCGCAGGTGGAGCACATGGTGGTGCAGGAGGAGCGGGTGGAGGAGCTGCAGGCGGTGCAGGTGGACCAGGAGGTGGTGCAAGTGGACCAGGAGGTGCTGGAGTTTTCGGAGGTCCAGAAGGTGCACCTGGAAACGTTCCCGGTGGAGGCCCAGGAGTTGCAGGATCCGCAGGAGATGGCGGCGCCTTCGGTGGCATCGATAAGATCAAATGGAGGGAGGACAACGAGTGCAGACCCAATCAACCGGTGAAATGTCCCCACACCTGCACCTTGAGACCCAAAAAATGCATGCCGAACCAAAATGGACCTTGCAACGAGGCTTGCCTCAAAGGAACTCCTTATATAGAACCCAACACACCGAACAATCCTGCGATCCAACCTACCATGAATTCGGCAGGCGGTTTGTATTGTTGTCGCGGCGGAGTTCAAGGAAATTACGCACAAATGCAACACGGCGTTCCCCAAACTGCCCCTCCCCAATTTTGCAGTCCACAAACTCCGGGATCAGCTTACCCAGGCAACATGAATATGCCTGGATATTATCCTCCACAAACTCAAGCAACAATGTATGGCAATCGTAACTTCGCGAACGTACCCCAAACAGCCCCTCCCCAATATTGTAGCCCCCAAATGCAAAGAGGTTATGCGAATTACAACCAACCAACAACCGCCCAGTATGGGATGAATCCTCAAGGTATGTATTGCCAACCAAGAGGTATGGAAGGGTATGCAAACAACCCCATGTCCCGTCAACAAAACTACTGCAGTCCTCAAACCCCTCTTTCACCAAATTACGGAACCGTACCTCCTTCGACAGCAACGCAACAGATGCTCGCCAAATACCTCCAAGGAGGGGATGGAGTTAAGGTAGAGCGACTGGTGACTTCCTGTTCTGCCGTCGGTTCCATCAGATGCAAAACTTGTGGAAGAGAGAGGAAGTTTGTCCAAACACTTTACGTCAAGCCTAATGTTGATAATTTATTTACCACCAAAGATGTCAAAACCAAGTGTTCACAAACTTGAAAATACCTGTCTTCCTTTACAATCTGTGATTATAATGTTCGGTATTATATTATTTAAAAAGCAATTCTATTTAGTCTTACATTGGGTTGGAAAGTTATTTAAGGGGGTAACCACACTCCCATGAGTATCTAAGACCTTAGAAAAAGGTGGTGCACATAAAAGATTTCATACATTGTGTACCTGATCTAATGGTTTTCAATCGCTATTACCCCCCATTATCATTATTATACCCCTCCCGGCCTCCCATGAAAAAGAGCTATATCCGCCCTTGATGGTATTGGATTCACGATCTCGATATTCACAAAAAAAACTTGCCAAGAATGTTTGTACTCACCATAACGGTGTCGTTGAAATGCTAAATTCCAAGTTAGCAAAAAATAACAGAAATAGATACATGAGAATTTGAGAATATTCAATTTCTAAAAAGGTACTGAAGGCTAATAAGGTTGTAGCAAGAAGGTGTGATCAATTATGGATATAGACCTTAATAATCACTGATGATGGTAGTGATGATACCGCCAGGTTTCAAAGAAACCCTGGTTGCATTCCTTCAGTGTTTTGACTTTTGAAACATCCGCATAAAGCAAAATATCGGGTGTTTTTTCAGAGTGAAAGACGTTTAAATTGAAATAAAACACATTTAAATTAAGATTGAAGCCAAATTTTTCGTTCATTCGAAAGATAATTTTATGACATTCATGTTTTGAAGATAGTTTCCGGTATATGTCTACCACGACTAGCTCTGAGGAACCACTTTCGACCAGACCAATTTTGGACCACTTTTTCAAGTAATTCAGGCCTTTTTTCAGCAATAACACGATTTATGTTTGGTTCCAAAGCATCATTCTATTGTTCCTGGTTTACCAGCATAAACCAGTCACTTGACATAACCCCAAAGAAAATAATCCATTGGAGTTAAGTCGCATGACCTTGGAGGCCTATTAACCATTTCTCGAAATAATGTTATCACCAAATCTCTCTTTCAATAAATCAATAAATTGTTGTTGGAACCAAAACACTTATGGGTCGATACCATTCAAATTTTGAAACAAACAATCATTGATCATCGATCTGTAATGGTCTCCACTCACGAGGCAACCGAACCGGACACAAGCGGCAAAGATAATAAAGGGCCATAAAATCCGGCGCGTGCCATTGCAGATGCTATCAGTTCCCATGAAGAACATCGGAATTTTTGCAGTTGTGTCAGTCACTTCTACGAAAATTTCCGTAGAATTAGGGAATTCAGAAAGTTTCAACGGCATCTCCGATTTTGTTGAATATTATTGCACCAGGTAGTTGAATTCTTATCAGTTTTGCAAAATTGGTTATGCTGGCATTAGATGTCATAAAAAAAACATCTGTTTACAATTCGCACCCTTAGTACCTAGACTGGTGGTGATTGTACAGGTAGGTACGCTATTTTCACTCTTATTATTATGAGAAGACGGTCGAATTTGGATAATCAAGATTTTGTTGTGTTTGCATCTGTGATTTCCGCTAAGAATTATCTATTCATTTTATACCCAGTCTTTCTCCAGCCTCCTTACTGATAGCTTCCTCATTTTCTGTGGAAATTCATTGTGGTGTGTGACATTTTTATTCAATTTAAAAGGTATGTTTGATTTCCCGTTATTGGTTTCTTTCATAATTTTACCTTACAAATTTTTTCAGCTCATTTTTAAGTTACGCGTGTGGCAGCACTGGGCAGTCGATTCCAGAACATCTTCTAGTTGAAATTCAGAAGCAACTTTACTTAAAATGGAAGAATTTTTAACAGGATTCATAGAATTGTACAGGCAGAAAACCTGCCTGTGGGAAGTAAAAAGCACAGGATATTCCAACAGATATCTTAAAAATAATAAGGCATATGAGTGGCAACACTGGCAAATTCTAGCAACATAATCCATCTACCTCTTGTCAAAACCAAAGCGGCACATTTTATTGGCCATGATTTATTGCAGATCGGGATACAATGTTTCCGATTCGGTGCCCCCCGTGGATGAGCACTATAACGAGCACCATTCACAGTAACATTAGCTCCAGCCTCGATTTTGAAGAAGATTGACCGATTATGCCCCCAGCGTGTAGAGCACACCAAACAGTGCATTTTTCAGGATGCAATAAAACCTCAGAACTTCTTGAGGGTGGTTTTCACTCCATTTACGGAAATTTTGCTTGTTAACGTAGCCGTTCAACCAGAAATTAGCTTCATCACTAAACACAATTTTTCGATAAAAAAGTGGATCAACTTCAAACTGTTTTAGAGCCCAATCAGCAAACAAACGACGCGTATTATGGTCAAATGGTTTTAGTTCTTGAACCAGTTGGATCTTATACGGGTGTAGACCAAGATCTGTACACAAAATTTTCCATGAGGATGCACAGAGTCCAGCTTGTTGTGAACGTCGACGAATAGACAAATCTGGATCTTTATTAACACTATCACTTACAGCAGCGATATTTTCTTTTGTACGTACAGTTCTTTGTCTTGCTGCATCGAGTAGAGAAAATGTTGTTCGAAATCTTTCGATCGTTCGACGAATAAGCTGCTCTGATGGACGATCATGTAAACCATAAATTTCACGAAGTGCTCTAGAAGTTTGGCGAATAGACACTGATATCGAAAATAAATTTCAACAATTTGCAAACGTTGTTGCGGCGTGAGTCTTTCCATGATAAATTGTCAATGCTCACTGATCAGAAATGTCAAAACAACACGGCTTCCACCTTCTGTCAAGTCACTCTAAAAAAACATCCGATATAAAAGAAAACTCATCAAATAGAAACTTACGACTGCATGCTGTTTGGAAACCTTCTGCTCTAAGATAGCGGGCTCTTCGACAGGTATTGGTGCCTCTTGTACTTCTTCGCCATCTCCAGCGTCCACATTGTCCAAACTGGGATAAACCGAGTTAGTTTTCCACTCGTCTGGACTTAACTGCCATCCGTATCCACTGCCACTCCAGCCGTAGCCATTTTGAGAGCATGGAGGTTGGTTGTAGTGGAGCTGGGGATAGGCACTGTTGTATTGTTCGATGGTTGGTATGCCTGGTAGTCCTGCCATTTTAGAGCTGCCTTAGATTTTAGTTTTGAGTTATTCAAGGTTGGATCAGTTGGTCATATCTGACTGGGAAATTCTGCAATTAAAGAGGAGAAAAGGACCGTTACTAATATAAATATGGAGGGAAAATATGAGATGTATTTTTCTATATCTTGCAATAATGCGTCTTCTTATTATGAAGTGAATGTGATGAAAAGAATATTGAAGAACTGTCCCAAATATTCCCATAGGTGATGACCTTTTTGTTGTCAATAATGGCGCTGATAAGAGGACGCTTATGTAGAGCTGCTAAAGCATTTCGAAAGCTATCCTTGAAGACACCTATGGTCACTAAATCAACTGAATACCTCCATAAATTACACTGCGCAAAAAAATTAACGCACATTCGGAAAATCTCAATTTTAATGAAAGTTAACTCTACATTGACTTTATAACTTATTGAATGGAAGAAAAATTCAGGATTTCACCGAATCTTATGTGAAAGAAGAAAAATGAACAATTTTTCAAAATACTGAAATGCTGATAAGTGATTCAATACTTGGTATTTCCACCCCTTGCGTTAATTACAGCTCGGCAACGACGGTTCATACTCAAAATGAGTGGTCTTAAAATGTTCTGATCTAATCCTTCCCAGATTTCTCCGAGTTGGAGTCATTAAGAGTAGCTGAATGATTTTCTGAACTTCTCAGCCTTCTATTGAGGTTGTCTCAAACCTGCTCAATCGGATTGAGATCTGGACTTCTTGCTGGCTATTCCATTCGAGAGACTTCAACCTCTTCAAGGTACTCCTGAACGATGCGCGCACGATGAGGTCTGGCATTATCGTCCATAAAAATGAAATTTTCACCAATGTATGGGGCATGCTCTTCAAGAATGTTCCTCATATACTTATCAGCATTCATAGCTCCATTATCAACGACCACTAGGTCTGTGCGAGCAGTCAAAGATATTCCACCTCATACCAAAATCGATCCTCCCCCGAAACCAGCAGTATTCAGGAAATTGCACTGAGCATATCTTTCATGTGTACGTCTGTATACAAGGGAACGTCGATCACAATGGTAGAAGCAGAATCTAGACTCATCTGTGAAGAGAACTCTTTCCCAATCGGCCTCTTCCCAATGGATATGCTCTCTCGCAAAATCCAAACGCGCCCTGCGATGGGCTGGGGTAAGAGCTGGGCCTCTTGCCGCGACACGAGGCCTTGAATCATATTCTCTGAGGCGATTTCTTATTGTCTGAGTGCTAATTTGCACCTCATGAGTTTGCTCAAGCTGATTTTGAAGGAGGCGAGCGGTTACAACCGTTGTCTCAACGAAGAAACTCTCAAGTAACGTTCTTGAATGGCAGTTGTTACCCGTGGTCTACCCTGTCCTGGTCTTCGGACATTCATACCTGTCTCCCTGAATCGCTACAACATTCTGGACACACTTGTATGGGAAACTCCAAACCTTTCTGCAATTCTTGTGTATGTCCGCCCTTCTTCTCGCAAAACAACCGCTTGGGCACATTCCTCTTGGGTCAAATTGCGTGTTTCGCGTTCGCATAGCGATCGAGTGTAGAAAATCAAACGAAAGAAAAACTATTGATCACTAGAATTGATCGAGAACAACTGATTTTAGAATGGAGCCAATACATTCAAAATCTGATAATATCATCTTTTTTATTCCTGCTGGGAGAAAACATCTGTATTGAAGAAAAACGTTGAAAGTGGATAACATATGCATGCATAATTCTGATAAAAATAATCATCATTGAGAACCGATTGAGAACACCTTCAGTTGTAGAATAAATTTGAGATTTCCATAATGTGCGTTAATTTTTTTGCGTAGTGTATTTATTCCTAAATCTTATTCGATTGAGTTTCGATCATCGGATCGATTTGAATTGCAATATGAATAGAAGATTGTGATATCATCATTCATCATAACTAAAACTGATGATGAAACAATGCTTTTCGTAAGAATAGGTAGATACAATTTAAATATTCAACGTGATATCAGAGTGGAACCTTTACAATTACAATTCCAATCAACGTTCCTCAATTTCACTCAGCGAGAAGAAAAGTTTTGGCACAGGTATTTGTAATACTCTGAAGTTGAAAGCCAAAGTTTCGGTTTTATTTATTGTGCCTTTGATGACAGATTATGTTTAATTCTGAATAGAAAGAAACTTGGTTGAATTACATTTCATTGCGTAAATTTATATGTAGAGCTCGGGAGTATGTTTAGGTAAAAATAAATGAGCCTCTGAGATGATCCGCTCGTAAAAGTGTTCATAGACTGTTGTAGACAACATGCAACATTGATTGACCACCAAGGTCGTGGCTGATGTTCTGGGACAGTTGAGGCAGAATTAGATTGATGGTTTTAGATATCAATATCAAAAATATCAAAGGAATATCTCGAAAGAAAATAGCGATATATTTCAACTGCCTGGTGTGATGAAAAAGATGAATAAGGTATAAGAATGTTTTTGATAATGTAACGGGCGTTCATAAAAATTTGAGCTCCAGTGGGCTTATACTGAGTACCTATTTGCCTATACGAAAGTTGTGCTTTTCAAACGCTCGATATTTTTCTCTTTTCTTTCATTCTCAGAAGAGGCGATCACGATTATAAATACGTCATCATGATTCATGACGCAATGATGGTAGGTTTATCATTTTCCAGATCATCATTCGTATGTAATCACGCTATAATTATAGCCATGAATAGAAATAGTACAAAACACTTCCCATATAAAAAATTCTTAACCTTACAAATGATAAAACACCGGTATCTACCTAAAAATTATATTATTCACTCATGAATTGGGATTAAAATGGAATCAACAATGATTTGAATCAATTAACTCCATGACGAGTCAATTGAATCAATAGCAACAACGGGACGCATAAATTAATAACAGAGATTGAACCACATGACAATATATTCAATGTTAACATCAAAAACAGGATGACAAGGCCTTTCGTAGACTCGTTTCTGGCCTTTCAATTCCAAGAATGGGGTACTAGGTCAGTGTAACATGCAATGATTAACGCCCTTGCGGATGTGAGGTTATGTTTTAGTCGATCGATGAAGTTTTCTGTCCCAAATTACCTCGAAACTCGTTTCAAACAACGAGAAATTAGACAAAAAGGCACGATAACAACAACAATGCGTACACAACACAACACAGCTTGCACTTGTCACGTTTGACAGGTTTAGTAACTCCCAAATTTATTATTGTTCACGAATAAACAATCTTCATCAAAATTCGCTGTTTATTGAGACACTCGTGTTGACTGATCAGTAGGAACTGATCCAGAAGATCGAAAATGAGAGTGCCCCCCAATCGCGAGTTTATTTCTGTACATTCTGTTGTGTTCGACAACGACAAGAAGTTCGTGTGAGTAATTCTGAATCCGAATGCTCCTGAAACTGAACTATCAAGGCCAGGTCAGCCATTAGCATTGGCGCTACGCTTTGAAGTCGAAAGCACCCGAAATTATATGCATCCAGCAAAATCAAGTTTTCAATTGTTTAAATATATCCATTACACATGCTAATTGTTATCGGATTTCTTGTGGAAATATCATAGTAGATAACGTGTTTACGTGTAGGAAGTAATTGACAATGATGACATGTGCGGAGACATGTGAGAAAGACAAATAGAATGACTAATGAAGAACCAAAGCAGAGCTCAGTGGCGGAGAACAATTTTATCTCATGGCGCCGGTATTAATTCTATATTATGAAGGATTCATCTAGAGATTAATGAAAAATCAGAAAAGTACCAACCTAGGAGCATAGATATTCTATGCTTCTAGATATTACCTCCTTCTGACGCACTCTTCCTTGAATTTCCTACAGAAAATATGTTTTCTCTAGAAAAATCGATAGAATAAGTTATAGCACTCCAAAAAAAGCACTGGCTGTCGTTCAGCTACTAAACTGAAGACTATTTGACTATACCATTGAGTTTAAATATTTGAACTCAATGACTATACTAACATGGTAATCCTGTGAGTGGACCTACCCGAATCTGTCGAAAAAGTGGGTCCAGAAGAATCTTAAAGTCGCAGCGAAGCTGCGATAACAGTGAGGAAATTTTTATTCGGTCGAAAAGAGGAATGATCGATTCATACGTGGGTGAAATTTCGATTCTCTAGGCGATGTAGAAGTATTTTTGAAAAATTCGCGAATATCGCGAAAAAAATCCGGCAAAAAGAGCAATTTTGAAATCGATAAAACTTTTTTTACAGGCATCCTGGCCGTGATGTATATATACTGATCGAATGAGGAAAAGTCAATACAAATTAGTTTGGTATTTATATTTGCCATAATTCTTCCACTCCTTCAGGAAAATTGATCAAACTTTGACATAACTACTTATAGGTAGATCTGGGGGCGCTACTAGTCAAAAGCAGTAAAACACCCAAATATTAGTAACACTTATATATTTTACGTAACATAACTTACATACAGTATGTTGAATATATTTTGACTCACAATGCAAAATACATGAAACAAACTCTATTGTCAAAATTTACAATGAAAGAAATAATTTTTTTGAAACGATAACTCAGTCGAAAAAATATTCGCGTCAGATCCAGTCTTATCGATTAACTAACTTACCCACCTAACTTAACTTATAACCTCATATTTGAAGAAAAAACAAATCGAGTGGACGTCCAGATTTTATCACAAGAAAACAATCGTAAACCCCGTCTTTCACTTGACCATCATTTAAACATCTCCACAGCATTCGTAACAATTTAAATAAACTAACATGCACATTCAACGCTTAGGTTTCAAAATAACTATTTCTTGGATGCACACTTTCCCGTTACATAATTATTATAGATTTTATTTTATGTACAATTCTTAAATTTACTAAAGCTTTCAGTATCATTTCGTTTCTTATATGTTAAAGGTGAAATGACAGTCTTAACAGAAAGTTACAATTTGTCTTTACAATGATTCAGTACAACAGCAATGTGGTGTTCAAAAATCGGTTTAAACCTAACGTTCCCACAACGTTTATTCATTTTCTTTGAGCCTTCTCTCCTCAAAACTACCGTTTTTCAAACACCTTGTATACATGTCCTAATTGAGTCGACAGTTCGACAGTGAAGTTTCAATACAACTTCGATAAAATCGAAATTAAAAATGATAAGAATATAAAAAGAAAGAAGAACATTTCTTGAAAGAAATGACGACTAAGTGATACTCAATATCAAAATGAAACTGTAGAAATATGGAAAATTCTTGGTTGTATATTCTCAGCGTCTATCCTATACTCTCACTATACATATAAAAGTTCTGAAAAACAGTTCTTCTGGCATGGAAAAAATTCACAGTTGAATTCGGATTCTTGAATTTATAGGTTTCATTTTCGTACGCATTTCCCCAAAGAAAATCACGACGAATTTTCCTCTTTTCACAGAAAAGCCAGTATATTTTTCGCAATAACAGTTAAGAGGCAGAAATAAGTAAAATAATGTTGTTGTAAAGCTTATTACATAGGGGAGGCTGCTGTCCCTGTTATTCAAAGTTCAAAGTTTTTAATCAATGTTTTTAGGCCCCTTTGTATCCAAGGACATGTAGACAATATGATTAAACATTAGTAATAAACAACAGGAAAAAGTATTTGCAAAAAGTAAGTTACCTAAGATGAAGATGATTTGAAATTTTTTTGTAAAATAGTGTAACATCTGAAAATAATTGAAAATTTTTATTTCCCCGAATAAATACGACAGATATTCTTAGGTACAACTGTTTGAAGGCAGCACACTCCCCTACGCATGCGCATATGAAGAGTCTCAGTCCAGCCAGACTAGGCTCAATATGAACAAATAATGAGAGCACCCAAAAGAATGGAAGAAGTGTCTTTCAACTTGAAAATAGGTGAAAAGTTTTATTACAAATAATTCACAACCATCAGAACTCAACATTGAGTTGAGGAGAAAGAATTGAGTTTCTATAGACTCTCCAAAACACTCTTGTCGATCTTGTTAGAAATCGCCAGTTCAAAGAGGCGTTTCTTATGTGTGAAAAAGGTTTCGAAAACAACAAAATGCATCATGTTCATCTAAAGTATCAAAATCGGAACAGAAAATATTGCTCGCATCGATACCAACGGAAAGAGAAGAAGTAATCTCTTATAATTCGGCTTATACCCCATCAACCAACGAAAATTAACAATTAAATTTTACGTTATCACATCAAGCTTAGTTCTTTTCGTTTTTGTCACTGAAAACAACCGGTGACTTCGTACTGTTTGAGATTGTGATGGTAGGACCGTTGGCTACAACCCCGTTTCCCGTGACAGCGCCACCTGCCGGTACGTTCGCGTACTTCGCCTGTGTCGAAGTTTGCTTGATCAGCGCGCCTGCGTCCAAGGAGATGCCAGCCTTCAAGGTCACGGGTTCGCTCTTAACGTTGTTGTTGTGGTTGCTGAGTATGTTGCTTGGTAGAGATACTGGAGAGACCTTCACATTCGGTATGTTGTTGATGGCCAGAAGGATGTCCAGCTGTACAGATAGAAATTTTTAGGGTTTTGATTCAAAGTTTGAAATCCTCAGTTTTGACCCAACATATTTGCTCAATGCTTGTGGACGAGTTCGGTACAGAAACCTTAATAATCACGAAGAACCATCTATAACACCTTGTCTTCAAAAAAAATAATAATGAAAAAAAAGAGTATATTTCAAGTTGCCACAAGTCTTCACCAGTGGCGGCTTGTCCTATGAGGCAGGTGAGGCAGTGCCTCACCAATAAACGTCGAAAATTACACGTATAAATATCATATATTTATTAATTATTTATTCAATAAATTAAAATTGTTTTCATTATCTTCTTCCATACGCATCTATATCGAAATTTCCCTTCATTATATAGCAATAAAATGCGTCTCCGGTTGGGTCTAAGTTTCCGTATCTCACGATTTCTGAGTATCCAACTCCCAGTAAACGGCAGAGGCAGGCCTCACACTGCCTTTCTTTACCCGTAATTTTACATCATAGGGAACGGACGGCAGGCGAGAAAACCGCACCCCTAAACGCCAAATATTACGTTGAGTCTGAGGCTAGCCTCTCCTCTAGTCTTGATATTCTCTCGCGAAGGGCAAACTGTAATTATTCTGCACTATTCGGGAACTAGTTCTTCAATCTATGAACTCGGGTCAGTTTTCAAATTGGGTTCGATTTGTTAACATAGTTTTATCTGTTTTTCGTGTAGATTTAGGTTTGTCTCAGTGTTCATATGATGTCTTTCAATCTTATTACTGAATTCAATTTCCATCGGAGACCCGAAGGCGAAATGTATTCAACAGGACTGATGGGACGTCACGAATTCCCCAGTTAGATGTAAACTCTCGAAAGACTTGTGATTTTTTTGAATCTTCAGCTAATCAGCAAAGTTTTTGTCGTAATTCTTATGGAGAGAAATCATAATACAGTTCAAGAAGTAAAGCGATCTATTCCAGACTTGAGTGAATGTCTTGAGAATATTACGCAACTGACGAAGAAGAGAGTTCACTAGAATTAGTTATTTATAGGTATATGTACATATACAGAGTGTCCCATTAGTGCAATGAAGTAGATCTCATTACTTACGTCAGTTACGGAATAATTTTACTGCAAAAATTGCACTGATATATCAGCCTAAAATAATAGTACCGGCCACAGGGTGTTCGTTTGAAGCGGTATTACTGGTATCAGAATTAGGTCGGTTTGTACTAATGGTAACCACTTCATATTATTTCATCTCTTAGTGCCAAATTAGTATTTCGATTCATTGGCATCAACATTTTCCTTAATTTATCCGGCGTGGCGGACATAGGTACAACGAAAAAATTATGGGAAAGTGGATGATTTTACTTCATTATCAGAGTGACATAAACTCAATGTTCTGGTTAATGAGTGTTTCAAATCTGATGATTTGATGGAAAGCAGCTTGCTTGTAGAGGATGTTCTTAACAAGGTCCAAAATTGAAGAATTTCAATAAGGATGCTCATTTTCTTCAACTGGCTTCAAATTACTTTTTATACACACCCTTTAAAATGTTTAGTTTTCGAGTAAGATAATTCTTCATCGCTAGAAGTAAATATTATGAGACACCCTGAAAAATACGCTCTACTACCCTTAATAATCCAGGGAAAAATTATGGGAAAAAGAAGTGTGGGCAGAAGAACAACATCTTGGCTGAAAAACCTCAGAACATGGTTTGGTAAATCAACGGCACAACTATTCCGAGCTGCAATGGACAAAGTTATGATAGTCAATCTACTAGCCAACATATAGTCAACGATCGAGTCGGTCATGACACTTGAAGAAGAAGAAGAAGTAAATATTTTACAAAGCAAAATGTTTCTCGAAAAAGATGACCTTGAGGATGCTAGCGATAAAGAATTATTCTAATCATCAGTTTTGCAACAGCCTTCTTCACGGCAACGCCACTGGTCTTCACCAAGATTCAATTTTGAAGCTTTTGTAGAAGAACCTTTGATTTCAACTCACATTTTCTTCCTTGGTCTGTTCGTTCTCCGTCAGAAGAGGCTGGGTAGATTTGGAATTGGGCATGATGAAGGAAGTCTCCCAGCTGTCTGAATTCTCCGGAAGTAGCTTCTCCACAGAGGATGTAGATCCGACTGGGTTTGGAACTGTGGTGTGATTGGGGATGAGGTAATCAGAAGACTGTGGTATTATCTGCACGAACAAAATTGAACATAAACACATAGAAAAACATTTCAAGATACATAATTCGACTTGAAGCAAATAATATCACCTGTAAACAATTATCATCCGAATTCAAGGGTCTCATAACGGTGCTATCCCTCTCTGCAGAGGGGGGACGGTGAAAAACTGGTAGGGGCGCGTTCATAACATCCGGATCTTGTTCGCAATAGCCTAACCTCTCCAGGATGGTAGCAAAAGTAGGTCTTTGTTCGGGAGTTGGATGCCAACACTGCGTCATCAGTCCGTATATAGGTCCTGCAAAACAAATCAATTTACAGAAGATCTGTAACATAAAGGGTGACCCGAAAACTCACCTGGGCAGTTCGCAGGAGGATCCAATCTTCCACCACTGGTTACTAACTGCATCACCTCTCTGTTGGCACACCCAGTATACGGCATGTATCCCATTGACATGATCTCCCAGAGCAAAACGCCATAAGACCAAACGTCTGTTTTACTACTAAATATTCCGTCTAGGAAAGCTTCTGGAGGCATCCATTTGATTGGCAGCATTGCTTTGCCTCCTTTTCTATAATATTCGGACCTACAAGAAGATACCAAGTCATTATATCAACCTAGATCACATTGAGTTGAAGCGAAAGTTAGTTGAACAGTTTCATCTTCTAAGATAAATAAGAAAGAATTGCCCACCTGTATACATCTCTGGACATACCAAAATCTGCAATTTTGACCGTCCTACCAGGTCCTTTCGTTGTTAATAAACAATTTCTAGCTGCAATATCTCTATGAATAAATCTATTCTCCTCTAAATACCTGCATCCTTTGCAAACATCTATCGATATCAAAATCAAATCTTTCATTATCAAGGAACTACCTCTGTCCTGAAAGAGAATCATGTTGGGAATCAAGAAAATATGTTATCGATCTTTGCACTTACTGCCTTTGGTCTAGACTCTCTTAAGAAGTTCTTTAGATCTCCGCCAGCTAAGAGTTCAAGAACTATGAACCTTGGATGTTTGTCAAAACAGACACCGATGAAATGCACTATGTTAGCATGGTTGAATTTGGACATTATCAAAGCCTCCATGAGGAAGTCTATTTCAGCTTGAGCTGTAGACATTTCTGGCAAGGTTTTAACAGCTACTGGCATCTCAACAGTGTCGCAAGGTCTCTGTCTGTAGAAGCCTTGGTAAACTTCTCCGAAAGCACCCTGACCCAAAGCCCTTAGAAAGACATTGTTAATCAAAAATGGTTTCAAGGATCTGGTCTTAAACTTACTTGACTAGTCTCAGCTGAGCCCTGGGTATATCTTTGAGATCCTTGACTGTATACACGACACCACCAAACTCATAATTGGGATTATACTCAGTCATCATGCCATCTGAAGTCATCCTCAGTCTGTTGAGTTGCAAATCTGGTCCAGATAGTTTTTTTCTTCGCATTTTCGCAGATGCTCTGATCTGGTATCGGTTATCTGTGAGAAGAAGACGTAGTTAACGAATATTGCTAGAGTTTATGACGAAAACTTACACAACATGAAGCAGAAGATTGCGAGTATTATGGTGAGAACTATAACAATCATTATGAGGAAGATCACCAAACCTGCCTCGTATGTGGTTGCATCTGATAGCCCAGGTCCCTCTGCGAATGTAAAATTAGGTCGGTGTTATTATTTAGGTAAGTGAAAGTGCAATTTTCATTCTCCACCCAATTATTCACACAAGATCTTAGGACTACACAGAAGGCTAATATTGCAAAATATACACTGCGCAAAAAAATCAACGCACATTATGGAAATCTCAAATTTATTCTACAACTGAAGGTGTTCTCAATGATAATTATTTTTATCAGAATTATGCATGCATATGTTATCCACTTTCAACGTTTTTCTTCAATACAGATGTTTTCTCCCAGCAGGAATAAAAAAAGATGATATTATCAGATTTTGAATGTATTGGCTCCATTCTAAAATCAGTTGTTCTCGATCCATTCTAGTGATCAACAGTTTTTCTTTCGTTTGATTTTCTACACTCGATCGCTATGCAACGCGAAACACGCAATTTGACACAAGAGGAATGTGCCCAAGCGGTAGTTTTGCGAGAAGAAGGGTGGACATACACAAGAATTGCAGAAAGGTTTGGAGTTTCCCATACAAGTGTGTCCAGAATGTTGCAGCGATTCAGGGAGACAGGTATGAATGACCGAAGACCAGGACAGGGTAGACCACGGGTAACAACTGCCATTCAAGAACGTTACTTGAGAGTTTCTTCGTTGAGACAACGGTTTGCAACCGCTCGCCTCCTTCAAAATCAGCTTGAGCAAACTCATGAGGTGCAAATTAGCACTCAGACAATAAGAAATCGCCTCAGAGAATATGATTTAAGGCCTCGTGTCGCGGCAAGAGGCCCAGCTCTTACCCCAGCCCATCAAAGGGCGCGAGAGAGCATATCCATTAGGAAGAGGCCGATTGGGAAAGAGTTCTCTTCACAGATGAGTCTAGATTCTGCCTCTACCATTGTGATCGACGTTCCCTTGTATACAGACGTCCACGTGAAAGATATGCTCAGTGCAATTTCCTGAATCCTACTACTGGTTTCGGGGGAGGATCGATTATGGTATGGGGTGGAATATCTTTGACTGCTCGCACAGACCTAGTGGTCGTTGATAATGGAGCTATGAATGCTGATAAGTATATAAGGAACATTCTTGAAGAGCATGTATTGCCATTTGCCCCATACATTGGTGAAAATTTCATTTTTATGGACGATAATGCCAGATCCCATCGTGCGCGCATCGTTCAGGACTTCAGGACTCAGGAGTACCTTGAAGAGGTTGAAGTCTCTCGAATGGAATGGCCAGCAAGAATTCCAGATCTCCATCCGATTGAGCAGGTTTGGAACAACCTCAATAGAAGGCTGAGAAGTTCAGAAAACCATCCAGCTACTCTTAATGACTTAGGAATCCAACTCGGAGAAATCTGGGAAGGATTAGATCAGAACATTTTAAGATCACTCATTTTGAGTATGAACCGTCGTTGCCGAGCTGTAATTAACGCAAGGGGTGGAAATACCAAGTATCACTTATCAGCATTTCAGTATTTTGAAAATTGTTCATTTCTCTTCTTTCACACCAGATTCGGTGAAATCCTGAATTTTTCTTCCATTTAATGTGTCTTGTTTCGTTCAAAACCTTCCCGAGAGAACATAAAAAATAAGTTATAAAGTCAATGTAGAGTTAACTTTCATTAAAATTGAGATTTTCAGAATGTGCGTTAATTTTTTTGCGCAGTGTATTTCAGTTAGTGAACCTCACACTGTTAAATCCACTCTCCACATATCTCTCAAACTCATACACACCTCCATCCAAATAATTAACATCAAGGCCAGGTCTGAACTTACGAACGCAAATCTTGCCGTCAGAGTCCAGCTTCCAACCATCTGGGCATATGCAGGCAACCTGCGACCTTTTGACATCCAAGGCTACGCACCTGTAGTCGCAGCCACACCCAGAGATGGCACCAATGATCATGACATAACCTGGACCTGCGTTGTACCCAGAATGGGCATCGGAAAGGTGAGGCATTGACCTTGTCGGATCAAGGAACGAATATCCTCCCCCTCCATTAGTGGTATTACCCAGAGGGGCGTCACCACCAGCATAACCACCGCCACCTACAATAATATATGCCAACATTAGCGAGATGTTTTGGATGAAGTCGAAGAAGCTGACCTCCTCCATTGCGACAACCTCCACCGCCCCCACCAAAGCCTCCATCTCCTCGATGATCAGAAGAGTTGTAGCAGGCTTTTCCTCCCAATCCTCCCTCTAGAAGAGATTTACCCATGACTGGTATTTCCAATCCAAATTGACCTTGCCATCCTCCACCAGCTCCAGAAGACCTTATTAAAATTGAACAATTCAACGTAAATTACCTTCAGATAAAGAACTTATCCAAACTCACTCTTTGCCAAACATTCTTCCAGGCACAGGAGCCTTCGACATGTTGATGGCTTGTCCATGTTGGTTTCCAGTGTCGATAAATCTACCAAGACCTAATCCACCACCACCTGCTGCTATGGCTAGCGGCATGGCATGCTTGCTTCCATTTCGCTTTGGGAATGAGAATAAAATCAGCACTGATACACCCCCTGATGAAAAGACTTACCACAAATATATAAGTACCACCACCTCCTCCTCCGCCACTGTCATTAATTGTGATATTCAGGAATATTCTGATAGTTTCTGAGGTTCTCTTAGGTTGGTACTGATTGCCAGGCCAACAAGAGTTGTTATTGTGGTAATGCAACATCTGATGGAAAATAAGAAGATCATTAAAGAATCTATCGTGACTTGCCCCAACAGACCTTCTCACAAGCGTTGGTTCCTTCTTGTCCAACGAGGAAGATAAGTTCTTGTTTCCTCTTCAAGTGGACTACAGTTCGTACCATGGCCCCTCTTGAAGATCCTTGGGCGCTGCTACCTTTTCCGCCACTAGCGCCGAAGGCTAGGAGTCTGAAAGAGTCACATATTCGCAAATTTTTAATCAACTCTGGTTCACCATAGTGAACAAGGTCAAGAGGATGAACTTTTTTTTGCCACAATAAAATCTGTAATAATTGTCACTCACGTATAGTATCCATCGTGTGGCACAACCCATTTCTGCATTCCCATAACTGGAGATTCGTACATTACTGTGACCTTAACCTTCGTCTTGGTATAAGCCTTGGCGCAATCACCAGGGGTTGGACCAAACCTGCCTATGGCACCACATGTGTTGATTTCATAATCTGAAAACGAATAAAAATTAATCATATGAATTCACTTTTATTTCTAAATGAATCCTCACATGTTTTGTTGACGAAATGCTTGTGGGTCTCACGTCCTATCAAATGGTTGCCCATTGGATCATAATAGTTGTAGCCTTTCAATTCTTCAGCCGGTATGTTCAGCCCGAAACACTCTGGACTTAGGGAAACATCGTCTATTGCTATATCGCTGATGTATCGAAGGCCTCGTTTAGCTTGAAAGTTCAAGAAATACCTGAAAAAGGGCCAGTTATGAAATGCTCGGGGACTGAAACCGTTCCTTGAATAACTCCAATCTGTATAAAATCTTTGGTTCAACTTAAATTTTATAGTAAATGAGGTATAACAAGAGATACCTATGTGTGAGATTGGGTAGAATGAAGGACTGTCTGACCCATCTGTCGCCATAATCATTGTAACTCCAAGTGAGGTCTGTTGATGCGTTATAGTTTGGTCTAAGTTCTGTCACTTGCAGCAACATTCCACTTTTGTGTTTTCCTGTTTGGTGCAGGTAGAAACGAATCTGGAAATGCATATTGATGAGGATTAGGTATCCAAGATTTGTTTACGTTTTTATAAGGAAATTATTATTTGGTACTCAGTTTAATCAGTTTCTAGTTCTCACCGAGCATGAGTTGTAGTATTGGGAGGATATATTTCCATGTACTGATGGTGGGGGGTTGAATATGATGCTCTTCAATTTTGCCACGCTGGCAAACCCTATGTTGTCCTTCAACATGTTGACGAAGACATACTTTCCAGTACTGTTCATGAACGTGTGGTCGTTTGATGGTCCTGTTAGATTCGTGGGTGTAGGACCATTTTGCCTTTCCCATTCGAAGTTCTGGTTGTGATTGTGCCAACCACACATGTCGTCTTCGAAAGAACACCTTGCTCCGTATGGCATTTGATCTAGGAGAAAGTAATGTGAATGAAATACTTCTTTTTTGGTTCCATCATAAGTTTTAGCTGAAGGCTTATGTTTTGAGATCTTGAGTTCTTTTGTGTGACTGGAGTTTTTTGGGCAAATAATTGAGGAAAATTTAAAATGATTCTTAAGAGTTAGGTTGGTAATTACCACAGTTCTGCCTCTCGTCTTCGCCATCCTCGCAATCCTCAGTGATGTCGCATATCTTCGTGTTGTTGATGCAAGGAGGATATGACTTGCATCGGAACTGGTGGGGTGCCGAACAAATATCGTCGTTTTCAGGATAACAGTTGATCAGGGCCAGATTATCGAAGGCTAGAGTGGCGTTGCTGGTGTGGTTTTTGGCAGGAACTACTTCCAGAAGTATCCTGAATTTTTCCGACACTTTACCGATCGATTTCGTGTATTTTATCCATCTGGAAAATACGGTTTGCGTTGGTGGGACATTTCCAGAGTGTTGTGGTTGATCTTACCTTCTGTCATCGGTTCCATTTATAAGGCCAAGGACCCATTGGGTATGGTTATTGGGGGACGGTTTATCCAAGACTACCCTTATCCCCGAATTTTCCATATACTCTTGGTATATCCAGACTTGAAGTCTACAAGTTGTTTTTGTAGATTTGAATAGTGGACTCGTAAGGTGGTACTCTGATTCCGAATGGGGTGCTCGTAGAAGTAAGAAAGCTCCTGGAGAGTAGGTAAAAAAGCTATATAAATTTTATCATTGTACCTATTAGTGAGAAATTCTAAACAGCTAACTTTATTTCAGACGGAAATTTCCGAATTTTCCTCAATTTATTAATATATTGTTTGATTTCATTGAAGAGTCTTCAATGCTTGTTACATTGTAGTCCTCTCGAATGTATTAGGTACTCCTAGAGAACAATGTACTATAATCTGACCACTTAATAGATAATATCTATTATTAAAAAAATATTCTACTTCAATCGATTATTTTTATCGGATCTCATCTCGGGTTGAATACATAAACATTGTTGCATTTAAATATTGCTTTGTAGCACCTATAAAGATCTGCCCAGATGGGACAGTTTTTAAGGGAAAGTTCTATTCATTATGAGCTAGAGGTCTGCCCAGGCTTAACATTCTTGTTTATGGACCCCTTTTTGATTTTTTTGCGTTCTGTTCATGAACCTATTCTGATGATTTCTTCTGCTTTGGTTTCAGAATAGCTACACGGTAGTCTCGTTTCAAAATTAAATATACAGGTTGTTCTGAAGAATAGATATAATAGCATGTTCTATAACTAGCAAACACCATTTTTCTGTGACAAAATTGAAAAGGTATCTCTAAATAGTTACTCGCATAATACTCTTGTTTTTGCAGCGAGAACATCCTCAGATGGGTACCTAAATCACTGAAAATGGTAAATGAAATAAAAAGAATTGACGTTGACGAAGATTCAACTGGAGTGAGAAATCAATTAATTATGCAATTTTGAAGTAGGTTCTTTTTTATACATTTTATACATGAAGTGCTGTGTTTTTTTCCTGTCAAAAATTCTTCGTTTCTGTGAAAACTTTTTCACGTAGAATCCTTTTGTATCGATAGTTCTCCCTGAAACCGTATTGATATTCATCGATAGAAAACACCTTTTTTCCCTAAATATTTTAATGTTTTTCGGTAGAGCTTGAAATTGTCATTACAGAGATGGGCCATCTTCAATATTTTATTGGAGTCATATTTTTATAGAGAATTCAATAATATCGAACTCATCGTTGGATTTCAGCTCTCTTGAGTCTTTCTCTTGGACTCGTTTTTGAGTTAAAAAATAAAAACTGTTCTAGAGCCCGTCAAAATGTTAATATGATTATTCAATTCGAAATATGTAAGTCGATATTTTCTAAAGAGATCCAGATGTCTCGTAAAAGTGCATATTTTCCAACGTGAATGAAGTTTTCAATGACAGTGGCGATTATAGAATAAAAGCTCATTTTAACGCACTCGAAATCATCCATTAATGACCCCTATTAATGCATGATTTCTTGTATTAATGCATGATTATCATGGCAACCGAACATAACATATTCAGTCGGAGCATAGATGCATCTATGTCGGAGCACTATCGAGTTGTCAAATTTAATTATTCGCTTTCGATCAGAATCTGATTTTAGCAGTTACGCTATTTTACATAATGAATATCGAAAAAAATATCCCTTCGACACCGCTAGATTTGGGAAAAACTGCTGAAGCAGCAACTTTGAGTATTCTACCTGGAAAGAGCTGACATTTATGAGAAAACCTAAGAAGAATTTCGATCTTGGTGCAAGGAGAAGAACGTTCTGAAATTTTCGGTAACGGTTTTGTTAGCATGCTTTACGTGTATTGCAGAACAGGGGTATTAAGCAAATTTATGGTCAAAGTATTCGATGATGAAGACAACATTGATATGAGCAGATAAAACAAACTGTTGATCGAGAAAGAACATGTGAAAGAGTTCATAGCGAATGCTCCTAATAGTATTTTGTTGATGTCTAAGGTAAAAATAAAACTCAATTGAATCGTTAATCCAACTTATTCTCATGAAAAAAATGTGAAATTTTCAGAATTTCACAACATGTCCTGTATTCCATCCATGAATTTTTCGAAAACTTCTATAGGGAGCATAAATATTAATATATCTATAGAAATGAACACAGAATTTACATTATGTCAAATTTGTCTGTTACGCAAAATAAAAATATTTTTGAATGCAGAGTTTATTTTCAATTCATGATGTGGTCGACGGAAAAATCTTGTAATCAACTCGTTTATTAATCTAGCGATTAATGGTCTCAAACATTAACGCGCTCGCTCCGCTCACGCGTTAAAATATTTCGACCATTAATCGCTGTCATTAATAAACTAGTTGATTAAATAACTATTAACTTCGACACTATGTTTTTCTTCAAGATAAATTTCGGACCATCGTCAAACAAAGTATCAAGTAGGACCTATACACTCCATTCACTTCTATAATGTATCCCGATTTGAAAATCTTTGGTCATTTTCTTGTCAGATAGCATTGTCCTTTATACATAGAGGTGATGGTAATTACGTATTGATCAAAATGTTTATTTACCTACTTTGGGAAAATAATGAATGTGAGAAAATATTATGTGAATTCAATCATTACAAAAGACTGGCGAATGTTGAAGTAACTTTTCTCTCTGTTAATACTGGAAATACTTCACGCATAGAAACATGGTTGGAAGATTCAGTTATGTTATGTATTTTCTTGTAAGGAAATCGAGTGTTGAACTTTCACTGAAAAACAATAGTCATAATAGTCCGTTAATTTTTGTGATAGTTCATTCGAAAAAAGAATAAAAGTACTCGAATTACCCGACAGAAAAAATTCTAAACGAACAGACAGACCTATGGAATTACCCACTTTTCAAAATTCTCAAGAAATAAGCCTACAGAAGACATTTAAATACTTTTTTGCACATCTTGAAATACATCAGTATGAAAATATAGTGGTACTACGAAACCTGTGTCACAGTTAAACCTGAAGAGAATTAAGTCCATTCACAAAGTGAGAAAAAAGTAAATAGAAATTAGCATTGGCAATGTCTCTGAGAATTATTTGATATTTCACGAGTAACAACTTGCGTCAGTTTCAAGTAAAAAAACTTGATAAACATAAATCTTGGCCAACCGGAATACATTATGAAAGTGAATGGAGTATATGGCATATTTGGAATGATAATTTCAAAAAACTCTACTGAAACATACAAGAATTTATAGAGGGTGCAACAATGTAATCTACTAATACGTGAAGGTTTAAGAGAAACTAATAACACCGTTGAATAACACGTAAAAGAGGGCTACAGAAATGTTCTCAGATAAATAAAAATTAAAAGAGAAAAAAGTTACACCAACTTTCAGAAATTGCACATTTGCGCAAAAAACTATAACTCTGAAAATTCAAAGGTGACAAATTTGGCCCACTACTTAACAACGCAAATATAAAAAAACAATCAATATTACTCTGAGAGCAATAATCATGGAAAATAGTTGTTAAAGCACCGAACAAACGACCAAATTAAGAATACTCACCTCCATCCCTCCCACTAGCGTCGCTCTTGGGCCCGCTGCTACCTGGCCCGTATGCCCTAGCACTCGCAATAAAGAACCCAGTGGCAATATCCTTCCTCCAGGTCCACGAGCAATCCTCCTCGAAGTTACAATCCGAACCGGTATCCCTAAAAGAGTCCAACCTTCCGTATTTTCTCACCGCGCTCAATTTATCAGCCCCAAGCCTCCTCCTACCGTCCCCGCTGGTGGAAAGGTCACCGTACAAAGGCCCCTTCTTGAAATTCGGGGCCGAAGAAGCGTTGTAGCTCAACCTGGGCGTAGAATTACCAGGCAGAGGCTCCTCTTTGATCATCTCCGCGTTCAGCCTCCGCTTCAAGTCCGATATGCTGCGATCCGAGGCTCTCTTGAACCTCACGTGATCTTCGTCTTCGCCAGGTGCATCCTGGGTCCTTTTGAAGGTACCAAGGATGCAGGAGAACTTGGAGGTATCGTCCGAGTAGTCGCATTCGCAATGCACGTTCCTGAGCGACACCAGGTGCAGCAGGATGAGGATAAACGACGTCCTGGACATTTTAAAACCTAGATTCTCATTTCTGCCTTTCACTGGGTGTACAACAAACGTATGTTCGATATCATTTTGATCAGGATGAAGATGGCAGGGTCTTTAATCTCCTTCAGGTGGTTGTGGTGTTGTCTCGCACGAAATCCCGTACATTTTCACTGCAAATATCGATTGCTTGGATGTTCCCAAAAAAATCGTACTCGCAAAGTTGTTACATCCTTCTCCCCTCTCAATTTAAATCTAATAAATTTAAAAAATCGAGGATCCACTCACTAAACTCACATATCCCACCGCATATGTTATATTCCCTCGTATAACACTAGAATTCACACAAAACAAGATCGCACCTGAATGGAAATACCACTACAAACTCAAACCACGGTCCTGAACACTCCACAACGGACGAATAGGACTATTCTCCGAGCCCGCAACATTTATTTCTATAATTTTAAAATTGCTGTCATTACACTACTTTCGGATTAAAAATACTCTGGAACAGCCCAACTAGAGATGCTGTGCTTTGGCCAGATTTCAGTGAGACGGGCTTATGGGATAGGTAGGCGAGGGAGAAGGATGAACTATATTGATTTTATCCCAGTTGTTTTCCATCTTGTACGTCGAGATGACTCCCTAAGGCGACATCTTGCGGGATGTCGCGAAATTTTGATGCACTTGGAGGAGTTCCAGGACTATTCGTTTTTTCATCCGATTTGCGTTGGTTTGCGAGGGGGCAATGTTCTGGGATGTATGCGTCTAATTTTATGAGGGATGGTTTTTTTGGTCTATTTTGCGGTGTTTTGTCCTTTTGACCTCTTCTGGGGGGCAGAGGAAAATCAGAATTCGTCTCAATTATCGCACCAACTAAAAATATATAAATCCTGTAGATCTTCAATGCCTCTGTTGCTTTGGGATGCATTGGATTGTCTTGATTCTAGCGGATGTAGGCAATTGCTCCTCTATTTATCTATGAAGAGATTCTTCGATTCATGACCAATTGAATAAGTAAAACAAACCACTTCAACGAAAATGAAAATAAATCTAAGAAAATGTCATTAAAAGCAATGACGTAAAGTAAGAAGCTTTTGAGCACTCCTACATCAGAAATCAATTGAAAAAAATGTAATGTCGTATAGTTTTGAAATTATCAGCACAACTAAATTCCGAACGGTCATATTTTTAGCTGAAGTTTGCTAATAAACAAACTAAACCTAGTTCCGAACCTACCCTGAAAACTTCAAGATGAATTTTACACTTTTTTTCGACGTCCTGGCAAGCGCGGATCCAGGGGGGGTCATGACCCCCATGACCCCCCCTGGACTGGACGAACCCTCAAATCTTGTGTTTGATAAAAAATGTTTCGATTGAAAAAATAGAATTGAATCATATTTAAGTGAATATTAGAGGGTAATAGTTCCAATAATGAAAAATTGAAAAAAATCTGAATTTCGGGAGAATAATTGCCCTAGAATAGTCAAAATACAAATACACAGAGCCAATAATCAGCCTACCCAGTCTGCAGAAGAGTATTTCCGCAGGTCTGTGTACATTCCTCTTCTTGATTCAATAATAAACGACCTAGAGGATCGACTGTCATCTGAAGTAATGAATTTATTCAAATAAGGAGTTTTTATACCTAAAGTCGTTTATTCAAAATATGAAAATGAAGATATTGAAATAGTTAATGGGTTGGTAAATCAGTACAAACTTCTATTAGACAATCCTCCTGTTTCAATCGTTACGAATGAATATCGCTTATGGAAGATGAAATGGCAACGAGAGAAGAAGATTCCTCAGACGATATATAATCTCCTAGAAAACTTCGATTCTGACATGTATCCAAATGTGAGAAAATTTCTCAGTATACTCGCAACACTACCAGTTAGTGTGGCAACGGCAGAGAGATCATTTTCCACTATTCCACTCTGAGAAGGCGAAAATAATGGTTAAGAGCTTCGATGGCAGAAGAACGACTTATTGGACTATCACTTCTTTATATCCATAATGACATATGTGTTGATGTAGAGGAAGTCATCACTCGTTTCGCAAGAAGGAGAAATAGAAAAATTCCCTTTGCTATTTAGTTATACCTTTGTTATTATTCTCATTAATTTTTTTGTAATAAATCAAATAAACTTCTTGTTTGTGTTAGACCTCATCATAATTTTATTTTGGGGATGCTGATGCTTTGTCTCCAAAAAATCAATTGGCGGGTATGTAATCCACCTGACCGTGAGTCCCCCCCCCTTTCTCGAGAGCTGGATCCGCCACTGCGTCCTGGGCGAAATTGTAATTTTTAAGAATACCAGAAAAATTTCTCAGTTTTCTTCTAAAATGTGGACGCAGTTTCTGAAAACCGCTATGCGTTTTCAATCAGCCATCATGTATAATGGTTATCATTTGAGAGAATTCAATTTCGTCATGTTGATTATCATTCATCTATTGTTATCTTCAATAATTCCTTATTTATTCTCATTCACTCTAATCTAGTCAAAATACAAAGTAATTATCCGAACTTTTCTACTTCAAATATCCCAAGAGCATAATCTTCATTTGAATTAATCAAAATCCCGATTTGATAATAATTGACAATAGCGCAACAAATATGGGTATTCCCCATAATAATTGAACATCTCGAATTCCCGTTATTCAAATATGGTTATCAGAATTCAGTGAATCAGAGTCTAGGAAATAAAAAAACTATTTTCATCACTGACCAATATATTCATTTATATTCACAGTCAGAAAATATCAATTCTTTCACAATGACTTAATTTCAAAACTTTTCGATATACATATGGAACGAATATCTCCAGCTATCGATATAAATATTTCTAATCTAACAACAATAAAATATCAAATATTCAACAGAAAATCTATAACACTAATTAAAATAAAGATCTTAAAACTATCTTAGAAAAAAATAGAATACTATCAACAATTCTCCCACCACATTTATTGCACATTGGCACATTGAAAAATATATATTCGTGATGAATAGATGCGATGGTAATATAATATACGAGTTAGAAATGGAAAAATTCAAACTCTTCTGTTTTCACCAAAAACAAAAGTCACACTAAGAAACCCTTCCGCTCTAGACTAGTAAATGTATTGAAACTATTGTCCTGATAAAATGAATCCTAAAGAAAAATGCGTTCTTCATTTTAATAATAGAGGAAATCATCTTAACCAGGATATATTGTAGATAAGTGACAAACATCACATGATTTCTGAATATATAAATATTCAGGATTAATTATTATCTCTTTGTATATGTACTTCTTTAAACAATGTAAAATGGTATTAAAAAAAGTTCGAAACAAAAACATGTAAATTTGAATAGTTGTCAGAAGATACAATCTCAAATAGTAAAAATATGAGGAATTTACTGAGGAAATGCTGGAAATAATTATTTTATTTCTGGAAATCAATAACATTATTCGAAAATAATATTAACCCGTTTTTCACCACTGCTAACCTCTAAATTAGCAAAATGCTATTTCATTAGTCACGATATAACCTCGAAATCATTCAGCTTTCATTCAATCTTGAACCACACTTGAAAAATTAATTCAATTCACGGAAGCTTACTATTTCTTGAAAATACTGGAATGACATAACAACCATCAAATCACTTAGAGCCTCAAAATTTGTTCTTCGAAATCTCTTGATAATACCCAGACAAGATCTCCCAGGCCTTGGGAGCCATAAACCCATCTGGAGGCGGAGTCCCTTGCCTGGCCAAAGTTCTCATTTTGGTGCCTGAGATAAACTCAAACTCCTCCTTCCTGGTGGGGTCGAAGAAAGCCATCTTCCTATTGGCAGTATCATAGGCAGCAACTCTGAAAGGAATGATCTCGAGGTCGTTAAGACCCGGCGCCATTTTAAGCACTCTTCCACCATGAGTAGCATCATAAAGATTGCCATCACTGGTCGCTTCTTTCCCAGCTGGATGTGGCACTCCAGCAGGGTCCCTACCAACTATATAGAAATTGGCACCAGCGTTCATTCTAGCCTTAGCATGCCACTGGACTTCTGTAGGTCCAGCATACATCATAGGGCTCGGGAATATGGCCAAAACGGTAGAAGATTTGTTCAGAATGCCGGCATCCAAAACTGCCTGGTGCTGTTGGATTCGGACAGATAGTGGAACGTCGTCATCTTTGGTCCAACCACCTAGAGGGTGTAGCAATAGCACAGGTCGTCTAAACCCTTTCTCCTCCAGCTGTTTTTGAGTATCAGTCATCAATAGAGCGTGCCCGTTGTGGATGGGATTCCTCAGCTGGAAAGCGAATACAGCATCCGCTCCCATATATTTAAACTTCTTCCTCAACTCATTTGGTGTCAACCTGTACTTGTCCAAGCCGTCCCCCCACTGTATTCTCTGCAATACCTCCAGATCTCCGCCCACCAACCAATCGCCAGCCTCGTATATCAGTTTGACGTGCGGGTGGTCTTTGTTGGTAGTTCCGAACTGCCTGGCCACCCTCTCCTCTTTTCTGTGAGGGAAGAATTCAGGTTTGCGCAAGATGGCGTAGCAGACGTTGTTGTAGAAGAGGCTGATGGCGGAGCAGCCTTCTAAACGATCTTTATCGAAGGTTGTCACTGGGAGGACTATGGGAACGCTTTGGTTCACGGACCGTCCGTCGTTGAGGAGGCAATTGAAATGGAGAGTTTGGAGGTATTGGTCTTCTCTCATGAAGCCTCTAAGAGGAGCCGCCCAGCCTTCGCACAAGACCTGGAAAAAAGAAGATGAAATTAAGGCCAAATATCTTAGCAGTCACTAACTGAAATTGACGACTCAAGAACCTAACTTGCCTAAGGTGACAATAATACAGTGTGACAAGAAAAACCCCGGACAAACTCTTTTTCATTTAACTTTATTAAACAGAAGAATTGAACAAAACAACAACAAATAGTAATAGCTTGAACATTTGTTAATAATATATTCAAGCCGTTTCGAAGTGGCTTCCTTTGGCGGCGATACACAGCTTCAGACGCTTCTTGACATTTTCGGCAATGGGCCGCAGTTCCTCGGGCGTTAATCGGTTCCATTCCCGGCGCAGATATTGGTTCAGCGACTCCAAATTGTGTTTTTTATCACAAGCCCTGTGCTCCAAAATCGACCACACGCTGTAGAGTTCATTGGGAGGGAATTCGCTCCCATTGCTAACCGGCGAAGAGACGAAGGAGTTGGCGGCACCTTTGGAGTCGTACGCGCTTGTTTTCCTCCGTGAGGAGTTGAACTTTTTGGAGCTTGTATGGCTTGAGGTCGAGCTCCTTTTTGGCAATTTAACGGACTGATTCGCGGTTGATACCGGTCTCACAGGCTATTTTCCTCATGGAAACCCTCGGATTTCGATTGACTCGCTTCTTGACGATGTTGCGATTGCTAGGTGTATTGACATTGCGTTTTCTACCACTTCCTGGACGACGACCATCATGGACGAGCTCCTTGAAACGACGAATTGCATCGGACACGGTTTGTCGAGGCACATTGAGCAAACGAACAATTTCGCATTGACGCCTACCTTGACGAAACAGCTTCAAACTCGCACTACGTTTGTTTGACATTCTAAAACTCTGTGAAATGAAATTATATCAAACTGAAAATTCACATATTAGTACAGGAAAGTGTAGAGAAACCAAGAGATTAAAAATTATTTGGCTGCGCTGAAATACTTTTGTTCCAGACCACAGCAAAATTTGTCCGAAGTTTTTCTTGTCACCCTGTATGTCTGGAATCCACTATTCAGTCAAGGCGATATTCCCGGTGATATTATATCCTAATTAAAGAATTTTATCGCAACTGAACCATTCAGAATGTGTCAAAACTACGTTTTGAACTTTTCATGGAAATCAACTAGTGCTATTCTCATGAACATAAAAAACTGGAGTGATATGGAAATAGTTATCATTCGTAAAAATTGTTTGAAGCCGATATGTGCTATCGATATACTATGACTTGACTGGTCTTTGGATGTATAGAAATACTAACAGATGTCTTATTTAGTAATAAGAATGGAAGGCTTGAAATAGAATCATCAAGAGACTTCATTGGTAATAATCCTAGATCATTTTGTCCTCAAAATTCTGAAATAACATGTCTAGGAACAAAAGCGCGAAAAAATTAACATCATTACTTGCAAAATATCTTATCTTAATTCCACATAGACATTCAGCTTCTTATTTTGAGCCTTGTAAATAACAATATAAGGTTTAATTCCTTTCTTTATTCTACATCAACATGCGCTCTGAAAATACACGATTATTTTCACTTCCTACATTTTATTTACACTAATAGTAGTATATTTCCTCCTTGGCTTTTTTGTTTCTTAATCTTGATGAGAAAACATTTTCCCCTTTGAAACTACACACATATAGTAGATGTTAGCTAAGGAAAGATATTTATTAATTTTCCCCTATGTGGTTTGAGAAATCATTTTAATACAATCAACAATAAACTACTCTATCATCCTATTCAAGATTTTTCCTGGCGATACTAGGAAGAAGCGATGAAAAAGGAAATTAAATATGTAGGTGAAAATTAAATTGACGAAAATGAGGACTGAACGAGAATAAATTCGCTATTACGAAAACGCCTATATCTCTTGAACCAACTGAGAAAAAATCAAAATTTGATCATAGTTAGCTTTGTTATGAACGTCAGAAACATGTGGAACATTTACTTCATAGATAGATGCATAGATATTCCAATTCCCTGTCGCAAAAACTTTTTCAAATAATTAAAAATGGAGCTTCAAAAGAATCGCAAAAGAGGCTCGCGTTCGTCCGGAAACGGTATCAAGAGTTGCTAAGCGCTTCAACGAAGATCTTACAATTAACCGCACGGAAGGAACCGGGGGGAAAAAGGGGTTTCATAGCCCAAAAAAGTGAAGAAAGCCATCAGCCTTTTTAAAAAGAATCCTAACCTTTCAGGACGGAAAGTGGCCCAAATAGTGGGTTGTTCGCAGTCAACCGTTCAGAAAATCAAGTCGAGTTGTGGGCTTAGAACATACAAAGTGCAGAAAGTGCAAAGAAATTAAAAAAAGATTTCTTGAAAAATTTTTCCTGTTGCGTGATGGACGACGAAACCTATGTCTTGGCTGATTTCTCGCAACTTCCTGGACAGGAATTTCATACTGCAGATTCTCGTGGAAATGTTGACGAACCATTTCGCGTGAAGAAACAAGCAAAGTTTCCTAAAAAATTCCTGGTTTGGCAAGCCATTCGCACTTGTGGGAAAAGGAGCAAATTTTTCGTTGGCCAAGGCTCTGTTGACTCGAAGATATACATCGAGGAATGCTTGAAGAAGCGACTTTTACCATTTTTACGTGAGCACGATGTGTCAACAATCTTTTGGCCAGATTAAGCTTCATGCCACTACAGCAAGGCCACCAAGGAATGGTACGAAGCTAATGAGGTGGTTTTTGTCCCCAAAGAGGCCAATCTACCAAATTTCCCAGAACTCAGGCCAATCGAAAGATATTGGGCCCTGGTAAAAAGAGAATTGAAGAAGACTATAAGAATCAACGAAAACATTAGCGGAATTCGAGCAAAAGTGGAAGACAGCATCCCAGAAAGTGACTGAGAACACTATAAGAAGCATGATGGGAAGAATTCCAGAAAAAAACCATGAATTTTGTAAAAAATAGTTTTGGTTTTTTTATTGTAAAAACAGTTTTCATTAGAATTAGAAGATGATTCAAAATGAGTTTGATTTTCAAAATCGGTCCAGTGGTTCGAAAGATATAAGCGTTTTTGTGAAAGCGTATTTATTCTCGTTCACTCCTTAGCAAAGCATGGTAAGCCTGGAAATCTTTTGCTTTAAATTTATTTTCTGTACGAAGAAAATAGGATTTTGGTAACTTTTCGGGGTTATAGACTTGTATATTGATATCTTAGACTTTACATATTTAGTTTAATCTGAGTGCAGTTGACTTCCAAAGCTGAAATTTGGATACATCGAATGAGTATTATCCAAATCGCCCTATGTATATTTCCGATTTTCAGTAGTTTATGAGATATACCTACTCGTCATTTCCATGTTTATGTTTTAGTAATGTTCATCCGACATTAATTTTCATTTTTCCTGATGATCCAGTTGTTTGTGGTGATTTTTGTTTTGATTTTTTTTAATATGTAATTTCTGATGTAATGAAATTGCATGAAAAAAATTGGAAAAATAAAACTGTAGGATCAAAAGCTCCTGATGTATTTTATATACCTCTATCTCCTTTCTTGGGAAAGAGGTGTTGAAGTTTACAAGGAAAAAACTTTTTCTGCAATAACATCCTTGCTTGGATTCAAACTAAAACAGGACGATTCCTGCCTAAGGACGAAAAATTCAACCTCCTTACCCTCGTCAAAAAATCAATACCGTTTTTGTTAATAAATATGGTATCGCAGAGTCCTCTAAATACAGGATGAAGTTCTCAAAAGTTTCCATTTGGAGATGAAGAAAAAATGATGAAGCTTGAAATTATACCCTTCCTCTCAATTCAAAATGGTAGTTCTCCATAAAGATCCCTCTCAAATACTTTGGCGTCGAAATGCAAACAAAATCAATCATGAAATGAAATCAATTTTTTTTTTCAAGTGCTACGCGATAGGAAATATGAAAATTTTCGGGAATCTCTTTCCGCAATCTGCGAGACTTTCAATCAGGTAAAGATATCTAGAAAACCATTCGACCTTTAATTTAATTTTGAAGGACAACCTACTTTCAGTCTAAGACTAATAAAACACATTGGGTTATCTGTGTGAGTACAGAAAACTTGAAGACATTTTTTGTTGGGATTTATTTTCTCCAATCGCGAAAGGTGACCACGCAAAAGACTCACCTGCACCCACTGCAAATCAACTTGACTCAAAGCCAAACTAGGCAAACTCCTGATCTCTTTCGCAGCATCACCAACGCTAGAACTATCCACGAACAACTCGTGAACCAAATTCACATCTTCTTCCTCTTCGTTCAAAATACCATTGTTACGTAAAAGCTCCAACACCTTCCCAACACAATCCTCCACCGTATTATCCACAGTCTCCACCACCAAATCAGGTCTGTCAGGATCTTCGTAAGCCTGGTCGATACCCGTGAAACCCTTGATGATACCTTGCCGCGCCTTCTTGTAGAGACCCTTCACGTCTCTGGACTCGCAAACATTCAAGGGAGTGTCGATGAAGACTTCGAAGAAGGGAAGATCGGAATCTTCGTGGATCTTCCTGGCCATCTCCCTGTCCAGTCTGAAAGGAGACACGAAGCTGCACAGGCAGATCTGACCTCCGTCCGCGAACAGTTTGGCCACTTCAGCCACCCTCCTGATGTTCTCTTCCCTCTCTCGTTCTGAGAAACCGAGGTCTTTGTTGAGGCCGGTCCGGACGTTGTCGCCGTCCAAGGAATACGCAGGTATCCCGTGGTTGACCAGGTAGGCCTCCAATTCGAAAGCCACGGTGGTTTTTCCGGCTCCGGACAACCCGGTGAACCAAACGGTGCATCCCTTGAACTTCCCTCCCATAACTTGTGCCCTGGACCGACGAGTCACATGGTTTTTTTGTTCCGTTACGTTGGTGGCGTTGCGGACGCAACCGTTGGTCCTTTCGGCGCTCATTGTTCGACGGCTTACCGATGTTTCGAAACGGCAACTGAAAATTTCCGCGGTATAGCCCCGTTTTCATTGTTTTCCCCCCGCCCGCGCCGGTAGGAACTTAAATATTGGAACAAATACGAAGAGACAATTCCTGATAAGCAGATAATAGAAATTAAATACGCACGCGGTATCGAGTGGCTTATTTGATTTGGACAAGGACGAAATGTGGGTTTTGTGGGAAGTGGAATTTTCAGAAGTTGAAGCTTTCAGATTGGTCGTCGTCTATTGTGGACGAAGGACCGTAAAAAAGAAAAATCGAAGTACATATTGGCATCATCAATATTATATGTTTAATTCATAATCATATCTCTCATAACATCAATATGGCCTTTAGGTACTCCTGCTATTCACAGTCACAAAGCTAAGCCAAATCTTTGGTAAGGATTGAGTTGTACGCTTGCGTCAACTGCAAATTCAAAAATTGCGAGATGTGGAGGTTATGTATATTCCGAAAGACAACAAGAAAATAGATATAGAGGATGAAAAAATGTTACCTAATTAAATATTTTCCAGTTCAATTATAAAATATAAATAGCAGTTAAAAATTATATTCAGGAAAACGAAATAAAGCGATTGAAACAGTTCACATGAAGGTTATGATCGAAAGTATTCACTGTCCATTCACTTTTACATTGTATCCCAGTTGACCAAAATTTAGGTTTATCAAGTTGTTTTACTTAAAACTGACGCAGGTTGGTAATCGTTAAATGTCAATGATTCTCAGAGCTATTGCCAATGCTAAGTTCTATTTACTCTTTTTTAACTTTGTAAATGGAGTTAGTTCTTTTAACGTTTAACTGTGACACATGTTTCGTAGTACTACTGGAGTATCTCAAGTTGTGCGAAAAGGTATTTTAATGTCTTCTGTGGGCTTATTCCTTGAGAAATTCGAAAAGTGGGGAATTCCATAGGTCCGTCTGTTCGTTTAGAAGTTTTTCTGTCGGGTTATTCGGGTAATTTTATTCTTACTTCGAATAAACTATCACAAAGTAACGGACTATTCTGTCCATTATTCTTCAGTGAAATTTCAACACTCGATTCTTGATTTCCATACAAGAAAATAGTATAACTGAATCTTCCAACCATGTTTATATACGTGAAATACACTGCGCAAAAAAATTAACGCACCTCCTGAAAATCTCAATATTAATGAAAGTTAACTCTACATTGACTTCATAACTTATTTTTTATGTTCTCTCGGGAAGGTTTTGAACGAAACAAGACACATTAAATGGAAGAAAAATTCAGGATTTCACCGAATCTTATGTGAAAGAAGAGAAATGAACAATTTTCAAAATACTGAAATGGTGATAAGTTATTTAATACTTGGTATTTCCACCCCATGCGTTAATTACAGCTCGGCAACGACGGTTCATACTCAAAATGAGTGACCTTAAAATGTTCTGATCTAATCCTTCCCAGATTTCTCCGAGTTGGATTCCTAAGTCATTAAGAGTAGCTGGATGATTTTCTGAACTTCTCAGCCTTACATTGAGGTTGTCCCAAACCTGCTCAATCGGATTGAGATCTGCACTTCTTGCTGGCCATTCCATTCGAGAGACTTCAACCTCTTCAAGGTACTCCTGAACGATGCGCGCGCGACGGGGTCTGGCATTATCGTCCATAAAGATGAAATTTTCACCAATGTATGGGACGAATGGCACTACATGCTCTTCAAGAATGTTCCTTATATACTTATCAGCATTCATAGCTCCATTATCAACGACCACTAGGCCTGTGCGAGCAGTCAAAGATATTCCACCCCATACCATAATCGATCCTCCCCCGAAACCAGTAGTATTCAGGAAATTGAACTGAGCATATCTTTCATGTGGACGTCTGTATACAAGGGAACGTCGATCACAATGGTAGAGGCAGAATCTAGACTCATCTGTGAAGAGAACTCTTACCCAATCGGCCTCTTCCCAATGGATATGCTCTCTCGCAAAATCCAAACGCGCCCTTCGATGGGCTGGGGTAAGAGCTGGGCCTCTTGCCGCGACACGAGGCCTTAAATCATATTCTCTGAGGCGATTTCTTATTGTCTGAGTGCTAGTTTGCACCTCATGAGTTTGCTCAAGCTGATTTTGAAGGAGGCGAGCGGTTGCAAACCGTTGTCTCAACGAAGAAACTCTCAAGTAACGTTCTTGAATGGCAGTTGTTACCCGTGGTCTACCCTGTCCTGGTCTTCGGACATTCATACCTGTCTCCCTGAATCGCTGCAACAATCTGGACACACTTGTATGGGAAACTCCAAACCTTTCTGCAATTCTTGTGTATATCCACCCCTCTTCTCGCAAAACTACCGCTTGGGCACATTCCTATTGGGTCAAATTGCGTGTTTCGCGTTGCATAGCGATCGAGTGTAGAAAATCAAACGAAAGAAAAACTATTGATCACTAGAATTGATCGAGAACAACTGATTTTAGAATGAAGCCAATACATTCAAAATCTGATAATATCATCTTTTTTTATTCCTGCTGGGAGAAAACATCTGTATTGAAGAAAAACGTTGAAAGTGGATAACATATGCATGCATAATTCTAATAAAAATAATTATCATTGAGAACACCTAATTGTAGAATAAATTTGAGTTTTCCATAATGTGCGTTAATTTTTTTGCGCAGTGTATTTTGTCAAATTCATTATTTCCCCAGTGTAAATAAACATTTTGATAAATTCGTAATTACTACGACCTCTATGTAAAAAGGACAACGTGGCTCATTCATCTGACAGGAGAATGGCTATAACCTAACATTTTCAAAATATACACGGTGAAATGTGTGAGAATGTCATGGCCAACCGAGATACTTTATAAAAGTGAATGGTGTATAGAGTGCCGTTTTGATCTACAATTTTTGTTCACAATTTTTAATTAGGAGTCGATACACCATGGTTTCTTTGCATCCTTGACTGGTAGAAAGCTCATCAATTGCGTTATGTACCATCCGTAAAATTTAGAACAAAGAGCAATTCTAGTAGGTACATTTATTGACACCCATTTAATTTTTTCGTTAAGATGCTAACAGCAATGTCTTCAGTTACGTCTGTGAAATTAGCGAAAATAATGAATTGGCTTTCCTAGAATATTCCAATTTAAATTCAATTCACGAATATAAGTCAAAATATGGACGAATATTCTTTGATTTAAACACCTGAACAAAATTATCGGACCACTTGAAATTTCATCCAATTTTGGCAATCAATATTTTCTAAACCACTTATCCTATTCAAATGATTTTGGTGCACTTGTCCCTATAGACAAGGACGTTATCATATTGCTCAAATGCCTGCAATTAAATTGCGATAATTTGAGGCGAAATCTCCGAAACTAAGCGCTCAATTCGTCTGAAACTTCCCATATGAATCAATGAATGAGATAAAATGAGTTACCTAACAAATCGTTATCATCTTGCCACCAGAAGATCGGATCTATAGGTTTTGAAATATTGGAAAGATAAAATTTCAAAAATTAATATGTAACTCTGAAACCATTTGATCGATTTTGAATATCTCGCAATATCGTGCGAGAAATTTGCATTTAGCGCACTTGTTAAGAAAATATTTATGTTGGACACTTGAACTCTGTCACAGTCAATTTTATCCTAATCTCCTTGACAGAAATTGAAATTTGTCTAAGGAGATTGGTGATGAAGACGTATTTCAAATTTTGAGGAGAAAACTGAGAAAGTTGACAATTAATTTTCTAGGTGAAAATGAAATTTCCAATTAGGTATATCATGTTGCACATCGAATGAAGGTACTCATCGAGAGGGTAACAGTAGTTTGATATGCATTCTTAAGAAGATTTTCAAGAAAATATGCGAAAATTGGGCCTTTCCTCTGGTAATATGATAATGTAGATTCCACTCATGGTTAATTCATAGGAAAACAGTGAAAGTCAGAAACTTTCAAGTTTCTACAGAAAAAAATATAATGAAACCCAAACCTAGGCAACTATTACGGTTGCAGAGCTAACTGCATATTGATTTGATGATAATTGAATTGACAATTCACAAAATGAGATGACTACCAAAAAACGTAGAGTGTTTCAAGCCTTACCTGCACCCACTGCAAATCAATCAGCCCTATATGGAGACGTTGCAAGGAAGCAGCCTCTTCCCTAAATGCTGCAAGCTGGGAAACAGACACAAACAACTCTTGAACTTCCTCCTTCTTTTCTTCAATCAATGGAATTATACTATTCTCCCTCAACATTTCAATAACTTGCATTGTAGACTCTTCCACGGTAGCACTCACAGTTTTCAAAACCAATTCAGGATGTTCAGGCTTCTCATATACCTGGTCAATACCAGTAAAACCCTTGATAACACCTTGTCTTGCTTTCTTATACAGTCCTTTGATATCTCTGGACTCGCAGACTTCAAGAGGTGTGTCTACAAAAACTTCGAAAAATGGTAAATCGTTGTCTTTGTGGATTCGTCTGGCAAGTTCCCTGTCTTCCGTGTAGGGTGATACAAAACTGCAGAGACATATTTGACCAGCATCTGCGAATAGTCTTGCGACTTCAGCAACTCTACGGATATTTTCTTCCCTGTCTTTTTTACAGAATCCAAGATCTCTATTCAAGCCAGTTCTCATATTGTCGCCGTCCAAGCAATATGAAGGGATACCATGAGTTACCAAGTAGGCCTCAAGCTCAAAAGCGATGGATGTTTTTCCAGCACCAGACAAACCAGTGAACCAAATGGTACAACCACGAAAACCTCGTAAATTGCCCAAAATCTGCCCTCTTTTCGCTCTTGAAACATGATGTTTTTGTTCTGTGACATTAGTGGCAACTTGAATAAACGAAGTTTTTTGTTTTTTGAATATATCTTGCGATGAAGACATGCTTATGGTATGATTAGAGCTTCGATAATGGGATTACTGCTACTAGGAAGAGAAGCAAAACACGACTTTCACCTTAACTGGGTCAGTCTTTGAAGATTGGACTTCCCCGTTCGTGAGATTTCTCCGATTATTCAATATAAGTTTATCTCATTATACCCTTTCCTTTCCCAATAAGAATCTTCCGATTTACCAAAATTGACAAACAAGTAACCAAGACGAATGTTTTGACAATCTACCATAACCTGCAAAAATTGAGGAGAAGAAAAGAAAACGATAACTACTCAAATTAGTTCATCATCGTGTAGGTGTAAGGTAAAAAAAATCACAGAGATGAGACATCTGAATCATCTTTGATAAAAGTCTGTTGTATCTTTGACATTTTTGTCAATAACAATAACAACAAATAAACATTCAATTGTCAACCTAATTGAAATTTAATGAATCGCACTTTGCGAAATCCACAACACTCGCAGCTTGGTCGGTCTTTTGAGAATCATTCGATCTAAGTAGTGTTGAATCGATACGAACCATGGAATCCCCAAGCAGTGTCAGCAATTTAAGGGAATGGGCCCCTCTGACCGATTTGTTGAATAAAATACCATCTAAACCTAATCTCAATATATTTTCGGAAGAAGTTAAAATAACATGTTTGGATGTTTTGCCAGAATTTATAGCTTTGGGCACAAATTATGGCATGGCCTACTGGTATGACAGGAAGACTAAAGATCTGAAGAGACTTCGTTGTGAGGTAATACATTTTCACTTATCATAACAGCCAATCTACCTTTTGATTCTGCATAGTATTTTAAATATAAATTCTTTCAGAACTCAAATGTTCCAATCACTTCAATCAAAGTTTTGTCCACTGTTGATTTTATGTTAGCTTGCGGAAGTACATTGGGAAATGTAAGCATATTTCAAATACCAAAGGCACATCCAGATTGGATACCAGAGAAACTGAAACCTAAGAATAAGAACGTGGAGAGATATACTGTATCGGAGCTGCACAAATCCGCAATCACGGCATTGGAATGGTCGAAAAATGGTATGAAGTTGTTTTCTGGTGATAAAGAAGGTACTGTTGTACTTACAGAAATTGACTTCTACATGGTAAGTGAAAATCAACATTATTTATGAAGTTAGGAAGGGTGAAAACTCAAACATAGCTGAATTGTCACAAAATTCACTACTATTTGAGGATTATGTAAAAATTCAAGCAGAAAGTTTGAAGACATTAGTTTTTTCAAATTGTAGTACTTTTTTGTAGCATATATGTAAATCCTTGGAAATACTGAATGAAACATATGAAGTAGTACAATTGAGCTACAGCAATCCAAAATTAGTAGTATCTACAACCTACAGAAGTATTATTTGCGAACAAGCTGATAAATGGAATGTTATGCAAGTGGGTCGACAAGATAGAAAAATGTAAGATTTTACAATATCCAACTGGAATATACATTTTTAACATTTGTCTTCAGTTTAGGGCCTTTTGGTGGGATTATCCAACATAACAAATTGAAACCAAAAGATGCTGTGATATATTGTACAAGGCCTGGTCTTAGACTATGGTTGTCAGATGATCAAGGTGCCGTTCAGAAAACATTAGTGTTCAAGGTAAGTGATCGTCTTCTATTTTATTTATATTGTAGACAGAAGAGATTAAACTTTAACAAATTACCTCAGACTCGATTAGAGTGTTGTTCAATAACAGTGTGAATTAAAAATAACTGAAATATATGAACTGCTTGTAACTTGGACAAATCTTGTTCATTTGATGTTTTGGAGTTTTTCAAGGCATTTGTTGAAGATTAATTATAGGACCTTTACTTTCACTTGTTACAATATAGGAAGTACTGAAAAAAGATTGTGAAGAAGTGCCCCTCCTGAATCCTGTATGCAAGCATTTCCAAACAAAGTCTCCGAAGGATGTTAACTTTGGTGTGATCCTACCGTTTGGAGAAAATTTCTTTGTAACTTACAACAGCGATTTGGTGTACGTTCTGGATTTGGTAAATATGACGGTAGCGGCAAAAATCAGTCAGGTCCGAAGGTAAATATGAACAGAAAAAAATTTAATTGAGTTCTCATCTTTTCTTCCCAGAGTTTTAGATGTGTCATGTCACAAGGATGAAATATTCATATTGGAGGAAGAAAGGAGCATCATTCGTATTTCACTGAGGCCAGAAATCAATTATGGTGAGTGATCTATTGTTGAGCTATCTATACAGGGTGTTCCATCCACAATTGACATTTTCAACTTGCCAATTCACTTTAAAAGCTTTCTTTTTCATTTCAGATGAGAGCAACTTATATTCTGAGGAAGGATTGTTCCTCGCAAGCTCAATAAAAGGTTTAACCTCAAAACTTCAGCCTTCAAGTATTCTATCGGTCCTTCCACCAGTTACGGGTCAAACATTGATCAACATCAACGAACACACAGATGAGGAGCTGATAATGAATGCAGAAGAAGCTTTAGAGAGTCCACGTAAAGAAGAACCTCAAACTCGCTTCGAAAACATTGAAGTAGATGATTCCACTGAAATCCTATTCAAACATAAGAAGATGAAGAAGAAAAAGCATGAGAAGACTGCAAAGGTTGAAACGAAGGATAACATGAATGATTCGATGGATAAGGGTGTTATTACTCAACCTACTTTGATGACCATGAGTATGGTGGGACAACTGCCGGATCTGAGAAGCCCCCAGACTATACTCTCTAGTATAGAGCAGAAAGAAAAACTTTTAGAAGTTTTTTTGAACTATAATAGAAAGGCTGGTGAGAATGATTTGCCTAAATCGTCGACGGTAAAGGTGAATGAGTCTAAGAAAGTTGTTGAAGAAAAATACATTCCACAGAAAAAAGGAAATGGTGAAATAAGAGAGAACAGGAAACAGTCGTTAACAGAAGAACATATCACCCATTCCAATGTTGCAAGAATTCCTGAAGCTGAAGGTACAAAAAATAAAAATCCAGCAGAATTCCACAGTACTCAGACATGTAACATTGAAAAGAAAGAAAGACAATCCCCTGTGATAAACGAAAAAATCACTGATAAAGACAAAAATAGATATGAAATCGATAAAGAAGAGATAGGTCAAACATCCAAAAACAAACAAACAAAAAGAAACGGCAAACAATCTGTGATAAAAGAGAAAATTTCGGATAGAAGTATTAATAAATTTGATTTAGGAGGTTTAATAGATATAGATAAGATCCTCACCCTCCAAGAAAGCCGTACTTCAGAGTTCAAGGAAAACTTGAAAACCACTTTTTCTAATGGCAAAGTTATGAAGAAGAGTCAGACTTCTGTTATGAACGATAATGTTTCTTTCTTCGATATGGAAGAAAAGAAGAAAACAAATGACTTTGAAATCAGTATTAGTGACTATACAGCTTCGTCAAAATCAAGGAGAAAAGATGGCATTGGAGCATCAAAAGCAATTCCAATTATGTCAAAGTCTACTGAAATGCCAGGTGAGTGGGGTTTGTCATTTTTGATGGTCCGTTTTCATAACAAAACTCTTGAAGTTTACAATTTCCAACTGAACTTGAAACAAAATTTGAATCAATACAAGTTTTGCTAAGAATTTACAAGTGGGAGTTATGAAAAAGGTCTCACATAGTTTACTTTCATATTCGGATTCATCTTCCTGAATTTTTTCATCAATTGGCTTTAAACTTCTGTGGCATTGAAATTTATACAATTTTAGGTCCTACAATCTGGATCAGCGCAGTGTCCCTTTGAAACAAGACATCTTGTTTCTCAGTTTTTTTTTAATTTTTTTTCTTTAACCATTTAATTCGTTTTCTTCAGCATGTGTTGGCGTTCCGAATGGATGGTTGGTGCCCTCACCCGAAAGGAAAAATTCACATTCTGATCCGTTGCTTAATGATTGGGTGATTCTATAAGTTGTTTTATTGTTAATGTATACTTATTATATTTTATTATATATTTTTTTATTCGCTAGTCATCTTTGTCTATTAAGTTATTGAACTCTATGCAGGTTATACAAATAAATAAAAACTTCAAAATATCTTGCACATAGGAAATTATTTCAAGTTTCACTGAGAAAATGGGAATAGTTTGCAGAAAGCCAGTTGAACTGCGCGTCTCTGTTAATTAACCACTTAAAACTTATGTTTATAACGAAAATCTATTTATTAAAAATCATAAAGTCACAACACATTGTACTTATCAATAAACTAATGCATATATACCTTAAAATACCCGGTGATGTTATTATGGCTGAAAACCACATTGAAAAACAACAAATATATTGGTACAAAATGTGTAAAAATACAATTATTTTAGTATAACAGATCAACTACGCAACAGTAGGGTCTAGTTTGTATACACTGCCTATTGAAAGAACAAAATTTCAATTTCACAGCGCACATTGTAGAGAGAGCTGGCAATGTATTCAAACTAACAATAACAATTCGAAGTGTTCACGAATATACCCATCAATTTTTTTTCAGTACAATTGAGATCATTTTTAAATCGAAAAGTTGCACTTTGTGATGTATGTTGATTATACAACTAATTATCTTATTTTTTGTTCGTCCCAATATGATGAGTATATTTTTCATGGAAGGCAAAACCCAAAATCCACACATATGCGAAAAACAGTGCACATCAATCACCAATGTTTCAAACAATCCCCTTTAAGACAGCCCTGTTTCGTACATGGATATTGAACTTCTTTATAGTCTTACAGTAGTTAATTTTTGTGAATTAAATAAAATTATGGAAATCTCAAGCAATTTTTGCTTCAAAAATAAGAATCTAAAATTTATTGGCAAGTACCACAAAGTTATTCATTTATCTTAAGGTGAGTGAAATTTCGTTGCATAACTTACAGAATAAATCTGCAACATGGGGTAAAACAAAGAATTTTATTAAACATATACTCTTGAAACTAGATTCAAGAAAAAAGAATTGTTGGAATTAAAAATTTCATCCATGTTCAATAATGTTGCGAATTGCTACTGCTCACAACATTTTTTTGCAACAAAATTAATGTATTAAAATTCATAATATGAACATTGAATAATGCTCTAGAAAAAGCTGGCTTGGATAATTATTACCATTTCTAGAGAAGAATCACTTATGGATTGGACAACAAAAATTAAAAAATTTTGGCGATTGGTTGTATATTATTCATTCACAATAAAATATATATACATGATTAGAATGACTAGTGACAAATATTAAGGACCAATTGGCAATTTGTTATTTGGATTTTTGTGTACTAAATCAGTTTTTGTATACAAAATAAAAGGCTCAATTTTGGCAATAATTAGAATCAAAAGTATTCTGCTAATTATGAAACAAAATCAATGTTACAATAAGAAATTATTAATTCTAGTGAACATACAGGAAATTAAATTCCTTGGCAAAATACACAAATTCTGTATAAGAACATATCAGAAAAATTAAATTATTACACGAATTTCTGGAAAAGCACATATCTATTTAGAATATCCATCGTACTTTTATTTCAGCTGGAGCAAAAGCTTCTAGAAGAATATTTTCATAATAAATGAATATTCAAATTAAATTCAATAATTCACCAACAATCTTTCTATATTCAATAATACTAGGTTGTTCAAAATGTAGAGATAATCCTAAAAGATGTATGAAAAATAGAACATGTACATGAGAGAATTAGGTTAGAATGATTCTTCGACATTTACCAAGAATAAAACTCTCTTTATTTTTGTTATACAAAAATAATAAACTAATTTTTTCAAAAATGTCAAAAATCAGTTCACCAATTATTAAAGTGTTTATATGGAGTAAAAAGATTTTATTTTTTTTAGGAAACTGTATAAAATATCGATTGAAATGCACTCTATATTTTGAAGTACCCAGTACGATTATAATGACCCTAATAGTCTTTCCTTCAAAAGCACCCTGTAGAATAGAAGATAGTTCAATAAATAACATCCATTAGAATATAAAAATAGGCTTATTTCAACATGTACCTCGATTCATATAGCTATATAATCTTTTCCATTGTTAGCAATTCAAAATATTTTTAAACCTACAAGTAAATAACAAATTATAAACTGTTAAGGTTATCAGGGTACTTCTGATTGAAAATGAAATTCTTGACGTCTAAAGCGTGTTTCTCTGTGATGCATATAACAGAAAAGAGAATGCCATAGCCGATATATTGGATGAACTTCAGGAATTCCCACATTTTATCACAAAAAATGGCTAAGAGGAAGATGTGGATCATGTTGTGAACATTCACCAATCTCCATAAGAAGGCGATTACAAAGAAAGTGGGGCTTTTGAAAACAATTATCTGTTTGATAAATTCTTCCTCAGTCACACTGTTGTTTTCCAACATGTCTTGGTAGAGGGCTATGTACCGGTTCCAAGACAAAGAACTGAGAAGGAGTTGTAAGGCAAAGCAAGAAATAACCAGGGCTGACCTCTGTGATGTCACTTTTCCTTTGTACATTATTACATTGCTATCTTTACTATCCACTACTGTAGGCAACTGTACATAACCTCCACGTGGAGGATTGTTTTTCAGGTAGAAAAAAGCACCAATCAACAAAGCGATGCAACCTAAACCATCGCAAATCCCATCTATAAAATATCCACTAGTACCAACCTCAGACCTTTCCCCTTTTATATGTTTCCTAGCCCTAGCCACATGCCCGTCCAAATCGTCTAAAAACGTTCTTATCTCAAACAAAACCACACCGATCCTCCTATACGACAGACTGTCACTCGCAATACATTTACCGCTTGCTATCGCGACGAAAACATGGAAAAAACTTATTGCATTCGGAGTTATGTAAGGAAATTCGGAAATATTCAACAAATTATCCAGTACAGTTACAAGAGGCGCGAAAAGATAGTAATTGGTGTGATCTAAGAGGACAGCCTTAACAGTTACGTCCCCCAAGGGTGAGATGTTGTAACCCAGCCAGCTCACCTCATTATAACTGAAATTATTGTTATCGTTGATGCCCCTATCAATTGGATAATTGTGTATTCTGAAATGCAGGTTGTAATCCATGAAGAGAAAGAATAGAATGACCAGGGCAAGGAGACCCATCAGGATTTTGCTAATCTGTGCTGGTGGACCCAACATTTTGGTACAATTTTGATTCTTAACTAAATATTCTCTCGATGCTTTGCAGTAAATGTAACTGGAAGATAGGCTCAATCTTGATTAGGAACTAATGTAACCACATAGCTTGAAGGAAGCGGCTAAGGAATACCTGAAAAAAATCATTTGTTGAATGGCATAATAGAATATTTTCCAAATCAAAATGACATGATATGGAAATTGTGTTCTCTGAGATGGATTCTATCTATTTCTTATCAAATGAAGTGTGCTCCATATCTTAACTCAATAACAACTTGCATTTTATCAATCAGTAAGCCCAAAATGGATAAGAATTAACAAATTAGTAAGATAAGGTTGCAATCAATAAATGTATCTGATGAAACAACGAGTTCATTCATCTATCAATCCATATAATGTTTAATGATATTCCAAAACATCATTAAAAGTAAAAGAAATCAAGCAAAATTTATGGTTCCCACATACAACAATGTGTATTTCTACCAAGACTATTTTTCCTGTGAAATGCTAATCATTTGGCTCAAAATACCACAACCAAGTCAATTAATATTTAACGACAATACTGATATTCATCAGAAATTCATCATATTGCTACAATAAAACAAAGTTGCATAGTTTTGTCTCAAGGTGAAAATAATTTCTTTTACCTTTACATTGCAAAATCGACATTTCATTGAAAACATAATTTATATTTACCTGAATTGGATACTGATCTAAAACACCCACTTCTGAAATTCAATAGTTCACTTCTCATCATTATTGTAATGCTCTTTGCTTCTTTCAAGTTTCAATTTCAGGAAGTTCTGATAGCATCATTAGTCAGAATTTTCGCAATATCAATGAGACACATGGTAATTGAAGCACATCAAGAATATTCGACTCTTCAGATTGTTAAAATTCTGGAATTTCAAATGTGAGGCTTCAAAAATAGCAACTATTGTGTAAATGTTGACAGTCACTACCTTTTGTTGACATACTTTAGAATTGAACTAAATTCAATATTTACATCATAAGGTCTTTTGAATTCGATTTAACCGAACTTTTACTTTCACAAAAATGAAGTAGCTACAACATTGATTATATGTTCATAATTACACATATTGAACAATTATGAAACCATTAAAACTCAAAGGTCGACCTCGAAAACTGGACGAAATTCGCCAATAAACTACAAAAATAACTGTCGCGGTCATAGATGAGATCATCAATGTTTATCGTGTTCACTGTTCGTGTTAAGTGTTTCATGAAAACGCAGATGTATACTTGTTTGAGAAAAAAATTATATCAGTTATTACAGCAGCAATAATTGAAAGTACTGAAAATGTAGATTTGAATGGGATCTGCGAGATAAAATTCAAGCTTTCCCCCTTTAGTTTATGCAAGAGGCTAGAGGCTATTCATTCAGAAATATTCCACACGAGTTATTTCTGACTGAATGTGATACCATTGTTTAAACAATGGTGATACCTACAGATATCCGATGAATTTTTTTTTAATTAATATTAAATTGATAAATAATTAATTTCAAGATACGCTCAAATATAGGTATGACTGGTATGGCAGGACGAATGCATGGATCTGTTGCAACAGGTATTTGAAATCATCCAATTTTTAGCTTTCAATTAATAGAAAAATTGAAAGTAAATGTCATGAACCAATATCAAATAGCATTTCATCATTGTTTCGAAGTCAGTCTCTTCAGTTCAAGATTCAAATAATGTTTTTCTTTTATTTGTTTTTGTGATTCCATTATTTGTTTACCGATCCGAAATGAAGGTGAAAATCACCTTGTATTTATTGGAATTGCGTACAAAAAAAATCGTGGTCTAGACTTTAGAGTACTCTGCCCTTTTACCGAGTTGCGAATTTGTGTAGAAAAGTCGTGCGCCGTAAACTGTAACAGCACTCTAGACCACAGACTTGTTAGAAAGCTCGTTATTTGCATTAGAAATCTTATTGTGCAGATTCACCTTTAAATTATAAATTTGAACTCCCGCCAAATGCATTATTAAAAAATAAAATTTCAAATATTGAAATAACCATGCATCGTTCTTATTCCCTAAGCTTCTAATAGAATTACCTGTTAATTTTAACAGGTAATTCTATTAGAATAAAGTTTTCAATTTTAACTCCTGGAAAAATGAAATAAGTATGACGGCTGTACTTTTGTACTAAATTTTGGGGTTATGTTGCAAAATATTTTTCTGTGATCGATATCGCCAATATTTCTGTTTGTGGTCAACTTGAACGTTATCAAGCAGGCGTCTTTTCTCTCCAATTTTTCAAAATAACAGAAATTGTGAGTCGAACTGATTTTCGAAAGAGTAAAAGCTTACTTTCTTCGAATATATGATGTGATAAGTGATTAGTGCGTTTCGATGAAGATCAAATAGCATTGAGGGAAGATTGAAGAAAAATGAACTCCTTGTGGATATCCCATTCATTCTGATTTAACCTGGGATCTACATACACAAGAAACAGAAGCAATAATGCCCCCTAAGAAACGAGATAAGGAAGCTGAAGCAGCGAAGACACCCAGGCTTGATACCATACAAGCCGACCATGAATTATTCCTTCAAGCATTCGAGAAACCTACGCAGATATACAGGTATTTGCGAACACGAAACTTGTGTGCTCCTGTATTCCTTCACCGCACACTCACCTACATGAAATACAGGATGTTAAGGACTCATAAGAACAGGAAGACTTTTAAAGTTGACAGCCTACTAGAAAAAATAACCAAAGCAAAAGATGGTAGTGTTATCCAACCTGGATTTATAAATATAACTTTTTTAAGCTTCAATGACCAAAATTTGAAAGCACAAGGTAATGTTGCTGAGGTAGAAACAATTCTTCTCAAAATCAACCATAAAAAAAGGAAAGAAAGTTCTGCACCTTGCATGCAGGTTTCTTTGGGTAAAGCGGAAGTTCCTATCAACCCAGAGAACGATTCCATTCCCAGTACTGCCTCAACCATCAGTATATCAACAGAGAAATTTAATTCTAATGGAGGACCGATGGCGAAATCTCATATTTTGTTGTTCAGATTGAAGATAAAAAAGAATTCAAATGGAGCTGAGGAGCCCGACCCAAAGAGGATCAAAATGGATAGTGATAATGTTGAATCTCAGTTATATGGTGCCGAATTAACCGTGTATGATAAACATAACCGTTGTTACCTAACTGACGGGGATTATGATGTTGTAGCTCAGAATTTCGTCAGTAACTCTCCCAAAAAGCATTCCAATTGGGAAAACATCAGTGACTTGATGGATACATGTGGTAATTTGGATGCATTCATGAAAGATCCAATCTTAAAATTCAAATTAAATTGGTCCTCTGAATCTCTAGCTAAAATTGTAGATAGGCCTAAACCATACTCTCACTTTGAAAACAAGGAGAATATACCAGTCATCCCATCTAAAAACCCAGAAAAAATGCAAATAGTTTACCAGTTTGTTTACAACAATAACTCAAGGCAGCAAACAGAAGCTTGCGAAGATTTACACTGTCCCTGGTGTAGTATTAACTGTGATCAACTTTACACCCTTCTCAAGCATTTGAAACTGTGTCATTCCAGATTTACGTTCACATACGTTCCTATTTCTTCAGGTGCTAGAGTAGATGTCGCTATAAACGAACTGTACGACGGTTCTTATACTGGAAGCCCTCACGATTTGATAACGCAACCCTTAGTTTGTACATTCTCAAGAAATGGCCCTGTTCGAAGAGCCTCAGTAACTCATATTTTGGTCTGCCATCCTAAACGTCCCAAATCGAGTTTGTCTGAGTTCATAGAACTGGACGATTGTGAATATGATGGACAGAGGCCTTTTATCACTGGACACAATAGATTGTATCACCACACGACAACTTGTTTGCCAATCTACCCTAAAGAAATGGATGTTGATTCTGAAGGTGAAAACGATCCTGAATGGCTCAGAAACAAGACAATGACGATGATTGACGAATTTACGGACGTCAACGAAGGTGAAAAAGAGCTCATGAAAATGTGGAATTTGCACGTTATGAAGTATGGTTTTGTTGGAAACTGCCAGATTCCTTTAGCTTGCCAGATGTTCGTCCAGCAGAAAGGCAAGGAATTGCTACTCAGGAACCTCTACAAAAACTTTGTAGTACACATGTCGAATTTGTTTGATTTTGGTTTAGTAAGTTCTGTTTGTATGTATACAACTATCCAGAAACTTCAGGATATGGCGGCAACAACTGGGGCCTTGAGCACAATCTTGAAAGAATCTCGTGAAGCGCAAATTGATAATTGGTCTAAAACTGGTTGTGTGTTCAGTAAAGAAAAATGTGTGATGAGGACCCCTAATGGAAGAAAAACTGGAACTGTGGGGAATCCGAGAAGAAAAGGACTTTCTACCCCTTCAACAGAAAATTTCAAGAGGAATTCTGATGGGGAACCAACCAGAAAACGTCTTTCCTTGTCCTTGGGAAAGAATGAGGTGAAGACAAGTGCTAGTTAAAAAATTTGTTGTTTGAAAAGTTTATATTATTCTTATTATGAATCTAAATAATTTATATAGGTTAAAATATTTGTTGTAACAAATTTTCATATTCTTTTGATTCTGCAAAATTATTTTTGATCCGATTTTTTTCGATTGACTCTGCAAAACTGTATATTGTACTGTCGTCTTGAACAGTAAAATGTGCAGGTTGAGGTGTTTGAACAAATCTATGGTTACCCTTGACTTCTGTTTCCTGTTGAATATTTCTGAAGGTTTGTAATTAAGGATATAGTGTAGCATATTTTAAATATACATTTATTTAAATCGATTCTCTATCAACTACTTCATTCTCTTGATTTGTTAAATTTTATAAAGATGGTTGCATTTTCTCCATTTCTTACAAATTTATACCAAAGAACTAGTGAACTTGATCACACATGACTGGAATTCAAAAGTTAATTGACTTGAAGCATTCTATTTGGAGATATGATGTTCTCGAAGGAAACTCATATTACCTGACATCAAAGAAAATATTATTTTGTTCCATTTAATTAGTTATAATCTTCATTCATATATACATTTCAACTAACTATTTGAAAATAAATAAATATTCTATATATTTCTAATCATCTGGAAAATCTCCAACTTTGATGTCTAATAGCGGAAAATGTGCTTGTAACATCAACACTGTCATTTCATATTCAGTAGACCTGACTGTATCATCCAAGTACAACAGCCTCAGCTTTTCCATTTTCCAAAGGGTGGTTAAACCTCTATAAGTTATGTTAGGACAATGCCTTAAATCTAAGTAAACAAGTGTTTTATAATGTTGACCACAAATGGTATCCAAGCACCAATCATCAATGTTGGAACAATCATTCAAACTGAGCCATTTCAAATATTTAATTTTTCTGAAGTTTTGCAACCCCTCATAGTATAAATCTGTATCTTCACAGTCGATGGCCTCAACATACTTATCCTTAACATAATGACTTGGCAAATTATAGTCTTTATATTCATCTGCTTTTAACCATTTGTCATCTCCATGAAATTTGATAGCACCTCCCCTATAAACGATAAAATGTGCAGCAGCCAATTCATTCCCCAATACTTCGTTTCGTTCTGGATTGTACGCTTGCATAAGCTTTAGTCTTTCCTTGTTCTTCCTCGTAATCCAATTTTTTATTCCTTTGAATGAGAAATCAGGAGTTGACTGAATACTTTTGACGACTTGTACATTATTAGTATTTGTATAGAAAACCCTGAGCGATTGGAAATATTGTTTATTGTCATCGTTCTGAGTCCACCGCCAATTCATATCTTCCTTCTTTACTTTATGGACATCGTAATCTTTTGGAACTTTCATGAGAGAATCGATTTCTTTATCTACATCTTGTTTAGATGAGAATGCTCTGCGGCATAAATTACTTCGATGGCGTGAGAAAGATCTGAGCAAATACGATTTCGAAGAGATACTCATTTTATTTCTTAATTATTGATTACTGAGGTAGTTTCTCCTGTTTTAACATATATTTATCCATGAGTTTTAAATCGAAAGATATGATATGAAAATAACATAACCTAAGTGGAAAAGCTCAGATTTCAGAACATAGATTGTAATAGAAAAGTAAGAATAGTTCATATCAACGGCATTGCCAAGAAATAATCTGTGGTGGACACTGTTATTGGTTATGTTCTGTTATTTACGTTTTCCTTCTGTCTTTTTTCCTCTGCATAAAATTGTTCAAATCCACCAAACGAATCTATTCATTAATAGTACATAGATGAACTAAAAAGAATGTCCAAGACTAAGAAAATTCAGGAAACAAAAAGGGGTTTGCTCGATACGTCCAACGATGATTTCGAATCTCCTATGGTTTTCAAAAAATTCAAACAACCCAGTAAAAATGCTACGACTGTCACAAAACGAAGTAAAACTAAAAAAGCCAACAATAAAAAACAGTTAACTCTGCATCAGGTATACGATGAGAATTTCAGATATTCCGATGTGAATCCAGAACATTTGCAACTTGCCTTAGCGTTATCTAGATCTTCCTCTGAGATTCATAACTGCCATACAAACGAAGAATTTCCTTTGACTTCTCAAACAGAGGGAAAGAAAAGAACCTTGTTAGAGTTCGGATTCAGAACTAACAGACCAAAAATGAGTGTGGATAACAAAATTCTAAAGAAAGAAGTGAGCATAGCTACTTATTTTTTTTCTCTTTCTATACTATCCCTTTTTTAGCCTCTCAAAACCAATAAAAAATCGAAATATCGTTTTGTTACTCCCATTCTGATGATGAGGACTGAAGAAGAAAGAGAATCTTTAATACAGTCGAAATTATCATCAATATTTGTACATAACATAGATGATTCTCTTGCTCATGAAAATTTGGATATAGAGGTTTCAAGTGAAGAACTTCAAAATATAAGATGTAGAAGTTGTTCCATATTCAATTTGTGTAGAAGGATACTATCACAGGAAGAAGAACAATTGAGAGTTTCACATTTGAATATTGAAGGAACAAGAGCTAAAAGTGGTTCTTTATTGAAAGACTGGAAAAAAATACCTTTAAGGGACCACACACCTGAGCGCTCAAATTTGGGCAATTCCAGATCTATTCGAGAGATATTGACAACAGCTGCTACTTTCAAGAAAGGAGAAACAAGTGAAAACATGTCTCAGCAAAAGACTGATTTGAATTCAGAGAAATTTAATTCATTAGAAGTTGAAGGAAATTGTGAGTCTTCAAAAAGTTCTATGTTGTCAATTGATCATAAATATGGAGCTGTTTCACCTGATCTATTTGATGATGCTTCTTTTTCTGAAGATCATTTATCTTCATCATTGCATGATGTTTCAATCAAGGTCAGAAAAAAATTGAGCAATATGTTTGAGAAAGAAGATATGGATGAAAAAACTCCAAGTAGTAACTTTCATTCAGATTTCTATCATGAAGATGAAAAACTTGAAGTACACACATCTCATAATCCCGAAAAAATAACTGAAAATCAGTATGTAGAAGGTAATGGTCAACAGAGTGTTTCAACTAGCCCAAAAAGTAACTTTCAAGAATTTTTCAGAAATGATTTGTCACAAGTTCCTGATGCTAAAACTATTGTTTTGAGTTCAGATGAAGAATTGTCTAATTTGGAAACTAATTCTTCCAGACTATGTTCTGAAGCCAAAAATTCTACCGGATCTTTGAATAATTCTGTTCCGTCTCATAAGGAAAACTCTCAAGAAATCAGCACGGATCGTTTTGATTTATTGAAAAATGAAAGCCCAAAGCATGAAAAATCTCAAAGTGACAAGAAATCTAAAAATCTATATTGTCTAGATGATGAAGATATAGACCTTCCTTCCATGGTTGAAAATTTTGATGAAAAAACTGAAAATTTTGACGAAATTGTTGTTAGTTCAGATGAAGAATATCTCAATAAGGATCAACTTTCGAACAATGATTCTTCAAGAAATTCAGTCGGGTTTTTTGATGAGGAATCCAAATTATCCAAATCGCATACATCGGATAAACCAGACCTGAGTAAGTTATCTTCTTTGTCTCGCAAATATGATTCAACAAATGAGGAAGACATAGGTAGTGATGAGAAGGCCACAAACTTCTCCAAAGACATTAATAATATACTGAGTAAATCAGCTAATGATTCATTAGGGGAAAAATTAGATTCGGTAAACGAATTGAAGTTATCTGAATATTTTAACAAATATGATTTGAAGGAAGGTTCAAATGAACAAAAAAATAGTTTTGAAAACAGCTTCAAATCTATTTCTCCAGAGAAACATAATGCGTCTGAATGTAGGACAAAATATGATGGAGACATTTTAAATTCGTCCTATAAAAATGAGAATGTGAAGAATGATAATATTTCGAGTTCAAACTCTGAAATTTCTGATTCGAAAGGATATGAAAAACACAGTGATTCTTCATACAATAGTTTGAATTTTGATGATACAAACTACAAATTTTCTGATACTTTTGATGAATATCTTCCTGAAATACCCAAAAGTATTCAGGGCAGATTTTCAGAAAACAGCAGTAATCACAAATTATATACTTCTTCCCCTGCTCAGGAGCCAAGAGAAAAATATGATTTAAGTGATTTAAAACTGTACTCTTCCAATAATGAAGATCAGAACTGTCAAAATCCAACAAGTTTTGCCAAACGAATTTCTGGCATCTGTGAAAAACCAAATGAAATTTTCTCAGATTCTTTGAGTGATTCCATACTTGATGAAGTATTCAAAGAGAACTCTCTGAATTCAGGAAATAATAATTATGATTCGAAAACGAATCTGCATGTTGGATCTGACACTGAGGAAAAAGATTTTCTGTTTGATGAACTTCCAATAAAACAGAAAAAAGAAGACAAATATATAAACTTATCAAATTCTTCCTTCATAAGCAACAAAAGTATTGATCAACAAATTGATGAAAATGTGAATATTCAATCTGTCCAAAATACGCCAGATAAAAACTTAAAACAGACCCCAAATACACCATTCAGAAGATACGCAAGTTTCAGCCAAACTGAAACGCCAAAAAGTTCAGTCCCTTTTATGAGACACAAAAGTGAATCAAATATCACTCCTAACAACAAATTCATCATAAAGACGGAAAATGTAACCCCTATGGTTGACTACAATGCTTTCAGTACCCCCGAAATAGTTAAAGAATTGGGAAAATTTGGGTTGAAACCATTGAAGAGAAAAAGGGGGATAAATTTACTCAAGCATATTTATGAAACAACACATCCAAAGGTGGAAATGCCACAGAAAGAAACGGAGGAGATGCCTATTATAAAAAAGCGAAAAAGTAATGAAAACCAAACTAAAGCAGTGGATAATATCGGAACTTATCAAGACAAAAATGGTCTGGAAATGTTGAGAGGATGGTCTGACACTATTTCAGATAGGTAAGGATTTTATGCGGGGAGAAAACAGTTCCACATTGAAACCACTGGCGGATCCAGACAGTTCTTTAGGGGGGGGGCATACATTTTTTTCAGGGGGGCAATGAATTGATTTTTTGAAAATATTAGGGATCGATTGAACTACTATCAAGAGAATTTGTCAATTTCAAGGACCAAGGGGAAGGCCATGCCCCCCCCCTGTATACGGCAGTGATTGAAACTTCCTTTATAGCTTTGAATTGGTTTTGGTTGAGTGGAATCAGATGAAGTTTTGAGCAACATCCAATTTTCATTGTTTTAGTGATGCCATATTGGAGAGAAGACCATCTTCAAAAATGCCAACTTGTCAGGTTCCCCTACAAATTGTTTGGCACAATTTTTTAAATGAAAATCCTGAGATTCTGGAAAATATTTTATTGTATGAACCTTTGCAGGTCGAAGTGATTCATAAGATGATCAAAGATATAGGTTACAAATTTCATATAGAGGTAGGTCTATCTCAAAAATTTTCTGCTTATATTTTCTCCTTTATTTTCTTGAAAATCATTTCCCCATTTCTTAAAATCTGGAAGCATGATACTAGGTTTTACATTGTGAAAATCCTTAATCTTCAAATTTCCACTTTCAATTGACCCCACTTTATACAGGGTGTTTCTGAATTGATGCGAAATATTTCAATGGGCGAATGTAAAAGTTTCTTATCAAACCAGGATATCCCAATTTAATTCTATCCAAGTTGTTTCATACGTTTTTCTTCAAATTTAATTTTTCCGCCATCTTTTGAACCTAACGTGTTACTTTGACCCAACATTTATATTACAAACTACCCTTTGTTTGGAACAAGGAATCACCCTTCGAAATATTTCGCATCAATTCAGAAACACCAGTAATTTTTTTGGTTTATAAAATACTTTCACTGAATCGAATTTGGGTTACACAACTTCAAATTCTCTTTTATTTCTCCTTCTATTATGCCTATTCAAAATTGTCATAAAAAAATAACTGGTTGTATTGTTCACAGGATTTAATATCATTTTTTGACCAGAAATGCATAACCATTAGAGTAGCACAAAACAACAGACGCAGATGATGGTTGATTGTTCATTACACATACTGTAAATATTAGTTTTTTATGCAAAATGTATATTCTCAAATAGAAACCAAATTTTTATTATATTGCATGGGAGGAACCATAATTTTTGTAGATATGTATATTATATATTTTGAATCTCTGCAATGAATCATCTTCTACATCTACAGTTGATATTGCAGTCATTTTACTAATACAAAAGAAAGAACTTAAATAAATTTGTTTATTATTTCTCATTCACCTCGTTTTTTAACATTTTTTATAATATGCTTTTGTGTTCACATCAAAGACTGTTCACATAGACTGTGGACTTTTGACAGTAATATAAAGTGTGTTTGAGAATGCACACATACACTGCGCAAAAAAATTATCGCACATTATGGAAATCTCAAATTTATTCTACAACGGAAGGTGTTCTCAATGATAATTATTTTTATCAGAATTATGCATGCATATGTTATCCACTTTCAACGTTTTTCTTCAATACAGATGTTACATATACAAGAATTACAGAAAGGTTTGGAGTTTCCCATATAAGTGTGTCCAGAATGTTGCAGCGATTCAGGGAGACAGGTATGAATGTCCGAAGAACAGGACAGGGTAGACCACGGGTAACAACTGCCATTCAAGAACGTTACTTGAGAGTTTCTTCGTTGAGACAACGGTATGCAACCGCTCGCCTCCTCCAAAATCAGCTTGAGCAAACTCATGAGGTGCAAATTAGCACTCAGACAATAAGAAATCGCCTCAGAGAATATGATTTAAGGCCTCGTGTCGCGGCAAGAGGCCCAGCTCTTACCCCAGCCCGTCGAAGGGCGCGTTTGGATTTTGCGAGAGAGCATATCCATTGGGAAGAGGTCAATTGGGAAAGAGTTCTCTTCACAGATGAGTCTGCCTCTACCATTGTGATCGACGTTCCCTTGTATACAGACGTCCACATGAAAGATATGCTCAGTGCAATTTCCTGAATACTACTGGTTTCGGGGGAGGATCGATTATGGTATGGTATGGGGTGGAACATCTTTGACTGCTCGCACAGACCTAGTGGTCGTTGATAATGGAGCTATGAATGCTGATAAGTATATAAGGAACATTCTTGAAGAGCATGTAGTGCCATTAGCCCCATACATTGGTGAAAATTTCATTTTTATGGACGATAATGCCAGACCCCATCGTGCGCGCATCGTTCAGGAGTACCTTGAAGAGGTTGAAGTCTCTGGAATGGAATGGCCATCAAGAAGTCCAGATCTCAATCCGATTGAGCAGGTTTGGGACAACCTCAATAGAAGGCTGAGAAGTTCAGAAAATCATCCAGCTACTCTTAATGACTTAGGAATCCAACTCGGAGAAATCTGGGAAGGATTAGATCAGAACATTTTAAGATCACTCATTTTGAGTATGAACCGTCGTGGCCGAGCTGTAATTAACGCAAGGGGTGGAAATACCAAGTATTAAATCACTTATCAGTATTTCAGTATTTTGAAAATTGTTCCTTTCTCTTCTTTCACATAAGATTCGGTGAAATCCTGAATTTTTCTTGCATTTAAGTGTCTTGTTTCGTTCAAAACCTTTCCCGAGAGAACATAAAAAATAAGTTATAAAGTCAATGTAGAGTTAACTTTCATTAAAATTGAGATTTTCAGAATGTGCGTTAATTTTTTTGCGCAGTGCATTTTAACAGAGTCATTTCACATTTGTTCAGCATTTCACAAAAAATCGCCTAACTTTCAAGATGGCTAAGTTATTATCCCTTGAAGTCGAATTCCATTCAGTGAAATGCACGTACCACACCTTGTATTATATGAGTTTTCTTGTGTGTACTGTCGCCAGGTGCACTCCCAATTTTTATAATTAATTCCTTCTTTTCTTAGCTGAATCCAGGTCCTTGTTGAAAATTTTTTAGTACATTGGCCAAACGGCTGCCAATCGATCACAGATTATGGAAGTTTTTTTATCATAAAGATGAAGATCTCAAGGCACTGACAAACATATCAGTGATCACTGTCAGTTTGAAATTGTCAATTATCATATGATTCTGTCAAAGAAAGTCCTGTTCTGTTTACAACACAAAAGAAAAATTGTTAGTTATCGGCTGTTATCGGACAAGATATGGTTGCTTAACTTATTTCATCGTCTAGATGCGAAAATTTGAATTCAGCTTTATTTTCATGACAATTTCATGGAAGTTATAACCCGACAATCATGTCATCCTTGATAACTTACGATAATTTCTCAAAAATCTGTAGATGTTGCATTATTAACCAAGGAGAAATGAACGTCTTCGAAGCCCATTTAGAAAGAGCTAGTGTTGTTCATAATCGAATGATCTCAATAATCGAATGATGAGCATTCGAGTGATTGCAATAATCGAATGATCACTCGAATTAAAAATAATCGAATGGTCGAACACCTGTTTTCTGCTTGTATCAGCGTTAACCTGCGGAGTTTTCGCTTTTCCGACTTTCATTCGTTCATTTCATACAATAAATATTTTATCTTAAGGATTTTATTATTTTATCTTAGTACCTATTTCTATATTCTCAAAACAAAATTTCTATTTAGTAAAGAATATTTTATTGTTCATTAATTTTCAATATGAAAATTCTCAAAAAGAAGTTAGTTACCTCATAAATACTTCCATGCATTTCACGAAATTGAAATATTCGAACGGCCATATTGAAGGGGTACAAAAGGACCATGAATCAAAATCGAAACTTTTTCTTGTGACCTCCTGCCGCGAGAAAGTAAATTCTAAAATTCATAAAATCAAAAAGAATCCTCTAAGAGTCCGCTCCTGTGTTCATTGGACGCAATTATCAAAAAACGATTTGAAAGAATGTGTTTCACATCTTTCGAATTAAAATTCACTCGAGATCAGACGTATCATTCGAGCGATCGCTCGAATTAAAATTCACTCGAGATCAAACGTATCATTCGAGCGATCGCTCGATTTATCATTCGAATTAAATTTCACTCGAGATCAAACGTATCATTCAAGCGATCGCTCGATTTATCATTCGAATGAAATTTCACTCGAGATCAAACGCATCATTCGAGCGATCGCTCGATTTATCATTCGAATGAAATTTCACTCGAGATCAAACGCATCATTCGAGCGATCGCTCGAGTTATTATTCGATTCATGCGCAGAAAACGGGATTTTAGTTCTGCGTCGATTATTTTATCATTCGAATGATCCATTCTAATAATCGAATGATGTCGATTATTGCAATAATCGAATGATCGATTATTTTTCATTCGAATGATAACATCACTAGAAAGAGCCCCTTTATCGTCTATTATATTCAATTTCACGAATGAGACGGTAATGTCTCCGCTCGAATTTCTAGATATGTATATTCTAAATCTGAAATTTGTAGATAAGTCAGGCGGACGGTTTACCTAAGGAAATTTGCAATTCTTGTGCACAACTGCTCATAAATTTCCATTCATTCATTAAAATCTTTGAAGAAGCTCAATGTCATATAAAATATATGTATGAAGCATTTAGGAATCAAATCAAAACAGACAACAGAATATATGGTTCTGATCCTCTGTATATCAGTAATGAAGATGAAATTCGAGAAATAGAGATAGAAAAGTTCTTGGAAGTAAAAGGATCAACTGAGATTTCTAAAAAGAAAATTGATATGAATGAGGAAACAATTATCGAAAAAGAGATAAAAGAGAATTTTTCCAAACAAAAAACAGATTTTGAAGAGACTTCAGATGGTTCAGTCAATGATATCAGTATAATTACGATAAATGATGAAGAGATGAATGAGATTTATTCAGAAGGTGAAGAATTTGATCTCCTTTTATACTGAACATCATGATCTGAGGAAACTATTTAAAAACCAAGAACAATAATATTTAGAGAGTCTTTTGAAATTAGTACCTACATGATGTTTCAAAAATGAACTGTAAATACTTGAATTTATCAATAATTTCTTTAATTGAAACAGAAATCACTCTCTATTTCCATTTTCAGAAGGACAAAAATATACAGAAGATGAGCAGAGTTTTGACCAAATAGAGTTGTTAGGCCTAAACATTGACAATAAATTAAATGAAGTTGATGAAAAAACTGAAAAAGATATAGACCAGCTTCCAAAATCAATCATGGATCTCCAATGTTTCCAATGCCTACTCTTGTTCTTGACCAAAGCAGAAATGAATGAGCACTACAGATCCACAGGCCATACTATGGCACCCATCTACAAATGCAGTATCTGTGCAAAAGCCATTGGTAAAAGAAAAGCATATTATGATCATATGGCTATGCACAAACAATTGAGGAAAAAAGCCATGTGTGAGGTTTGTGGCACTGTGGTCCTTTCTGTACACCTCAGAAGGCATATGCTGATTCATCACGAGAAATCATATGTGTGCCAGTATTGCGGAAAAGGTATTAGAATGACATATTTCATGCCAAAGTCAAATGGTGATCAAAACTTTCAGGCAGATAATACATAATTTGTTTCAATATTTTCAGAGTATGTTAAGAAGAGCGCCCTAACAAACCATGTTCGGAGTAAACATGAAGCTGATACAAAAGATTCGAACAGCCTGTGCTTCATATGCGGAAAATTGTGCAATGATTCGAAAACCCTAAGGTCACACCTGAACACCCACACTGATGACAAACGAAAAAATCTTCTCCATCATTGTGAGCAATCTCAGACCCTCAATACTCACGACTTTATGGCCCATAAAACAGCTATAAGAATTCCAAAACACACAAAAACTAAAGCATGTAAACGAAGAACATCGATACAGAATAGGTTAGGTAGTAGTTCAAATGAACCTAAACCAGAAAACCCATTGGTAAAGAAGGCTGGAAATAAAAAAAGAAAGATAGAATGTCCAGTTTGTGATAAAAAGATTAGTTATTATGGATTCAGTCAACATTTAATGATACATACAGGAAAGAAGCCTTATAAGTGTGAATATTGTCCAAAAAGTTACAGATTACATCCAAGTTTAAAAATGCATATGAATGTACATTGGAATTTGAAACCGTTCAAATGTGACATTTGCAGTCAACAATTCAGGCATTACACCACTTTGAAGGTACATAGAAGGATTCATACTGGTGAAAAACCATATATCTGTACTGTATGTTCCAAAAGTTTTCGGGGAGCTTCCTCTCTTAAAAAACACGGAACAGTTCATACAGGTGAAAGACGGTATGTCTGTGTTGTATGTTCCAAAACTTTTAGAGGTAATTGTGGTTTAAAAAAACATCAAAAGTTGAAGCAGCATATACCAACATTGGTGGAAGAAAAAGCAATTCACAGTGGAATGGCTGAGATAAGTAACAAATTTTGAATAATGAAAAATGCTGTATATTCATTTATTTTGGGATGTGAGCCTTACAGCCTGATGGAATTTCTGGAATATTGCGGGACACATGCTTGTTTTGGGTTAAAGTGAATATATTTTAGTTTTTGTTTTGTTGACGTATTTCTATTTTGTTATGCTGTGTACACCACAAACACACAATTTTGGAAATAAAGCTCTATTATTATTATTATTATTAATATTATTCATAATTTTGAATGAAAATACAAACTTCCCTTGAAATGAAAGTTGCTTTTTAAAAAAGGAAATCATGGTATTTCATGTGTAGGACAAACTAAAAACCCTTAATCTTACAATTCTATTGTTTATTCACACAGCAAATTAAAGATATTCCCTATCCATTTCCAATTTTTTCTTCTTCCTATCTCTAGATCGTGGAAACCATCTATGTTTAGTTGTATGAGTTAAATTCATAAGCTCTAATCTTGCTTGTTCAGGTGTCTTTTTATTGAACACTTCTAATAATTGTGGAGTCATTTTCGTTTTTAAAACAGTTGTATCGTTTTCTTCAACAGAATTTACTATGGGTCTTGTACATTCATACGGAAAATCTTCCTGTGGGTGCCAGGCTATGAAAGTGCTTAGGTCATCAGAAAGAACAATTTTTCTCGCTTGTGCTGTGATTCCTGTTGAAAAATATCGATTCACAGGTATCATCAGTTGACGACAATTGGCATACAAAAGGTATTTAGCCATGCTTAGTGGATCCCTTCAAATTAATTTTACCCAGTCCGTAGGATTATTTAGAAATGTTTTTGGTGTCGATCTTATACATTACTTTTAATAAGTTCAACCACAGAATACATACATAACCTAAAAGACTATTTCTGTGGTCCCTTATTTTCTATGGTCGCTGGCATTGCTCTATGGTACATTTTGATTATCAAGTCTATGTTCCATTTGGGAAAGAATGAAGAAATAATAATTTCATTTTTGTAGAGTGCTGTGAAATTTTTCCCTGCGTAATTTCGCCATTTTTCCATCTGAGGAAAAGACGATTAAATTGAATTCGGTTGGAATTGCTAAAAGTACGGAAAAATCTTCCTTTCGATAATGTCTGTTGAAGAAAACGAAGAACTCCTCAACGAAAACATCGAAAATACGTATAATCAATTGACCAAAGTGGTGAACGCTAAAAACGATATTAAAAATAGTGTTTCCTTGAATACAGAGGAATTAACAAGAATTGAGTGTAAACTTGAAGAATTAGAGGAAATCCTGCATAATAGTCGTATTAAAATAACGTCGAACCCTATTCTGAAAGAACTGAATAGGACTTCTGAACAACATGCCATGAAACAAAGAAAATTAGCAGAAAGCGTATACTCCGAGTTAACGGATTTATCTTCAAGACTCGATATGTATGAAGAATATTATTCGAAACTGAATGAAGTATATAATCAAATGGAAAAGTTATCGGCATGTGTAGAGCAAAAATTGGACAAAAAAATCAATAGCATGTACTCGTCGAGAAAAGAATGGAAAAAAAGAATAGACGAATTAACAACAAATATAGATAAAGATATTTCAGTCCAGGGGCAAGATCTAAGAAACAAAATAGCTCAATTGAAAGCTGAATCAGCTGAACAAACTATTATTTTGAAGTCATTAACTGATACAAAGGAGATAAAACAAGTTATATTACAGAAAATGAAAGAAAAAAACGAGCAATATTTGCAAATTTTGCTTGACCTCGATAATGTTCGGGTGAATAGCGATGAAAACTCATTATTGGAGGAAAATCAGACTGAGTTGAACAACGAAATTGCAGAACTCGCCGTGAAATCAAACACATTAATTGATAAAATGAATGAATTGAAGATAACTAAAACAAAACTTCAAGAACAGTTAGCTATGCAAAAAGTACTGTTGAAGAAAAAGACCTTCTATACTTCAATTCAGAAGTTGAAAATGAATCTGATTGAAAAACGAAAGGCATTTCTACAACTTCAGGAAAACATAAATAGTAGAAATAATTCTTTATCGGATAAAGCTTCCCAAAGAGAACTATGTGCACTCGAATGTAATAAAATTTCTGATGAAATTAAAGCTGAAAAACAAATTATTGAACAACTTTCGAAGGAGAAGCAGGACATCCTCGAAAATAAAAAAACTGAAGAGAAAAGGATGACGGAATTGAAAGAAAAACTCACTGAAATAATACAGAATAAGAATACAGATGAAATATCAATAAGTATTATCAAAGAAAAACAAACAATTATCCTTGAAGAAAAAAGCAATATAGAGAAGAATCTAAATGAAACAATAGTAGTTATAGAAGAATTGAACGATCAAATTTCTAAAATACAGTCTGAAATAAATGAGAAAGAAAATGTTGCAGAAACACCTTCATATCTGGAGGCGGAAAAAGAAAAAGAGCTTTTAGACACTAAAATTCGAAGATACGTTAAAGCCATAGAAATTTGTAAAAGAAACAGAGCTGCAGCAATGGCTAAGAAAAGGAATTATCATGATAACAGCTTCAGTAGTGAAGATTCAATGTTGATAAATAGCAAAAAAAGCAAAATTTAAAATTTACAATGATTCGATTATAATCAATTTGGAGAATTCTTATTATTTTCTTTTCTAATTTTGTTATGAGTATTTAATTGATTTCATTAAATGAATGGTTCAATAAATTATTTATTAGATCATATACCCCATTCACTTTTATGATGTATCCCGGTTCGCCATGAATTCTGACACATTACACCCGTTCACCGTGTCAGATACGTTAGACATTTCACGAGTACCAACCTGTCTCAGTTTTGAGTAAAAAAACTTGATAAAACTGAATCTTGGTACCTCCATGGCTCCATATCATATCGACCCCCTTCATTGATTACCAATTTGCGAGATAAACTTGGATTTGAACCGGATCTATAAGATTATAAACTATAATTAGTTCATAAAATAGTCGGCAGAGGGAGTATCCTTGGTTTTGAAATTTGAAAAAATTAAATTCTCAAAAATAAAAGTAAAAATTAATTTGTGATACGTCCCATACATTTTTGATCGTTTTATCTTTCTAAATGCGTTTATATGATAGGCCAATGTTGCCCTAATTCGCTCTAACCTAAAAACTATAAATGTCCAAAATACAAAAATTTAATCTTCATCTTCAACCTTTGTACTTTCCTACTGAATACCTTTAGACTTTCTTAAGTGAAAACCTTGAATTTTATTTATAATTCATTGTATTGCAACAACCTTAAACGTTGAAATGTTCTCAAGACCAAGTCTTCATTCCCTCAAACTACTGAGATATTATTCTGCAGGAAAAAGACCAGTTGATGTTGTAGTTGATAATTTAGGTGTTGCTACAGTAACTCTTCAAAATCCCCCTGTTAATAGCTTGAATTATGAATTGGTGTCTGAACTATCAAATACTCTGAGATCTTTAGAGAAAGATAGGAGCAGAGGTCTAATCTTGAAATCGGTAGGCACAGTTGAATATCAACAATATCTTCCTTATTTATTGTGTGGCAGTTTTCAGATAAAGTCTTTTCTGCTGGCATTGATTTATTAGAATTGTATAAACCGACAGAGGATAAAGTGAAACAATATTGGACAGCTCTTCAGGATTGCTGGATCAATCTTTATGGATTCAGTGCACCTACCATTGCTTGTATCAATGTGAGAATTCTCAATCATTATCCATCTGTTATTATTAATTAAATCATTATTATTTATTCAATGAGTATGATTTGAATTCTTATCAATTAGGAATAATTATTTCAGGGCCATGCTCCTGCAGGAGGATGCTTATTATCACTCAGTTGTGAATATAGAGTGATGCTAAAAGAAAAAACTATTGGTCTCAATGAAACTAAGGTAGGTCTCGTTGCACCAGATTGGTTTATAGCATCAATGGAAAATGTAATAGGACACAGACAAAGCGAATTGGCTCTAACTACTGGAAAAATGTTCACAACCGAGGAAGCATTGAAGATTGGGTTGATTGATGAAATCGCAGAAAATTCAGAAGATGCCATTTCAAAGTCTAGAGCATTCCTCAAACTGTTTGAAAAAGTTGTTCCTACAGCCAGAGCTACTACTAAACATTCTTTGAGGAGAAAAACTATTCAGGTGAGTAATTCCAAATTTTAAGGGAATTTCGAGGTCTAGGGGCCAATGAACCTTTACTGAGTTGATGTTTTGTGTGGAAAAGTTGTGAATGGTAACAGGTCACAGCACACTAGACCACAAATTTATTTGAACATTCGCTAAAGTAGAGGCTAAGGGGTCTCTATATAAAATGAATTAAATTGATTCTGCATATTTTATGGGGTGATAGGTTAAAATTGTGAAATTCATATTCCAATTTTTGATTTATAGGATTTGGTGCAAAATAAAGAGGCAGATTTAAACATCTTCTTGAAAACTGTGATGCATGAAAAGGTTCAACAGAGTTTGGAATTATACATTAAATCTCTCAAGAAAGGACAATCCTCTGGATGATGCTACTACAAATGATCCTTTATAACAGTATGTTTTCTGTACAATTATGCGATTAAAATGAGTTTTTTTTATTCTATACAAATATATAATATATTAATCATCATCCTCCTTTTTCCACTATCTTCAATATAACATAGATGATATAACATGTGTCTTTCAGAAGTAGACAGATATTTATGAGGGCTCATTTTCTTTAAATTAGTGCTGTATCATTTCTTCACGATGTCTGTATTTATCGAATTCTGAGAAATGAGGCGTGAAACTATATATATTATTAATTATATGGAAGGACTCTGGGTCGACGGCCCATTGCATTCATCCTTTGGAGATAAAATACGGCGTTGACACATTTCATTTAAACACAGTATCTGATTAGATGTTCTGTGGTCCCTCATCGGCTGTGCTTCCTTGCAAAACGTCAACTCGCAGCGCACCGTAATTTTATGGTTAGGTCAGATGGTGAATGGTGACAAGGTTATTTTATTTTCAAAATTAAATATTTTGAATAATTATTAGGATAATAGAGCACGTTTACATTAACGGAATTTTTAAGTGGTAAATACTTTTGAGTGCCTGAGATTTAAATCTATACATACATAGGTCAGTTAGGAATAACCTAAATTATTTCAGGATTCAGGATACATCAATGAAACTTCAATCCTAGTGCTCGAAATTTCAGAAAATGATTCGTATTAGATGACAATATGAAATTTTGAGACCTAGGATGCCACGGAGCAACATCCCATACCGATCTATGAAATATTTTTCAAATAGAAAAAATACCAGATTCTCTCGTCCACACCTGCGAGCAAGTTTTGACACACAATTCACGGAAGGCCAACAAGGACTTGAAAATAACATCATTGTGTTCCCTAAGTATTCAGAAAGTACCAGAAACATTGTAAGTAACAACAGTAAAACTTTGCCTTTTGGCAACTTGCTTAAAAAAATCAAGGGCAGGAAGAGAAAAGAAAAGCAACGTTTGAAAAAGAAACAGATATTGGAAGGTGATGTCAAACCAGTGATTAAAAAATTGAAAACCAAGAAAAGTGGGAACATGAAGCCTAATCAGAATCAGCATATTATTTTCTTATCAGATTCTGAAACGGAAAATGAAGAACAAGATAATCAAGGTAAAGACAATATTAGTGAAACTGCCAATAAAGAAAACTGTGAAGATGAGGATGATGACGTAATATTCATAGAAGCACCACCTGCTGAAATAATTGAAATTGACGATAGTGGAGAACATCCAGTAGGTGCAGATACAAATTCTGCACTAGAAACATCCAATGAACGAGTGAGCTCTCCAGATGATTTCTTAGATAACGCTCATGTTAATTTGAAATCCAAGTTCGATACAGAACCTCATGGTTCTGGATACAATGCTACCAAGTTCCTAAAACCTACTGCAGCACCTGTCGATATGTCTGAATCTGGTAGTGTTTCTAGCATTTCTGACATCAGTGCAACAGTAGGCATGAATGTGTTCAAACTCATTGAGTTTCCACAAGAGAAACCTAATTTATTTGATGATGATAATTTAGAAAAATTCAGAGATGCAATTACTCCCAAACGATCCAATAAAAAACAGAGGGATGAATCAAATGACAAAGAAGCTGACTCTTCAGTTAGAAGGGAAAATCAAGATAAAAATCTACCAACATTATCTACGATACAAGTTGAGAATGATCCAAGAAAACAGAGAGGGAGATCTATCATAAAGGAACTTGTGAATGATAGAGCCTACGTTCTTTTATCACAAAAGAAAAGTAAAAATAAAAAACGTAAATCTAGAGATGAAGTGTCTGACAATGCCGAGGAAGAGACTGGAAATGATTCTTCCGAATCAACAAAGAAGAAGAAGAAGAAAAAAAACAAGAAGAAAGAGACAAATATTGAGGAAGACAATAGTCCATCAAGAATTGACGTTGGAGACAATGAAATTAATGGAAAAAACAAAGATCTCAATGAAGATGACGCTGTTGGGAACTCTATAACAATACGAAAAGATTTATTTGAGGCTAATGTCAAAAAAACTAAAAAAATTAAACTTAAGGATTCTGAACCTTCTGGTGATGAAGAAATAAAAAAAAAGAAGTCTAAAAAGCATACAGGAGAAGTTTCGGATGATGCCACAAAGAAAAATGGAGACCTAGAAGATACTCAAGAGAAGAGGAAAAAGAAAAACAAGAAAGTTATTGAAGTTGAAGAGAATGTTGAAGGGACAATCCAAGAAAGTAACGATGAAAAGAAGAAAAAGAAAACTAGGAAAACTCTTGAGGAAAGTGTGGTTGAACCACTAGAAGTTGAGGAACCTATTATGGTGATTAATGAAGAAAGCAAGAAGAAAAAATCTAGAAGAACTTCTGAGATTAGTGAACAACAAAATATGAGTCTAGAAATATCTGACAATATTGAAGAAAAACGAAAGAAAAAGAGTAAAAGAAATCTGGTACCATCAGAAACAGTTTGTGAAAATACTGTTCAGATTGATGTCAAAGAAGAAGATAGTACTGGTGATCCAACACCTGAACAAGTGAAAGATGCGAGAGAGTATAATGAAGATAAGAAGAAGAGAAAAAGCAAGAAAAATGCTGAAGTACCTCAATCAATTGTTTTGGATGATTGTGACAATATGATTCAGATACACAAAACTGAATCAGAAAATAAAATTGAAAAAGAAAGTGAAATAATTCCAAAAGAAAAAGCAGAGGTTACAACAAGAGATGCTGATAAAAATAATGAGGAAAACCAGAACATTCCTGAAGAGCAACTTGTTGATAAACAAGATTTTATAAAAGTAGAAAGTGATGAAAGTAGTGCATCAAAAGAGATGGGGAATGATGTGATTCAGAATAGTGACACTCAACAAGATAATCAAGAAAGAAATAGGATGAATAATAAAAGGGCAACTGAACTTGACGAAAATGATGCCAAAAAACCAAGATTAGAGCTTCCTATTATCGAAGAAGCAACACATAAAAAAGTAAATACAGAAACAAAACATAGTGAAGTTGAGAAACAAACTGTAAGTGAAGTTGAGAAACAAACTGTAAGTGAAGTTGAAATGATGGCAAATAAAGAAACTGTATCTTTAGTTGATGTTACTTCTGATTGTAATAGGAAAAGAAAAATAGAAACTTCCATTTCTGAACCTACTATAATTTCAAATGAAATTAAAAAAATTAAATTTTTGGAGAATAACTTAGTAGAAGTTATTGTGGAAGTTCCTCAAATTGAATCTCCAGATTATTTGGAAAAGAGAAAACCAGCAGTAGAGAATGAAAAAGAAACAGATCCCAAAAAAAAAGACGGCAATCAGAGGATTGAAACACCAGAAACAACTCAAAGTATTAACAATACTATATATACAGTTAAAGATAATAGTGAAAAGGAAGCCATACAAGACAACAGATTAATCGACAGTTTTGTAATTGGTTCTGTTGAAAAAGAGTTGGAAGTCTCGAAACCTGAGACTTCAATGGTTGTAACTGACAATGAGGGAAATATAGACATGAAATTAACCGGCGTATTTTCCACTGAAAAATCAATATTTCCAAATTTCGTGAACGACGTGGAAGTGAATAATTTCGTGGATCAAAACACATCTTGGAATGCAAACCCCTCTAGATTCTGCTCCTACAACGACTCTCTGTTCAATGAAACAAGTAGGCAAGATTCTTCACCAAAAAATAACTGTGATCTTGGTGAAGAATTAAGCCTACTGCCAAAACCGGACCTTCAAACCAAGTTGCCTGAAAGTGTAGAGAAATTGGAAGTCTCGACCTTGAGCATAATCAATCTTGATGATTCTGTTACTGTAAAGAGTGAAAAGAATGAATGTGAATCTGAGAATATTGTTGATGATAGTTCCAGATGTGAAATTAGCGTTAAAACTGAGGCTGATGATGTAGGGGTAACAAATACTAATCAATCAATAATACCATCGAAAAATAGAGAATTACCCAATGAAATCGAAGAAATAGTGAAAGGGAAGGATAATCACGACACTGTTAAAAGACTCTGTGAATTTTTGGAAGAAGTTGGAGATCCCAGTGACATACTTAAGAAAGTATCTTTGTTGAAACAAGCCTTTACCGACAAATCTCAGGGTTCAGTTGTATCAACCCAGCAAGTTCAAATAAGTTATGATAATGATGATGATGATATTCTCTCTGTGTCTTCTGAAGGGTCTTCTGTTCTTTTCATCGAAGATGACGTATCTGTCGTTAGTATAGAGGATGATATAACTTTGGCTAATGTGGAGGAAACTATTATTGAGTCAGGTAAAGTGGATAGAACTCTTGTTTCCATTACGAATGTCGATGATCGAGAAAGTGACGACGTTGAAATAGTTCAGAGCACTCCTAGAAAGAGAGATAATGTTGCGATCGTTGACACTGCGCCCAGACAGAGTGAAGACGTCCAAATCATAGAGAGTACATGTAAACGGAGTGGTAGGGTTGAAACGCCTAAAGGTGCCCACAGGCGGGGCTCTCGAATTGAAGTAATTCAGAGTACTCCTAAAAGAAGTGCATGTCTTGTGCCAGCTGTAAATAGCAGTCAATCTGCGACGAATTTCGCAGTTAGAGAAATAGAAAACAGAAAAGGACTGGATAAATATGAGGTGGAGGATATTCAAGCTTCAATGTCAAGTAAGTTAACTATTGATATGTAGTGAACAGTTGGGTGAATTAGGCCAAGACTGAGTAGAACAGTATATTTTGAAATGATAATAATAATTGTTTTATTGACCACAAATAATGAACTATACTCCATTCACAATTATAAAATCACAACTCTGGCCTTGGAAATTTGACACATTCCACTCTGTATCGAAGTTATGACGTTTTTCAAAATATTTTTATGTTCCAAGTCAACACTATGTTGCCCTTTCTACATTCTTAGCGTATTTCTCAGAATGTGAATTTATTCGGAGAATGAATGAATTGGAAAAGATGTGACGGACGAAAATAATTAACGTTTATATGAATTGATAGAAAATATTCCTTTTCTAGTTATTTGCATGAAAAATACAAGAGATCACTGTTGAAATAAATTATTTTTCGCCATGGAAGAAAATTGCATTGCTTTCACATGATTTTCATATGCATGCCTGTGAAGATTTAATGTTTATTATCCTATTGAACTGAAAGTTCAAGACTTGACATCAATTGTTGAATCAAGAATAATGGAACATTATATCCCTCTACTGGAATCCAAATAGTTGAAGGGAGTTCTGATGCAACAGGAACTTTTTCTTGGAACATAACCTTAATAGCTAACTTGATAAAAATAAGAGCAGAAGATATACATTTCATTTATTTGATCTTATGAACAAGGAGTAAAATATTCTGACTGTATAGTAATTTATTAGTTTAAAAAATATTCATACATTACAACCACATAGAACTTCCACACAGGGCAGGTGGATTTTCAAGAGCTGAGCCTATAGAGTTTAGACATTTATCCCTTGTCCCCTGATGACGTCGGCACTGATTTCGTTCAATTCAAACGAGGGCATGGGCACCCACAAGCGGGGGTTCAGGGGGGGGGGCGTGCCCCCCCCTGAGATTTTGGTGGCCTTATCGTTTTCAGCAGTTAGGTTAGGTTCAGGTTGGGTTAGGCTTTAGACATTTATCCCCTTGTTCCCCGATGACGTCGGCACTTTTTTCGTTCTATTCAAACGAGGGCATGGGCGCCCACAAGGGGGGGTTCAGGGGGGGGGCGTGCCCCCCCCCCCCCTGAGATTTTGGTGGCCTTATCGTTTTTCACCAGTTCGGTAAGGTTAGGTTATGTCAGTTCGGAGTCTGATGGCTTAATTTAATATATACTGCAATGATAACATATTATTTCAACTGATATTATGATGTTAACCTCGAGAAAGCAACGTTACATTCGTAAAACGACGCCTGGATGAAATTTGCTCCATTCCTATGAGATATCGAATACCTATATGATATAAAAACCTTCGGTTTCATTTTTTTTGAGCAATAAAAATGCATTGATTGAACGTGGCAACAAGCATCGTACGCTGAATTTTCATTGAATTTAATTCAAACAAAATTTTCCCCGTCCTAATCACGAGCGTAGGGTATCGTTGCTAGGTATTTCAAAAAAATAATTCATGAGATGAAAGTTGAAAATTCATTCGAGATATTCATTCATCTTTCCTTAGATTATAAAATAGTAATTTGTCAGAAGTTCTTCAAGTGTGAGTGTAACAATGGAAGATTTGAATGTCTGTGTGTGTTCCAAGTTGCGGTTACAATACTTACAGAAAAGAGGATACCGAAAATGTGATACTTCAGTCAGTATCTTTCAAGGTATGTTTTTGGAGCAATCGCATCTTGATTTAATGAAAATATGCTTTCTGGTCGACATATTTTTATCAATGGATACTGTCGGAGACTTTCGAAAAAACAAATTATTTTTGAAATTTTCAGAAACTATAGCCTCGAGAAAATTTAATATCTTCATTGATTCAGCGCCAATGAAATTGTACATTTTTCGTATTCCTCTCTCATGTCCTTGAAAGAATAGGTCAATTACCTTGACATTTTTGACAAATTTTGATCTTTTTAGACGATTCAAGACTAATTCTTTCCGTAAATTGTCATTTTTTTAAGAAAATTTCCAAAAATCAAACCCACCCAGCACCCCTATTCACTCCAAATCCCGTTGTAAAAACAGCAAAATTACTTGTTTAACAGCATTGAAACTAGTAGTAAATCATACCAAATCACTTGTTTTTCACGAAAAAAAAATTAAAACATCGCAAAATCGAGGGGGACTTAAACTGGAAATTTACCAAAAAAAACTTCGTTATCAAGTGTAAAAAAGGCGATTAGTACTTACTTTTGCTTTATTCATGCTTATAAATCGATTTTTGTTCCAATTCAAATTTGCCGTTTGTACCCATGTCAAAATATCTTTGATACTTTTACTTTGATGTAAACTGGCAACGCCGTTTTGTCATTGAAGATATTCTCTGTAGGCGAACAGATTTTTTATCAGGTGCACCAATTCCTGAAAACGAAACCATGGCCAGAGTTGTGATTTTATAATTGTGAATGGAGTATAGAAAATATCAAGATAATATTAATAATGAACTTTCTAAACAATTTTTTTGTATCATCACTTCAAGAACCAGAAGGCAGTTGGCAAACATTCACGATTCAAATAAAAAATCCAAAGACTCTTAATTTTTTCTAGAATTATTTGCATAATAATAATCACAGTTCTTCGAAGTCGAAAGGCAATTGATCGAAGTCCTCCAGCCAAATTTGAATTCTATTAAGTTTTATTTGATTCCAGACAATCCCAGATTGTGGAAGATAGTCGCAGAAGACATTTTTCCCGTTAAACTTCCAACCAAAGGTAAAAGATGTATAAATTGTAAGGAACTGGGTCATTTGAACTACAGTTGCCCGAATAGATTCAAATTGCCGAAGTGTTCACTTTGTGGAATGGAGGGACATCTGGATTTCAGATGTCCGAATAAAATATGTATTCAGGTATTGTGCATTTTTAGTATTTTTCTTCATTTCACGCCAATGATAAATTTATAGTTTTTTATTGCGTGTTAGTTCCTACTCGTACAAATGTCTGTATTTGCCGAAAATCATATCGAACAGATATATTGGACGGAAATTCCTAGAAACTAGAAAATTTCAGGTTAGGTTCGAATCTCGAATGTCGCGTTTTTTTTTAAATGCTTTGCAACATGCTCTAGCATGTTGCGACAACTCTCCTAGTATATCAGGTTACATATTTTCTTTTTAGTGTGGAAGGAAAACTTCAATGATGCAAAATTGCTGTGACCAATGTAAACATTACCAAAGAATCCTTTGTGCATCATGTGGAATGAAGGGTCATCCGAAGAGCAAATGTCCAGACATGTGGAGGAGATATCATCTTACTGTAAGTAGAAGTATCCGAGTTTCTCAATATTCTTGTTTGGATCTATAGGTATAAGGAAATAAAGATCTTCTTTCTCATATTTTATTTATATCATTAATATTATCGATTTTCCACAATCATCTCAAGCTAGTATTTCGTGAATGAACTAGTCAATAAAACATTTCAGCTACTCCCAGAATTTCTGCACAATGTAACAGCTTTGCAAAGCAACAGCGTGCTGTGCATATCCCACAATCTTCTGGGATGATTCCATCTTTTGAAGATTTCTCCAGAATAATTTGGACTCCATCAGCCAAAGTCACAAAGAGTATGATAGCGACTTTCGATAATCGCCACATATTTTTCGTACTTCGTTATTTTATCAGACTCCGTTCTTGCCACATGCTACTGATCCTTGGCAATGAGTAATAGATTGGATATATTGTAGTCCACTGTTCGTTCTATTGTAATCTGCGTGTTGATACTTGTAATAACGACTGAACGAGAATAAATTCGCTATCACAAAAACGCATAATCTATTGAACCACTGGACCGATTTCGAAAATCAAACTCATTTTCGAATCATCTTCTAATTCTAATGAAAACTGTTTTTACAATAAAAAACCAAAACTATTTTTACAATAAAAAACCAAAACTAGTTTTTACAAAATTCATGGATTTTTTCTGGAATTCTTCCCATCATGCTTCTTATAGTATTCTCAGTCACTTTTGCTTGAATTCCGCTAATGTTTTCATTGATTTATTAGTCTTCTTCAATTCTCTTTTTACCAGGGCCCAATATCTTTCGATTGGCCTGAGTTCTGGGCAATTTGGTGGATTGGCCTCTTTGGGGACAAAAACCACCTCATTAGCTTCGTACCATTCTTTGGTGTCCTTGCTGTAGTGGCATGAAGCTAAATCTGGCCAAAAGATTGTGGACACATCGTGCTCACGTAAAAATGGTAAAAGTCGCTTCTTCAAGCATTCCTCGATGTATATGTTCGAGTCAACAGAGCCTTGGCCAACGAAAAATTTGCTCCTTTTCCTACAAATGCAAATTGCTTGCCAAACCAGGAATTTTTTAGTAAACTTTGCTTGTTTCTTCACGCGAAATTGTTCGTCAAAGTTTTCACGAGAATCTGCAGTATAAAATTCCTGACCAGGAAGTTGCGAGAAATCAGCCAAGACATAGGTTTCGTCGTCCATCAAGCAACAGGAAAAATTTTTCAAGAAATATTTTTTTGATTTCTTTGCTCTTGATTTCGCTTCTTGATTCTTCACAGCGTTCCTGTCTGGCACTTTCTTACTTTGTATGTTCTAAGCCCACAACTCGACTTGATTTTCTGAACGGTTGACTGCGAACAACCCACTATTTGGGCCACTTTCCGTCCTGAAAGGTTAGGATTCTTCTGAAAAAGGCTGATGGCTTTCTTCATTCTTTTTGGGCTATGAAACCCTTTTTTCCTCCCGGTTCCTCCCTTGCGGTTAATTGTAAGATATTCGTTGAAGCGCTTAACAACTCTTGATACCGTTTCCTGACGAACGCCTGCATAGAAAAGTTCTATGCATCTATCTATGAAGTAAATGTTCCACATGTTTCTGACGTTTATAACAAAGTTAACTATGATCAAATTTTGATTTTTTCTCAATTGGTTCGAGAGATATAGGCGTTTTTGTGATAGCGAATTTATTCTCGTTCAGTCCTTATGGTGGACAAGTATCCAATAAACCATGCCTGAGAGCTAACGGCTGGTGAACAATCTTTTCCAGTTGGTTGTGTCGGCTTACACAAGCGTTGTCGGCGAGGCTTCGGCAACCGGCGATAATATGTTCGATAGATTCGCCAACGGCGCTTCATTTCCCGCATTTGCCCTCAACGTCCAGCTTCAAACAGTGATTCTATTAGTTGCCAGTTCTTACTACTCGAGCTCTTATTACTCAAGTTGGGATATTTCCAATATTGCTCATCTCTATTTTGTCCCCTGGTGTCATGAAGTCTAGGAGGATTCCAGAACATTGTCTTGTTGCATTGTTGCACGGTAGACTGCCTGAAAACAAACAAACCAACTATTACTCTGATTAAAAATCCCCAATACAAACCACACTCAAAAAACCGGCTTCCCTAAATTCATGGCCTATAATTTATACTAACGCCCAGTCTTTACTACCAAAATTCAACGAGTTACTGTCTATCGTCCAAATGCAGCGACCGTACATTGTTTTTATTACCGAATCTTGGTTGAAATCTTCTATTCCTGATGGAGCTTGCTCCATACCAAACTATACATTGTTTCGCCGTGACAGCGTCAGAACCATCGGCCACGGAGGTGTTTGCATCTACTTGAAGGATAGCTTGGTCAATTCCCATAAAATATCTGTTTTTCACCAAGACTGGCTGGGCATAGATAACATCTTCATGGACATTTCAGACTCGAACATATCATTCACCTTAGCATGCATCTATAGACCTCGTCCTTGTTCGGAGGATGAAGCTTTTACCAATTACCTGGAGGAATTGTCACTTTCACGTCGAAACGTCATAATTACTGGCGATTTCAACTGTCCGGATCTGGACTGGCCCCTTACCAACTTCCCTTCACCAAATTCACCATCGTTGCCATATGCAAGCCTAATACTCAATTCGGGACTTCAGCAGATTGTACTTGAGCCTACTAGGTTCAGACATGGTCAGAATCCTTCAACACTTGATCTTGTCATTACATCAGATAAGAATCTTCTGTCTGATCTGCTATATCTACCTCCACTTGGCAAATCTGATCACGTGACCTTGATGACCGAGCTGCAGTTTTTTCATCCATGTTCTCCTAATAAGCAATCCAAGATCTTCAAGAGGGTAGATTATGAGGGTGTATCGGCCGTGCTGGAGTCATATGATTGGTCAAACCTGTTCTCCGACATTGAAAGTATCGATATCATTTGGATGAAATTCCTTAAAATCGTCCAGGACGCTGTTTCATCTAACACTCACACCACGTCAGTAAAACATAACCCAGGTAAACCGTGGATAACTGGCAGTCTTTTCAGTTCAATCAGAGTGAGGAAGTCTTTGTGGCAGCGTTATGTTCGCAGCGGTTCTGATACTGACTATCTAAATCATCGCAATTACTCTAATCATTTGACCTCTTTGATCCGGACTGCTAAGGCAAAGTATGAGAATTATTTGGTATCAGCAGGAAATAGGAAAAAATTTTTCAAATATATTCGAGGTTCATTCGATAGCAAGATCTCTGCTCCTCTTGTGAGGAAATCTTGTGGGAGTGTGTGCAGTGAATATTCTGAGTCTGCTGATGTTTTGGCGGAGACATTTGCCTCTCACTTTACTAAAGAACCTAGTACGGTCCTTCCTCCTGTACTCACTTCACGTTGTCCCAACTCTCTTGTTGATGTACCCTTATCTGAAAGCATCGTCAAAAAGTATCTTTCCGTCCTGGATGTGACTGCAGCCCCTGGCAGTGACGAGGTCACTTGTCTTCTTCTTTCTCGATGTTCCAGTTCTCTTGCTGAACCACTTTGTTATTTGTTCCAAAGATCTCTGAACACATCTTCCTTTCCTTCACAGTGGCGCTCAGCAACTGTGACACCTATTTACAAGAATGGAGATAAAAGTTCTCCTTCTAATTACCGTCCCATCAGTCTTGTGTCCGCGGTTTCTAAAGTCCTCGAAAGAATTATTTCTGACCACATTCTCGCGTTTGCTAAGCTGAACAAATTGATTCCCGATGAGCAGCACGGTTTTCTTCCGGGTCGCTCAACTCTGACCAACCTCCTCTCTGCTGTGAATGACTGGACCAGGTTGGTAGATGCTGGTATTCCTGTTGACGTGGTGTATTTGGATTTTGCTAAGGCATTCGACAGAGTCCCTCACCGTCGTCTTATTCACAAATTGGAGCACTTGGGAATACGAGGAAACCTTTTATCTTGGATTAGATCATTCCTCAGTGACAGATCGTTTAGAGTTAAAGTCGGTGGTGCTTTTTCTACGCACGACTGGGAAGTCACAAGCGGGGTTCCACAGGGATCGGTGCTAGGGCCGATTCTTTTTTTACTGTACACGTCCGACATTCCCAGATTAATCAGTTCGAAGAGTCTCTTGTTCGCTGACGACGCCAAACTGTACAGTGTTCCACGCGATACTACTAACCAGCTACAAGCCGACCTCGATATAGTTGTTCAGTGGGGTGAGGAGTGGTTGTTGCCTCTCAACATCGACAAATGTTGCGTACTCCACATAGGCAGGAACAATCCCAGACTCCAGTATAGGTTGGCTGGAAAACCACTCACTGTTGTGCATAGCCATCTTGATCTGGGTGTGCTGGTCAATTCGGATCTCAACTGGTCTGAACATATAACGGCGACTTGCAGCAGAGCCAGGAGAACAACCTTCCTCATTCAGCGCAGTTTTCGAGGCTGCAGTGTCCAGACCGCCAAGTTATTGTATACTACGTACGTGAGACCAATTTTGGAGTATGCGGGGCCGGCGTGGTGGGTTTGTCTGAGATCTGACTCGCATCTTCTCGAGTCGGTTCAGAGATGGTGCACAAGAATTCCATTTACTTCTTTCTCTCGGCCTGACTATCGGGCAAGGCTGGAACTGTTTGGACTAACCACCTTCGAGGAGCGACGTGCCAGGGGAGACATGATAGTTGCTTATAGAGCAACACATGGATTCTTTGGTGTAGACCTCAACCATTTATTCGTCTTCAACCAGAACAGACTTCGAGGGCACGATTATAAACTGGCCAAGGAGCCTTTTCGTACCACCTGCCGGATGAACTTTTTGACAAACAGAGTCTTCGATGCTTGGAATCGTCTTCCGGGGGAGGTGGTGAATGCTACTACAGTCAACATGTTCAAGAATAACTACGATCAATGGAGGAGGGGAGGTGTTTGCGTTTAGCTTTTTACATATTTGTTTTCAGTTTTGTATTAGCAGAATACTTTTTTTTTTTTACTGTATTGAGTGCATAGGTATAGGTATTACCTCCACTCTAATTGTAATTTAATAATAATAATAATAATAATAAAACATAACCATTTGAATATCCCTAAAACGCGAATTATTTTCAGCTGGACCACGGTCCACTCGTGCAGGGTAGCACGCTAACATTGAAGGATAAGAAGTTCCTGTGGTGCAGTTGGTGCGCAAAATGCGGTCACGTGGAATCCGACTGTGACAACCCTCGTAGAAGATCCGCAAATTACCAACCCTTTGATCCAAGGATCCACTTATACGAGGACATCTATAAGGTCAAACCCACTTCTAGTGGCCAGGATTTCGTGCAGCCTAACCTCGATGAAATTCCGCAGAACACTCAGAACTTCCTGCGGGACGACACCTCTTCCAGTGCCAGTTCTTCCGGTTCTTCCAACGACGCAGCGCAAACCGTTCCAAATCCATCCGCAGAACCTGCGAATGATCTTGATCAGTCAACGCAGAGTGTTGACGAAGGTTTGCTGGGTTTGACGCCCGATTTCGAGGTTATCGACGAGGTGAACGGGGACAATCAAAATTTTGTATCGAATTTGGGGAATAAGGAAAAATTGGACTTTTTCATGACCGCTTCGAAAGAGGAGATCAAGGCGTTTTTGACCATGGAAGTTAGAATTCTGGACACCAGCAAATTCGCTATAAACCATGCTCATCATCGATTTTTCGCGTTCGTAGAAGACGACAAGAAGCCGCCCTGTAAGCAGAGGTTTACAAAAGATCAAAAACAGAAATACTACAAGTCGCTAAATATGATGCTCTTTGGAAAGCTGCAGGTAAAAGGCGGTAAAGTCCACACTGATAAGTTAAGGCATTTCGTCGCATCCTCGCCCACATCTCTCTCCAATGTGGAAATTCTGACGAAGGAAATTAGGGAATCTCTTTGTTATTCTTACGATTACATCTTCAAGAATATGCCACATGATCATGTTAATTACAAGTTTTTCTTTAAAATGATGAGGCAGAGATACGGAAATCAAAAATGGTTGTATTGAACAGATGTTTTAATTTATTTGTTGATTGTTACTATTTTTATGGATCATTATGGTCCATACAATAATGCAGAGTCATTTTTATCCGAAAATAAGAATATTTTCAATCCCTTTACATTGGTTCAATTGAAGTGGGTAATATTTTTTTGAGTGGAATTCATCGATTTCGCTGAAATTTTTTTTGAAGATCGAATGTAAAGACCTAGAGATGTTTGTAAATATGATATTTGTAATACATATTTTGTTAATAAATACTGAGTTTTTTATAAATGCTCTAGACACCAGTGAGATTTTTCAATAATTTCCTGTAAGAACAAAACAGTCGCAAATGTTCCAATTCCTTTCGGTATTTTAGTCGAATACGGCCGTAAAAGCCTTCATGAATGAATGAAAGAATGAAAGAAATTTCATTTTTAAAAACCGCTGCTCAATGATAAAAATGATCATTTAATCAACATGTTTATCAATGGGAGCTATAAATGATCGCTCCGCTCGCACTCTGATGTTTGATATTCCTCCCTTCATATGTCGATAAGAAATATTCCCCCAACAGAATCGACACGTCATACAACCCACAGAACATATAATACACAACCTACAGTCACTGCGTTCGTTATTACTAAGATGTCTAGAATAATGGTGTAGGCACTGATTAGATTTTGTTTCGACCAAATTGAGAATATTAGCAATGTTTCGTTCTTTCCACTTCAGGTGGCGCTATTCACAAATTATGACTGATTTTTATGTTATTTCAAATATTTGAATTTATTCTGGTGAACGTGGCGTGTTAATGGTCGATACTTTGTCAAGCAATAATGTGTGTTTATATTCTTGACATCCTGATGTATATTAGTTCTTAGGAAAAGTATAAAACTTTCATTATAAAAAGATGCCATTCTGCTGTCATGTCATAAATTGACTTTGGCAAATCAGCTGTTGATACATCAGTCAAATTGACAACGGAAAATACACTGAAATGATATTGCGGCGCCGCCACGAAACATTGCTAATATTTTCGATTTGGTCGAACGTCATGCCATTCAAAAATTGACGAGTGCCTACACCATTATTCTAGTCATCTTAGTTATTACCAATCCGGAGAGAAAACGGACACAGAACATCTAATAATTCGGATCTCTCTCTCTATGGCTGAAAGGGAGGAGAGAGAGAGATAGATCCGTATTTATTAGATGTTCTGTGTCCATTTTCTCTCGCTCTACTCCGGATTGGTAATAACGAACGCAGTGATAAACTCTTGTATAAAGCCACTGTAATACAACCCATGTATTAGTGTTCTGTGGTACAACCCACAGAACTCCAAATACTACAGACTTCCATAGAATAAGGACTACCATAGAATAAAGACTAACATAGAATACAGACTACCATAGAGTAGAGAGGAATATTTCTGAAGAAAATAGCGCATTCATATCAACTTTGATCAGCCTGTGCATAAACACACTGAATTCGGATTCCAATCAGACCCTATGACGGATATTCTGTACATCTAATTAAATTCCTATAGTCGGCATCTTCAAGAAGACACCCATACCAGACCGACTTGAGAAACGGTAGGGCATTTGTTTAGTTTGCCAGCTCTCACGAGACGCTCCCCTCGCCCCAAGATGTAGCTCTTGCTGAAAATTGTGCAACGTTCTTAATTAACGCCTTAAAAAGTGTAATTTGTAATTAAATAATTGGATTAGAACGAATTTGCTCCCGTTGCTTTGCTCGTCGAGCCCGAAACTCTGAAATGGGGACTGCCGAAATATAATTACACTCTAATGTGTGTATAAGGAACTTGCGATTACATAAATTTCGAACAGAAATGAAATTCATGCTTTTTTGGCTCGGATCATTGAAATGTGTCAAAAGTAATTAATTTTTCTAGGACCTTGCGAAATGACTCCTTTCTGCACTATTTTGTGTCAAAAGAATTACACGTTTCCACTAGTGCAAAAATTACTTCGATACTCTATGAATCTACTTTAGGGATAACATTTTTTTTTATAACGTAAATGTACTTATCCAAATTGTAACTATGGGTAATTACGTACCAGTAGATATTCCTCGAAACGCTTGATAATGTAAAAGAAACAATTTTGACCTTATGTATCGAAATCTTGTTATTAACGAAAGCATATGGATTGCGTCTGACAGTTACACCATAGATGCATAGAAACTCTGGTGTAGAATCTCCTAGCATAGATGCATAGAACCTCTTAACTAAAAATGGAGACCAAAAAATGGCACTCTCCGTTGTAGTTTTTGCTCTTATTCCGGAAAAATCCGCAATATTTTACTGTCGTGGCGCTTTTTTTGTTGTAAAATAGGTTTTGCTTTCGGAGATTTCTTGGAAATTATCCATCTAGAATGATCTATACCTACTATCTCTTACTTTTTTGAGCTGGTTAGTGGGCAAAATTCCACCATGGGTTTCTGAAATATTGCCCTTCGAAATTTGGTTTTCCCGATATCTTCAAAACTACGGATTCCATCGAGAGGAATTCTGCACTTGAATTGAGAATGTCGTATTTGAGCTATATGCTAAAGGACCCCGCTCTTTTAGTATGAAAAGTGGCGACCGGTCAAATTTTCTGAAAGTTTGGCATGTTGTTGTACCCGACTCATTGACCAAAAGTGTCAATAGGCCCAACACAATCCTATGGCTAATTTTCTAAATACGGGGTGTTAAAGTTGAAAATTGCCCAGATTTTCGGATTTATTTGCTAATTATTAAAAGTTAGATTGGATTTCTGTTGCATACACACGTTTACTACATGTTCTAGTAATAAAATTAGTGGATACGTATGATTAAAAATATCTTTATTTACAGGGTGATTCACGAATATATGACGGTAGTTTTTTGCCAAAATTCACTTTTTCTACTGTGACCTCAGGAAGGCATATTTTTGAAATGTTCTTTTCGATTTAGTATTATGACGACAAAATATTGCACCGTGCATATTTTTTATACAGGGTCATTCACAGAGAGAACCACTAGACATAATCAAATTTTTTTAGGATTAATTCGAAACCCTGTATTTTTGAATTGATTTTTGGGAAAAGTAATACCACAAACATATGTGTGTCTCTAATCTCCAAAATATTCAGGGTGGTTTATTCATAGGAAGGTTTTCAATTTTGGGAAAAGTAAAAAAATCATGAACACCCTGTATTCGAAAATTTCCTCGGTGAAATGCAACTATTTTCCCACGATATATTGATTCCCACAACATCTCCAGAGGTATGAATTCTAAATCCGATACTATGACCAGTTTTCGAGATACAGGGCTTAAAGCGGAGAATAACTTATTTCATCAATTTTTTTTTAATTGAAAAGCCGAATTGATTTTATGTTGCGCCCATGAGTTCAGTATGAGAGCAGATCAGATTCACAATTTTTAGTCTAAAATACTTCATTATGTTTACTCTTCATACAGGGTGAGTCATACAGCCAACCATACCGAAAATACTTATGCTTTGAATTGATTGAAATAAGAACTTTTTAGTGAATTTTGAGTATCTTTATGAGCCCGCTTACTAATTGCGCTATCACCCCCAAAAAGATGACAATAAACCTTCTTCTTATGTAGGTAAAATACGAATATTTTTTTATTGGTGGGTACTCCACAGTCCACAATATTCGTGTTGAGTGAGTTAAAACTAGTTATATTGAAAAGTTCAAATCTCATTATAGTCACAACTTCGGTTATTACTTCATAAATATACTTTTTTCAACAAAAAAAAAGTTTATTTAGGATGATCTACGCATGCAAGAAATGTTTATTTTTGGTAGGTAATTATTTCTAAATCACCTTGTATATTTATATATTTAAAAATTCTTGCGGTTATGCTCACTTGCTGTTATGTTAGACAGTTATTCAAAATTCACCAGAAAAGATCTCCTTTCAATTATTTCAAAGCATATTATTTATGGCTCACCCTGTGTGAAAAGTAATTATCATGAAGTATTTAAGACTGAAAATTGTTAACTACTAGGTATTAACTTCATGGAATAATTTCTCTGTGACGAAACTGTAGAATTATCGAGTGTTTGCAAAAGCTATTGTGATTTATTCGTGAATCACCCTGTAACAGTGAATATTTTAGCTGAACCTTTCCATGTGCACCTGATCTGTACTCATACTGAACTCATGGGCGCAACATAAAATCAATCCGGCTTTTCAATTTGAAAAAAAAAATTGATGAAATAAGTTATTCTCCGCTTTAACGCCCTGTATCTCGAAAACTGGTCATAGTATCGGATTTAGAATTCATACTTCGAGAGATGTTGTGGGAATCAATATATAGTGAGAAAATAGTTGCATTTGACCGAGGAAATTTTCGAATACAGGGTGTTCATGTTTTTTGTACTTCTCCCAAAATAGAATACCTTCCTATGGATAAACCATCCTGAATATTTTGGAGATTAGAGGCACACATATGTTTGTGGTATTACTTTTCCTAAAAATCAATTCAAAAATACAGGGTTTCGAATTAATCCTAAAAAAAATTGATTATGTCTAGTGGTTCTGTCTGTGAAGCACCCTCTATAAAAAATATGCACTGTGCAATATTTTGTCGTCATAATACTAAATCGAAAAGAACATTTCAAAAATATGCCTTCCTGACGTCACTGTAGAAAAAGTGAATTTTGGCAAAAAACTACCGCCATATATTCGTGAATCACCCGGTAAATATAAATATTTTTAATCATACGTATCCACTAATTTCATTACTAGAACATGTAGTAAACGTGTGTATGCAACAGAAATCCAATCTAACTCTTAATAATCAAAAAATAAATCCGAAAATCTGGGCAATTCTCAACTTTAACACCCCGTATTTAGAAAACTAGCCATAGGATTGGCTTGGGCCCATTGATACTTTTGGTCACTGAGTCGGGTACAACAACATACCAAACTTTCAGAAAATTTGACCGGTCGCCACTTTACATACTAAAAGTGCGGGGTCCTTTTGTCAAGAACTTGGCAACAGAACCATATAAAATTCTGATGAATTATGAAATAAAGATTCCCAAAATTTTTGTAATATCAGATTCAATCATGGAGGATTTATTTGACAGTTGCTGCAGATTTTTTGCCAGCTGTGGAAAACTTTTGTTCCTTGGATTTTCGAATGCGAATTTACCTACAAGCTGGATCTATTCACAAGATTGATGAAAGAGCTATCAACATCTCTTCACTTCACTCAGTTTAGGATTCCCAAGTCGCATAGAGTAGGCGGTAGGGTAATAAAGCTATACATATATTTAACTTGTTTGAGGTTGATGTTAATATTCAGAAAAGCACATTGTTAATTGTTTATATTGACTGTATGTAGTATATGTAGTCTGTAGAGCAGGTAGCTGGGAAAGTACAGGTACATGTCCAAGAATTAATTCTAAAAGATTTCGAAGAATAAAATGTTTCGTAACATAATTTGTACCTTGAGATATTGATGGTACAGACTGGACGACAGAGATATCATCAATTAGTTGTGTTTGAACACTTATGGTATAGGAGATGCCCCGAATTTGTGGTTGTGGTGGAACGTTGATTATAACTGGAAGTTAAAGAAATACTTTTCAGTTGGTGTTTACAGGTGAGACCGTTTTTCTTTCGAATTTTCAATAATTTTTTCGTGGTGGAATTTATCGAAAATTTGATTTAAACAATAGATTCTGCTCAAAAGTGGACAATATAGAAGGAAAATGCCTTCATTTTCTATTTCATTTTGATGACAATGACATACAGGGTGAACTGAATTGGACACTTCAGAATAGGAAGTTATATTTCTGTACTCTAGATAGACGAAAACTGATGTTGATGTCACAGGGCCAATTTTCATAAGAATTTCATTGGCGAAAACCATATGATAACAACTGCGACCGTTCCATTCACTTTTATAAAGTATACCGGTTGGCCAGGATTTAGGTTCATCAAGTCTTTTTCATTTAAAACTGACGAAGGTTGGTAGGTTACCATTGAAATGTCAAATAACCCTCAGAGACGTTGCCAATGCTAATTTCCATTTACTTTTTTCTAACTTTGTAAATGGAGTTAGTTATTTTAGGGTTTAACTGTGTGACAGGTTTCGTATTTCGTAGTAGGTACTACTACATTTTCATTCTGGAGGATTTCGAGTTGTGCAAAAGGAAATAAAATTAATGTCTTCTGTAGGCTAATTTCGTGAGCATTCCATAGGACCGTCTGTTGGGTTATTCGAGTACTTTTAATCTTTTCTCGAATGAACTATCACAAAGTAACGAACTATTCTGTACATTATTTTCCAATAAAATTTCAACACTCGATTCTTGATTTCCGTACAAGAAAATAGCATAACTGAATCTTCCAACCATTCTTATATACGTGAAATATTCCAGTATCAACAGAGAAAAAAGTTTCTTCAACATTCGCCAGGCCTTTGAAATTATTGAATTCACATATAATATTTTCTCAAATTCATTATTTTCCAAAGTGAATAAACATTTTGATAAATATGTAATTGTAAAAGGTTGAAATCAATTCGTAGACTTCGGCAGTGAGTTCTTCATTGTGTCGACTCTTGATCAATAATAATGTAACAATGGCAGGGCCGGATTTAGAGGTGTGGGGGCCCCGGGGCAACAAATAAGTGGGGTCCCCCTAGCCTCGAATTATTTTCAAAATAAAATGGATGATTTTTTAAAGTAGGGGTTTTCAATACATAATTTATCGAGAAACCAAGATTCTTTTATTATTTAACAAAAATAGTATGAAAAAACAATAATTGGGTGGCATTAAATGAACGGAACCTTCCGAGCTTTTTTGGCTGAAAAATCGTCAATTATTTCAGTAAAATCCAGTTCACGGGGTATATCGCTCTCAATGCTTACGAGAGTAAGCTTTGAGAGACGATTTTGTCCCATAGTCATTCTGAGTCTATTTTTGATGATTTTCATTTTCGAAAATGATCGCTCTCCAGTGCAATTGGATACCATAAGAACCAAATACATTCTCAACGCGATTTCGATGTTTGGGAATGTAGCTCGAAGATTTTGATCATCGAGAATTTGGAAATATTACATTTCTAGAGATTGGTCTTTTCCAAAGTCTCTTTTATATGATTCAATAAAAGAGACAAATTGAACTAATTCATTTCCGAGACTTGGTTCTAAATCATTCTCATAAACTTTTACCAAAACCTCTGCTGCAGCCTGCAAGTCTTCAGTATTCATCTTTTCTGTCCAGTAGAAGACTTTCGTCTTTTTTTTCATCATGATTTAATTACATTATAAAAAATATTGAAGGAAAATTTTTTTACTAGTGTTTCCTAGTTGAAATTTAAAATTTTTCCGATTTTTTTTGAGTGGTGGCTCCTTTTTGGGGGGGCCCCTATTTTGTGGAGGCCCCCAGGCAGTTGCCCCTGTTGCCCCCCCCTAAATCCGGCCCTGAACAATGGAAAAGAATCATATCAGGTGCTTTCGTAAGTGGGCCAGTTCTATGAACGGCAATATGGTAACTCGACAAAAAAGGTGACATACATGCTATTGCAATAATGTGAGATTATAAATATTGAGCATCAGCAATCTGCCCTACACCTTGCTTTCCTAGAAAAAATGTCTTTCACTATGGCCACTTGTGAAAGCCATTTTTCAAAAGAACTGAAAGTACTCTTTATATAAAACCTAAAACATCAGACCTAAAACTATCTTACCAAACTTATCTATCCCATAAAATCTTAATTAGAAAACAATAAAAATCAATCCATTGAATACTTAAACAATAATTCTCATGTGGGTGTATGGGTTATAGGTACTATACATTATATTTTTTCACCCTATTCTTATGAATTGGGCAGGATCGACCTCTATGTAGAAAAGACAACGTTGCTTATATATCTGACAGGAAAATGACTATAACCTAACATTTTCAAAATATACACGGTGAAATGTGTAAAAATGTCATGGCAAACCGGGATACATCATAAAAGTGAATGGAATATAGTTGCCGGGCGTTTAAAAAAAAGGTGAATTTTCGAAATTTAGCTGCAACTTTTTTTCTGTTGGAAATTTTCGATTTCTGAAATCATATTTTTTTTTTCAGGTAAGACACCTCATTTGAAAAATAAGTCATATTTGATATTTTTTGAAGCAACATTCGAGGTAGCAGCTTTGCCAATTTTATTTGTAGAGAAGCTATTTATGTATCTGTTCAATTTGGTTCACCCTGTACGTTTCGTCAATTATAAATAATTTCTACCGAGCAGGGTAATTTATGTCCAACTAATTATTCGATATTAAAAGGTATAATTTCATGTAACTATATACCTTCTTATTTCTGGGTACCAGAATATTTTTATTAATTGGTCCAATTTTGTGCTTATTTGGACCATTTTTATTGTTTATATTTTACACAATACTTAAAATCCAACCTGATTCCAGGGAAACTCTACAAGATTAATTTTTCGCAGGAACAATTTTAAAAAACAGAGTTTTTTATTTGAGGAGCAGTATCACCTTTTGAATCGTGGTAAATCTCCATTCAAAAGTGGTCTCTTTATTTCACGAGTAAGTACCCTAATTTACGACGTAGAGACTTGATTCTTTTTTTTAATTGGAGTTGAAGAACGTCCCGAGGGCAAATAGTTTTTTTTTCGATTCAATCAGTTTTTCAATTAAAAAACCAGGGTAATAGTTAGATCTGGGGTTATTGAATATGTTTTTTGTTTTTCATGAGTACAAGCTATATTTTTGAGATAATCATCATGAAAATTTTTGTAGTTCATAGAAGATTAAATTGCCGAGGGCAAATTGTTGAGATTTTTTCGATTTAATTAGGTTTTCAATTAAAAAAAAACAGGTTGAAATTCAGCGTTTTGAAAACTACACTTAATGATTTTTTTCCGACGGTTATTCATAATTTTTTCGAAAAAAACGCAACCATTTGCCCTCGGAAATTTAATCTTCTATATCCTACAAAAATTTTCATGATGATTATTTCAAAAATATAGCTTGTACTCATGAAAAACGAAAAACATATTCAATAACACCAGATCTAACGATAACCCTGTTTTTTTTTAATTGAATAACTAATTAAATCGAAAAAAAGAAAACTATTTGCCCTCGGGACGTTCTTCAACTTCAATAAAAATAAAATCAAGTCTCTACGTCGTAAATTAGGGTACTTACTGGTGAAATAAAGAGACCACTTTTTGAATGGAGATTTACCACGATTCAAAAGGTGATACTGCCCCTTAATTATCAATTTCTAGGACGGAATTGATCATTGGTTGTTACTGGTCCGACAAATATCATTTAAATATTGTTCCATCGTTCCATGAGTGGAAACTATTTTAATTTCAATCAAATCCAGCTTTTGATGCCCATTACTCAAGGAGACAAAAACTGACTTCAACATGATTTGATTTGTTGAGTAAGTTGAAGATTGACCTAAAAAATTCAATAAGTCTCCCAACGCTTTCTTGATTTTCAGATAGATCCTTAAACTTTGAACAACTGAGATGGGAACAAAAAACGAGAGGAACATTCAGATTATCCATTCTTTAAACAAGACAAAAGAAAATACGAGTTGGTTTAGAAAAACATTGAATTACATAACAGTAGAACCATCCTTGTTATTATGCATACTGCCGTCGACAATGTACCAATCAGCAACAGTCAATTTGTACCTAGAAAAATCATGCAGGGTCCATTTATCCTTCAACAAAACTGTCTGTGACTCCTTGTCAGAACGAAGAACTCTTGGATATGAAGCAGAAGAAGCTTTGGTGCAGGATTACGTAGCAGAGATGTGTGCAATCTCGACTTTCATCCAAGGATTCTTCCCTTTTTGTCTCATATTATTTTTAGGTATATGAAGTTTAACCTAAAAAATACGGTTTGCCTTTTTAGATGTTTTTTTCGATTTTTCTACTTTTTTGCAGGCTCTTGGAGCGATGAGAATGGCCGAAGGAGACCTTTGATCATATCACCGATTCTTGGCGAAATAGTGGCTTGCTCTCTGTTGATCCTCAACACCGTATATTTCGAGGAAATACCCGTGATTTTTTCTGCAATCTCTTTGTCTTTGCCTACTGCGTTGTCGGGAGGATGGCCATCCTTGTTTTTAGGCGTCTACAGCTACATCAGCTCATTGACTGACGAAAATAATAAGACTGTAAGAATAGGAGTATCCTCAACTATACAAAACGTTGCCTTCATCGTAGGTTTAGGTTCGAGTGGATTTCTTTTGGATCCATTGGGATTCATCGGCATTTATACCATTTGTTTGACGATGCTATTCGTCTCTTTTCTTTATGGGTATTTTAAGATCGACGAAAGGAAGAACGAAAATGATAAGAAAAATTTTGGGAGCAGGAATCCTTTCTTCGATATTTTCAGAGTTTCCCATCTGAAGAACACCTTGAAGACTTGCTGTAAAAGTGGCAAGTGCAACAGGAAGAAGAAGATTTTTACCATTTTGATATTATGTATTGTGATTTTGGGACCTGTACAAGGTAATTTACACTGCGCAAAAAAATTAACGCACATTCCGAAAATCTCAATTTTAATGAAAGTTAACTCTACATTGACTTTATGACTTATTTTTTATGTTCTCTCGGGAAGGCTTTGAACGAAACAAGACACATTCAATGGAAGAAAAATTCAGGATTTCACCGAATCTTATGTGAAAGAAGAGAAATGAACAGTTTTCAAAATACTGAAATGCTGATAAGTGATTTAATACTTGGTATTTCCACCCCTTGCGTTAATTACAGCTCGGCAACGACGGTTCATACTCAAAATGAGTGATCTTAAAATGTTCTGATCTAATCCTTCCCAGATTTCTCCGAGTTGGATTAGCAAGTCATTAAGAGTAGCTGGATGATTTTCTGAACTTCTCAGCCTTCTATTGAGGTTGTCCCAAACCTGCTCAATCGGATTGAGATCTGGACTTCTTGCTGGCCATTCCATTCGAGGGACTTCAACCTCTTCAAGGTACTCCTGAACGATGCGCGCACGATGGGGTCTGGCATTATCGTCCATAAAAATGAAATTTTCACCAATGTATGGGGCAAATGGCACTACATGCTCTTCAAGAATGTTCCTTATATACTTATCAGCATTCATAGCTCCATTATCAACGACCACTAGGTCTGTGCGAGCAGTCAAAAATATTCCACCCCATATCATAATCGATCCTCCCCCGAAACCAGTAGTATTCAGGAAATTGCACTGAGCATATCTTTCATGTGGACGTCTGTATACAAGGGAACGTCGATCACAATGGTAGAGGCAGAATCTAGACTCATCTGTGAAGAGAACTCTTTCCCAATCGGCCTCTTCCCAATGGATATGCTCTCTCGCGCCCTTCGATCGGCTGGGGTAAGAGCTGGGCCTCTTGCCGCGACACGAGGCCTTAAATCATATTCTCTGAGGCGATTTCTTATTGTCTGAGTGCTAATTTGCAACTCATGAGTTGGCTCAAGCTGATTTTGAAGGAGGCGAGCGGTTGCAAACCGTTGTCTCAACGAAGAAACTCTCAAGTAACGTTCTTGGATAGCAGTTTCTACCCGTGGTCTACCCTGTCCTGGTCTTCGGACATTCATACCTGTCTCCCTGAATCGCTGCAACATTCTGGACACACTTGTATGGGAAACTCCAAACCTTTCTGCAATTCTTGTGTATGTCCACCCTTCTTCTCGCAATACTACCGCTTGGGCACATTCCTCTTGGGTCAAATTGCGTGTTTCGCGTTGCATAGCGATCGAGTGTAGGAAATCAAACGAAAGAAAAACTATCGATCACCAGAATTGATCGAGAACAACTGATTTTAGAATGGAGCCAATACATTCAAAATCTGATAATATCATCTTTTTTTATTCCTGCTGGGAGAAAACATCTGTATTGAAGAAAAACGTTGAAAGTGGATAACATATGCATGCATAATTCTGAAAAAAATAATTATCATTGAGAACACCTTCAGTTGTAGAATAAATTTGAGATTTCCATAATGTGGATTAATTTTTTTGCGCAGTGTATTTCTTTACCATCTTGGATGTTGTTTTCAGTTTTTTTATTCAGTGACATTCTTTTCATCGTCTTAATATAATTCCAGGTGAAAATGCAGTTTGTTATCTTTACACAAGATTGAAATTCGGATGGGATGAATTGGACTTCAGTATTTTCTTTTTGGTCCATTCTTTTTTCGACATAATTGGTATATTTACGTGAAACAGTCATAAAAAACATAGATAGATCTATTTTTTTCAGGATGCTCCTTAGCTATTATCATCTTGACCAAAATTCTCAAATGGAAAGATATTTCTATTGGTATCCTAGCTGTATGTAGTATCATATTGGCTGAAGTTATATACGCTTTTGGGCCAACTTATAAATATTTTTATGCAGGTGAGTACTAATGAAAGATTAGAAACTCTTTAAGTGTATCAGTAAAATATTGACGCATTTTTTCTATTCTCTGCTCCCGTTCTCTTTTTAGTTACTTTCTTTTTCAGGAATAATTCCTGATATTTTTTTCACTGTCCCGTCCATTGTTTTACGGTCCATGATGGCCAAAGTGGTACCTGAAAATGAGCTAGGTCGGTCGAATTCAGTTTTAGGACTCAGTGAAGCTTTGGTTCCGTTGATATTCGGACCGTTATATTCGGGAATCTATAAAAGTACCATTGAAATCTTCCCTGGAACTTTCTATTTCATTTCTATCTTTATGTACTGCATTGGAATATGTCTTTTTATGTAAGTATCAGTGATAATTCATGCTTTACTTTGGAAACAATTAATTGTGTATCACAGCAATATATATTTAAATTTTTTTTAAGATATTTCAACACGGAGTCCTTCAAAGACGACATAATAGATGTGGAAGAAAATGAAGGATTGAGAAATCATGATGAGACAATAACATCGAGTTGAAAGAATTCTTCTTCCATAGCACTTATAGCAGTTACAAATGATAATCAGAAAATGTGATGATTTTTCTGCATTTATGATGTTGGACATTGGAAAAATGTGAAATTTATGTGTTTTCAACGAAGAGATGTATTATTCCAATAGATTCAATGGAAAATTCTAATTCTATGGCTGTAAAAATCGGATGAATAGCATGAATAAATGATCACAACAGCTCCTTTGTTTTTGCAGAGGTGGCACTATAAATTGTTGAGAATCTGTTCTTTGTCTTCAAGTTTATTACGATATAGTCAATATTAATGTATTCTTTTATAAATGTTCTGACCATACTGAATAAATTATTGAATAAATAATATTCATCCAATCATTAGAATGCGAATTATTTGTTGTTATTATTGACATATTCATAATTACGTCAGCATCGTCCTCACTCCGAAAAAAAAACTTTTTACTTACTCTGTATACTTACATGCAGTATAGTTCAAAACGTTCCTTCAACTTCTTTCCCAACTGTTTCCTTAGAACAAATAATTGAAGAAAAAACAAAAACACTACTGCAAAAATATTTAACAGAAAATAAAAAACCAGTTCCATATTCAAATAATGAAATTTTATGTGAGCTATGTATAGGTGCACTTTGCAATGTTTTTTTTGCTATCTACCTGAGAAGTTAGCAGAACGTTCGGTCGCCGTACCCCTCTTATTATTATTGAACGAACAGTTACTGGTGCCATCTACGAGGATATATGGAAAAATTCTTCTTAGTCTACTATAGAACCAGACAAAATTTCAATGTCAAAATATTTTATTACTCAATATATTATCCTCTTAATTGAATACATTAATTACAGCGAACCTGCAACGTCTCTAGACCTTTCAAAAAAATGTTTCTTGTCGCTCTGCAAACCAGTCCTTCACAGCTTTTATTACCTCCTCGTTGGAAGAAAATTTACGACCTTTCAAACTTCTTTTCAGTTGAGGAAAGAGATGATAGTCGGACGGAGCCAAATCTGGTGAATAAGGGGGGTGTTCTAGTAATTCTAACTCTAAATCACTGTACTGGGGCGTTGTCCTGTAGAAAAAAATATCTTTGGATAGCTTTCCGCGTCTTTTCTCTTCAATTTCTTACCGTAGAGTGGTCAGTAATGTCGAATAGTAATCTCCAGTTATTGTTCTACCCTTATCCAAAAATCAATCATGATTACTCCATGGCAATCCCAGCAGATTTTTGGACACGAAATTTCTTAGGTCTTGAAGAACCAGAGGGTCGCCATTCCATCGATTGTGGCTTCGTTTCTGGATCGTAGAGTCTCGTCACTCTCGTCCATAGTAACAATTCGGTTTAAGAAGTCTACATCGTTTTCAAATCGAGCACAGATCGAACGCGATGCTCCTACACTTGCACGCTTTTGGTCAACATTCAAACATTTGGAGATCCATTTTACAGAAGTTTTTCTTATGTCCAAATTGACGTGAACTATATGATGAACTCGTTCGTATGAAACCTTCAGTGCTTCAGATATCCGTTTTAGCCCAATTCGACGGTCTGATAAAATTGTGTCATGAACTGCATCGATATTTTCGAGGACTGACACAGAAACTCGCTTTCCCGATCGGTCATCATCTTCGATGGAAAATTTACCTCTTTTGAAGCTTGCAGTCTAATTTTTCACGGTGGCATACGAAGGACATTGATCACCAAGGGTATTGAGCATATCTTCGTAAATCTGCTTACCTCTTAACCTTTTTAAATACAAGTAGGTACTTGATGATGTCTCGATACTCCAATTTTTCGATTTTTACAATTTCGGTGGACATCTTTTTTTTTTATTTATTGCGTAACTCTGGTTTACTTTTTTGACTTCGAACTCTTAACTGACACTTCTAATAAGTTATTGTTCGTTGATATGGTATCGCAATATTTTGTTTATGCATGGAACTGGTCTAGGCTAACTAGATATCAATACATCCTCGTACTCAGAAAACATCATTGAAACAATCATTGTTCCTCTGCAACGAATTTGGGGATAATTTCATTTATCAGGATGATACGCCCCACCACACCGCACACGAAGGGTTCAAATCATTCTTCAAGAGAACAATATCCAGCGAATGAACTGGCCAGCAAACTCACCGGACATGAATCCAATTGAGCACGTATGGGATTAGTTAGGGACAGCAATATCCAATCGCCAAAACCAACCTTCAACTTTTCAGGAATTGAGTTTGATAAAGCAAAGTGAATAAAAAAAAGAGCTCTCTGTGAGAGAAAAATCTACTGCTGTACCAATTCTCATCACTACGAGAATTGAAGAACAAAATGGATGTATGAGAAAAGAAATAAAAACCACAAAGTAAACACTATAGGAAAGAGTATGTACTTACGGTTGTCTGACTTGAAGAGATGTATTTGCTGGTGTTCTGTAGCCATAAATAGTTTTTGTCTTTCACGGAACGAGTTCACTGTATGAACACTTGGATTTTCTGGTTTCGCGTAATGTTGTACCGGGTCTTAAAGTCCTTATCACACGGAACGAATTCCCTTTTAGGTGCGAATATATATAACGGGCTCCGACTCTTGGGATGAAAGCGAGGGTATATATCTGGTGGCGGGCTGAGCCGTAAAACTGTTGCGACTAGCAGGGGTATATTTGAACTGAACAGAGGGAACAGGTAGGACCTTTTTTTGGGGTTCTAGCTGAACCACAGAGAAAGTGGGTAAAGTCGTAGAGCTTTGTTACCGCACCATTCGCAGTAGGAAATTTTCTGGTATTAAAAATTATGAATTTTGTACACAAAGGGTAACAAACAAAGAATTGTTATCATATACAGTGTGACAAGAAAAACCTCGAACAAACTTTTTTCATTTAACTTTATTAAACAGAAAAAATTGAACAAAACAACACCAAATAATAACAGCTTGAACATTTGTTAAAAATATATTCAAACCGTTTCGAAGTGGCTTCATTTGGCGGCGATACACAGCTTCAGAAGCTTCTTGAAATTTTCGGCAATGGGCCGCAGCTCCTCGGGCGTTAATCGGTTCCATTACCGGCGCAGAGATTGCTTCAGCGACTCCAAATTTTTGTGTTTTTTAGCACAAGCCCTGTGCTCCAAAATCGACCACACGCTGTAGTCCATTGGGTTGAGATCCGGTGAGTAGGGCGGCCATTCTGCAGATGCGATGAAACAAGGAAAATAGGTCTTACACCATTCTTGCGTCATTTTCGCTCTGTGAGGCAGAGCGGAGTCCTGCTGAAAGGTCCAATGCGTATCGCCGAAGTGCTGCTTGGCCCATGGAAGTACTACGGCCTCGAAGATGTCGCAGCGGTAGACTTCTTGATTGATTTTGACCCCTTGATCCACGAAAACTAAGGGAGTTTTACCACTGCCGCAAATTCCGACCCAGACCATGACGGATTGCGGATTTTGACGGTGTTCGACGATGGCCGATGTACCGGGAGCCTCTACGTCTGTGAAGAGAATTCGCTCCCATTCCTGACCGGCGGCGAGACGAAGGAGTTGGCGACACCTTTGGTGTCTTACTCGCTTGTTTTCCTCCGTGAGGAGTTGAACTTTTTGGAGCTTGTATGACTTGAGATTGAGCTCCTTTTTGGCAATTTGACGGAATGATTCTCGGTTGATACCGGTCTCACAGGCTATTTTCCCCATGGAAACCCTCGGATTTCGATTCACTCGCTTCTTGACGATGTTGCGAATGCTAGGTGTATTGACAGTGCGTTTTCTACCACTTCCTGGACGACGACCATCATGGCCAAGCTCCTTGAAACGACGAATTGCTTCGGAGACGGTTTGTCGAGGCACATATTGAGCAAACGAACAATCTCGCATTGACGCCTACCTTGACGAAACAGCTCCAAAATCGCACTACGTTTGTTTGACATTCTAAAACTCTGTGGAATGAAATCATATCGAACTGAAAATTCACATATTTGTACAGGAAAGTTTAGAGAAACTAAGAGAATACTTTTGTTCCAGACAGCAAAATTTGTCCGAAGTTTTTCTTAACACCTTGTATATTGCAGTTGAAATAGAGTAAAATATTCATCTCATTTCCAGAACATAGATTGTTTATTTCTTGGGAATCCTAGGGGGGTCAAGACTTCTTAATATGTGTATGTATTTTTTTCTCAGAAGAACTTTAACTGCTCAAAGGTAAATGGGTCTAAGGTGGACTGGCTCTATTCGAATTGTAACATCCTTCAATTTAATTAGAGAGAGGGAGTGGGATTTGTCGATCCTAAATCAATTTATCGAAACACTCGACGAAAAACGAAATGTCCCAGCCGCCACTAATTCCACCAAGCCCAATAACATGATTTTTCCGGTAACAATCGCCGGGAACAAAACCGATATAACAGAAAGCAGCTAGTTCTGGCTCCTAGCTCCGAATTCAATGTACGGTTCACCTTGCGGCGCCAAAATCATCCGAGCGACGCCGTGAAAAAGAAACGACGACGCTACCCCACACAAAGAAAACCGTCTGTTGCGGACTTGTAAAGTTCTTCATCAATAATCTCATTTACTATTGTCTCTTCCCGATGAAAGAAAACGGGAAATGGCGAGGACGCATCGAAAATTTCGTTCTCTGGAACGGGAATCGTTGAACTAGAATAAAATGATCACCTTTGCGCCGTTGTTTCCTGCGGAAAATAATATTTCGATAGAAAAAAATGGAAAAATCCGATCAGGGATTTCGCTGTTCGAGGAATTTTATTCAATGTCTTGTTCGTGTGCTGAGAATCTCTCATGCAAGAATATAAAGTGATACATCCAGTGAGGGCTCGTGGAAAAGGGGGGGCTAAATTCGTGAAAAACAAAAGCAATCTAGTCATATAAAGGGTTTTCCAATAAGGTGTGTTATTTTGAACAGTCCGCTATTTCGGTAGATGTCACTTTTGAAGCTGTCATTTTTTGACATTTGACAAGTGGAAACTATGCCATTGATGAAAATGGAGGATACATGTTTCAACAACGCATTGAAATTCACCATAAACAAGCTAAATAAATAAAAACATTTTCAAAGACAAGCTTTCATAATAACAATACTCATCCGCCATTTTGAAGCCGCCATCTTGAATTCCTCAATTTTGAAGACTCGTTATTGTCACATTCGCCGCAAATAGAGAACAGACATTTGATGAATCATTCTAGTGTACCGGGTTTTTCACTATAATTTGACCCCCCCTTTAACTTTGTTACTAAAGGAGATACAAAAAAATGTTTCATACAAAAATTTCACGAAATCAACTGAGGTTTTTCAATATGACTTCACGAACTGAAATATATACAAGGTGGCCAACATATTGATGGCAACTTCATTTTTTCAAATGGAACACCCTGTATATTTTCCTATATTTGGCTAGCTCTTTTTCCCCTTATTTCGAATATGTAACATATTATGTTGGTCTATCTCTCTCATTCTGAGTTTCAAATTTAAAGAACAACCTGGCAAGCTCAGCAATAACTTTTCAAGTGGCAGGCTGCGATTACTCAAAATGCCCGTTTTTGGAGTTATGATAACGTATGTCATATCGTTACTAAGGAGATAACTCCAAAAACGGGCATTTTGAGTAATCGCAGCCTGCCACTTGAAAAGTTATTGCTGAGCTTGCCAGGTTGTTCTTCAAATTTGAAACTCTGTGGTGCTCAGAATAAGAGAGATAGACCAACATATGTTACATATTCGAAATTAGGGGAAAAAGAGCTAGCCAAATATAGGAAAATATACAGGGTGTTCCATTTGAAAAATGAAGTTGCCATCAATATTTTGGCCACCTTGTACATATTTCAGTTCGTGAAGTCATATTAAAAAACCTCAGTTGATTTCGTGAAATTTTTGTATGAAACATTTTTTTTGTATCTCCTTTAGTAACAAAGTTAAAGGGGGGGTCAAATTATAGTGAAAAACCCGGTACTTACCTAATTATCATTGCATGTTCTGCATAGTGCTCGATCCATAAAAATAAGTAGGAATGACAATTCCTAACATAGTCTACTTTGAAAAAGACAAGCATACCAATGAATTTGACTGAGCGAAACCTGGATTTAGTCATGAAATTAGAATTTTATTCGATAACATCGAAAACAAAATTTTTAATTTGAATCGCAATTCCTTCCTCGAAATCGTCTAATGAAACACTTAAAAAAATCACCCTGTAGAATCGGATTATAATTACAAAACTCATCTGCCATATTGTAGGCGCCATCTTGAATTTTCCAATTTTGACAAAAGAATCATCTTTGTAGAACTCAAAATCCTCCAGGTACTAATTTTGAATGGAATCGGATCATAATTACAAAAGTCGTCCGCCATTTTGGTGCCGCCATTTTGTTTTTTTCTATAACAAATATTTCATGATGCATTGTCACCAGAATTATGTACAACTGCCAAATTTCGAATCAATCGGACGATAAGAAGTGTGTCATATTTAACTTGCAAGATTTGATTACAGACAGACAGACACCGGGACAGGTAAAACTAAATTAAAGCTTTTAAAATGGTGAAAATTTGGCAGATACGGTTCCTAAAACTCGAACATTTTTGGGTCGTCGTGAAGCACCTTGTCGAACCACAATACAGAAATTGGTGAAAAAATTTGAGCTGTTGGGACATGTTAATCATGTGAAGAATAAAACTCGTGCACGTCGCTCAAGAACAGTCGCAAATATTGCTGATGTAGCCGAAAGTGTTGAAGAAAACCCAGAATCGTCCATTCCTCGTCGTTCTTTGGAATAAGACATTCCACAAACGTCATTACACCGTATTTTGCATAAAGATTTGGGTCATAAGGCTTATAAGGTTCAGTTAACACAAGAACTCAAGCCGGCCGATCATCAATAACGTCGTGTCTTTGCTGATCGGGCCCTTGAAATGAATGAATTTCTTCGAAAAATCATTTTGCGTGTTGAGGCCCATTTACACCTTGTTGACAACAAGCAAAATTGTCGCATCTGGGTCTCGAAAAACCCAAGAGTTATTGTTGACAAGCCCCTGTATCCTCGACGCGTGAATGTTTGGTACGGTTTATGGTCCGACAGGGTTATTGGACCTTACTCTTTCGGGAATGAGGCTGGAGCAACAGTAACGGTGAATGGATTGCGCTATCGAGAGATGATAAATGATTTTTTATGGCCGGAATTGGATGGTATTTGTCTGGACAACGTTTACTTTCAACAAGACGGAACCACGTGCCACACAAGCAACGCAACCATTGATCTTTCACGGGAAAGAACATTAAAATATAATAGGTTTTCTCGGCATTCAGGATAACACACTGAAATAGTAAGGCTCTATAAAGATCCTTATCTTTATAGTGCCTTAGAAATAGTTATTTAATCAACTTGTTTATTAATGACAGCGATTAATGGTCGAAATATTTTAACGCGTGAGCGGAGCGAGCGCGTTAATGTTTGAGACCATTAATCGCTAGATTAATAAACGAGTTGATTACAAGATTTTTCCGTCGACCTCATCATGAATTGAAAATAAACTCTGGATTCAAATTAAAAATTTATTTGTCGTAATAGACATATTTGACATAATGTAAATTTCTGTGTTCATTTCTATATATCAATATTTATGCTCTCTATAGAAGTTTTCGAAAAATTCATTTAGGAAATGTTGTGACATTCTGAATAGTTTACATTTTTTTCATGAGAATGAGTTGGATTAACGATTCAATTGAGTTTTATTTTTACCTTAGACATCAACAAAATACTATTAGGAGCATTCGCTATGAACTCTTCCACATGTTCTTTTTCGATTTTTCGATCAACAGTCTTCAGCATCAAATACTTTGACCATAAATTTGCTTAGTGCCCATTTTCTGCAATACACGTGAAGTATGCCAACAAAACCGTTACCGAAAATTTCAGAACGTTCTTCTCCTTGCACCAAGATCGAAATTCTTCCTATAGGTTTTCTCATAAATGTCGGCTCTTTCCAGGTAGCATACTCAAAGTTGCTGCTTCAGCAGTTTTTCCCACATCTAGCGGTGTCGAAGGGATAATTTTTTCGATATTCATTATGTAAAATAGCGTAACTGGTAAAATCAGATTCTGATCGAAAGCGAATAATTTAATTTGACAGCTCGATAGTGCTCCAACATAGATTCATCTATGCTCCGACTGAATATTTTATGTTCGGTTGCCATGATAATCATGCGTTAATACAAGAAATCATGCATTAATAGGGGATCATGCATTAATAGGATGATTTCGAGTGCGTTAAAATGAGCTTTTATTCTATGGTCGACAGAAAATGATTTTAATGAACTTATCTTGAGTCGTTTTCTATTTAATTTGGAGGGAGGTTAGAAAAGGATGACCCTGTATAATTTCTAGGTTATTTCATGGCACTGTAGGATTCACAAGAATATCATGAAATCATCAGCTTATGGTTTTGTATTTTAGACAAAAATCTCGATATTCATTCATGCGTGAAAAATACCAATGAATAAATCATTCAATATTGAAATACCCACATATAATTGATTCAGCCCCGTTCAAGCCTTCATGCGAAATGGAAAAAATGAGATATATATCAGATCTTCAAGGTAATAAATGTCAAATCTTCCTAACTCTCCCTAACTTGCTCCGAACATTTTGTATAATAAAGTGATAATTCACAGGGTGCCCCAATGTGTGTCGTAAGGATTCTAGATCCATAATATTATTATAATGGAGTGGACATTTCTTCGTCGGAATACCATTAGGATATTAAAAAAAAATTGATGATATTGAAACAGACTGAATAGTTCTGAAATTTCCTCTTTTGTGGAGCAGTATCTCCAAATTCGTTGCGCAGAAGACCAATATGTTCGTTCGACGATAAGAAGAGGGGTTCGGTGACCGAACTTCAAACCTTCCCCCGCACATTATTGATCTGCCTTGCAATGGCACAACTTCCCGGGCGAAATTGAATGGCTTAAGTCTGCCTGGGCCTCTGCAAACTTTTTTGACGATGTGTGTATTTCAAGATATGTATGCTTTTGCATGTGGGCTGTGTTTCTGAATGAAATTGAGGTGAAATAGTTGGTGGGCAAGTTGAACTCATTTGAAGAATAAAAAAATTTAATTACAGTTTGTAACATATCTGAATTTCCTACCCTGCAATTAAATAAAATGCACCGTTGCCAGACTACTTCATGGCTTCCAACTTTGCAACGTCTATTGTCGAAACGTTGAACTACGTTGAATGAACTTATTTGATATTATTTTATAATTCTATGAATGATGAATATTAGTACGACTTCAATCAATACTTTAGGCAATTCGCATCTTTATAAATAGGAGATTTCAATCATATCGAAGATCCACCATGAAGTAGACTTGTTCTTCTGTGACCATCGAAGAAATACGATTCTGTGGAAGAAAAACTAACCTCCGAAACGACAACGAATGAAAGGGCTCTCTTTTACTTCACTTTCAATCGGCTGCTGTCTGTTTTTTCACTTTCATTCTGGTTCACAATAGTGTTCCTTTGAAATGGAGTTCCTCTTCTAGGAATCCGCCATTTTAGTAGGTATATTTTAAAGACGCATCTTTGTTATCTGGTATGTACACTGTCCCCATCTAAATAACTCTGTTTCATTTCACAGGATTTAATCTCATGTAAGCTTATTCTATGTGATTCTTGCATTTCTATTGAATATTGTGGAACTCTGTTCTGCTACCAACTCATTTGGAATATTCTTATACTGTTCGTAAGGCCTACTGCACATTTAACTATTCACGCGACATTATGGTATACGCATTGGAGTTGTTGTTTTTAGTATAATAATTCACGTACAGGGAAAACATGGTTTGGAGGTCTGAGGTAAACTGTTTACATCGCCTGTGCCTAAGGAAAACATCCTCCCTAGCATCGTGGAGGAGACTTCCCTCTGAGAGTTCTATAGACGAACATCCTCAGCAAAACAAGCCTTGGTCATTGGCCTTGGTGAGCCGGGCAAGTATCTTAGGCCGGATTGCTTCGCCCCGGGCCCACCGTTCATCAGTCAACAGGAAATCTAAAGAGTTTATTGTCCACTTCCAAACCAACGCGAATAGAATCACACACACACACTTGGAAGGAAGGACTCTTACAAATGGAGCTGTAAAAGCGCTGCGCAACAATAAAGTGACACACTCTATATGCCTATAACCTTTGGATAACTTTGGATGTATTGCATTCTGCTTTTTATCACAATTGTGCCAGTAATAACCTCACCAGAGTATAGGAAGCTCCATATTGTACACCAGTGCTCGTCTTATTAATAATTGTTCTATGGATTGTAAACATATCGTCTGTAATGCTAAAAGGGTTTTTGCTTACAAATCCAATGAGGAATTGGATTTGGTTCGTTTTTTATTCCTTCATATGGCTATGGTTACCCGAACTATGGTGCTGGACGAATAAAGGCTCTTGTTCCATCTTTATGTCCAATCTAGTGTATTATTTATCTATTTTAACTCATTATTTCCCATCCTATATTTCCCATCCTATATTTCACTAATCTGAGTCATTACGAATCTGAATTACTACGACATAACATAGAGTTCTACCAATCTAGACGATCACATCACTAGCCAAAAATATAAGTATAAAACCCCTTTTAACGTAAATCTACCCTCAGCTCTTCAGAGCAGGGTTGCCCCTTTTTTTTCTCTTTTCATAATGTTCCTAGGATTTACAAACTTGGAATGTTACAAGTTATCGCACATAGGTTCACCATAACTTGTCAAAAACGACTTCAAGTGTATGACGTAAGATAACACATGAGAGCCTATTTTTTTAGAATGCCTTGTGCAAAAAACAAAATTTTGCATTTTGAATCAATTTTCTATCTTGATTGATGGAGAGTTCATTCTTGGTATACACTTGAAAAATGGAGGAGTCCTCAATGGTGTCCCAAAACTTGAGGGATTGTTAATATATATTTCTCATTACAAATTCTTTGAGGAAGTATCAAATTGATGGATCATAATTTCTTCTGTCCCCTGTGTCCCTATGGCCTCTTTCTTGATCTTGTGCTTTATCGACTGATGAAACAACCATCTGAAATTTAAGGGGTTCTTATGTCAAATCTAGATTTCTTGTGAATTGAAGAATTTATAACTCACATGAAGATGAATATCCCAATGACTTTCAAAATTGCTGAAACCCAGAAAATGCTGCCAGGATATGCATGAACAGTATTCCTATATAGCACAGTATAAAGACCCCCAAAAATGATATGAGTCAAAGACTCACTGATCTCAAAAACGGAGTTAGTTTTTCCGAGTTCGTGGTTTTGAACCAGTTTAGACATCAGGGATCTCAGGGCAATCTGGGATGTTCCATCGAAAAGATTCAAGACAGCTCCTAGAAAAACTTTCTACTGTCTATTTCGGGAAGAATGTTTAATGTACAAACCAGCACAGAACAATATTTGGTTATCTGCTAGAGCGAATAATATGCTTGCTATTATCGAACTTGTGAAAGCTAGAAGTCCCAGTCCTTCATCTTTCCATTTGAAGAGTTTTACCAAAACCAGGAGGACCAGTAAAGAACCTTGAAAATAACAAAAAGGTAGTATGGGTACTTAACTGGTTTTCCAGTGAGGACCACATTTCTTCAAAATTAAATGAAATACCAAATATCTGAGTTAACAATTTTTCATGTTGAAGTAACTCAATCATTCATAAGTCCCTTCTGCTAAGTTAGCAGTACATAACAGGTATTGACATTTCGTCCATTTCAAATATCATGACTGTTCAAAATTCACACATTTGTTTTTTTTTACCCCAAAGTTCATACATAGGAAGACCAAGATTCTCTGTGCTCTGTGCGATTCTATGGCTGTTACAAAAATCCCACAAGCAGCATATACCTGCTCAGCTCAATATATACCTGCCTTCAGTCGCATTGTTTTTACACGGCTTAGCTCGAAGCCCTTAACAAATACTTTCCACGTCGTCGGCCTTTAGTTCGCCACCCTTTATACAAAGTGAATTAGTATGTGATGAGAACTTTTACCCTGCACAACACCACATGAAACCAGACAGAAGCAGATACGTAACTTTTAGTTTGAACAACCGTAAGTACCATTTCTTCAGTATTTGCTTTGTGGTATTTATTTTCAATTCTATCAAACATCCATTTTATCTTTAATTCTCGAGGCGATAAGAATTGGTACAACAGTCCATTTCTTATCTCCAAGAGAGCTCGTGTATACTTTTCAATTACGTTTAACATTTTCTCCTTATTGATAATTCCTTTTTACAGGATGAGTCTATGACTTTTTGAGACATGGTATAGAAAGAGAGTGTTTCGTGTTGTCATCAGAGGATTCTACATTTTTTGCTCCTTGTCCCAGTGAAATCATGAAAAATTCAGTTTCTCACTGAGAACTATATCAAACAAACTCACCAACTATCTCAATTACAAACTGCCCAGCATAAAAAATGCCATGATGCAAGTGATTCCATCCGAACCTATATTTTGTATAGAGGAAAAACACAGATTGTTCACCTGCAAACAAATTCAGTCAATCTTCACTCAATAATTCAATATATTGCGAACCTTTCAAGGGTCCACTGACAATCATTGTGAGTACAACGGCAGCTATCAATCTCATTCTTTTGTTACTCGGTCTCTCAGTTAGGAAAACTCGAATTGTGTGCAAAAAATGTTCTATGACGTGTATTTCTCCACAAATTTTCTTTGGGGCTTCTTGAATAACTTTTAGTTCTTCCTCTACATCGGTAACGATATCGTTACTCTCTTTGATGATGTAGTATCCGTAAACAAAGGATGAGAGAATCATGAAGAATGTGGTTGTGAAGGCACCAATGAAACCAAGAAAATTTAGAACAATGCCACCTATACCTGAAAAACTAATAAATGTGAAGATCATTGATTATTATTACATTCTAGACTATCAGAATATTCAAGTTCTGCTTTTTGGACGTACCCAGTCCTATGACACTTGCAACTTTTTGTATGGTTGAGACACCCCCTATTCTAAATGTCAAGTTTTCTTCGCTACTACAAGTGGAAACATAGCTGTATACTCCTAAGAATAGGCAGGGTAGTCCTCCTGATATTGCCATTGGCAAGCTGTAGGCTAAAGCAGTTAACAGAGCTGGTATTTTATGAGAAAAAACTGAGTTGAGGATCAGACATGTCACTGCTATCAATTCCCCTATTATAGGCCCTGAAATAAAAAAAAATGGTGCAAATGAAAATATTCAGGCATATATACAAGTCTGTCAAGAGATAAATGTTTTATTCTACTTCACTGCCAACAGACGAACATTTTCCGCTGTAGGAAAGTCTCACCGAGTATACAGGGTCGTCTCCTGTTCCTTTTATCACTCCAGGAACCAACAAAGAACAGTATTACCACAGGAATTATTCCATGCATCAACGTTTTTATGAATATCACATCGGTAGCCAGTTTTTGAACGGAAATCTCTTGGTTTTGTGCATATCCCGAACTATTTTTGTTCATTATAGCATCACAGATAGATTGATTAAAACCCAAGTTAACACGGCATGATTCTTCGAGTATCAAATTTTGGGTTAGCAAAACGTTGATGGTAGATGGAAGAATGTAAATAAGAACCAATGGTTCTACTGTGATTCTGGACAGAATCGATTTCGGTTTCTTCAGTTCAGTTTCATTTTGGGCCTCAAACACTTCTTCACTTTTCGATTCCATATTTTATGACCGTTTCACTCACTTCTAACACCAAACAGACTTCAGTTTCGAAAATGCATTTTTTCACAATATGTTCTAACAGAAAAAAATGAACAGTTTTGGTAAAATTCCTTCAAAATTCACAATATACGGAAAACGACATAAATAATCGAAGTTATCTATCTATATTTCACGGAATAATGATATTCGCTGTCAACAAAACGTTGTTGCATTGAATACAAGAAGGAAGTGTGATAACAATTTATAATTTCTCGAATCTAATCATGTGATAAATGAGTCGTAGACTTCTTTGTATCGGAAGGCACCGAAAAATAAAGCGATTTGAAAAGAATAGAGTTCTTTAGAGTGAATGAAGAAATGAATAAAAATATTCCATATATCAGGGACTATATTAGGTCTGTTTTGTTGCAAGACTGGCTTTTCAGAGAGCTGGAAAAATACCACAATTTCGAGAATCATCAATGATGACCGCACTGACCACTCATCATCTTCAAATTTATTTTTAATTGATTCAGGTAGCATTTCGATTTCTGAAAATTTAACCTGTTCGAGAGAGGCTCTTGATCATAGCAGATTTAAAACTTCTTGAGATAGTTATTTTAGTGGGTGGAGTATTAGGTACTGCTCCTTTCTTGTTGTTGTTTTCGTCATAAATCCTATACTCCCACATCAGTCGATGACATAGGAATTCAGTGCTTTGATAGCAGCTTGACTATCAAAATGGATCATTATATCACACCCTTGACAGTTTCTCTCCAAAATTATGTCTACGTACGAGGATGTATTGACATCTAGTTAGCCTAGACCAGTTCCATGCACAAACAAAATATTGCGATACCATATCAACGAACAATAACTTATTGGAAGTGTCAGTGTAGAGTTCGACGTCAAAAAAGTAAACCAGAGTTACGCAATAAATAAAAAAAAAATTGTAAAAATCGAAAAATTGGAGTATCGAGCCATCATCAAGTAGATACTTGTATTTAAAAGGGGTAAGAGGTAAGCAGATTTACGAAGATATGCTTAATACCCTTGGTGATCAATGTCCTTCGTATGCGACCGTGAAAAATTGGACTGCAAGCTTCAAAGGAGGTAAATTTTCCATTGAAGATGATGACCGATCGGGAAGGCCAGTTTCTGTGTCAGTCCCCGAAAATATCGATGCAGTTCATGACATGATTTTATCAGACCGTCGAATTGGGCTAAAACAGATATCTGAAGCACTAAAGATTCCATACGAACGCGTTCATCATATAGTTCACGTCAATTTGGACATGAGAAAAATGTCTGCAAAATGGATCCCCAAATGTTTGAATGTTGACAAAAAGCGTGCAAGGGTAAAAGCATCGCGTTCGATCTGTGCTCGATTTGAAAACGTTGTAGAATTCTTAAACCGAATTGTTACTTTGGATGAGACTTGGGTACATTTCAACGATCGAGAAACAAGCAACAATCGATAGAAAGGGACACTCTGGTTCTCCAAGACCTAAGAAGTTTCGTGTCCAAAAATCTGCTGGAAAAAATCTTCAGTTTTTTGGGATTGCCATGGAGTACAGGAGTAATCATGATTGATTTTTTGGATATGGGTAGAACCAGTGGCGCAGCTAGACAGTCCGGGGCCCTGGTGCAAAAATCGAAGAGGGGCCCCTTAATGAATTGATCTTTCAGCTTCTACAGGGGTGACAGGAAGATTGTATGGAACAGTAATATTGCTGTAAATACTTCTGTTAGATCGCATTCCAGCATTCCGTATTTCCTTATTATTTTCATACACAATTCATGAATTGTCCATGCCTTATTCAATTCAGGTAGAAGTAGGTGATAAATATCAAGAACTTGAATTGAAAAGTTGGTCCCTTTCATATCGCAATATTTTCTTTGAAATTGGTCGAAGCTTTGAATCACAGTTTTTTCGTCTACCTATATCTAGTAGAAATGATGGTGAAAATTCAAAATTTTGTTGACTGCAGTCATACCCCGAAACTTGCTATGACATTTTCTCTAGCCTTGCACTTGAAGGACTCGAAGTCACTCCTATTAATTTTTCTCTTTGTATTCGTATCTTCTAAAGCTCTGCATACGTCGTAAAAACTGACAAGGCATTTTGTAATACTTCAGATGCATAATTGATACAATTGAGAATGCGGTGCATTAAATCGCCGAGGAAAATAAATTCAAAATTCAACATTTTTTTTTAATTTCTCCTTGTTTTTGCTCTTATTTGCAAGAATTTATTCTTCTATTTCAGCTAATGCACGAATGGTATGAAAAAAATGAAATTTGATTGCCGAAATTATGTTAACCCTACTGGACCATCTAGTCGTATTTAGTTTTTTTAGATAGGTGTCCGATTCACCAGTGAATTTTGTGAATCCCTAGATTTGATGATTGATGATATTTCGGAAAAAACATTTTTCAACAACTGAATATAATAAAAACAATGTTATTTACATAATAGATCACAGAGAAAAATCAAATTCAATTCAAACGCGATTTGATGGTCAGCGCTTGGGGGCCCCCTGAGGTCAGGGGCCCTGGTGCACTGCACACCCTTGCACCCACGTAGCTACGCCGCTGGGTAGAACAATAACTGTAGACTATTCGACATTACTGACCACTCTACGGGAAAAAATTAAAGAGAAAAGACGCGGAAAGCTATCCAAACGTATTCTGTTTTTACAGGACAACGCCCCAGTACACAAATTTCATGTTGCCATTAAAAAAATTCATGATTTAGGGTTAGAATTACTAGAACACCCCCCTTATTCACCAGATTTATCTCCGTCTGACTATCATCTCTTTCCTCAACTGAAAAAAAGTTTAAAAGGTCGTAAATTTTCTTCCAACGAGGAGGTAATAAAAGCTGTGGAGGACTGGTTTGCAGAGCAAGAAGAAACTTTTTTTTTGAAAGGTCTAGAGATGTAAGAGATGTTGCAGGTTTGCTGTAGGTAATAAATGTATTCAATTAAGAGGAGCATATCTTGAGTAATAAAATATTTTGACATTGAAATTTTGTTTGGTTCTATAGTGGGCTAAGAATTTTTCAATATATCCTCTTATCTTTCGATTGCTAGTATTTCTGCCTGAAAATCACTCGATTGGGAGCCTAACGATAGTGTACCGGGTGTCCCACATTCGTTGTCTAATAAGGGGATCTCAGAAACCCGATGAGCTGAGACGAAATGAGTGGCACATTTTCGGGCTCGATTTTTGACAGGATTATTTTGGTGAAAACCGAAACCTTCTAAGTCGATCCTTTTCCGAGCTATTAGAGAAAATTGGAAAATGGCATCAAATGAAAAGTTCTCATAACTTCTTTATGACTGATGCTATAAACATGAACCAAAAACATCACCTATACAGGTCATTTTCCTGTCAGTTGAATAAGCAAAATTGTCCTTTTTACACAGAAGTCGTAGTACTCGTAGTAATTATGTATTTATCGAAATGTTTATTTACTTTGGGAAAATATTATGTGAATTCAATGATTCCAAAGACCTGGCGAATGTTGAAGATACTTTTGTCTCTGTTAAGGGGCAGTATCACCTTTTGAATCGTGGTAAATCTCCATTCAAAAGTGGTCTCTTTATTTCACGAGCAAGTACCATAATTTACGACGTAGAGACTTGATTTTTTTTTAAATTGAAGTTGAAGAACGTCCCGAGGGCAAATGGTTTTCTTTTTTTCGGTTTAATTAGTTTTTAAATTAAAAAAACTAGGGCAATCGTTAGATCTGGGGTTATTGAATATGTTCTTCGTTTTTCATGAGTACAAGCTATATTTTTGAAATAATGATCATGAAAATTTTTGTAGTTTATAGAAGATTAAATTGCCAAGGGCAAGTAGTTGCAATTTTTTTCCAAAAAATGATGAATAACTGTCGGAAAAAATCATTAAGTGTAGTTTCCAAAACGCTGAAGTTCAACCTGTTTTTTTTAATTGAAAAATTAACTAAATCGAAAAAATCGCAACTAATTGCCCTCGGCAATTTAATCTATACTAATATTATAAAGAGGAAAGATTTGTATTTTTGTTTGTTTGATAAGAATAGGCTCAAAAACTACTGGACCGATTTCAGAAATTCTTTCACTCTTAGAAAGCTACATTATCCCTGAGTGACATAGGCTATACCTTTTACCCGAAAAACACAAGGATACCTACTATAACTCCAATAATTACAAAAAATCAGCCATAATCAGCTATTTTCTATCATTTATCATTTATCATTTATCATTTATCATTTATCATTTATCATTTATCATTTATCATTTATCATTTATCATTTATCATTTATCATTTATCATTTATCATTTATCATTTATCATTTATCATTTATCATTTATCATTTATCATTTATCATTTATCATTTATCATTTATCATTTATCATTTATCATTTATCATTTATCATTTATCATTTATCATTTATCATTTATCATTTATCATTTATCATTTATCATTTATCATTTATCATTTATCATTTATCATTTATCATTTATCATTTATCATTTATCATTTATCATTTATCATTTATCATTTATCATTTATCATTTATCATTTATCATTTATCATTTATCATTTATCATTTATCATTTATCATTTATCATTTATCATTTATCATTTATCATTTATCATTTATCATTTATCATTTATCATTTATCATTTATCATTTATCATTTATCATTTATCATTTATCATTTATCATTTATCATTTATCATTTATCATTTATCATTTATCATTTATCATTTATCATTTATCATTTATCATTTATCATTTATCATTTATCATTTATCATTTATCATTTATCATTTATCATTCATCATTCATCATTCATCATTCATCATTCATCATTCATCATTCATCATTCATCATTCATCATTCATCATTCATCATTCATCATTCATCATTCATCATTCATCATTCATCATTCATCATTCATCATTCATCATTCATCATTCATCATTCATCATTCATCATTCATCATTCATCATTCATCATTCATCATTCATCATTCATCATTCATCATTCATCATTCATCATTCATCATTCATCATTCATCATTCATCATTCATCATTCATCATTCATCATTCATCATTCATCATTCATCATTCATCATTCATCATTCATCATTCATCATTCATCATTCATCATTCATCATTCATCATTCATCATTCATCATTCATCATTCATCATTCATCATTCATCATTCATCATTCATCATTCATCATTCATCATTCATCATTCATCATTCATCATTCATCATTCATCATTCATCATTCATCATTCATCATTCATCATTCATCATTCATCATTCATCATTCATCATTCATCATTCATCATTCATCATTCATCATTCATCATTCATCATTCATCATTCATCATTCATCATTCATCATTCATCATTCATCATTCATCATTCATCATTCATCATTCATCATTCATCATTCATCATTTATCATTTATCTTTTATCTTTTATCTTTTATCATTTATCATTTATCATTTATCATTTATCATTTATCATTTATCATTTATCATTTATCATTTATCATTTATCATTTATCATTTATCATTTATCATTTATCATTTATCATTTATCATTTATCATTTATCATTTATCATTTATCATTTATCATTTATCATTTATCATTTATCATTTATCATTTATCATTTATCATTTATCATTTATCATTTATCATTTATCATTTATCATTTATCATTTATCATTTATCATTTATCATTTATCATTTATCATTTATCATTTATCATTTATCATTTATCATTTATCATTTATCATTTATCATTTATCATTTATCATTTATCATTTATCATTTATCATTTATCATTTATCATTTATCATTTATCATTTATCATTTATCATTTATCATTTATCATTTATCATTTATCATTTATCATTTATCATTTATCATTTATCATTTATCATTTATCATTTATCATTTATCATTTATCATTTATCATTTATCATTTATCATTTATCATTCATCATTCATCATTCATCATTCATCATTCATCATTCATCATTCATCATTCATCATTCATCATTCATCATTCATCATTCATCATTGATCATTTATCATTTATCATTTATCATTTATCATTTATCATTTATCATTCATCATTCATCATTCATCATTCATCATTCATCATTCATCATTCATCATTCATCATTCATCATTCATCATTGATCATTGATCATTGATCATTTATCATTTATCATTTATCATTTATCATTTATCATTTATCATTTATCATTTATCATTTATCTTTTATCATTTATCATTTATCATTTATCATTTATCATTTATCATTTATCATTTATCATTTATCATTTATCATTTATCATTTATCATTTATCATTTATCATTTATCATTTATCATTTATCATTTATCATTTATCATTTATCATTTATCATTTATCATTTATCATTTATCATTTATCATTTATCATTTATCATTTATCATTTATCATTTATCATTTATCATTTATCATTTATCATTTATCATTTATCATTTATCATTTATCATTTATCATTTATCATTTATCATTTATCATTTATCATTTATCATTTATCATTTATCATTTATCATTTATCATTTATCATTTATCATTTATCATTTATCATTTATCATTTATCATTTATCATTTATCATTTATCGATTCAAAAGGTGATACTGCCCTTTAATACTGGAAATATTTCACGTATATAAACATGGTTGAAAGATTCTTGTACGGAAATCAAGCATCGAGTGTTAAAATTTCACTGAAATTAATGGACAGAATAGTCCGTTACTTTGTGATAGTTCATTCGGAATTCCCCACTTTTCCAAATTCTCAAGAAATAAGCCCACAGAAGACATTTAAATACCTTTTGCACAACTTGAAATACTCCAGTATGATAATGTGGTAGTACTACGAAACCTGTGCTACAGTTAAACCTAAAAAAAACCAACTCCATTTACAAAGTTGAAAAAGAGTAAATAGAAATTAGCATTGACAACGTCTCTCAGACTTATTTGACATTTAACGAGTGCCAACCTGCGTCTGTTCTAAGTAAAAAAACTTGATAAACCTACATCATGGACATCCAGGAAACATTATAAAAGTGAATGGAGTATACTTCCCTACGTTAACAAGTTCACACAAGTTTTCACAATTCTTAAATCAATCAAATAACCTCATTTTCAATTAAGATTGTTGGGTGACAGCAGGGTGCTAGCTGCAAATTCAACCTTGTATCCACCATCAGTTTTCCGGTAACGGACAACATTTCCACTAAAACAAAACCATTTCCTCGAAGTCAATTCGCCAAACAACTTGCACTCCGAGGACTCACTCACCCACTTATCATTACGTTAAGTTCCCAATTCGAACCAACTGCAAAGTTCCACCCGGTAGGTATGGTTATGTGTAGAACGGCGACAGAGTTGAGCTGCTCGTGCTGAAATTCAAATTAACTTAGAGAACATGTCGCGTAGTTTCTGGACGTGAGGTGGTGGAAGAGATGAACTTTAGAATAACGAAATAATCTTCATTCGAATCGGGAGCACTTGCTCCCTGGACTTCTCCAAATTGAATTGTTTACTTGCAGAATAGGTCCCTCTCACATGTCGAGAGGGATTGTTACAGAGTCCTCTAAGTTCTGAAGGGGGATTTTTTAACTATTTTCTTTCTGAACAACGCTGGAAAATCATTGAATTTTATTATCAAAATGCGTGCTCTGTTAAGAAATTAAGGGGCAGTATCACCTTTTGAATCGTGGTAAATCTCCATTCAAAAGTGGTCTCTTTATTTCACGAGTAAGTAATTTACGACGTAGAGACTTGGTTTTTTTTAAATTGAAGTTGAAGAACGTCCCGAGGGCAAATAGTTTTCTTTTTTTCGATTTAATTAGTTTTTCAATTAAAAAAAACCAGGGTAATCGTTAGATCTGGGGTTATTGAATATGTTTTTCGTTTTTCATGAGTACAAGCTATATTTTTGAAAAAATCATCATGAAAATTTTTGTAGTTTATAGAAGATTAAATTGCCGAGGGCAAATAGTTGCTATTCTTTCCAAAAAATGATGAATAACCGTCGGAAAAAAATCATTAAGTGTAGTTTCCAAAACGCTGAAGTTCAACCTGTTTTTTTTTAAGAAAAACTGATTAAATCGAAAAAATCCAACTATGTTCCCTCGGCAATTTAATCTTCTATAAACTACAAAAATTTTCATGATGATTATTTCAAAAATATAGCTTGTACTCATGAAAAACGAAAAACATATTCAATAACCCCAGATCTAACGATTACCCTGGTTTTTTAATTGAAAAACTAATTAAATCGAACAAAAGAAAACTATTTGCCCTCGGGACGTTCTTCAACTTCAATTTAAAAAAAATCAAGTCTTTACGTCGTAAATTAGGGTACTTACTCGTGAAATAAAGAGACCACTTTTGAATGGAGATTTACCACGATTCAAAAGGTGATACTGCCCCTTAATGAGATAATTTAAATAGATTTCATTTCGAGATTTTTATTTTCTTCCTTCAAAAATAGAAGAAAATAAGCCAACTCATGCTTCTGTTTTATTTTAAACGAAAGACTCATGAAAACAGTTCAACTTCCGATTAAAAGTGAATCTACAGATAATTTCGTTCAGAATAACAACTTGAAATACGGAATTGGCAGAGAATGGCCAATTTCAAATATATGGCGGAAAAAAGTTCCTGCTTTACCCACATATTCACTAATTTTATAGTTCAGCGATTTTCGGATAGAGAGCGCCATTGTATATTTCATTCATAAGGATAGATATATTCATGGAACTTATAGAGATAATGTAAGTTCTATGGAGATATTCCATAAAATTCACGGTGGCGCCTCTATCGGATTAGTTTTCCTACTCGCTCTGAACGGCGACCTTAATCAATAACGTGGAAAATTTGGCGGAAGCCTTTCAAAATACAGCTGGTGCAAGAATTGGAGCCGAATGACCTACCACAACTCAGATTTTTTAGTTAATTGGCTCTGAAAAGTTGGCGGAAGATCAACTTTTTTATCGAAAAATTGTGTTCAGCGAATAAGCTCATTTTTGGCTCAATGGATACGTAAAAATAAGCAGAATTGTCTATTTTGAAGAGAAGATTACCGAGAAGCATTGCAAGATCTACCAATGCACCCGGAAAAAGTTTGGTGCGGATTATGGGCTGGTGACATCATTGGAACGTAATTCTTCAAATATGATAAACGCAACGTAACTGTGAATGGTGAGCGCTACTGTGAGATTATATCCTTCTTTTTTGCCAAAAATGAAACAGCTTGACTTGAATGACATGTGGTTTCAACAAAACGGCGCCACATGCCACACAGCACACGAAACAATGAACCAATTGGGAGGCAAGTTCTGTAAACAGTTTATTTCACGTTTGGGACCGGTCAATAGGCCGCCTAGATCGTGCGATTTAACGCCTTCAGACTATTTTTGTGGGGCTATGTTAAGGCTCATGTCTATACTGACAAGCCTGCTTCGATTGACGCATTGGAAGACAACATTGAAACATTTATTCGTGAGATACCGGCCGAAATGTTGGAAAGAGTATGCCAAAATTGGACTGAGCGGATGGACCATTTGGGGCGCAGCATGAAATAATCTTCAAACCTTAAAATACAGGGCGAGTCTTTGACTTGTACATATATTTTAACTGAAGATTCCTCCCATCAAAAGAAACACTTTTTTTCCATACCATTTTTCAAAATTCGGTTTCGTTTGGAAGATACAGGGTGTCAAAAATCCATGAAATTAACACTATTCTTTCCATATATTCGGAACCGATATTTCGAATGAACTGAATTTTGGTTGAATGTTTACTCTATTCATGGTGCATATACCTCAATTGAAACTTATTCTATATTTCTCCTGGTAAAAAAGTTACATTATAGTCGACTCATAAATTCACGCAAAAATACTATCAAACCACTTGAAAAAGATAAACGGTTCACGTTTTCGAAAAAATTAATTATTTTAGAAAACAAAAGTATTCCTATATTTTTTCAAAAAAACGCGTCGTTCTCAAGTTATTCCTAATTGTATAAGAATGAATTAGAGGAAAAAATCATGAATTTCAAGAATAATCTGAATGCTGTCCTGAGTTAAATCTCATCGAATATCATTTCTTCTCTGGTCTCTCAACAAGTTACCAACGTTGTCAGAATGTTTATCAACTTTGTCAAGACTAAAATCTCCATGATGAAAAAACGTTTGATGTAGAGATATGTAATAATTAAATTCCACATTTGTGGGACATAAAATTGAATTCTAAGAAGCATGAAATTATACATTTTATAGGCAGTTTCTATTTAATTCATTGTTACCGGTCCTTCTGCAAGATATCTATCGAAACAATATAACTCGACACCAGAACGGCACTAGAACGACACTACTATTACATCAATTCACTGAAAGTCATTTACATAATCATCACCTATTTGCTTTATTCTCTGTGAATAAATAAAGCGTGAACTTCGTTTATGCCGTGTATGGGATCACTGACTAACGTTTTAGGTTGGACTGGATGGAGACACAGAACAACGGTTTGTCTTGCGTGGCGGCTACATCCACGGCCTTCTGAAGGGAAGAGTCACAACCTTCTTTTTCTTTGGCGGAGGCTACGGAAGAATAGGCCGTGGCGACTGAAATTAAGAACGTAGCGCTATATTGGCGAGAATCAGAACTACTCGTTTGGCATTTCCAAAGAGCAACGCCTAGACCCCTTTAGCGATTGTGATAGTTCATCCGCTAACGATAGGGGACGTACTGCTTTCTTGAGTTCGCCTATACCATTGTTTGAAGAGAAAATCGGCAATCTGGCATCGTCTTCTCTAGAGTTCTGTGGGTGAATATCACAGAGGATGGGTAAGGTTAGGTCATTGACCCCGAATCATATGACTTTGCTTTGGAGTTAGGAAAGGTTAGTGAGAAACCAATTTTTATGAGATCGTTTCAGAATATCGAGGAAAATATGAACAAATTATTAGTGTCTATAAGCTAATCTTCAGGACAATCGAAGAAGGAACTTATTTTGGTGTGAGAAATATAGCTTTTCAATTGCCGAAATGATCGGACAGAACTAAGTGTTTTGTTAGGAAATATCGTGTTTGTAACATTCTCATTCAAATAAGGTTAGTGCTTGAGTATTTTTTAAATGTATCACCCAGAATATCTTATAATCACATCAATTTCAATCGAAAAATATGAACTTTGAGGTGTTTGAAGAAAATAATATCAGGCACGTATTCAGCCCTATTTTTTTTTCAAATGGCAATATCTCTTTAAAAGAGCCGAATTCGGAAAAATCTACAGTTAAAATATATGTACAAGTCAAAGACTCACCCTGTATATGGAACGTACTATCGATTCAAATAAAGATTCCATAAATTTGTCTCAATATTATGTTTTTTTTTAATGTCCTTTGGCTCGTAAAAAATCACCCTATTGATCATTTCTCCAAAGTGTTACTATCAAAAATATAATTTCCAGAGTCACTATGGAAATGTGCTTTCTCCTTTTCAATCGGTGGCGTCCTCCAGTATTTTTCCCGTGGGAATTCTGGAATTCGACACCAAATGCCGAACTTAATCGGGTTCATCCTCAATTACTTCATGGTTTGCTTCCCTGTATTTAGCGTTTCAGTTTGGCCATCGTTTCGCACGAATTTGACAAATTAATGTAAATTCTTAATTGAAATTCGGTGAATTAGTCAGGCCGAGATTAAAAAAGTTTCTTACCCGCAAAAAGATTACCTCGGTTTTTCAAGAAACTTCTTCCATGAGGATTTCTCATTCAGCTTTGCCTCGATACTTAATTGGAACATTGGCTTTTTCTCCGAGGACCATTTCGAGATGAACTCCAGATTAACTCCTATAGATTCCCAATTAAAGCTTTCTTGGGATGCCGGTCTCAAATGGAGGAATCTCATTCAAGGTTACAAATCGGCTGCCCCGTTGCAAAAGGCTGCAGGTGCGGTTCCATTCAAAAATGCAGGTTTGAGATGTGGCGAATTTTTACATCGCATACTTTTTTTATTTGAGAGCGTCTTAAGCGGTTGCTTGCTGAACTCTCTAAACAGTGCAGTTGAATACCTTACTAGTGATGGCAAACATCCAATAGTGTGTAGGAATCTATACACACCGCCACACGCTTAAGAAAATGCTCAGCAGATGGCGCCCCCAAAAGCGTTACCTGGGTACCGCTTCATTTGGTTGCTTCGTGGGTTGAGTTATGTGACCCTGATGACGGCATAACAAGCAAGAAATCGGTATGTCACTACTCTCCTCCAATAGCAGCAGGATCCAGCGGTTTACTTTTGAATTAGATCTCCAATAGTCGTACTCACCCATTTTTCATAGTACGAGGATGTTTTGTATCTAGTTAGCCTGGACCAGTTCCATGCATAAACAAAATATTGCGATACCATATCAACGAACAATAACTTATTAGAAGTGTCAGTGTAGAGTTCGACTTCAAAAAAATAAACCAGAGTTACGCAATAAATAAAAAAAAAGATGTCCACCGAAATTGTAAAAATCGAAAAATTGGAGTATCGAGCCATCATCGAGTACCTGTATTTAAAAGGGTTAAGAGGTAAGCAAATTTACGAAGATATGCTTAATACCCTTGGTGATCAATGAACTTCGAATGCGACTGTGAAAAATTGGACTGCAAGCTTCAAAAGAGGTAAATTTTCCATTGAAGATGATGACCGATCGGAAAGGCCATTTTCTGTGTCAGTCCCCGAAAATATCCATGCAGTTCATGACATGATTTTATCAGACCGTCGAATTGGGCTAAAACGGATATCTGAAGCGTTGAAGATTTTATACGAACGCGTTCATCATATAGTTCACGTCAATTTGGACATGAGAAAAATTTCTGCAAAATGGATCCCCAAAGGTTTGAATGTTGACCGAAGCATCGCGTTCGATCTGTGCTCGATTTGAAAACGATGTAGACTTCTTAAACCGAATTGTTTCTATGGATGAGACTTGGGTACATTTCTACGATCCAGAAACGAAGCAACAATCGGTGGAATGGCGACACTCTCGTTCTCCATGACCTAAGATGTTTCGGGTCCAAAAATCTGCTGGAAAAGTTCTTGCTTCAGTTTTTTGGGATTGCCATGGATTAATCTTGATTGATTTTTTTGGTGAGGGTAGAATAATAACTGGAGATTACTATTCGACATTACTGACCACTTTACGGAAAAAAATTTAAGAGAAAAGACGCGGAAAGCTATCCAAAGGTATTTTGTTTTTACAGGACAACGCCCCAGTACACAAATCTCATGTTGCCATGCAAAAAATTCGTGATTTAGGGTTAGAATTGATAGAACACCCCCCTTTTTCACCAGATTTGGCTCCGTCTGACTATCATCTCTTTCCTCAACTGAAAAAAAGTTTAGAAGGTCGTGGATCTTCTTCCAACGAGGAGGTAATAAAAGCTGTGGAGGACTGGTTTGCAGAGCAAGAAGTAACATTTTTTTGAAAGTTCTAGAGACGTTGCAGGTTCGCTGTAATGAATGTATTCAATTAAGAGGAGAATGAAAAATTTTGACATTCAAATTTTGTTTGGTTCTCCACAAATAAGAAGTTCTATAGAAGGCTAAGAATTTTTCAATATATCCTCGTATGTTCACAGCGAAAATTTGAGCTTCTAAGTAACAAGAGTGAATTTTGGGACAGCCTGTATTTCAGTATTGCCGGATGTTGTTCATCAAACGTTAGGACAAATTGAATTGAATGTTTTCTTTCTTATATGCTTCGTATTTGCTTTGGGTTCCTTGGCGACGCCCCTGGTTCAATCCGCAGACTCTGAATCGGATAATTTCCGAAGACACCTCAGAACTTGTGCATCTGCAACTAGGTCTATTCATCTGCGTCAAAGCAACAGCGTGAACACTGAGACGTGGCAGAAATTCATATCCATTGAAAGCGGTTCAGCAAAGGATTAAATCTTACAAAAGGAAAGTCATCGAATCAGTTAAAGCTCTAGCTCGGCTCGGCGACAATCCCGCCCGGAGGAAAGCACACAATTGACTCGTAGATCCCGCTAGATGCATCACGGAAAATCATTTCCTAATTGATTACCTTCATTCGTAACCGTGGAGTGTGTGAGCATATGCGATTTTCCTCGTCTATATAATATCGAAGGGATTTTCTCTCCGGCGGTTCGGATGGATCTGGGTCGATGTACGTATGGGTGAATTTTGGGTCGTGCTCCTAGAATGCGCATTTTGAGAGATTAGACTCGTGAACTGCCGAATTGGGAAACTCAGGAAGACGTCAGCTTTTCTTCGCAATTTCTTGTCTTGTTGCTCTTTCATAGGAATTCAACGAGTATCCACTAGGAAGCAAAGCAGAACCAAAGGAAAAAAAAACGCCAAAAATGCGCAACGCAAATTACAGAGTGCGGCAACTACACTGCGCAAAAAAATTAACGCACATTCTGAAAATCTCAATTTTAATGAAAGTTAACTCTACATTGACTTTATAACTTATTTTTTATGTTCTCTCGGGTAGGTTTTGAACGAAACAAGACACATTAAATGGAAGAAAAATTCAGGATTTCACCGAATCTTATGTGAAAGAAGAGAAATGAACAATTTTCAAAATACTGAATTCTCTGAGTTGGATTCCTAAGTCATTAAGAGTAGCTGGATGATTTTCTGAACTTCTCAGCCTTCTATTGAGGTTGTCCCAAACCTGCTCAATCGGATTGAGATCTTGCTGGCCATTCCATTCGGGAGCCTTCAACATCTTCAAGGTACTCCTGAACGATGCGCGCACGATGGGGTCTGGCATTATCGTCCATAAAAATGAAATTTTCACCAATGTATGGGGCAAATGGCACTAAATGCTCTTCAAGAATGTTCCTTATATACTTATCAGCATTCATAGCTCCATTATCAACGACCACTAGGTCTGTGCGAGCAGTCAAAGATATTCCACCCCATACCATAATCGACCCTCCCCCGAAACCAGTAGTATTCAGGAAATTGCACTGAGCATATCTTTCATGGGGACGTCTGTATACAAGGGAACGTCGATCACAATGGTAGAGGCAGAATCTAGACTCATCTGTGAAGAGAACTCTTTCCCAATCGGCCTCTTCCCAATGGATATGCTCTCTCGCAAAATCCAAACGCGCCCTTCGATGGGCTGGGGTAAGAGCTGGGCCTCTTGCCGCGACACGACTGACACGAGGTCTTAAATCATATTCTCTGAGGCGATTTCTTATTGTCTGAGTGCTAATTTGCACCTCAAGAGTTTGCTCAAGTTGATTTTGAAGGAGGCGAGCGGTTGCAAACCGTTGTCTCAACGAAGAAACTCTCGAGTAACGTTCTTGAATGGCAGTTGTTACCCGTGGTCTACCCTGTCCTGGTCTTCGGACATTCATACCTGTCTCCCTGAATCGCTGCAACATTCTGGACACACTTGTATGGGAAACTCCAAACCTTTTTGCAATTCTTGTGTATGTCCACCCTTCTTCTCGCAAAACTACCGCTTGGGCACATTCCTCTTGGGTCAAATTGCGTGTTTCGCGTTGCATAGCGATCGAGGTAGAAAATCAAACGAAAGAAAAACTATTGATCACTAGAATTGATCGAGAACAACTGATTTTAGAATGGAGCCAATACATTCAAAATCTGATAATAACATCTTTTTTTATTCCTGCTGGGAGAAAACATCTGTATTGAAGAAAAACGTTGGAAGTAGATAACATATGCATGCATAATTCTGATGAAAATGATTATCATTGAGAACACCTTCAGTTGTGGAATAAATTTGAGATTTCCATAATGTGCGTTAATTTTTTTGCGATGTGTAGTTCTACCAATTTGAAGGAGCTGTTATAAAAATACGAAAAAGGTATTGAAAAAATTCTTTTTTATTTTGAATTCCTTCTTAATCAAGTTTGTTTTTACAGGGTGACAAGAAAAACTTCGGACAAATTTTGCTGTGATCTGGAACAAAAGTATTTCAGCGCAGCCAAATAATTTTTATTCTCTTGGTTTCTCTACACTTTCCTGTACTAATATGTGAATTTTCAGTTTGATATAATTTCATTTCACAGAGTTTCAGAATGTCAAACAAACGTAGTGCGATTTTGCAGCTGTTTCGTCAAGGTAGGCGTCAATGCGAAATTGTTCGTTTGCTCAATGTGCCTCAACAAACCGTGTCCGGTGCAATTCGTCGTTTCAAGGAGCTTGGTCATGATGGTGTTCGTCCAGGAAGTGGTGGAAAACGCACTGTCAATACACCTAGTAATCGCAACATCGTCAAGAAGCGAGTCAATCGAAATCCGAGGGTTTCCATGGGGAAAATAGCCTGTGAGACCGGACCCAACCGCGAATCAGTCCGTCAAATAGCCAAAAAGGAGCTCAACCTCAATTCATACAAGCTCCAAAAAGTTCAACTCCTCACGGAGGAAAACAAGCGCGTACGACTCCAAAGGTGCCGCCAACTCCTTCGTCTCGCCGCCGGTCAGCAATGGGAGCGAATTCTCTTCACAGACGAGAAGCTTTTCACCGTAGAACAACCCCACAACCACCAAAACGACAGAATCTGGTCCGTAGAGGCTCCCGGTACATCGGCCATCGTCGAACACCGTCAAAATCCGCATTCCGTCATGGTCTGGGGCGGAATTTGGGGCAGTGGTAAAACTCCCTTAGTTTTCGTGGATCAAGGGGTCAAAATCAATCAAGAGGTCTACCGCTGCGACATCCTCGAGGCCGTAGTACTTCCGTGGGCCAAGCAGCACTTCGACGATACGTATTGGACCTTTCAACAGGAATCCGCTCCGGCTCATAGAGCGAAAATGACGCAAGAATGGTGTAAGACCCATTTTCCTTGTTTCATCTCATCTGCAGAATGGACGCCCTTCTCATCGGATCTCAACCCAATGGACTACAGCGTGTGGTCGATTTTGGAGCACAGGGCTTGTGCTAAAAACACAAAAATTTGGAGTCGCTGAAGCAATCTCTGCGCCGGGAATGGAACCGATTAACGCCCGAGGAGCTGCAGCCCATTGCCGAAGATTTCAGGAAGCGTCTGAAGCTGTGACCTGTGTATCGCCGCCAAAGGAAGCCACTTCGAAACGGCTTAAATTTATTACTAACAAATATTCAAGCTATTATTATTTGTTGTTGTTTTGTTCAATTTCTCCTGTTCAATAAAGTTAAATGAAAAAGAGTTTGTCCGAGGTTTTTCTTGTCACTCGGCAAGCAACGCACATGTGGAGTCTTTCGCGGAAGTTTTCCTTTACTCTCTTCAGCATAACGGTTTCAATTTGGACGATTTCGTCCTTGATTGCCCTGTGATGTACCCCGCTAGGGTAGGTTCGGTCAATCGTTATACAGTTGAGGGATGGTGAATAATAAGATGCAGACTCATCAAAGGGTTTTATTTCTTAACCATACTGAACACAGATGATAACTCATATTGAATGGAACTGTTTACTACCGGCAATTACTGTTGACTAACAATCAATAGACCCGTAGACTCTTCTTCATGAATGTCCCTAGCCAATTGTTATATATTCTTTATAAATGTTCACTTGGTTAAATACCATCATAATTGATAAACATAAATGACAATGGTGGGACCTTACAGATCTAGTTTTGCGTGTTGGGTTTTTCATACATACTACAGCCCTGTGTCAAGTCATCAAAGGTCCTAGGGCGATGTTTGAAGACCTTATTCTTGAGGTACCCCCACAGGGGCTCAAATCTGGGGAGCTCGGTGCCACGAAATGACCACTCGATCGGAGAACATGTCCTGCAGAATTTCACGTGATCGACAGGCAGTATGGGCTGTGGATCCATCCTCCTGGAACCAGAAGTTCTTTTTGTCATGCTCTTCCTCATATTCCTCAATTTGCCGCAAAAATGTATCCAATATTTTGCAATATCGTTGGGACGTCACATTGATTATGGCGCCGCGTTTCTCAAAAAAGTATGGGCTGTAAATTTGAATGGATATTGAATCGCCTGTACATCTTTTATCCTGAAAGTGATTTCCAAAATGATCATTATATATAATGAATCCTCCATTTCCTAGTGGAGTAATCAACGAATGTAAATTACGAGGATGTATTGATATCTATAGTTAGCCTAGACCAGTTCCATGCATAGACTAAATATTGCGATACCATATCAACGAACAATAACTTATTAGTAGTGTAGGTGTAGAGTTCGACGTCAAAAAAGTAAACCAGAGTTACGAAATAAATAAAAAAAAGATGTCCACCGAAATTGTAAAAATCCGAAAAATTGGAGTATCGAGCCATCATCAAGTACCTGTATTTAAAAGGGTTAAGAGGTAAGCAGATTTACGAAGATATGCTTAATACCCTTGGTGTTCAATGTCCTTCGTATGCGACCGTGAAAAATTGGACTGCAAGCTTCAAAAGAGGTAAATTTTGCATTGAATATGATGACCGATCGGGAAGGCCAGTTTCTGTGTCAGTCCCCGAAAATATCGATGCATTTCATGACATGATTTCATCAGACCGTCGAGTTGGGCTGAAACGGATATCTGAAGCACTGAAGATTTCATACGAACGCGTTCATCATTGGACATGAGAAAAATTTCTGAAAAATGGATCCCCAAATGTTTGAATGTTGACCAAAAGCGTGCAAGGGTAGAAGCATCGCGTTCGATCTGTGCTCGATTTGAAAACGATGTAGACTTCTTAAACCGAATTGTTAGTATGGATGAGACTTGGGTACATTTCTACGATCCAGAAACAAAACAACAATAGGTGGAATGGCGATACTCTAGTTCTCCAAGGCCTAAGAAGTTTCGTGTCCAAAAATCTGCTGGAAAAGTTCTTGCTTCAGTTTTTTGGAATTGTCATGGAGTAATCATGATTGATTTTTTGGATAAGGGTAGAACAATAACTGGAGATTACTATTCGATATTACTGACCACTCTACGGAAAAAAATTGAAGAGAAAAGACGCGGAAAGCTATCCAAAGGTATTTTGTTTTTACAGGACAACGCCCCAGTACACAAATCTCATGTTGCCATGCAAAAAAATCGTGATTTAAGGTAAGAATTACTAGAACACCCCCCTTATTCACCAGCTCCGTCCAAATATCATCTCTTTCCTCAACTGAAAAAAAGTTTAAAATGTCGTAAATTTACGAGGAGGTAATAAAAGCTGTGGAGGACTGGTTTGCAGAGCAAGAAGAAACTTTTTTTTTGAAAGGTCTAGAGACGTTGCGGGTTCGCTGTAATAAAAATATTCAATTAAGAGGAGAATATGTTGGGTAATAAAATATTTTGACATTGAAATTTTGTTTGGTTCTATAGTAGGCTAAGAATTTTTCAATATCTCCTCGTACTTGTCAAAAGCGTAATGAACAACACAATTAAATTATGAATACGTTATCCAAAATAAACCAAAATATTATCCAACTTTTTCTGGACACCCTGTAGAATTATCTATTTCTGAAGTGGCGCTAGGATCGACCCGAGGACCTAATTCGATCATCCATGAAAAGACGATCCGGCACGCCTCAATGCCAGATTTTGGTGGGTTCAAAGTGGTTAATTAAGTGGCCGATACTCTGTGGCTGAATCCTCCCTGTGATCTCCAGATCAAATAATATTCGCTAGGGGTTAACACGGAATTTGGAAGATCTTTCCTTTCCATACTTCATTCTTGCGTCCTTCAGATGGATTTGCTTACCCGATCATAGACGGAAATACTCCTTTGATGGGCTAACAAGGATTAAAGAAGTGAAGTTGAGGAATAAATTGGTCGTAGAAATATCAAAGCGTAAAACACCCAATAAATACTTTGACTGTTGAACTGGTAGTGATATTGATTCAATTTTACACATGTCGTATTTTGAAAAGGTGCAGCAGATGTGAAAATTGACCCAATTTTGAAGCAGGATTAAATGCTGTTCAGTAAGTTTTATGGAAAACGCTGATATTTCATCATTTCAACTCAACATTTTCCTGCAATCAGTTCAATCCTCAACAATTGATATTCATTCATTTTTGGGAGAAACTTCTTCATTAAAGAGTATTAACTAATGATCTGTCGATTAATTCCGAAGATCCGTATCTAACTGAGGTTTATTGGATGTAAGATAGGGCTGCCATAAATGTTGGAGCATGGAGCATCTACCGGGACGAGTCGCACAAAAATAGCTTAAAATAAGCCTACAGAAGAAATTGAAATACCTTTTTGCACCCCTTTAAATACTCCAGTATGAAAATGTAGTGGTCACTTTGTCACTGTTAAACCTTAAAAGAACTAACTCCATTTACAAAGTTCGTGGGAATCTATGTGAATGATAGGTAAACCGAATCAAGAAGAACGTATTTCTAAACTGGGATGCACAAAGCTTCAGTCTGTTATCTTTGGGTGTAATAACAAGATATCTGGATAAATTCTGCATGAAAACCATCTATCATACAGTATTCGAGTCAAAAGCAAGATATGGAATTATGTTTTATGAACATACTTCGAAGTCAATTCAAATATTCAATCACCAGGTGGGTGTTAAACGTCTTAAATTTAATTATCATATCAACTGGCATATAATGATTGGATACAAAACTTGAGAAAACGGTAACACAATAAAGAAATTGGTTTTGATACATAATAAAAAAAACTTCAACAATTTTCCATCACAAAACAATAATTTCTAACATTGTTACATGTATATGTTTCTTTTTGAGAAAGAGCATTAGATTATTTAATGTGTCAAACAAAATGGCATGTTCAAAGCAATTACAGTATTAGGAAAACAGATTTGAACAGGACGCCATACATTTTTACCTATGATGCATGAGCACAAAGATAAAAACCTCTGAATAATTATGGAGATTTTGTAATTTTTTTCAAAGAATAGGCTGACATATTCATAACCGACAGAATCTTCTTCAGGGACAACATTTCATTTTTCTTTTGGATTGACACTGACAAAATATCTTGAAATCTGCAACAGAAAAGGAGATAGAAAATCATCAGGACATAGTATATAACCCACATTTGGTCCTTGACAACGAAGGTCTTCCGACCATATCTGGTCCTCCAAGCAATTATTTTTGAGATCCTCAGGTTTACGAAGAAGCTTTATGTCCCTTATAAAGAAAAAGCCTTTCCCAAAGTTTCCCAATTGGTTATTTTTCTATCTAGGTGGTTTGCAGCAACTTCCTCTTCCATATCCATAATATAATTCATTTTGTTTTATTCAGTTGAACCTCCTTGATCGTAGAAAATCTTCGATACAGTACTAGTTTTATAAGGAGGGTATTCGACATTTTTGCAATGCTAGAAAACCCAAATGTTAGGTCTTTCACACTGCATAGGGTTCTGTTGAAAAAGGCAGCTCTTTCGCAAAAGTGAGTAGTGTATCAATCGAAAAGTGTTCATTTTTCAAATTATTATTCCAAATTTGTCGTTGCAGATCTTTCTTCAAAATAAAGTCTTCAGTCAGTGTCTTTTTGGGTGCCCCAATAGTAGGAAATTCTTTGTCGTCTCTTTCACTTAAAATACTCCTAATTGTGTTTATGTGCAGCTAAAAAATGAATATCTATTCATATAAAATATAAAACCTCGGTTTTCACTCACTTATACGTCGAAAATGTTGGATAGCTGGTCATGAACTGTCGATACCAAATTATCAGGGTTACTTTTAGAATGCGCAGATTTCAATTCTGAATAGCACTTCCTGATACCTTACCTCTGCTTTTTCGAAACTACCTTCGGCATTCTTAGTTTCCAGGCTTGATAATTAATAATTAATAATGAAAAATAAACGCCGGCAACGTCTCCGACATTTATTAATTGACGTAATGTCATTCACAAGTGCCAACCTGCGATTTTTTCAGGTGAAAAAACTTGATAAACCCAAAACTTGGTCTCCTGGGATACTTTATAAAAGTGAATGGAGTATTATACATTTATTACAGCGAACCTGCAACGTCTCTAGACCTTTCAAAAAAAATGTTTCTTCTTGCTCTGGAAACCAGTCCTCCACAGCTTTTATTACCTCCTCGTTGGAAGAAAATTTACGACCTTTTAAATTTTTTTTCTGTTGAGGAAAGAGATGATACGGAGCCAAATCTGGTGAATAAGGGGGGTGTTTTATTAATCTAACCCTAAATCACGAATTTTTTGCATGGCAACATGAGATTTGTGTACTGGGGCGTTGTCCTGTAAAAACAATATACCTTTGGACAGCTTTCCTCGTCTTTTCTCTTCAATTTTTTCCCGTAGACTGGTCAGTAATGTCGAATACTAATCTCCAGTTATTGTTCTACCCTTATCCAAAAAATCAATCATGATTACTCCATGGCAATCCCAAAAAACTAAAGCAAGAACTTTTCCAGCAGATTTTTGGACACGAAACTTCTTAGGTCTTGACGAACCAGAGGGTCGTCATTCCATCGATTGTTGCTTTGTTTCTGGATCGTGGAAATGTACCCAAGTCTCATCCATAGTAACAATTCGGTTTAAGAAGTCTACATCATTTTCAAATCGAGCACAGATCGAACGCGATGCTTCTACCCTTGCACGCTTTTGGTCAACATTCAAACATCTCGATAGGTCATCATCTTCAATGGAAAATTTACCTCTTTTGAAGCTCGCAGTCCAATTCTTCACGGTCGCCTACGAAGGACATTGATCACCAAGGGTATTAAACATATCTTCGTAAATCTGCTTACTTCTTTTAAATACAGGTACTGGATGATGGATCGATACTCCAATTTTTCGATGTTTACAATTTCGATGGACATCTTTTTTTAAATTTATTGTGTAACTCTGGTTTACTTTTTTGACGTCGAACTCTACACTGACACTTCTAATAAGTTTTTGTTCGTTGATATGGTATCACAATATTTTGTTTATGCACGGAACTGGTCTCGGCTCACTAGATATCAATACATCCTCGTATCTTAGCACTTGAATGAAGGCAATAAACCAGCAAAGAGTAACAAACAAAAAGATTTTCTATCGAATACATTGTAGTTAAAATAGAGGAAAATATTCATCTCATTTCCAGAACATAGATTGTTTATTTCTTGAGAAACCTAGGGGCAAGGACGAGACTTTTGACGATGTATGTACATACAGGAAAGAAATAGAGCCACTTCAATATAAGTTTCCACTTTGAATACCGATTAAATTGAAATAGACTCCTGTACAACACAAACAAAGATAAAACTAATAACGTTCCCCAGTTTTGTTTCCTCCGTATACCATCCCAAATCTTTTGATAACTCGTTCAAACACGAGATGCTCATAGCTCATCATCTCCAGATCAAATATTTTGCCGGATAAGACGGAGGAGAAGAGCACATTCCATCTGGGCGAAGGGATAAAATAAAAATCGTTTAACTGAGGTGTTCGAGAAATTTCATATTCAGACGTCCTGATTATTTCATCATTCGTATCAAAGCCAGGGATTCCGGGAATTTATCCTTAATATACATATTTAAGGAGATGAATGCCAGCGAGCAACATCTACATAAGAAGGATTTTTCCTTTGAAGCAGCTCCCATACCTTTTGCAAGCTTTGCAATCCGTCGGTCGGCATCTTTCCGCAAATCCACGATTACTTTTCTCATCAGTGGCGGTTTTCAACTGCCAGCAGATTACGTTTTCTTCATTACATAGGGTCGGGATTAGAATTATTGACCGAAACTGGTGATGAATCTTCGAGGAAATAATTTTTAGAAGGCCAGGAGTAATCTTGGAATTTATATAAAAAATTTGTCTTCCATATCTACCTTCTGGTAATTTTTTAAAGAAACTAGAATCATTATATGGTTTCAAGCAGAGTGAATATTGATCAATTTGTCAGTATAGAAAGAAATCACCTTATGATACAAAACTTAGCACCCTTTCGGAGCAAAAATCTTGAAATTCAAAATGATAGTTTTTCATTTGAATGTATACCTAAAGGTCAAATTGTTTGAAAAAATTTACCTCTTTCGCTATTTTTCTCGTCCTCTGTAATGTTGAATCTAACAACGGATAATTTCTGAAAGACACAATATTCCTTATTCACAATACAAGGTGAAAAATTATTCTTTAACACTTTTCCTTTATCTCCAAATGAAATTATATAAAAGAAAAAGAAATAGAATATTGTCCACCGATGGGAGGTCTGTCAGGGTTCTGGATGTTGATTGGTTCGGCCAGCTTCATCTCCAGATCTCTGTTCTAAAGGCTGTGCAGAAGAACATTCCACATATATTCTCAGCCCCACACAGAAACAATATTCATCCCTACTATTCAAACGGAAATACCATACAATCCAAAGATCAGTAGACATAATGTCAAGTTAGATTTTAATAATAATGCTCTCATTAACTGTACATTCAATAAATAAATAAATGTTTCGTTGTGTTGAGTTATAAATATTTCCATCGAACAATTTTTCGAATATCTCTTGAACATTGACAAATAATTTTATGACAAATTTCAGCTTTCGATTGTTATTAAATTATCTCTTATATTATGAATATCCTCGGGATATTACTACTGATAATAGTATCTTTTATATGCTAGTTTTCGTAGGTTCATGGATATCGAGTTACATTCCAAGTTGAAAGAATATTAAGTGAATAACTAAGATATAAGAACTGTACCGAAACGTGAAATTTTTATGTTCACCCTGTATCTCAGGAATAAAAAGAGTCATGTTTTCAGGTTGGGAAATGCGTTTTCTATCAAATAATTGATGTAATGATAATAAAAGCTATCCGTTGACCAGTCGCTAATTTCGGTGAATTCAAAATATCCTGTTGAACAATGAAACGTTAACTCACCTGTGCTGTGAGAATATGCAAAATGGATGACTTATCGATTCGATGCATTTTTCATTTCGACGAACCTTCCGTGTTTTGGACAGCCTCACAAACTAGGATACATAGGGATAGGGAACTTGTCTAAACCCTTTGGGAAATTGCATTCCGAATCCACTTGAGAGTATCGGACATTTTAACGATCATATTCAGCAGCTGAGTTTAGGCAAAAGGTACACATGTTCCACAACGTATTCTCTACTTCGAATCGGACATCTTTTCCGGTGAAATGACGTAGAAATATATTTCCCTGACTTCGGATAAGAAAAATGTTTGTTATGATCTTAGTTGCAAATTGCCGAATGCGCTGGTAACGAAATCTCAAATCTATTTGTCTGGTGAACTCGATTTGATTTGTCGGCTGTTCTTGGTGCTACGTGTTCTATCACCAAATGTCAAAAAATGACAGCTTCAAAAGTGACATCTACCGAAATAGCGGCCTATTCAAACTATCACCTCTTAATGAAAAAACCCTCACCTATTGAAACCGACATAAAAAATTCATTTCAAATGAAATAAAAAGAGAGGGCGAATCCTTGGTAGGGTACTGGATTCCCTCCTTTCAGAACTTCAGAACACAGAGTTGAAGAAAGTGAGTAAGCCATAGAGCTCTGTTGACGTTGGACCATTCGGTCTGATGGGGTGAACGGAATGGGAGACCGAGTTCGTATTCACATTTGCCGTACTATCTTTACCCGAACCATTTCGCCGCATTTTCAAGCCCCTATTTGAGAACCTCCGGATGAGACCAGAACGCCGAAATTTTCGTCATCACGTACTCAAAATCCAAAATTTCAAGGGCGTAGGTCATTTAGTTCCGAAGTTACGCGAAAGCAAAGTTTCGCATTTTCGACCCTAATTCACTCATTATCATCAAAATAGAACTAGTACTTCCCATAAACGCAGAGAGCTGAAATTTGGTACATAGTTAGGGTTTAATGGCCACATAAAGGGAAAATTATAAAAACTAGGATAATCGAAAATCTGTTGGCACGTCACGTGAGCTCACGTGCTATCACGTCATCGCAAAATGTGCAACCACAATAATGTATGGAAGTTTATGCGCTTGGAAACACATTGTTATCATACTCAATATGTGAATATCGACTTTAGAATATAAATTGAAAAAAATAATAATCGGGTCATCAGTCTTATACACACAGTGATATTTTTACTGTCTGATTTATTGTTCAAGGAAACGATAGGTTTTCGAAAGCTAGGCCGGAACAATAAATGAGACAGTAAAAATTATCACTGTGTATAAGACTGATGACCCGATTATTATCCTTTTTTCAATTGTTATCATTTCACGCATTCACGAAGTTAGCATCTGCTGTCACTTGATAGCACACCAGAACTACCCGCAAATTTACATTTTCTAACCGTAAGTGATATCACGTCGGATATTTTGTGAAGTGATTGATGAAGTGAAAATGGATGAAAATTTGATCGAACTTGTCAGGCTTCATGAAGTGATCTATGATCATTCTTCATCAGAGTACAGGGATCAGAATGTACGACAACAAGCTTGGGTGCTGGGTGCTCATTCAACAATTGTTGTACTATTTGAGGTAATCCTCCCACTTCTTCTCTTCGTTTATTTATTTGGTGAATCAAATCTCTTCTATCAGAATCACCAGCAACTGTAATAGCAGTTATGCTCTCTATATCTTCTTTCCATTCCGTCTTCGGAAGCTCTTGCTTGATGAAGAAGAAACTGTGTTTCGCTCTGTATCACTGAATATGAAAATGCTATGAAATTTATGTGCAATATAGAACGTCTATTGCTCTTCAGAAAAAACATCATCAGATGGGTCTGCGGTGGTTAGATTGGGAGAGAAAAAATTGAATCCGAAAAAGAATCGGGTAAGAGATGGGCTATATGGACAAGTTTGGTATCAAACTATATGTTTTCGAGGACTTTGAAATCAATAAAAAATAATCGGAGGCTCTATCTACCATAGTTCAAAACCGAAAAAAAAAATAAAGATTTGTAATAAAAAAACTACTCTTAAAAAAAGTGTCAAATAAGAAAATCTAATAAAATAGATCAATATGCCCACGTTTCTACAAAAAGAAGTGAAATCCCACCAAAAACATTCTGTAAAAACTAGCCAAGTCTCAATGGAGCTGCTTATTTATCTCTAAAAAGTAATGAAATCTAGAAAAAGTCGAGCCAAGTTTAAGGCTCCTTACTGCGATTTCTTTATTATTATAGTTAATGTTGTGTTACTTGGCCGTTGAAGGGTACACAAGGGTACAAAACCAGGTGCTCCATGACACCATTGCACCAATCTGTCGCCAGAAACGCAACCCATTGACGATGAAAAATTGCCACTTATTTCCAGTACTAATCATTGATAGAAGACCGTCTGTACGTCTATTTTATTTTAGATCGGTGGTCGATTTGACGCTCCAAAAAGAAGAGAGCAGAAGTCAGCATTGTCAATGCTGAATGCATATGTGTTGCACAATCAACATCAGCCTAAAATGAGACACTAGCGTCCAATTACCAATACCAGCATGGGCTATTATCTCGCTTAACAAACATAGGTAGTTACAACAGATATAGCATTACGTGTAAACAAAATTGACTTGTACCCACTAACGTATGAGAATGTTCAATGGCCAAGTCACACAACATTAACTATAATAATAAAGAAATCGCAGTAAGGAGCCTTAAACTTGGCTCGACTTTCTCTAGATTTCATTACTTTTTAGAGATAAATAAGCAGCTCCATCGAGACTTGGCTAGTTTTTACAGAATGTTTTTGGTGGCCAATTCTTTCAATAAAAATATAAATTGCGAATAGACCTCTTCAATTAACAGATCTCCAGGAAAACACAATATGTCTTGATGTCAGTCCTGGTGATCTGTTATTATGATTATCTGTGATTGAGTTCGTTCTGGGGCCATTTTCGTAGATGACCTCTCCACTCTATTATTCTAATAGATAGAATAGAATCCGTCACCTTCCAAGGCAAACTTACTGCCGAACGAATCAATCACTGGAGCTCCCGAAAACGAAGATAAAGCCCATTTCACGACCCATAAACTCGTCATATTTCCGAGAGAACAGATCTGATGAATCTCGAGTAATTCTTCCAGTCGGCGGAGTTTATTATTCCGGAATCGAAAAAAATGATATCGTTCATATTTTCGGGCACCGACTCTTCGGCGTTTCTCTCTCTTTGCCGCGTTCGCGGATTGGATGTTTGAATACAGAAGTAGAAATTTATGTGGATTCTGTGTACTTAAGGGCTTCTGGGTAAATCTCGAAAATAGAGTAGCGCCTTATATAAGTTTGTCTGCCCGTTTTATATTTGAACACTATGGGGTTTCGTCCCCTAGGTCTCTCTGGATATGCGTGTATTCCCCAGTTGCCGCAAAATGCGCTTGCTCTACTCCGTATACCGGAAATTGATACAAGGAAAATAACTCGGTTTTTCCGGGCCACTGTGATTACAGCCTGAGAGCTCATATTTCAGAGTTTCTACAGATTTGCCTTCTCGAAGCATTTCCGATTGGAAACACTGAGCTTCGATTGAAACGCAACTTTCTGAGGGAGACAGCACAGTTGATACGCCTACAGGGGTAGTCGTGAATACGAAAGTCCCAGAAATCATTTTTCTTAAAATAACCGACCGGTGAATATTAAATGGCCTCCGAAATAATTTAATCATTCAACTATCTCAATAGACGAGTCCCTTCATGCTGGCCAATTGTTTAAAAATACCTGAAAATCACTTCCTTTTTTTCGCAATGATTCAACTCTTACCTGAAAGCTTTAATCCTAATGAGTGTATCCTGAAAATATTAGATGTCACGAAGGTCTTCATCAAAAGCTATAAATTTTTGTTTTCTTAGGGTTTCATCAATGGAAAATAAATATCCCCACCAAAATGTTTGAATGGAGAATTTGAATTTTTCGAATCAAATGAGGATTTCGCTATGTTGTTTATAATAACTTTTCTGATGAATGGGATGTTTCTATTAACAGTTTAAAAATGATTCAAGATACTGCAGAAACATCAAATTCAAATTACATTAATTTCCGAAGAAGGAGCACTCGTATGAAGACCTGTTGCAAGATGTAAAACTGATTATTATAGGTGTTTTCTTTGAATTCGTAGAGATCATAGACTTTCAGTGAATTAATGTATTATTAACCCTGTATTGTGGAGTTTATTAAATATAGGTGTATAATTGGGTTTTCGCTTCTAATTGGATAGAAATTCTACGAGGAATTCAAAGGAAATTGGGGAAATAAATGATTGTTTTGAATGTTCTTTATTTGCATGGAAACTTACTACATAATAATAACCCAAAAGTATTTACAACTGCCATAGACTATGATCTGGATGTGAATAAGTTCTGATGCCGAATGAGAAATTAGGATCATTGTACTGGAAAATCATTATAATGAAGCAACACTTTGAAAACATAGTATATTATTAAAATGTAAAGTGGTAAATTCATCAATTAAACATCAGAACTTGGCCAGTGAATACCACATCTCAAAATATCAGCTAAATACACACAATATATTTACTAAAAATATTGTTCGCAGTTGATTGAGAAACTCCTTAAAAATGGCTACTTCACAAACAGTTTCAGTTTTATTAATACTAAAACTAATCTCGCTGGAGCAATTTATTTATGGATTTTTCAATCTGGATATAAATCTGAAATTAACTTGACATAATCGTCCACGTGAAGGGAACAAACACATATATTCTTTGCAGCAAGGTTCCCATCCATAGTTTGTCTATCCATGCTTTTCTCCAGTCCAATTTATGCAATAGGCCAAAGGCATTAGTGATATTCGGTGTTGAGGCATATTTCTCAGGAAATTTATCAAAACGAACAGTTTTGTTTTTACTTTTCCTTGAAGAGCAATTGAAAACAGTTTTTTCCAGTACTAGTACTTTGCTTACATTGTTATATAATCATCTACTGGCCTAAAATTCAAATATATCATAAGGATTGAAACATAAAAATCTTTTCGTGCAGATACTTCACCTTTTCTAATTTCCATCTTACAGAAAGATGAAGTCACAGCTCAGTACCTCGAATTACGAGGATCATATTCCTCAAGAATACCTGAAACAGCGATTGATTTAGAATAGATATTCTAATTTCTAAGTAAATGAAAACAGCTTAGGTGCAAGTAAAAATATAAACAAGTGGTTTTCTAGGTTGGAAATACATAGATTTTCATTAATGAAAACATAAGAAAACAAAAATTTATAGCTTTTGATGAAGACCTTCGTGACATCTAATATTTTCAGGATACACTCACTGGGATTAAAGCTTTCAGGTAACAGTTGAATCATTCCGAAAAAAAGGGAAGTGATTTTCAGGTATTTTTAAACAGTTGGCCTGTATGAAGGGACTCGTCTATTAGAATGAGTTCTTTGATTCATGGCTCATTCAGCTCCGGGATAATTCCAATCAGTGAAATATTAGATGGACAATATTGAGGTGAAAATATGTGATTGGCCCCAAGGGAGTAGTTTTCGATTAACTTGAGAAGGAGAACGAAAGAGGAACAGAACAGTTGGTCGGTTCTCCAAAGCAAATCCCCCGGCTTTACGAATGAATAAAATTACAAGTAGCAAGTTTAAAGCAGGTTCACAAAGATGAATCGGTAGAATATTATGCAGAGCATTCTAAACATACGAGCATAGGTGGCAGACATCACTCAAGTCTTTATATATATATATCTATATAGGTAGGTAGGTTAAGGGTGTATTTCGACTCGCTACTATATAAATAATAGTGGACTCTTAAAATACATTAGATACAAATATATATCTTATATCTATATATATATATAAAAGAAAGATGTTGGTTACAACATTTATAACTCGAGATCGGATGGACTGTTTGTTATGAAACTTCATATATGGATTCGTCTACGGTCTGGTTATTATAAAATACAATAAAACTTTGAAAAGATCGATGAAAATTTCACTCATACAGGAAATGCTTTTCCTTCTTTTGAGTAAGGTCACTAGGTGTCGCTACAGTTACAGTTACGCTACAGCTCAGATTGCGATGTAAACATATAGTGTGTAATTTGGGTTGCCTCCAACTCTGCGCTGTTGACCAAAACCAAAATGTCTTAGCGTAGGAGTGCAGATCTCTAAAATGATTAGATTTCGTTGAGATATGAGGGAAAATTCGTTCTTACCACTTCAAGTGGCGCTATTCACACATTATGACTGATTGTTCTATACTATACTTAACTGGTTATTAGTTATTTTCACAGTTTTATTTATTCAAAACAAAATAAGGTAATCGCGAAGGTACTATATTTGATATTATAACCATTAGATGGCGATGTACAGAACTTAAAGTACCACGAAAGGCTATTACCAGATCAAGATGCGAATGAATATCACAGTGAATTTTAACCGAAATGTCAAGAAAATCGGATTTTGGCGATCGGTTTCAATCTTGAATTGTCCATTCTCATCTACTCTCATAATTTTTGAAATGTTTTCGAATTTCTGTTGAATTAATATGTTTGCCATAATTAGTAATTACATTTTTGTTTCTGTTCTGTGTGACAGCCCATATCCATGGGAACATGGAAATCTCGCTGCTCCACCAACTGAGATGTTTACCAATTATTTTAAGCTGAGCACCAAACGGCTAAGATGTTTAAAATAATGGTGTGGGCACTAATTAGATTTTGATTAGCCAACATTGAGAATATTAGAAAAGTTTCGTTTTTTTCCACTTCAGAAAGCGCTATTCACAAAATAAGTTCTAATTTTATTAGTTGGTTCAAATTTTTTAATTCATTCTGGTGAACGTCAAGAAGTCAAGGAGAAAAATAAGAAAATGTCTTAGCGTATTTGTGAAGTGAAGTTAAAAAGTACTATAGACAAAGTACTTCAATTCAAATTTTCAGCGTTGTATTGGCAGAACTAAAGTGGTTTATACAGTGATCGAGTGATCAGAGGTAATTCATCATTGGAACTATTTCTCATCCATACAATTCGATCGGTATTTATATTTGCATTCGTGTTGTCATTCATTACAAGATAGGTACTGCAATGACAGAACTGTGAAGCATTTAAAACAAAATGTTATATGTTCAACAATTGGATACCACTTAAATGAGGAGAATTTTTTCCGTGCGAATAACAATAGTACTAAAATTTTGTATATTTTGCCTAATTCATCACCTGCTTGAAAAAATAGCAATGATTAGTTTATACAACGGTAGGTTTCACAAAGCGTAATCACCGGTGATCGGAGCTTGATCTAGCACCAAATAGATTTGACAGTTCAAAAATCAGAGAACCAAGGCGTTGATCTCCGATCACCGGTGATTACGATTTGTGAAATTCACCGTAAGTATCATTTAGGCGAAACAAAGTTCGCCGGGACAGCTAGTATATAAATAAAAACAGGTTCGTGCTTTACTTCATTCATTAGTTCATTAAGTTCTCAGAGCATAAATTGTCTGCAATTCAGCCTTTTATACACCTTTCATAATAATAATAATAATAATAATAATTCCTTTATTTCTTCGGTTCAATATACAATACAAAGGCATATAACAGGAGAAAACGTCAATTCAAATTACAACTCAATCATAAAACTCAGTTAAATCATAACAATTTTTATTTAAAAGCAATGCTTTAACTTTTTTCTTAAATAAATAAACATTTGATGAATTTTTCACTTCAACAGGAAGTGCATTAAAAATTTTACAACCAACAAAATGTAGATTTCTTTGATAATATGTAGTACTATGATTTTTAGGTACTAACAGGTATTTACATCTGGTATCATAAGCATGACTATTATCATTAACAAATAAAGATCTATTTTTATATACATATAAACATACTTCATAAATGTAAATTCCTACCAAAGTTAATATTTTAAGATCTCTAAAAGCTGGCCTACATGATTCTCTGAAAGGAATCCCAGCTATTATTCTAATTGCATATTTCTGTAGGACAAAAACTCTCTTAACATCTGTAGCACACCCCCAATTTAGAATACCATATCTAAGCTGACAATGAATGCTCGCAAAGTAAATCGTTCTTAGTATTTCCTTGCTGCAATGGTTTTTCATGAATCTAAGAGAAAAACAACCACTTCGAAGTTTTCCACATAAAAAATCGATATGTTCGGTCCATCTACACCGAGAATCAATAATGATACCTAATAATTTGGTATGATTGACAAATTTGATCTCGCAGTCAGGAGTCCGAATCATATCCTGTACCTGCAGCGGTGCTCTCAGAGAAAAATGAACTGCTTGGGTCTTTGAACAGTTGACCACTAGACGATTTTTTCTTGACCACTCAAATATATCATTACAAACATTGGCAACGGTCATTTTAACTTGTTCAATATCAGAACCCGAAATCAAAATATTTGTATCGTCTGCGTAACATATAATGCGACATAATGGTGATCTCATTCGTAAAAAAGCCGGGAGATCATTGCTATAAATGACGTATAACTTAGGACCGATAATCGATCCCTGAGGAACTCCTGCAGTAATGTGCTCGACAGTGCTCACCACTCCTCCAATCCGAACAACCTGAGATCTACCCGTTAGGTAGGACCTGAATAGATCCAAGCTAACACCCCGAACGCCATAACGGTTTAATTTATACATAAGGAGTTCATGATTGACAAAGTCGAAAGCTCGTGAAAAGTCCACGAACAGTCCTACAACCTCCATACCTTTATCTACATCCGCTACAATTTGTCTGTAAAATTCAGAGAGTGCAGTCTCAGTACTACAATTATTCGTAAATCCATGTTGAGCAGTTGACAGTAGAGAATGCTTTTCAAAAAAAGAAACTAAGAAATCGTTCATTTTGAGCTCAAAAATTTTGCCTATACTAGATAGGATACTTATAGCACGATAACTTTCATACGAATTACAGTCACCCCTCTTATAAACAGGTGTAACTATGGCAAGTTTAAGTTTCTCAGGAAAAATGCCATTCTCAAGTGAAAGATTCAAAATGTAAGTAATTGGTTTACTGATTTCATATTTACATATTTTTATTATCTTGTTAGAGATATTATCAAATCCCGCTGAATTTGTATTCTTGAGCCTAGAAATCAAGAGTAAAACATCCTCCTCGCATAGACTCCACTAGCTGAGTCGACTGAGTCACGGCGCTCAGATCCTCAGGATCGTCTATGTCGGGCATCACAATGAAATCTGCAGGCAGTTATGGACAGCCAATTACCATAAATCCAGTATTCTCGGTTAAAGAACTGAATTCAACTAGAAATACACAAATAGGATGGACGTTTTCGTCCTATAATATCGTTGAATTGTAACAACTCACTTGATAAGTCAATCGGATGTACAAATAGACACGAACATGGGCGCCTGCGGAAATTTTTCTCAGGGGGGGCTATTTTTCCTTGCCCTTTGGATTAAAAAAGTAATATTGCGAGTTTTGTGCTGAAAAACGATAAGGCCATCAAAATCTCAGGGGTGGACTTGATGACTGTCAAACATGGCGCGAAATCTTGCCATCTTATTGAAATACCCTTTATAAACTATCTGATCTGGATAAACATGGATTGAAATTTTGTGATTAACTACCATAAGCCAAGGGCTTGAAGCCCTCGTGTGAAGGTATAGCGATATTCTTTATTCCATAAATCTCCCAAGTGGCTTAACCGAATTACAAAAATTAATTTATGAATAGCAGTATCCCCACATAGATTTTGGATGGCTGAACTGCACTCAAGGAAATTGCTATCAACCACAGAATGATATCAGGAAAGGACATTTCCCCCACAATGTTGGATGAAATACAACGATGGTTGTTTTACCTTCCAGACCTTCCCCTATCAAGAAAGCCATGACATCGTTCCATCTGCCTACTTGTTCCCCGAGAACAATCGGATGAATATTAATTGACATTCACCAGGTCCAATTAATGCCTCCTCTACCTCTACATTACCATAGGAAAACCATTACTTCTTATTGGCATCTGGCCGAATTAGGCTGACGGAAAAAGACAGACACTTCTCGACGCAATTTCCTTCAGGAGAAAAGGGCAGGAATTTAAATTAAACTGGAAATTATTAGTCTGCGGTGTGACGTTTTTGCGGTGTATGATAATTCCTGATTGCATCGCATAAAGAATTGTTCATTTTAATTAAAAACTTTTTTGCTGCCGCTCTTTATTCATTTCCTGACAGTTAATGACCAAACTTGAAAAATTTATTTCGTGGAGAGTAGAAAGCTCGAAACAGTTTCGAAATTTTAATGTACAATGGGTATTTTCTTCGTTAACTTGGAATGGGCGCGATACTGCAGGAATATGAGCGTTTGTAGTGCGGCTCTAATGGAGAAATGACCTAGTTGTAGACGAAGCTAGAGGATTCCACTAAAAATTTAAAAACAAATTGAAATATTTGAACTTAATTTCTTCATGGAGTCCAGTTGTTTCCGGTGATTTCCAGTCGAAGAAGTCAACAACTGCTTAAGACAAACACAAATATTCAGGACTCACAAACTCGACTAAATCAGCCTTTGCAGAACTCCATCTGCTTCCAGAGCCAGCACAATCGACGAATTCTTCAACGAGAATACTCAAATCACCAGAGAATTACACTCTGAACATCAAAAATGAAGAAATTCGAAACAGTAAAACATCAAACAAGACCTTCCTTTACCGTTCCACAAGACAAAATTCATCCACTCGTTTTACACTGAATTGGCTATGTTTCCAACTCATTTTCCAAACCTGTATAGCAACAAGATAATATAACATCGAGAATAATATGAAAGTGGATTTCTAACAAAGCAACCCATCAAAAATTTCCTAATAAGTTCCCCAAGGCTACCATTGAAAAATTCTTAGCCTACTATAGAACCAAACAAAATTTCAATGTCAAAATATTTTATTACTCAACATATTCTTCTCCTAATTGAATACATACATTTATTACAGCGGACCTGCAACGTCTCTAGACCTTTCAAAAAAAAATGTTTCCTCTTGCTCTGCAAACCAGTCCTCCACAGCTTTTATTACTTCCTCGTTGGAAGAAAATTTACGACCTTTTAAACTTTTTTTCATTTGAGGAAAGAGATGATAGTCGGACGGAGCCAAATCTGGAGAATAAGAGGGTTGTTCTAGTAATTCTAACCCAAAATCACGAATTTTCTGCATGGCAACATCAGATTTGTGTACTGGGGCTTTGCCCTGTAAAAACAAAATACCTTTGGATAGCTTTCCGCGTCTTTTCTCTTCAATTTTTTCCCGTAGAGTGGTCAGTAATGTCGAATAGTAATCTCCAGTTATTGCTCTATGGCAATCCCAAAAAAAAATGAAGCAAGAACTTTTCCAGCAGATTTTTGGACACGAAACTTCTTAGGTCTTGGAGAACCAGAGTGTCGACTTTCAATCGATTGTTGCTTTGTTTCTGGATCGTTGAAATGTATACCCAAGTCTCATCCATAGTAACAATTCGGTTTAAGAAGTCTACATCGATTTCAAATCGAGCACATATCGAACGCGATGCTTCTACCCTTGCACGCTTTTGGTCAACATTCGGGGATCCATGTTGCAGAAATAGACGAGTCCCTTCATGCTGGCCAACTGTTTAAAATTGCCTGAAAATCACTTCCCTTTTTTTCGCAATGATTCAACTCTTACCTGAAAGCTTTAATCCTAATGAGTGTATCCTGAAAATATTAGATGTCACGAAGGTCTTCATCAAAAGCTATAAATTTTTGTTTTCTTAGGGTTTCATCAATGGAAAATAAATATCCCCAACAAAATTTTTGAATGGAGAATTTGAATTTTTCGAATCAAATGAGGATTTCGCTTGAGTTTGTTTTTTATAATAACTTTTCTGATGAATGAGATGTTTCTATTAACAGTGTAAAAATGATTCAAGATACTGCAGAAATATCCAATACAAATTTCATTAATTTCCGAAGAAGGAGCACTCGTATAAAGACCTGTTGCAAGATGTAAAACTGATTATTATAGGTGTTTTCTTTGGATTCGTAGAGATCATAGGAAGACTTTCAGTGAATTAATGTATTATTAACCCTGTATTGTGGAGTTTATTAAATATAGGTGCATAATTGGGTTTTCGCTTCTAATTGGATAGAAATTCTACAAGGAATTCAAAGGAAATTAGGGAAATAAATGATTGTTTTTAATGTTCTTTATTTGCATGGAAACTTACTACAGAATAACAACCCAAAAGTATTTACAACTGCCATAGACTATGACCTGGATGTGAATAAGTTCTGATGCCGCATGAGAAATTAGGATCATTGTACTGGAAAATCATTATAATGAAGTATCACTTTGAAATCATAGTATATTCTTAATATGTAAAGTGGTAAATTCATCAATTCAACATCAGAACATGGCCAGTGTATACCACATCTCAAAATAATAAATACAGACAATGTATTTACTAAAAATATTGTTCGCAGTTGATTGAGAAACTCCCTTAAAAATGGCTACTTCACAAACAGTTTCAGTTTTATTAATACTAGAACTAATCTCTCTGGAGCAATTTATTTATGGATTTTTCAATCTGGATATAAATCTGAAATTAACTTGACATAATCGTCCATGTGAAGGGAACAAACACATATATTCTTTGCAGCAAGGTTCCCATCCATAGTTTGTCTATCCATGCTTTTCTCCAGTCCAATTTATGCAATATGCCAAAGGCATTAGTGATATTCGGTGTTGAGGCATCTTTGTCAGGAAAGTTATCAAAAAGAACAGCCGTGTTTTTACTTTTCCTTGAAGAGCAATTGAGAACAGTTTTTTCCAGTACTAGTACTTTGCTTACATTGTTATATAATCATCTACTGGCCTAAAATTCAAATATATCATGAGGATTGAAACATAAAAATCTTTTCGTGCAGATACCTACTTCACCTTTTCTGATTTCTCACAGAAAGATGAAGTCACAGCCTCATGGCTCAGTACCTCGAATTACGAGGATCATATCCCTCAAGAATACCTGAAACAGCCATTGATTTAGAATAGATATTCTTATTTCTAATTCAATGAAAACAGCTTTGGAGCAAGTAAAAATATAAACAAGTCGTTTTCTAGGTTGGAAAGTCATAGATTTCCATTAATGAAAACATAAGAAAACAAAAATTTATAGCTTTTGATGAAGACCTTCGTGACATCTAATATTTTCAGGATACACTCATTGGGATTAAAGCTTTCAGGTAAGAGTTGAATCATTGCGAAAAAAAGGGAAGTGATTTTCAGGTATTTTTAAACAGTTGGCCAGCATGAAGGGACTCGTCTATTGACGTGAACTATATGATGAACGCGTTCGTATGAAATCTTCAGTGCTTCAGATATTCGTTTTAGCCCAATTCGACGGTCTGATAAAATCATGTCATGAACTGCATCGATATTTTCGGGGACTGACACAGAAACTGGCCTTTCCGATCGGTCATCATCTTCAATGGAAAATTTACTTCTTTTGAAGCTTGCAGTCCAATTTTTCACGGTCGCATACGAAGGACATTGATCACCAATGGTATTGAGCATATCTTCGTAAATCTGCTTACCTCTTAACCCTTTTAAATACACGTACTTGATTTCGGTGAATATATTTTTTTTTTAATTTATTGCGTAGCTCTGGTTTACTTTTTTGACGTCGAACTCTACAATAACACATCTAATAAGTCATTGTTCGTTGATATGGTATCGCAATATTTTGTTTATGCATGGAACAGGTCTAGGCTAACTAGATATCAATACATCCCCGTATACTTCACCTTTCCTGTCACCATTAGAGAAAACTTCATCATCCAAGTTTAGAATTTCAAAGTAAATTCTGTAGAACGAATTCGAAAATCAAACGGCAAAAGGAAACTCTCAAATTTATTCATGCCCGATAAAAAACGACCGTCAAGTTCTCAGTTCCGGAAACGAAATTGTTTCAAGTTATTAAACTATGAAATAAACACAACTTTGGCCTCTATTTACATAACTTCGTTTGATGCGAACTTCGAACTTTATTGACTTCGAATTCAGCCTCCTTCTCTATCAATATCGAAAATTCAATTTGAGTTGGAAAAAAGTTTCGGATGGGAATTACCATCGCTTTCGACCCATAATTTAGGGTCAAAGGTGCATTTTTTAGTTCGACCGGTTGATTCGAGTATTCTGAAGGGGTTAGGGGAACATTCGCTTCAGGTTTATTGGTCGAGTCGTTACTTGAAGAAGTTGAGCTGAAAAACTCCATTCCGTAGTTCCAAGCTAGTTTGAATTTAGAATATGTTGCTTTTGGGTTAGCCAGTTCTAGACATTTGCACACTGTTTTCAGCTGATTTCTTTCTTGCTTCACAGCCTGCGAATTTCATCTGTTCATCCCATCTGGTGTCTTTGATCCGTCTTCAGTCAAAGCTTCCTAGAAGGGTTTCTAGAATCCCTTCGCCATACTCATACTTTGAGCTGGCATCCAAAGAAAATTCTTTTTTGCCTTAAACAAGCAGCTCACGCACAAGATGGCGATCTGAGGGTGTTGCCAAATGGTTGCTTTCCGTTTAGAGAGATTTCCATTGAGTTTTGCAGGCTGCAGTTCGTCTTATGTAGATGCAGATTGAGTACAACTTCTAGAGCAGCTGTGGGAATTGTGTTCCTCACTGCAGTTACACAAACCCAGACAAGTCGTTGCAATCTCTGCCAACGAATGCGAGGAAGGATCTTATTGATTTGACATTTATTCCTCCTTCCTCATCTCATTCCCCATGGTCATTGAAAGCCATTTGCTTACAGATATCCGTTATCACTAGAACATCAGTGATGCACCTATAAGAGAAAGTCTGTGGGCAAATTGTTCCTTGTGGAGCCCAATGTTGCTCTGGAGGAAGGAGGTGAATTTTCTTCGTTGTTCTGCACTGGTGGCGCACCTTTGGAGTCCCATCTTCATGGGTGTCAACAGACCGATTCTATGGATGGAGACCTCAAGATACAATTCAACTCACTGAAAAAATAACAAGACTGTTTTCTTATAAGAAAAAATTTGAGGAACCACATTTGGTGTCAACAGGACGATCTGTTGAGGTGATAAATGTGACCATTATTGCCTCAGGTGAGTATGAATATACAGGGTGCGTCATTGACTTGTAGGTCCATATATTTTAACTGTAGATTCTTGAGGCCAAAGGAAAACTTCTTTCATTTTCCATTTTTCCGAATTCGTCTCTGTTAAAGAGATATCGCCATTTGAAAAAAAATGGACCAAATCCGTGCTTGATACGTTTCTCTGCAAACACCTCAAACTTCATATTTTTTCGATTGAAGTTGAGGTGATTATTAGATGTTCTGTCGTGTTACATTTAGGAAATACACAAGCACTAACCTTATTCGAATAAGAATGTTAAAACACGATATTTCCTGACAAAAACACTGGGTTTTGTCCGATTATTTTCGCAACTGAAAAGTTATATTTTTCCCACCAAAATAAGTGCCTTCTTCGATTTTCCCGAAGATTAGTTTGTAAACACTAATAATTTGTTCAAAATTTCCTCGATATCACAAAATTATCAAATAAAATATCGTTTTATCACAAAACTGACCTAACTCCACTAATCTAGGTCATAGGATTCGAGGTCAATAATCTAACCTAACCCTTCTTCTGTGATATTTCAGAGAACTTTCGAGAAACGATACCAGATTGCTGATTTTCTCTTCAAACAATGGTATGGGCGAAACCAAGGAAGCAGTACTTACGTCCCCTATCCTTAGCGGATGAACTGTCGCAAGGGCACTAGTTTCGTTTACTTTTCGCTAATGGCGTCTAGGCGTTGCTCTTTAGAAATGCCCACTGAGTAGTTCTGATTCTCGACGATATAGCGCTACGATCTTGATTTCAGTCGCCTGTAACGGCGCGCTAGCCGGCACGCAAGACAAACCGATGTTCTGTGTCTCCAACGTTAGTCTCATCACAGACCAGTCTGTGATCCCATGAACCACGCTTGCGTATAGCGATAACTTGCGCCATGGACTTCGATTTATTTATCTATTCACAGAGAATAATGCAAACAGGCGATGATTATGTGAAGTCTTTCAGTGATTTGATGTAATAATAACCGTGTAGGGTCGAGTTAAAATTCCAAGGGGATATGGTTTAGATAGAAACATCGTCACAGATTATGTAGTGTTAGGTATGTTTCATTTTATTTTGCATTAATTTCAATTCAATACGTGGTTTGTATCGACATCATCAATGATATTCGAATTTTGAATTTCATCGACATTTTTAATAGAAACTGTGCGTATAAAATGTATAATTGATTTCATGCTTCTTAGAATTCAATTTTAACTCCCACATTTGTGGAATTTTATTACTACACATCTCTACATCAAAAGTTTTTCAATCATGGAGAATTCAGTCTTGACGAAGTTAATAAACATTCTGACAATCTGATATTATTGTTAACTTGTTGAGAGACCAGAAAAGAAATAATATTCGATTGATATTTCATCCAGGTATGCATCCAGATTCAGAGTATGAATATTATGCTCTACGACAATATGATTGTGACCACTTGCCGAAAAATAAAAAACCTCTTCACAAAATGTTCCAAAAGTTTGACCAAGCAGTCTGGGCTGACCAAACAGAAAGAAAATCGCCTCCGAAATGTATTAACTATTACCTTACATGCAAAATAAGGATATCGATCTCCAATATGGTGTAAATATTGTCGAAGGATTTTCCACAGAGCAGATCGTTGAACCTCGTTCGAGAAACATCTGAAAATGAAGCGAAAAGCGCAAAGGAAATATGCAAGAGTTAATATACACTGAAATAGAGTCACGTCCATCCGGACACCTTCGGTGCAGAATGGGTAGACCCGAATATCCAATTTTCCGCTGAAATTCAATAAATTAAATATCGGAACATCCTCACTTCCGTTAACGGTGTCTAGCGAAAGGTTTCGCGTTACTTCCCATCTAGCGAAATAGAATTGGGTCACTTCTGGATTGAGGAACTTTTTAGAGGTGTAACAGAGCGCTTCCGGTATAATACCGGAGGTAATTTCATACTGTATTATTATTAATTTCAAACACTGTAGCTTTATATTACGATTCTGAAGAAAAAATGTTGTTATTCGTAACAGAAATGAATACGGAAAAACCTTGCAGAATTTGGTTGATAATCAGAATGCATCTTGGTACACACATATAATTTGGTACATTGGAATAGCGAAAAAAAATTATGGAAATTATGCTTTTTCATGTTGTGGTTTTCACGAAAAGGAATATCCTGTGACAGTGGCGGATTTACGCTTCGAAACTGTTGGGGCCCCCTCTGAAACATTTTCGATTTTTTTCAAAAGAATTTTTTTAATTGAAACGCACTTCTTTAAAAACAAAAAATAAAGTTCATTAATAAAATACAAGGTATGTAGGTAAGCATATCGAAACAAAATATAAGAAATGAATAATAATCTTGAAAAAAGGGAAAAATATCACAAAAATTCAAATACAGAATATCTCTAGAATATCATATCTGCAAATTTTTTATTGCGGCATTGAGAAAGGAATAAATAAAATCATCACAAAAGATACAAGTATCGTAAAGTTGTAAATCAGTTACCTACAAATTAAAATGTCACTAGAAAAATTGTTTTTTTCTTATTTTATTATCAGCAAATTCTTTTTTTGCAGAATAATAATCGACACTGCTCACTATATCACTTTCGATAGAATTCCTAAAAACTGCCGTATATATTCTGTCATAACAGTTCTATATTTATTTTTTTATCAATGATAGTTGGAAAATGAGCGGACTACTACACAACTTGTTTCTAATAGGTAGCGTTACAAATAACTTTAAAGCTATAGATATATGAATTGGAGAATACTCCTATCATTCCTTTATCATGTATTATTTTCAACATCTCTAAACAACTAGTATTTTTTTTGTTTCAAGTTTCTAAGATATTCCTTGAATTGAGATGCTTCCAGCTTCGCTTATAATTCCCTCCTCAAGATCTCTCTCATAATACTCCAAGAGTGTTTTAAAACTCTTCCTATCAATATTATCTTGCGAGAGATCACCTATATCAAATATACATTTGAATTTCACAATGATATCTCGATAGACAGAACTTCGACGGTCTAAGTCACCAATCAAAAAATCTAAAACTTTATTCAATACCTCAATCCTGAATTTATCTTTTCCAAAAAATTTTGGCGATTGAACTTTCTTCTTCTTAGCCGTTTTTGGACTCGCTCTGGGTGTATTCTTTTTCAATATCTTCACTTAATTCTCTAGATTGTGTCTCTATCTGGTCTGTTTGTGAATCAGTGTTTGTCCGAATTTCCTGCAAAAATGACTTTAAGAGTCCAGTAAATGATATCCGCTTTGAAGATCCAAATGATGGTTTTTGAAGTTTGGAAGAAACTTTATCAAAGCGTTCTAGAATTGTTTCAATAACAGTTAACATAGCGTATTCTAATTCGATAAGCTTTTTGTGAGTATAAATTTTTGGCCTCATTTTTACAATTTATTTTTTCTGTTCATCCAAATAAATGTGCTTCAAAGCCTTTAATGAATCATTATACCCAAACTTCAATGCTTTAACAGCCTCATGATGAGCACACCATCACCATCGGGTAGCGCTCAAACATTTCAAGGAATATTTTAATTCGGAAATACTCAACATAATTCCATCTATACACAAACAGAAATGGTTCAATTCACCAACACCAACACAATACTTGGATCTTACACGAAACTCGCCCGTCACTGTCAACACTATTCGAATCATATTGTGAAATGAATGTGAGAAAAAAATATGCAGACCTAAGAACTTCTGCACAAGTATTTTTCAATTTACACCCCTAAACGAATCAACATCTGGTTGGCCGTTCTGTAACACATTCCTAGATTTTAGAGGAAATGCCGACAAATTTATTGAATTATGATGTACATAATTGTAAACATTTGAATTCGGCCGCCTTGACGGAAATTATTGCACGCAGACAAGATAATTAGGGACAGTACGCTGAATGGTGTGTTTTTTCCAATTTTGCTCTGAGGCTTTGGTTATTCAATTGCGTTTCATGTTCACAAGTTGCTTCTGAGCTGTGAGTTCCTAATAAAAAATATAGTACAGTCTGACTATTTTTTTCACACTTACAGACTGAATTTTCATTCTAGAAAAAAAAATGTATTCGATCGCCGGGGGCCCCTATGAACCTCGGGGCCCTACGCTGCAGCGTACTAAGCGTACCGGTTAATCCGCTACTGTCCTGTAATGTTCAGAGAACATCGTGAGAACCAAGAGCAAGCAGGTAGGAATTGGTGTTCTTCTTGAATTTCTGGAGGTTATATGACTCGGGGAAAACCTCCCTAGGCAAAGTGTTCCAAAGCCTCGCTGTTCGTTGGATGAACGAGTCTTTGAAGAGAGATGTCCGGCAGGTCTCCAAAGTGACCACGAAGGGATGTAAAGACTTAACTTGACGGGTTAGTCTCGAACAGACTGCCAGAGGGGGAACGATTGCTGATAATTCAGAAGAGCATCGCCCATGGAAATATCTATAAAATAGAGACAGATCCTACGGTGTTCCAGAGAATTGAGCGAGTTTGAAAGCGAGGCATCACCGACGAGACGAATTGCCCTTTTTTGTACAGAATCCAAGATTTTTAGGATTTGTTTAGGTGCAGCACTCCAAACATGGAAACAGTATTCCAGGCGAGGTCGAATCTGTGCTTTATAGATCATAAGTAGCTGACTTGAGGTGAAATGGCTCCTGGCACGATGTGTTTTATTTCTATCTGAAAAACACCCAATATATGGATCACATATTAATCGCAACATCATGATTCGTAAGAATAAATCCTTGCTGAATTCGAGGGATTGAAGTGCTCCATAGTTTCGACTGATTGAGATCTAACCATATCTGTCAAGAGGAGTGTTCCCCATCCGAAAGGCAATCGAAACAACATATCATATACCCACTTAATTGAATAATCAAGCAAGTGCGGTTTCTTCCGAGCATCATATCTGGAAGCAATCACTCTGGTGGCAATGCAAACGATCATAACCTCCCGAATGAATATCCAACATAATCATCGGCTCGTGGTATAAGCTCCGCAGTGTTAATTACAACCACTGGATTAGGCTCCATCTCCAGAGCTGAACCCATCATTGAATTATTATTAGAACGTCCAGTGCTCAAACCGTGATGAGGCTCGTAATTGAACTAGGTACCGACACACTGATGCCATCAAATTTGCCCAAACATTAAAGAATAACATGTGCGATATATTCCCTCTACAATATCTCTCGTTAACAGAGTGAGTTTTGGCTTTTATCTATTCCTTTTCACGACTAAAGATTAATCAACACCATTTCATCCCTTTTTTATTTTTTGTTACAATATATACACAATTATTTGTTCAATTTTCGTTTCGATAAAAATTGGTCAATTCTTCTCTCCAAGGGAGCTCTTATATAATTAACAATGTACATGGAGAACGAATGAGAATATTTACTTTGAAAGAGCCGTTAGACCATAATAGGTGAACTGGGATTCTTGCTAAGATTAATCTATAGGGTGAGTCATTGACTTTTATCTGTAGACTAGCTGGCCCGGCGAACTTTGTTCCGCCCTAATGATACTTACGGTGGATCTCACAAATCCACTCTGATTTTTTAACTGTCAAATGTTTCCATGGATATGAGCTATCACACAGAACAGATACACAAAAATAATGTGTCATAATATGTCAATCACTAATAAAGGCAATTTTGGATTCAGTTATTTCCGCAAATATATTTATTACCCAAACAGAAATTCAAAAACGTTTCAAAAATTATGAGGAAAGATGTGAACGGACAATTCACGATTGAAACTGATCGCCAAAATCCGATTTACTTGAAATTTCGATAAAAATTCACTGTGATACTCAACCGCTTTTTGATCTGTTAATAGCCTTTCATGGTACTAAAGGCCCTATATAAATTACACGGTAATTGATATCATATGTTCTTTTTTCGACCATTTTAAACCACGACGACCGAAATGCTCGAAAAAAGAACAGATGACATCAATCGATGGCCGCGAAAGCCTCAACAAATTCATCGTCATTTAATTGTGATAATGTCAAATATAGTACCTTCACGATTACGTTATTTGGAATAAATGAAACTATAAAAATAACCAATAATCATCAGTCATAATGTGCCATCTGAAGTTGTAAGAACGAAACTTTTCTCATATCTCAACGAAATCTAATCATTTTAGACATCTGTACTCCTACGCTAAGACGTTTTGCCCAACAGCGCAGAGTTGTAGGCAACTCAAATTACACACTATTACAGTGACTATAGAGGGAATATAGTCAATGTACACACTATTTGTTTATATCGCTATCTAACGCGGAGAATATCAAATGAAGTACCAATGAATAAGCGGTAGCATAACTGTAGCGACATCTAGTGGCCTTACTCAAAAGTAGGAAAAGCATTTCCTGTATAAGTAAAATTTTCATCGATTTTTTCAAAGTTTTATTGTATTTTGTAATAACCAGACCGTAGACGAATCCATATATGAAGTTTCATAACAGACAGTCCATCCGATCTCGAGTTATAAATGGTGTAACCAACACCTTTCTTTTAAATATATAGATTAGATGTTCTGGGTGATACATTCAGGAAATACCCAAGCAATAACCTTATTGAAATAATAATGTAACTAGTTTGGGCCCACGGATCCGCCTTTTTGGTAGATCAATATTATCGGTAGATCAATATTGAATGTAGATTCGCATTTATATACAAAAAAAGCCAATAGTTGGTAAGAAGAAAAATTTTTTTGACAGGTGTCAAACTCTATGACGGACATCGACAACCATAGAATGTCACAACTTGACACTCGTGTTACTCTATGACGGACATTGACAATCATAGAATGTCACAACTTGACACTCGTGTCACTCTATGACGGACATCGACAACCATAGAATATAGGTGTCAAACTCTATGACGAACATCGACAACCATAGAATGTCACAACTTGACACTCGTGTCACTCTATGATGGACATCGACAACCTTAGAATACAGGTGTCAAACTCTATGACGAACATCGACAGCCATAGAATGTCACAACTTGACACTCGTGTCACTCTATGACGGACATCGACAACCATAGAATACAGGTGTCAAACTCTATGACGAACATCGACAACCATAGAATGTCACAACTTGACACTCGTGTCACTCTATGATGGACATCGACAACCTTAGAATACAGGTGTCAAACTCTATGACGAACATCGACAGCCATAGAATGTCACAACTTGACACTCGTGTCACTCTATGACGGACATCGACAACCTTAGAATACAGGTGTCAAACTCTATGACGAACATCGACAGCCATAGAATGTCACAACTTGACACTCGTGTCACTCTATGACGGACATCGACAACCATAGAATACAGGTGTCAAACTCTATGACGGACATCGACAACCATATAATACAGGTGTCAAACTCTATGACGAACATCGACAACCATAGAATGTCACAACTTGACACTCGTGTCACTCTATGACGGACATCGACAACCATAGAATACAGGTGTCAAACTCTATGACGAACATCGACAACCATAGAATGTCACAACTTGACACTCGTGTCACTCTATGACGAACATCGACAACCATAGAATGTCACAACTTGACGCTCGGTTCACTCTATGACGGACATCGACAACCATAGAATGTCACAACTTGACACTCGTGTCACTCTATGACGGACATCGACAACCATAGAATACAGGTGTCAAACTCTGTGACGGACATCGACAACCATAGAATGTCACAACGTTACACTTGTTTGTTCCACGGCTATGAAGGAACATAGATATCATTCGTGCAGGGATACATGTCTATTTCGTTATTCTATCTCACTCTGACACATTGCACTATGTCTTGGAACGTGTGTCTTTCGCTCATTCATGTGAATATCTTCCACCATAACCTCACACTCTCACGTGAAATCTTTCGATCGCTTTATTCCGTCTTCTTCAAGTCCCGAATATCATTGTTAACTCTCAATCGTATCTCGGAACCGAACTGAGAATATTTCAGTGTAATATTTCCATCGTCGTCATCTATTTTCTTGTCGTCCCTCGAAATATACTTAACCTCTACGTTTATCGCGAACTTCGTTATCCTAACCAATGAAATGGCTTCGTGACCGACAACCAAACTTTTTTATTGCCATCGGTGAAATAATGAATGAAATAGAAAAATTAACATTTTGGGAATTTTTAACATCTCGAGGGCCACTACGTAAGTTATTTTCAAGAGTGGAATATGCAGATACAATAATTATGCTAACCTCGATTCGATTCTCTTTCGAATATCAATGTAAGTAATACTTTGAGAATAAAGAACGTTGGGAATTGTTGGATTAAAAGTCGAAAAATTCAAGATTATAACGATCATTTATTGTTTATTCAAAGACTACAATGTATACAATGGAATATAGTTACAAAATGCAGATATCGTATTTCATCATTTCCTGGCCATAGGCTATCATTCGGTCAAAAACATTAAAAAAATCCATTCTCATAAAGGCATGAAAAGTTCCACAAAGACGTCCTGAAAAAAATTGAACTCAATACACATTACACAGCTTAAAAACTGTGGCCTGTGGCCACCAATGCTGTCCCTTCGGGACAGCCAGTACTGTATAACTGAGCAGCTCCCTTCGGGAGCTGCCTGAAAAATAGTTGATATAATGTAAAATTCTCATTCTTTCTAAAATACGTAATTTGTCATGAACGTTCCAGAAATCAATGAACAAATATCATTCCATTCTTGTACTCACTTTGTATTATGTTCATTCGTTCACTTTTTAAAACTGCCCCTCCCCCAATTCTTTCTCTTTCAATATCAACTTGAAATGGAGCCCAATTTGCTTCATAAACTGCAAAACTCCTTCGAAATTTCTGCCAAAATGAGAAAAAGTGACTCAATAGTCGATCATCAATTATGGAAACCTGCAAAGGTAAAAGATTGACAATGACGAAAAACCCTGTAGGAAAATCCTCACCTCGATTCCATTCCATTTAAAATCAATGCTAAAACGTCCCAATTGCAACGTCTCATTTTTCGATACACTCGGAATAAGGCTATCATTCGATCAAAAATATCCAAGTCTCATAAAAGCATGAAGAGTTCCACAAAGACATCCTGAAAAAATTTAAACATCACATTCTGTACGACAATCCCATATTTACATACTTACTGCTACATTCCTACGAAAACATTCCGCAAAGCCAATATGGCGGCATATGACGTGCTCATTTGTTCAAAGCGTAGATGCATAGAATGCATGTCAAAGCTCTCCGATTTTATGGACGATATCCACAGAACCTACTAAATTCACGGCACTCGTCAACTGTGACGTCTCGAAACGTCGAAAAAATCCAACCTAAAAACGGACATCTGTGCTTCCCGTCAAACTTTGAAAGCCGTTGTCACGAACCCTAACCTACATTCAACGTGAAAAGTCATCGAAATGACTGAAATTCTCTGGTTTTGTCGATATTTTCTGGCCGGATCGGAAATTTTTACCGTTTTCGAGAAACGTCCAAATTTCGCGAATTTATTGTGGACACCCGGAGGACCGCGTCGAAAAACGGTTTTCATCTGTCGCCGAACGGGGATATGGGGCTTCGATCGAAAAAAAGAAACCGTCGGTTGGGGGCCTCCGAAGGTCCGAAAAGTGTCGGACCGATTCGGTCCATCGGTCGATTTCGACCTTTTTCGCGAATTTTTTTAAAATACTTCCCGAACTCGGAAAAAAAATCCAAAGACACTCGCGGGAGCCCCCGTCCTTCCCCTTTCCGGAGCCCCCGTCGCCCTCTCGCCGGGGGTCGCGAGCGACCCCCGCGATCGGCTTCGCCGATCGCCTTTTTAGAGCCTCCACAAAACTTTACCCCGTTCTGTGTTCCTTATGAAATTAAATAATAAGACAAAAACGATATTTCCGAACAAAAACACTTAGTTTTGTCCGCTTATTTCTGCAATTGAAAATACATATTTGTCCAACCAAAATAAGTTCCTTCTTCGATTTTCCTGAAGATTAGTAATAATAATAATAATAATGATATTTATTAAACCGCACGGGCGTGGTTTGGTTTCTGCCACGCCACATGGGGGGTGACGTCCCCACGGCCCGAGTTACCTGGGCCACCAAGGGTAAATGGTGGCAAACCCATGAACGAGAAGTGAAAACCGATATCATGGCAGAAGATCGAGATGCCACTCCACCTGCTGGCTCGACCACCGTGAGGAGGACTGCCCGCAGGGGAGCTCGCAACGCACGTATCCAGTGTAGCCGCGAAATGAATATTGAAGTAATGCGAGCTTTTCATTACGTGAACAATTGCGAGGACAAACCACTTTCTGGATGGAGAAGAGAAATCTTCAAGGGATCGAATTATCCCAGAAGATCGCGATGTGCACAGCAGGCTGTGGATTTGCAAACCTGTCACATCGTGCGGAAGTTTCTGAACTAGTGGGAGGAACTGAAATGTTTTTTCACTGGTTCATAGAAGAATTACCAGCTCAAGCTGAGAACGGGAGACCGATGAAGAAGAATATTTATTGGTCTAATAGACATTACAAGGAATGTATAAGACAAGTCACAAATTAACAGAAAATTCAAAATGAGAATATCAGACAAAGTTCTTGTCTACTAGGTACTCATCTATACTATAGTACGTTTTATTCAAAAGTAATATTTTCACAGTTTTTTTAAATTCATTAATACTCATAGACTTTATTGAATTGGGCAAATGGTTGAACAGCTTCATTCCTTTGTATGATGGGCAGCACTGCAATTTTGAAGTCCTATGCAACGGTAGACATAAAGTTTTTACATTTCTTGTTCCATAACAGTGGAAACTTGATAATTCACAGAAACTTCCAATATTGTGTCTTATGAAAAGGAGACATCTGTATATATAAATACAAGGTACGGTCAATATTCTATTATTAGTTTGTAAACACTAATAATTTGTTCATATTTTCCTTGATATTCCAAAACTATCTCATAAAAATTGTTTTCTCACTAACCTTTTCCAACTTCATTAGCCAAGGTTATAGGATTCGAGGTCAATGACCTAACTTGACATCTTCTGTGATATTTCACAGAACTTTTGAGGAGACGATGCCACATTGCTGATTTTCTCTTCAAACAATGGTATAGGCGAAACCAAGGAAGCAGTACGTACCCTATCGTTAACGGATGAACTATCGCAATGGCACTACTTTTGTTTACATTTCGTCTAGGCGTTGCTCTTTGGAAATGCCCAACAAGTAGTTCTGATACTCGCCGATAAAGCGCTACGAGCTTTATTTCAGTCGCCCATAACGGTGCGCTAGCCTCGCATTCGCTACCTCGCAATGCGAGGTAGCTGCCACACAAGGCAAACCGTTGTTCTGTGTCTCCAACGTTAGTCCCATCACAGATCAGTCTGTGGTCCCTTGAACGACGCTTACGTATAGCGATAACCTCCGTCATCGACTTATTATCATTTATTTATTTATTTACAGAGAATAATGCAGGTGATGATTATGTGAAGACTTTCATTGAATTGATGTAATAATAACCTGGTAGTTTCGAGTGAAAATTTCAAGAGGATTTTGTTTAGATAGATATTTTCCTGAAGGACTGGTAACAATAAATTTTTTGAAGAAACTGTCCGTATCATTTCATGCTTTTTAGAATTGAATTTTATCCCCTACATTTGTGGGATTTTATTATTAGGTACATATTTCTACACCAAACGTTTTTCCATCATAGAGATTTTAGTCTTAACGAAGTTGATAAACATTCTGACAACATTGGAAACTTGTTAAGAGACCAGAGAAGAAATATTATTCGATGATATTTAATCCGGGGAAGCATCCAGATTATTTTTGAAATTTTTAATTTTTCCTCAGATTTCATCGTTTACAATTAGGAATAACTCGAAAACGACGCGTTTTTTTGAAAAAACATATTTATGAGTCGACTATGCTGTTACTTTCATACCAGGAGAAATATTGAATAAGTTTTGATTGAGGAATATGCACCATAGAGTGAATAATCAACCAAAATTCAGTTCATTTGAATTATCGGTTCCGAATATGTATATGGAATGAATACTCGTAGTGTTAATTTCATGGATTGTTGACACCCTGTAGCTTTCAAACGAAACCGAATTTTGAGAAATGGTATGGAATAAAAGTGTTTCGTTTGATGAGAGGAACCTTCAGTTAAAATATATGAACAAGTCAAAGACTCACACTGTATATCGCGTGCGAGATTTAGTTTTTCTGCCGAGGAAAGCGTAAAAGACCTCACGCAACATTCAATAATTCACAGATCGCAGACTCCAAATTGCACGTCCTCGATACGAACTGATCCCAATTCTCCTGTACACTGTCCACTCAAATTGACACTAATTGCGAGAAATCTTACACTTCCCCATTGTCGGAGAGAAGTCGTCAGGCCCTTACAACTCTTACAGGGCGTGAGAACGAGGGAACAGTTAGAATCGACAGCTGAAGTGGAAATCTCTGTCAACTCCCTAATAGTTTCTACACTTTCACGTCTTCCTCCATGGAGCCATCTCTCCTACGACATATAATTCATAGCCGAAATGTTCTCTCCGAATATTTTTCCCGGCTAGGAAAGGCTCGGAACGGATGAATATGCTCGAGCAGTTCCGATGCACCCCAAAGTGACTTGCATCATTCGGTTCTTCTCTTTACTGGCATTGGAGAACTTTATTTTCAGTTCAAGGCGAGGAGGATACAGGGAAAACTTGCCATACGAACTGGTTACATGCAACACGAAAAGGTGAACATCCAAACTTAGAATTCAGCTCTGATCAAGATGCGTAAAAATGTTCTATGCATCTTGCTTCATTTTATTCATCAGTTAGATCAATCCAGCGATGTATTACATCAGTTTCTTCTCGCACCAGACACAAAAACAGCTGAATCTTGATTGCGATTGATGGATAAATTGCGAAGTTATGGATTGATGTATACGAAGGTAGATAAATATGACTTAACAGTCATCTATAGACTTCATTTCGAGATTTTGCACCGTTAGTATCGATCCCTGAATAACGTTTTCTATTTCTCGATCCACATCTCAGAGCGTGTATACAGGGTCTTTCACGAGGAACCTCACCCATATTTATACGGGAAACTACTGAACGTATTTTCATGAAATTCAGCACTTATAAGTATTTCACGATGCTGATGAAATCTGAAATATTTTCAAGGCATGAGCACCTCCGGTTTTTCCGGAAATGACGACAACTTCCGTTTTTCAAATTAGAACACCATTTTTTTATTGCAGAAATAGATTCCTTAGAAAATTTCAAGTTATTTTGATGTAACATTTTTCAGTTTTGGTTGGAAAATTCTCTCTGAGCGGGAAAATTCGAAAAAAAATCGAAAATAGAGCTCCGCTGAAACAAGAATACCTTCGAGGTTTTTGGATGGAAAATTTTCATTTTTGGGATTTTTCAAGATGTAAGATTGATGTATCCACTTTGAAAATCGAAATCGCGATTCATGATACAGGGGATGAAAAAATCGCTTTCAAAGTTAGGGATGACAAAATCGTGAAAAATCAATTTTTTCAAATTAGAACCGCATTTTTTTATGGCAGATATTGAATCTACGTTAAAAAATAATGTGAGTGTATGCATCACACCCTTGCCCTAAAGTGGATATTTTCTGAGTTATTCACAAAAAACTGTTTTTCGTCTTGAATTTTCAGCTATTTCTTTTCCCTTCACGCCAAAAAGATGAAATTTTCAGGAACTGTTACTCAAACCATGTTTTAGATTTTACTACCCTAATATGCAAGAGAAAAAAGTTACAGGTTGTTCCTAAATAGATGGCGAATTTGGATTCGAATTTGTATCGGAAACCTCTTTATTTCAACTAATCGGCCATCGGTTTTCTCTCCAGTGATAAATACGAGGTCTGGCTATTAAATAACGAGACTGCGCGCGCAGAAGGCGTCCTAGAGGGGTAGGGTGGGAAACGAATGCAGCATTGGATAGCTGGAAGTGTCTACTATTCCAGTACGAAAACACGTTTTCGTCGCTGTAGTAGTATTTTTTGTGTAGAGGTTAGAAACGAACGTGTTTTTTTCTCGTGCCGATAACGATGTGTGACGAAAAACACGAGCAACGGATCAATGTGAAATTTCTCGTCAAATTAAAAAAAACTCCGACTGAGTGCTATAAGTTGTTGAAAGAGGCCTATGGTGAGAATTCTCTATCTCGTGCGCGTGTTTTCGAATGGTATAAAAGGTTTTCTGAAGGCCGAGAGAGCACCGAAGATGACCAACGTCCAGGTCGACCTGTCTCTGTTTCAACTCCGCAAACAGTGACCAAAATAAATGAAATTGTGCTGAATGGGTTCCAGAGGGTCAAACTGTAAACCAAACTTACTATTTGAAAGTTTTGGCAATGCTGCGAGAGCGAGTTCGTAAGAAACGGCCGGAGTTGTGGAAAAGCAAATCGTGGATCTTGCACCAGGACAACGCACCTGCCCATAACGCGCTGTCTGTGAAGCGTTATTTAGCCGCTAGAGGCACTCCAGTGCTCGAACACGCGCCGTACTCGCCTGATTTAGCACCCTGTGACTTTTCCCTATTTCCGAAGATCAAGTCTGCCTTAAAAGGAACCCGGTTCGAGTCGATGAAAGAGGTAAAGCGAAAATCGGCGGAGCTCCTAAATGCTCTTACAAAAGAAGACTTCCAGCATTGCTTTGACTGGAAAAAACGAATGGAACGGTGTGTGGCGAGGGAAGGGGAGTATATTGAAGGGGAGCATTCGATTGTAGAATAATTTTTAAAATAAAACTCTTTTTCATAAGCAGTCTCGTTATTTAATAGCCAGACCTCGTAAATAATTCCTTATGAACCATATGCAAAAACTTACCATGTTTTACATTCTTTTTTTTTAATGATAGATATCATTAATTACAACTGCCAAATTCCTCTTTATTCAGTAGATGTAATTAATATGGGAATGGTGGTGAAAAAGGTCAAAATATTCGGGATTTAAACTTCCAACTTAGCCAACGTTTCGGAAATTATATTTCCATCATCAGAGAACGAACACAATGGCAGCATAAGCTTTTTGGACCTTAAGATTCAACGAGATGAATTGAACGTTCTAACTGTTGATTGGTTCCATAAGCCAACCTTCTCTGAACGTTATATAAATTTTTTCTCTCATCATCCGCTCGTGCATAAGATCAGCATTATCCGAAATTTGAAACATAGAGCGTTACACCTCTCTGATGAGGTATACTGGGGGAAAAACTTAAAATACATAAGATCGATACTTCTTAAAAATAATTATCCTATTTCTATTATAAACCGTATTCTCGGTGAGGGTTTTCCGATTAATGTCCCGGTTGCTTCCCAGGGGGTTGATGGTGTTGGGGATGTCTTAACAACAAAAAAATTCTACGGACTAGTTTACGTTAGGTCCCTATCGGAAAGGTTGGCGCATATATTGAAATCTGACGTTTTGCATGTAGCTTTCAGAAATAAGAACACTGTTGGCGTTAATTTTTTCACCCGTATCAAGGACGTAACTCCGGTTTCCCTACAGTCCGGCATTGTTTACATGATTAGATGTAATGATTGCTCCCAAGTATATGTTGGCCAGACTGGCAGATATTTAAAAATTAGAGTTGAGGAGCATAAACGTTCTGTTAGTCTACCCATCACCAACCCTAAGACTGCGCTAGCCCACCACTGTGAGTCAACTGGACACCGTTTTGATTTCGATGATGTTGTTCTTTTGGGAAGACATCCTTTCCTCGGCAAACGATTGTTGCACGAGATGATCCAGATCAAGGTTCACGATTCTGTCAATTCCAGAACCGACATACAGCACCTTTCTATAATATATCATAATTTATTGAAGAAAGTAAGAAAAAGAACGTGAACATTTCTCGGTGTCCGTCCACATTTCTCTGTGTTTGTCTTCATATGTTCCCGATCTCCCTTTGTTGTCATTGTCTTACCTCGATGAAAGCGTACCATTGTTTTGTTTTAATGAATTTTATATATGATATTTTTCAATGACTGTGGGAAAAGCAATTTCATCTTGTGAGTATCAATTGATCTGTGATTTCTTTTACATTTCAATTTATTAATTTATTAATTTATTTATTTATTGATATTTATATGCACATTCATATATTTGGTAATTCTTGTTTTTTATATGTTTTCTTTCTTTTCTCCTCTGTGCTGTGCTTCTTGATTTTGACTTTGTCAGTTTTATTTTTGTGATATTTTGTAATTTCGAGTAATTTTGTAGTTTTCTTTTTTAATCACTTTTTATACCAATTTTTTAAGAAGTAACAGGTATCCTTGTATTGATGTTTTGCACTTTTGTCTCACTATCGTGAAGGGAGAGACTTTTCAGAGTTTGTTTTCTCATTTTCAGTGCCCTGATGATGGAAATATAATTTCCGAAACGTTGGCTAAGTTGGAAGTTTAAATCCCGAATATTTTGACCTTTTTCACCACCATTCCCATATTAGCATTGTTGATGTGAGGTCACCAGTTTGCAGATTCAGATATTAAGTTTGGTTCAACTTTTGACACAGTTCATCATCTGACAATGAGTTTCTTTCGTGACATCGAGGAAATGTATGGTCCTGACCTGGTTGAAGCCTTTAAAAGCTGGGCGAGGCTTGTCAAAAAACTAGCAAGCATGGTCAACCACATTAAGTTTCTCCTTCACTGTAGAAAGGAAAGTATCCTACCTTCTCATATTGTGCAATACTCAAGATGCATAACTAATTTAACGCTTTCCGGAAGTCCTTTTGTCAACCAATGTCTCCGTGCTCTGAGAAAATTCCAGCGAAATATTTTAAATGTTGAAATTAGTTTTAGTCATTGGAAGTATAATAAGTTGAAGTCTGAGCTAAATTTTGTAAAGTTGAAGGTGAGGAGCACGGTCACTGAGGATATTTTTGAATCCTTTTCTCGTAGCCAGGTTGGTTTCTATAATGATCGTTTTTATTCTATTCGTAACAGACAATTGAGAAAATTTGATAATTTGCTGAGATCACAGAGACCCAAAGATTTTTCCAATGTAAATGAAAGATGGATTAAAAATTTTTCTTCAATTAAGGACATCCCTGATAATGTTCTTTACTTACTTAGTATGGGTGATCGTTTTAATTTGCCTTATACGCGATCACTTCCTATCGATGAAATAATTGCTGATTGTGAAACTATCATTAAAAAACATAATGTAGATGATAGAGATGTACTGCGGAGCAGGGTTGTTAATGTTATTACAAACTTTGTCGGTTCATACCATGGGGGGAAACAACATGACTCTTGGATCTCTCGATCGATTGGGGAAACCAGGATGTTCTTGTCTAATTATAGAGAGCGAATTGTGGTTGTCAGAGCTGATAAGGGAAACATTACAGTTATCATGGATAGGGACGAATACTTCAGCAAAGCACTCAACTTGCTTGGTGATTCAAGTACATATAAAGTTTTAGATTCTGAACCCACTGTTAAAATACAGAACAAGAATAATAGATTAGTAAAAGTGTTGCTTGCTAAGAATATAATAACCAAAGAAGAAGCTAGGCTGTTAACTACTAATAATGGAGTTACCCCTAAAATGTACTTTTTACCAAAAGTTCATAAAGAGCAGGTTCCACTCAGACCAATATTGAGTTTTGTAGGTTCACCGATTTTCGCCCTGAGCAAATTTATTTCTATGACACTGGAGCCAATTTTTATTAAAGATGAATCATATGTAAGGAACTCCTTTGAACTTTTTGACTCTATCAATAAATTTCAGTTACCACCAGGCTATAAGTTGGTGTCCCTTGATGTGATATCCCTTTTCACCAATACCCCTACAGATTTAGCCTTGAATATAATTGAAGATGGATGGCATCTCGTTGAAAACAAGTCCTTTGATTTTGCAACCTTTAAAATAATTTACGAATTCATCATCGATAGCAGTTATTTTTCTTTTAATGACACCCTTTATTTGCAGATCTTTGGTTTTGGTATGGGGGGCTGCATTTCTTCCAAATGTGCTGAAATAGTTATGTCCCGGTTACAAAAGGTTTCCATTGCTAAATTACCTTTTCTTGTGCCACTTTTTCGTAGGTATGTAGATGACCTATTGATATCGATACCGGTCGGTGCTGACGATGAGGTTCTGCGTGTCTTTAACAGTTTCCACCCCCGGTTGCAATTTTCTCTAGAGAACGAACACAATGGCAGCATAAGCTTTTTGGACCTTAAGATTCAACGAGATGAATTGAACGTTCTAACTGTTGATTGGTTCCATAAGCCAACCTTCTCTGAACGTTATATAAATTTTTTCTCTCATCATCCGCTCGTGCATAAGATCAGCATTATCCGAAATTTGAAACATAGAGCGTTACACCTCTCTGATGAGGTATACTGGGGGAAAAACTTAAAATACATAAGATCGATACTTCTTAAAAATAATTATCCTATTTCTATTATAAACCGTATTCTCGGTGAGGGTTTTCCGATTAATGTCCCGGTTGCTTCCCAGGGGGTTGATGGTGTTGGGGATGTCTTAACAACAAAAAAATTCTACGGACTAGTTTACGTTAGGTCCCTATCGGAAAGGTTGGCGCATATATTGAAATCTGACGTTTTGCATGTAGCTTTCAGAAATAAGAACACTGTTGGCGTTAATTTTTTCACCCGTATCAAGGACGTAACTCCGGTTTCCCTACAGTCCGGCATTGTTTACATGATTAGATGTAATGATTGCTCCCAAGTATATGTTGGCCAGACTGGCAGATATTTAAAAATTAGAGTTGAGGAGCATAAACGTTCTGTTAGTCTACCCATCACCAACCCTAAGACTGCGCTAGCCCACCACTGTGAGTCAACTGGACACCGTTTTGATTTCGATGATGTTGTTCTTTTGGGAAGACATCCTTTCCTCGGCAAACGATTGTTGCACGAGATGATCCAGATCAAAGTTTCACGATTCTGTCAATTCCAGAACCGACATACAGCACCTTTCTATAATATATCATAATTTATTGAAGAAAGTAAGAAAAAGAACGTGAACATTTCTCGGTGTCCGTCCACATTTCTCTGTGTTTGTCTTCATATGTTCCCGATCTCCCTTTGTTGTCATTGTCTTACCTCGATGAAAGCGTACCATTGTTTTGTTTTAATGAATTTTATATATGATATTTTTCAATGACTGTGGGAAAAGCAATTTCATCTTGTGAGTATCAATTGATCTGTGATTTCTTTTACATTTCAATTTATTAATTTATTAATTTATTTATTTATTGATGTTTATATGCACATTCATATATTTGGTAATTCTTGTTTTTTATATGTTTTCTTTCTTTTCTCCTCTGTGCTGTGCTTCTTGATTTTGACTTTGTCAGTTTTATTTTTGTGATATTTTGTAATTTCGAGTAATTTTGTAGTTTTCTTTTTTAATCACTTTTTATACCAATTTTTTAAGAAGTAACAGGTATCCTTGTATTGATGTTTTGCACTTTTGTCTCACTATCGTGAAGGGAGAGACTTTTCAGAGTTTGTTTTCTCATTTTCAGTGCCCTGATGATGGAAATATAATTTCCGAAACGTTGGCTAAGTTGGAAGTTTAAATCCCGAATATTTTGACCTTTTTCACCACCATTCCCATATTAGCATTGTTGATGTGAGGTCACCAGTTTGCAGATTCAGATGTAATTAATGATATCTATCATTAAAAAAAAAGAATGTAAAACATGGTAAGTTTTTGCATATGGTTCAAAAGGAATTATTTATTTATCACTGGAGAGAAAACCGATGGCCGATTAGTTGAAATAAAGAGGTTTCCGATACAAATTCGAATCCAAATTCGCCATCTATTTAGGAACAACCTGTAACTTTTTTCTCTTGCATATTAGGGAAGTAAAATCTAAAACATGGTTTGAGTAACAGTTCCTGAAAATTTCATCTTTTTGGCGTGAAGGGAAAAGAAATAACTGAAAATTCAAGACGAAAAACAGTTTTTGTGAATAACTCAGAAAATATCCACTTTAGGGCAAGGGTGTGATGCATACACTCACATTATTTTTTAACGTAGATTCAATATCTGCCATAAAAAAATGCGGTTCTAATTTGAAAAATTGATTTTTCACGATTTTGTCATCCCTAACTTTGAAAGCGATTTTTTCACCCCCTGTATCATCAATCGCGATTTCGATTTTTAAAGTGGATACATCAATCTTACATCTTGAAAAATCCCAAAAATGAAAATTTTCCATCCAAAAACCTCGAAGTTATTCTTGTTTCAGCGGAGCTCTATTTTCGATTTTTTTTTCGAATTTTCCCGCTCAGAGAGAATTTTCCAACCAAAACTGAAAAATGTTACATCAAAATAACTTGAAATTTTCTAAGGAATCTATTTCTGCAATAAAAAAATGGTGTTCTAATTTGAAAAACGGAAGTTGACGTCATTTCCGGAAAAACCGGAGGTGCTCATGCCTTGAAAATATTTTAGATTTCATCAGCATCGTGAAATACTTATAAGTGCTTAATTTCATGAAAATACGTTCAGTAGTTTCCCGTATAAATATGGGTGAGGTTCCTCGTGAAAGACCCTGTATATACAGAATGAGTCTTTGAATTGTACATATATCTTAACTGTAGATTCTTGAGTTCAAAACAAACCTTTTTTTTATTTTTCAGTTTTCTGAATTCGGTTCTGTCTAAAAGAAATAGCCATTTGAGAACAAAATTGGCCCAGATACGTGTCTGATACGATTCTCTGCAAACACCTCAAAGTTTATATTTCTCGATTGAAATTAGTTTGATACATTTGGGGAATACTCAAGTACTGATCTTATTTGATTAGGAATGTTAAAAACACGATACTCTTAACAAAAACACTTAGTTTTGTCCAATTATTTCTGCAATTGAAAAGCCACATTTCTCCCATCAAAATGAGTTCCTTCTTCGATTTTCCTGAAGATTAGTTTGTGAACACTAATAACATGTCCATATTTCCCTCGATATCCTAAAAATATCTCATAAAGAATTGTTTTTTCACTCTATTTATCATAAATCGACCCAACTCATAGGATTCTAGGTAAATGACCTAACCTAACCCATCTTCGATGAATATTTCACAGAGATTTTGAGAAGACGATGCCAGATTGTTGATTCTGTCTTCGAACAATGCGAGGTAGCGAAACCGAATTTTGAAAAAGGGTATAGGAAAAAAGTGTTCGATTTGATGAGAGGAATCTACAGTTAAAATAAATGTATAAGTCAAAGACTCACCCTGTATATTTTTATTCATAACAATAGGAAGAAATCCCCACTAGAAATCTGGAGCCTCCACTGGAAGGGACCAAATCGAATCTGACGAAGGCATTATGTGGGATGTTGTCCATCTATCGTTTCTCCACGTGAATATTTATATCAAGGCTGCTATGGTTTGGCGGCTGATTGGACTGCAATATTAATGCGACTGACAATAAATTTTCCATTAATCGAGATGGGATTGTGGGCCAATGAGGAGGCACTACATTGATTGCTTCATTTCCAAGATTAGATTGAGATATTCCTGAATATTTAATTCATTCCACGGAATCGAATGGGTTACGTTCTGATTTTGTGTCGAGTTCAACATGAATTCATCCAGAATGTCGAATATTTGATTGATAAATTTTATATTTTCTCAGACAAAGGCGTTTTCAACCACATACCATCGAATGAAACCCAACCATACATTTATTTCTCGAAAATAAGATACCAATGAACCGAAAATCTGGTGTGACAGAAACTCTACCGCCCGAATAAGGGAAAAAGCCAACAGGCTATGGCCCCAGGTTGAAATCGAAGGAATTAAATATAGGTGGAGCATAGGAATCGACTGATGGCGAAGACTGGCGCTCTATATATCAAGAATTCAATTTCTAAGACCCCAAGGCGAGTAGTTAGCGAAACCTTCTTGATTTTCGATGGCTTTCGCGATATTCAATGGAGGAGAATACTCAGCGATTAGGGCGGAAGGGAGTTAAGAGGCAGATTCATCTCTTAAACGAACAATATCTTTTTAAAGCCGATCCCGCCTCTCTTCAATTCGTGAAACATAAAATCGGTTTGTCAGCGGCTTCACTGGTAATAAATCGTGAATGATATATTGGTATAATCTTTTAAGTCCAGTTGAATTTGTCCGAAGTTAACAAAAGAATATTACTTTGGGATGAAGATTCTCGTCTAGTGCGTAAATTTCACCAAATTGCTGCTGTAGAATTGAGAGGAGAAGCGCTTGTCTGGTAGATTCTATTCAAATCGAGAAAAATTACGATGACTTTCCAACAAATCGCATTGAATACAATCCTGTGTACAGTAAAACGAGCCAAGATATTTCTAGAAGCTGTACAAGTAATAAATGGTTGGTTTCCAAGAGTGAAAGACAAAGCTGCTATGTTCTTAAGAACATTTGTCAGGTTCATTTTTCCAGTGTCGATTTGGTTTTAAAAACGACGCCGACGTTTCTCCATTTCAGTATCGTAATGAGTTCATTACAGTACTAAAAACAGTGCTGTGATGAATTCATTACAGCATCGTTTTCAGTTACCTTTTTCGTTTTGTGGTTGTCAGCAATGACTTCCGATCCTTTCAAATTTCAGCAGACGTCAATTTGGAAATGTCAATTTTCGTAAAATTACCAACTGCCAAAATACAATATGAAAGTCACTAGGACCTATAATCCGAATTTTTCATTGAATTTCACAAAATTTGACTGAAATAGAGAAAATATCGTCTAATACTCGTTGCAGAATGCAATTCCAATACTCATGCGTTCGTATTGGAATAGGAGCCCATTCTGCAACTAGTTTTAGAATATACTATTTTGAAACCAAATCGACACTGGAAAAATGAACCTGACAAATAGTACGATAATGTTTGTGAGACTGAGAAGAAATACTGTAAATGGACTAAATCTGCTGCTGAGACCATTGGCTTGAATGTAAAGATAACAGATCACTCGAATAGATCAATTGCTGTTAGCGAATTGGCGAAAAGTGGTGTAGACAAACAACAATAGCTGAAAACAACTGGTCATTGCCATCAAAATTCCACAAAACCATACTAAAATCACGATCAAAAACACCACAAAAGGATAATGAATATTATCAATGATGAAGTTAAGTTGAATATTCATAATTGAACTAACTCTTCTATTGATGAAAGAATAAATAATGTAATTTTTTTTCTAAAAAATTTTCCGACGAATATTCCTTGATCATTGCCGAATGCCTCATAATTTTATGACAAAGGACCCCGCACTATTTCTATGGCAAATGGCGTTTCGTCAAATTTTCTAAAATTTTGGTATAATGTAGTACTCGACCTAATGATCAAAAGTGTCCATGGCACCAACTCAATCCTATGACTAGTTTTCGAGATACAGAGCGTTGAAGTTGAGAATTACCCACTTTTACTACGCCCTTATCTCGATACAGAATCGAATGAACTTCAATTTTTCTCAAGAAACATTTCATTACATCTCCAGGGAGCAACCATATAGAGGAATATGATCGAAAATCGTTACGAATACAGGGTTATCCATAATTGAATGCATGTCCGATTTTGAAATTATAAAATATGTCAGTTTCAGAGCGAGAACGTTCACAAAATTACCTATTACACTAGATATGTTGTTGTTACATCGAAAAAGTCTGAAATACCCAGAATACATACTGGGTGATCCATTATTATAGAAACTATTCTCAAGTAAGGTTAAATGGGTTGATTTAAGGTGTTTGTTTATTTTTTTTAGAACATATCATCATGGACTTCAAAGAATACAGGGTGATTCAGTCATGAAATGAACTTTGAACCTCACGAAAATACTGAAAAACCACCTGTTTTTTCATCACCCTCTATTTCAAGATTAACTCCGATGAGGTGGGAGTTTTCTTTCACCATTGTACTTGATATTAAAACATCAATACGGCTGAGAGTTTTCATCCACTTTCTATGACAAGATTTTTTTTTATGCTGGAATAAGAATATAATAACATTAATAAATTAATTTCAATTACATACAAAAAATCTGGTCATAGTAAGTGGATGAAAACTCTCAGCCGTATTGATGTTTTTATATCCAGTACAATGGTGAAAGAAAACTCCCACCTCATCGGAGTTAATCTTGAAATAGAGGGGGATGAAAGAAAGGTGGTTTTTGGGTATTTTAGTGAGGTTCAGTGTTCATTTCATGACTGAATCACCCTGTATTCTTTGAAGTCCATGATGACATGTTCTAAAAAAATTAAACAAACACCTAAAATCAACCCATAAATACAGGGTGTCCATTTAACCCTTCCTTGAGAATAGTTTCTATAATAATGGATCACCCAGTATGAATTCTGGGTATTTCAGACTTTTTCGATGTAACAACAACATATCTAGTGTATTAGGTCATTTTGTGAACGTTCTCGCTCTGAAACTGACATATCTTATAATTTCAAAATCGGGCATGCATTCAATTATGGATAACCCTGTATTCGTAACGATTTTCGGTCATATTCCTCTATAGTCTATATGGTTGCTCCCTGGGGATGTAATGAAATGTTTCTTGAGAAAAATTGAAGTTCATTCGATTCTGTATCGAGATAAGGGCGTAGTAAAAGTGGGTAATTCTCAACTTCAACGCCCTGTATCTCGAAAACTAGTCATAGCATTGAGTTGGGGCCATGGACACTTTTGATCAGTAGATCGAGTACTACATTATACGTAAATTTTAGAACATTTGACGGTACGCCATTTGCCATAGAAAAAGTGCGGGGTCCTTTCTGACGAATATCCCTCGGCCATTGACAAAATTTTAATGCCTCATAATTTTATGACGAATTTCTAGACGTCTCATTCCTTTCTTCAGTCCAAAATCATCTCGTCCTCGAAAAGTTGCCTCCTGAGAATACCTGCAAGACTTAATATCCACCTTAATTGAAATTCAATTAAGTAGATTCTTGGAGAGCAAACAGTGGCAGGAATTGTGGAAGAAACACTGAAACAATACGATGAAGAAATATCCGAGGGAATATTTAGCTGGATTCAGGGGGCGCAGCTCGTCGGGTTTTGGGGGTATGCTAATGGCGTTAAGGTGAAGAAACTCGGTTGGAGATAATGGAGTCCATAATCCTAGCCTTCGTTGGGCTAGAATAAACAGCTCAACATTTACATTTGGTATATTGCTTTAACACCTTTCCCCGTTCTGTTCTGTGTAGATGCGCGTCCTGGATTCATGCTAGTCAATATCCAGGTTATATTCACCACCGGAATTCGAGGAGCTAAGAATGTAAAACATTTTTTTTTGAAGACCACCTCTTTAAGATGAAAGGCTGTAACATTCAAAAATGTTACATTTTCAAAGTCGGCATTAAGATCACTGCGTCTGCGTGACGAAATGGTCAAGACGAGAATTTTCTCATTCCTGCTGATTTGATAGATGCCGTATGTGCTATCAATTTACCTGCGATTTTATATATCTTTATCTTCAACCTACAAATTGTATTATTTAATACATTTACCTATTTCTTTCACTGTGTCATTTCCTATGAAATAAGAGGTAAGTTTCTTTTTCATTCATGAAATCATATCTCAAATTCATTTCGCATATTGATTCAATTGTTCAAATGGAATGAATAGGAACTACGGCTGGGCCGACATTTTGACAATTTGTTGAGTCTGTCTGGATATTTCCCGAATATTCCAGGGGACTAATATCTTCTACTACTTCGGAGACACAAAATCATCAAGTTTGTAAGATCTTCAAAATTTTGGACGTCCCACAAAAAGGTCAGATCTGTAAATTTGATTACCGTTTATTTTTCGAGATTTTTGTGAAATCTCCATTGTATATAACTCTGTATATATTTAGATTTAAGTATATAGTAATAATCTGGGGAAAAACCTTCCTTTATTTGATTCCACCATTCTCAATCTCTGTAAATTTTTGCCTTTTAGAAATTTGGAAAATAAAGGCAGTGTACATAACTTGGTAAATTTCTTATTCCTCCTCACACATTATATTACTTCTCCACTTTCCAGATTTTTGTGGCGTAGCTAAATATTTTTTCAATTGTAAAATCTGGTGGCGCCCTAAACATCTTTATTTTTAAAGCCTATTTAAGTGTACCCACGACCTGGCTCACCAAAGGCATAAGAGCTGCCTGTCGCAAAATTTGTAACCCTTCTCAATCAAACATTTCAAATAAAAATCTTAAAATTAAGGTTACAAGGCAATGAAAACGAATCATTAAGATGTAACGGTTTTTTTTTTGGAATGCTGAAGTTTCTAATGAAGTTGAAGATCATTATTGTTGAGGTATCTCATCTTCACTGCTTGATGTGTTCTATCCTGCAGATAGTGGTATCTAACTTACAAAGGATGATTTTTTAGAGCTTTAGGAAAAAAAAACATAAAATTCAGAAAAATGTGTATGAAATCTATAGTATACAGGATGAGTCTTTGACATGTACATATATTTAAACTGTAGATTCCTCCCACCAAAAGAAACACTTTTTTCTCATACCATTTTTCAAAATTCGGTTTCGTTTGGAAGATACAGGGTGTCAAAAATCCATGAAAATAACACTATTCTTTCCAGATATTCGGAACCGATATTTCGAATGAACTGAATTTTGGTTGATTGTTTACTCTATTCATGGTGCATATTCCTCAATTGAAACTTATTTGATATTTCTCCTGGTAAAAAGTTACAGTATAGTCGACTTATAAATTCACACAAAAATACTATAAAACTACTTGAAAAAGATGAACGGTTCACGTTTTCGAAAGAATTAAGTATTTTAGAAAACAAAAGTATTCTCATATTTTTTCAATGAAACGCGTCGTTCTCAAGTTATTCCTAATTGTATTAGATTGAATAAGAGGAAAAAAATCATGAATTTCAAGAATAATCTGAATGCTGTCCTGGGTTGAATCTCATCGAATATTATTTCTTCTCTGGTCTCTCAACAAGTTACCAACGTTGTCAGAATGTTTATCAACTTTGTCAAGAAATCTCTATGATGACAAAACGTTTGATGTAGAGATATGTAATAATAAAATTCCATTCCATAAAATTGAATTCTAAGAAGCATGAAATTATACATTTTATAGGCAGTTTCTATTCAAAATTCATTGTTACCGGTCCTTCAGCAAAATATCTATCGAAACAATATAACTCGACACCAGAACGACACTACCATTACATCAATTCACTGAAAGTCATTTACATAACCATCACCTGTTTGCTTTATTCTCTGTAAATAAATAAAGCGTGAACTTTGTTTACGCCGTGTATGGGATCACTGACTAACGTTTTAGGTTGGACTGGTTGGAGACACAGAACAACGGTTTGTCTTGCGTGGCGGCTACATCCACGGTCTTCTGAAGGGAAGAGTAGGCCGTGGCGACTGAAATTAGGAACGTAGCAACGCCTAGACGCCTTTAGCGATTGTGATAGTTCATCCGCTAACGATAGGGGACGTACTGCTTTCTTGAGTTCGCCTATACCATTGTTTGAAGACAAAATCGGCAATCTGGCATCGTCTTCTCTAGAGTTCTGTGGGTGAATATCACAGAGGATGAGTAGGGTTAGGTCATTGACCCCGAATCATATGACTTTGGTTAATGGAGTTAGGATAGGGTAGTGAGAAATCAATTTTTATGAGATCGTTTTAGAATATCGAGGAAAATATGAACAAATCTTCTGGACAATCGAAGAAGGGACTTATTTTGGTGTGAGAAATTTAGCTTTTCAATTGCCGAAATGATCGGAAAGAACTAAGTGTTTTGTTAGGAAATATCGTGTTTGTAACATTCTTATTCAAATAAGGTTAGTGTTTGAGTATTTTTTAAATGTATCACCCAGAATATCTAATAATCACATCAATTTCAATCGAAAAATATGAACTTTGAGGTGTTTGTAAAGAATAATATCAGGTACGTATTCGGCTCTATTTTTTTTCAAATGGCTATTACTCTTTAACAGAGCCTAATTCGGAAAAATGGAAAATGAAAAAAAGGTTTCCTTTAGCATCAAGAATCTACAGTTAAAATATGTGTACAAGTCAAAGACTCACCCTGTACATATACAGGGTGTTTGGTAATTCGACGTGAACCTTGGAAAGGGATACACTAGACGTCATTTGCAGTGAATTGCGTCGAGTGAAGCATGGTCCGAAAATGTATGGTTACGAAGATATGTCGATTTTTCAACTTTTTCGAAATTTTTTGCTTCGTTATCGAAAATAATTAATCAGTTTGGTTTTCATCCATACTATTTGTTCAAATTAAAGTACTTATCAGAAACGTGGACAGTTTATTTCTCTAATTAAATCTACAGAGCCAACGTTTCGGAGACAATATTTTCTCCTTCTTCAGGGCTTAAGATTATTAATTATTCAGAGATTTAACATTTGGGTATCTGTAAGATCTACAATTCATAATACTCTAAAATTCGAAAGCTTTCTAGCAACCAACAACGATGTAAATAATTTTTTTTTTTTTTTTTAAATTAATTTTGTGAAAACTACTCGACTCTTAATATTCAATGAATATTTTTTTCAAAGCTGAGGAGATGGTCCTCATTTCTTGAGAAAAAGTATTCACTAAAAATCCAGATAACCCGAGATATACAGGATCATAAATGGCTGCACCTGTTTTCCTCATAAAATCTTGATGAAACAATTGAGATTTACTCGAAAAAAGTTGTATGAATTTGGTGTACAAATGTAAGAAAAAACTTCCCTGTTCCATCAGCTTCCCAAAATGGTACATATGTCAATAATTCCTTCATGCAATCTAAAAATATGGCCGGAAAACCAAGCAGACAACAGACTTTTTCGAGTCATTTAGTGATCGAACCATGGCCCGCTTACGGCTTACGAATCACGTCGAGTGAAATAAAGGATAATAGGATATCTGAAGGACTCGAAAAAGTCTGTTGTCTGCTTGGTTTTCCGGCCATATTTTTAGATTGCATGAAGGAATTATTGACTTATGTACCTTTTTGGAAAGCTGATGAAACAGGGAAGTTTTTCCCTACATTTGCACAACAAGTTCATAATACTTTTTTCGAGTATTTCTCAATTGTTTTATCAAGATTTTATGGGGAAAACAGGTGCAGCCATTTATGACCCTGTATATCTCGGGTTATTTGAATTTTTAGTGAATACTTTTTCGCAAGAAATGAGGACCATCTCCTCAGCTTTGAAAAAAATATTTATTGAATATTTGGAGTCGAGTAGTTTTCACAAAATTAATTATTTTCGATAACAAAGCAGAAAATTTCAAAAAAGTTGAAAAATCCCGATATCTTCGTAACCATAGATTTTCGGACCATGCATCACTCGAAGCAATTCACTGCAAATGACGTCTAGTATATCCCTTTTCAAGGTTCACGTCGAATAACCAAACACCCTGTATATAGCATATAATTTAATGTTTGAAGATTAATTAATGCCAATGTTGACTACTGCTGCCTCTCAAATAGTCAGATCCTCAGGATAGTCTGCATCCCTCCTAGTCTGAATCCTCAAGCACATTTTTCCCTTCTTATTGAGGGGTTGATGTCGATTAAACCCCGAAAACATCAACAAATTGAATCTTAATTATCGCGTCACCAAATTTATCTAACGCAAATTGCAATAAACACCTCCAAAATTGGCTTTTATCCAATTAAGATGACGAATTCAAATGGAGATCGGCGAGGAACGAAGCGAATTTTCCTTTATCTGGAGCTTCCTCCACCTGTGTTTCAAAATAAAGGGTGTTCTAGTTGAGCGCATTTTAGCTTCCCTTGGTGCAATTACCTCGCCTGAATAATTCGCAAATTAGATCAAATAACTTTAAGGGAACGCTCTTGGGTAATGTACCGAAACATTTGTATAAGAGATTCGTCAAAGATTATAGACTCTCTCGCCGATATTGTGTCGGCTTCTTGTTTGCACTCCTCTGAACATAGAGAAAGACGGTTTTCTGATTCTATCGAGGCGTGAATATTGTCTTGTGATTTCGTTATTTGTCTTCGGATGGGATCTTTGAGACTCTTACGGAAAGTTTAGTTTTACACTCAACATCTAATTTCAGACAGAACACTTTATGAAGGGCAGAATAGAAGCCAATGCCTCCGAATGACGAAAACATTTTCGACAAACAAAGTTGTAATATTCCGAGCTCATAATTCGGAAAATACTATAAATACAAAGCTACCACTTATGTGTTTTCTGCATGACGTTTGAGAATTGAGATGAATTTGTATTATTGGCAATGTACAGGGTCGATAATTCATTAGAAAAACACTTTTCGTCTGAAACCTTCTGAACTATTATTTTAAATGAACAGAATGGTGCATATTCTTCACAAAAAACTGTTTTTCGTCTTGAATTTTCAGCTATTTCTTTTCCCTTCACGCCAAAAAGATGAAATTTTCAGGAACTGTTATTTGAACCATGCTGTAGATTTTTCACCCCTTCTTGAAACCGACTTCAAGTTACTATTAGGAGAACCATGGCAAACTCTCGCAGTTATAACTAGAGAAGATGCTCAAAGTTTTGACCGTTAATTTCTAGACATTTATTTATACGTCTCAGGAATGCTTCGTGCGTTGCTCTTCTTATTTCATCGGGAGGAAGAGATCTGCAAAAGTGTTTAAAAACCAAATTGAGTTTCAAAACTATGAATCTAAAAATCTAAACAAACCTGAACGCATTTCTGACTCGTTCTATGCAGTCCTCTTTATCAGTCAGGGGAGTTGAGTAGACAATATTTTTTATCCTACCCCAAACATAATAGTCTGAAGGAGTTAAATCGGGAGAACGTGGTGGCCAAAGATGTGGACCATAGTTCGCCAACCATCGATCTTCATATAGCCTGTAAAGGATATTTGACACATTGAGTGAATTGTGTGGAGGCGCGCCATCTTGTTGATACCATAAGTCATTATGGTTCTGTACTAGCGGCTCAATTATTTGAGTCAATATGTCAGAATATCTATCTCCTAAGGGAGAACATTCTTTAAATAATGCAAACATGTGTAGTGTTCTATCTTACCAGTTAGAGTCCCATCATAAATGTGAACATCGAGAATTGCATTATTTTTGATGGCGCAAAAAACATTGAAACTCCAGGTCTCTTGAAAGTTCCATTGTCTGAAGTGGTGGTTGTTCTCTTCATCCCAATAATGACCGTTATGCCTATTGAAAGAACCATTCTTTGTGAATTTAGATTTATCTGTCCAAATCATACAGTCCAAAAAGTTTTCATTCTCTTGAAATCGAATCATCATAGCTTCGCAAAACTCTGTTCTCCTGACGAAATCAGTTTCCTTCAAATGCTGTACCCTATTGAATTTATATGGGTGCATTTTATGTTTTTTTAATATTCTCCCAACACTCGATTGAGATAATCCCAGATCAATCTCGGCATCTTTGAGAGAATTTTGAGGATTCACACGAAAATATGCAAGAACTGTAATTTCGTTGTTCTCATCTTCTACTACACTTTTTTCTCTGTGTATAGTTTTCTTAACGAAAGATCCGACATTTCTCAAGTTTGTCATGGTTCTGTTAATGGCATCTCTCGTTGGTCTGGGTCGGTCAGGAAACCTCTCAATGAACAGTCGAATCGTTCTATCTACAACTTTATTACATTGTTCATGAAGTAGAATGAGATTTAAATAATCTTCATTGGTAAAATTAGGCATAGTGATCGATTTTATAACTTAATACGAATTATCACCAAATTAATAGTAAACACAAAATGCTACTGAATAAAGAGGAATTTGGCAGATGCAATTAATGATATCTATCATTAAAAAAAAAGAATGTAAAACATGGTAAGTTTTTGCGTATGGTTCATGAGGAATTATTTATTTATCACTGGAGAGAAAACCGATGGCCGATTAGTTGAAATAAAGAGGTTTCCGATACAAATTCGAATCCAAATTCGCCATCTATTTAGGAACAACCTGTAACTTTTTTCTCTTGCATATTAGGGTAGTAAAATCTAAGACATGGTTTAAGTAACAGTTCCTGAAAATTTCATCTTTTTGGCGTGAAGGGAAAAGAAATAGCTGAAAATTCAAGACGAAAAACAGTTTTTTGTGAATAACTCAGAAAATATCCATTTTAGGGCAAGGGTGTGATGCATACACTCACATTATTTTTCAACGTAGATTCAATATCTGCCATAAAAAAATGGGGTTCTAATTTGAAAAAATTGATTTTTCACGATTTTGTCATCCCTAACTTTGAAAGCGATTTTTTCAACCCCTGTATCATGAATCGCGATTTCGATTTTCAAAGTGGATACATCAATCTCACATCTTGAAAAATCCCGAAAATGAAAATTTTCCATCCAAAAACCTCGAAGTTATTCTTGTTTCAGCGGAGCTCTATTTTCGATTTTTTTTTCGAATTTTCCCGCTCAGAGAGAATTTTTCAACCAAAACTGAAAAATGATACATCAAAATAACTTGAAATTTTCTAAGGAATCTATTTCTGCAATAAAAAAATGGTGTTCTAATTTGAAAAACGGAAGTTGACGTCATTTCCGGAAAAACCGGAGGTGCTCAGGCCTTGAAAATATTTTAGATTTCATCAGCATCGTGAAATACTTATAAGTGCTGAATTTCATGAAAATACGTTCAGTAGTTTCCCGTATAAATACGGGTGAGGTTCCTCGTGAAAGACCCTGTATAGTTTTGGTTCCTTTTCCATTGGCTTTTATGACAATTTTGAGTTTTTCGAGAAAATCTTCCAATTTTTTCTTTCTCGAGATCGGTAGGCGGTAACTTCAAAAGTTATGTCACATGGTTGACATGGTGAAGACTCTAAATTGTAACTTCCATGCCAAATTTCAGTTGAATATCTTAAGGAATGCATATACTATGAGAAAAAAGTTTTAGAAAAAACATCTTGTATCTCGAAAACGAAACGTTTGCCGACCCATGTGTCCAGATTTTTTTCCTTAAAAATATGCAAGAAATCTCCCTTTTTTATTTCTACCTCAGATTTAGGAACATCCTGTATATCGCGACAGCTTTGGCACTATGTTGTACAGTGTGAAGTCTTCTTTGGGCTTCAATTACTGAATAGGGGACGTTTTACAGCTTTTTCGTGCTATCAGAAAGGACACCACAAGCTTCATTATAATGTAGGGATCGAACCGAAAATTCCCACTTGGTAATTGAACTGTGAGGGAAAGTCCAAATCCGTATTCGTCCCTCGACTCCGTCGTCGTTATAAATCACCCAGAACAGTTGTTTTCGGTAAAAAACGAATAAAACTCGTAGAAGTCAATAAATCAAGGGTAAAGCCATCGGAAGTCACCTACGACTCCGCCATTTATAAAGAAAATAAAACTCGAGAAACGAATGTGTCTAAGCGTAAATATGAAAAACTGGTGACCCCATTCGTTTCAGCTATTTCCATGTGAAATCGGGAGGTTACTTACCTATAAAATGCATACAGCGATTCTCAGACACGTTCAATAAATTCTACTCAAGATTAAATCGTTTCGCCCCAAGGTAACTGTGTTTGCCACAAATCATACGAAAATACTACCTGTCCTGGCTGGAACTGGAAATCACACAAATACGGTAATCAAGGATTGGATTCAGATTTCCGATAAGATAGTCCTTTTATTCGAAAATTGGATTCACCATACTTCAGCAGTGAAATTCACCAAACTGCTTGTGGCTCATAATCATAAAGGCTAGAGGACGGAAAAAAATCTCCTACGGAATTTGAATTTTTTATGTGAAAAACCTAATGTATACTCCATTCACTTTCATAATGTATCCCAGCTGATCATGAAATTCTGACACATTTCACCGTGTATATTTTGAAAGTGTTAGGTTACAGTCATTTTCCTGCCAGTTGAATAAGCAACGTTGTCCTCTCCACATAGAGGTCGTAGTAATTACGTATTTATCAATATGTTTCTTTACTTTGGGAAAATAATGAATTCGAGGAAATAAAATGTGAATTCAATAATTCCAAAGATCTGGCGAATGTCGAAGAAACTTTTTTCTCTGTTAATACTGGAAATATTTCACATATATAAACAAGATTAAATAATGCTTTTTTTGTACGGAAATAAAGAATCGAGTGTTGAAATTTTACTGAAAAATATAACATATGTATCTCGTTCCCAATAGGGTGAGTATTTGACCAGTACATATATTTCAACTGAAGATTCTTGAGGTCAAAAGAAACCTTTTTTTCATTTTCCATTTTTCCGAATTCGGCTCTGTTAAAAAGATATAGCCATTTGAAAAAAAAAAATAATTGTGGTAATTACGTCCCTGAAATGATACTGTGGAAATGATTCAAAGTTTATATTTCTCGATAGAAATTGAGTTTATACATTTAGGGAATACTCGAGTACTAACCTTATTGGAAAAAAATGACGATAATTTCAACAAAAACAGTTAGTTTGATCGGATTATATCTGCAACTAAAAGGCCACATTTATTCCACCAAAATGAGTTCCTTCTTCGATTTTTCTGCAGATTAGTTTGTAAACACTAATAACTTGTTCATATTTTCCTCGAAATTCCCAAACAATATCATAAAGAAAGACTTTTCATTCAGATTCATTACTAAACAACCTAACCTAATCTAATTTGTATCGATTCTGTGAATTTTTGCACATAAATTTCAAGAAGATTTTGTCAGCTTGCTGATATTTTCATTGAGGTTAAGGATTTTTTACGAAACATAGTATAAATCACGATACATTTGTGTACCGTGATATACCTAAATATCTATGAATTCTGCCGTTTCCATCATAAATCGACTTTGCCGCCAAATTTTACCACGCATGCGTATAGCGAAAACCGAAGTGTTGGTTATGTGGAGGCCAACTATAAACAATAACAAACCAGAGTCTCTGAACAAACTGTAAACATTATGTGAAGTTCTGAATACATTCAGTGAATTATTGTCCTAATGTGATTTTCATGTGAAGTGAATTAATATAATTTCAACCGTGTCGAGTTTATAAAATTCCAAGAGGATGTTGTTTGCATAGAAACATCGTCACAGATTATCAGGTATCGTATTATTTTTCATTAATTTCATTTCAATAAGTAGTTTGTATCGAGATTCATCATGGGCGTACCCAGGAAGCCCTAGGGGGGGGGGGCAGCCGCCCCCACCCCCTTAGAGCTAAAAAATCCTTTAAAAACTCATGAAATAATAGCATAATATACGAAAATCAGTTCATTATTCCTATTCTGATTGTTTTGCCACCCCCCCCCCCCTAGCTCATAGGCTGGTTTTGCCCCCCCCCCTAGCTCAAAGGCTGGGTACGCCCCTCATTCATATCCGAATTTTGTATTTCATCGACATTTAACTTCAATATGGACCGGTAACTACATATGAATTTTCAATAGAAACTGTGCGTATTAAATCCTCCTTGGTGTTCAATTTTATCTCCCACATTTGTGGGATTTTATTATTAAAATATATCGACAAAGTTGATAAATATTGTGACAACATTGTAAACTCGTTTGAAGACCAGAGAAAGAATAATATTCGATGATATTTAATTCAGAGACGCATTCTGATTATTCTTGAAATTAATGATTTTTTCGTCAAATTTCTCCGGGTAAAATTGGAAATAACTCGAAAACGACGCGTTTTATTGAACAAAATAGGAATACTTTTAGTTTCTTAAATGACTGATTCTTTCGAAAATATGAACCGTTTATCTTTTTAAAGTGGTTTTATGGTGTTTTAGGGTGTATTGATGAGTCGACTACCCTGTAACTTTTATATACTGGTGAAGATATTGAATAGGTTTCGATTGAGGAATATGCACCATGAATAGAGTAAAAACTCAACCAAAATTCAGTTCATTCGAAATAACGGTTCCGAAGATATAAAAAAGTGTTTTTTTCATGGATTTTCGACACCCTGTATCTCCCAAACCAGACCGAATTTTGAAAAATGGTATAGGAAAAAGTGTTTCGTTTGATGAGAGAAATCTACAGTTAAAATGAATGTACAAGTCAAAGGCTCACCCTGTATAACGATATAACTTCGCTTTATGAATAAATAATTGATTCTCACAGTGTTCCTAGAGACTGATAACCCCATTCTCATCGTTACTGAAAAATAATGGAAAGAATAGTTCGTTACTTTGTGATAGTAAATTCGAAAAAAGAATAAAAGTACTTGAATAAACCGACAGAAAAAATACTAAGCGAACAGACGGACCCATGGCTTTCCCCACTTCTCAATAATCTCAAGAAATACTCCTACAGAAGACATTTTCAAATACCCTTTCGCACAACTTAAAATACTCCAACATGAAAGTAGTAGGTAGTATTACGAAACCTGTGTCACAGTTAAGCCTCAAAAGAACTGACTCCATATACAAAGTTAAAGAAGAGTAAATAGAAATAAGCAATGGTAACGTCTCTAACAATTATTAGACATTTCATGAGTACCAAGCTCTCGATTTTCGAATCAAGTTTCCTTATAAAACGCAATCAAGAAGCCGAAAATAAATTGTATATCGAGACGGTCCCACAATCTAGATGGCGGGATGCTGGGGCAGCGTAAAATTCAAGACTAGGTCACGGGACTGCAACCTCATACGGTTATGACACCCTTCTCGGAATCCGTCCACAGAAGGTGAGAAAAGAAAATTTGTAATGGCTTTTGAAAACGAGAAAATGGGAGAAGCTGGAGATTTCTTAGACGGGAAGGTTCTCAGTTCACTCGGGTTCGGTTGTAGGAAGATTTAGGAAGTACTTCAGAGTTAGGAAGTACGGTTCCAAAGCGGAGACGGAAAAAGTGCTATTCCGGGAATAGCGGTGTAAAGTGTTGAATCGGAAGTAATAGGTTAAGAATTAATTCAAATATTTCAGACTACGCCTCGTCGATAAACTTGCGATATAGTAAGGTACGTTGCAAAAGACCGGGAGTGGAGTTAACACCGAACAACGGTATAGTGAAGTGTTTTTTTCAAGGATACATTCATCATCCTTTGGACTAACTGCCAAGGAGAGAGGTCAGATAATTTTGAGTAAGCTTCGCTTATTCAAGTATTGTTAGGAGGCTACATGAAACGCCAGAGTCCTGAATCGCTGAATCTCACAGAGTTTTTGGTACTTTTATATTGTTTTGCTAGGGTAAGTTGACCAATTATTGTGACAATTCATTCTTTTGAAGTGATTGATTCATAGACAGTGTGTAAAACCGTTTTTCATATTTTCGTCTCAATATACGTCTAAAGTTTAATCTCGAAGTGTTTCATTTACCAATTTTCTCCATGCAGAATAACACTAAGTCCTGTCCCTAGCTCGACGTTCCCCGTTTAGGAGAAGATCTTCGGAATTATTAACATCTTTTCGGTTTTTTTCAAATCATAACACCTCTGGATTGGTGGAATACTACTCTTTTGTCGAATCTCTAAGGGGGTGTTTATTACAATGGGACTAAGCACCATGATGAGCCTACTTATGTCATTAAAATTGAGTGACAACGTTTTCAACATGACATGCCATGAGATAATAGTTATTTATGATATGAGTGTTAAAAGTGACGTTTTATTTTGTGAGTGAAAAAGTTTGTGAAATGAGCGGAGCGAATTGAACAATTTCACGAACAAAATAAGATCAGTTTTAACACAAATACCATACAATGTTTTTTGTACAACTGCCCTATTTTGGTAATGAAATGGGCGAATTTGCAATGACAATAAACTTCAAATGCATTCAAATAATCAAAAGGCTGTTGTGAATGGCAAACGTTGCCAACGTTATGATTACTAACAAATGACGAAAGACGCTGCCATTTGAATTTCATACCTGTCCAATTTTCTTCTTGGGTTTTTAACTACTTAATATGTTTGTCGAGAGTCCAATTATTAATAAAAGTGACGATTTGGTTGTTCCTGTGGATATTGAAGAGTCTGCAAGAAGAGCAAATCTGGAACTCCTACCTAAAAAATCTGTTCAGCCGTATGATATTGCATATAATAATTTCCTGACCTGGTGTTAATTGAAAAATGTAGAACGGAACTTCAGTAAACCTGTTTTCCTGGCATACTTAGAAGAAAAATCAAAAATATGGAGTTCATCCACTTTGTGGAGCAAATTTTCAATGATAAAGTCAAGCGCCCTTATTAAAAATGGTGTGGATGTTAGTAAATATTTTAAGGTAATAGCATATAAAAACGGAAAAGTGAAGGATATCGTCCCGAAAAATCGAAAATTCTCACTCGTGAACAAGTTGAAAAGTTTATTAATGAGACACCAGATGAGAAATACTTGATGGTTAAGGTTGCAACTATTTTCGGATTATTTGGAACTTGTCGGCGTGAAGAATTGTGTAATTTATCAGTGGAAGACATCGAAATAACAAATAAATCATTGGTTATACAACTTCCAAACACAAAAACGAAAGTCAGTCGCTCTTTCAGTATTATTGGGAAGTATGTTGACTATTTTCATGAGTACTTTGCACTGCGCCCTTCTGTCATAAAACATCGTCGTTTTTTCCTGAAATACATGAATAATAAATGCACTGCCAATCCAGTTGGTATCAATACATTTGGGAAAATTCTATCTTTTGTTGCCGAATTCCTCAAACTGCCAGAACCAAAGCAATATACAGGACACAGTTTTCGAAGATCCTCCGCTTCATTGCCAGCAGAATCAGGAGCAAATATTACGGATATAAAAAAACATGGTAGATGGAAGTCTACGACGGTAGCCGAGGGCTATGATGATCTTTCTATTGCATTTAGAAATGTCATTGCTGAAAAAATTCTCCCAACCTCAACAGATATTGGATCAGCATCATCCAATATTGTACTTCCGGTTTCTACAAGTACTGATGGTGCTGAGGATTCTAATAATGTGTTGCGAAGCTCCCTAACGTAACAGGGCATTAATGTTAGTAATTGTTCTAGTTTTACGATTAATAATATAATGTTCATAAGTAATGATTGTTAAATATTGATAATAAAAATTTGCAATTGCTGAATTTTTTTCATCTGATTTCATCATAAGAAAATGGAGTGCTAAAATGCTAAAAATATTTTTAACACTAATGTTAAAAATATTTTTAACACGCTTTCGCGTAAACAATCAATTTTAACATTGTTTGTTGTCATAAAAAGTGTAACTTTTAATGGCAGTTGTACAAAAAAGGATTAATGAGAAAGTAATAAGTTATTTTCCCGGAAACGAATACTTCTTCGTCTGAAGCAGCCCAGTGCTGTCGTAAGCAATCATCAAGCCTCTGAACCCGAGCAAAAGCCGCTGTTATCTCAGGATCCTCCTACATTTCACCGAGTTTCTATAATAAAACAGCATTCCACAAACTTCATCCCCTTTTTGGTCAAAATAACGTAAGTTCCCTCTTTTGTCTGACGAATTTCAATCGTCGAAGTCTGGGGGCAAGATGCCCTCCTGATTTAATATTGAATGTGCGCTGGCTCGTGCTGCGACCTAAGCTGCCTCTGCCGCTGCATTCTACCATGATGAATTCGCCGAAAGATTTGGCGGCGGGCCGGTTTTATCCACCCCTTCCGCTCGCCTGTGATGAATACTCTCGAAAGCGCCCTCGAACTGATATCCTGCCTTCGAAGGAATCGAACTTGAACTCGGGATTGTTGATAAGAAAAGGGGGGGAGTGTTGGCAGTGCTTGATCTCTGATATTTCGGGGGTAAACTGTTTGGCCTGGCTGAGATGGAATTCGGAATTTCAATCCGGGGATATCCAACCCTATTCGCGAACTAGAATAGGAAAAATGGTCTTACTGAATCTTGTATTAACGTTTAAGGGTCATTGATACCAGGTGCTCTTTTGGAGCCATAGAACTTAAGATAGGACAAAGTTTTACTGACAGGTGTCTATGCCAGGAAAAAGTTCGAATCTTATGCCAATATCTAAGAAAAATTGCCTTTATTGAAGATTCGAATAGGAAGTATAACTTCCAGATTCAATTATAACGTTAGATCCTCCCCAAATACACTGCGCAAAAAATTAACGCACATTCTGAAAATCTCAATTTTAATGAAAGTTAACTCTACATTGACTTTATAAATTATTTTTTATGTTCTCTCGGGAAGGTTTTGAACGAAACAAGACACATTAAATGGAAGAATAATTCAGGATCGTTGGACTATGGACACACAACAAACAGAGATCATGTGACCAAATACTTTTTGCAGTTGATAACTTATACCAAGCGTTTTCTCAACACCTATAAAGATAGAATATTGGTTACTAGTGCAGACAAGGGAAACAAGGTAGTTATCCTTAACAAAGACGAGTACAATACAAAAATGGAACAGTTGTTGTCAGATTCATCCACTTATACCAAATTGAGACATGATCCTACAAATTCCATTCAAACTAAATGTAACAACATCGTCAGAAAAATGAAAACCAACTCCTTCATTACAGATGTAGAATCTAAGGCCCTTTACACTTATAATTCGGTTGCTCCGAAATTATATGGTCTTGTTAAGATACACAAAGATTGCAGACCTTTGAGACCAATAGTTTCTTGTATTAATTCACCCACATTCAAAGTCTCAAAATTCGTAACAGGTATTTTAGTTAGATTACGCCCATCATTGAAATACATAATTAAAAATTCTTCGGATTTAGTTTCGAGATTGAAGGATGTCACAATACCTAATGAGTACATACTGGTAAGCTTTGATGTTGTTTCCCTTTTCACTAGTATACCCAGGGACAAACTTCTTGACATCATAGAGAGCAGTTGGAACGAAATAAGCACATTTACGGTTTTATCAATGAGTCAGTTCACTGAGATTGTTAATTTTATATTCGACAGTAGTTACTGCCAATACAGTGGTCAATTTTTCAAACAAAATAAGGGATCTGCTATGGGAAACCCTGCCTCACCAATTTTTGCTGAAATAATTATGAACACCCTTCTATCATATGTTTGTTCTGAAGTAGATTTTCATATTCCGTTTTTACACATTTATGTAGATGACATTATTACAGCTATACCTGTAGACAAGATCCAGGTGATGCTAGATTTGTTCAATTCTTTTCATCAGGACTTACGGTTTACATGCGAGGTGGAGAATAGCGGCACCATCCCTTTTCTGGATTTATTGCTCACTAGAGAAAATAACAAAGTAATTTTTGACATTTATCAGAAACCAACAGCTTCAGGAAGAATACTACATTACAAATCGTTTCACGAATTTAAACACAAAATATCAATAATAAAAAATATCAGACAAAAAATCTTGAATCTTAGTCATCCAAATTTTCACGCAAAGAATTTCAGTTTTTTCTCGAAGATGTTACAACAGAACGGTTACCCTAGATCATTAATTCATAACATATTTCACACATCACCTGTCAACAATTTAATAAATACTCCAGAAAACAGTGATACTACAGCTCCAAAAAAGATGACATTTAAGCTTATTTTTGTTCCGGTTCTGACAAAACAACTTATTAATGCTTTATCAAATAGCGGAAACCGTATAGTTTGCTATTATAGAAAAACAATAAAGTCCTTTTTCTCTAGGTTAAAAGACCATACACCTAAATTGTTGCAGTCCAATTTAATTTACAAAGTTAATTGCAAGAATTGTCAATCATCTTACGTGGGTCAAACCAAACAATATATTAAAAACAGAATGAAGCAACATGAGAATGATTGCAAGAGTGGCAATTTTTCTACGGGTCTATCTTTCCATCATAGAGATACAGGTCACACTTTCGATTTCGAGGAACCTGAGATTTTATGTAGGGAGAGTAATCTGAACAAGAGGCTTTTCAAAGAAATGATTTACATAAAAAAAACGAGAGACAATGTGAATGTTCAATCCGATACTTCCACCCTCAACAATATATATATATATAAATCTAGTCAACAGGTGATTGACAGAGGTCCCTTTGTTGTGTATTTTGTGTTTTTGTCTACGTCGATAATTCATATGTGTCAGTGTCACCGACAATTCATTCGCTTGTCCATCGGTGGAGTTCGACTCTTCAAATTTTTATGTTCTTAACCGAGGAAATCTATCAAGTACACTTTGAGCCATCCAAGCACAGATTGCTTTTTAGTTGTTTATTTTACCATTATGACCTTTTTTTTTGACTAATTCTTCCATTGAAGAATAAAGGATTTCTCAGGTAAGAGATGAGGGAAATAATGTTCCACAAACAATCTAGTCAGTCTCCGAACAGGGAATTTCTTCACTGCTGTTATGTTTTTTTTTTTTTTAAATTTCAAATTTTTTTTTAATGTTTTCACCACAAAGTCACACACATATTTTTAATTTGTCCTGATTTTATTGTAGCCTGAGGAAGGCGAAATATAACGCCGAAACGTCGCTTTAGAATCCAATGAGTTTTATTCAGTTCCTTACACCGAGATCCATTTTTGTTCATGAAATAATTCAGGATTTCACCGAATCTTATGTGAAAGAAGAGAAATGAACAATTTTCAAAATACTGAAATGCTGATAAGTGATTTAATACTTGGTATTTCCACCCCTTGCGTTAATTAGAGCTCGGCAACGACGGTTCATACTCAAAATGAGTGATCTTAAAGTATTCTGATCTGATCCTTCCCAGATTTCTCCGAGTTGGATTCCTGAGTCATTAAGAGTAGCTGGATGATTTTCTGAACTTCTTAGCCTTCTATTGAGGTTGTCCCAAACCTGCTCAATCGGATTGAGATCTGGACTTCTTGCTGGCCATTCCATTCGAGAGACTTCAACCTCTTCAAGGTACTCCTGAACGATGCGCGCACGATGGGGTCTGGCATTATCGGCCATAAAAATGAAATTTTCACCAATGTATGGGGCAAATGGCACTACATGCTCTTCAAGAATGTTCCTTATATACTTATCAGCATTCATAGCTCCATTATCAACGACCACTAGGTCTGTGCGAACAGTCAAAGATATTCCACCCCATACCATAATCGATCCTCCCCCGGATACCAGTAGTATTCAGGAAATTGCACTGAGCATATCTTTCATGTGGATGTCTGCATACAAGGGAACGTCGATCACAATGGTAGAGGCAGAATCTAGACTCATCTGTGAAGAGAACTCTTTCCCAATCGGCCTCTTCCCAATGGATATGCTCTCTCGCAAAATCCAAACGCGCCCTTTGATGTGCTGGGGTAAGAGCTGGGCCTCTTGCCGCGACACGAGGCCTTAGATCATATTCTCTGAGGCGATTTCTTATTGTCTGAGTGCTAATTTGCACCTCATGAGTTTGCTCAAGCTGATTTTGAAGGAGGCGAGCAGTTGCAAACCGTTGTCTCAACGAAGAAACTATCAAGTAACGTTCTTGAATGGCAATTGTTACCCGTGGTCTACCCTGTCCTGGTCTTCGGACATTCATACCTGCCTCCCTGAATCGCTGCAACATTCTGGACACACTTGTAAAGGAAACTCCAAACCTTTCTGCAATTCTTGTGCATGTCCACCCTTCTTCTCGCAAAACTACCGCTTGGGCACAATTCCTCTTGGGTCAAATTGCGTGTTTCGCGTTGCATAGCGATCGAGTGTAGAAAATCAAACGAAAGAAAAACTATTGATCACTAGAATTGATCGAGAACAACTGATTTTAAAATGGAGCCAATACATTCAAAATCTGATAATATTATCTTTTTTTATTCCTGCTGGAAGAAAACATCTGTTTTGAAGAAAAACGTTGAAAGTGGATAACATATGCATGCATAATTCTGATAAAAATAATTATCATTGAGACCTTCAGTTGTAGACTAAATTTGAAATTTCCATAATGTGCGCTAATTTTTTTGCGCAGTGTATATGTTTTATTGACAAATATGGTGTTTTTGGGGGGCCATACCCCTTTGTCATTTTTCACCCAAAATTTGAGATTTTTCATATCGCTCATATTCTGCACAGAGATACTTGGGGCTATGCCAATCAACATAATACAAATAACTATTGGCGGCGATGAGAGTTACGGAAGTTATGACAGTTTGAAATTTACGATTTTTCAAAAAATGCCAGTTGACAGGTCAAAATCTAAACGGGGTTAGTTAGGGCTTTGAATTATTTTTTATCGAATAGAGCGAAAACCTACATTTTGATACCAAAATCAGCGATGTAGCTCCCATAGATAATGACATATTCCACTTTTTATTTTTCGATTTTTCATTTTCGAGTTATGTTCACGAGCTCACACCGCTCAAGGTGAAGGTGCTGTCGGTCTCCAAAATTGCTTTTATTGAAGATTCGAATAGGAAGTATAACTTCCAGATTCAATAATAACGTTAGATCCTCCTCTCCAAATTTATGTTTTATTGACAAATATGGTGTTTTTTGGGGGGCCATACCCCTTCGTCATTTTTCACCCAAAATTTGAGATTTTTCAAATCGCTCATATTCTGCACAGAGATACTTGGGGCTATGCTGATCAACATAATGTAAATAACAATTGGCGGCGATGAGAGAGACGGAAGTTATGACAGTTTGAAATTTCCGATTTCTCGAAAAATGCTATTTGACAGGTCAAAATCTAAACGGTGTTAGTTAGGGCTTTGAATTATTTTTTATTGAATGAAGCGACCTCGAAAACCTACATTTTGATACCAAAATCATTAATATAGCTCCCATAGATGATGAAATATTCCACTTTTTATTTTTCGATTTTTCATTTTCGAGTTCTGTTCACGAGCTCACACCACTCAAGGTAAAGGTGCTGTCGATCCGCAAAATTGCCTTTATTGAAGATTCGAATAGGAAGTATAACTTCCAGATTCAATAATGACGTTAGATCCTGCCCAAATATATGTTTTATTGGCAAATATGGTGCTTTTAGGCGGTCCCAAAATTTGGGATCTTTCAAATCGCTCATATTCTGCACAGATATATTTGGGGCTATGCTGATCAACATAATATAAATAACTATTGGCGGCGATGAGAGTTATGGAAGTTATGACAGTGTGAAATTTCCGATTTTTCAAAAAATGCCATTTGTCAGGTCAAAATCTAAACGGTGATAGTTAGGGCTTTGAAATATATTTTATTGAATGAAGCGACCTCGAAAATCTACATTTTGATACCAAAATCACCAATGTAGCTCCCATAGATAATGAAATATTCCACTTTCTATTTATCCTTTCTGAGTTTACCCACGAAATTTCAGTTCTCAAAGTGAAACCATTCTCAAATTCAACTTGAAATGAAAACACACTACATAGAACGCCAACCTTAAGGTTCATATTTTTTTTGCTACATTTTGTATTACATTTTAGTTTTTGATTTTGTACCAAATTTCGCAAATCAGGTGTTTTATTTGTTTCTATTTTGATGAAAATGATAACATTTCTAAATAGGAAATGACGGGACCTTTCAAACAATGTATCAAAAGCCGATACTTCCTTTTTGAAGAATTGGGGTTGTACCTTGTCTTTCCAATAGGATTGAAGATGGGGTTTGCATGACATTTTAAATTCAAGAAACAATGATAATATATTCCATTTAGTTCTTCCACTTACATATGTTGTCTTAGAGCTTGAACACTTGAGGGAATACGTCAAAACAGTATAAAATTGATTTAGAATAGGTTGAGAAACAAGTGAGTCATTTTCGCTTATGAAAATTTGGTTGTATTTGTCTTAAACCTACTCATATAGCAACAAACATATTCTAAACAGCTTAATTTGTGTCCCGTCAAAGTTCGGCATCACAATCGTTGCTTCGATAGTCCCCTTATAGTTCTGCCTCTCCATCATCATTTAATCATTCAGTTGAATGAATAGAACAAGTTATAAGCTAGAATTACCAATATTTCAAAACCATTTTTCTGCTGAATAATATCTCTCTAGTTAGTTAGACTATGTTTACACAAATATCGTGTTCTCTTCTTCCACCCCTTCACCGAATCTCTCCCCAAGATCCATCGATTTTTTGCACTATCAAATCTAATATTCCGCAACCCCAGCGCGTTCAAATATCCGTTTCCGCAAGCAAATGATCCATGCCCCAATAGTTTTTAGACGTTTCTGATGACATTGAATGACTTTATTTATGACGGACACTTATTTATGTTAGATTTCCTGGAATGATTCGAGGGGGAAGAACTGCAATAGCAGAAAAGTGTTCAATGGGCATATAAGCCCGAACTCGTATTGGAGCCGACTGTAATTAGGGGTGGGAATTATCAGGATCTGACACAATAGACTTCTCGACGGGACTTGATATAATGACGTTAATGAGGCCGCTTTTGATACCCCTTTGTATTGAGTTTCTGGTACTTTCCGTAAAGAGAATGATAGTTAGGAAGCCGAAAGAGATCTCTGCCAAACTACGTTGGGAAATACTCTTTGTCTTTTTTTTCAACGAAATAGTGGCAAGTTCTTGTAGGGATGTGATTATAAATTGGTGGCTCAAAAAATAGACAAGACAAAATTGATGGAAACACTCAACAACTGAAAGTGTTTGTCAATTTTGAAGGTCGGCATCATTTGTTAAAGTTGTTTTTTCAGCTCCTCGATGTTATGGGGTGTATTTTTCAACAGAGGCGAACAATCTGCGAGCGTCATCCCTATTCACTCCTTGAAACGTGAGAGGAATTACAATTACCTTTCTTGAATGGAGATACAGAGAAATTCTCATGAGAAAGGAGCCTACAGATTCTCAAAATTATTACCTGAGTTTTAAATTCTTCATCTAACACATCACAGTTACGACTGTCAATTGTCATTATTAATGTGCATTTCGGCTCGTGCTGCAAAATTCGTCTGCTTGTGTTATGATCTACATTACCGCTCGTTGAATAATATACTATTAGTAGCTGGCCCGGCGAACTTTGTTTCGCCTAAATTGTGAATTAAAATAATGGGTGTTCATCTCAGTTGGTGGAGCAGCGAGATTTTCATGTTTCCATGGATATAAGCTGCACCACAAAACAGATACATAAAAATAATATGTTAATTACTAATTATGGACCATTTTGAAATCGGTTATTTCCGCAAATATATTTATTAACCGAATAGAAATTCAAAAACATTTCAAAAATTGCAACATTCAAGGTTTGTTAATCCTAGAACATTATGAAAAAGGGAGAGAAAAAGTGAATCCTGCCCTGCTCTGTTGAGCTGGCTAAAGGTAGCATTACGTTAAAGGGGTTTTATACTTATATTTTTGGCTTGTGATGTGATTGTCTAGATTGGTAGAACTCTATGTTATGTCGTAGTAATTCAGATTCGTAATAACTCAGTTAAGTGAAATATAGGATGGGAAATAATGAGGTAAAATAGATAAATAATACACTAGATTGGACACAAAGATGGAACTAGAGCCTTTATTGGTCCAGCGAAGTAGTTCGAATGAACGACTTGCTTTTATAAGGGATAAAAACGAAGCAAATCCAATTCCTCATTGGATTTGAAAGCAAAAACCCTTTTAGCATTACAGATGATATGTTTACAATCCATAGAACAATTATTAATAAGAGGAGCACTGGTGATATGTACAATATGGAGCTTCCCATACTCCGGTAAGGTTATTACTGACACAATTGTGATAAAAAGCAGAATCCAATACATCCAAAGGTTATAGGCATAAAGAGTGTGTCACCTGATTATTGATGAAATTCCTAAGCAGTATCCTTGTAGTTCCTAGTGTGAGAATCCCTCCTTCCAAGTGATTTGAGCGAGATCCTAGCAGTCGCGTTGGTTTGGAGGTGACGATAAACTCCTCATATTTCCCGTTAACTGATGAACGGTGGAACCAGATCGAAGCAATCCTTCACTTGCCTGGCTCGCCATGGCCCGAAGACGAGGCTATGTTTACTGAGGACGTTCGTTAGAGAACTCTCAGAGGAAGTCTCACTGCCACTGTTGTGGGGGATGTTTTCCTTGGCACAGACGATATAAACAGTATATCCTAGGCCTCCAAACCATTGATATTTGTACGTTTAATATTATCCTAAAAGCAACAACTCCAAATGCCTACACCATAGTCTCAAGTGAATGGTTAAATGTCAGTAAGCCTTCCGAACAGTATGAGAATATTCCAAATGGGTTGGTCGTAGAACAGAGCTCCACAATGTTCAATAGAAATGCAATAATAAGATAGAACAAGTTTACATGAGATTAAATCCTGTGAATAAAAACAGAGTTATAATAATGGAGGAAAATGTACATACCAGATAACAAGGAAGCGTCTTTAAAAAATACTAAAATGGCGGATTCCTAGAAGAGGAACTCCATTTCGAAGGAACACTATTGTGAACCAGAATGAAAGTGAAGTGGACGAAGATGGGACGCTGAAGTAGAAGTAAAAGTGAAGTAAAAGAGGCTCTTCCATTTGTTGTCCTTCGGAGGTTAGTTTTCCTCCACAGAATCGTATGTCTTCAATGGTCACAGGAGAACAAGTTTACTTCATGGTGGATCTTCGATATGATTAAAATCTCCTATTTATAAAGATGCAAATCGCCTGAAGTATTGCTTGAAGTCGTACTAATATTCATCATTCATAGAATTATAAAATAATATCAAATAAGTTCATTCAACGTAGTTCCACGTTCCGACAATAGACGTTGCAAAGTTGGAAGCCATTAAGTAGTCTGGCAACGGTGCACTTTATTTTATTGCAGGGTAGGAAATTCAGATATGTTACAAAATGAAGGGAAAAGATGAAAATCGACAACTAACGATTGAAACTGATCGTCAAAATCCGATTTACTTGACGTTTCGGTAAAAATTCACGGTTCCACCAACTTGAGACGCTTACCCGCTCTTTGACCTGGTAATAGCCTTCGATGTTGCTGGAAGTTCTATGCAAATGACACAGTAATTGTATACATCACCATCTAATGAAGAAAATATCAAATATAGTACCTTCACGAATACGACTTCAACCGTAGCAACACCTAGTAGTCTTATTCAAAGGAAGTAAAAGTATTTTTTACACAGGTACATTTTCCATCGAAATTTTCAGATTTTCAATATAATTAATGATAACCAGGCCGTAGACGAATCCATAAATGACGTCTTATAATGAACAGTCCATCCGATCTCGAGTTATAAATGGTGTAACCAACAACTTAACCTAACTTAACCTTAAAAGAACATTGGCAACGTCTCTGAGAATAATTTTGATATTGCCGATATTTCATGAGCCAACCTGCGTTTATGTAAAAAACTTGATATAAGTACCTAAATCTTGGTCGATCGGGATACTTTATAAATAGCTTCTTTTACTATCTCAAAAAAACTATTTCTTCCACTTGTTGGAAGACATTGTATGCCACTGGCGTGTTATGTTTCCTTATGTTATGAGTCAGCCGCGTGACATAACACACTAGTACCGAAAATAATCTCTCAGAAATCGATCGGCGTGCATATTCTTCATTTCCAGGCCTCCGCAGGATCCAATTAATGTTGTGGTGTTGCCTTTGGCGACTAAAACCAACTAAGACGGTCATTTTAACAGTTCAGGCTAAAGTGATTATTATTAGCTAGATCAGTACAAATTGTGGGGGTTGAAACACTCCGGAAAGCGGCGTTCCCATAATCCTGGACAAATTGTATCTGATATTCAATATAATCGGCTTAGGGGCCCCGTAGCACTGACGATGCGGCTACAGGCTAGACCGTTCTCAGGTTATTTAGCGACGTCCTGCATTGCTGCTGCTTTCAATGGAGGTAAGCTATAAATAAAACATGGAACTTGCCAATGTATCTCCCCAGACGGAGATTTGAGGAATAACTTTTCTCTTATCGCTTGAATTCGGGATTGGTATTCATTTTGGAGAAGATTCACAGAAAAATGCATGTGTTAAAGGTGTCAATTAGTTTGGTGTACGTTTGACAAGTCTCTGACATCGGAGATAAAACAAACTAATTGTATACAGTTCATCCAAGAAATATTGACATCTCGGGAGGTAATAGCCCATTCAGTAATATTCTGAGTTGCAGAAATCAGGTTGGTGTTGGAAAAAACACTGACGTTTTGTTCTTTCCTTAATATTCGAACAAATTTGGCAAATACACTGCGGAAAAAAATTAACGCACATTCTGAAAATCTCAATTTCAATGGAAGTTAGCTTTACATTGACTTTATAACTTATTTTTTATGTTCTCTCGGGAAGGTTTTGAATGAAAGAAGACACATTAAATGGAAGAAAAATTCAGGATTTCACCGAATCTTATGTGAAAGAAGAGAAATGAACAATTTTAAAAATACTGAAATGCTGATAAGTGATTTAATACTTGGTATTTCCACCCCTTGCGTTAATTACAGCTCGGAAACGACAGTTCATACTCAAAATGAGTGATCTTAAAATGTTCTGATCTAATCCTTCCCAGATTTCTCCGAGTTGGATTCCTAAGTCATTAAGAATAGCTGGATGATTTTCTGAACTTCTCAGCCTTCTATTGAGGTTATCCCAAACCTGCTCAATCGGATTGAGTTCTGGACTTCTTGCTGGCCATTCCATTCGAGAGACTTCAACCTCTTCAAGGTACTCCTGAACTATGCGCGCACGATGGGGTCTGGCATTATCGTCCATAAAAATGAAATTTTCACCAATGTATGGGGCAAATGGCACTACATGCTCTTCAAGAATGTTCCTTATATACTTATCAGCATTCATAGCTCCATTATCAACGACCACTAGCTCTGTGCGAGCAGTCAAAGATATTCCACCCCATACCATAATCGATCCTCCCCCGAAACCAGTAGTATTTAGGAAATTGCACTGAGCATATCTTTCATGTGGACGTCTGTGTACAAGGGAACGTCGATCATAATGGTATAGGCAGTATCTAGACTCATCTGTGAAGAGAACTCTTTCCCGATCGGCCTTCGATGGGCTGGGGTAAGAGCTGGGGGGCTCTTGCCGCGACACGAGGCCTTGAATCATATTCTCTGAGGCGATTTCTTATTGTCTGAGTGCTAATTTGCACCTCATGAGCTGATTTTGAAGAAGGCGAGCGGTTGCAAACCGTTGTCTCAACTAAGAAACTCTCAAGTAACGTTCTTGAATGGCAGTTGTTACCCGTGGTCTACCCTGTCCTGGTCTTCGGACATTCATACCTGTCTCCCTGAATCGCTGCAATATTCTGGACACACTTGTATGGGAAACTCCAAACCTTTCTGCAATTCTTGTGTATGTCCACCCTTCTTCTCGCAAAACTACCGCTTGCGCACATTCCTCTTGTGTCAAATTGCGTGTTTCGCGTTGCATAGCGATCGAGTGTAGATAATCAAACGAAAGAAAAACTATTGATCACTAGAATTGGTCGAGAACAACTGATTTTAGAATGGAGCCAATACATTCAAAACATGATATTATCATCTTTTTTTAGTCCTGCTGGGAGAAAACATCTGTATTGAAGAAAAACGTTGAAAGTGGATAACATATGCATGCATAATTCTGATAAAAATAATTATCATTGAGAACACCTCCAGTTGTAGAATAAATTTGAGATTTCCATAATGTGCGTTATTTTTTTTGCGCAGAGTATTTTACTAATTCATTGTTCACAAATATTGAAAGTTACAATGTCACGACAAAATTCCTTCTACATTAAATAGATCCATTCGTTAAGTTCTGTTTCTTTCTTGATATCTATTACAATTTTTCGAATTCATTTACTTTGCAGCAACACGCTTCAAATTATCAACTAGATTTTTCTGGTTTAGCGAATATTCATATTGAACTTTGGGAAGGAACAAGCTTTTTAATCATACACGATATTTTTCGTTATCGGACCAGAATTTCCAGGCTATATGCTCCTATAATTGATAAAAATATTCATATTATCCTATTGCAGCAATTTTCTCCAAATTAACAAAATATAATGTTCTATTCCTTGAAATCAGAAATGACCTCTTATCAGCCAATATCAAAAATTGTTATGCGACATGAACGGTTTCAATCGCGCTTGGAGAAAATGGACGAAACCAGTCGAGTTCGGATTTTCACTCCATACTAACATTATAAAATGGATATTGCCATCACAGGTTTCTGCAGTGATTTCGAATAGACAAAATTAAAAATTTTCGTTCTAACTGTAGCAATGAATTCGGACTATTGGGAGTCTACATGGTTGGCATGGAATCATAATTGAAAATCTGGTATTTGCGATTTGAAAAAACCTGGTTATTATCCGGATTCAGGTTCGAATATACACGTTAATTTTTGGGACATTCTAGTCAAGTTGAATATTATTGAATTCCTGTTTCGTATTATGATACTTTGAACTCTAGCAGATAAAATGGTTTGCATTTTGCTACATGCAGTGTGGCAAATGAAAATTTAATTTTCGGGTATAGACATTTGAACTATACAGGGTGGCCAAGAAATTGACGTCAAAAAGGAAAAAACAGGTCCCTCGTGTCATGGGCTATTCGAATCATACCCATGTATGTTATGCTATTTTTTACGGTTTTCGAGTTATGAATTTTTTTATGAACTTTGAGAATTTTCGACTTGACCATCTTAAAAAAAATATTTAAAAAAAAGTACAAGACTTCTCTGTGACATTCTTTTTGTAACTTAATCTCCATGAATTGTACTTTTATACATAAAATAACCAGATTCGTAACTTAGATTAAAATTATGGAAATGTTGGTCTCAAGTGGAAAAGTTACGTAAATTGGATTATGATCTGAATTTTCGAATCGAAATTGAAAAATGTAAAAAGGCTAATTCACGGTTTCTTAGTATGCTTAAAAACTGCGCTCAACAGTCAGCTTTTAGAATCATTGATAAAAAATGTTACTTAACGCGCTACTTTTGCTAGAATTAGCCTTCAAAGTCATCGAGGGGGAAAAATCAAAGAACTAGACATTTCCTTCAAAATTATATTTTGCCATTTTAAGATATTTCTGATCAAGTTATGATAGAAAATGTTGAAAATTAATGAAAACTAGCTTCAGATGTTGGTCAAGAAAAGTTCTAGATAAAAAAAGAAAAAGGTTTGGCAATAAATCACACATCATAATGTAAATAAAAAGAAACATAAAATTTACAGTAGGTGTTGAAAGTGGCCACATCCAGCCTCAATACACATTCCACACCTTCTTAGAAAATTTTCTTTCAATCGCATAAAACCTGCCCTGTTCTCTCTTAGGACACGTTCGGCTTCTCTTATCTTCAGTCGCAGCTCGTCTTCACTCGAACATTCTCGGGTGTAAACAATTTCTTTGAAATAACCCCAAACGAAAAAATCGATGGGATTAAGGTCAGGTGAACGTGGGGGCCACTTGATTGGTCCGCTGCGCAGCAATGAAAAACCGATCGGGATTATTCAAATTTTCGAGAACAATTTTTGATTAACCACTTGAATGAACGATACCCGAACAGATGGATCGGACGCAGTCGAGCAATCAAGGGGCCCCCACGTTCACCTGACCTTAATCCCATCGATTTTTCCGTTTGGGGTTATTTCAAAGAAATTGTTAACGCCCGAGAATATTCGAGTGAAGACGAGCTGCGACTGAAGATAAGAGAAGCCGATCGTGTCCTAAGAGAGAACAGAGCAGGTTTTATGCGATTGAAAGAAAATTTTCTGAGAAGGTGTAGAATGTGTATTGAGGCTGGATGTGGCCACTTTCAACACCTACTGTAAATTTTATAAATTAATTTCTTTTTATTTACAATAAATCACACATCATAATGTGTGATTTATTGCCATACCTTTTTCTTTTTTTATCTAGAACTTTTCTTGACCAACATCTAAAGCTAATTTTCATTAATTTTCAGCATTTTCTATCATAACTTGATCAGAAATATCTTAAAATGGCAAAAAATAATTTTGTAGTAAATGTCTAGTTCTTTGATCTTTTCCACCTCGATGACTTTGAAGGCTAATTCTAGCAGAAGTAGAGTGTTAAGTACCATTTTTTATCAATGATTCTAAAAGCTGACTGTTGAGCGCAGTTTTTAAGCATACTAAGAAACCGTGAATTAGCCTTTTTACATTTTCAATTTTGATTCGAAAATTCAGATCATAATCCAATTTACGTAACTTTTTAACTTGAGACCAACATTTCCATAATTTTTATTGAAGTTACGAATCTGGTTATTTTATGTATAAAAGTACAATTCATGGAGATTAAGTAACAAAAAAATTTAACAGAGAAGTCTTGTGCTTTTTTTTAAATATCTTTTTTAAGATGGTCAAGTCGAAAATTCTCAAAGTTCATAAAAAAATTCATAACTCGAAAACCGTGAAAAATAGCATGACATACATGGTGGTGATTCGAATAGCCCATGACACGAGGGACCTGTTTTTTCCTTTTTTCCTTTTTCACGTCAATCTCTTGGCCACCCTGTATAATTGAGGATACAAGTTCCTGTTCTACTAAATGAAGCGAACTTTTTCAATGCAAAAATTTGCCCTACGTGTACAGACCTATAATATTTCTGCAGTAAATAGAGGGGGGGTGTTGCAGCCGGATAGCAAAATCAAATCTGGGGCAAGCCACAACCTGTTTTCCCAGATAAATTGTAATTAACTCAAAACCGACCCGAGTTGGCCGTCTCATCTCATCAACTTCAGTAATTACAGCGTCAAGTTGTTATTTATATGGTTTACGAGCAAATAAAATGTGTGATCTTGGTATATTTGGCGAAATTGCTGCACCGGAAATGTTTCAAATACTAGGCGTATTTGAAAAATGAAAAAATCCGTAGATTTTGATGAATATTTAGTTCTATAAGAGAATTTTTTGAATAGGTTAGCGGATATAACATGAACAAACCTTGTGGCGCCAAAATCATATTTAAATTACAGGATGTATTTTAAGGTGAGGCTTTTCCTTTGACAGGTGATAGAAGTCATCAAAATAAGTCATTTTACCGAAAATTTCTTGCATGAAATGTTCAATTTGAAATATTTATAAAATTATTTTGAGCATCAATACCTCAATACTACTCTGGTCTGCATCTCTCTGATCCAGGTTTATGAACATCCGCGAACATTAGCGGAAACCTTGTCCTTATACGCTGAATTGGCATTTTGTTTTGATTCACCATAAATTAAAAGCATATGAACAAGTTCATTATTTGAATAAACGTAAACACTCGTACAATCTACAACAAACCCTAGCCGAGTCAAGATAGGCAAAAAACAAGAGATGTTGATATCTACAGATAAACAGACCAGGGAGCAGGTTTGGACTGAGGAATTTTCAGATTCACCTAGTAACCAGAGAATATTCTAGTTTCATTTTCTCGAAACAGGGGCATAATTCATACAAAAATGTTTGGTAAAATGACTTATTTTGATGAGTTCTGCCATCTGTTAGAAGAAAAGCCTCACCTTTAAATACACCTTGTATAATACTAGAAGATTATCTTTCAAATAAGGGATATTTCATGTCAATTAAATAAATCATCTATACCTCTGCAAAACACCCTTTGGATTCCCACAAAATTTGTGAATATCACCGTATCCAAACTCGAGTAAAATAAAACCGAAAGTTCCGTCTCATCTCATTATTTTTTGTCGAGTATCGAAAAAATTATTGTCCTTTTTATAAGGATCGAAATGAGGACGTGGGGAGCATTTGCATTTTTATGTGAGTTGTTGTTTTTCACGATCATAACTACGTCGTTATTTCGGATGAGTATAGATTCCAACTTTTTACTGCCCCGGGATTCGGCGAGCGGTTTTTAAGATAATGTTTCCAACCGTGATTTTTTGGTGACGACAGGAATAATTCAGGGTCAGAGAAACTGAACGAAATCATAACTGAAACATAGACAGAATGTCCATGAAAAACCAAACTCCTTTTATACTCACCGACGAAGAAATTGCAACACCAAGGAGCTGTTTGAATTTCAATTTTTTTTGGTCAATTTTGAAAATGCAGATTAATTCGAATTTTACTGAAGAAGTCGATGCTGAAGTTTTGTGTTCAATTCGCGTTAATGGTCATAACACACTGGATGAATAACAACACTTGCCTGACGGCTCATGCTGCAAAATTCCTCAGCTTGTGTTTATGATTTACATTACCGCTCATTGAACAATATATAAGTACTCCATTCACTTTTATTTAATCACATAGGAGGTCATGGTTTCGTTTTCAGGAGTTGGTGCCCCTGATGACAAGCACAGAAAATAACGTTAATGACAAAACGACGTTGCCAGTTTCTTTGTTTACATCAAAGTAAAAGTATCAAAGATATTCCACATTTTGTTAGGTTTACAAATTGTTCGCAGATATTTGGTATTTTATCGATATTTGCAGGTGAGTTTTTCGTCGAATATCCAAGATTAACGTATGTTTATTGTTTTTAGCACCAGTTTGGAGCGTGAGGACGATTTTCAAGACCAGGACGAATGTTCACATTTCGAGGTTAAAGGGGTACATGGGAATTTCGTTGAAAAAGCTGTTATTTGGACAGCTATCGCATTAGATGGATCGGATGGAGCCTCTAGAGGTCGATTAGGATAATATTTTTCAGGTTTTCCAAGAAATTTGGCGATATCTGAGCAGATTTGCAAAAGTTAGGTACCTCACTAATGAGGTGGAACATAGACCTAATTCTCCTATAAGAAACGCCTTTCAAGGGTCGAGATGGTGAAAAATGTCTTCTTTAGATGTTGTTTGAACAAACGCAGCCGAGTTTCATACCCCAACATTGATTTTAAGAAAGTAATCAACAAAATAAAATTGACATTCTGACATTGCTCGGTTGAAGGAATAAAGAATGTTTTTTGAGGTGAGTATAATATACAAATTTTTCAATGGAAGCCATTGTTCTCAGGTACCTGCCCATCATGATATACCATGGGTTGGCAACCTTTTGAGTCCGGAGAGCGGAAAGTATTATTTCATGAAACACTGCATTCTTTTGAAGATCCCGCAGAATGTCAATTTCACCCCTTTTTTTCAACATCTTCTTTTTGCTGATGGAACTGAAGAGCCACTATTGCATTGAAATTATTAGTTTCTCTGTAAACAAATTCGTTAATTTAGTTATTATGTTTATTTTCTTTGTGATGAAAAAATTGTTATTTATTTGAAATAAAGAAATATTAGAAATAGAAATGTTAAGGGTGCATAATCATATCACATACAATATCATGATGAAAACAAAGCACATCGATAAATCTTTACAATCATAAATCCAAAAACTCCTTTATATGTAGAATATTGTCTTCTCTCGAGAATTATCCTTTGGGTTTGACGTTTTTTGAGTGAGGTGCCATTCTTTTAGCACTATTGATTTATGATCCCTGTGGCCTCAGTCAGTCTAGAAATCAGATAAAGAACCTTTATCTTTTGTAGACACTAAAACATAGTTATCATCAGCATATTATATAGGGACCCATAGATCAGCAAGAACGACACGTTTATATAAAAAGTTTCAAAGTACCTAATTTACCTGCGGTGGTCCAACCTTAACTAGAAAAGGAATCCTTTCTATCAATTCATATAAACGTTAATCATTTTCGTCCATCACATCTTTTCCAATTCATTCATTTTCCGAATAAATTCACATTCTGAGAAATACGCTAAGAATGTAGAAAGGGCAACATAGTGTTGTCTTGGAACATAAAAATATTTTGAAAAACGTCATAACTTCGATACGGAGTGGAATGTGTCAAATTTCCAAGGCCAGAGTTGTGATTTTATAATTGAGAATGGAGTATACTTACTATAACTCCTTGCTATACTACCTATGTTTCACCAGAAGAAATTCAAGATTCAAACAGCTTCTTCTGGGTGTTGTAGTTTCTTTGTCAGTTTATATAATTCAGGGTCAGAGATACTGAACGAGATAAAATCTGAAAACCTAGACAGAATCTCCATGAAAAACGAAACTCTTTTTATTTCAATGTCGGTTAGACACCGCTTCTAAATCAATGAGCCCTGTTCCGAATCAACGAACCCATCTTCTAATGTGTCTTCACATTTTGACTCCTTTCATCTTCGGCGTAGTTACAGGCGAAAAAACTGACATTCTCGATGCGGAGAGCAATGACTCAAAGGCTCCTTCGTATCTCCTCGAAAAGCTCACTTGTCGCAAATACCGAACATATCATGGTCGGGGGACCCGATAAAAGAAGCCGAACACAATAGTCTACCCCCTTTCCCCTCTCGCAAGAGTACACGCCACTTTGTCTGATCATAAAGACTTTAGGATCCTCGCTCGCTTTATGAAATCTCCACGGATAATTCTTTTTGGGGGGAGTCTCCCAAGGCATTCATCGGGTAATGATAGAAGATATCTCTTCGGCATACTATTATTTCCAATCGAAGAAACATACAAGTGCGGGGACTCGCTCCCATAGGGAGTAATGGGAGAGACGTATGGAGCGCAATAAAATTTGATATGCCCTATAAGAGCTCCCCTCCTGGAAACTATTACGATACATAAACATGATAAGGGAATCCTATTGACTATGTAATTGCGTTTTGATTCACATTCGCGAGGCTGGTTGAGAGAAAATTGTTGTTTATTCGGAACAGAACAGTTCTTTCAAAGGTTTTATAATTTCTGGAATTGATTTCCACTAAAAAATAAATTATGCATAGGCCCGAAAAATCATTGCTTACATTCGATGGCACATTTATTCAGGAATAGGTACTATACAAAAAAAAAACATATTGAAATAATTACTACTTTTGCAGTCTGGCCAACAAAAAGAGTGGCAGAGGTTGTAAAATTTCTGAATCTATCTATCAAATATCTCCAACATCAAGGGACTTTTACAAAACATAAAACATATTTTTCTCAACCGCCACATAGTCCTCTACTCGCAGGTACCATATACTAACTCAGTGGCGCACCCAGGATTTAGTTATGGGGGGCTGAACTGAATTGAAGAATTGTTCTTGTTATATACAGGGAGTTGCATTGGTGAATGAATATACGGTAACCTGAGCTAGAGCTACCCTGGACGAGTCCAAAAAACCGATATATGTACGTCTAATCCAATCCATAACCGGGATAGAGGATGGTTTATGTATTCACCAAAAATTAAAATTTCTCAGAACTTTTGAACCAATGAGTATAGTCGGTCGATATTTGGAACGTATGATCCACTTCCACATATCGATCGAATTACTTTTGAATTTCCCATAAATTCCAGATCTGTATTTGAAAAATATAACATAAATAAATTTATTTATGTTTATCGTTCACTATCGGCGAATAATTGTGTTTAAAAGTTCCTAACATATGCCTGAAGATGACCCTATTTTTGAGAGGGTCGAAACATATGTAGCAGTTCTAATAAAACTTTTTGGAGCAGACACGAAAGTTTCCTTTTTATATCTGAAAACCTCCAATGAATAAGATGGATAACATATCTAATTTAGTTGTTAAAATGCCTAGAGCACCTATACGCGGAATTTATAGCCAGCTAAGTGAATTTGAAAGAGGTCAAATTATTGGTTCACAGGAGGCGAGGTTGTCATTTCGAGAAATGGCTAACCGTACGAACAGAAATCCAACTACTGTTATGAGATGTTGTCAAGCGTGGTTTGATAATGCCCAAAATAGAAGAAGAGTAGGCACCGGACGTAGAAGATATATTGAAAAATTTGTAGCCTACTTTAGAACCAAACAAAATTTCAATGTTAAAATATTTTATGACTCAACATATTCTCCTCTTGATTGAATACATTTATTACAGCGAACCTGCAACGTCTCTAGACCTTTCCAAAAAAAAAAAATGTTTATTCTTTCTCTGCAAACCAGTACTCCACAGCTTTTATGACTGCCTCGTTGGACGAAATTTACGACACTTGATTTTTTTTCGGTTGAGGAAAGAGATGATAGTCGGACGGAGCCAAATCTGGCGAATAAGGGGGGTGTTCTACTAATTCTAACCCAAAATCACGAATTTTTGATGGCAACATGAGATTTGTGTACTGGGGCGTTGTCCTGTAAAAAAAAATACCTTTGGATAGCTTTCCGCATCTTTTCTCTTTAATTGATTCCTATAGAGTGGTCAGTAATGTTGAATGGTAATCGCCAGTTATTGTTCTACCCTCATCCAAAAAAATCAATCATGATTACTCCATGGCAATCCCAAAAAACTTAAGCAAGAACTTGTCCAGCAGATTTTTGGACACGAAACTTCTTAGGTCTTGGAGAACTAGAGTGCCGCCATTCCATCGATTGTTGCTTTGTTTCTGGATCGTCGAAATGTACATAAGTCTCATTAAAAGTAACAATTAGGTTTTAGAATTCTACATCGTTTTCAAATCGAGCACAGATCGAACGCGATGCTTCCACCCTTGCACGCTTTTGGTCAACATTCAAACATTTGGGGATACATTTTGAAGAAATTTTTTTCATGTCCAAATTGACGTGAACTATATGATGAACGCGTTCGTATGAAATCTTCAGTGCTTCAGATATCCGGTTAGGTCCAATTCGACGGTCTGATGAAATCATGTCATGAACTGCACCGATATTTTCGGAGACTGACACAGAAACTGGCCTTCCCGATCGGTTATCATCTTCAATGGAAAATTTACCTCTTTTGAAGCTTGCAGTCCAATTTTTCACGGTCGCATACGAAGTACATTGATCACCAAGGGTATTAAGCATATCTTCATAAATCTGCTTACCTCTTAACCCTTTTAAATACAGGTACTTGATGATGGCTCGATACTCCAATTTTTCGATTTTTACAATTTCGGTGGACATCTTTTTTTTAAATTTATTGCGTAACTCTGGTTTACTTTTTTGACACTTCTAATAAGTTATTGTTCGTTGATATGGTATCGCAATATTTTGTTTATGCATGGAACTGGTGAAGGCTAACTAAATATCAATACATCCTCGTACTTTCTTCCTGTATGCACTGTTATATTTTTATGACCTTGCAGCACTTGTTTCTTTCGTAACAAGGGTTTAGTGGTAGAACACCTTCAGGCGAACTTCCCCTTGATATTTCTGTTAGAAATGAAGACCTTCTTATTATCATCATTTTCATTACGCCACACCCTGTACACAGGATTAATCTTCAACACTACACTTTTTAAAGACATGTCATTGACTTGTCAATCGGGCACGTGACCCTACCCAACCCAACCGTCAAGGTTTATCATAGAGCTTGTTGAATGAATGACTTACCAATCTCTGAAGATTAATTTCCGCATGGCCAATGCTCTGATCTGAACCCACATCACACAGCTCATTGTGAAAGATTTTTACTCGCAACTACGATATTTTCCAGCTTAAAAATCCGCGATCCTCCAGCCCACTTCCATCCGACGGCCTCAAAGGATTCCTGTCGGGAAATTTCATTATCGACAGGGAATATTCGGTAAATTTTAATGCTCACATGAAGGCCGTGTACGCAAAATCAGTCGGGCGTTCAATCGAGGCACATCAGATGAACCCTCGCGCAACTTTAATTGTATTTTCTTCTTATAAAGGAACATCGGCTCCAAACTTTCATTTGAAATTTCCTTTGTGATCGAGGTTCACAAGCTACACAAGATGAAGCAGTCGATAGAGACTTCCAATCAATTTTGGCCTCTGTCGATGGTTTTCATGCATTCTGAAATAGCCCATTATCAACTCCATCACAAAATTCCTTTTTCAGATGTTATGTCTGATTTCAGTAGGTGCAGAATGAAGGGCGTGAAAACGTGGAAGAATTATATATACTCCATTCACAATTATAAAATCACAACTCTGGCCTTGGAAATTTGACACATTCCACTCTGTAGCGAAGTTATGACGTTTTCCAAAATATTTTTATGTTCCAAGTCAACACTATGTTGGCCTTTCTACATTATTAGCGTATTTCTCAGAATGTGAATTTATTCGGAAAATGAATGAATTGGAAAAGATGTGATGGACGAAAATAATTAACGTTTATATGTATTGATAGAAAGGATTCCTTTTCTAGTTATTTGCATGAAAAGTACAAGAGATCACTGTTGAAATATATTATTTTTGCCAGGGAAGAAAATCGCATTGCTCTCACATAATTTTCATATGCATGCTTGTGAAGATTTAATGTTTATTATCCTCTTGAACTGAAAGTTCAAGACTTGACGACATCAATTGTTGATTCTTATCAAGAATTCATTAAAAAAAAATCAACCCAAAGATATAAGATGAATTGATGGGTAATTACAAGAATCAAGAATAATGTTAATTTTATTTTGTTGATATCTTTCTTAAAATCAATGTTGGGATATAAAACTCGGCTGCTTTTGTTCAAACAACATCTAAAGAATACATTTTTCACCATCTCGACCTTTGAAAGGCGTTTCTTATAGAAGAATTAGGTCTAAGTTCCACCTCATTAGTGGGGTACCTAACTTTTACAAATCTGCTCAGATATCGCCAAATTTCTTGGAAAACCTGAAAAATATCATCCTAATCGACCTCTCGAGGCTCCATCCGATCCATCTAGTACGATATCTGTCCAAATAACAGCTTTTTCAACGAAATTCCCGTGTACCCCTTCAACCTCGAAATGTAAACATTCGTCCTGGTCTAGAAAATCGTCCTCACGCTCCAAACTGGTGCTAAAAACAATAAACATACGTTAATCTTGGATATTCGACGAAAAACTCACCTGCAAATATCGATTAAATACCAAAAATCTGCGAACAATTTGTAAACCTACCAAAATGTGGAATATTTTTAATACTTTTACTTCGATGTAAACGAAGAAACTGGCAACGTCGTTTTGTCATTAACGATATTTTCTGTGCGCACACTGACTTTTCATCATATATTCTATGCTTTTCATCAGGGGCACCAACTCCTGAAAACGAAACCATGACCTCCTATGTGATTTAATAAAAGCTTGCATTGGCTGAGGCCAAATCCACTCCAAAGATCCATTGATTGATTGATTGATTGACTGACGAGCAAGAGACCGGGTTAGCACTTGGCCTCCCTATGACACTGCGACCAACTTGGGTCCATTGTATCACTCTTTCGTCAGTGGTTCCTCACGAGAAGGTTCGTGTAATTTATCAGGTTCAGTAGCCTGTTTATGAGGTTTTTCGGATTCATTTCCGATTCTGGGCTGATTTCTCCGAAGGTTCTGAGACGCCTTCTTCCTAGGGCGTCGCATTCAAAGATGATGCGAGAGGCTGTTTATTCCTCTTCACCACAAAGTCTGCAATCCACGGGTTCTCTAAGTATTCCCATGGTGTTCAGATGTTTCCTAAGGCCGCAGTGTCCCGTCAACAGACCTACTATTATACGTGCCTTCGTTCTGTTTAGATTCAAAAAGTCAGCTGTCAAGGTTTGGCTTGTGCGTCCTACCATGGCTTTGCTGTGTGTTTGTTTGCCCGTCGCTCTGTTCCCAGTGTTGTCGGTGTCTTTGTTTTATCCACTCCTCAATCAGGGTCCTGCATCGGTTTTTGCTGATTCCAAGCACAGGTTCTGGCCCTGTGATGGGCGTTTCAGATGCTTGTCTTGCTAACTGGTCTGCTTTTTCGTTGCCTGCTATTCCCTTGTGACCTGGCACCCACATCAAAGTGACCTTGTTGTGTTTTGCCAGCTCCAGAAGGTCCCGGAGGCATTCCCAGACGAGTCTAGAATTTATCTGTGTCGAGTTGGGGGCTTTGATGGCGATCTGGCTGTCAGTGAGAATGTGGATGTGTTTTCTTTGGTAGCCACTTTCTAGGTTCTTCTGTATGCATGTCCTAATGGCTTCAGCTTGAAATATCGTGGCGTGTTTGCCGAGAGGTATTATGTAATCCCTTCTTGGCCTCACTCCATGTATTCCCGATCCTGTTTCTTCATCTGTCCTTGAACCGTCTATGTACCAGACTATTTATGCAGATGATTGTGATTCTATACTCAAGTCCCATCTATTCCAGTCGAGCTGTGTTTTGAATGGTTCCATAGCGTTGATCTAATGTGCGAACACTCTATGATTCAAACTGAATATGGCTCGATGATCCAATGCCATCTTTCTGTGGAATTTTGGACAATGACGCCCGCTAGTGCAGCGTTGTGATCGTTAATACCGCTATACATCGAATGTCTTGTTCTGTGGCGCTACAGTTGCAAAGAATGTGGCTGTCCTTGTTATTGATACATTTAAGCTTCTTTATAATTGAAATTGCCTTAAATCATAATATAGACAATATTGTTGATATATCATCGCATTCTAATCGACTATTTATGCGCAATTTCATGGAAAGTCAATTATCGGAAATAATTTTGTCAACATAATATCCTTATCGAAAAGAGGAATGTTCAGGTAAGTATTATTATTATTATACGGGGAGACAGAGGTTTTTATATTTTCTTGTGTATCATACGCAGAATTGTATGGTACCCCGTTTACATTCCCTCTGCTAACACTGAGATTTTGAGCCGCAAATAGATTTTTCTTCCTTTATTCAATCTGATTTGTTGTTGACATTTCTTCACACGTACCATATGCATAATATTGTTTGATTTGAGAAAAAAAATATGTATTGCTCTCTCTCAAAAGAATATACAGGGTGAATCTTTGACTTGTACATACATTTTAACTGAAGATTCTTGAGGTCAAAAGAAACCTTTTATTCATTTTCGATTTTTCCGAATTCGGCTCTGTTAAAAAGATATAGCCATTTGAAAAAAAATGTGCTAATTACGTCCCTGAAATGATACTGTGGAATTGATTCAAAGTTCATATTTCTCGATAGAAATTGAGTTTATACATTTAGGGAATACTCAAGTACTAACCTTATTGGAATAAAAATGTTGCAAACACGATAATTTCAACAAAAACAGTAAGTTTCATCACTTTCATCGGATTATATCTGCAACTGAAAAACCACATTCATTCCACCAAAATAAGTTCCTTCTTCGATTTTTCTACAGATTAGTTTGTAAACACTAATAACTTGTTCATATTTTCCTCGAAATTCCCAAACAATATAATGAAAAAAGACTTTTCATTCAGATTTATTATTAAACATCCTAACCTAATCTAATTCGTATCGATTTTGTGAATTTTTGCACAGAAATTTCAAGAAAATGTTGTCAGCTTGCTGATATTTTCATTGAGGTTAAGGATTTTTTACGAAACATAGTATAAATCACGATACATTTGTGTACCGTGGTATAAATATCTATGAATTCTGCCGTTTCCATCATAAATCGACTTTGCCGCCACATTTTACCACGCATGCGTAGAGCGAAAACCGAAATATTGGTTATCTGGAGGCCAACTATAAACAATAACAAACCAGAGTCTCTGAACAAACTGTAAACATTATGTGAAGTTCTGAATACATTCAGTTAATTATTGTTCTAATGTGATTATTATGTGAAGTGAATTAATATAATTTCAACCGTGTCGAGTTTATGAAATTCCAAGAGGATGTTGTTTAGATAGAAACATCGCCGCAGATTATCAGGTATCGTTTCATTAATTTCAATTTAATAAGTAGTTTGTGTCGAGATTCATCATTCATATCCGAATTTCGTATTTCATCGACATTTAACTTCAATATGGACCGGTAACTATGAATTTTCAATAGAAACTGTGCGTGTTAAATCCTCCTTGGTATTCAATTTTATCTCCCACATTTGGAGGATTTTCTTATTAAAATATCTCGACAAAGTTGATAAATATTATGACATCATTGTAAACTCCTTTGAAGACCGAAGAAGGAATAATATTCGATGATATTTAATTCAGAGACGCATTCAGATTATTCTTGAAATTTATGATTTTTTCGTCAAATTTCTCCGGGTAAAATTGGAAATAACTCGAAAACAGCGCGTTTTATTGAAAGAAAAAAGAATACTTTTAGTTTCTTAAATGATTGATTCTTTCGAAAATATGAACCGTTTATCTTTTAAAGTGGTTTTATGGTGTTTTAGCGTGTAACTTTTATACTAGTGAAGATATTGAATAGATTTCGATTGAGGAATATGCACCAGGAGTAGAGTAAAAACTCAACCAAAATTCAGTTCATTTGAAATAACGGTTCCGAAGATATAAACAGAAAAGTGTTTTTTTTTAATGGATTTTCGACACCCTGTATCTTCCAAACCAAACCGAATTTTGAAAAATGGTATAGAAAAAAAGTGTTTCGTTTGATGAGAGGAATCTACAGTTAAAATATATGTAGAAGTCAAAGACTCAACCTGTATATTATGATATATTAAAACATGGTACCTGATTAGTAGTAACAACTAATAATCATAAAAGATAATTTTATTGGGGATATCCTGGCTGGAGGCACTAACGGCGGTGGCGCCACCTCGTGACTGTGCGGCAAACTTACAAGTTCCGACGTCTGTGGCAGTTCATTTTTGTAGCGGAGCCTTCTCTCCAGGTATCTATGCTCCTAGCAACTAGTGTATTACAGCCAAGACTGCCTGAAGCCGGAAGTCAAGCCATTCATTCCCAATATCAGGAGACTTACAATTTACAACCTTGCTGTTCCACCCACGTGTTTTTTCTTAATAAGGAAAGTGATGCTCGCTTGTGCAGTGATTACAAAGGGAGAGGGAGGAATCCTTACTCGAAAAGAACAAACATTGTAATAAACGATATACAGCGTATCCTCGAAATGATAGACTTGAGGCAACGTCCTAACGAACAACATTAAGTAAACCATCAACACGTCCTCGCAAACACTTTCATTCCCCATTTTCTCATCCGTTTATTAGGACCCTCCAATACTGATGAGATTCTCTCGCTCACTGCTCTCGAATATCATCTCGCTTTCATTTTTCTTCATCTGCTGGTCGCATCCGAGTTCGTAATGAGGAAACTTATTCATCATTTTCTCTTGGCGGTTTTTGCCTCCGACACTTTGCCAAGAGGGCCAATTCGAATTTATCGTTTTATGTGTTGATATGTTGTCACATAAAAATTCATGGCTGTTGCTGCCGCAGATAAATTGTTAGTGGCTCTGGGAGGCTGTAAAACAATTAAATTTTTATGAATGCGGGTTGGTGGAAAGTATGAAACAGGAGGAATTATTTGGCGAATGAGTCGCGCTGGAATTGGAACGCTTTTTATATTATGTGTCGATGAAATGGTATTGTTACGATTTTCTAGTTGAATACAGCCCCAGTGAAGCTATTTGAAAATAGAGTTTATTTCCTACGAAATTGGGAATGAACTTGAAGACAGTGTTCTGTTCAATTTCAAGTTTTCAATTTTTCTCACCAATTTCTCAAATATGAGTATCTCATTCTTTGGTCCATTTCTTCATAAGTTTCACAAGTTTATTTTAAGGGGCAGTATCACTTTTTGAATCGTGGCAAATCTCCATTCAAAAGTGGTCTCTTTATTTCACGAGTAAGTACCCTAATTTACGACCTAGACACTTGATTTTTTTTTGAATTGAAGTTGAAGAACGTCCCGAGGGCGAATAGTTTTCTTTTTTTCGATTTAATTAGTTTTTCAATTAAAAAAACCAGGTTAATCGTTAGATCTGGGGTTATTGAATATGTTTTTCGTTTTTCATGAGTAGAAGCTATATTTTTTAAATAATAATCATGAAAATTTTTGTAGTTTGAATAAGATTAAATTGCCGAGGGCAAATAGTTGCGATATTTTCCAAAAATGATGAATAACCGTCGGAAAAAATCATTAAGTGTACTTTCCAAAACGCTGAAGTTCAACCTGTTTTTTTTAATTTGAAAAACTAATTAAATCGAAAAAATCGCAACTATTTGCCCTCGGCAATTTAATCTTCTATAAACCACAAAAATTTTCATGATTATTATTTCAAAAATATAGCTTGTACTCATGAAAAACGAAAAACAAATTCAATAACCCCAGATCTAACGATTACCCTGGTTTTTTCAATTGAAAAACTAATTAAATCGAAAAAAAGAAAACTATTTGCCCTCGGGACGTTCTTCAACTACAATTTAAAAAAAAATCAGGTCACTACGTCGTAAATTAGGGTACTTACTCGTGAAATAAAGAGACCACTTTTGAATGGAGATTTACCACGATTCAAAAGGTGATACTGCCCCTTAAGGTCGCCGTTCAGAGCGAGTAGGAAAACTAATCCGATAGAGGCGCCATCGTGCATTTTATGGAATATCTCCATAGAACTTACATTTTCACTATGTTCTATGAATTGTTTATCCTCATGAACGAAATTTACAATGGCGCTCTCTATCCGAAAATCGCTGAACTATGAAATTAGTGAATATGATCTGAACTGAACTTTTTCCCGCCATATATTTGAATTTGGCCATTCTCTGCCAATTTCGTATTTCGAGTAGTTTTTCTGAACGAAATTGTCTGTAGATTCACTTTTAATCGAAAATTGAACTATTTTCATGGGTCTTCCGTTTGAAATAAAACAGAAGCATGAGTTGGCTCATTTTCTTCTATTTTTAAAAGAAAAAAAATGAACCTTCGAAATGAAATCAATTTGAATTATTTCATTGAGAACTCCAATCCTTTCTGAGTTCACCCACAAAATTTCAGTTTTAAAGTGAAACCATCTTCAAATTCAACTTGAAATAAAAAGACACTACATTGAACGCCCACCTTAAACGCTTAGCTTGATGCCTGGAATACAGGAAGACCCCGTGAAATACTGACCTAAGGTTTGCTACCAAAGATTATAACCAACTTGAATCAATCAACTACTTTCAAAATCCTCTCATTTTTATATTTAATTCAATCGAATACTGGGACTCCTACAGACATGAATTCCTCCCAATTTTACCAGAAACCATTCTAGTAATTATTCCGAAAGAAAAAGTTATCAAACGGGGGGCAAAAAAAAATAAGATATAAGAGTATACATTAGATTTCTTGAAAATGAACATTTGGTCGACAGAAATCGTCATCTATACAGGGTGAGTCTTTGACTTGTACATATATTTTAACTGTAGATTCTTGAGGCCAAAGGAAACCTTTTTTTCATTTTCCATTTTTCCGAATTCGGCCCTGTTAAAGAGATATAGCCATTCGAAAAAATCAATCGAGCTGAGTACGTGCCTGATATTATTCTCTGCAAACGCTTCAAAGTTCATATTTTTCGATTGAAATTGATGTGATTATTAGATATTCTGGGTGATACATATAAAAAATACTCAAGCACTAACCTTATTTGAATAAGAATGTTATAAACACGATATTTCCTAACAAAACACTTAGTTCTGTCCGATCATTTTGGCTGTATGAAAAGCTATATTTCTCACACCAAAATAAGTTCCTTCTTCGATTGTCCTGAAGATTAGTTTATAGACACTAATAATTTGTTCATATTTCCTCGATATTCTAAAACGATCTCATAAAAATTGGTTTCTCACTAACCTATCCCAACTCCATTAACCAAAGTCATATGTTTCGATGTCAATGACCTAACCATATCCATCCTCTGTGCCCTGTGCAGAATGCATATATTCAATTCACCCACAGAACTCTAGAGAAGACGATGCCAGATTGCCGATTTTCTCTTCAAACAATGCGAACTCAAGAAAGCAGTACGTGACTTTCAGTGAATTGATGTGATATAGTAGTGTCGTTCTGGTGTCGAGTTATATTGTTTCGATAGATATTTTGCTGAAGGACCGGTAACAATGAATTTTAAATAGAAACTGCCTATAAAATAATTTCATGCTTCTTAGAATTCAATTTTATGTCCCACCAATGTAGAATTTTATTATTACATATCTCTACATCAAACGTTTTTTCATCATAGAGATTTTAGTCTTGACAAAGTCGATAAACATTCTGACAACGTTGGTAATTTGTTGAGAGACCAGAGAAAAAAATTATATTCGATGAGATTTAACCCAGGACAGCATTTAGAGAATTCTTGAAATTCATGACTTTTTCCTCTAATTCAATCTTATACAATTAGGAATAACTTGAGAACGACGCGTTTTATTGAAAAAATATAGGAATACTTTTGTTTTCTAAATTAATTAATTCTTTCGAAAACGTGAACCGTTCATCTTTTTCAAGTGGTTTCATAGTATTTTTGGGTGAATTTATAAGTCGACTATACTGTAACTTTTTTACCAGGAGAAATATGAAATAAGTTTCAATTGAGGAATATGCACCATGAATAGAGTAGACTATAAACCAAAATTCAGTTCATTCGAAATATCGGTTCCGAATTTTATGGAAAGAAAAGTGTTAATTTCATGGATTTTTGACACCCTGTATCTTCCAAACGGAACCGAATTTTGAAAAATGGTATGAGAAAAAAGTGTTTCGTTTGATGAGAGGAATCTACAGTTAAAATATATGTACAAGTCAAAGACTCACCCTGTATATATATTTCTTAGATGCCTAGAATTTTTTAAACAGTACGAGGATATATCGAAAAATTCTTAGCCTACTATAGAACCAGACAAAATTTCAATGTCAAAATATTTAATTACTCTAAATTTTCTCCTCTTAATTGAATACATTTATTACAGCGAACCTGCAACGTCTCTAGACCTTTCAAAAAAAAATTTACTTCTTGCTCTGCAAACCAGTCCTCCACAGCTTTTATTACCGCCTCGTTGGAAGAAAATTTAGGATCTTTTCAACATTTTTCAGTTGAGGAAAGAGATGATAGTCGGACGGAAGCAAATCTGGTGTGAAAAAATGGGGTGTTTTAGTAATTCTAACTAAATCACGAATTTTTTGCATGGCAACATGTACTGGGGCGTTGTCATGTAAAAAAAATACCTTTGGATAGCTTTCCGCGTATTTTCTCCTGAATTTTTTTCCGTAGTGTGGTCAGTAATGTCGAATAGTAATCTCCAGTTATTGTTCTACCGTTATCCAAAAAATCAATCATGATTACTCCATGGCAAAAAACTGAAGCAAGAACTTTTCCAGCAGATTTCTGGACACGAAACTTCTTAGGTCTTGGAGAACCAGAGTGTCGCCATTCCATCGATTGTTGCTTTGTTTCTGGATCGTAGAAATGTACTCAAGTCTCATCCATAGTAACAATTTGGTTTAAGAAGTCTACATCGTTTTCAAATCGAGCACAGATCTAACGCGATGCTTCTACCCTTTCACGCTTTCGGTCAACATTCAAACATTTGGGGATCCATTTTGCCGAAATTTTTTTCATATCCAAATTGACGTGAACTATATGATGAACGCGTTCGTTCAGATATCCGTTTTAGCCCAATTCGACGGTCTGATAAAATCATGTCATGAACTGCATCGATATTTTCGGGGACTGACATAGAAACTGGCCTTCCCGATCGGTCATAATCTTCAATGAAAAATTTTCCTCTTTTGAAGCTTGCAGTCCAATTTTTCACGGTCGCATACGGAAGACATTGATCAACAAGGGTATGAAGCATATCTTCGTAAATCTGCTTACCTCTTAACCCTTTTAAATACAGGTACTTGATGATGGCTCGATACTCCAATTTTTTGATTATTACAATTCCGGTGGACATCTTTTTTTATAATTTATTGCGTAACTCTGGTTTACTTTTTTGACGTCGAACTCTACACTGACACTTACAATAAGTAATTGTTCGTTGATATGGTATCGCAACATTTTGTTTATGCATGGAACTGGTCTAGGCTAACTAGATATCAATACATCCATGTAAATTTCTCCTGAACGCGGTTACAGATTGGCGGATGAGCCGGGTTGTATTAAAATTATCATTATTTGAAATCTGGTGATTCTGATCAGTATATTACGCCAACGTGAGATTATTATTGATAATCATCAGCCTCAAATAAGTGTGCAAATTCTGGAGCTTATAGGACTTCTTGAAGTTAGTGTTACGTTGCAAAATTCCGTTACTAGGATAGATAGATCCACGTCAATCTTGTTAAAAAGAATTGAGTGTCCGGAAAAACGTGGATAATGGAAAAATCCAGCAACACAAATCGTCAATTAAATTTCTATTTTTCTGCATCGAAAGCCGAGATGAAAGGTCCAAAACGCAACACAGAGACAGAATGAAAATGGTGCTGCAATCCGAATCAATCCCATCGAAAGTCATTAACAACATATTTTTGACGTTAATTTTAATTCTTCCATTCGGCATCGCTTTTGATTAAATGAAATCAAAGAGCCCCCACGTATTTCATTGTGACGGCGGTTGAATGACGATCGATCACCGGGCGCTGCGAGTAAAATATTTAGTTCAAATGAAAATTTCATGCAAGAGGAAAACTGAAGCCTCCGGCTACTTTTTATAGTCGGCCATAAATTTCCATGCAAATGGGATTTTCAGCGGAGTTCACTATCAAATAATTCATGGTATGGTAGATTACCTAATGAATTGGATGTCATGGGGGCGGAGAGTGTAAACAAAGTAAATAATTTCATTGAATTATTAATTTTACACGCGAAAATCTGAATAATGGCTGATGTGCTATTTGTTTTGCTGCAGATAACTTGTTGACTGGACCAATTTACATGCGATACTGTTGTATATGCTTCCATGGGAGTATTGGTGTGTTAATTAATATTGGTACGGCCTGCAATATAGCCTCCATATACGTGAGGAACTCTAACAAAAACTCGTACTCCTAAAATCGTATCTCCGCATCCAATCGTTCCTTCTGACGGCGCAATATCTGGGGAATACGGCGGGTGGGGTAGGACGCCCCGTTTGAGCATTTCCAGATAGGTTATCAACGGGTTGAGCAACATGAGGACGAGCGTTGGCATGCTGTAGAATCACTTAATCGGCCTCTGCTCGGATTGTGACCGTTTTATGCTCAATAGCATGAATCGAGGTCCCCAAATACACAGAATCTCGTATCGTGAATATTCGCTACGATCTAGAAGCGTGACCTGGCAGTCCCTATGGCTTTCTTTTTTTTTTGGGTTACTGTAATAGATACATTTTCCATCGCCCGTCACGATGCAATGAAGAAAAGTCTTCTTTTTTGCCGCTGAAGTAGTTGTAAACTGGCGAAAAAACGACAACGTTCCTTTGCTTCAATTCATAAGGAACACAAGTGCCCTATTTTTGAATCATTCCCAACGCATGGAGTGGCTTAGAAATGACTTGGTTGATAACTCTTAATGCTGAAGAAAGCTCTAATGCACACCTCATTAAAGAAGTCTGATCGACATCTGAAAAAACAAACGCCAAACACCTTGAAACTTCTCAGAGAAAGACGAAAAGTACAGAAAAATAACTTTTTTCGAAACCATAGAGGAAGTAGACAGGGAAATATAAAAAGACAATAAATGAATAGGGGATGAAATAAAGAACAATCTGATCTACTCCCATAGAATAATATATCCATTATTCAACTGAATTTGATCTGTAATAGTCTCTATAAACCAATAGTGTGAGGTAATAATAACTCACGCCTATAACTCACTCTGATACAAATAGGAAAAATGTAGCTTATGAAATGAATAAAAAAGTCGGGTCAACGGGGAACTCTATTTCAGACATCAAGGTAACGTTCTCGGCATCCATTTCTACTTTTCCTTAGGTCTGAATACGAGTATACAAAAATTGCATTTGGAAAACGTAAAATTTTCGAAGTTTTGATATCGATTCGATTTTCGACCACAGAAATCGCTTTTGACAACTGTTGTCAATTTTGAAAATGCAGATTAATAGAAGAGTCCCTTCATGCTAGCCAACTGTTCAAAAATACCTAAAAATCAGTTCCCTTTTTTTCGCAACTCTTACCTGAATTAGATGTCACGAAAGTCTCCTTTAGAAGTCATGATTTCTTCTTTTCTTATGTTTTCATCAATGCTTCTTTGCTATGAATCTATGGAGAATTTGAATTTTATGATCCTTATGAAAATTTCGCTGATGATTTTGCGTTGGCCTTGCCTTGAATATTGTGTAAATTGTCAAAAATGAGATGTTTCATTAGATAATTTAGATTTCGAAATCTCCACAATTTTGGTGGGGATATCTCATTCATAGATTCATAGCAAAGAAGTATTGATGAAAACATAAGAAAAGAAGAAATCATGACTTCTAAAGGAGACTTTCGTGACATATATATTTTTAGGATATATTCATTAGCATTAAAGCTTTCAGGTAAGAGTTGGATCATTGCGAAAAAAAGGGAAGTGATTTTAAGGTATTTTTAAACAGTTGGCCAGCATGAAGGGACTCTTCTATTCGAATTTTACTGAAGAAGTCGACCATAAAGTACCCAGTGGGCACGCGCACGTAGAAAATACGTTGAAAAGATGTTACATAACCAAACGTTGAAAAACAGTAAAAATGTCGCGGGAAAAAACGTTTTCTTGCATCGAGAATTTAGTTATAAATAAACGTTGTCTTTCAACGTATTGATTAAATATAAATTGGGCGCAATATTAACGTTAATTTATAACGTGTATGTATATTATTTTACCATACAAGTTTACTGTCAAACCGATAACGTATAAATAACGTTTATTTCCACCATATCATATATACTTCATAAACGTTGTCTTTCAACGTATTGATTAAATATAAATTGGGCGCAATATTAACGTTAATTTATAACGTGTATGTATATTATTCTACCATACAAGTTTACTGTCTAACCGATAACGTATAAATAACGTTTATCTCCACCATATCATATACCTATACATAAACGTTGTCTTTCAACGTATTATTATAATATACCTTGTGCTCAGTCTGAAAGTTAGTTTATAACGTGTATATATATTATATTACCCTACGAGTTTATATGTTCAATCATTAATGTATTAATAATGTTTATTTTCACCATAACGTATATCCTCATTAACAGTTGTCTTTCAACGTAATGATTCAATATATTTTGAGCATAATCTGAACATTGTATTGAAACGTTGACCTATATTATACAAATTTCATAAAATAATGTATAATGTTCCTTGAACAAGAAGTCATTATTATGATAAACATCTTTCAATGGAAAAATATAAATCTTGCATGAATAATTCAATTGTTGAACTGAAACGTATGGGTATATACCTATAAAGAATATATGGATTCTATATTTGAGTTTTCACAAATAGGTACTAATAAATCATAATTGAATCGAAAGTTACCTTGTGTTTTCAAATTGGTGAACCTCAAGAAAAAAAAACATTTCTGATTATTATGAAAAATATATTATAAAAGGAGATATTCACTACAAGAGATCAAAGAAACAAAAATAAAATAAAAGTTTGTCTATTTCACTTTCTTCAGCCTTGCCGAGGCGAATTTCAGCCATTCCTTCATGACTGTGCAAAGTCGAAACTCATCAATTTCCTTGGTTGGGAAGGAAATCTTAACAGCCTCTATAAATATGGAAAAAAAAATCAGACACGAGCATTCTATTCTGAAATTTATATGAAAATTTTTTTCTGGTTAACACATCTATATCTAATAAGATTTTATTTCTTTTAAGAAAAGTATTTTAGAAAACTAGCATTTTCATACCATTCATGGAAAAACTTGGAGAAACAATATATAGATATTTCGAAAATACTAGCCCATAATTAATGATAGTCAGTAAACTTCAATATAATTCAGATTCAGAGACTGGTGTATGGTGATTGCAGAAACAACATGAAGTATATTATTATTCAACCAAAAACTTATTGGGGGTGATGTCCTTAGATGCCTTGAAATGATTGATCTGGGGAGAGTCTATACAAGATATCCGTATACAATGCCTTCTACTTTCATTCGTGGGTGTCTGAATGAAAATGAAAGTCTAACAACAGCATTCTTGAAATAAATCACAATGTTACTCAATGTTGGTCGGGGTGTTAACCAAAAAAATCATATTTCATAATAATTTTAGACAGTTTTATGTTAAGCTCCTTTACAGAAATACCTATATTCACCGCCTCAGGTGACTGATATAAGTTCTCAAATGGAACTGTTCATTCATTTTAAAATATCCCTTTTGCATAATATTAATGGACAAACAATGCATGTATGTCAATGCAACCATTTATTGAAAATGAAAATAATAAGATTATTGGTTACCCAAAAGAGTCAGCCTTGGTTTAATATCAACTTGTATTTGCCATTATACGGAACACCATTACTCATTTTCAAATATAGATGTCAATATGTGCCTCATAAACTAGATTAGGATACTAAAGTATATTTTTTTTATTTACCCAACAGCAACTCCTTGGTTTTGTATTTTTCGAAGGCTATTTTGTCTCTTCCTTTCCAATTAAAAAGTTTGGCCACATCGTCAGCAATGAGGTATCGGAGCATTCGTCTGGTCAGGCCCTCTGACCCAGACCCTCCAAGACATGCCAATCTCCTTACCTGGAACAGATATGATTTATATTTACTACAGTGACAGGAAGATTTTTCTACAAATATTCAATTGAATATGATTTCTAAGAACAGTTCTACTGAAATCTTCATCTTTTCAACCTCAAAATGCACTAAATTAGTGCATTAGTGCAGTAAATTACCCTTATTTTTTAAATATAAAAAAAGTTTTTCCATCTCATCGAATTGTCAATATAAATATTATTCTGCTTGAAATAGTATTGCTACAAATATTGTTGTGTTCTTACCATATATTCCCAAACCATTTTATCAGCTAGTTTCTTCTCAAACTCTTGAAAACTGGAAAGAGTTTGAAATGGAAAAGTTTCAGACATGATACACTCTGGTGGATTCAAGTGTTCCGAGCCTGCCAAACTCGTTCGTCTGTTTATATCAGCCAGAATGATTGAGAGTTGGTCTACACTTGCCGATATCTTTGACAGAGCATTTAAAACAACACTCTCAAATTCTGAAAATATTAAAAAAAATATATAAAATATATATTTGTAATCAAATTAAAAAAAAAAGACTAAGTTATTTTGAGATGCTATAGGTTATTGAGTTTTTTTTTATTGCTTTGAGGTGTCAACAGACACATTATGGAGTCTTGGTTTTTAATATGTACTTGCTATCAATATATTATGAAGGAACACATTCAATTTACCTGCGTTTCGTGAAAGGGAGACATGTCTACCACCATCATTTGCAATGGTAGATGAAAATGAAGAGGATGTCGGAGACTTTCCTCCATATCCACTTCTACTAGTAGAAGCTCCTTCAGTTGCCAGCGAAAGCGTAGAGTATGAGGATACTGTTGGAGACTTTCCTCCATCTGCACTTCTACTAGTAGAAGCTCCTTCATTTGCCAGGGAAAGCGTAGAGTATGAGAATACTGATGCAGCACATAAGTCATCCTCACGACGTGGTTTTTTAGCAGGAACAGGTTCAGAATCAGTGCTGGAGTTCGAATCATTCAAAAGTCCTTTTTGAGTCAAAGTTCTGACTGATTCTGCAGATTCATAATTATCTGCTATGATTTTATTTAAATTTTTCTCTGCTAACTCATAAGTTGCTGGAAACAGATCAGATGTGAACAGAATTTTACCAGTTTCAGGAAAACCTTACCACATGTGAAGCGCGTGTTAACCTTATAAGTGGGCCAACTTTTTTTAAAGGGGGTGAGATCTTCCACAAATTTTCTGAAGGGTACTTTATTAGTACGTATTGGCCAATAACATTTTTTCCCATTTTTCAGCAGCCAAATTAATGGCACAATAGATATTTCCCCTGTGGATTCCATTTCGGAATTCAGGAACTCCACTACCGCATACATTGCTTCACTGATGGAAATCACAGAATTTATAGTGGTTAAGAGGAAAAGCGGCAAAACCTTCTTTGAAAGGCATAATCATACATTTGTGTGAAATGTCACCCAAACTGAATGTTTTTGCTCGAGATTCATCAATTTTCTTAATATAAAATATGCCCAATTTGGAAGATTGCAATGGTTCACTATATAAATCATCATAATATGTGAAAGGCTCACCACCAAGTACAAACGCGTCTTCAATGTATCTTATGAATTTGATAATATACATTTTTTTAGAATTCAACATAACACAATTGTCAGGCTTGTGAATAGATAAACATGTCTCATTAAATTGCAACTTTTCACAATTGTAAGAAATTAATTTACCCTGTGCATTATACAACTTCTTACATAGGTTTTTTGGTTCATGTTTAGAAATTTTTTTAAGATTGACATGTTCTGCTGAGACATATTCATGCTCATGGATTCTCCTATGCAGCTGCTGCAATGGATTATTTGAAGAGTGTAATTTCCTTTTCAAAAATGTCATGTAATTTTCAAAAGGAAAACAAGAATATTGATTGATTGTACCGTACAACTTTATATCATCAACCAAGTGCACCAAATTATGGATATTGAATACAACAAAATCTCTACCAAACACTTCAGCAGATTTTACAACAAATTTTTTTAAGCTTTCATCAGCAACAGATATATATTTTGAGATCAAGTTCTCATCTGTCAATATGAAAATAGCGCAATGTAATAATAAAACTAATTTGAATTGGATAGTATTCACAGCATTATAGAAAATGACTGGAAAAGTGTATAAAATGAAAAGTTTGAATTCTGTTGCTTTCCACCTTCGTATTTCTTTGAAGGTTCTGCATTTTCTAGGGAAATCTGATGTAATATACTCATGGAGAATGATAGTTTTATCATCAATTTCTTTCATTATTTTCTGGGATAACTTCACTGGAGAAGTGGCAAAAAAATAGTTCACTAATAGTCGCTTCACTACACCCAGGAATAGTAGATGCATGGGATCTATAGGAAACTGTGTTACCATTTTAATGTTTGCTCTAAGAAGAGGACTTTTTCCTTTGATATATGTAGGAAGTGGTTCAGTTATGAAGTCTTGGTCCAACTTAGAATTAAACAATTTGAGATTGTTTTGAGCATATATAATTCTGTGATTTTCATATTCACCAGCAATGTGGCATTTCTCACACCCTAATTTTGACGTATGACCTACAGTTTGGCGCAAGTAGCTCCTAGCAGGAGCATCACAAATGAAGAAATGTATATCGAATGTGTATACTTTTTCATTGTAATTTATTCCACGTTCTTTCAACGAAATAATTTCATCTATGAAATTTTGTAAATAAATTTCTAAAGGATCTGGTTTGCCAGTACCGCAAAATAAAGCAATGGTGAATGGAGAATTATCTTTCAAATCCTGACACATGCCCAAAATAGGATAGAACTCTGTAGAACTGCTTTTGAAGAGAGGCAAACCATCAATATTGATTTGTAATGAAATTTTCTTCACATTTTCTTTTATACCATATTGACATTTTTTCAAAATTGTATTTTCAATTCCGAAATAGTGCATGTTCCCATTATTCAGTTTTACAATTTCTGTGTGTCTCGGGGTCCCCATGAGTGTTCGAAAATCTTTAGGTATAAAAGGTAAAACTGGTTTTAGTATATGTAATAATGCAGTTGTAGAATTACGGGTTACATTATATGTATTGACCCATTCCCTCAGTTTATTCTTCAAATCGATAGCAATATCTACAGATTCTTCTAGTTCAATATCACTATCAGAATCAAAATCAGTTTGGTCTGTACCGATCTCCAGAAAATCAGTATTGCTACTAACATTATCAACCTCTCTATTATTATGTGAATCCAATTCGGAACTGATTAACGGGATTTTTAAATCCATATCATTATTGACAGCTAATATTGAACTAGAAGATTCCCCTACTCCATTGTTTATTTGATTTTGTAAAAGTTTGGTTTGGCGTTTTATTCTACGCTGCAACTGCCTTTTTCCCACTAATTTATTTTTGAACATTTCACCTTATGAATGAGTACCTACGAAGTTACCGCTTTCCGTTTAACCACTTAAAATTTATGACAAAAAGAGTTCGCCAATGTTTCGTATATCCTAAAAAAGATGATATTGTCAGTAATGCTGGATTTCCATACATCCGTCATCCGATGATACGATCGTCCGATCATCGTTGTGATTGGTTGAAATATTCAATTTTGAAAATTTCTGCCAATCGCAACGACGATCGGACGATCGTATCATCGCATGACGGTTGCAAGGAAATCCAGCATTATCTACTCATTTTCACAAGAACAAATAACTAAAATCATCGAATATACAATGCAATCAACATTTTGTGCATTATTTAATGATCAAAATGGATAGAAGAAATTTCTTAAATAATTAACAAACAGGAAGATCGAAAAAAATAATTATTGAAGATTATTTGCATATCATTAGTTGTTGAATGATTGTTTGGGCTATTGTCACGATTTATTATATTGATGCTGATCTACACTGTGTTCCTAAAGTATGGAATTTTAGCTAAACTGGTCATTTTAAGAAATAATCCTGAAACATGTCGATTTTTGATGTTAATTTACCGTATTTCAAAAAAATAATAACGTCACCGTCATTTTTTTAATGGAACACCCCCATTTTGTCTCAATTTTCGGATTACTCTAACTGAGCTGATTCCAATTGGTACAGGGTGGACAAAAATACAATAGTTTTTGTTTGTAAACAGCTCATTTGGTAATCCTGTTGAATTAGAAGGTCGATTTGCGCATGCGCGAACCGGATTTTGTTGCCAGATTGTGCAAATCAATTCCTTCAGAGTGAATTGTAATGTCATAGAAAAGGAATAAGAATTATCAACTTATACTGCGTTCAGGAATTGGAAGGGTAATTTTTATTGGCCTCTCAATGGCAGGAATCACCACTAGAAAATATCTTCCGCATTTTTCGATGAAATTTGTTTTAATTCCATTAGAAACTAAATTATGTGTTAATAAATATTGGCTAAGTTGAATTAATCAACTACTGATCAGAAGGAGCGTAAATTTTGAAATTAGTGATTTGAAATTTTTTCGCACCTTAGTGGCATGAAATAAAATGCGAGGGTAAAAATCCAATTCAATTTCACTTAATTGTTTCTTAATCTCGTCTATCGTCACGTTATAAAGATATTAGAAAATTCTAATTTGATAAATAATTAAATTCTAATTTAATAAATTAGAATTTAATTCTAATTCCATGAATAAGAATTGTTTTTGGATTTAACACTATATTGAAAGAAAATATATGATTTTTAATAATTTATTCAGGGTTGCTTAGTTCGAAGTGCTAATGAAGTAAAGAACTAAGCATAGAAAACCATCACTCATCAAGCACCTAATTAAAAAAAATACATCATATTTGTTTGAAAAAAAGTTCCAGCATGCTATAACATTGGAATTACAATAGAGCATTTATAAAAAAGTTTAAATTACTGCCAGAATTGGTCGCGGAAAATTACCGTACTGTCAGATGAATGCGGTTCTATGACCTTTTCTTCAAATACCGGAATAATCGCCCGATCTGGCAACGTTGCTGCGAATTTGACGGACCCCCCACCACTACCCAAATTCTACTTGATTAAACAACGTCAGGATTACCAAGTATTATTGATAATATTGTTAATTTACCTAATAAAGAATGTTACGCGTTACTTTATGAGCACACACAAAACTATTGTATTTTCGTCCATCCTGTACCAATTGGAATCAACATGTGATACATTTTTTGAATCAGCTCAGCTAGAGTAATCCGAAAATTGAGACAAAATGCGAGTGTTCCATTTCAAAAAAATGACGGTGACGTCATTACTCGAACGTAATTCCCCTGTATATTAGATTATTATTTTAAAATACGGTAAATTAATATAAAAAATCGACGTGTTTCAGGATTATTACTTAAAATGACCCGTTTAGCTGAAAATGAATTTGTTCCATACGGACACAGGACACAGTATATATCGGTATACATCTTCTACCAATTTCAAGGAATTTCTTCGAATAAAGCAGAAGAGAATTATTCGAAAATAATTCAATTTTCATGAAAATATCAAGATTATTATCGATATCCAAAATGCAGATGCAAATATTAACCAATATTTTATAATTGGCAATCAATAAAATACAACTTGAGGAAAAAAGCGAATTGAAACAGAATACTCACCTAAAATAAAACCGACGCTTGGCAAAATCAAATTGGTGGAAAATGGAGGTAGAACGGGCACACCCAGAAGTATAGTGATTCAACTGAAATTTCCAAGCATTTGCATCATAGGTGTTTGAATGATTATTATAGTACTCACCAACTCAAATGTAATTAACAACACTATTATAATAATTTATACAATATTCCAATATAAGCGAAACTCTGGAACTCAACACACTGAACCATCAACGAAACTAACGAGAGTATAGACCTGTTGCTTGCGAATGGCGGTTGCATTTGCGACCACTCAAGCACTCAGCAGTAGGCGCAGAAGCACACGCAAGACGCAATGTCATAAGTCAATCAGAGAGAAGCAGTTCCCGCGCATTCCCGAATGATGCGCCCGTCACAGACGAGTTGCGCTGTTGCGCATGCCGCGAAGAGTGTCGAAAGCTGATTTTGTTGCCAGATTGTGCAAATCCGTTCTTTGAAGGTGGATTGTAGTGTAGAAAAGGAATATAAATTATTATTGCGTTGAGGAATTGGAAGATAAATTTTTTTGGTGATTCATTGGAAGGTAGCGCCACCTGAAAATATCTTCCTCATTTTCCGATGAAATTTGACAAATTTGTGCTAATTCACGAACTCCATTTGAAAATAAATTATGAGTGTCAATATTTATTGGCCCAGTTGTTAACACATGTCAGCTTTCCTTTTGTGTAAATCAATCTATTGAAATTTTTTTCACCCCTTTGAATTTTACCTCATTAGCGCGTGAAATGAAATGTAAAGGAAAAATATATTCAATTCGATTGCACCTTATATTGTTTTTCATCTCAAGTATTGTCACGTAATAACAGAGTTGTCTCTGCGTAAAAATTACTATTGATACCATTTTCTGCCAAAAATTCGAAAATTACAGACATTTGGGCAAATTAATATGCTCTCAGTTCAGCTCAACAAAAGCGCCAAAAATATCCTAATATGTAAAATAAAGAATAATTTGGTGACAAACTGTTGGCTGTTGATGAGTAGAATTTTCAACCTTTAATGCTGGATTTCCATGCATCCGTCATCGGATGATACGACCTTCCGATCGTCGTTGTGATTGGCAGAAATATTCAATTGAAAATTTCTGCCAATCACAACGACGATCGGACGATCGTATCATCGGATGCATGGAAATTCAGCTTAATGCCCTATTAAACTTAACGATAGACAGGAGAGGCAGAAAAACTGTCATCTTATCAAAATCGTGTCCAGAGTAGTCGATGCTTCTCAAACTTTTTGGAATTGTGACCCATTTTTGAAGTAAAATGAATATCAACAGAAGAATAAAATGTTCACAACTGCTGGTGGAGCCTGGCGAGGCACTCGGAACGTGTTTTTCGGCACGGGTAGACTTCCATCAAATCAATCAGAAATTTTGGAATTGTTCTTAGATAACGTTTAGTTGTGAACGTATTCGTATTGTTGACTGGATACATATTTTCAACAATTCAAATAGACTAGAAAGTTGAAGAATGGACATTAAAAAAACGTTCAGAGCACACGTTAAAATTCGATTTCAAAATAAGGTATTTTCAGATGAACTATTCTTCGGGAAGTAAGAAAAGTAGGTTAAACATACGTAAATCATTAACGTATTCATATTGTTTACTAGATACGTATTTTAAACGATTCAAATTGATGAAAAATAGTGGAATTGTTATTAGATAACGTTTAAATAACATTTTCCATAAACGTATTCGTATTGTTAACAGGATACGTATTTTCAACGATTTAAATAGACTAGTAGTTGAAAAATTGACGTTAAAAAAACGTTCAGAACACACGTTAGCCGTCTTTTTCATAATAACGTTTTTTCAGATGAAATATTCTTATGGAAGTAAGAAAAGTACGTTGAACATACGTAAATCATTAACGTTTCCATATTGTTGAATTGATACGTATCTTAAACGATAAAAATTGATGAAAAATAGTGGAATTGTTATAAGATAACGTTTAGATAACGTTTTCCATAAACGTATTCGTATTGTTAACAGGTTACGTATTTTCAACAATTTAAATAGACTAGTAGTTGAAAAATGGACTTTAAAAAAACGTTCAGAACACACGTTAGCATTCTTTTTCATAATAACGTTTTTTCAGATGAACAATTCTTCTGGAAGTATGAAAAGTACGTTGAACATACGTAAATCATTAACGTATCCATATTGTTGACTGGATACGTATTTTAAACGATAAAAATTAATGAGAAATTGTGGATTTGTCATCAGATAACGTTTAAATAACATTTGCCATAAACGTATTCGTATTGTTGACTGGAGACGTATTTGAAACGTTTCTAATGAACTAGAAGTTGTGGAATCGTTACATAAGAACGTTAAAATAACATATTTCATAAACGTTATAATAATTTCGGGAGGAAACGTATAAGCACTCAATTTTATAACCGATTATTGTAAAATTACGTTTAATATATGTTATTGAAACGTATTTAATTAACGTTATAAATCATAACTGAAATGACAACGTTGAAAAATCAACTGATAACGTATTTTTCTACCAATCAACGTTAAAAAAACATTTATTCAACGTGTGTGTGCCCACTGGGTATAGTGTTCAATTCGCGGTAATGGTCATAACACACTTGATGAATAACACAAAATTCAATCTGCGTGAGTTATGACTTACATTACCGCTCATAGAACAATATATTATAAATATGGTATCAAAACAATGAGCAAAACATGAAAACAGAAAAATTCGTGAATACGCACATATTTAAAGGATTGAGATTGTACAAAATCTGCCCGGTTACTTGGCGAGCCATTTGAGTGCAGCCTTCAGAAATAAAATTAAAAAAATACTCCTGGAAGCCGTATTCTATGGTATTCCATGGACTAGTTCATGTTTTACGGGTGTTCATCATTTGAATTCATAATTTATTGTTTTAATGTTTTTCTTTGTGAATTTCATATTGGATATGTGTATGTTTTCAAACTTTATATAGGTACAATGCGCAAAAAAATTAACGCACATTCTGAAAATCTCAATTTTAATGAAAGTAAACTCTACATTGACTTTATAACTTATTTTTTATGTTCTCTCGGGAAGGTTTTGAACGAAACAAGACACATTAAATGGAAGAAAAATTCAGGATTTCACCGAATCTTATGTGAAAGAAGAGAAATGAATAATTTTCAAAATACTGAAATGCTGATAAGTGATTTAATACTTGGTATTTCCACCCCTCGCGTTAATTACAGCTCGGCAACGACGGTTCTTACTCAAAATGAGTGATCTTAAAATGCTCTGATCTAATCCTTCCCAGATTTCTCCGAGTTGGATTCCTAAGTCATTAAGAGTAGCTGGATGATTTTCTGAACTTCTCAGCCTTCTATTGAGGTTGTCCCAAACCTGATCAATCGGATTGAGATCTGGACTTCTTGCTGGCCATTCCATTCGAGAGACTTCAACCTCTTCAAGGTACTCCTGAACGATGCGCGCACGATGGGGTCTGGCATTATCGTCCATAAAAATGAAATTTTCACCAATGTATGGGGCAAATGGCACTATATGCTCTTCAAAAATGTTCCTTATATACTTATCATCATTCATAGCTCCATTATCAACGACCACTTGGTCTGTGCGAGCAGTCAAAGATATTCCACCCCATACCATAATCGATCCTCCCCCGAAACCAGTAGTGTTCAGGAAATTGCACTGAGCATATCTTTCATGTGGACATCTGTATACAAGGGAACGTCGATCACAATGGTAGAGGCAGAATCTAGACTCATCTGTGAAGAGAACTCTTTCCCAATCGGCCTCTTCTCAATGGATATGCTCTCTCGCAAAATCCAAACGCGCCCTTCGATGGGCTTTGGTAAGAGCTCTGCCTCTTGCCGCGACACGAGGCCTTAAATCATATTCTCTGAGGCGATTTCTCATTGTCTGAGTGCTAATTTGCACCTCATGAGTTTGCTCAAGCTGATTTTGAAGAAGGCGAGCGGTTGCAAATCGTTGTCTCAACGAAGAAACTCTCAAGTAGAGTGTAGAAAATCAAACGAAAGAAAAACTATTGATCACTAGAATTGATCGAGAACAACTGATTTTAGAATGGAGCCAATACATTCAAAATCTGATAATATCATCAAGTGGATAACATATGCATGCATAATTCTGATAAAAATAATTGTCATTGAGAACACCTTCAGTTGTAGAATAAATTTGAGATTTCCATTTTGTGCGTTAATTTTTTTGCGCAGTGTATATAACTTTTTCATTCTTTACTGCTTTGGTAGTAGAAATTTTACACCTCCTGTATTTATTTAGGGAATAAATGAATTTAAATATGAGAAAAAAACTCAAGAAACAAAACAATAAATTGAAAAAATAAAGAAATTCGAAGACTAGGACCAGGAAATATTCCAACGCAGTCCCTGTTTTGGTTTTAGAAGCATCTGTCTCCCATTTGATCGTATTCTTTTCCAGAACTAGAAATCTTCTTTTCATCCTAGGGAAGGTTTTCTTGATGCTTGTTTTCTTGGTCATCTCGGCTCTGGAAAAGTAAGCTGATGGGATGTATTTGGTCAGGGAAATCTTCCTGGACAGTCTGGGAATGTCCTCATCCTATCACAAGATGAAGTGGTGTGAGATCTGTAATGATCTCCTGGAACCTAGTGAGGCAATTTCTCATAGATCTCGTTAGATAAAAGTACTTGCATTAATCGATAACTATGCCATGTCCATGATCACTGGAATTGGTATATATGGACCTAAACTGAGAATCTCTAGAGCCCTAGGAAGTGATTTCTCTATTTCACAGATCGAGATACTGGCTGTTCACGAATGCGCCCAGGAGTGTCTTGAAATTAACCTCGAAGGGGCGCATCTGCACATCACCAAGGACAACCAGGTCACGCTATGGTCCCTGGAATCACACTGCCAGGGTTCTCTGCTGACCTGGGAGTGCCGTAGCACTATAAAGCAACTGGCCAAAGGCAATAAAGTGTCACTACTATGGGTGCCAGGGCATTATGGTGTTGGAGAAACGAAAAATGCCGATGAGCTAGCAAAAGGACATCAAGGTTAACACCTGGTGGACCTGAGCCTTTCTTCGGGCTTGGAAAAGGCCAATATGAGGCAGCGGTCCAACAGTGGGAGTTGGATAACGGGATAACCCTCTGAAGAAACAATCCTGGACTTAATCAGTGTAGGAACTCGTGATGATTTCAAGACCTATGCCAGAAGACTCCTGAAGCTGTCACGAGCGTAGCTTATGGTGATGGTAAGTCTGCAGACGGGGCATTGTCGGTACAAACATCATTTGTACCGTATGGGAAAGTCAGCGGATGAGATTTGTAGGCTCTGTGGATCAATCAGAAGGAAAAACAGCTGAACACATAGTATGCAAGCGTCCAGAGCTGACTGGACTAAGTACCATTCATATAGGAAACCTGTCCAGGCACTAGGTAAAGGCCAAGGCTCCCAAGGATGTTGTCAGGATTTCAGAACAAATGCCTGAATCCACCTAGAAGACAGATTGTATGAGGAAGAGGACAAAAGCCATGAACACCTGACAAAGCAAAGAATGATCAGGAAATAGTTATGATGCGACATCATTTCAGTCATCGTGAATTCATATCCACCCAGTAGACAAAAACGGAATCAATAAAGAAAATTTAATCCAATATCGAAAGGTCAATGTATTTCAATTCCAGCACCATTGTCCCCCCTCCATATTTGAGCCCGATTGAGCGTTGCATCCAGTCGAAATCTACATCGGAAATTTTAATCGAGTGGATCAACTAGTCCGCATCCGGAATAACTCTGAATTTCTCCGCTTCGTTGTAACCGATCTCCGGTAATGAACAGACTCCGTCGGATCCTTCGCAATCCTTGAAAATCCTCCTTGTCTCGCCCCCTTCGATAATTGGAAGGAGACAGGAGGATATGAGGATCTGAATTCTATCTCTATTGAATACCTGCCGCTTTCCGGTATTTACTCATCATCGATTCCGACAGGGACACGTCATTCAGTCCAGATATTGAAGCGGGAGCATTCCCACGTTTTTCGCACACATTCATTCACTCAAATATGTGGATTTTCATTTGGGGACAATCCACAATAAATCACATTCCGCGTAGTCTGTGGTAATTTCGGGATATTGCTGAGATAAATACCGTTCGGAGAAAAAAGAAGATTGGAAGAATTTAAGAGCACAATGGGAGTAAGATAGCATACTATGGTGAACTATGAGTCAAGAGCTTACAAAAATGCTAAAATTCATTGCATTACTTGGAATAATCTCAAAAATATTGATTTCATAATTGAGGGATCCAATAATGAACAAGCCTAATCCTCAAAAAACATTTTGAAGACAAGCTTTAATAATAACACTCATCCGCCATTTTGTAGCCGCCATCTTGAGCTCCTCAATTTCGAAAAATCGTAATTTCTGACCCAGAAAACCCCCATATACCAATTTTGAATAGAATAGGATCATAATTACAAAACTCGTCCGCCATATTGTAGCCGCCATCTTGAATTTCCCAATTTTGACAAAAGTTTCATCATTTTCGAACCCAAATACTCCCAGATATTAATTTTGAATGGAATCGGATCATAAATACAAAACTCATCCGCCATTTTGGAGCTGCCATTTTGTTTTTTTCTATAAAATATATTTCATGATGCATTGTCACCAGAATTAGGTACACCTGCAAAATTTCAGATCAATCGGACGATTAGAAGTGTGTCATGTTCAACTTGCAAGATTTGATTACAGACAGACAGACATCGGGACAGGTGAAACTAAATAAAAGCTTATAACAAGCCTAATTCTCAAAAAATATTCTGAAGACAAGCTTTTATAACAACATTCATCCGCCATTTCGAAGCCGCCATCTTGAATTCCTCAAATTTGAAGAATCGTAATTTCAGACCCAGAAAACCGCCATATACCAATTTTGAATAATTACAAAACTCGTCCGCCATATTGTGGCCGCCATCTTGAATTTCCAAATTTTGACAAAATTATCATCATTTTCGAACCCAAATACTCTGTAGTATGTTGAACACCCTGTATATTTCGTACGTGATATAATAAGATTAGTGCGACCTCCCTTTAGACCTACAGCGGCACGTAAAGCCAGAGCTCTAGGTCTCATCATTGCCAGTGATGTTTATCAAATATAATGTTATTAAAACAAGTGAACATTTGTAAAATATATATAACAATTGGCTAGGGAGATTCATTCAGTAATTCATTCAGAAGCGTGTACGTATTGAATGCTTGTTAGTCAACAGTTATTGTCGGTAGTAAACAGTTACATTGAATGTGAATTATCATCTGTGCCAGTATGGTTAAGAAATAAACCCCTTTGATGAGTCTGCCTGGTATTATTCTTCACCATCCTTAACTGCATAACGATTGGCCGAACCTACCCTAGCTGGGTACATCACAACTCCCAGATACTAATTTGGAATGGAATCGGATCATAATTACAAAACTCATCCGCCATTTTGGAGCCGCCATTTTGTTTTTTCTATAAAAAATATTTCATGATGCATTGTCACCAGAATTATGTAAACCTGCAAAATTTCAAACCAATCGGACGATTAGAAGTGTGTCATATTCAACTTGCAAGATTTGATTACAGACAGACAGACAGACAGACAGACAGACCGACAGACAGACAGACACACAGACAGACACCGGGACAGGTGAAACTAAATAAAAGCTTATAAAAAAAGGGAGAAAATAATAATCTTAAAATATAGTTTCACCGAATTAAATTTAACACAGTATTGAAACGTTTTCTTGGTTATTAAAACGTGCAGGATGATTCAACTATTTATTTACACTAATGATAATACTACTTATCAATAACTAAAGAACTAATTCTAGAAAAGTCTGTACAATTTATTACCACTGATTTATTTGCACTAACATTCATTTTCACTCGTCGTTTGTCTCTGAATAATAATAATCCTCATCTCCACCAATATGCCCCGTATATATATTGCGCCGATTCCTTTCTCGTAAAGCCCTTGGAAGAGCCTAGAAATGGAAACCTCCAGAACGCAAGACCATCGCACGCGAGCACTCTGTCGAGTGGAAGGGTCGAGAGGAGTAGAACACTCCACGCGCGTCCAGAAACTTCGAGATCACGGCAGCCGGGCTGAATGCACAGATTTGTAGTCCCATGTTGTTATTTTGCAATAACCCAAGGAGATAAATGTTTAGTTCCTAAAGCAATTGAGTGGGAAGCTCAAGTTTAGTTCTCATCATCTCCGAAGTGTGGAAAGGCTGGCATCACCCCCAAAAACAATTTTCCATGGAGGAACCCTTCAGGAAAATTCCTCTCTATCGAAATGCCAACAATGCGAGACCGAGAAACATATAATCCAGTTGTCAAATATATTTCCAGATTCCAGATACACTGATGAAGTGCGAGATGGGAGATCAAAGTTATATCCGAGTTCCTTTGAGGATCTGGAGCGTTATCTGATGCCTTCTACGCTCAGTTTATATAGGTTGTCGAGGAAATTAATTGCCAAGGGGTGTTTTTTCAATCGTTAAAATGTATTGGTTGCTTAATGCGGCGAAAATATTCCCTCTTGCTTTCGGAATACCAGAGGACTTGAACGCGAAATTCGTAACGGATATCGACTTGTATCGCCTGGAAAAAATCAGGAATTTCCTTGAGGTATTTTCAGGAAGGAGGTGAATGCTAATGTTTCCTGAATCCGTGAAGAATACTGGGAGGCAAATTTTCACTTTCTCCTGCAAAACAACCTCAGTGAGATAATTTTTTTTCCCGAAATCATCTGTAATAATTTTCTAACCGAAAACAAATTATTCACTTTGAAATATGCTGATCAATATAATATAAATAAATGGTGGGAACGATAAAAGGGACAGAAGTTCTGACAGTTCGAAACTTTTTTTTATGTTGTGTTTCTCACGAAAAGGAATATCCTGTAATGTTCAGAGAACATCGTGTGAACCAACGGCAAGCAGGTAGGAATAGGGCGCGGGCACATGACGTCACACGCCAACTGTCATTCAGCCTGCTGGACAAACAAACCGTATTTCAATAAACAACAATGGTAATTTAATGGGATTAAAATTGCAATTCTGAGAAGATTATGGGTTTATCCTTAGACTACAAAGGGTATAGTCACAGTATAAGGTACTTTACCTTATACTGGGGTATAGTCAATGGGTTTATCCCATAAAACTTATAGTAACTATAATATCTATAGTTTATCCTGAATGAGGGGAAATCTAACTGTAAATATTAATAAACTGTTTTATATCATCATTTCAATAATTTAATTAAATATTTTGTATATACTATATAGGCTCATTAGTTCATATTGACTGAAAAATTGAATAATGCATAAAGGAAATTAGATAAATGATAAATCAATAAAATCAGTAAAACAAATAATTCAATTTAATTTTTGATGAAAATATATATCTAACACTGTATAAATATATCAACTCTCATATCAATAAGGTACTATAGTGGACATGAATTTATGAATGCACAGCAAACTGTCAAATTTGATCGATCACAGGAACATTATTCTGCTTGAACTTGATCATATGCACGGGTAAGGTTGAAGATGTTATTTTATATTTGTTTCTCATGGAACCAATAACACGCTCAACTTGTATTCTAACATTTGCAAGTCTTCTAGTTTCTTCTGCTTCTTCCATTGTGAATGTACCTATAACTCTGCAAAGTTTCCCGGAGATGATGGATTTCACTATAACAATTCTGTAACTCGAAATTGATATCAGGAAATTGGTGTTCACCAATTTTGTGCATGTTCCACTTCTTCAACAGGTTCACTTTCATCTTCTTTATCAATAATATCCAAGCTTTGAACAGCTGGATTATTCAAGGCTTCACACGAAGGGTCATTGTCAATATGATCCATAATTCTATCCACATAAACTGGAATATTTGGGTTTGGTATCTTATTTTTATCTCTCTGCTTCCTACGATTCAATCTCTGGAAGCTTTGAACTGCATTGATATTTGTTTTGTAGCCAAGTGATTGATTTGGTACCCAGTCTATATTGTCAACATCTTTCAATGCACTTGGCTTGCCTAAAATGAAGAAAAATAATAATTTTTTATATGCCTATGTTTCCTTGATTCTTTGAACATACCTCCTACAAAATGTTTCGAACATACAGTTGCCCATTTCAACTTCTCAGTAGTTAAATCTGCTCTTCTAGTTGCCTTAATCCACAAATCACGTCTCTTTTCAGCAAGAGGGTTAATATGTTTTCTATTGTCGAAAATAGAAGGGAATCGGTGGAATGAAACCTTATCTCTTCCGCTTCAACTTCCACATTTCACAATCGCGCAAAATTGAGGCATTATCGAGAAAAAAACAATTTAAATATGACATAAACACACAATAATGATTTGTAGATCCGTTTGTTTGTCCAGCAGGCTGATTTGACAACTGTAATTTGATGTCGTCTGTCAGATGTGCCCGCGCCCTATTGGTGTTCTTCTTGAATTTCTGGAGGTTATATGCCTCGGGGAACACTTCCCTAGCCTCGCTGTTCGTTGGATGAACGAGTCTTTGAAGAGAGATGTTCTGTAGGTCTCCAAAGTGACCACGAAGGGAGTTGAAGACTTAACTTGACGAGTTAGTCTCGAAGAGACTGCCAGAGGGGCACGATTGCTAATAATTCAGAAGAGCATCGCCCATAGAAATATCTATAAAATAGAGACAGATCTCCAACTCTTTTACGGTGTTCTAGAGAAGTGAGCGAGTTTGTAAGCGAGGCACATCACCGACGAGACGAATTGCCCTTTTTTGTACAGAATCCAAGAGTTTTAGGAGTTGTTTAGGTGCAGCACTCCAAATATGGGAACAGTATTCCAGGACAGGTCGAATCTGTGCCTTATAGATCATAAGCAGCTGACCTGAGCTGAAACTGCTCTTGGCACGAAACAGAAAACCAAGTTTTTGGGATGCACTTTTAGCAATGGATCCCACGTGATTTTCCTAAGAAAGGTTACTGCCGACAGTAATACCAAGCATCGAAATGGATGACTTCAATGGTATGGTCACTCCCGACAATTTCATGCTGGACACAGTAGAATCGGATTTTCTAGAGAAAAGACATGCTTGTGTTTTGTTTGCGTTGAATTCCACCAAGTTATTAGATCCATGGGGATCTTATAACTTGAATGGTCAAGAATTGTTGCCATGTCCATATTTATGTTGTTAACAGTTCAACCAGAGATAGAAGAACGGATAATAAAAGGAAAGCGAATCATTACGTATTATGGTCCAGTAAAGTTTCATTTATGGGTAGAGAGCCAGATAAAACTCCATCGACCACTATATGGAGAGACCCGTTTGAGAGAAAACTAGCCTGCAGAGAACACAGCTTTGGGGGCACGCCATAAGATGGAATCTTGGCATGGAGTCCCTGATGCCAGACTCGATCGAATGAATGCCTTGAAGATTTCCAGTGCTACGGCTAGGGTTTCACCATATTTCTCTATAGATATCTGCCATATATGTGAGACGTAAGCGAGCAAGTCACCAGTGGATCTCTGATGACGGAAACCATATTGTCTATCGTTAATAAGATTTCGACAAAAATTAAATTTGACAGGTGTAAGTCTAAAATATGCTGGTAAGGGCTCTGGAGTATTTTTATTGAATTCAACGACCTCGAAAACCTACAGTTTGATTCCGAAGTCGGCCATGAACTTCTCATAAGATGAGAATTTTTATGTTTTAGTTTTCTCGATATTTCATTTTCGAGTTTTGTTCACAAGGTCACACCGTTCGTGGTATCGGTGTTATTGATCCGCAAAAGTCCTATTACGGAAGATTCGAATGACTTGATTGACTTCTACAATCATTAACGCCGTTAGAACCTTCCGGATATAGTTTATTATCTACAAATATGGTGTTTTTGAGGGTCTTACCCCTTGATCATTTTCACCCACAATTTGAGATAGACTGCGCAAAAAAATTAACGCACATTATGGAAATCTCGAATTTATTCTACAACTGAAGGTGTTCTCAATGATAATTATTTTTATCAGAATGTTATCCACTTTCAACGTTTTTCTTCAATACAGATGTTTTCTCCCAGCAGGAATAAAAAAAGATGATATTATCAGATTTTGAATGTATTAGCTCCATTCTAAAATCAGTTGTTCTCGATCAATTCTAGTGATCAATAGTTTTTCTTTCGTTTGATTTTCTACACTCGATCGCTATGCAACGCGAAACACGCAATTTGACCCAAGAGGAATGTGCCAAGCGGTAGTTTTGCGAGAAGAAGGGTGGACATACACAAGAATTGCAGAAAGGTTTGTAGTTTCCCATACAAGTGTGTCCAGAATGTTACAGCGATTCAGGGACACAGGTATGAATGTCCGAAGACCAGGACAGGGTAGACCACGGGTAACAACTGCCATTCAAAAACGTTACTTGAGAGTTTCTTCGTTGAGACAACGGTTTGCAACCGCTCGCCTCCTTCAAAATCAGCTTGAGCAAACTCATGAGGTGCAAATTAGCACTCAGACAATAAGAAATCGCCTCAGAGAATATGATTTAAGGCCTCGTGTCGCGACAAGAGGCCCAGCTCTTACCCCAGCCCATCGAAGGGCGCGTTTGGATTTTGCGAGAGAGCATATTCATTGGGAAGAGGCCGATTGGGAAAGAGTTCTCTTCACAGATGAGTCTAGATTCTGCCTCTACCATTGTGATCGACGTTCCCTTGTATACAGACGTCCACATAAAAGATATGCTCAGTGCAATTTCCTGAATACTACTGGTTTCGGGGGAGGATCGATTATGGTATGGGGTGGAATATCTTTGACTGCTCGCACAGATCTAGTGGTCGTTGATAATGGAGCTATGAATGCTGATAAGTATATGAGGAACATTCTTGAAGAGCATGTAGTGCCATTTGCCCCATACATTGGTGAAAATTTCATTTTTATGGACGATAATGCCAGACTCCATCGTGCGCGCATCGTTCAGGAGTACCTTGAAGAGGTTGAATTCTCTCGAATGGAATGGCCAGCAAGAAGTCCAGATCTCAATCCGATTGAGCAGGTTTGGGACAACCTCAATAGAAGGCTGCGAAGTTCAGAAAATCATCCAGCTACTCTTAATGACTTAGGAATCCAACTCGGAGAAATCTTGGAAGGATTAGATCAGAACATTTTAAGATAACTCATTTTGAGTATGAACCGTCGTTGCCGAGCTGAAATTAACGCAAGGGGTGGAAATACCAAGTACCAAGAATTTTTCTTCCATTTAATGTGTCTTGTTTCGTCCAAAACCTTACCGAGAGAACATAAAAATAAGTTATAAAATATAAAGTCAATGTAGAGTGAACTTTCATTAAAATTGAGATTTTCAGAATGTGCGTTAATTTTTTTGCGCAGTGTATTAACAAACGGAAAATACGACATGAGGTACGGAAGCTATGACAGTTTGAAATTTTCAATTTTAACAAAAATTCAATTGGACAGGTCAAAATCCTAACTATGCTGGTGAGGGCTCTGGAATATTTATTATTGAATTCAGCGACCTCGAAAACCTACATTTTGATACCAAAGTCAACCATGTACCCCTGAAAAGTTTTTCAAAAATGTTTTGGTTTCAATTTCTTCGATCAGGTCAGGTCCGGGTCGGGTCCTTACACATAATAATAACCTTAATCTCAAAAAGGTAAATACGCCGATATCTCAAAATGAAAAAAAAAATGATCAAACTAATAAAGACAACATTCGACGTTCCATTTCCAATTGAAAAATCTTGATTTCCACCGGAAGCTGTTAAATCCCGGAATATTCACATAATCTCCGGTCACTTCCCCGGAATCGGCAGTCGAAAAACTGCCAGCTCATGCACTCGTCCCATCCACATGTTCTGTTCTCCTTTTTCAATATAAGTCATCCGTTCTCGTCGGAGTCAGCGGTTTTGCAAAATTGGTCAAATTAGAAGAGATCCTGTCCGATACATTCCGGCACCGGACGCCGCCGACGCCCCGTTCACTGAGGACGCAGACGGCTGTGAAATATGTTTCATGCTGTTACGGAAAATTATGTGACGTTCCGTAATTCAATTTATTACATCTCACTTTATAGCGAAACAGATAGTCCCTTCCGTCGGCTGATGCTGCTGCTTCTGGCCTTCGGATCTAACTGATACGAGCGTTTTTGGGTTGCGAAATGGCTTTTTGGACGTGTGGCACTTTGATTGGATGGGGTTTGGGGTACGGTTAATCTCTGAGGTCCGAGTTATTTGTCATTTTTCAAAATATCTCCACATTCACTAAAGTTTTGAATCTACCTTCTCGACGACGTATTTCGACGTTGCCAAATTTGATCTGCTACCTTGTCACTTTCTTGCATGGTTTCTCACAACTGCACAGACTTCTCCGCGAGATCTCTGAGAGGTTACACTGTGGCTCTAATGCGAACTCCTCGAGATGGCTTTGTGATGTTCCAAAGCGAAAATTTCAATTTATTCTCTTTGCTGGGTCTCGAAGATGTCACGAATGCAACCATTGCGATCTCTTAGTGATATCCTGAGTACACCCAGAATATGAAGTTTACACTGCGAGCTCCCAACGTAATCTTGAAAATAACAAGAACAAGACATTTTTTATGTCAGGGTTATAACAAACATTAAAATATCGTCCATTTTCGGTTCGTGTGATTAGTAACGGAGTAAAGACCTAGTTTGAGTTCATCTGTTGAGTAGATGTGTACGCGAACCATGACATTAGCGTAATATCGAAGTGGAATTTTATTCTTGTTTACTTTCTGAGGAGAATTCAATCCATTCTTCTTGTGTATTATCACAATTTCAATGATTAAATAGGTACTGTTATGATTCCCAATATGTGCCTTCATAAACGGATAAAAATAAATTTTGGAATCCAACAAATCGTCAATGAAAAAATTTATGTTCGACAGCTTCATAAACACTTGATTTATGAGTTCATTTAGCGTCCATAATTGACTACTTTATTTGACACCACTTTATTGGACTCAACTGTCACAGTCTTCTCTCGATTTTGCAATTTTCTTCGTTTCACACCACTTGTTATAGGCCGCATACAAATTTTCATAAGCACTTAGGAGAGATTCTTTGGCACTTGCGGCTAAATTATTCACGCTTTCCTCATCCGAACTATCCATTTTTGGGATTATTATGACGTTTGTCACAGAATTAACGAAGTAAACAACTTTGTTCAGTGAGGTTGCCAAGGTCGCTGATGGTTACCAAGGTAAGATAAGCAAAAGCACAATCAACGTATTTCTTGAAATAAAACGACGAATATATCAATTGCCATTTCAGAAAATAAAATGTCTGCATTGCAGTCAAACATAAAGCTTTGTATGCAACTCGTACATAATTAGGCTTATGGACTTTCCCAAATCATTGTCCTCGCTCGCTTTGCTCGCTCTGCCATAAACTTTGGACTCGTCCATGAAGACCTAATTTATGTACTTGTTACATAAATAGCTATTATTGTATTGTATTATTGTATTGCTCCTGATGAAGGAATAAACATATTCCGAAAGCTTGAGCCAAAGGAAAAAGAGTCCTCCTTGTTTTTTTGAGGTACTTATCTACTTCAATATAAAGAAAAATGCTGCCGAGGGTCATCGTATTTTGAATGTAGTATATATGTATATATATATTCTTATGAAATGAATTTTCTGAAGTAACAATTATTGATATTATATATTCTTATGAAATGGATCTGTACAGATTTGTTTCCAAATAACGCATGTGTCTCGAAAAGGCAACAAGGAACAGATCATTCAAACAAACATATTGATCCATTCCCCGCTCTTAATCTCAGTATTAGCAGAGGAATGTCAAACGGGGCACCATACAGTTCTGCGTATGATGCAAGAGCACAGATAAAAACCTCAGCAAAACCTCTGTCTCCCCGTATAAGTGTAGGGATATTGGATTTGTTTACAAATATTCATATTGGAGGGCATCTTCTTCGAATGTGATTCTTTCTTCATTTCTTCAAAGGGGTTGACAAAGCATTTTTAAATAATCTGAAACAAAAACCAATGGGAGAAAAAAAGGAAAAACAAAATCCACTACTATATTCAAATTGTTTTGAAGGTACCAACCCATCTCAAAAATGAATCAGATACTGAATGAATAGAGTTGAAACCATCTGGAAATTTATATATTGGACAATTATTGACTAAATGGTCAATAGTTTGCTCTTCATGCCCACACTCACATCTCGGGCTATCAATGGCATTCCATTTGAAGAGCATACTATTACAACGTCCATGACCTGTCCTAAGACGATTCAATAGACACCAATTTTTCCTAGACAGATGAAAACCGGGAACTTTCTCTGAAGGATCGAGAATTAAACTTTTATTGAAAAAATCATATGAAGTCCATTCCGAACTCCAAATTTCTTTATGATTTTTTTTAGAATAAAGAAAATTATTCATCCATAGAGGCTTTCGAGATTTCAATCTAGCCATTCTTGTATCTGGCATATAACTCATAATAGGAAATGAATTTGGAAACGAATGAAATCTATCCCAAGACTTCATGGCAGCAACCTGTCTACGAATATGAGGAGGTATTATATTAGAAAGAACTGGTAACCAAGCTAATGGAGTAGATTTAATGGTTCCAGTTATAATCCTCATAGAAATATTGAATTGCCCATCCATTTCATGGACAGGGGAACTATTCAACCAAACAGAACAGCAGCATTCAGCTGCAGAAAAAACCAAGGCTAAAGCAGCCGTACGAAGAGTGGTAGCATCGGCACCCCAGGATGTACCAGCTAATTTTTGAATTATATTATTCCTCGTCTTCAACTTGAGACGTAAACTTTCCAAATGTGCCTTAAAAGTCAAAGAAGAATCTAGTTTTATTCCCAGATACTTGGGAGTGAAATTATGATTTAAAACTGAATTGTTGAAACTAACCCTAAAAGTTTTATGTTTTTGATGATTATTCAAATGTAGTAGTTTCATAGGTAGGATGCTAACCAAGTAGAAGATCACGTATTGGCCCAAAGTCGAGGTAGAGTATGGTTTCGAAAGTGTTAGATCATCCCATCGTAAGTGAGCAAAATGTAGTTTCTGTGGAAAGTTAATCAGAGCGTTTTCTCCTAGATTATAAGAATCCAAGAACGACAAAGTCTGCTTCTTCCTTTATTAAAATATTTTGACGGCAAAACCGAGAATCATAAAACCCGCCAGTTTATTCCCCATAGCCAAAAATTACCATCCTTGGGAATTTCCAGCGCCCTTAGTGATCGACTTCCGGCAATTCCGATCCGGCTGGAAGCACCATGGCTTTTCAATCAGCGACTTCCGACTGCTAATGATATCCACTATGGCGTCCCTGCCATAAAAACGACGTTCTTTGCGAGTGCGACGACGGGTGCCGGATTAATTCCATGCGAAAGATTTGAATGAAAAAGAGGATCCTAATACAGTGCCGGTTCATTGGGGATGAAACGCTAGAATGATAATGTTTGGATGGGATATGCTGCTTTCCCCGTCTGGAGGAGGGTGGCTGCAGAAAATCGATGTTGAAAATGATGACAAAGACTCGATATAGTTGAGGAGCGGATCGGTGGAAAAATTTCGTGAAATTGAGTTTTTCGAGATTGGGAATATTGATTAATGTTTCTATGGGAGAGCTGCGACTATTTGTTGAAACTTTTCAAGATTTTCTTCCCAAACATCTGAAACAGAAGTGATAAAAATTGATGTTTATAGAAAATACAATATGTGGCAATATACAGGGTGCTTGGAGGGTGAGTAGCCATAGGTAAATGGTGGATAGGTGATGCTCTTGGCTACTTGTTGCTCCTAATAAAATAACATTTTGCCCAAGTTCGAAGTGTTGTAATTTGTTTGCCATTTTTCTAGGAATGTCCCATTTTTCTCATTAAAATCTCGAATTTTTTTAAATTTTATGCTTGAGGTGCCTATAACATGATATATTTTTTTAGTCTAGTCTTGTCTTATTCAGATTGAATCATAATTTCTTACAAACGTCTTCAAAAAACCTGACAGCGTCGTATCAAACATCAAAATGAAAAAAAAAATGATGTTGTGTCCACTTTACAAAGTGAATTAAAAAAAAAGTACATAGTGTTGAGTTTAAAAATGGTTTTAAAAACTTCTCTAGTTAATACTCTTTGCAATGGTATGTAATATGTACCATTTATAATCAGATAACTCAAGAAAAAGCTATGTTAGATTAATTTTACCTGCTCAATGGAATAGTTTTGACGTAACGCTTTTAAGGCATCCTTGAAGACAAAACGGTTTTTTGTTAGGTTATCTGATTATTAATGGTACATGTTACATACCATTGCAAAGAGTATTAACTAGAGAAGTTTTTAAAACCATTCTAAAACCCAACACTATGTAATTTTTTTTATTTCACTTTGTAAAGTGGCCACAACCTAATTTTTTCCATTTTGATGTTTGATACGACGCTGTCAGGTTTTTTGAAGACGTTTGTATGAAATTATGATTTAATCTGAATAAGACAAGACAAGACTAAAAAAATAAATCATTTTATAGGCACCTCGAGCATTAAACTTTAAAAAATTCAAGATTTTAATAAGAAAAATGGCAAAAAAATTATAACACTTTGAACTTTGGGCAAAATGTTATTTTATTAGGCGCAACAAGTATACCCAAGAGCATCACCTATCCACCATTTACCTATGGCTACTCACCCTCCAAACACCCTGTATAAGAAACAATTCTTTATATTTTTTACTTTATTCGGATGATTCTTAACATATTAAGGGTTTTCCAATAAGGACTGTTATTTTGAGTAGCCCTCTATTTCGGTAGATGTCACTTTTGAAGCTGTAATTTTCGACATATGACATGTAGAAACTACGCCATTAATAACAGTTAGACTTTACACGCTTCAAAACGCATTGAAATTATTGAAATTCACTATAAAAGGTGAAAATTTGGAAGATATGGTTCGTAAAACTCGAATATTTTTGGGTCTTCGTGAAGCACCTTGTAGAACCGCAATACTGAAATTGGTGGGAAAATTTGGGCCATTGGGACAAGTTAGTGTTGTGAACAATAAAACTCATGCACGTCGCCCAAGAATAGCCGGAAATATTGCTGCTGTAGCCTAAACTGTTGAAGAAAATCCAGGTTTGCTGATTCCTCGTCGTTCTTTGGAATTAGGCATTCCAAAAACGTCATAACACCATATTTTGCATGCAGATTTGGGCTTATAAAGTTCAGATAACACAAGAACTCAAGCCGGCCGTCATCAACAACGTCGTGTTTTTGCTCATAGTTTCAGGAGTTGGTGAAAAGCACAGAACATATGATGATAAGTCAGCGCGCGCACATCGTTAATTACAAAACGACGTTGACAGTATCTTTGTTTACATCAAAGTAAAAGTATCAAAGACATTCCACATTTTGTTAGGTTTACAAATTGTTCGCAGATGGTATTTAATCGATATTTGCAGGTGAGTTTTTCGTCGAATATCCAAGATTAACGTATGTTTATTGTTTTTAGCACCAGTTTGGAGCGTGAGGACGATTTTCAAGACCAGGACCAATGTTTACATTTCGAGGTTGAAGGTTCAAAAGCTGTTATTTGGACAGATATCGCAGTAGATGGATCGGATGGAGCCTCGAGAGGTCGATGAGGATGATATTTTTCAGGTTTTCCAAGAAATTTGGCGATATCTGAGCAGATTTGCAAAAGTTAGGTTCTTCACTAATGAGGTGGAACTTAGACCTAATTCTCCTATAAGAAACGCCTTTCAAAGGTCGAGATGGTGAAAAATGTATTCTTTAGATGTTGTTTGAACAAACGCAGCCGAGTTTTTTTATCCCAATATTGATTTTAAGAAAGTTATCAACAAAATAAAATTGACAATATTCTTGATTCTTGTAATTACCCATAATTTCATCTTATATCTTTGGGTTGATTTTTTTTAATGAATTCTTGATCAGAATCAACAATTGATGTCGTCAAGTCTTGAAATTTCAGTTCAAGAGGATAATAAACATTAAATCTTCACAATCATGCATATGAAAATTATGTGAAAGCAATGCAATTTTCGTCCATGGCGAAAAATAATATATTTTAACAGTGATCTTTTGTACTTTTCATGCAAATAACTAGAAAAGCAATCCTTTCTATCAATTCATATAAATGTTAATTATTTTCGTCCATCACATCTTTTCCAATTCATTCATTTTCCGAATAAATTCACATTCTGAGAAATACGCTAAGAATGAAGAAAAGGCAACATAGTGTTGACTTGGAACATAAAAATATTTTGAAAAACGTCATAACTTCGATACAGAGTGGAATGTGTCAAATTTCCAAGGCGAGTTGGGATTTTATAGATGTGAATGGAATATATAGTTTTTTTTAGGTTGTATTTCTGATGTGAATACTTTTTTTTTTGGTGGATGCTATATATGAAAGTTTCTTGTGTTGATTTGTGTAGGTGCACCTGTGAAACATGTTCAAATATCATCCCCATATCTAAACGAATAAACAGAACATTTCTTAATGCGTTGTTCATGGAATTTGTTTTCTAGAGAACCTCAGGTATATTAACATCATTATGGAAATTTTTAAGAACAGTGTCAATTCCTCAGTTTTCGAACACATCATCACACTGAGACAGTGAGATGGGTTTCAGCCCAACTTCCCTGAATAAATCTGAAAGAGAATTCTTCTCTCACATTTTCCTATCATCTCTCTGTTTTCCGCCAACTCAAACAGAGTCACTTCCTCCTCCGAGTTGGACAGTTTTCCACTTAGTTCTTCTCATACGAACTTCGAATATGAGTTTTTTTTAATAATGCTTGTACGAAAAGTTGTCACGCTGTCGTAGTGACGTTCCCGGATTATGAAATCGCATCTCCATTTCCGTGCCGAACTAGAGAGGGACCGGGAAAAAGTTTCATGAGTTCATGAATGAATGGTTTCATGTGAACGAGATGAGATGATAAATCCTTTTATGCGTACAGTCTGTGTTACATTCAGGATTTTTTCGAGAGTGGACATTTTAGGTTTTTCATTTTCAGTAATGAATAACCCAAATTAATTATCATCCCAGCGACCTAGCTTCGCTCAGATGAAAATTGTGATCAGAGTTGTATCCATCACAATTTCTTCAATTTATATCTTTTTTCAACTTTGTAAATGAGGTTAGTTTTTTTAGGTGTAACTGTGACACAGGATTCGTAGTACTACTACATTTTCATACTGGTGTTTTTCAAGTTGTGTAAAAAGGTATCTAAATGTCTTCTGTAGTCTCATTTCTTGAGAATTTTGAAAATTGGGGAATTCCATAGGTCCGTCTCTTCGTTTAGGAGATTTTCTGTCGGGTTATTCGAGTACTTATATTAATTTTTCGAACGAACTTTAACAATGAAACGGAATACTCTGTCTATTTTTTTTTAGTTTAATTTCAACACTCGATTATTGACATACGTACAAGAAAATAGCATAACTGAATCTTCCCACCATATTTATACACGTGAAATAAATTCAGTATTAACAGAGAAAAAAGTTTCTTCAACATTTGCCAGGTCTTTGGAATTATTGAATTCTCATAATATTTTCTCAAATTGATTTTTTTCCCAAAGTATATATATTCTGATTAATATGTAATTACTACGACCTCTATGTAGAAAAGACACCGTTGCTTAGTTATCTGACAGGAAAATGAATATAACCTAACACTTTTCAATATATGCTTCGTCAGAAACATTATGAAAGTGAAAGGAGTATATACAGGGTGTATTTAAAGGCGAGTCTTTTCTTTTGACAGATGGTAGAACTTATCAAAATGAGTCAATTTACCAAACTTTTTTTTATGAATTATGACCCTCTTTCGAGAAAATGAAACTAGAATACTTTCTAGTTTCTAGGTGAATCCATTCAGTTTAAATATAGTTACATAGATGCATACCTAACCCAGTTCAATGATTTGAAGCTGAATTTAGTGTAGTTCCTTCACCGGTTCATAGATGGATAAGTGTGTTTCAGAGAAGCGAAAATTTTTACCCCCCGCATCTGGCGGTGAGTAGCTAAACCATAAAGCAATATTTCCGAAGCCGAATGCGATGACGATCAGGACCGGCGTATGAAATATTGGATGATCGGTATTTCATTTTTTGGATGTAATACAACGACACTTACTTCTGCCTATGATTGATAGAACTAGGGGAAAATAAATATCCTACAGATTTCTGTAAAATTAATAGTGACAAAAAGGATTGGCAGCTTATAGTTCCTTTAGTAGCTACTATGTGCCGCCACTAAAGTTTGCAAGTTGGCAAGTAAACTGCCGTAAATATTTGCATAAAATCGTTCGAGGGCGTTGTACCTCTATGTATATTCAAACTCAACGGTGAATCTGAAAATTCCTCAGTACGAACCTGCTCCCTGGCCTGCTCATCCATGTAGATATCAACATATCTTGTTTTTTGCCACCTATCATACATAACTGACATGACTCAGTTACGGCGAGGGTGCGGTCTAGATTGTACGAGTGTTTACGTTTATTCAAATAATGAATTTGTTGATATGCTTTTAATTTATGGCGAATCAAAACAAAATGTCAGTTCAGCGTGTATGAGTTGTACAGAGCAAGATTTTCGGATTTCGCGGATGTTCCTAAGCCTGGAACAGACAGATGCAGGCCAGAGTTGTATTAAGGTATTGATGCCCAGAATTTTTTTAAAATTTTAAATTGAAAATTTCATATACTTGATAAATTTTCGATGAAATTACTCATTTTGATGAGTTCTATCTCTTGTCAAAAGAAAAGCCTCACCTTAAAATACACCCTGTATAACAGTAACAATTGTTGGGTAGAGTTCCAGTTAACCAAATGAAATGCGGTTCAATTTTAGCTAATGAAAAATTTACCAAGTTTATGAATAGAAAAATAAGAGAGCTAATGGACTGTACATAATTATAAATAGTTATTGAAACCCAACACAAATGAAAGGATAAATGCACCCAAATTAAAAATTTGAAATATTGTCTCACCTATTACAGCAAAACGGTCAACCAGATCTTGTCGGTTACTCCTATTTCCATGAACAGAGTGATCAAGCTCGACAAACGAACATGGAATGGAGCTGACGTGAAAATCTGTTGCTAAAATGTTAAATTTGGAACACTTATCCTTGTGGCAGAATAAAAACCACGCCACTGGTAACAGTCTTTTTCGAACCAAATTCGCACAAACGAATGTTCTTAAATGAATGTAATTCGAATGAATCGAAATCACTAAAAATTGGGAATCACAAGAAAAACTGAACTTTTCTAGATTCACGAGAGGAAACAGAAGAAATTTAAATTAGCGGAAGCAGATAAATTTACGATTAAGGCAATCAATGAACTGAATGAAAAATGAAAATTAAACAAATATACGACAAATGCGTTGCACAGCTGACGATATCTTCTCGCACCTACACTAGTAAACTGCATATGGGATTTCCCTGGTATCGAAGAAATTGAATTAATTTTGTAGGAAATGAATTATGAAAATTCTGAAAAGTTTCTGAACCGTTTACTTGGGTTGAACAACAATCACTGAATAAACATAACAACAACGTTGCATAGTTTATCTGACAAAAGATTGACTATAACCTAACATTTTCAAAATATACACCATGCAATGTGTCAGAATGTTATGGCCAAACGGCATACTTTATAAAAGTGAATGGAGAATAGGTTTCAACGTGCAGTTTTGTTCTCTGAGATCTGATTTTCAGTATTGTATGTAGTAGATAGAAGGACACAAACTGAAGAGGGGTGACGTGAATGGGTAGTTCTAGACGAAAATTTCAGTTTCACGAAACTGGTTTCTCCGGTGTGCATACCCGCTAAGAATCCAATCCAACTCCTAGAATTCCCAACTACTCTGCTCGAAATGAGCAACCTGCCCCGTATTGTAGATTTCATTCACTTAGACCCGCATAGTTCAAACCAGTTTCCAATTCGGCCAGCAGGATCTGCAGGAATATCCCTCCGAAGTGTCGGATCTCGCGAACGTGAGAAGTCGATACGGTAAAAATTGGAAACGTCTAGTTTAAATGAAATCGATACGGAAAATGCGATGAGCTGGTCGGAAGAAAGTACAAATTACCCAGAGTGCTGTAGATATCGCCTAGGTGAGATGTTGGCCGGACCTTTCCACGCTCGATGTGGGCTTCTCTGGACCATTTCGAAGGGCTGTTACTAGCCTGATACGGAATATTATACGAGAAGTGGATTGAAGGAAATACTGATTCTTTTGTGGAAGGCCGATTTCAAACCGAGGTTTTTCCGATCTTGTTCGAGTTCTTGTTTGGAAATATGAAGGAGATATATGCTCTAATTTTGATGCTTTATCATTGATTGTACTTTTATTACACGACTAAGAGCCAATATATTCAATTTGTCTATGAAGTGTCTAATAACTAACCGTTCGTCAACTTATCCACTTTCTGTAACTAATTTGGGTATATTCATCATCTTTCTCCTAGGTAGTTATGAAGCAAATAACGATGCCACCATGATATTACCTTAGAGTTTAGACCATAAAAGGAGAAGACACAGCATCTCATTCATAAATTCGAGAATTAGTGAAGCCAAAATTTAGTCCGTTTTCAATGAGTGGGACGGAGATAGCATAAAGGATAGCAATATCATTACATACTGTCGAGGCAACATTGCAGAATCTTACTTTGAAAGATCCAGTGGCGTGGTGATATTGGTATCGAAGGATGGGAATACAATTACAAATGAATTAACTCTTTTTGACGAATTTATTTAATGTTCCTACCATCGAAACAGATTCTGAGTTAGGTTAACAGAGTTAGCTGAATTCAGAATTGATTTTCCTCTAAATATGTATAAGAAGGGAATCTGAAAATTGAAATTCAAAAAACGAAGAATCTGTTACTGATAGAAGTACAAAATACCTCTGTAAGCTCAAATCAGAATTCAAATAGTTCGATTTATCAAAAACAAGACACATACAAAGCATTTTTTCAACGAATTTTGCTAATAAAATTTCGAGATAAATCCAAATCTCACTTTTCATACGTAATGTAACGAGATATCGTGATGACAACACTGTTCAAAACATCATTTGTCACACAAATTTTAAATAGCGGTACGCAATTAATGAATGAACTGGTCACAGATTCAGAAAACGATGCTGGCATGACATTGCCCATTCATTATCTGAGGCAAAAACGGCCGAGCCGTTTTGCGAACATTCCGATACTTCAGTATGTATATATACAGGGTGAGTCTTTGACTTGTACATATATTTGTTGCGGAAGATTCTTGAGGTCAAAAGAAACCTTTTTTTCATTTTCCATTTTTCCGAATTCGGCTCTTAAGATATAGCCATTTAAAAAAAATTTGGGCTGACTACGCCTCTGAAATGATCTTCTGGAATTGATGCAAAGTTCATATTTCTCGATAGAAATTGGGTTTATACATTTAGGGAATACTCAAGTACTAACCTTATTGGAATAAAAATGTTGCAAACACGATAACTTCAACAAAAACAGTTAGTTTCATCGGATTATATCTGCAACTAAACAGCCACATTTATTCCACCAAAATTAGTTTCTTCTTCGATTTTTCTGCAGATAAGTTTGTAAACACTAATAACTTGTTCATATTTTCCTCGAAATTCCCCAACAATATCATGCAGAAAGACTTTTCATTCAGATTTATATTAAACAACCTAACCTAATCTAATTTGTATCGATTCTGTGAATGTTTGCACAGAAATTTCAATAAGATGTTGTCAGCTTGCTGATATTTTCATTGAGGTTAAGGATTTTTTACGAAACATAGTATAAATCACGATACACTTGTGTACCTGGGTATGAACACGACCTTCTAATGTGTCTTTAGAAGGCCGTGGTATGAATATCTATGAATTCTGCCGTTTCAATCATAAATCGACTTTGCCGCCAAATTTTACCACGCAAGCGTAGAGCGAAAACCGACGTATTGGTTATCTGGAGGCCAACTATAAACAATAACAAACCAGAGTCTCTGAACAAACTGTAAACATTATGTGAAGTTCTGAATACATTAAGTGAATTATTGTTCTAATGTGATTATTATGTGAAGTGAATTAATATAATTTCAACTGTGTCGAGTTTATAAAATTCCAAGAGGATATCGTTTAGATAGAAACATCGCCACAGATTATCAGGTATCGTTTCATTAATTTCAATTTAATAAGTAGTTTGGGTCGAGATTCATCATTCATATAATTTTGTATTTCATCGACATTTAACTTCAATGAACTATGAATTTTCAATAGAAACTGTGCGTGTTAAATCCTCCTTGGGGTCCAATTTTATCTCCCACATTTCTGTGATTTTATTATTAAAATATCTCGACAAAGTTGATAAATATTGTGACAACATTGTAAACTCGTTTAAAGACCAGAGAAGGAATAATATTCGATGATATTTAATTCAGATACACATTCAGATTATTCTTGAAACTAATGATTTTTTCGTCAAATTTCTCCGGGTAAAATTGGAAATGACTCGAAAACGACGCGTTATATCGAAAAAAAAGAATACTTTCAGTTTCTTAAATGATTGATTCTTTCGAAAATACGAACCGTTTATCTTTTCAAAGTGGTTTTATGGTTGAAAGAATAACAAATATTCCATTATCAAGAATATCTCGATCATAATTGGTTTTATGGTGTTTTAGCGTGTATTGATGAGTCGACTACCCTGTAACTTTTATACTAGTTTATACTAGTATATATTGAATAGGTTTCGATTGAGGAATATGCACTATGAATAGAGTAAAATCTCAACCAAAATTCAGTTCATTCGAAATAACGGTTCCGAAGATATAAACAGAAAAGTGTTTTTTTCATGGATTTTCGACACCCTGTATCTCCCAAACCAAACCGAATTTTGAAAAATGGTATAGGAAAAAGTGTTTCGTTTGATGAGAGGAATATACAGTTAAAATATATGTACAAGTCAAAGACTCACCCTGTATAAACATGGTTGAAAGATTAAGTTATGCTATTCTCTTGTTCGGAAATCAAGAATCGAGTGGAATTCCCCACTTTCCTGAATTCTCAAGAAATAAGCCTACAGAAGACATTTGAATGGTTGTCCTAGTCCCTGTTAATTTCTAATTAATACCTATACTACAAAACCTGTGTCACAGTTAAACCTTGAAAGAACTGACTCCAGTGACAAAGTTTGAAAAGAGTACCTATATAGAAATTAGCACTTGCAATTATTTGACATTTTACGAGTACCAACCTGCGTCAGTTTTAAGTTAAAAAACTTGATAAACCTAAATCTTGGCCAACCAGAATACATTATAAAAATGGATGGAGTATAGTTTTGGAACTTGTGCTTTGTACATCAAAATATGCGGAGTCCTTCAGGGAACCACAGTTTCTGGGTGGCCTGATTCAATTCAAATCTTGGAGGAATTCACATGCCGAATGGATGGTAATATGGATTAGATATATATGTATATTTATACAGAATCATCATATATGGGCGGCTTAGTCCGGACTGAAAAAGGATCTACATGAGAGACCGACTATATTAGTCTGTATTGAATATGCAATACACCCCTAATTGAATTTACGCGACTTGGAATTGATACCGTTAAGCCATCCAATATTCATGACATATTTAATTGGCCTGCGAGCGTATAACTGATGCTGCTTTCAAAATCCCTCCTAACACACTTACGGGGAAAACAATTTTCCAATCTCGGGAGAACCCACTGTTGTCTGTCATGTGGCGGATGATGGATTGGAAATTCATTTTCTGTCCGTTGTCGTTTCGGTATAGCAATTAGAGATTTTACATCCCCGAAGTGCCACCCGAAACATAGAGCAGGGGGATTTTCCCGCCAGACTATTCACAGAAAAAAAATCGTAAATTTTCTGTCAGAGCTCTCGTCCTCAATCCCAATTGCAATTTTGCATCTATAGCTTAGCCTTATACAGTGTGACAAGAAAAACCTCGGACAAACTCTTTTTCATTTAACTTCATTAAACAACAACTAATAAAAGCTTGAACATTTGTTAATAATTTATCTAAGCCGTTTCGAAGTGGCTTCCTTTGGCGGCGATACACAGCTTCAGACGCTTCTTGAAATTTTCGACAATGGGCTGCAGCTCCTCGGGCGTTAATCGGTTCCATTCCCGGCGCAGAGATTGCTTCGGCGACTCCAAATTTTTGTGTTTTTAGCACAAGTCCTGTGCTCCAAAATCGACCACACGCTGTTGTCCATTGAGTTGAGATCCGGTGAGTAGGGCGACCATTCTGCAGATGAGATGAAACAAGGAAAATGGGTCTTATACACCATTCTTGCGTCATTTTCGCTCTGTGAGCCGGAACGGAGTCCTGTTGAAAGGTCCAATGCGTATCGCCGAAGTGCTGCTTGGCCCACGGAAGTAGTACGGCCTCGAGGATGTCGCAGCGGTAGACTTCTTGATTGATTTTGACCCCTTGATCCACGAAAACTAAAGGAGTTTTACCACTGCCGCAAATTCCGCCCCAGACCATGACGGATTGCGGATTTTGACGGTGTTCGATGAAGGCCGATGTACCGGGAGCCTCTACGGACCAGACTCTGTCGTTTTGGTGGTTGTGGGATTGTTCTACGGTGAAAAGCTTCTCGTCTGTGGAGAGAATCCGCTCCCATTGCTGACCGTTGGCGAGACGAAGGAGTTGGCGGCACCTTTGGAGTCGTACGCGCTTGTTTTCCTCCGTGAGGAGTTGAACTTTTTGGAGCTTGTATGGCTTGAGGTTGAGCTCCTTTTTGACAATTTGACGGACTGATTCGCGGTTGATACCATTCTCACAGGCTATTTTCCTCATGGAAACCCTCGGATTTCGATTGACTCGCTTCTTGACGGTGTTGCGATTGCTAGGTGTATTGGACAGTCCGTTTTCTACCACTTCTTGGACGACGACCATCATGACCAAGCTCCTCGAAACGAGGAATTGCATCGGACACGGTTTGTCGAGGCACATTGAGCAAACGAACAATTTCGCATTGACGCCTACCTTGACGAAACAGCTCCAAAATCGCACTACGTTTGTTTGACATTCTAAAACTCTGTGAAATGAAATTATATCAAACTGAAAATTCACATATTAGTACAGGAAAGTGTAGAGGAACCAAGAGAATAAAAATTATTTGGCTGCGCTGAAATACTTTTGTTCCACTGTTCCAGACCACAGCAAAATTTGTCCGAAGTTTTTCTTGTCACCTTGTATTGTTTGTTGTTTAACTCCACTGATTCAAATTCCCTTAAGCCGCTTGGTTAGTGGAATAATATTCCCCCTCTCGAAAAAAGTATCATTAAGATATCTTAATATAAAACCCAATCCATATTTCAGTTTTACATGGTGTGCTAAAATTCCGATAATGCGCTTTAGCTCAATATCCAATAGAGATACGATAAAACCCCGAATGAGAAGGTCATATAAAGTCCCCCTAAAGTGGAGGGATTTTCGTACATGGCGAACATATGTTATCAGATTGGAGGTAGGTAATCGAAGTAGCAAAACAGGGACTTCGAAAACAGGAAATAACCATTCAAACCAGACATCAATTTCAATAAAAATGTCTCTTTCCTGAGCCCCGTAATGGCAAAGATCTTTTCTCGCCCTCGTTGTGTGAACAGCATGATTTTTTCAGGTTCTCTTTCATATTCGTCGATTCAGGGCAATGCTGAATATAGAGAGAGAGAGAGGAACATTTCTACTTCGATTGATACAGCTGTCCTACGCTAGAGGCAATTAATTCTTTCATAGAAAATGAATTTTCATTCTTGTTGAGATCCAAATAGAATTCGAGTGGGTTGAGAATGTCCAATTTATCACTAAAATTTCATCTTCTATGAATATTTCACAGAGCTTTTGAGAAGACGATGCCAGATTGTTGATTTTCACTTAAAACAATGGTATAACGGTGTATCTTGCGAGTAAGCGGCGGGCGCACATGAGGAACCGTTAGATTTATGAATCGACCCATCTCAAACCTTATATTATTATTCTGTGTCTCAAACGTCAGAGTCTGTGAACGACGCAAGCGTATAGCGACAACCGGCGCTATCTGTAAATAACATAAGCACATATGGAAGAAATCATTTCTTGAGCTTTTATAACAATTTTTTAAAGAGGACAGTGATTATTTAAGGTGTTTTTCTTTCCATCTCGTGATGATTATGTGAAGACCCCCAGTGAATTTATGAATTATCAATGTGTAATGGGAGATAATGGATATTGTTTAGACAGAAAGATCGCCACTGATTATTTAGTGCTAAGTATCAGCTCATTTTCCATTAATTTCAATTCAATACGTGGTTTGTATCGACATTCATCATTTATACAGGGTGTTTGGAGGGTGAGTAGCCATAGGTGAATGGTGGATAGGTGATGCTCTTGGCTACTTGTTGCGCCTAATAAAATAACATTTTGCCCAAAGTTCAAAGAGTTATAATTTTTTTGCCATTTTTCTAGAAATTTCCCATTTTTCTTATTAAAATCTTGAATTTTTCTAAATTTAATGCTCGAGGTGCCTATAAAATGATTCATTTTTTTAGTCTGGTCTTGTCCTATTCAGATTGAATCATAATTTCATACAAACGTCTTCAAAAAACCTGACAGCGTCGTATCAAACATCGAAATGAAAAAAAAATAATGTTGTGCCCACTTTAGAAAGTGAAATAAAAAATAAATTTTTGTTGTGTTATCTGATTATTAATGGTACATGTTACATACCATTGCAAAGAGTATTAACTAGGGAAGTTTTTAAAACCCAACACCATGTAAATTTTTTTTTATTTCACTTTGTAAAGTGGACACAACATTATTTTTTTTCATGTTGATGTTTGATACGACGCTGTCAGGTTTCTTGAAGACGTTTGTATGAAATTATGATTTAATCTGAACAAGACAAGACTAGACTAAAAAAATAAATCATTTTGTAGACACCTCGAGCATTAAATTTAAAAATATTCAAGATTTTAATGAGAAAAATGTCAAAAAAATTATAACACTTTGAACTTTTGGGCAAAATGTTATTTTATTAGGCGCAACAAGTAGCCAAGAGCATCACTTATCCACCATTCACCTATGGCTACTCACCCTCCAAACACCCTGTAGGTATATCTGAATTTTGTAGTTCATTGATATTTATTTTCAACAGCGGCGGCCTTACCAATTGCGAGGCCCCGGGCGGCAGGTCTTTGCGAGGCCCTTTGTCCTTCGTTAAAAGTATGTCATTCGAATTTAAGCCGGGTTTAGGTATTTTGTCATGTTTGATAAAAACTGCCATAGTTTTACAACTAAATAAAATTTGTGTTTCAGAATATTTTACTTCGAAAGGTTTACAAATTCAACAAATTCGGAGAAGATAAATTTTAAAATTTATGTTAAATTTCAAAATTGATGTTCGCGGCTTTTTCTGTGACTCGAATCTTTAATTAGAATACAATAATCCAACGAATGAGCTACGTCATTTTCTATTGGAAGAATAGCAAGTACTGAAACCGATCTTGAATTCTCCAAATAAGTTTTGTTAATTTTAAGCCTCGAAAAACTCCTTTCAGCAGACGCAACTGCAACAGGTGTGGTGGCAATAAGAGCCGTTTCACATGGAACTGAGAGCCGTTTCACATGCGACTGAGAGCAGTTTCACATGCGAGTATGCGACTGATGGTCAGTCGGTACCGGAGTTTGAACTGGATTTTGTAATCCTTTCACATGCATGCGTATCATCAGTCGACCCATGAAACAAGCATCGCATAGACAAAGTATCTCTTTTATAAAAATATTGATTTGAATATTGGGAGGATCTGGCTCTGATCTGTGCATGACAGGAAGATTTCAAGAATCTTTTTCAATGACGAAGCAAATTTGCATATTCATCAACAGATTGATCGTCGATAATGTCCTCGCTCCTTAATTTTTTGTCTGAGGTCTTTGGCTTTTTATATACAAGATGAAAGAGTAAATTTTAAAACTTCGAAAAAACTTGAACCAATCATCAAGTAGATTTCCCATATAACTTTTCAAACAAAGAATCCACACAATAATAATTCCAATATAACAATTTCTAAATACGAAAAAAGTTTTCACTTCAGTGTCACGCTCCAAATCCATGGCAGCAAATGGTCTTTGATAGGGCTGACTGACGATACTACTTGATGTGAAAACAAATACCGCCGACTGATGATCGGTTCAACCGACCATCAGGACTGACCATCGTTGTGAAACGGCTCTAATTCTCAGGACTATTTCGATAGTGGGGTAAACTTCAGTTATATTTTTTTTCTCTTATGTATTTCAGCACCGGGATAATATCGTCGTTTTCCTCATACGCACTGATGAACATATTCTGTTCTTCGTACAATTCATGTCCATCAATATAACATGATTCTCCTAATACTGTCACGGACATTTGCAAGTAGCTGCATTGTTTAAAAAATTCACTTTTATTGATTTCCTTCAATTTTTTTACACATGAAGCCAAATATGCTCTCATGCTTGGGTTCTTGCGCGAGGCCCCTTCAAGAGCGAGGCCCTGGGCGATTGCCCCGTTCGCCACCCCCTAAGGCCGCCTCTGATTTTCAATATGGACCGGTAATAATGGATTTTTAATAGAAACTGTGCATATTGAATACCTAATTTCATGATCTATGGTGTTTTTTCTCCCACATTTGTGGGATTTTATTATTACATACAAAACGTTTTTCCATCATCAAGATTTAAGTCTCGACAATGTTGATAAACATTTTGACAACATTGTTAACTTGTTTAGCGATCAGAGAAGTAATAATAATGTTTAATCCAGGAAAGCATCTAGTTTATCCTTGAAATTCGAGATTTTTTCCACAAATTTTATCGTATACAAAAAGGAATAACTCGAAAACGACGCGTTTCATTGAAAAACATAGGGATACTTTTATTTTCCAAAATGATTGATTCTTTCGAAAATATGAACCGTTAATCTTTTACAAGTGGTTTTATGGTATTTTTGCGTGGATTTATGAGTCGGCCATGCTCTAACTTTCATACGAGAAGAAATATTGAATAAGTTTTGATTGCAAAATATACACCATGAATAGAGTGAACAATCAATTGAAATTCAAACCATTTGAAATAACGGTTTCAAAGATATGAACAGAAATGTGGTTTCGAATGGATTTTCGACAAGCTGTATCTTTCAAACGAAACCCAATTGTGAAACATTTTTTAAGAAAAAAGTGTTTCGTTTGTTGAGAGGAATCTACAGTTAAAATGTATGTCAAGATTGTCAAGTCAAAGACTCACCCTGTATATGTTCTATGTAGTAAAGTAAAATAGCATCTTTATAATGTTGAAATCATATCTAATCCTGACAGTTATAATAATTTCTGCAAACTAAAAAAAAGTTTGTACTCCAATGATAGAGATTTATCAAAAATCTTTTGCCGATGGTAATTCAAAAATTATTTCGAAAAGTTTCAGGAAAACTTTTGCGCATATGAATTTGAACGACTCAATATTGTGAATAAGACCCTAATCACTGCCGAAACCTCCGGTTCCTTCTTTCAAGAGCTGTCAATCAGATGACGTAACTCGAGGGAGACTCGGTCCCATGAATTCCTTAACCGAAAACAAATACACCCATCAATCACAAACGCATAAACCCCCAACAAATACCCTCCCCCGCAGGACTAATATAATTGTATCCTTTTAATCCGATTGGCAGGATCAATTTGAATAAGAAAGAGCGGCAAAGAGAGACGCATCAGATTCGGAATATCGCCCCGCCGAATTTGAATAGATCCGTCGGGTCCTCCACGGCCGCTCTTGTTACGCGAGATAAGGACGACGCTGCGCACGCGCCCGATCTATCGCGCGTGGAGTAACGGTGCGTCCGTAGTTGTTCCGCGTTCACGATAGGAAGTAGGCGCTGCATAGGGCCGTAGTTTCGATATTGCGCTTCCGGATCCGCGAAAAACACCGGCGAATCGCGAAGTTTTTCATGACATTATTATTGGGTTTATGCCAGATTGGTTCGTTGCAAACAAAGGGATTACTTCGTTTGTTTTTATGAGTAAGTTGTGCCGGAGAAGATTATTTTTCGCTTTAAAAGTTATCAGCGATTGGGGCTTATCGGATTTTCACCTTTCAGAATAAAAGTTTCGTTGTTAGCTGCTTTATACAAAGGATAAGAGTAGGAATTGAACGAAAAATTGAAATTATGTTTTCAACAGTTAAAAGTTCGGAGTTAATGGTATTCGGACTCAATTTTGTTTATAAATTCATTATGTAAGAAAATGTGTAGAAACTAATAGAAATTACATTTCAACCAAGAGATGTAAATCCAAAGCAAGGTGCATGAATGTTGTTCCATTTTTTCTAAGTGTTGAAACGTTTTTCAAACTTCATCAATGATGTTTCCATGAAACCTGAAGTTTTCTTTAATGATGCAATTCGTGATAAAATTCATATAAATGAATATATCACAATAACAAATCGTATGCTCGACGATTCATAATAATCTTTCTCTTACGTCTGCTCAGAGTAAAATTGTCAGTATTTTCATATGAAACTTTATTCTTTACCAAAAAATGTATTTATCTTCCATTTTAATTATGCTCTTCTACAAATCCTTGCTGTTCTATATTCTCTTTCCGAAAAATATTCTATTTCATTTGAAATTATTCGAACTGCTCCATTTGATATCATAATTTTTATCTGCTGAAGGCATCCAATTTCATTGACATGGATGTGGGATTGAAAATCAGAAAATACAGAATAATTATCAGTTATATACTGGCGGTTTTACCGAAATAATTGATTAATTCGTATTTGTTTAGGCCAGTTCGATCCATTTGAGCTTCGGGCTAGGTATATTTCAGAATCTGTACATTAATTAGGGGTTAATTAAACATATTAATGTGTTTACTCGATTGTATAATATTTGATTGATACACGAGAAGGGTTAGTAATGATTTTCCTTTGAAATAGGTTCAATGTTGACATGAATTTTGTTTATTATATAAAGTAATGTTCAGTTGTGATGCACGTACTTTTCAATGAAAGTTTACTTGAATTGATTTCATTTTTGAAAATAACACAGATGGCATTCAACTACTCACTCTCAAGAAAGCTGGAAAAGGGAAAAAACTGTTTATTTCTCCCGCAATGAATTGGCGAAGGATGTGGTTATTAAAGATATTTTTTCTGAATTTTTTTTCTATTCGGCGTTGAATTTCACTTAAGAAAACCACAAACTGAAAATTGGGTCTAATGATGCTAAATAAGCGATAAATAAAATTTCAAAAGTTAGATATAAAACAGCAAAACATCATTTTTATGTCGTCTCAAAATGGCGAAGGAGCAAGTTACAAAACATGATTCACAATTTCCTTGCAAGCAATTCTGAATTTTGTTGTAATAAGGATATGAACTAATTCTTCTGATCATTACGTACCGAAATTTATCTACATTTTTTCTCTGAAATTATAAATCTTTTTCTTCATTGAAATTTTATTCATTCAATTTCTCTATATTTTTGGACAGTCTATTTTATGAATAGTTGCGAAAAAATCTTGGGGTGATTCCTTGTCAGAAAATAGGGCGTTTCTTTAAGGAACTTTATATTTCGGCCCCCACCTGCTTATTTGCAGCCCCCCAAAGGTGGCAACATAAAAACAGTTTTCAATTTTCTTCCATGAAACCAAAAAACTGAAAAGAATTAAATTGAGCAAACTTTTTATGCGAGCGAGAAATCACTCAAAAAATGCTTTGGTGGAGCTTCTCTATGATTGCAAAGGGTAGAAAAGCCACCCTCAACCTTGCCTCCCAAGGAACTTTTTTCCATATTCAGATTTCACAAAAAAAAAACTAATTTCGGATATCTTGATCCATTCTCAACATAATTTCAAACTTGTTACAAATCAATTATCAGTAGTAATATCCCTAGGACCTTGATAATAGACGAGATAATTTTATGACCATCGAATGCTCGAAGCCGAAGGCTGAGGGCTGTTACCAGGCAACGAGCTTGAGATATTGGTTATAAAATTATGAGGCATTTATCAATGTCCGAGGAATGTTCGGCAGAAAATTTTTTGACAGAAAAAATGTATAACTCAATACAACAAAACATTTATTTATTTATTGAAAGTACAATTAGTGAAAGTGCAATTCGTTAAATTCAACTCAACATTAGATTCGTTGCTGTTCTCTTGTATAGAAGATCTATTTCCACGCATAATATTTTATTATCTTGTTGTGGTGTTCTTGATCGAAGTTTAGGTATGGTTTGATAGAATTTTGATTGCTATGACCAGTAATCTTCAGCTATTGTTGTTCCTCTACACCACTTTTTGCTAATTGACTGAGAGCTGTTGATCTATTTGAATGATTCGTTATCTTTTTGTCTTTGACATTCAAGCCAATTGCTTCGGCAGCATATTTAGTCCATTTATTTATGGTATTCCTTCCAACAGGTACATTATCGTACCATTTGTCAGTTTCATTTTTCCAATATCGATTTGGTTTCAAGAATAGTCGTGGTAAGGTAATATTTTCGCCTCGTTTTGATATTAGTTTATGAAAAAGACGTACAGGGCAGCTTTGTCTCTCACTATTGGAAACCAACCATTTACTACTTGTACAGCTTTTGGAACCACCTTGGCACGTTATACTGAATACCGGATTGTATTCAATGCGATTTGTTGGAGAACCATCGTTATTCTTCTCGATTCGAAAAAAATTAACCAAACAAGCAACTGCCTCTCCTCCTCGCCACGCTAGTTCTACTGCCGCAATATGATAAAATTTACGCATAAGACCTTCAGGAGTATTTTCATCCCAAAGCCATATTATTCTGTTAACTTCAGACAAATTTAACGAAACTGAACTGGATTTACGTTTACTTGGGTCTGCTTGCAATTTTTTTCTGATTGCATCGCGGGCATCTAGGGCTGGTTTAAGTATTATATTATTAAACGGGCCAATCATAATGTTGTAGTCCTTATAATACTTTTCTTGTAAGAGTTTGCTCGGAACATTCCACATTGTCTTCACCGTTGCTTCTTTGAATTCTGTTCCGTCTTTTTTTATCATATTGACAGCCCAATCTTTGACTATAAACGCCAATTCTTCCAAGCTTCTGCATTCATTCAATTCGTATGATCGTTCGTAGCAAAATTCCATAAATATTCCCCAAATATATTTACGGCTATTGGAAGTATTACTGGAAATGTTTTCTTTGATAAGCTCATTTATATTTTTAACATTACCAAAACGTGACATTTTGAAATTTGTTTGGAATGATGTTGCCATGGAACTATTATATTATTTTTTAAGACTCTATCGTGTTATCATTGGGATTGAAAATTGCATTGGATGTAGTTTTCGATGTAATGTTGACATGATTGGCTGAAATGGTTTCATATGATATAAAATCATGAAATTGGATTTGTTGTTAGAACTGTCAAAAAATTTTCAGTAGAATCACATAATTCTATACCAGTGGAATGCTGACATGATTGGGTGAAATTGTTCCCTATGATATAAAATGAGGAAATTTGATTGGTTGTTAGAACTTTCAAAAATTTCTCTGTGTAATTGAATAAAATGGAACCTGAAAAACATTCTTCATCGTGAGTTTACTAGTCAGATATCTACTGGAATAATTCATTCGACTCATTTCCTTGCCAATAAAGGACTTTCTGGGTAGTCAGTCACACAATCAGTTAGATATGCCTAATGAAAATGCATACCCATAAATTCATAATTTATTAAACATTATCTCTGAAAGCAACAAAGTATCCGTGGCAATTATAAAATTGCAGACAAACGGAAAGATGATCCTGCACCCTGATTATACATACACCTACAGCATAATATTATGAATGATTCACATTGAAGGCGAGAAATTGAATAATGAAATGCAATGTCGATGATAACAATGGAGGCTTGTATTGTTGGAGTCGTTGTTCTAAGAATGAAACATAGTAATACGAGAACGATACGGAAAGTATACAAAGCATTAATTGGAGACTTACAAATGCTGTATTCGGATTATGAGGAATTCAATGCTGGCTCTTGCATTTATTATGAATGGACACCTATTTCAAGCGTTCCGGTGTGAGAAGCATGGAGTTGTATTCTCAATCTGACACGTGTTTGATTTATAAACAGCAAACAATTGAATCGAAGAAATCGTTAATGGGGAATGAAGTCATTAATATGACGATCCACAAAATTGACAGCCCAATCTTTGAGTATAAACGCCAATTCTTCCAAGCTTCTGCGTTCATTCAATTCGTATGATCGTTCGTAGCGAAATTCTATAAATATTCCCCAAATATATTTGTGGCTATTGGAAGTATTTCTGGGAATGTTTTCTTTGATAAGCTCATTTATATTTTTAACATTACCAAAACGTGACATTTTGAAATTTGTTTGGAATGATGTTGCCATGGAACTATTATATAATTTTAGAAGACTCTATCGTGTTATCATTGAGATTGAAAATTGCATTGGATGTAGTTTTCGATGTAATGTTGACATGATTGGCTGAAATGGTTCCATATGATACAAAATCATAAAATTGGATTTGTTGTTAAAACTGTCAAAAAATTTTCATATTAATATAAAACATTTTCATCTAAGGTACAAACTTACTGATTCAGACATCCAGAAAAAATGAACAAGATTAAACGGAGACGATGAATGTTTCAAATTTTCAAAAGAACAGATCCTTCAAGACATAAAAAAATTATCCGACAAGATTTGTCGAAAAACCAATCCTAAAAATATACCCAATGCGGCTCTGAGTCCGAGAAGTCGTAGAATTTGTTTAGACTATGTGTTCACAATGTTGTTGATGTTTTTTTTATAACTTCATATGTTTCTCAGTTTTGCTGATTTTCATTTTTGCTTTAGAGCGGCAATGGTTCAATTCCTTTGAAGATTTGCATTTTTTGACCCTATTTTTCTAGGATCATACAAAAGTGTTAAATCATTTTCCAATTTCTGCACAGCATCTCGTATTATTTTCATCGGAACGTTTATAGGAACCACAACTCTGACAACTCCTAATTTTTAACGAGCTGCTTTTATAAAGTTTTGATTATGAAATGCGCTAGCATTTTTATGAAGGTGAATATTCCTAGCTGTTTTGTGATTATCTTACCTACAAAACTGTCATATAATTTATTCGTCACAAGTAACAGTGTTGCCATTATTTCAATTTAACAACACAAAGTACCGGCCCCTCCGCCATTTCGCAACGATGCACTTTTGCCATTTATTTAATGAACAAAAGAAATGTTTTCTGCTTTATTTACAGTGATCTGATGTTGAGTGCACCATTTATGACATTATTACAAATCTATAAGTTCACTAAATGAAATGTTTTTATTATAGTTTTGGCAGTTTTCATTAATTCGGACTAATTTCTCCGGAAATTTCCAGACAGCTCCGTTAATACAGCATTCAGAAATTCTTCACTCATAGAGAACAGGCAATTAAACCGCTTTTCTATTTCCACTCTAGACCAGCCCCATTTACGCGCACAAATAACGCGAAAGCAGTTTTCCACTTAACTTTTATTCATCAGCTTACGAGCCCTTTTGATGAAAAAATCTCAGGCGAGTTTTCTTACTTCATCATATCTTTCCAGGTTAATCCCGGAAACTTTCCAGGGGGATCGTTGTGTAATGAGAAATCGAGTTTGAACTTTAAAGTGTCCTGCCCACGAGAGGAGTGTACTGAACTTGGTGAAACTAATTATAAACAGAAAAAGCGAGCGGGCGCGGGTGTGTTTTCATTTTGTGTTTTATGGGTGAGCCAAGTTTGGACTAGGACCAGCTTTTTCACTTAGGACCATCGAGGGAAATGTGCCAAGTCGTCGTTTTCGCCTTCCTGGCGCTTCTTTTACAAGGTGAGTGTTTTATTTCGTTCGCGACATTCATGAGGCTTTTATGAGGCTCTTAGCTGGGTTCGAAGAGCTTTTTATTATGATGCCTGTGATTATAAATTTTCTTCTTGGTATTTGGAAGCGGAAATATGCACTGTGCGACATCGGGAAATGTATAGGATGGCTTTTGATATTTCCTGAGGTGATTTCAGAGAATTTACATTTCGTTCCACTAACTGGATTGAAGCCAGGTATTCGAAAACTTAGAGTTGTTGAAATATTTAACTTTCCTGGGTTCTCCCAGAGGAAGGCTTATAGAAGTAAACAATTTTGTGAGTCGTTCAATAATACAAAAGAAAAATCTGCATTATGTTATCGAGATAAAATAAGATACGAATACCGTTTGCACGACGTACATAAAGTCTCGCGAATCAAACACGGAATAACTCGAAATTTTTCCATTTTTTATCCGTAATTTACCCGTGAAAAAATAAATTTTGCTGCTCTTATATTTGAAAAAGTTATTTTTGTATCTAGTGTGCGAAATGCTACTTTGGTGATCGAGAACTTTTTTTTTTAACAAGGCGCAGCCGAGTTAAAAAAAATAGTCGAGATCACCAAAGTATTTCGCGCATGAGATGCAATCAAAATTTTTTCGTGCACTGACTGCACCATAAATGTTAACATTGTAAATATTAAATAAAATTAGGTAGTGTTGAATTTCTCACAATTTGAAAGCCTTAATTATTGTTGAACAGTAATGAATAAATGATTTCTTGGATTTTTGTTTGATTGAGGAACATAAAAGTTAATTAAATATAAAAATCCCATGTAGTTTACATGCAGTGTGCGAAGTAAGTATTTCGCTCACTACTTCGCGCACGGTGTCAAGGTAACGAAGGAAAATGAAAAAAAGGGTCACTTCGCATATTGTTGTCTATGCGCGAACCTTGTCATTTTTTGACGTTTGTAGAAAAAAAATATGAGATGTGTCGCTAAGTTGATATCAATTCAGCGAAACAACTACCCGAAAAATATCCTTAGGTAAAATCAAACTAGCTCATCTTTCTCAGTGATTTATCCGTAAATTATCCGTGAAAAAAAATCATCGTCACACTTGTATTTAAAAAAATATCAGATGTTTCGATAACTTGATACGAGGATGTATTGATATCTAGTTAGTTTAGACCAGTTCCATGCATAAACAAAATATTGCGATACCATATCAACGAACAATAACTAATTAGAAGTGCCAGTGTAGAGTTTGACGTCAATAAAGTAAACCAGAGTTACGCAATAAATAAAAAAAAAGATATCCACCGAAATTGTAAAAATCGAAAAATTGGAGTATCGAGCCATCATCAAGTACCTGTATTTAAAAGGGTTAAGAGGTAAGCGGATTTACGAAGATATGCTTAATACCCTTGGTGATCAATATCCTTCGTATTCGACCGTGAAAAATTGGACTGCAAGCTTCAAAAGAGGTAAATTTTCCATTGAAGATGATGACCGATCGGGAAGGCCAGTTTCTGTGCCAGTCCCCGAAAATATCGATGCAGTTCATGACATGATTTTATCAGACCGTCAATTGGGCTAAACGCACTGAACATTTCATACGAACGCGTTCATCATATTATAGTTCACGTCAATTTGGACGTGAGAAAAATTTCTGCAAAATGGATCTCCAAATGTTTGAATGTTGACCAAAAGCGTGCAAGGGTAGAAGCATCGCGTTCGAACTGTGCTCGATTTGACAACGATGTAGGCTTCTTAAACCGAATTGTTACTATGGATGAGACTTGGGTACATTTCTACGATCCAGAAACAAAGCAACAATTGATGGGATGGCGACACTCTGGTTCTCCCAGACCTAAGGAGTTTAGTGTCCAAAAATCTGCTGAAAAAGTTCTTGCTTCAGTTACTTGGGATTGCCATCTAGTAATCATGATTGATTTTTTGGATAAGGGTAGAACAATAGCTGGACATTACTGGCCGGAAAGCTATCCAAAGCTATTTTGTTTTTACAGGACAACGCCCCAGTACACAAATCTCATGTTGCAATGCAAAAAAATTCGTGATTTAGGGTTAAAATTACTAGAACACCCCCTTATTCACCAGATTTGGCTTCATCCGACTATCATCTCTTTCTCATCTGAAAAAAAGTTTCAAAGGTCGTAAATTTTCTACCAACGAGGAGGTAATAAAAGCTATGGAGGACGGATTTGCAGAGCGAGTAGAAACATTTTTTTGAAAGGTCTAGGGACGGTTCAGGTTCGCTGTAATAAATGTATTCAATTAAGGGTGATACACCCTTTGCCAGAAAGCTCGAATTCCGCTAGATGGCACTACATGAAAATACCCGGCAATATATATTCAAAACGCCCAAAATTTCAATAGCCCCGCCTAATCTTGAAATCTAGCCAATTTGAGTTAGAATGTCCTAAAATAAGCATTGAGAAGCATAGGGCGAATGAAAGTACTGTACACCCTTAAGAGGAGAATATGTTGAGTAATAAAATATTTTGACATTGAAATTATGTTTGGTTCTATAGTAGGCTAAGAACTTTTCAATATATCCTCGTATCAACTTGGTGACACAACTATCCAAAAAATATTTTCAGCAAAAAACAAAGTAGCCTATCTTTTTCAGTGATTTATCCGTAAATTATCCATGGTGAAAGAAAATTAGTAAAATTTTGTAGGAAAATTACCAAATCGGATCGATCGTCAAAACGTATATCAGGCATAGTTCTCTTAAACCATGCATGCAATATTGTTGAAATTTGGAAACTTGAGGAAAATTAAGTTTCCGACGAAAAAAGGGTTCTTTTCAGTTACTGATATTTAGTCCTTGAAACATTGTTAGAGCATGAATGCTCCTCGTTTGTGAGATATCGATATTGGGACTAAAACTTCCTTCGGCAAAGATTTCCATATTATGTCTTGAATTAATCAGTCGAAAGTAGCAAAAGTGGGGCACATCAATTTGCCGGAAAATTCAGGAAACTTTACGCAGAATTACGCCTCATTACAAGTGGTCGTTACCTATGTCTCGACTACCGAAAAACTTTCATCCAATATCTTCCATTTTCCTGGAAACTCCGCCGAACTTTATCCACTGCGAATTGATTGGAAATATGAGACACTTTTCTAACTTGCCCAATTTCTCTTTCGACTCTTCCCAAGTCCCGAATGAACAACTCCTCGGGACAGATTCTTACCGAATGATGAAAACCAGCAAAGTTGACACAGGAACAAAATAACCCAATACTTCTTGACTCTTATAATGAACTCGATATCTGAGCACCGAGGGCGAAGGAAACTTATTTTTCCCGAGTCTTCTTTTCCCTGACCCACTTCTAATAAGTGCAATGGGAGGCGAACTTCAAGAAGTTTTTCTCTCCGACTTGTAGAATAAATACTTTCGGTTCTAATAGAGCAAATAATGGGCTCTGGCCAGGGAGTCCATTAGCTCGGAAAACATGCGGTAATTACCCACTAACCAGCAATCAGACAAAGACGAAACTCTATACTTTCTTCAGGGCATTCACTTACGTCATTCTCTTCAATCTGTCTCCATGATTTATCATCCAAGAGTTCATCCATAATAACCCATTTAAAGGTTTTTAGTTGAAGTTGAATTCTGATCCAGGCTACACACATATACTCCATTCACAATTATAAAATCACAACTCTGGCCTTGGAAATTTGACCCATTCCACTCTGTATCGAAGTTCTGACGTTTTTCAAAATATTTTTATGTTCCAAGTCAACACGATGTTGCCCTTTCTACATTCTTAGCGTATTTCTCAGAATGTGAATTTATTCGGAAAATGAATGAATTGGAAAAGATGTGATGGACGAAAATAATTAACGTTTGTATGAATTGATAGAAAGGATTCCTTTCCTACTTATTTGCATGGAAAGTACAAGAGATCACTGTTGAAATATATTATTTTTCGCCATGCAAGAAAATTGCATTGCTTTCACATAATTTTCATATGCATGCTTGTGAAGATTTAATGTTTATTATCCACTTGAACTGAAAGTTCAAGTCTTGACGACATCGGTGCTACTTCGGCTTTGAGTAGTGTTAGAAGCGGTGTTCCGCAGGGTAGTATTATCGGACCCATTTTGTTTTCTCTGTATATGTTTGACTTACCCAGATGCATTAAACACTGTTCTTACCACTTATATGCTGATGATATTCAATTATACATTTCTTGTGAATTGGTAGACATTCAAAGTACTGTTGATAAACTTAATATCGATTTGGCTAGCCTTTCTGACTGGTGTAAGAATAATGGTTTGAAAATAAATCCATCGAAAACCTTGTGCATGGCTCTGCTAATAGCTTGTCTAGATTAGATTTGACAGAATATCACTTGCGCATAAATCATTCAAATATTCAGTGGGTTTCTAATGCCAGGAATTTAGGTCTTATAGTTGATGACAGACTAGACTTTAAACAGCACATAAATGAGATATGTAGATTGTCGTTCATGAAGTTGAAAATGTTGTATCAACATAAACATTCATTGAGATCCGAAACGAAGCTTAAGTTGGTCAAGACATTGATTTACCCGAATATTGATTATTGTTGTAACGTATACTATAATTTTCTGGCGCAATACAGTAAATCTAGATTGCAAAGAGTGCAAAACGCGGCCATGAGATTTGTCTGCCGCATACCGTACAGAGATCATGTAACTCCTTATTTTCGGGAACTCAGAGAGCTCAAGGTTGATCAGAGGGCCTACTATCTGTTGGCCCTGCTACTTTATAAATTGATAAAAAGCAAGCAACCCGGTTATTTATTCGATTTTCTTGTTTTGCGGTCTCAAATACATGATGTTAATGTAAGGGCGAAGACTTACACGATTCCTCAGCATAAAACAGCTAAGTTTCGAGGATGTTTCGCGTTTAATGCTCCTAATGTCCTCAATGAAATTTTTGATTTTCTGTCACTTCCTGAGACGTCATTTAAAAAGAGTGTAACAACATTTCTGCTGATGATAAATTAACCTGGGGCTCTTTCGATGAGAGTATTGTGGCTCTTCAGTCCCATAAGCAAAAAAAAGAGGTTTCAAAAAAGGGGTGAAATTGACATTCTGCGGGATCTTCAAAAAAATACAGTGTTTCATGAAATATTACTTTTCGCTCTTCTGACTCAAAAGGTTGCCAACTCATGGTATATCATGATGGGCACGTACCTGAGGACAATGGCTTCCATTGAAAAATTTGTATATTATACTCACCTCAAAAAATATTTTTATTCCTTCAACCGAGCAATGTCAGAATGTCAATTTTATTTTGTTGATAACATTCTTAAAATCAATGTTGGGGTATAAAACTCGGCTGCGTTTGTTCAAACAACATCTAAAGAAGACATTTTTCACCATCTCGACCTTTGAAAGGCGTTTCTTATAGAAGAATTAGGTCTAAGTTCCACCTCATTAGTGAGGTACCTAACTTTTGTAAATCTGCTCAGATATCGCCAAATTTCTTGGAAAACCTGAAAAATATCATCCTAATCGACCTCAAGAGGCTCCATCTTATCCATCTACTGCGATATCTGTCCAAACAACAGCTTTTTCAACGAAATTCCCGTGTACCCATTTAACCTTGAAATGTAAACATTCGTCCTGGTCTTGAAAATCGTCCTCACGCTCCAAACTGGTGCTAAAAACAATAAACATACGTTAATCTTGGATATTCAACGAAAAACTCACCTGCAAATATCGATTAAATACCAAAAATCTGCGAACAATTTGTAAACCTAACAAAATGTGGAATATCTTTGATACTTTTACTTTGATGTAAACAACGTCGTTTCGTCATTAACGATATTTTCTGTGCTTTTCATCAGGTGCACCAACTCCTGAAAACGAAACCATGACCTCCTATGTGATTAAATAAAAGTGAATGGAGTATACGCAATAAGAATTCATGAATCAAATAAATCGCCCCAGTTCGATAGAAAACCCATATTTCAACACAAGACATTCTCTGCGCAGGCTTGCAATGGTAATGGTTCCGATTCAACACTTCACTCCGCTATCCCCCGAATAGCACTTTTCCATCTCCGCTTTGAGACCATACTTCCTAACTCTTCCTAAAACAGCACCCGAGGAAATTGAGAACATTCCCTTTCAAGAATTCTCAAGCCACTGTCATTTCTTCGTTTGAAATTTTCGATTAGATGCAATGTTCCAATTTCCACGATCTAGCCCCGAATTTCAAGCTGCCTCCGCATCCCGGCCTCCCAGGTCGTGAGACAAATCCCTGACACTGTCTCAGTATACAATTTATTTTTGATATCTCGCTTGCGTTTTATGAGGACATTTGATCCGAAAATCGACAACTCTATTGCTTATCTTCTTGTGTACATCCTCTTTCTCACGTACTGATACCCTTCTGCAATATTTCGTCTCGAACTACTAATTCGATAAAGATGAAACTTGGCACTCAGATTGAGAACAACCTTAAGATTCGACATTAAGAAAGTACAAAATATACACTCATTGTATTTATACTTATATGTATCTTCATTTCACGAAGCCTGTGGAAACTGCTGTTTCGTGGGCGTTATTTAACAGCCAAACTTAATTTCTTTCTCATTTGACGACAGCGAAAGTCGTAAGTCGAGCTCTTTCCGTATGGTCTTTTCCAAAGAATCATTTCGTGGTGGCATTAGACTTATCAAGAGACTTAATCTGAGACGCGAAATGTTCATTTCCTCATAAAGCTCTGCATCTCTTTTATGACAACAGTAAAGGAAAACGACCGCATCTACCTCATCTCCAGAAAACGTATTAACAGCCTAGCTTATTGGCTTTACTTAAATGATCATAAATATAATGTCACTCCCCTTATTTTCGGCTAAGTTCCTTTTACTGGTCCATTGTTCTTAATGAGGATATTTTTCGAGGTTTGTGATACTCTGTTGTTTCATTGTTGCTCTGTAATATTTTCCAGGGTACATTTTAGGTTCAATGATTTATATTATGATGAATATGGATTTTGATAACATATCTTTCCTATAGGAAAATCCTTCATGTATTGATTCACATATCAATAGAAAAAATTCCGTACAGAATCCCTCTCAAGAGGCAACATATAAATCATCACCCTCAACGCCACAACAATAAATTCACTGAAGTGGGTTTGCCATCCTTCTTCCATTCTAAACAGATAGAATGTGCAGACGTTAGCGAAAAATTAGCTGTGAAAAAGAAGCTTAGAAATTCTTCAACCTCCTTATAGCTATCACTTACTGGCCTTCTTGAATTCGTATCGAAAAAGTGTACGAGACATTTATGCTAATAGATCATATTTGCTGTGATAACAAATGTTAAGAGGTCGAAATATCTTCGTTAAGATTTTTTTTCAGTAGTAATATCAATATCCCTAGGACCTTGATAATAGACGAGATAATTTTATGACCATCGAAAGCTCGAGATATTGGTTATAAAATTATGAGGCATTTATCAATGTCTGAGGAATATTCGGCAGAAAATTTCTTGACAGACAAAATGTAAAACTCAACACAACAAAACATTTATTTATTTATTGAAAGTACAATTAGTGAAAGTGCAATTCGTAAAATTCAACTCAAGATTAGATTCGTTGCTGTTCTCTTGTATAGAAGATCTTTTTCCACGCATAATATTTATTATCTTGTTGTGGTGTTCTTGATCGAGGTTTAGGTATGGTTTGATAGAATTTTGATTGCTATGACCAGTAATCTTCAGCAATTGTTGTTCCTCTACACCACTTTATGCTTATTGACTGACAGCTGTTGATCTATTCGAATGATTCGTTATCTTTTTGTCTTTGACATTCAAGACAATTGCTTCGGCAGCATATTTGGCCCATTTATTTATGGTATTCCTTCCAAGAGGTACATTATCGTACCATTTGTCAGTTTCATTTTTCCAATATCGATTTGGTTTCAAGAATAGTCGTGGTGAGGTAATATTTTCGCCTCGTTTTGATATTAGTTTATGAAAAAGACGTACAGGGCAGCTTTGTCTCTCACTATTGGAAACCAACCATTTACTACTAGTACAGCTTTTATAACCACTTTGGCACGTTTTACTGAATACCGGATTGTATTCAATGCGATTTGTTGGAGAACCATCGTTATTCTTCTCGATTTAAAAAAAAATCACCAAACAAACAATTGCCTCTCCTCCTCGCCACGCTAGTTCTCCTGCAGCAATATGATAAAATTTACGCATAAGACCTTCAGGAGTATTTTCATCCCATAGCAATATTATTCTGTTAACTTCAGACAAATTTAACGAAACTGAACTGGATTTACGTTTATTTGGGTCTGCTTGCAATTTTTTTCTGATTTCATCGCGGGCATATCGGACTGGTTTAAATATCTTATTATTAAACGGGTCAATCATAATGTTGTAGTCCTTATAATACTTCTCTTGTAAGAGTTTGCTCGAAACATTCCACATTGTCTTTATCGTTACTTCTTTGAATTCTGTTCCGTCTTTTTTTCTCATATTGACAGCCCAATCTTTGAGTATAAACCCCAATTCTTCCAAGCTTCTGCGTTCATTCAATTCGTATGATCGTTCGTAGCAAAATTCCATAAATATTCCCCAAATATATTTGTGGCTATTGGAAGTATTTCTGGGAATGTTTTCTTCGATAAGCTCATTTATATTTTTAGCATTACCAAAACGTGACATTTTGAAATTTGTTTGGAATGATGTTGCCATGGAACTATAATATAATTTTATAAGACTCTATAGTGTTATCATTGGGATTTAAAATTGCATTGGATGTAGTTTTCAATGTAATGTTGACATGATTGGCTGAAATGGTTCCATATGATACAAAATCATTAAATTGGATTTGTTGTTAGAACTGTCGAAAAATTTTCAACATAATCATCACTCGAATCAGTTTTCGAAAATATAGAGTTCATGATCCTGACATTTGGTAGTTTTATTTGCCATAACCAGTGATCCTGGAGATGAGGAACTAATAAATAATAAATCCATCAACTACCAGAACAAAGTTCTATAAACATGGGTCCGCTAACATTTCGTTATCGGGATACAGGGTGTTTCAGTTTTTTCTCATAGTATCTGCATTTTTCAAGATATTCAACTGATTTGTGTCTTCTTTTTTCTTCATATCAATTCAAACTGTTCGTGGATATTTTTGTGTAAATTTCATGGTTATTCATTCACCGTTACCTGGAAGTTGTAACCGCCTTTCCAGAAGGTGACCCCAGACATTAATATTAAAATACCCTTATAAATCGAGGAGAAACAATATTACATAATGAAATTTCACATTACAGAGTTAAATTGCCAACAATTCCGATAAATTTACTTCTATCACTTCAATGAACAATAATGATACAACCATTATTTGTAGTCGATATAATTCCGATAGGAAATAAACTGCCATTGTTAAATATTTTATGTCCATGGAACTTCGTAACACGAGACATTTTGTGAATATGGAATTTCCAATTGTTTACCCTGTTTTAAATGGGACATATTATTATTTCAATCTACGACCAATAGGGTATCTGAAACCAACTAAACTCATTTGTTTTATTCGAGTGTTGTAACAACAAAATGTCGGTTTGTTTTACATGAAATGTACCATTGCTCGATTTCCTATGAATGCTTGATGCATAAATTTTTCTTTTCATTTGTTAATACGTATGTCTGTCAGCATGTTTTATGTATTTCTTTCATTCAATTGCATATGGTAAATCTATACTAATATTATAAAGAGGAAAGATTTGTATTTTTGTGTGTTTGATACGACTTGACTCAAAAACTACTTGACTGATTAATGTTTGTGTTTCCCATTTCAACCGATGCACCTGCCAATTCCAATACGTCAAGTAATAAGGCCCCGAGATATGGAGACTATTTTGAGACAAACAACCACGATTTTGAATCAATATTCAAATGAATTATTATATTAATGTTGTTCATAAGCCTGAAGAAGAGAATATAATTCTCGAAACGTTGCTGTTTGAATAAACTGTATATATAGTAGTGTTCCTTGTGACTGGAAAACCTCCTCCACTACTTGACTGATTTCAGAAATTTTTTCACGCTTAGAAAGCTACGAGGATATATTGAAAAATTCTTAGGCTACTATAGAACCAAACAAAATTTCAATGTCAAAATATTTTATTACTCAACATATTGTCCCCTTAATTGAATACATTTATTACAGCGAACCTGCAACATCTCTAGACCTTTCAAAAAAAAGTTTCTTCTCGATCTACAAATCAGTCCTCCACAGCTTTTATTACCTCCTCGTTGGAAGAAAATTCACGACCTCTTAACATTTTTTTCAGTTGAGGAAAGAGATGATAGTCGGACGGAGCCAAATCTGGTGAATAAGGGGGGTGTTCTAGTATTTCTTACCCTGAATAACGAATTTTTGCATGGCAACATGAGATTTGTGTAATGGGGCGTTGTCCTGTAAAAACAAAATACCTTTGGATGGCTTTCCGCGTCTTTTCTCTTTAATTTTTTTCCCGTAGATTGGTCAGTAATGTCGAATAGTAATCTCCAGTTATTGTTCTACCCTTATCCAAAAAATCAATCATGATTACTCCATGGCAATTCCAAAAAACTGAAGCAAGAACTTTTCCAGCAGATTTTTGGCACGAAACTTCTTAGGACTTGGAGAACCAAAGTGTCGCCATTCCATCGATTGTTGCTTTGTTTCTGGATCGTAGAAATGTACCCAAGTTTTATCCATAGTAACAATTCGGTTTAAGAAGTCTACATCGTTTTCAAATCGAGAACAGATCGAACGCGATGCTTCTACCCTTGCATGCTTTTGGTCAACATTCGAACATTTAGGGATCCATTTTGCAGAAATTTTTCTCATGTACAAATTGACGTGAACTATATGATGAACGCGTTCGTATGAAATCTTCAGTGCTTCAGATATCCGTTTTAGCCGAATTCGACGGTCTGATAAAATCATGTAATGAACTGCTTCGATATTTTCGAGGACTGACACAGAAACTGGCCTTCCCGATCGGTCATCATCTTCAATGGAAAATTCACCTCTTTTGAAGCTTGCAGTCCCATTTTTCACGGTCGCATACGAAGGACATTGATCACCAAGGGTATTAAGCATATATTCGTAAATCTGCTCACCTCTTAACCCTTTTAAATACAGGTACTTGATGATGGCTCGATACTCCAATTTTCGATTTTTATACTCTCAGTGGACATCTTTTTTTTAAATTCATTGCGTAATTCTGGTTTACTTTTTTGACGTCGAACTCTTGACAGTTCTAATAAGTTATTGTTCGTTGATCGTATCGCAATATTTCGTTTATGCATATGGAACTGGTCTAGGCTAACTAGATATCAATACATCCTCATTCATTATCCCCGGGTAACATAGGCTATATTTTTCACCCGAAAAAAGTAAGGATACCTACTATTACTTCAATAATTACAAAAAAAAGGTAACAAAATCAGCCATAATCAGCTATTTCCATGTGCGCTGCAAAAACCGTAAGACTTACGTGTCATACAATGTATGACAGAAACGTACCTCTTGAATAGTTCTACAAAAAAGTCCGCGATAGCATATATCTATCTCTCAAGATTGACTTGCTATTATTATATTTGCGTATTACATTCATTTGTGTAGATATTGCAGTGGCGTAAGCTGAACCCTAATTAAAAATACGGAAAAGTCAACTCTGAATGGCCTCTTTGGGCTCCAATTTTCTTGAATGCCTCTCGCAAGATATAAGCCATTTTTTCATAAAAAAATCCGCGGAGGTGATGAATCACTGCACGAAGAATCTCCCAAAGTTTTTCGTTCTGTATCCCGACTTCCAATATTTCAAAACCGTCTGTCAGACCATGGTCCCGTCCATTTTTCTTCGGGCGAAAATAATAGATCTTATCTTTTTATTCAACGTACAATACATCACCGAACTTCTGGCTCTAATTAAAATGAATGCCCCAACGAAAGTATCAGTTTCGTAGGTCCTATTTCTAGATGGATTATCCTCGTTCTCTTTGACACGGTCATAACTCAACACCGAACGGTTTCGAAGATACCGTTCTGGCACTTTACAAGTGTAATTGTATTTCACTTCGACTAACGTGGGACGATGCTGCATTTGCTTCCAATCTGAATTTCTTTCTTTCGTTTAATTGCTGTGTGGCAATTTGTCGCGAGACCATCTGAGCAATTTCCTATTCTTATTGTTGGAGTGTGGATGAAATAATGGATCTGAAGTTTTCATGCACTTAATGATTCATTATTGACAACATTTTAGCACACATTTTTGCTTCCTTCTATCATGAAGATCGAAATGAAATTATTCCCAGTCGCCAGAAACTGTTTACGGAGATAAAACATTTTGAGATTCAGCTCATTTCAATCCATTTGAAAATGGTTTCACTTTGAGAACTGAAATTTTGTGGGCAGACTCAGAAAGAAGTTCTCAATGAAATAATTTAAATCGATTTCACTTCGAAAGTTCATTTTTTTTCTTTCAAGAATAGAAGAAAATGAGCCAACTCATGCTTCTGTTTTATTTCAAACGAAAGAACCATTAAAATAATTCAACTTCCGATTAAAAGGGAATCTACAGATAATTTCGTTCAGAAAAACAATTTGGAATACGGAATTGGGAGAGAATGGCCAAATTCAAATATATGGCGGGAAAAAGTTCCTGCTTTACCCACATATTCACTAATTTCATTGTTCAGCGATTTTCGGATAGAGAGCGGCATTGTACATTTCATTTATAATTAGAGAGATATTCATATAGGACTTATATGTAGTGATAATGTAAGTTCTATAGATATTCCATTAAATGCATGGTGGCGCCTCTATCGGATTAGTTTTCCTACTCGCTCTGAACGGCGACCTTAAAGTTCTATCACTCTAAAAAAAACACCCGATATTTTCGGTTGTGTGAATATGTCTTATTTTGTGCCAAATAATCGTCATTTGCGAAAAGTGTTGAATTCTCCTTTTCTACTTGAAGAAAGCTGCAGCTGAAGCTTCGAGAGCTACAAAAATTTTTAACGGGGAGGCTGCTCTATTGCACAATTGTGATAAAAAGCAGAATCCAATACATCCAAAGTTATCCAAAGGTTATAGGCATATAGAGTGGGTCACCTGATTATTAATGAAATTCATAAGCAGTATCCTTGTAGTTCCTAGTGTGAGAATCCTTCCTTCCAAGTGTTATGTGTGAGATCCTTGCAGTCGCGTTGGTTTGGAAGTGACGCTAAACTACTTATATTCCCTGTTAACTGATGAACGGTGGAACCAGATCGAAGCAATCCTTCACTTGCCTGGTTCGCCATGGCCCGAAGACGAGGCTATGTTTACTGAGGACGTTCGTTAGAGAACTCTCAGAGGAAGTCTCACTGCCACTGTTGTGGGGGATGTTTTCCTTGGCACAGACGATATAAACAGTTTATCCTAGGCCTCCAAACCAGTGATTATTGTACGTAAAATATTATACTAAAAGCAACAACTCCAAATGCCTACACCATAATGTCGAGTGAATAGTTAAATGTGCAGTAGGCCTTACGAACAGTATAAGAAAATTCCAAATGGGTTGGTAGCAGACAGAGTTCCACAATATGCAATAATGAAATAGAACAAGCTTACATGAGATTAAATCCTGTGAAACGAAACAGAGTTATTTAAATGGGGACCGTATAGGTACATACCAGATAACAAAGAAGCGTCTTTAAAATATACTAAAATGGCGGATTCCTAGAAGAGGAACTCCATTTCAAAGGAACACTATTGTGAACCAGAATGAAAGTGAAACGAATGGATAACAGTAGCCGCACAGTGAAAGTGAAGTAAAAAAAAGAGCCCTTCCATCCGTTGTCGTTTCGGTGATTAGTTTTTCTTCCACAGAATCGTATTTCTTCGACGGTCACAGAAGAACAAGTTTACTTCATGGTGCATCTTCGATATGATTAAAATCTCCTATTTATTAGGATGCAAATTGCCTAAAGTATTGATTGAAGTCGTACTAATATTCATCATTCATAGAATTATAAAATAATATCAAATAAGTTAATTCAACGTAGTTCCACGTTTCGACAATAGACGTTGCAAAGTTGGAAGCCATGAAGTAGTCTGGCAACGGTGCATTTTATTTTATTGCAGGGTAGGAAATTCAGATATGTTACAAACATTTGGAGTTATCCTTTGAGCTATTTCTGAGTGGCTTCATGCGTTCGAAATGATTCAAAAACTGGGTCTGGCTCATCAGCAGTTCCACTAATGTGAAGACATAAACAACGGTTTGATTCGTGAAGAACCTCAGAAGATTAAAACTTTAACCCCGAAGATTGAGAAAGGTGGTAGCTTTCAAGGGGCAATACTTCCATTTTTTTTTGTTGCGCACTTTATAATTCATGTTGAAGATTTCTAGTTGTTTACTACTCTCATCAGTTCATCCATTCATTTTATTCTTCGATACTATTCGACTACCCCGAAGGTGTCTAATGGGCTCTGCGAAAATAAATCAAAAACAGCACTTTCGGATATTATAATAACCCAGCTCGATACTGGCTATCAAATTATAGTGTTTTCGGCTTGTGTCCAAATGCCCACAACATCCATTAGACTACTTTGAAGTGTTTCATTTCGGACCTTTTTCTAGTAAAAGGCAGTAAATCCCAGCGATTGTCTAGCAATCACACGCGGCATAAAAACTGATTTACGATTTCCTTATCCTCAGACGACATCGTAAATACTAATGTGGCCATAAAGATTCCTCCAAAAAAGCCTGGGCGACCATATAGGGCCAAAATAATGAGCGGCTGATAGATGGCGCTCATTCCTGCCAATGTCCTTTTTTCGGCAGTAGCTCCCTCAGAATGGATGTTTGTATATGTGGACGTCCTGAAAATAACAGTGTTTTCGGTTGGCTGTTTCGGCCAGCCTCATGAATGATGATAGTTTCAATTAGAGAGAAGAAAGGGATATAAAGGGATGTGTTGAGTAGGCAGAAATCTGGGTTGGATTGGGACCACACAGCCCTGTTCTGCGTTTTATCTGAATACGCTTTCGGATATGTCTACAATAAGCTCGATTTATGAGTCTCCTAAAACTAATTGAGCTTCCTGTGTAAAAGATTCAGGATAAGAAAATAATTCCTGGTGTCATGAAAAAATATTCATACTCACTTCATTCACCATTTGGTCACAGATTGTCGAGACGAAATTAGGTAACCCTTTGTTTTGATTTTTGCCAGAAGGCTTCCTCTTTCGGAGGGACATTCAGTGAATAAATGTAAAATTAACCATGCAGTATCGAGTTTATAAAATTAACGTGTATGAATTTAACTACACCATTTCCAAGTGTATTTCAGAAGGCGTCAATTGTATTTCAGAAAACATCACTTGTATTTCAGATTAGTCAATTGTATTTCAGAAAACATCAAATGTATTTCAGATTAGTCAATTGTATTTCAGAAAACATCAAATGTATTTCAGATTAGTCAATTGCATTTCAGAAAGCGTCAATTATATTTCAGAAATCATCAATTGCATTTGAGAAAACATCACTTGTAATTCAGATCAGTCAATTTGATTTCAGAAATCGTCAATTGTATTTGGGAAATGGTCATTCGTGTCCCGAAACTGAAAGGGAGATGACTGTGATATTTGGAAATTCGGTTTAATGTGGCACAAAAAAGAAACTGCAATTCTTGAAAACTCTTATTCGAGCATTTTTCAAATATTCGCCACAACTGTTTTCTGGAAGACTTTGGGATTAGTGGATGATTCATGGAGCCATGGAGTGATTGTCTCGATATTACCTATACGTTGGTCAAATTCGATGCAGTCGTGGAGAAATGATATTCTGAATTACAAATGACGGTTTCTGAAATACAATTGACGCTTTCTGAAATTCAATTGACTAATCTGAAATACATTTGATGTTTTCTGAAATACAATTGACTGATCTGAAATACAATTGACGCTTTCTGAAATCAAATTGACTAATCTGAAAAACAATTGACGCTTTCTGAAATTCAATTGACTATTCTGAAATACAATTGACGCTTTCTGAAATACACTTGGAAATGGTGTAGTTGGTAGTTGGCAGCAAATTTACCCAGAGGATATTGTTTGAATAGAAACATTGCCATAGATTATTTAGTGCTAAGTATCATTTTATTTTTCATTGATTTCAATTCAGTACGAGGTTTGTATCGACATTCATCATTCATATATCTGAATATTATATTTCATTGCCATTTTTCTTTAACTAACTGGCCCGGCGAACTTTGTTCCGCCTGAATGATACTTACGGTGGATTTCACAAATCGTAATCACCGGTGATCGGAGATCAACGGCTTGGTTCTCTGATTTTTAAACTGTGAGAATGGACATCTCACGATTGGAACACATCGCCAAAATCCGATTTACTTGACATTTCGATGAAAATTGACTGTGATATTCACCCGCTTCTGGATCTGTTAATAGCCTTTCATGGTACTATAAGCCCTATGTAAATTACACAGTAATTGATGTCATATGTTCTTTTTTCGACGATTTCAAACCACGACGATCGAAATGCTCGAAAAAAAGAACAGATGACATCAATAGATGGCCGCGGAAGCCTCAACAAATTCATCGCCATTCAATTGTGATAATGTCAAATATAGTACCTTCACGATTACGTTATTTGGAATAAATAAAACTATAAAAATAACTAATAATCATCAGTCATAATGTGTGAATAGCACCATCTGAAGTGGTGAGAACGAAACTTTTCTCATCTCAACGAAATCTAATCATTTTAGACATCTGTACTTCTACGCTGAGACATTTCAGTTTTGCCCAACAGCGCAGAGTTGAAGGCAACTCAACTCACACAATATTACAGTGACTATAGAGGGAATATAGTCACTGTACACACTATTTGTTTATAACGCCATCTAACGCGGAGCATATCAAATGAAGTACAAACGAATAAGCGGTAGCGTAACTGTAACTGTAGCGACATCTAGGAGCCTTACTCAGAAGGAGGAAAAGCATTTCCTGTATAAGTAAAATTTTCATCGATTTTTCAAAGTTTTATTGTATTTTATAATAACCAGACCGTAGACGAATCCATATATGAAGTTTCATAACAAACAGTCCTTCCGATCTCGAGTTATGAATGGTGTAACCAACATCTTTCTTTTATGTATATAGATAGATATGGACCGGTAACCGTAAATTTTTAATAGAAACTGTGCGTATTAAATGTATAATTTCATGGTCCTGGGTGGTCAATTTTATGTCATATTCATGAGGAATTGGTACTTTACAGATGATTCGAAGTGAAGCTCCTCAATTCTTTGAGAGCCATCAAGTCTGCTAGAGAATGTGCAATTTTTCGTATCTGTCAGAACTATTCGAAGTAATTTCGTCCAAGTGTAGGCAGTCAGCGCACGTTGTGTTATTCATGAAAAGCCCGTAAATAAATACCACTATATATAACAGACATTGACTAACTGTTAATGTTGAAACTAGTCCCATAAACCGTAAGGGCCGAAACAGCCCCTATTCAGTTTGACAAATCGACTTCATAACGTTTTCGTGTGAGTTGCCTGATCCATCTTCATATTCGACCTCTACTCCGCGCTACTCATGGAATGAGATTCTTGCGATGTTTCCCTTTATGTTCAGCTTAATGTTTAGCCACTGTTCAAGGTACACAAAACCTATATTTCAGAGTCGAGAGAAGGGATTATCGCAATTTGCTCTTTCCTCACTTCAATCTTTCTTCTTGTTTGAAGATTATTCATCCGAGTTCTACAGGGGCTCGCTTTTTTATTTAAAACAGAAGATGGGTCGAAAATTTTCAGCTATCTGGATGAGGGCAAAAAGATTTGGTTTGAAGGAATCATAGAATTTTTGATGAGGATAACTGTGATTGGACAGAAGGAAGAAGCCATGTTGATTTGACATTTCTGTTCAGTAAGTATTGACAAATTATCATGGAAAGACTCACGCCGCAACAACGTTCACAAATTGTTGAAATATATTTTCAAAATTATTGTGTATTCACTAATGAATATCCAGATTTGTCTATTCATCGACTCTTACAACAAGTAGGACTCTGTGCATCAACCACATGGAAAATTTTGAGTAATAATCTTGGTCTACACCCATACAAGATCCAACTGCTACAAGAATTTAAGCCATTTGATCATAATGAGCGTCCTTTGTTTGCTGATTGGGCCTAGAACAGCTTGAAGTTGATCCACTTTTTTATCGAAAAATTGTGTTTATTGATGAAGCTCATTTCTGATTGAACGTCTACGTGAACAAGCAAAATTGCCGTATATGGAGTGAAAACAATCCTCAAGAAGTTCTGCAGGTTTTATTGCATCCTGAAAATGTACTGTATGGAGTGTTTTACACGCTGAAGGCATCATCGGTCCATATTTTTTTGAAAACGATGCTGGAGCTAATGTGACAGTGAATGATGCTCGTTATAGATCGATGTTCAATGATTATTTGTTTCAAAATTTTAATGATATCGATCCAGTAGTGTTTTAGTGCCAACAAGATAGTGCTTCACCTCATGCTGGTAGGTATACCGTAACAATTGATTTATTGAAAGAAAGATTTGGCGATAACATTATTTCGAGAAATGGTCCATTGGTTCAATTGGTCGCCAAGATCATGCGACATGACTCCAATGGATTATTTACTTTGTTAAGTCATTGGTTTATGCTAATAATGCAGAAACAATAAACGCTTTGGAAGCCAACATAATTTGTGTTATTGCTGAAATAAGGCCTGAATTACCCGGAAGAGTGGTCCAAAATTGGTTTGGTCGAATGCCGTGGTGGTCATATGCCGGAAATTATTTTCAAAACATAAATGTCATAAAATCATCTTTCAATTAAAAAGGAATTTGGCTTCAATCTTGATTTAAATGTGTCTTATTTCAATTTAGAGTCCTATCACTTTTTTGCTCATTTTTCGATAAAAATAACCACTTTAAATCTATGGGATATGATCCCTCAACACTAGGGGCCTGTAGCGTTCCTCGAACACCTGAAGAACAGAAGAATCATCACTTGTAAGATCGGACCTGATCGAAAGATCCTGCCGATCCAGAGTTAGGTCTTCTTGAAATGGTTTCTTTTTAGTAGGTGATGTATTTTTCAATGTTTCTTGATCGTTTTTTTTTTTGTAACAGATATAATTTCAAGATCCAGATCGATAAAAAAGCTTGTTTTCAAGCAGAAGAAGCTCTATAACATGGATATCAGCATATTTCGAATTCAGTATCACTAAACATCTCAATATGATTTCAGACTACATGCAACCTCTATACTCATTCGAAAAACCATTCAAAACGCAGCTCAACTGGAACAGATGGGACTCGAGTATAGAATTACAATCATCTGCAGAAATAGTCTGGTACACAGACGGTTCTAAGACAGATGAAGGAACAGGAGCGGGAATATATGGAGTGAGGCCAAGAAGGGATTACATAATACCTCTCGGCAAACACGCCACGATATTTCAAGCTGAAACACATGCCATTAGGACATGCATACAGAAGAACCTGGAAATTGGCTACCCAAGAAAACACATCCACATTCTCTCTGACAGCCAGAGCGCCATCAAAGCTCTCAACTCGACACAGATCAAGTCTAGACTCGTCTGGGAATGCCTCCAGGACCTTCTGGAGCTGGCTAAACACAACAAGGTCACTTTGATGTGGGTGTCAGGTCACAAGGGAATAGCAGGCAACGAAAAAGCAGACCAGTTAGCAAGACAAGCATCTGAAACGCCATTCACAGGGCCAGAACCAGTGCTTGGAATCAGCAAAAACCGATGCAGGACCCTGATTGAGGAGTGGATAAAACACAGACACCGACAACACTGGGCACAGAGCGACGGGCAAACACACAGCAAAGCCATGGTAGGACGCACAAGCCAAATCTTGACAGCTGACTTTTTGAATCTAAACAGAACGAAGGCACGTATAACAGTAGGTCTACTGACGGGATACTGCGGCCTTAGAAAACATCTGAACACCATAGGAATACTTGGAGAACTTGTTGATTGCAGACTCTGCGGCGAAGAGGAAGAAACAGCCTCTCACATAATCTTTGACGCCTTGGGAAGAAGGCGCCACAGAATCTTTGGTGAAATCAATCCGGAAACGGGAATGAATCCGAAAAACCTCATAAAAAGGCTACTGAACCTGATGAAGGACACAAACCTATTCTCGTGAGGAACCACTGACGAAAGAGTGATACAATAGACCCAAGTTGGTCGCAGTGTCACAGGGAGGCCAAGCGCTAACCCGGTCTCTTGTTTGTCAGCTTATCAATCAGTCAATCAATCACTAAACATAAAGATGTACGAGGAGACAGATATTTCTGTTTGTTGGGCCAATAGAATATATGAGTAGAATCGGAAACAGTGCAGGACGACCTTGAAAGAAGCTTACAAAATTGTCTGAAACGACGTTGAATTTTACATCCGAAAATTCATATCGCTTTTCGATCCCGAGCTAAACGAGCGTCCCTTTGTTTGCCGTTCTCGGTAAAACATATCACTTAACCATACTAATCAGAAAAACCATCGAATTCAATCTAACTTTGAGATGCCGAAGCCTCGAAAGTTTAACCAGAAAATAATACGGTTGTGAAATGAAATTTCGCGAAACAGAAAGGGGCACGTCGAGTGAAATATGGAGGAGGGCTTGGAGCCATCAAGAAGTTTAAGATCTGGGACAACTTCCACCCATCACATCTGCTCTCGAGCCCGATTATTATAGTTCAAATTCAATAGGACTCTCCTTGGTAATTTCCGCCCTGGAGTTCTTGGTTACGCCGATAATAATTATCTACTATTCGAAGAAACAAACCATGGCGCGAATGAATGTTGAAAGTTCTGGTAGTTAATGTAGATTAATGTACGGAGCGAACGGAACCCTAACTCGTAGTTTGAAAGGTCTTGGCATTAACTATCCAAGCACGAATTTTCTGTTCTTCCATCAGTGTCTTCTCCACCATGATGCTGACTGATTCATGTCTCTTCTGTAGTAAATGAATTCGTGCCACAATATTTGGAATCTCTGCGATATGTTTTATGGTGAAAGAGTCTTTTCTTCTAATTTCAGAATCCCGTCATACAAAAACCACTGAATTTGGTACACCGGATTTTCATGATATGCGAAATCTCATAGTGCTGTTTTTTTTTCATTGAAATGCAACTTTATTATAAGAAAAATGGTTATAAGTGGATGATTCAAAGAAGCATTGCTCATTGTCCGTTACATCGTTCTGGTAGAGCTCGAATCGCTACGGTAAAAGTGATCAGTTCAGCAATTCCCGTATGACCGGATGGCATTTTTCCGTTCCCTATACAGTCAGCGCGACAGGTCGCTCTCGCCGTATAGGAAACGGAATGCACGATGGAACACTCCGTTTCCTAGCAGATATGCGCGATGTGCTCACTGCCCTGTTAGTCTTCTGATGGGTGCCGATGGGACAAATTACAAATTATAAATAAAGTTGTCTTACTTTCTGGATAGCTTTATCAGGTAGAGTCTACCACATTTTTCCCCTGTGAACATTTTTGTAGTCGCGGTTTTTTTTCAGCAAACCTCTCGTGAGTCGGCCATATTTTCATTTTTCTTGAATCAAACATTCTTTTTTTTGTACAATGCAATCATAAATACAATCTGGAAGAAATGAGAAAACATGATTGTCTTACGACATAAACATGACTGAAAATCGCATTTTTTCAAAGTATGTATTAATACCCTCCCGAATTTTTCAGAATCGGTTGATACAACCATATGAAGTATGAAAATGCAATTGTCCGACAAAAAAATATGGCGATTTCCTTGTCCGACAAATGGAAAACGAAGATTTTTTTGGGATGAAAAAATTATGAATAATGTCTTTATTTTCTTATTCTCACTCCACCTTGAAAATACAATGTAGGTTGTCCGACAAAAAAGATGTGGCGTTCATTCAAAAATTAAAGAATTCACTGCTCTAATTTGGTTATGAATAGACTGGGTATATATGCATTTATCGGATATAACTTTGCTTATGTTACAAATAAACATTTGATTTTTTAGGACCATTTAAGAAGGATGTGCTGAATACTATCATCCAGCTGTCCGACGAATAAAGTTCGGCAATTTCAGTTGTTGCCGATATAATATTCTTAAGTGATGGAGTGTTTTTTGTGCAAACATTTAAAAAATATCCGTGGCTTCAAAACGAAAAAGGAGGAAGTGACATCCTTAAACTGTTCAAAATATTCTTGGCATCAAGAGAACATCATAATCTATATATATAAAAGAAAGATGTTGGTTACACCATTTATAACTCGAGATCGGATGGAGTGTTTGTTATGAAACTTCATATATGGATTCGTCTACGGTCTGGTTATTATAAAATACAATAAAACTTCGAAAAAATCGATGAAAATTTCACTTATACAGGAAATGCTTTTCCTCCCTTTGAGCGAGGCCACTAGGTGTCGCTACAGTTACAGTTACGCTACCGCTTATTCGTAGGTACTTGATTTCATATTCTCTCCGTTAGATGGCGATGTAAACAAATAGTGTGTACAGTGTAATAGTGTGTACAGTGTAATAGTGTGTAATTTGAGTTGCCTACAACTCTGTGCTGTTGGCCAACACCAAAAAGTCTTAGCGTAGGAGTACAGTAGTACAGATGTCTAAAATGATCACATTCCGTACCACTTCAGATGGCGCTATTCACGCATTATGACTGATTATTAGTTATTTTTATAGTTTTATTTATTCAAAATAACGTAATCGTGAAGTAGGATGTCTAGAATAATGGTGTAGGCACTGATTAGATTTTGTTGTGACCAAATTGATTATATTAGCAATGTTTCGTTCTTTCCACTTCAGGTGGCGCTATTCACAAATAATGACTGATTTTTATCAGTTATTTTAAATATTTGAATTTATTCTGGCGAACGTGGCGTGTTAATGGTAGATAATTTTGTCAAGCAATAATGTGTGTTTATATTCCTGACATTCTGATGTATATTAGTTCTTAGGAAAAGTAGAAAACTTTCATTATAAAAGATGCCATTCTGGTGTCATGTCATAATTGACTTTGGCAAATCAGCTGTTGATACATCCATCAAATTGACAACGGAAAATACACTGAAATGATATTGCGGCGCCGCCACGTTGCTAATATTTTCGATTTGGTCGAACGTCATTCCATTCAAAAATTGACGGGTGCCTACACCATTATCCTAGACATCTTATCGTGAAGTTACTATATTTGACATTAGCACCATTAGATGGCGATGAATTTGTTGAGGCTTTCGCGACCATCGATTTATGTCATCTGTTTTTTTTTTCGAAAATTTCGGTCGTCGTGGTCTGAAATGGTCGAAGAAAAAACATATGACATCAATTACTGTGTAATTTGCATAGGACTTATAGTACCATGAAGGGCTATCAACAGATCCAGAAGCGCGTGAATATCACAGTGAATTCTTATCGAAATGTCAAGTGTATACGATTTTGGCGATCAGTTTCAATCGTGATATGTTTATTCTCATCTTTTCTCATGATTTTTAAAATGTTTTTGAATTTCTGTTTGAGTAATAAATATATTTTCGGACATCACTAAATCCAAAATTGCTATAATCGGTAATTGACATATTATTTTTATGTATCTGTTCTGTGTGACAGCTCATATCCATGGAAACATTTGACAGTTCAGAAATCAGAGAACCAAGCTGTTGATCTCCGATCACCGGTGATTACGATTTGTGAAATCCACCGTAAGTATCATTTAGGCGGAACAAAGTTCGCCGGGCCAGCTAGTCACAAATATAAAGATGTCATTCTAATTGACGATTGGTGTGATACTTTTACTGGATACCATTCGTCTTGTTACAATGAATTCAATGTGAAGAAGTATTTTCGTGTTTTTTTAATTAGATTTGAATAAAAATGTCAGTAAACAATTTGAATTATAAACTTTCAATCAAAATCAATAGTTTCATTTCAATAATAAACGAAAAAAGATTCTGAAACAAAACCATTATATTCAACTAGACTAAGGATTTGCCGCATTTTATATGGTGGACAGTTGTTTTTTCTATGAGACGAATCTCTCTAAAATATAAATTCATTCTTGTCCGACAAATATTAATGAATTTAAAAACTCAAAAATATCGTCGATTTTCATCTGTCGGACAATTGCATTTTCATATTTCATATGGTTACATCAACCGATTCTGAAAAAATCAGGAGTGTATTAATAATTTAAAAAATGCAATTTTCAGTCATGTTTATATTGGTAGACAATAAAGTTTTCTCATTTTCCCAGATTGTTATTATGATTGCATTTTACAAAAAAGAGTACGTATAATTAAAAAAAAATGGAAATATGGTCGACTTACGAGAGGTTTGCTGAAAAAAGCCGCGACTACAAAAATGTTCACAGAGGAAAAATGTGGTAGACGCTACCTAATAAAGCTATACAGAAAGTAAGAAAACTTTATTAATAATTTGCAATTTGTCCCATCGGCACCCAGAAGACTAACAGGGCAGTGAGCACATCGCGCATATCTGCTAGGAAACGGAGTGTTCCATGATGCATTCCGTTTCCTATACGGCGAGAGCGACCTGTCGCGCTGACTGTACATATAGGGAACGGAAAAGTGCGACCGGATGTCGAGAATTTAAAGCGGAATTTCCTGTTGGAAGCCTTCTTGATACCCAATTCACCTCATGCCAATAATTTCGAATCAATATTTTTTTATTGAAACTTTTACATAGGAGCACCTGCCGATATGGAAAGTAACTCCGAAATTTAGTTGACAAGAAAACGATACTCGCTTCGAGGTGCTCCATCAATAAAACAACTCCGGCAAACTCCGGCCCAATATTTCGTTATACAAAGTCAGACGTGTACCTCAACAAATGCGCTTTCCCGTAAGAACACCATCAATCAGAATCCATCTGGAAATCGTTTTTTTCCGGGGAAACTCGTATCTGGAATGAACGAAAGGAAAGTAAAGGCTTTATTATGTAACGGACTCACGGGAGGGCTGTTTATCGATGATATGAGATACAGAGGGAGCGGTGTAATATAAAGTTCGATTTGTGGGATCAGTCCCTGAATCCAATCACTGTTTGGCAATCAGATGTAATGGAGAGGAATCAGTGCCGGATAAAGAAAAATCGAGTTGACGTTTTCATTTCGGCCATGTTGCTAAACGCTTTGTGCTGCGGTGGCCGGACTTCTAAACGACAGATCGGAATGAAAGGTTTCCTTTTTTTGCATTACTTTGATGAAACCCGCTATTTCCTTTTCCGAAGGGAAATAATCTTTCCTGGTCATGTACAAAGAAGATGTTCAAGTTATGTAGAATGAAATTCAGTCATCGATTTTTTTTCCGTGAAAAGAAATTCAAAAATAGGACTTAACGTATTCAGTAATGAAAACAATTGAAAATGGTGTAGACTAGTTTTTGTGTGGGTCGAACTCCAGAAAACTCTACCTCGCTGATGAATACCGCCACCGATTTCAGCTTTCACACTCAATCATCCTATTGTTTACGGCATAACTAAACTAAAACTAACATACATCGTCAAAAGTCCTATGTTACAAATAAACAAAAAATGTTCTGGAAATGACATGAATATTTTCCTCTATTTCAATTGCAATCTATTTGATAGAAAATCTTTATTTTTACGCTTTATGCAGGATGAGGCGAAAAGGGAAAAGTGAGAAAAACCAAAATATAGGTATCGATTATTTATTCTCGATGAATTTCAGTTATTCCACAACTATGAAAACAGCAGAAATCCGATTTGTTTGACATGGATTACGGAGTTCCGCAGGGGTCCATTCTCGGACCTTTAATATTTATTCTTTTTGTTATTGATTCTGTTGGTTTTCTAGATAGTGAATGCACAGTGCTCTACGCGGATGACTCTTCCATAGCCGTGAGCGCAGATACCGCATCTGAATTGGAATATAAGCTGAATAGTGTAGCGAACTGATTTGTGTCTTGGTGTAAGATTAATTCGCTCATTATAAATGTCAATAAAACGGTTTATATGCATTTTGTTACAAAAAATAAATTACCTACTATAACTTATATTAACATCTCGGGAAGTGTAATTGATATGAGCTCAGACACAAAATTTCTAGGTGCATTTATAAGTAGTGATCTGAGTTGGGACCGTAGTGTGGAGCAGGTATGTGCCAAACTTAAGAAGGGGTTTTATGCTGCAATGCAGTTTTTAAATGTGACACAGATGATCACGCTTTACTATGCTCTCGTCTATACACACATAGCGTATAACTTTGTGGGGAAACGCACCAAGTTCACCACGGGTCTTTATAGCTCAAAAACGAGTGATACGCCTAATTTTTGGTATTAAACCGCGCGAGTCCTGCAGGCCCTTCTTCAAAAAGAACAACCTGCTTACATTGCCGTGCATTTACATTTATAAGTGTATAATGTACTTCAAAGCAAATATTATTGATGCTAAGAAAATCTCTGATACGCATAATTACCCGACGAGGCCAGGTAGTCTATATAGAACACCGAATCATAGGCTAAAATTATTTGAAAATTCGCCTGCTTATGCTGGTATAAGGCTTTTCAACTCCCTGCCCATGCATCTTAAGAATGACTATAGCTTTAATGGTTTCAAATTCAAATTGAAAAGTTTTTTATCTGAGAGGGCATATTATTCAGTAGCTGAATACCTTAATGAAAAGTTCACTTAGTTATGCACTGGCTCGAATAACTGAGAATATTGTTTTGACCTGTCTAATGTTTTCATGTTTTCATTATCTTGTTTTGTTGAAACCTAGAATATGACGTGTCTTATATCAGTTGTATGATCGATTGGACAAATAAACTTATAATTATTATTATTATTTCTGCTGTGTTCTCGTCCATGTTCTCAAAATTCAGGGTATCGTCGACGAAGTTATAAATTGAGTTTTAAATAGTCCAATTCCCTACGATACCCTGAATTATTATTATTATTACTGAATCCAAATTCAATCATTAACTACAACAACTAGGTATTCAATAAATGTTTTCAGCAGAAAACAAACTAGCTCATCTTTTTCAGTAATTTATCCGTAAATCATCCGTGGAGATAAAAAATTTGTATCTTTCAAGGTTTCATAGAAAAATTACAAAATCTGATGCATCGATCTGCGGCCTTCGGAACGTATATCAGTCATTCATGTTGAAAGTTGGGAGGTAGGGCTCTCCATCCTTGATTTATATGTGAAAATGAAGAATTCGACACTTTTGTTATGACAAAAGTATCACAGAACCTGGTAAGTGTCTATACAGGGTGAGTCTTTGACTTGTACATATATTTTAACTTTTTTCATTTTTATTTTTCCGAATTCGGCTCTGTTAAAAAAATATAGCCATTTAAAAAAAAAAATGGGCTGAACACGTCCCTGAAATGATACTGTGGAATTGATTCAAAGTTCATATTTCTCGATAGAAATTGAGTTTATACATTTAGGCCCAATTTAGGGAATACTCAAGTAGTCAAGTACTAACCTTATTGGAATAAAAATGTTGCAAACACAATAACTTCAACAAAAACAGTTAGTTTCATCGGATTATATCTGCAACTAAAAAGCCACATTTATTCCACAAAAATAAGTACCTTCTTCGAGTTTTCTGCAGATTAGTTTGTAAACACTAATAACATGTTCATATTTTCCTCGAAATTACCAAACAATATCATGAAGAAAGGCTTCTCATTCAGATTTATTATTGAACAACCTAACCTAATCTAATTTGTATCGATTCTGTGAATTTTTGCACAGAAATTTCAAGAAGATGTTGTCAGCTTGCTGATATTTCCATTGAGGTTAAGGATTTGTTACGAAAAATAGTATAAATCACGATACATTTGTGTACCGTGGTATAAATATCTATGAATTCGGCCGTTACCATCATAAATCGACTTTGCCGCCAAATTTTACCACGCATGCGTAGAGCGAAAACCGAAGTATGGTTCTCTGGAGGCCAACGTTGAACAATAGCAAACCAGAGTCTCTGAACAAACTGTAAACATTATGTGAAGTTCTGAATAATCTGAATACATTCAGTGAATTATTGTTCTAATGTGATTATTATGTGAAGTGAATTAATATAATTTCAACCGTGTCGTGTTCATAAAATTCCAAGAGGATGTTGTGTAGATAGAAACATCGCCACAGATTATCAGGTATTGTATTATTTTTCATTAATTTCAATTTAATATGTAGTTTGTATCGAGATTCATCATTCATATCCAAATTTTGTATTTCATCGACATTTAACTTCAATATGGACCGGTAACTATAAATTTTCAATAGAAACTGTGCGTCCACGGCCCCCCCTTAACCCCCCTTGTGCGCAGGTGGAAATATTCACAATCTTTTTTTTTTCTCCGAAACTACTTGTTTGCCAATGCTGAAATTAAAACTGTAGGATGTCTTCAACATATACAATCACGAGACAAAATATTTAAAAACTTGGAGAGGGGGACCTAAACTAGAAATTGACCCTTTTTGAAATAGAAAAGTAGCGTTGTTTTTTCTTTACGGATAATTCACGGATAAATCACTGAAAAAGATGAGCTAGAAGGATTTTTTCTGAAAACACATATTTGTTTCGCTAAGTTGATATCAACTCAGCGAAACCTCTCATATTTTTTCGAATACCTTCTGTATAAAAAGTACCCGGAATTGTAAAAAAAACACATAAATTCAAATTTAATCATCAATATTTATTTTGTCTCCTTCAAAATAGTCCCCATTGCTTACAATACAACTATGATATCGGCGAACCCACTTTTCCATGCACCGCTCATACGCCGCCAAAGGTATGGCCTTCAGTTCTCGTTGCGAATTTGTTTTGATGGCTTCAATGGACTCAAAACGCGTTCCACGTAGGGGCAATTTGAGTCTTGGGAATAGAAAAAAGTCGCACGGAGCTAAGTCAGGTGAATACGGCGGTTGTTCGATGGTATTTATTGAGTTTTTGGTCTTGTATTCCTTAATAATTATGGCTCGGTGCGACGGCGCGTTATCATCATGCAAAATCCACGAATTGTCTTTCCATAAATCTGGCCGTTTACGACGAACATTCTCACGCAAACGCCTCAATACACCCAAGTAATGCTCCTTATTCACTGTCTGTCCTTCAGGAAGAAATTCTGAGTGCACAACACCACGATAATCGAAGAAAACAGTGAGCAAAACTTTAATTTTCGATCGACTTTGACGTGGTTTTTTCGGACCGTCTTTGAATGATTTGTACCAATCGTATGCTTGTGTTTTTGACATACAATTATCACCAAAGGCTTTTTTTAACATTTTCAATGAATCGGCACAAGAAAATTCGTTTGCAAGACAAAATTTGAGGCAAACTCTTTGATCAACTATGTTTTCCATTGTAAAATTCGCAGAGCACTTTTGAGGTCGACTGATACTGACAGCTGTTGTAAACACACTAGTTGACAGATCGCGCTCAAATTTGGCTTGGTAATAAAGGAAGGTCCTACCAACTTTAAGAAAAAAAAAATTACCGATTCCTTTTTGGCGGTTCATTTAAATAACATTTTCCGGGTACTTTTTATACAGAGAGTATAAAAGATCAATTACGGATAAAAAACGGCAAAATTTTGAGCTATTCCGAGTTGTTTCGCTAACTTTATATACATGGTGATTTACCTGTTGTTCGAATTTCCAATCGCCCAAAACGTATCATTTCGTCGTAACCCGTCACGAGAATCGAACAACACGAGAGCGTAGCGTATCATGAACCTAGCGAAACGATCTCACAAACCCAATTATCCCAGTTGAAAAATCACCGGCGATCCGAACGCACAGACACAGACAGGATTCGAGGAAATCAAATAGTGATTATGCAGTCCGATGGCGATCCCACCCTGACACATCCTGCAATTCCGTTCCCGTCCATATTTCAGGATACGCGGAACCTCATCAATAACGCCGACCGTTAAGTGAAGTCCTGGAATTAAACGGGGACAAGCTCTCTTTTTTCCTTCTCCAACGCGAACGGACCGACCTCTGCGTCCATAAAAACCTATCCGCGTTTAGTCCGTCTGATGTGTATCCTTTCATTCAAAAACAAATGAAAAACACGCCGGAGTCCCGGAGAAATCACTCGGCTCAATCTGCCATAACTACTTTCCGGGGATGGGATGAATTGCAGAGGGGCACTGGGCGGGGGGCGGCTCCCTGGACTTTGTATCGGAGTAATTTATTGTTGAAATGAAAATGGCAAGAATGATGTTGATTAGGTAAAGAAAATTTTGTTGTTTTGGGATCACAGAAACAAGTGAATCGACCTCGTCTCGTCTGGTAAAACTCATCCTCGTGAATAATAGCCATAATATTTGTGTAGGATATCCATCTTTGTCCATGACTGTTGAATAGTTCTTTTTGAAATATCGGGTATTTTTTCAGAGTGACTATTCCACTCTTTTCATTTTTAGTGAGGAAGTTTCCGTAGCAACGATCGTTTCATCCCGAAAAAAATTTCAAGTCGGCAAAACCAACATAATATCTAGGAGCATAGAATAACTGGAGGGAAGGCTTCATACGCTCGACAGATCATTTTGAACTGCCAATAACGGCGGAGGTTAGAGTTTCGTGTGACGCCCGATAGATAACGCTGAGATCCTTTATTCAGTAACATGTCAGATATTTTGTTCTATGGCGCTACAATTGCAAAGAATATAATGTGGCTGTCATTGTTATTGATACATTTATGCTTCTTTTTAATTGAAAATGGCCATAAATCATAACATAGACAATATTGATGACATATCATCGCTTTATTCTAATCAACTTTTTATGCGCAATTTTATGGGAAGTCTGTGATCGGTAATAAATTTGTCAAAAAAATATCCTTATCGGAAAAAGCGAACATTCAGGTAAGTATTATTATTATTATACGGGAAGACTGAGGTTTTATCTGTTCTCGTGTATTATACGCAGAATTGTATGGCACCCCGTTTACATTCCCTCTGCTAACACTTAGATTCGGAGCGGGAAACAGATTTTTCTTCCTATATTCAATCTGATCCTTGTAGCAATTTCTTTACACGTGCTATATGCATTATATTGTCGGATTTACGAAAAAAAGTATGTATTGCTTTCTTTCAAAAGAATATATATTATGATATAGTAATAAATGGGACCTAATAAGTAATAACAACGAATAACCATTGAAGATAATTTTATTAAGGATAGCCATGTTGTAGGAAGAAACGACGTTGTCGCCATCTCGTGACCTTGCGGCGAACTGACAAGTTCGGACGTTTTTGGCAGTTCATTTTCGTAGGGGAGCCTTCTCTCCAGTTATTCTATGCTCCTAGATAATATGTTGGTTTTTCAGCGACAAAATTTTTGACGTTTCTCGAATTCATAGATAGCTTCGGAAATAAATATCATAGAGAGAACAAACAACGTTTAGTGGTTTAGTTAATGTATGATGAATTCTAATTTGCCAAATAGCGCAATACGCATCAAATGTGAACATATTACCCCATTTTCTCGTGGAATAGTCATGCCGAATTCCACTCGAGATGAAATTTAGGCAGGTTAAATTTCTCTCTTGTAGTATTCAAGTTTGTTGCTTTTCGGAAATTTCGCTCATTTTGCCGGCAAAATTCCATTTCTAGTGGTATTACATATGATAAAATTTCTGATAGGGATAACTATGATTAGACAGAAGGTACAAGCCATGTTTTTCGGACATTTCTGCTCAGTAAGCATTGACAAATTATCATGGAAAGACACACGCCGCAACAGAGTTTACAAATTGTTGAAATTTATTTTCAAAATCAGTGTTATTTTCGCCAAACTTATAGAGCACTTCGTGAAATTCATGGTTTACATAATTGTCCATCAGAACAGCTTATTCGTCGAACTATCGAAATATTTCGGACAACATTTTATCTACTCGATGCAACAACAAGACAGAGAACTGTACGTACAGAAGAAAATATCGCTGCTTTAAGTGATAGTTTCAATGAAGATCCAGATTTGTCTATTCGTCGACGCTCACAACAAGTTGGACTCTGTGCATCCATCACATGGAGAATTTTGCGTAAAGATCTTTGTCTACACCTATACAAGATCCAACTGGTTCAAGAAATAAAACCACTTGACAATAATGAGCGTCGTTTGTTTGCTGATTGGGCCCTAGAACACTTTGAGGTTGGTCTATTTTTTTATCGAAATATTGTGTTTAGTGGTGAAGCTCATTTCCGGTTGAATGGCTGAGTATACAAGCAAAATTGCCGTATATGGAATGAAAACAATCCTCAAGTTCTGCAGGTTCATATTTCTTCGAAAACGATGCAGGAGCTAATGTTACAGTAAATGGTGCTCGTTACAGATACTTAGATGATCAATGGCTATTTGTTTCAAAATTTGAATGGTATCGACCCAGAAGTTTTTTGGTTTCAACAAGATGGTGCTACACCTCATGCTGCTACCGTAACAATGGATTTATTGATAGAGAGATTTGGCGATAACATTATTTCGAGAAATGGTCCAATTAATTGGCCTCCAAAACCATGCGACATGTCTCCAATGGATTATTTTCTTTGAGAAACAATAGATGCTTTGGGAGCCAACATTACTCGTATTTTTGCTGAAATAGTCCTGGTCACTGGCGGATCCAAACAGTTTTTTAGGAGGGAGGCATGCATTCTTTCAAGGGGGGCATCAATAGATATAATTTTTTTACCAACGCTATAGGGCTTCTAATAAAGGGATTATAGTCAAGGAAATAGTTCCAAGGGGGGGGGATCATGGCCCTCCCCCTGTATCCGCCAGTGGTACTGGTGGACATATACCGGAAATTATTTTAAAAACATAATGTCATAAAATTATCTCTTGAATAAAAAAAAATCGATGGTAATTTGAACGTGTTTTATTTCAATTTCTATCACTTTAAAAAAACAAATTGCCGTTTCAAATTGATATGACACTTAGAATTCTGCTCACAAGAATTTTAGTTTTCGATTCATTGTTCATGTCATTCAATTCCATCGAAGAAAAATGGAACCAATGATCCGGGATCATGGACGACCTTGTTGATAGCTGCTGTCATTTTTTTCAATTAGGTTTCTTGATCTGGAAAATTCGAATCTACCAGAAAGATCGATTTTTGAACGTTTTATCCTATGAATATTCCTAAAATTAGGTGAACTGAACACTGTTGATTCCTCAGCCAATACTAACCATCTTTTTAGAAGACCTTTTGCCGAAAGGCCGAAGTAAATGTGGTTTTGAATCGAATTAAACCCAAATTGCGACAAAAATATCTATCGACCTAATCTTTCGCCACTAAACCTACTCCTATATCCTGAAGCACATCCCATCGAAAAACAATCGACATTGCCCGTTATCCTCAGAACGTGCACGATTTTAATTGCACCGAATTCAATTAGATTCGTTTAAGCCCGCAAAAGTTCGCGTTGTCCTCAACCGTACAACAATCTGGCCATAAATTCCCTCACTTTTATTAGCCACGGATTTCGGCAAATCCGGAATCTTCTAAAGTAGTTATATGTATGAATGGGCATGCAGTGCACTAGCTTCGGCAAATAGAATGTTTAAGTAATTCAGGATAAACGAATGCTCGTTTGTTTCCATTTTGCCAACGCTCACTCGTTCATGAATACTGCACCTTTAAAAATGACCGCCCGATTTGTTTGTTATCTTTATGAAGATTCACTCGCAAATTTGTCTGCAACGCGTTTGTGGATGTATTCATTTCATTTCGTGGTACTGGTCGGGAGAACGAGGGGAATGTGGGTCAATGGGTAATAAGGGTCGATGGGTAATGAGAGTCAGTGGGTAATGATGTCCACTGGGTAATAGGATTCAGAAGGTAATAAGGATCGGTGATTTATGAGTCAGATGGTAATGAGTATCAGTCCTAAATGGGCAGAATCCTTTTGAGTGTTGAATACGTTCCGGTGATACATCGTTTAGCTTTATACGCTTACCACGCTTGCAAAGATTCAGGCCTGTCAGTTACCCTTCGGAATGACGATTGATAACTTGGGTTCATGAATCTGCCTCATTTGTTTTTAACAACACTTCCATTTCATTATTCATTTCAGTTTTTGAACGGAAAAATCTCTCAGACTATTCTTATGCAAAAAAACGTATAAATTGATAAAAATATACTTTCTACCATATTCGCTCGTGAAATGTATCGAATAGAAACGAGACGAGGAGTTCCAAGTATCTCCTTCCAAATTTTTTCAGTGCTTTTGACCATTCCTCATTTGCGGAAGTTCCAGACAAGAAAACTCAAGAAACTTTTAATGACTGCAGGAGTATCTACTTCGGAGAGTAATATATAACATTTTCGAGATGAACGCAAAGGAAGGAAAGCCCTATAACCCCAGCATCTTTTCAGCGGGGCGCTGTTGGTCCTTGGAGGGTACAGAAGTGCGAACAGAAGAAATGGAGAGCATTCAGTTGTGGATCGGATAGACCCTCTCTCGAGAGGCCACTGTGATGAATCGACCCCCGATATTCACTTGTTACCGATGCATCTTTATACCTAGATAGAATCTAATGGAACTTGATGTTTTTATGTTGGAGATGAGATACTTCTTCGAGTTGGAACGGCTACTTAGTGATGAAACACGAAAGAGAGGGGAACACCTTCGTTCGGCCTGGAAAACCTTTACATCCACATTACCTTTCTTCAGAGCTTCAGTTTATGGATGAATCCGAATCAAAATAATTGTTCTATTTTGAATATGTGATATGTAGGCTAATGCACTAGAGAGACATTTTGAAGAATTTGAAATTTGAAAAAATGCCATTTGGCAGGTGAAAATCTAAACGGTGCTAGATAGAGTCTCGGTATGAGCTTCTTTCACTCGGTTTTTTCTTGTTTTTTTGTTTTGCATTTTTCATTTTTGAGTTTTGTTCAGAGGCTCACAGCATTCAAAGTATAGGTGGTACTGATCGTTCTAATGGGTTCTGTGAATGGCTCAAATGGGTAGTATATCGTCCAGATTGAAAAACGCCTTTAGATCCGCCAGGGATTTCTTGGCGATGACAAATATGGTGTTTTTGGGGGTCTTACCTTATGTACCCCTTTGTCATTTTTTACCCAAAAAGTTGACAATTTCGAATTCGATTTTATTATGCCTATAGTTACGTTGGACAATGCTGATTAACAATATACAAATAAAAAGTGGATACGACCACAGAAGAGGGAGCTATGACGATTTGAAATTGAAAAAAATGTAATTTGACAGTGTTCTTATAAGCCTTCTTTTACACGATTTTTTCTTGTATTTTGTTTTGCATTTTTGAGTTTTGTTCAGAGGCTCACAGCACTCAAAGTATAGGTGGTACTGATCGTCCCTATGGGTTTTGTGAATGGCTCAAACGGGTAGTAGATCGTCCAGATTGAAAAACGCCTTTAGATTCGCCAGGGATTTCTTGGCGATGACAAATATGGTGTTTTTGGGGGGTCTTACCCCTTTGTCATTTTTCACCCAAAAAGTTGACATTTTCGGATTCGATTTCATTATGGCTATAGATACTTTGGACAATTCTGATTAACAATATACAAACAAAAGTGGATACGACCACAGGAGCGGGAGCTTTGACGATTTGAAATTTGAAAAAATGCCATTTGGTAGGTGAAAATCTAAACTATGATAGATAGAGCCTCAGAATATTTTTCATTGAATTCAGCGTCCTCGAAAACCTATAATTCGATACCAAACCTGTTCTTATAAGCCTTCTTTTACACGATTGTTTCTTGTTTTTTGTTTTGCATTCTTCATTTTTGAGTTTTGTTCAGAGGCTCACAGCACTCGAAGTATGGGTGGTATGGGTCGACCAGATTGAGAAACGCCTTTAGATTCGCCAGAAATATCTTGGCGATGACAAATATGGTGTTTTTGGGGGTCTTGTCCCTTTGTCATTTTTCACCCAAAAAGTTGACATTTTAGAATTCGATTTTATTATGCCTATAGTTACTTTGGACAATGCTGATTAACAATATACAAATAAAAAGTGGATACGACCACAGGAGAGGGAGCTATGACGATTTGAAATTGGAAAAAATGTCATTTCACAGGTGAAAATCTGAACTATGGTAGATAGAGCCTCGGAATATTTTTTATTGAATTCAGCGTCCTCGAAAACCTATAATTCGATACCAAACTTGTCCTTATAAGCCTTCTTTTACTCGATTTTTTCTTGTTTTTTGTTTTGCATTTTTCATTTATGAGTTTTGTTCAGAGGCTCACAGCAATCAAAGTATTTAGTATAGGTGGTACTGATCGTCCTAATGGGTTTTGTGAATGGCTCAAACGGGTAGTATATCGTCCAGATTCAAAAACGCCTTTAGATTCGCCAGGGATTTTTTGGCGATGACAAATATGGTGTTTTTGGGGGGGTCTTACCCCTTTGTCATTTTTCACCCAAAAAGTTGACATTTTCGAATTCGATTTTATTATACCTATAGATAGTTTGGACAATTCTGATTAACAATATACAAACAAAAAGTGGATACGACCACAGGAGCGGGAGATTGGACGATTTGAAATTTGAAAAAATGACATTTGGCAGGTGAAAATCTAAACTATGATAGATAGAGCCTCAGAATATTTCTTATTGAATTCAGCGTCCCCGAAAACCTATAATTCGTTACCAAACCTGTTCTTATAAGCCTTCTTTTACACGATTTTTTCTTGTTTTTTGTTTTGCATTCTTCATTTTTGAGTTTTGTTCAGAGGCTCACAGCAATCAGAGTATAGGTGGAACTGATCGTCCTAATGGGTTAATGGGAACAATATACAATTAAAATCGCGGTGGATAAACACATTATTAACAAATTTATTAAAAAAATTGTAATCCCTTCGTTTTTTCTCCAAATTTTAATCATTTACTTCTTGCTATGCTATCTATGTTTTACAAAAAAATTAAGATTTAAACAGCTTCTTCTGGGTGTTGCAGATTTTTTTTAAGTTAGTATATTCATCTTCTATTCCTATTCGGTTGAGAGATCATCCAGTTCCCCAGAAACAGTGACAACAATGTAACTTTATGCAATTGGAAAAAATGTCATTTCACAGGTGAAAATCTGAACTATGGTAGATAGAGCCTCGGAATATTTTTTATTGAATTCAGCGTCCTCGAAAACCTATAATTCGATACCAAACTTGTCCTTATAAGCCTTCTTTTACTCGATTTTTTCTTGTTTTTTGTTTTGCATTTTTCATTTATGAGTTTTGTTCAGAGGCTCACAGCAATCAAAGTATTTAGTATAGGTGGTACTGATCGTCCTAATGGGTTTTGTGAATGGCTCAAACGGGTAGTATATCGTCCAGATTCAAAAACGCCTTTAGATTCGCCAGGGATTTTTTGGCGATGACAAATATGGTGTTTTTGGGGGGTCTTACCCCTTTGTCATTTTTCACCCAAAAAGTTGACATTTTCGAATTCGATTTTATTATACCTATAGATAGTTTGGACAATTCTGATTAACAATATACAAACAAAAAGTGGATACGACCACAGGAGCGGGAGATTTGACGATTTGAAATTTGAAAAAATGCCATTTGGCAGGTGAAAATCTAAACTATGATAGATAGAGCCTCAGAATATTTTTTATTGAATTCAGCGTCCCCGAAAACCTATAATTCGTTACCAAACCTGTTCTTATAAGCCTTCTTTTACACGATTTTTTCTTGTTTTTTGTTTTGCATTCTTCATTTTTGAGTTTTGTTCAGAGGCTCACAGCAATCAGAGTATAGGTGGAACTGATCGTCCTAATGGGTTAATGGGAACAATATACAATTAAAATCGCAGTGGATAAACACATTATCAACAAATTCATTTAAAAAAATTGTAATCCCTTCGTTTTTTCTCAAAATTTTAATCATTCACTTCTTGCTATGCTATCTATGTTTTACAAAAGAATTAAGATTTAAACAGCTTCTTCTGGGTGTTGCAGATTCTTTTTAAGTTAGTATATTCATCTTCTTTTCCTATTCGGTTGAGAGATCATCCAGTTCCCAAGAAACAGCGACAAGAATGTAACTTTATGCAATAAAAGTTGATGACGAGAGGAACCTAGATGTGGAAAATTTCGATGTCCTAAACCCTTGATCTTATCACTCAAATCAAAAAATCGATCCACATTTGTATCTGTATCTTCCGTCTCCTAGAAAAATTAAGATAAAAGCTTTGGGAGTGTTAAATATTTGTTATTCCAAGGAATTTGCTGAAAAACGAATACACTTCTATTTCCTCGATCGACATACCATTAGTTGATCGAATACTCTTGTCTATCTCGAACACAGATCGAAGAAAAACAGCAATTATCAGGATTCAAAGTATTCAGGTCTTCGATCTTACTCAGAAGACCAGAGATTCCATTCAGTCGAAGTCGACCATCGTCCCTCTCAATCAATTTCATTAGTTCCCCCGAAAAATGCCCTAATCGATGTCTCTTTCCTGAAGGTAAGTAAGTAATCACCCAGCAATCAGACTAAAAGGATTTCGGAAAGCGTACCATGAAATTTATGGGCGATTTTCATGTCAGGATTATATATTATGCTCGGGAGTCGAATTGATACATTACGCCGTCACGATGTTTAAATGCATTCCTTGGATTCGACTAGATTGCCACTGATTTCGTGGCACACCTGTTGTACGTGCAGTTGTGGAAGGAGAATAAATATTGAGACAGCTGTCATGTCCCTTTTTTGTATTCTTGCGGCAATTGGCATACGCTTCGAGAAAAGATTCATTGATCTTGGAGAGGAATGAGTTTTCAGGAAAATCAGTGGCGGCTCCTCACAGACCTCCTTTTCTACTGGCTTTACCATAGCAAAGCAATCAAATATTTCTTTTAAGGATGTTGTCAGATCTTTTTATACTTCTTTGGGAGCTCTATATGCTGTTTTCTGGTATTGCAGACAATATTTTGGGTTGTAAGGATGCATTGTTGATAATTTGATTGATTCTTGGGCCATCTCTCCTGTCACTTCTATATTATTTGGTGGTTTTTCGTTTAACAGTCGAAAATTTATTATTTTTGAATGAAAAACATGCATAAAATGAATAATGTGTAAGAGCCTGTGACATTTCAAAATTTCCCAAATGGATTTAGACAATTTATTCTCAATTCTGATTGAAAACGTTGGGAAAAAATGTGGAGGAGAATGTTGTAAATGTTAAAACAATGAACTAATATTTAGGATGTTGAATTATTGCTGTGTAGATCCTTTCTCTGGATATTTTTAAGATACAAAAAGTGGCATGTGATTTCGAGAAGATGCATTATTTTCTGCCGTTGTGTTCCATATTTATATAATTTTCTTATCCTTTCTCTTTTTTCGCTGATAACAATATCACAAAAAGTACTCGAAATATATTTCAATCACTTTTATGAAGTATTCTGCAGGTTGGTACTCGTGAAATTTTAAATGAATCTCAGAGACGTTGCTGATGCTAATTCTTTTTTTTCTTTTTTAACTTTGTGAATGGAGTTAGTTCTTTTATGGTTTAACTGTCACACAGGTTTTCATGGTTTCCATGGTTTCCATGGAGCATTTCAAGTGGTGCAAAAAATTATTTGTCTTCTGTAGGCATATTTCTTCATAATTTCGAAAAGTTGGGAATTCCATAGGTCCGTCTATTCGTTTAGAAGTTTTCTGTCGGGTTTTTCGAGTACTTTAATTTTTTTTCGAATGAACTATCACAAAGTAACGGACTACCCTGTCCATTATTCTTCAGTAAAATTTAACACTCGATTCTTCATTTACGTACAAGAAAATAGCATAACTGAATCTTCCAATCATATTTATATACGTGAAATATTTCCAGTATTAATAGAGATAAATGTTTCTTCAACATTCGTCAATTCTTTGGAATTATTGAATTCTCTTAATATTTTCTCAAATTCATTATTTTCCCAAAGCAATTGAACATTTTGATTGATACATAATTACTACGACTACGACTACGTTATCTGACAGGAAAATGACTATTGGAGTATATACTACCTTGTCTCTTTGACTACATCTATGTGATAAGTTTGGAACAACTTTCATAATGGTTTTTCTATCCTCTTCGATATTACGAAACTCCTATACAATATCAAGATTCATGGCACACATCTACTTGTTGAGGTGAAATGAGACGAAGATACTAAAATCGACGATGCTGACTTACGTTTGAGATAACCATGAATAAATGCTTTCTTGTTCTCGCCATATTCAATATATCTTTGGGAACTCGCAATATGAATTTCTCATTCTGGTCACATCAGAGATATCCTTGGCTGCTCGTAATATGAATTTCTTCTGAGAGCTCGTGAAAAGAATTTCGTTTTCGAACAGTAACAGATCTTTCAATGAAAATTTGTTTTCGAAATGTTGTAGGTTAACCGGTAGAGCAACGGAAAATGCTGTACCTCTAAATGGTATGGAAACCTGCATGAACTCAGAGTCGACTAAATAAAAATAATCACACTGCTCTCAATCGTCCTCGCTTTCCTGGAAAATTCATGTAGTTAGTTCAACGGAAAACTGGATCCTTCACCATTTTGCGTCTCCGAGAATTTATAAATTGTATTTCCAGCGAGTCACCTTCTTCACATTCATTGGTTTTTATCAGTCTCTCTAATACGAAATTTGCGAATTCTTTAAATGCAGAACGCACTTCCAAATCCATTATGATTGATGAATCTGTGTGAATAAACTTACTCAATTTCAAATTGAATTGCATAGTTTGAGTGATGTGAAAAATTTACGTTGAAAATCGTTTCCTTGCGAAATATTCTGAAGAATATACTGAACCTACAGAAGAGAAAGGTTCATGCAATAGAAATTTTTAAAAATTTCTTATTTCGTGGAATTTTCCAGATAGGAAGTGGTGTAATAATTAAAATTAGATTGTTACTTCCTAGAGTTATTTATTATGTGACTAGTTTCGCTCTGTATTGTCAGAGCATTTTTGAAAGATTTATCTTTGATTTTTCAACACGCCGTTAATTTTAAGTTCTTCGAAAGAGTGTTTGGGTTTAGTTGCTGTTTTAAGAGGCAAACATTCAAAGGCTTCTCACTAAATTTAACGAAACAGGTCTTCAGTGGCAGATCAGGACCTGAAGATCAGAAGAGCTTATAGTTTTGGGACACAAAAAAACAACAAAGTAGGCGAATGCTTCCTTGAAATAATAGACTTTCAACATTCACAGATAAAACATAAAGTGGTGAGTGTCTTTATGACTGTGCTCAGATTTGAAATCATTGTCGCATTTGGGGTGATATAAATCCCCATTTATTGAGGATTTAATGAGTTCATGGAAGACGTTGATTTCAAAACATTGAAATCACAATCAATTAAAATGAATAGCACGATAGAAGACCAAGACTGGTCAGATGTATATTCCATAGAAAAAACGAATGTCAACCAACAATGGCAAACTTTCTCGAATGCATTCATGAATATATTCAATAAACTTTTTCCCTTGAAATCTTGTTCACTGAAAAAGCGAAGAAATAAAGAATGTTTCTACAAAAATCCTGAAATCATTCAGATGAAACATAATTTGGACTTATTGTTCACGCTGAGTAACTGTGATGAAGGATACAAATGTGCCTATAAGGCTGCAAAAAAAAATATGATCAGTTAATCATTGATATCAGAAAAGAAAATTACAAAAACGAAATTATATCCTCTGATAATAAAACTAAAGCCATGTGGAGTGTATGCAATAGAATACTGGGTAAAAACAGTCTCAACAAAACAACATATCCATCTTCAAAATCACCAGAGGAAACAGCACGTGATTACAATGAATTCTTGGTTCAAATGGTCCCGAACATGATGACAAATTTCAACAATTTAAAATTTGTTTGCAATATCGAAACCAATGCATCTTTTTACTTGAAGCCTTTCACCACAGAGGAAATTGTTGAAATATTAGGAAATTGAAAAACAAAACAAGTTCTGGAATCGATGAGATTCCAGTTAAGATAGTTAAATCGAGTGCTGATGCTATTTCCTCTGTGTTGTGCCATATTGTGAATAACTCCCTGAGGTTTGGTGTATTTCCTGAGCTGCTCAAGCTGTCGGTGATAATCCCAATATTCAAGTCCGGAGATCCTGAGGACTGTAAAAACTATAGGCCTATTAGTCTGTTGAACAGTTTTTCTAAGATATTTGAATTAGCAATGGTGACCAGACTTCTGACTTATTTTAATAGTCGCGAACTATTTCATCCCTCACAACATGGATACTTAAAAGATCGGTCAACCCAAACTGCTATATTTCAATTCACCAATAATATATTGGAATTTTTGGAAGAAGGAAAGCTGGTCTCAGGATTATTCATCGATCTTTCGAAGGCGTTTGATTGTCTGAATAGGGATTATCTAATTGAAAAACTAAGGAAGTATGGAATTATAGAAAACGCGCTGAAGTGGCTAGTTTCTTATTTATATGATCGTAGGCAGTGTGTGAAAATTACAATAGATGGTCAAACATCTTTCTCAACTTTGCTCATGAACGAATTCGGTATACCACAGGGGAGCATCCTTGGAGTTTTATTATTTTTGATAATGATAAATGATATAGGTGAAGTTGCAGATTCGATCGAACACACAGAATCGACCAACTTTGTAGATGATTCCAATTTTTTGATAGCGGAACATAATATGAATGAGCTACAGCTGAAATGCGAGGATGTATGTAAGAGAATCCAAGAATGGCTATCGCAGAACAATTTCATTCTGAATAAGAATAAAACGGATGTAGTGGATTTTCGATCTCACAGACTGAAAGAGGACCAGCCAATAATGAATTTGGGTGAAGACAAAGTCAAAACATCGACGTGTACCAAATTTTTAGGGATCTTTATAGATGAATTTCTGCAGTGGTCAAAGCATGTAGAGGATCTTTTGGATAAATCGAACAAAGTATGTTACGCTATGAGAGTAATGAATAAATACATTCACAGAGATACGAAGAAGATAATATACTACGCCAACTGTGAATCTCTGATCCGATATGGAATCATTTTTTGGGGAGTGAGCCCAGCAGTCAAGTCCATATTTGTCAATCAGAAAAGAATACTAAGATTGATGCTAGGCATGAGTTTTAAAGAATCATGCAGAGGAAAATTCAAGCAGCAGGGTTTTTTGACGGTTTATGGATTGTACATTCATGAATGTCTAATGTAAGTGAATGTAAGTGAATTTTTAACTAATAATACAAATACAACATATAGAACAAGAACAGCAGATATTAACTTTCCATATCATCGATTGTCTCTTTCTGAAAAAAATCCATCCTATATGTGTGTTAAGATATTCAATAAATTGCCTTATAACCTCAAAATAATAAATGCCTATAATCAGTTTAAAACTAGAACCAAGAAATTTTTAGTAGAGCTAGAGCCATATTGTTTAGAAGATTATTTAGGTGCTAGTTGAGATCTTGTTTTGTACTAGTTGTTTAGGACGCTATTTCATTTTGTGTTTTCCTGTAAAAAGATATCATCTGAAATAAAGACATCTATCTATCTATCTATCTATCTATTGACCAGGACTGTTAAATATACAGAAGCAATCTTGGAGAGAAAAATGGACTGCTCACAGAACCAATTCACTTTTATGGAAACGAAACTAACGCGTTTAAGCGTGGGGAAGAATATGTGGTGAATTCTGATAGGGTGGCCAACTGAAGGCGTTAATAGACAAGTAGCAGAAGTTTGATAAAAACAGATAAAATCTTCTGTGGGATTCTAGGTGAGTCCTCGTAGAACTTCAGACCACAGAGAAAGTGGGTGAATCATAGAGCTCTGGGTCATCTTTGTTACCGACGAAGTCCATTAGCGCGCAGTATGAACTTTGTGGTATTGAAAAATAATATATGAATTTTGAACATGGACATTGAAAACAATGATAAAAATCGTCCAATATCCACCGAAACATAGGGGCGTGAAGTCGAGCCAATTCCGCCAACACACCAGCGCAAAATTAATCTTTATCCGCCACAAAAGTCATCATTACACCCGAAGTATCCCAATGAATAGCATCCAATTAGTTAATTCGGGTGTAAAATCCATACGATTTCCAGTCGGCAAATATGACTCCCCACACCGGTGCGGTGGGGGCTTGGATAACCACCCCCTCGTTCACCCCCGATTGTCAACTGACAAAACCCTGACACGAAACGCTGGGAGATCAGCGGTCAACGTTTGGTTGTCCGCACCAATGTTCGGATAATGACGTGGCAATTATCGCAGCAACGTTGTTCGCAATGCAGAAATATTGACAGCGATAAAAGGGTAAATAGTTGGTCGATATGACCCAGTTGGAAAGGACCAAATTGGCGGTGTTAGGTGCGGGATGATGACCTAGGTGTTTCCCCACCTAAATGCTTTTTAATATCGTGGAACAATGAGAATGGAGAGGATGTGTACCATAATGAGCTGTTTCATGTGTACACGATTATATAAAGTTGTGGAATTAGTGTATTTATGTTCTATTTACCTTGCACTATAAAATGATTGATGATACCTGAAAAAGTTGTAGTTACTCAAGTAAAGAAGTGGAATGTTGAAAAAGAACTGGATTCGTTGACAATTCAACAGATGGTTGTAAAATCCATTCACTTTTATGAAGTATTGCGGTTGGCCAAGATTTAGGTTTATCAATTTCTTTTTAGATTAAATGTCAAAATAATTCTCAGTGACGTTGCCAATGCTAATTTCCACTCTCTGGAGATTGAATATTTGAATTGACTTCACAGTATGTCCATAAAACATAATTCCATATCTTGCTTTTGTGTCGAATACTGCATGATAGGTAGATAGATTTCAGTAGTAATATCCCTAGGACCTTGATAATAGACGAGATAATTTTATGACCATCGAAAGCTCGTTCATGTTACCAAGAAACAAGCTTGAGATATTGGTTATAAAATTATGAGGCATTTATCAATGTCCGAGGAATATTCGGCAGAAAATTTGTTGACAGAAAAAATGTATAACTCAACACAACAAAACATTTATTTATTTATTGAAAGTACAATTAGTGAAAGTGCAATTCGTAAAATTCAACTCAACATTGGATTCGTTGCTGTTCTCTTGTATAGAAGATCTATTTCCACGCATAATATTTATTATCTTGTTGGGGTGTTCTTGATCGAGGTTCAGGTATGGTTTGATAGAATTTTGATTGCTATGACCAGTAATCTTCAGCAATTGTTGTTCCTCTACACCACCTTTTGCTAATTGACTGACAGCTGTTGATCTATTTGAATGATTCGTTATCTTTTTGTCTTTGACATTCAAGCCAATTGCTTCGGCAGCATATTTAGTCCATTTATTTATGGTATTCCTTCCAACAAGTACATTATCGCACCATTTGTCAGTTTCATTTTTCCAATATCGATTTGGTTTCAAGAATAGTCGTGGTGAGGTAATATTTTCGCCTCGTTCTGATATTAGTTTATGAAAAAGACGTACAGGGCAGCTGTGTCTCTCACTATTGGAAACCAACCATTTACTACTTGTACAGCTTTTAGAACCACCTTGGCGCGTTTTACTGAATACCGGATTGTATTCAATGCGATTTGTTGGAGAACCATCGTTATTCTTCTCGATTTGAAAAAAATTCACCAAACAAGCAACTGCCTCTCCTCCTCGCCACGCTAGTTCTACTGCAGCAAGATGATAAAATTTACGTATAAGACCTTCAGGAGTATTTTCGCCCCATAGCAATATTATTCTGTTAACTTCAGACAAATTTCACGAAACTGAACTGGATATACGTTTACTTGGGTCTGCTTGCAATTTTTTCTGATTGCATCGCGGGCATCTCGGGCTGGTTTAAATATTATATGTATTATTAAACGGGTCAATCATAATGTTGTAGTCCTTATAATACTTTTCTTGTAAGAGTTTGCTCGAAACATTCCACATTGTCTTTACCGTTGCTTCTTTGAATTCTGTTCCGTCTTTTTTCTCATATTGACAGCCCAATCTTTGAGTATAAACGCCAATTTATTCTTCCAAGCTTCTGCGTTCATTCAATTCGTATGATCGTTCGTAGCAAAATTCCATAAATATTCCCCAAATATATTTTTGGCTATTTGAAGTATTTCTGGGAATGTTTTCTTTTATAAACTCATTTATATTTTTAAAATTACCAAAACGTGACATTTTGAAATTTGTTTGAAATGATGTTGCCATGGAACTACATATTCTATAATTTTATAAGACTCTATCGTGTTATCATTGGGATTGAAAATTGCATTGGATGTAGTTTTCGATGTAATGTTGACATGATTGGCTGAAATGGTTCCATATGATACAAAATCATAAAATTGGTTTTGTTGTTAGAACTGTCAAAAAAATTTTCATGGAGAATTTATCCAGATATTTTGTCATTACACCCAAAGATAACAGATTGAAGCTAAGCTGCATCCCAGTTTAGAAATATATTCTTCATACTGGAATAGTTAGAGTTGTACAAAAAAGTTTTAAAATGTCTTCTGTGGGCTATTTCTTGGGTATTTTGAAAAGTGGAGAATTCCTTAGGTCCGTCTGTTCGTTTAGAAGTTTTTCTGTTGGGTTATTCGAGTACTCCTATTCTCTTTTCGAATGAACTATCACAAAGTAACGGACTATTCTGTCCAGTATTTTTCATTAAAATTTCATCACTTGATTCTTGATTTCCGTACAAGAAAATAGGATAACTGAATCTTCCAACCATATTTTATATTTCGTCGTCAGTCATGTAACTTTTCTTGCCTTCAGACACACCATAAATGTTATTGAAGCTTCCCAGGTTTCGATAAAAAAACAAAATATGAGGATTCCTACCCCAATATCAATCAAGACTCCCATTCATCCAATCATCATCATAATAACGAACCGATTTCATCGTAAATTTCCATCGAGAATCGGAATAAAGCACGTTAATCAACGAACAAACCAATCATGAACCACTTCCATTCTGAATTTGGCGTTTTTCAATACTTCACAGTCAGAATGTAGGCCCTAATCGGTCGAATGTTTGATGCCATTCATTATTCGTGGGTATGAACTTTGATGAAGTGGCTTTTTATAGTCCTAGTATTAATTAAATTTAGGCTAGGATACGGCTGATGTTATTGAATGGGTCATATTTTGTATTCAAGATCTTGAATACAATATTTCTTGGTTGAATTAATTCTTTTTGACGAATTCGTACAATGTTCCGAACATTAACAAATATTCTGAGTTAGGTGAACACAGTCAGCTAAATTCAAAATTGAATCTCCTCCTCTCAATATCAGAGGAGAATCTGAAAAGTGAAATTCAAAATTCGAAGAATCTACGCCATTGTTACTTAGGAATGATGAGAATAGAACATACTGTGTAAACTCAAATCAAAATTTTTTGACAGTTCTAACAACAAATCCAATTTTATGATTTTGTATCATATGGAACCATTTCAGCCAATCATGTCAACATTACATCGAAAACTACATTCAATGCAATTTTCAATACCAAAAGTTGCGTTCGTTAAATACATATCCGCGGATTGAAGGGAGAGAATACGAACACAGAACATCTAATTAATTCGGATACGGATATACTATTAAGTGACTTCGGAGCAGAAACGGTGAGGAAAGTGTCGACAGATGGAATGAAGGAACTCAACGTGGACACTTCCCTCACAGTTTCTGCTCCGAAGTCACTTAATTGTATATCCGTATCCGAATTAATTAGATGTTCTGTGTTCGTATTCTCTCCCTTCAATCCGCGGATTGGACATAACCGAACGCAATGAATGATAACACGATAGAGTCTTATAAAATTATATAATAGTTCCATGGCAACATCATTCCAAACAAATTTCAAAATGTCACGTTTTGGTAATGTTAAAAATATAAATGAGCTTATCAAAGAAAACATTTCCAGAAATACTTCCAATAGCCACAAATATATTTGGGGAATATTTATGGAATTTTGCTACGAACGATCATACGAATTGAATGAACGCAGAAGCTTGGAAGAATTGGCGTTTATACTCAAAGATTGGCCTGTCAATATGAGAAAAAAAGACGGAACAGAATTCAAAGAAGCAACGGTAAAGACAATGTGGAATGTTTCGAGCAAACTCTTAAAAGAAAAGTATTATAAGGACTACAACATTATGATTGACCCGTTTAATAATATAATATTTAAACCAGCCCGAGATGCCCGCGATGCAATCAGAAAAAAATTGCAAGCAGACCCAAGTAAACGTAAATCCAGTTCAGTTTCGTTAAATTTGTCTGAAGTTAACAGAATAATATTGCTATGGGATGAAAATACTCCTGAAGGTCTTATGCGTTAATTTTATCATGTTGCTGCAGTAGAACTAGCGTGGCGAGGAGGAGAGGCAGTTGCTTGTTTGGTGAATTTTTTTCAAATCGCGAAGAATAACGATGGTTCTCCAACAAATCGCATTGAATACAATCCGGTATTCAGTAAAACGTGCCAAGGTGGTTCTGAAAGCTGTACAAGTAGTAAATGGTTGGTTTCCAATAGTAAGAGACAAAGCTGCCCTGTACGTCTTTTTTATAAACTAATATCAAAACGAGGCGAAAATATTACCTTACCACGACTATTCTTGAAACCAAATCGATATTGGAAAAATGAAACTGACAAATGGTACGATAATGTCTAAATATCCTGCCGAAGCAATTGGCTTGAATGTCAAAGACAAAAGATAACGAATCATTCAAATAGATCAACAGCTGTCAGTCAATTAGCAAATTGGGGTGTAGAGGAACAACAATTGGTGAAGATTACTGGTCATAGCAATCAAAATTCTATCAAACCATACCTAAACCTCAATCAAGAACACCACAACAAGATAATAAATATTATGCGTTGAAATAGATCTTCTATACAAGAGAACATGAACGAATCTAATGTTGAGTTGAATTTTACGAATTGCACTTTCACTAATTGTTCTTTCAATAAATAAATGTTTTGTTGTGTTGAGTTATACATTTTTTCTGCAAAAAAATTTTCTGCCGAAAATTCCTCGGACATTGATAAATGCCTCATAATTTTATAACCAATATCTCAAGCTCGTTGCTTGGTAACAGCCCTCACTCAGCCTTCGGCTTCGGACTGTTACCAATGAACGAGCTTTCGATGGTCATAAAATTATCTCGTCTATTATCAAGGTCCTAGGGAAATTACTACTGAAAATTCAACGAACGTCACAACGTTGCAATAATTCGTAATACATTTTGATTTCGTTGTAGTACAGTTACCGAGTTTGGTTCTGATGATTTTGAAAATTGGCTTCACTATTTATTATTGAAATGTGAGTCTCTTCTTAAAACGAAGAATAAATCGATTTTGACCTGTTTTTTGGATTCCCATGTTATTCGCTGTCTCCCTATCGGTACTACTGTTGTTCAAAATTCATATTTTTCGTTTTTTATACCACACTATTTATACATCGGATGGGCTTACTCGGTTCAGAAGAAGGCCGAGATTTTCTGTGGTCTAGATTCTATGGCCGTGTCACCAAAATCCATACAAGCATTTTCTACCTGTTCAGTTCGATCATTCTTCTGCCACTCGTCGCAACGGTTATATGACCTTATATAACCTCGTCGGCACCTAAGAGCGAATTCTCCAAGACTTTACCCTGTACAACATTGCACGAAACCATATGATACCTCCATATTCGATCGGAAAAATAACTGAAAAGCGGATGCAACATCCCAAGCATTTCCGAGAGAAATATGTTTCTCCAGGTCTGACGACTTCGAACACAACAACATTCAATTTGATTTCTGCATATCGACTCGCGCTCCTCTAATCTCCTCTCCAACTTCATGAATATGAAAAATAACTCCGAGAACTGCACTCCAAATCGAATATTTCTGGGTGGAGGTCTCCGAAAATCGAATAATAACACAATACGCCTAGTCCATCTGCATGTCAAAATTTAATCTCCCTCCACAACCGAGCCCCGAGTCCTCGGATGATCGCGAACCGAACAATCTCTTCCAATCTGACGAGTTCTGTTGGTCTGGGGGGGTCGAATAAGCTCGAAATACTGTTACGACGGCACGGAGTTCTGTTCGATTTTCTTTTAGGGAATTGAAATTCTTATTACCTATGCCTCGGGCCGATACGCTTGACTATTGGAGATATAATCAAAGTCATTCCGATTTCGCTGTTTGGAGTTGGGCGGAAGAACGAAATATGTTCCAGGGACTTTGGAATGGATTGCACGTGACCTTTCAGGTTCGATAAGTCGACGAGGGGTACAAATGGACACTAGGTTTTCAGAGCCGGTCCATGTCTTTAGTTTAGGCCAATCCAGAGGTGGACTTTGACATTGTCTTCAATTTCCATGAACAGCGTGATCCATCTCGACAAACAAACATGGAATGGAGGGTCCTTAGTCCGGTGTTTTTTTAGAGTGATAGAATTAATTTTCTATTGGGATGAATGTGATTGGACAGTAGTTAGAAGCCATTTTGTTTTGACATTTCTGTTCAGTAGGCATTGACAAATTATCAGTAGTAATATCCCTAGGACCTTGATATTAGACGAGATAATTTTATGACCATCGAAAGCTCGTTCATTGGTAACAGCCCGAAGCCGAAGGGCTGAGGGCTGTTACCAAGCAACGAGCTTGAGATATTGGTTATAAAATTATGAGGCATTTATCAATGTCCGAGGAATATTCGGCAGAAAATTTTTTGACCGAAAAAATGTATAACTCAACACAACAAAACATTTATTTATTTATTGAAAGTACAATTAGTGAACGTGCAATTCGTGAAATTCAACTGAACATTAGATTTGTTGCTGTTCTCTTGTATAGAAGATCTATTTCCACGCATAATATTTATTATCTTGTTGTGGTGTTCTTGATCGAGGTTTAGGTATGGTTTGATAGAATTTTGATTGCTATGACCAGTAATCTTCAGCAATTGTTGTTCCTCTACACCACTTTTTGCTAATTGACTGACAGCTGTTGATCTATTTGAATGATTCGTTATCTTTTTGTCTTTGACATTCAAGCCAATTGCTTCGGCAGCATATTTAGTCCATTTATTTATGGTATTCCTTCCAACAGGTACATTATCGTACCATTTGTCAGTTTCATTTTTCCAATATCGATTTGGTTTCAAGAATAGTCGTGGTGAGGTAATATTTTCGCCTCGTTTTGATATTAGTTTATGAAAAAGACGTACAGGGCAGCTTTTTCTCTCACTATTGGAAACCAACCATTTACTACTTGTACAGCTTTTAGAACCACCTTGGCACGTTTTACTGAATACCGGATTGTATTCAATGCGATTTGTTGGAGAACCATCGTTATTCTTCTCGATTTGAAAAAAATTCACCAAACAAGCAACTGCCTCTCCTCATCGCCACGCTAGTTCTACTGCAGCAATATGATAAAATTTATGCATAAGACCTTCAGGAGTATTTTCATCCCATAGCAATATTATTCTGTTAACTTCAGACAAATTTAACGAAACTGAACTGGATTTACGTTTACTTGGGTCTGCTTGCAATTTTTTTCTGATTGCATGGCGGGCATCTCGGGCTGGTTTAAATATTATATTATTAAACGGTTCAATCATCATGTTGTAGTCCTTATAATAGTTTTCTTGTAAGAGTTTGCTCGAAACATTCCACATTGTCCTCACCGTTGCTTCTTTGAATTCTGTTCGGTCCAAATTTCTCTGAAAACGATGCTGGAACTAATGTACAGTGAATGGTCCTCGTAACAGATCGATGGTCAATGAATATCTGCTTCGAAATTTAAATGGTTAGTACCCAGAAGTGTTTTGGTTCCAACAAAATTGTGCTACACCTCATGCTGTTACCGTTGGCAATAACATTATTTCGAGATTGATCTCCAAGATCATTCGACATAACTCCAATGAATTAATTTCTTTGTGGTTATTTCAAGTTCATGCTGATAAACCATAAACAATAGACGCTTTTAAAGCCAACTTAACTCGTAAGGGAAACACTGTGGTGTAATCTCCCAGAACAGGATCACTACAAAAAGTTCCTTCGGAACTTTGAAACTGCAAGGTCCAGAAAGTCTCTGGATCTCAGTAAGAACCAACTACATCTCCTCACTAACTTGCAGGAGCTTGTAGCCTCAGCTTCTGGTGAGACACTGAAGAGTGTAGATTTTGGGAGGAGGAGGAAGAAACTCCTATTCATCTAGTCCCGGAACAACAAACTTGCAGAAGTCAGGAACTAGCCTCGTTGAAACCTTTCCAGATATTGGATTTCATAGATCTCTGGAACTGCTGAGAACTGCGTGCTGAGAACAGATATGTTAGTGGGCATAATAGAACTCAAGGTGGCAGTGAACTACTGAACTGTTTTCTAACGATAAACTACAAACAGTTTTCTAACTTTAATTCCTCTGGAATTGGAGGGCGAGCTGTAGGAGGCGCGATGATAACAGCTCTGTCAGGGGGCACAAGGCACAATAGACCTTAAGGTCGCAGTGGACTGCAACCCCTTTTCACTATAAGGACTGAGAGAAAATAAATTGGCTATCACAAAAACGCTTAGATCTTTTGAATCACTGGACCGATTTCGAAAATCAGACTCATTTTCGAATCATCTTCTAATTCTAATGAAAACTGTTTTTACAATAAAAAAACCAAAACTATTTTTTACAATATTCATGGATTTTTTCTCTTCCCATCATGCTTCTTATAGTGTTCTCAGTCACTTTCTGGGATGCTGTCTTCCACTTATGCTCGAATTCCGGTAATGTTTTCGTCCTTAGTCTTCTTGAATTCTCTTTATACCAGGGCCCAATATCTTTCGATTGGCCTGAGTTCTGGGTAATTTGGTGGATTGGCCTCTTTGGGGACAAAAACCACCTCATTAGCTTCGTACCATTCCTTGGTGGCCTTGCAGTAGTGGCATGAAGCTAAATCTGACCAAAAGATTGTTGATACATCGTGCTCACGTAAAAATGGTAAAAGTCGCTTCTTCAAGCTTTCCTCGATGTAAATCTTCGAGTCAACAGAGTCTTGGCCAACAAAAAATTTGCCCTTTTTCCCACAAGTGCAAATTGCTTTCCAAACCAGGAATTTTTTAGGAAACTTTGCTTGTTTCTTCACACTAAATTGTTCGTCAACATTTCCTCGAGAATCTGCAGTATAAAATTCCTGACCAGGAAGTTGCGAGAAATCAGCCAAGACAAGTTTCGTCGTCCATCACGCAACAGGAGAAAAATTTTTTTAATTTCTTTGCTCTTGATTTTGCTTCTTGATTCTTCACAGCGTTCCTGTCTGGCTCTTTCTGCACTTTGTAAGTTCTAAGCCCACAACTCGACTTGATTTTCTGAACGGTTGACTGCGAACAACCCACTATTTGGGCCACTTTCCGTCCTGAAAGGTTAGGATTCGTCTGAAAAAGGTTGATGGATTTCTTCACTTTTTTGGGCTATGAAACCCCCTTTTCCTCCAGGTTCCTTTCTTGCGGTTAATTGTAAGATCTTCGTTGAAGCGCTTAACAATTCCTAATACCGTTTCCGGACGAACGCGAGCCTCTTTTGCGATTCTTTTGAAGCTCCATTTTTGATTGTTTTGAAAAAGTTTCACTATAAATTCTCGTGTTTTCACTTCGCTTGACATTTTGCGACAGAGAATTGGAATATCTATGAAGCAAATGTTCCACATGTTCCTGACGTTCATAACAAAGCTAACTATGATCAAATTTTGATTTTTTCTCAATTGGTTCAAGAGATATTGGCGTTTTTGTGATTGCGAATTTATTCTCGTTCAGTCTTTACTATACTATACTATAACTCTAATTCCGATCACTTAAAAGTTTTTGAAACAGCGAAGAATACAATTTCTCGATGAAAGGTTTCAGAATTGGAAAACAATAATTAGAAATCGTTCACTTGTCGTGAAAATTCGATGGTAACTAAGAAAAATGAATATATGAAAGTTTTAATTACGAAAAAAGTATTCTACTTAGTACATTTGAAGAACAGATGTTGAACAAAGTGATATTCCATCCAAGAAAATCATTAATTCATACCGGATCTGTGAACTATGTCCCTGTCGTGCCTGACCAATAACAATACCAAGAAACCCGGTATTTCCGGCGGGTTTACGAGGTCACCTTGCGTATAATCCTTCTCGTAAAGAGGGCGCTTGAATCGAAGCACCCGGCACACTTGATTTGATTGGATTCTTAATGGAACACCCGGTTGGGAGAAGGGCTCGTAAATTGGGCAGCGATTGGTACGCCATTGGTCGATTAAGAATTTCTTTCGCCTTCTGCAGCTTTCGATCATTTCGTCCATTATTTCTCTTCTAAGGAGATTAAAAATATTCCCGTTCTTCCAGACGACTTTATTAATATTCATTGTTTTTTCTCGACTTTTTAACGAGTTCTCTCGGAAAAGGACTGCAATTAACAATTCTATGAAAGATCGGGACTTCGAGGGACATTGTAGGGAAATGAATTATGTATAAACTGTTTATTCGTGAAATTTCGGGAAGAATTTTTCGGATGACGAGGATGTTTGAGGTGATAATCTTTTTTTGCTCTACATATTTCGCCAAGAGTCGATTTGAATATCATTGTTTGCCTTCCATTTTTTTTCTGCTGAGCCATTTCAGAGACGTGGTTGAAATTCTGGACTGGCGACTGGGATTGAAGAAACCTTCCAATTACTTGAATTTCATTGAGTTCCTTTGTCAAAATGATCGAGCGGGAGAATTGCAAATCCCAACTCAGTATCTTGCAAACGAATGTAAACCTGTGTGAAACTGAGAGATATATTATTATGAAAGAGAGCCATAAAGATTTGTTCTGGAAGAAAAAATCAAACATCATAATATTGTGTATTAAAAGGTGACAGAGAACAAATCATTCAAAAAACCGATTGATCTAACCCTCGCTCCCAATCTCAGTATTAGCAGAGGAAATGCTAAACTGAGCACCGTACTGTTCTATGCATGATGCAAGAGCACAGATGAAAACCTCAGCAAAAACTCTCCTCGTATAAGTGTAGGGATATTGGATTAGATAACGTATGTCCTATAAGTTCTGTCACAAATTTCATAGACCAATATACTGGCGAGAAGACAATAGGTTCCTATTGAAATGAAAGTTTGTAACCTTGACTTCACTTTGAAACTTCAGTTGTTGAAGTGGTTAAGTCGATATGGCTGACAAAAAGGAAATTCGAAAATGTATGTATAATTTAGTTGGACGAGTCGTTAAAGTCGAGATAATACGGATTTTTGAAAATCAGAATATATCCTGTATAGAACTATTCATCGAACAATCGCTGAATCTGAGCAAGGTAGTCCTTGTATGAACCTTGCAAAAAGTGGAAGACCTAGAATTGTTGCCCAAGCAAGGACCGTAAGACTGGTAAGAAGAGTGGAAAACAAGGTTGGTACTTCGCTAAGAAAACTATCACGTCAATATAGGACATCTAACTATATCGCTTGTTGATTCAATTGAAGCAAAGCACGCTGCAGACGATATTATGTTCTGGCCAGACCTTGCGTCCGGCACTATGCAAGAAAAACTCAAGATTGGCTAGCCGACCAAAATGGAACATTTTTTCCGCGAAATGGCAATCCTCCTTATCTTCCACAGGCTCGACCCATAGAAGATTTTTCGGCTCTCTTATCGCGAAAAGTTTACGATGGAGGATGTGAATCCCAAAATACAAATACACAGAAAAATCCGAGAAATCGATCTAGATACCGGCCAAAACCTGTTGCTAGGTGTTCTCAGAATGTTGCGCTCTGTGGAAGATAATGATCCTCTTCATTCAATTTGAATTGATAGTTTTGTTGCTTTTTGAACCCTTATTAATGTGTACCACAATACAATAAACAAATATTTAATTTAGTCACTTTTTGGTCTTTGAGATTTGTGCCAAAACTTATGGGACATACGTTATTTATATGGCTTCTTCTTACAATAAAATTTATTCTTTTTTTCTCCAAAGAGGTTCACAAAGCATTTTATAATAATCTGAAACAAAAAACGAAGGGAGGAAAAACGAGAAAGGAAAATCCACAAAAACATTCATTATAAAATTGTTTTTATACACAAGCCATTCAGTCATTTATCAAAGGTGTTCAATAAAACATGATTTTTGTATTGATTGAAATATTTATTGATTTAGAATATAATATGCAATTGGGAATAATGTATGAAACAAAATATGTTGTAAAGTCCACCACGTTTTTGCTGGCATATGAGTACTCTTATAACGAAATTTTCAATAACGTTGTAACTTATTGGCATACCTGTGACTTCAGATGTCCCCATCGCCAGTAATCTGAAGGGTTTAAATCGTGAGAGCGAGGAGGCCAACTCCGTTCACCAAATCAGGAAATGACACGGCCAGTAGCAAACTCGTGCAAGATCGTCAATGTTTCACGGACGTATGAGATGTGGCAGCGTCCTGCTGAAACCACATATCGTCAAGATCATTTGCTTCCAAATAAGACACAAGGAATGATGGTATAATAGCACGATAACGTTCGCCAGACCATAATGCACATAATACAGTGACCCGTTGTGAACGCATTGCTTTCTGATGAATCGTTCGTGGATTTTCTGAGCCCCACATGCGACAGTGTTGCCTATTAACGAAGCCATCGAGGTGAAAATGGGCCTCATCACTGAAAATGATTTTGTTTGCGAAATCAGCAGGTTGCAAACTATCCAATTAGTGAATTGGACGCTTTTTTTACCGTGTATAGCTCGATGTATACTAACTCCCAACTGTCAACTTTCGATCTGTCACGTCATAATCCTGTGACATTATGACCGTCGAACAAGGCGCGCAATTCAAATCTTGAGCTTTATGGAAACACTTCTCGAGATGAGGACTGAACGAGAATAAATTCGCTATCACAAAAACGCCTATATCTCTTGAACCAATTGAGAAAAAATCAAAATTTGATCATAGTTAGCTTTGTTATGAACGTCAGAAACATGTGGAACATTTACTTCATAGATATTCCGATTCTCTGTCGCAAAATGTCAAGCGAAGGGAAAACACGAGAATTTATAGTGAAACTTTTTCAAAATAATCAAAAATGGAGCTTCAAAAGAATCGCAAAAGAGGATCGCGTTCGTCCGGAAACGGTATCAAGAGTTATTAAGCGCTTCAACGAAGATCTTACAATTAACCGCAAGGAAGGAACCAGGAGGAAAAAGGGGTTTCTTAGCCCAAAAAAGTGAAGAAAGCCATCAGCCTTTTTCAGAAGAATCTTAACCTTCCAGGACGGAAAGTGGCCCAAATAGTGGGTTGTTCGCAGTCAACCGTTCAGAAAATCAAGTCGAGTTGTGGGCTTAGAACATACAAAGTGCCAGACAGGAACGCTGTGAAGAATCAAGAAGCGAAATCAAGAGCAAAGAAATTAAAAAAGATTTCTTGAAAAATTTTTCCTGTTGCGTGATGGACGACGAAACCTATGTCTTGGCTGATTTCTCGCAACTTCCTGGTCAGGAATGTTATACTGCAGATTCTCGTGGGAATGTTGACGAACAATTTCGCGTGAAGAAACAAGCAAAAATTTCATAAAAAATTCCTGGTTTGGCAAGCAATTTGCACTTGTGGGAAAAGGAGCAAATTTTTCGTTGGCCAAGGCTCTGTTGACTCGAAGATATACATCGAGGAATGCTTGAAGAAGCGACTTTTACCATTTTTACGTGAGCACGATGTGTCAACAATCTTTTGGCCAGTTTTAGCTCCATGCCACTACAGCAAGGCCACCAAGGAATGATACGATGCTAATGAGGTGGTTTTTGTCCTCAAAGAGGCAAATCCACCAAATTGCCCAGAACTCAGGCCAATCGAAAGATATTGGGCCCTGGTAAAAAGCGAATTGAAGAAGACTAAGAAATCAACGAAAACATTAGCGAAATTCAAGCAAAAGTGGAAGACTGCATCCCAGAAAGTGACTGAGAACAGTAAGAAGCATGATGGGAAGAATTCCAGAAAAAATCCATGAAGTTTGTAAAAAATAGTTTTGGTTTTTTATTGTTTTCATTAGAATTAGAAGATGATTCGAAAATGAGTTTGATTTTCGAAATTGGTCCAATGGTTCAAAAGATATAAGCGTTTTTGTGATAGCGAATTTATTCTCGTTCAGTCCTTACTTCCCAAAATCTGGGCACGAAAACCTGTCGCTCTGGCTAAGGCGGACCATCTGTTTTTTCCCCCTTGGATGCGGTAAGACGACATTATCTCCCCGTTCATTAATGATCATCTCTCGGTTTCCCCGTGGCATAGTAATTATCTGCGAACGGCGGAATTTCCAATAGAGATTCCTTGGACACGACTGCTCCGGAATCGCCATCAATTCGGATCTTCCCGTGTTTCACAGATAGAACTCCATCGATTTGCTCATCCCTCGGCAGTCGGCAGAACCCCGTTGATTATCACCTCAAGATTAAATGATAAGATTGTCGCGGGTACGAGACGGAGAAACCAAGCTCGTGAAAGTAATTAGCAAAGGAATTGAATTAAAAGGTTTCGCTGCAAATTCCGCCGCCTAACGAGATGGGATTCGTTCCGTTTTAATTCGGTTTGTTGCTGGGTGTGTAAACAGCTAATTGTTGCTAATTATCCGAGGTATTTCGGAAAGACTGTTAAATGCAACGCTTAGAATCATGCTGGCCCAGGCAACACAGACTTCTCCGCGATATCTCTGAGAGGTTACAATGTGACTTTTATGGGAGCTCCTACCGCGAGGTCCCAGAGATCTCTTTATGATGTTACTGAGCGAATTTCCCACTGATATGCCCATGCGATTTCTTGGAGACCTCGCCATGCGATATCCTTGGGAACTCTCCATGCGGTAACTTGGAGAGGAGAGCGCACCATGCGAATGACAAGGTCAATCTGTTCACGCAGGCGCTATTTGTCTATCAAATCGACTTGTATAAACACCAAGTTCGCCAAGACATCGAGAGGGGTTTTGTGCCTTTGTGGATAGATTAGTCAGGTGTTACTGTGCTGTGCTAGATTAGTTATTGTGTGAAATTTCGATGACGATATTTGTGCTCCACGTAAGTGTTATTTTCATTAAATTCTGGAGTTTTCTCACCTATTAGGACAATTATACCGTAACCATTTTTACCGCCATTTATGTTATCCGAGTAATTCAACCACCAATAACGGAATTGATCAATTTACATTAAACGATTTTGTTCAAAATCGAGGTGTACTGACTTTGGCTAATTACTAGTTGTGGACTGTTACCAGATAATTGAGTTAGAGATGGAAGTGTAAAATATTTATTTACATTATATACAAACATCGTGAACAATACACTCGCATGAAGTCAATAATACAATAAATTCTACTATAAATATTAACAGCATCTAAATCTGAGATATATTATTCACAAACAAATGAGATGAGAGAGTGTTGAAAGATCATTATAAAATGAGAGTTCGTTATGAGATGGTGCAAGTACTTTTATGAATTAAATATGAGTGATGAGTATTCTAAAAATATACATTCTAAATGAAAATAATTCATAATTAAATATTATTCAAATATTTAAGAGTGTGAAATGATTCAGAGTGTTCAAATTAGAAAAGCGATGAATCATGAAATGGACTTAGCTTATCGTTCAACACAACGTTTACAGTGATTAACTTTTCAATAGAATTATTAAAAGTGAGTGTTTCGATTTAACCAGAAAAACAGAAGGTTTATATAATAAACTATAACGAGAAGTCTCGAGTTGTAATAAAATAAAGAATTCAGAGTGTGATCATAATGTATGAATGAAGTGTACATGTCTATCAATCAAGTTAACATTTACAGTGACAGAGTGCTTAGGAAAATAAGCACGAGCAGTTCTATTCTATCAGAAAAACAGGAAACTGAACTGATAAACTTAGAGATGTACCGAGTATACTTGTATGAAAGAGATCTGAGTTGAACGGTAAGTGAAATGCCATACATGTTCTCGAGCGAGTGAGTGAAAATAAATGAACGAGTGAATGAGAATACATGATTGAATGATTGAATATAAGAGATTACAAGTAATAATTGAAATCTTATACCAAACGAAGAGATGGCCTGTCAGGATCGAACCCATGGAGCGAGGCAGCTGGCCAGACGTGGCAACTAAATTGAAAACTGGAAATCTTTCAACGAGTAGTCTGAAAATCCTACCACCTGGTCCAGTTGGCCCACTCCAGGGTCCTCCCTGGAGTTACGAGGGCATAAATGTATCTGAAACTCGAGAACAGTATTAGCACATGGTCTGATTGAGGTTAACATTCAAAGTGGGCAGAAAATTCATATCAATCACAGAAAATATGATGTGAACTAGAGTTGCAACAAATTAACAATTAAATTATCAATTTCAATGGTACAGAGAAGGCTTGAGTTAGTTTAATCTTGGTAACACGAAGTGGTCCAGTCTGCACAGACCATAGAACTCATTATATTAATAAAATATATGAAAATATATATCGCAGATTGTGCAGAGAAATGAGTGGAACAGATATGGGCATTTTATGCGTTGGATACTACGAGGATGTCAATTAAACATTAGGATTTAATTGACCACGAGGTGACATGAATTTATCTGTGATTAACAAACGTTAACAATTGGTCAATAAGGCATTTAAAAATTAATTATTACATACCTTGAGATGGGCACTTTTCTTGTTTACCAAGATTAAACGAGATGATCAGAAATTACACAATTTGTGAATAGCGAGATGAACTTATAAAAATTTAGCAAAGCGAAAAAAACAATAGAGCAACTTATTCGTAACCGAAGCAGGAAGCAATTAATTAATTTGACAAAACTGCAGCAGGAAATTGCAGCGAATTTGACAGTAAGAGTGGGAGAGATATGATCTTGCGCAATAATCTTAGATAAAAGGCAATAACTTTGCATAAAAATGTAACATTTGTTGCATACCTTAATTATGCACTGGAGTGTTGCAACGGGGCCATCTGATGATGACGAGTTGAACTGGAGTAGTCGATGAATTTTCAACAGATTTTCTACTTGTTATATTGGTGATGAGGATAATTATTTCTATAGATGAGTGTGATAACTTCACAAAAGATTTTACAAGAATGGTTAGTAAAGTCGAATATTTCACAAATTCGAGCTAATAAATTATTGATAATTCTAAATAGGCATGGTTCACAAGTTCCTGTGGAAACCATTATTACAATTCCAATAGTAATAAAAGAAAACACTTCCATGAGAATTGTGATGATTCGACACTTTCACGAGAACTGTTTGAAATTATATCTCATTTTGTTTCAAGCTGATATATGAATGGTCATTGAAATGTTGTTGTTGAAATCCTCTTTGTTCAATTTGTGCTCCGGAAGAACTTGACACAATGTTTATTCGCGTTTTGATTAATCTATATACCACTGACCTTACAAAAGTGTTAACAATTTTCTTCTCAATCTACCGATCTACCGAAAAAGCACATAAATCTACCGAAATTTGATGGAGTGAATGTAAGTATGTTCTGATATTCTTAGAAATCATGACTCTTACGATATTATTTCGAAGAATTCCTAAGCATACCATAATTTGATACATTAGTTGAGTTATACGTTGACAAATCTATATTTTTTCAAGCAATTTGATGGACATGCGTTTATTTTCAGCAAATTTGCTGTTTTCAATAGGTGTAAATTTTTTGAATACCTATTTATTTTGTCAGAATACTCATTTTTTATTCGAAAGATTAGTTTTTCAAACATTAATTTAGTATATAAATGAAATCCATTTTCAATTTTGAACTTGAATAACACAAAAAATATGTGAAAAGGTTTTTTTTCCAAAAATCTACCGATTATTCCCAAAAAATCTACCGAAATCTACCGATTTTTTCCGAACTTGTGGGTACGGAGGATGGCAACACTGCATACGTGGAGGACAACAGAGGAGTTTTTTGTCAAGATTGGCTGAGAGATTGTACCCAGAGGAAGAAGGAAATGTGATGTTTTGAATAATTTTTTTTAAATTTTGTTGTTGCAATTTGTTGATAATAAAGATTGAAGGATTTATTCGCTTGTTTCAGTTTACCTTATTCTGTTGCAGCCGAAAATAATGAATAACTTTCAACACTGATTGTTGTGTAGATCAATTCAATAATATAGCTAATATACAGATTCTCATCATAGGAATAGAACAAATCAAATTTAGTTTTTGATGTTCTATTAACATTTCGCTATGCGACCTGTATAAACCTGTGCAAAGCGGCCTGTGTAGAAACTTCTTATGCCGGCCACTCACGAGGCTACAGAGACGGGCGTTTTATGGCCTTTCATGACACTTTAAGAGCCCTTGGCCAATCACGGAGACTCTTTTCGCAATGCGACCTGTTTGAGCATATCTTAAACATCTCACAATGCGGAGGTTAATTTAATAAGAAGTTCTCAAAGTCCTCGCCGCGGGAGGTGTATGCGAACTCTAAGTGTGGCTTGTTTGAGAATATCCACGTAGGATATCGTCAAGAGTTCTCTGAGAACTCTTGTCGCGGACATTTGTAGAAGATATAGAGCTCCCTACGACCTCCCAAAGAAGTCACAAAAGGCTTCACAACTTCCTAAAAAGAAGTCGCAGGGATTTCTCTGGGATATCTTTGTGTTGTCTGTGGGGATATACACGGGGCTCCACATGAGATTCATGCAAAAGCAGATAGACTCTTCCATTAATGACACCACTCTTTTAATTGTCTCTTAAAATGACAATTTTCCTGTACCGAGACTACGACTTGTCTAAAACCTCTAATTGCTCTCACGACTCTGAACGTCGGGTGAAATATTTACTTTTCATTTCAGTGGCCAGTAGATTAGTGAAAAGACTGCAAATCATAATAGCCAACTCAAATAAAACCACCCCGAACAAATAACATCGTTTAATGCTTGTCGGGTTTTGTTGTTTCAGTGCCCTGAGCGCATTTGCATATTTTATATTCCCTTAACTTTAATTATTACGTTTCCATTCAGATAAAATAGGAAATGCGCGGCAGAAAGTGCATAAATACGGTATAAATACTGGATAAATCGGTATTTTCCAGGCGGATGTACGTGTTCCACTCTATTTCTGAAATATCCATTACCTCATTCTCGACCATCAATTGCATAATAATCTCGTAGAGAGTGTAGAGGGTTTACATTATAGCCATGGGAAATGGATTTGGCTGAAGGGTTTATATGCATCTTTTTGGGATTTGGGCATTCATACATTTTCATCGGAAATCGGAATGGTAGGTACATTGAATGCCGATGCGGAAATGTTTCAATAATATTGATATATTATGTAATAATGGATTTTAAAGTGAAATTCTAATCCATTAGCTATGTAGAGATTGTTTATCAATGTAAGTTTCAAATGATGTCAATGGAATACATTAATTTCTTATTGTTGGAATTAACTAACAAATTTGACGTCGTTCGTTTGTCGACGTTTGGTAAGATCACGCCAAAGAATCAGGAAATGATGCTTTTTTGACTAATATTCTGCAAGAACATGAAGATCCACCCTTTTTGAAAGATTCATCAGAAAGTAAGCTATCATGGTTTTCAATTTTTTTACATTTGCTGAACTTCTTTTTGCTCCTTTTGTTGTTTCTTCTTTCGAAGTGTATTTTTGTTGTAAATGTGCTACCATACAGGGTGAGTATTTGACTTGTTCATATATTTTAACTGTAGATTCCTTGCATCAAACCAAACACTTTTTTCCTACAACTTCACAGGGTGCCGAAAATCGATGAAAAAAGTACTTTCATATCTTCGGAATCGATATTTCAAATGAACTGAATTTTGGTTGATTGTTTATTCTATGCATGGTGCATATTCCACAATCAAAACTTATTTAATATTTTTCCTGGTATAGAAATAACAGCGTAGCCGAGTCATAAATCCACGCAAATTACTATAAAACTACTTGAAAAAGATAAACGGTTCATATTTTTGAAAGAATCAATCATTTGGAAAAAAAAAAGTATTCTAATGTTTTTTCAATGAAACTCGTCGTTTTCAAGTTATTCCTAATTGTATACGATAAAATTTGAGGAAAAAATCAATAATCTCATAATCTGGATGCTTTCCTGGATTAGATATAACCAAACTTTATCACTTCTCTGGTATCTAAACAAAATAACAATGTTGTCAGAATGTTTATCAACTTTGTCGAGACTTAAATCTAAATGATGGAAAAACGTTTCATGTAGAGACGTGTAATAATAAAATCCCACAAATGTGGGTGATAAAACTGAACACCAAGGATCATGAAATTATAGATTCAATCCGCACAGTTGCAATTAGAAATTTATAGTTTCCTATCAATATTAAGAATAAATGTCAGTTAAATACAAAATTTGGATATATGAATGATGAATGTAGATACAAACCACGTATTAAATTGGAATTAATGAAAAATAAAATGATACTCAGCACTAAAAATCTTTAGCGATGTTTCTATCCGAACAATATCCTCTTGGAATTTTATAAACACACGGTCAATATTACATTAATTTACTGAAAGTCTTCACATAATCATCGATCGAAAAAATACCTACAATAATCATTTTCCTCTTTTATAACAACATGATTTGTTATTTTGCTCACGCCGGTTGTCGCTATTCGCATGGAGCATAGAACAACAATATAAGGTTTGAGATGGGTCGTTTCAAGTATCTTACGGTTTGTCTTGCGCGCCTGCTACCTTGCACACCGTTTTACCATTGAAGAGAAAATCAGCAATTTTGCATCGTCTTTTTAAAAGCTCTGTGAAATAATGAAATATCCATAGAGCCATAGAGGATAGGTCAGGCTAGGTCATTAACCTAGATTACAGTATTTGAATGAAAAATCAATTCTTTATGGGATATTTTTGGGATAATGAGGAAAAGATGGAAAAGTTATGAGCGTTTACAAAGAAATCTCCAGGAAAATCGACGAAAGAACTTATTTGGGTGGGAGAAATATGACTTCTCAATTGCAGAAATAATCAGACAAAACTACATATATGTTTTTGTTAAGAAAAATCGTGCTTTCAATATTCTTATCCAAATAAGGTTTGTACTTCAGTATTCCCTAAATTCAATCGAGAAATATGAACTTTGAGGTCTTTTCAGAGAATCGTATCAGGCACGTATTTGGTCCAATTCTGTTTTCAATTGGCTATTTCTTTTAAACAGAGCCGAATTTTGAGAAATAGAAAATGAAAAAAGGTTTCTTTTGGACTCAAGGATCTACAGTTCACATGTATCTACAAGTCGACGACTCACACTGTATATTTCTTTATCCTTCGAAAGATTTTTCAATTCATATATGTTTTTCCATCCATTGATTCACAATTCTCGAACTGAACAAAATATAGAGAAAAGCAACAGAAAAGTCAAAGAAAATCAAAGTTAACAATTCAGTCAACTATGAAAATCGAAAGAGAAGATATACTGAATGAGTTATAGCAAGAAACCTCGAAAAGGTCACAAAATGGAAGAGATTCACGATATATTTTAAGCATTTCCACGAAAATGAAAAAGATCCTATTGAATGAGGATCGACAATATTTCCACATCGAAATAAGCCCCCCGGTAGGCTTTACCCCAATCCTGAAACCTCCACCTCCGAAAAAACACTTCCAAACCCACACGTCCTCCATATCCCCGAATCTCTCCAATCTTCCTCCCATCTCCCACTAATACATACGACATTTAACGGAACAACTTGATTAACCTCACTTCCCCCTCCTAATCAGCCAATTCCGACCCGGAATTGCCAATCTTTGCACGAAAAATCCCCAAAAAGGAGATAAGGACCTTTGTGATACGTAAATTCGTACGTTCATTATGCGCATATATTTTGGTACCGAGCGGCTTGTTTGGCAGTCCCGGGGAAAACTAACAAGCCCGATATTTGCATTCGTCTTGGAAGGGGGCCTATATTGAGGCTTTGACATGGAAAGGCGGACTTGTAGAGGCGAAATGAATTTCATATAGCAGCAGCCGGATGAGAACTGAGAAGTCGAGGATAGCTTCGAGCCACTTGAGCGTCGTTAATAACTAACTGCCTTTCGGGATAAGGCTGCGCTCTAACTGGAAAAAACTGGAGATGTGCACTTCAGATGATGTCCCACAACTGTGGGGCTCTAGTGTCGTTGAATCTTTCATGTGGGTTTGGATGTTACGTTATCGCTCGCTTACCCAGTTTCAAATAGACAATGGACTTTTCCCACAATTCATTTCCTCTATATTTTTGAATGTGAATGTTTTGTCAGACTTTTCCAGGGGTCATACGCCACATTTTCAAAGCATTTCAGAAAAACTGGAGGCAATTGAATGAGGAGCATGAAAATTGAAAATAATTGTGAAGTGATAGAAGGATAGGCTATATGAGATAAGAGGATATATTGAAAAATTCTTAGCCTACAATAGAACCAAACAAAATTTAAATGTCAAAATATTTTATAACTCAACATATTCTCCTCTTAATTGAATACATTCATTACAGAGAACCTGCAACGTCTTTAGACCTTTGAAAATAATTTTTCTTTTTGCTCTGCAAACCAGACCTCCACAGCATTTATTACCTCCTCGTTGGAAGAAAATTCACGACCTTTTAAACTTGTTTTCAGTTAAGGAAAGAGATGATAGTCACACGGAGCCAAATCTTGTGAATAAGGGGGGTGTTCTAGTAATTCTAAACCTAAATCACGAATTTTTTTGCATGGCAACATGAGATTTGTGTACTGGGGAGTTGTCCTGTAAAAACAAAATACCTTTGGATAGCTTTCCGCGCCTTTTCTCTTCAATTTTTTTTCGTAGAGTGGTCAGTAATGTCGAATAGTAATCTCCAGTTATTGTTCTACCCTCATCCAAAAAATCAATCATGATTACTCCATGGCAATCCCAAAAAACTGAAGCAAGAACTTTTCCAGCAGATTTTTGGGCACGAAACTTCTTAGGTCTTGGAGAACCAGAGTGTCGCCATTCCATCGATTGTTGCTTTAATTCTGGATCGTAGAAATGTACCCAAGTCTCATCCATAGTTAACAATTCGGTTTAAGAAGTCTACATCGTTTTCAAATCGAGCACAGATCGAACGCTATATGCTTCAACCCTTGCACGCTTTTGGTCAACATTCAAACATTTGGGGATACATTTTGTAGAATTTTTTTTTATGTCCAAATTGACGTGAGCTATATGATGAATGCGTTCGTATGAAATCTTCAGTGCTTCAGATATCCGTTTTAGCCCAATTCGACGGTCTGATAAAATCATGTCATGAACTGCATCGATATTTTCGGGGACTGACACAGAAACTGGCCTTTCCGATCGGTCATCATCTTCAATGAAAAATTCACCCCTTTTGAAGCTAGCAGTCCAATTTTTCACGGTCGCATACGAAGGACATTGATCACCAAGGTTATTAAGCATGTCTTCGTAAATCTGCTTACCTCTTAACCCTTTTAAATACAGGTACTTGATAATGGCTCGATAATCCAATAATTCGATTCTTACAATTCCTGTTGACATCTTTTTTTTTAATTTATTGCGTAACTCTGGTTTTTTTTTAAGTCGAACTCTACACTGACACTTCTAATAAGTTATTGTTCGTTCATATGATATCGTAATACATATTTTATTTATGCATGGAACTGGTCTATAGGCTAACTAGATATCAATACATCCTCCTATACTTCTAACTTGAAAGAAATACGCAACATCTTCGTCCAGCCTCGATTATAATAATAATAATATAACAAGAGCCTTAAGTACCATTGTTTCATTATCCACTTTGTGGTATATTCCACCTCAGAAGTTTTCTCCAATTTTCGTAGTAATGAGATTGATACAACCAACAATGTTTATCAAATTTAATTGATTTAATAATCTCAACCCTTGTCTTTATTTAAATAAATAAATAATTACTGTTAACTCGTCTTGAGAAATGACATCTTTCACAAAACCTTTGCCATAAGTCTCTTCACGAATGTGTTTTTCGAAAATTCACCCCTTTTGCACGACTGTTGTTGACGAACATTTTGAAAACTTGGCGTTCCAATTATTCAATCCTCTCGACATTTTAAACTTCGCGTCACAAACCCAACCAGCTCAACTTCTTGATGGACACCCTGATTCAATTTAAATCGAAACAGAACTTTGAACTCGTCTAACTTCCTACTCAGTCCTACGTTTCAAAACTTACTCTATAATGTTAAGTTACGGACGACCACTCTGTCGACCACCACGTTGTCTTATTCCCGTGCCGAACTCTGCCTGGAAATTGGCGTCAATTTGCGTCAACTAATTAGTGAGCCCGTGATTGGTCGCAGGTGAATTGGGCTACCCGGTAATCCAGTCCGGGAAGGAGGCAATTGTTATGCAGAACATCTCTCGAAGACGGTGTCAACGAGGCCTGCAATCAGTTACGGGATGGGAATTTGCCAACTTCCGACAGATTCCTGCTTTCAGATGTAACGAGAAGGAAGAGACGGTTAGGTTAGAATTTGGGAACAATTAAGGCGTTTTCGAGAATACACTGAGTCGGCACCAAATATATTCGTTGGAACACACAGACCAAGATCACATCGTAAGATCACGTGCGAAAGTGACAAATATTACAGTTGGCGACGAGGTCAGTTGAGATGTCGATCAGACTATCTCTGAGCGGAACACCTCAAGGGGAGTATAATCTGCCCCCTATGGAGCCTAGTAGCAGCTGAACTACTGCACATGAAAACGCATCCAACGATCCGAGAAATCGATCTAGATACCGTCCAAAACCTGATGCTAGGAGTCCGCAGAAAGTTGCGCTCTATAGGAAGATAGTGGCCCTCTTCATTCAATTTGAATGGGGGACTTCGGTCCAAGTTGCCAACCCAAAAATTTCGCGTTTTTTCTACCAATGGGGAAGGGAAATTCCAGAACAAATTTGTAATGATCAGCTTCACATTATTCATAAATATCCGTCAACTTCGACTCGGCTTTGCAAACCAGCTAATTAGAGCATAATATCGATATTTGTAAAGATCATCGCTGATTGGCTGAAAGTTGTGTTGGATCTTCTGGTTCACGTCAACAATGTCCAACGATCGTCATTCTGTCACGATCAGCTTTTAAAATGGCTGCTAGGACAAACAAATAACAAAACATTTGTGATCAGTACTTCTGTTACTCTATTCTTACTTTCATTGTCTGTGTTGTGATACTAATTTTTGAGTGAATAAACATTGTGTTATATCTAAGGATTATCCTAATTGAGTAATTATTTCGTAAAATTGCAAACTGAAGATGTCGCCAAAAACGTATACAGAACGTGAAAGTGAATTTTTTATGCAATTTGTGAATATAGGAAAATGCAATTCAAAATTACCGAATGTAAACTGATTTATTGCTTATGATATGATAAATACCCATAAAAAAGTTTGGGTATGTATATACATTGAGGACATTTTAAATAAGAATACAAAACAATATCAGTTACCTCTAACTGTAATAAAATGTTTTTAAGATACAATAGTATTTTTCAATTTCTTCTCAGTTTAATCAGCTCTTTATAGCTCAACTATCTCCTCAACAGGAAGTCCATTTAGTTGTATTTTATGGGTGAAATTGAAGTAGCAGGAATTCTATAGAATGTCACAATGCCAAGAGGTCTTTTACTTCCCCACACAACAGAATAATAGCATACTTTTATAAGACAAAAATGAAGCAATTGCGTGAAAAAACACAGAGTAAACAATCGGTTTGTTTACTGTTTTTCGTGACAGATCGTTGGTCCATTGACATTGTTGACGTAAACCAGGAGATCCAACACAACTTTCAGCCAATCAGCGATGTATCTTTACAAATATCGATATTTTGCTCTAATTACCTGGTTTGCAAAGCCGAGTCGAAGTTCACGGATATTTATGAATAATGTGAAGCTGATCATTACAAATTTATTCTGAAATTTCCCTTCCCCATCGGTAGAAAAAACGCGAAATTTTTGGGTTGGCAACTTGGACCGAAGTCCCTCATTGATAGTTTTGTTGCTCCTGAAAAGTTCATCATAGGTATCACAATACAATAAACAAATGTATGTTAAATAATAAAATACTTCGAATTGGTTAACGTGGTGTTTATTCACAGTTTATCAGTGAGCAAAAAATGGTACACTCAGGTTATGTTATGTTTCTTACTAACTTGACCTTGTCTCTCAGGATGCGGCGTTGAGAGAGATAGCCTAGAGAGGGATCATCGAAAGCTATCGATTCAGATCACAGAGTTTTTGTACGTTAGGCTCACGCTATGGCCTCAGCATATTATGTCAATTCATAGGGGGCACAAAATTCAAATTGCTTACATGTATAATTTTTGTCACTTTTTTGTTATCTGAAATTTGTGCCTTCAGATTCGAAAATTATCAATGTCTTCTGGAATTAATTTTGAGCTCAAAAATTCCGAAATCATATACAGCACACAGATTTACAATTTGAAGATTACTATTGACAAGTCAAAGGCTCATCCTGATACGCCAGAGACGGCCAATCAACCCCCATCTCTGTATCCGGAAGTGCGACATTTCGATGAATAATCTCGTCAAAACAAACACACGAAAGAAACCCCGAAACCTGGTAATCCGGGGCTTCCGTTCAAACGAACCGGACCTAAAAACGACCTAAATCGTTGTAACGAAGAGTAGAAACCGGAGAAATCATTAAACTGTATCAGGGGCCGCACACGGCGCCAATTAACCCAATCAGGTTTGTCCAACTTCCGACTTAACATTTCCAACATGTCCCTACGACCGGAGTTTATTTCCAAACGCGCGGAAAAAATCGCTAATTAAGCGTGCTGCATACTGTGTGATCAGCTCCGGAATAGCGGAGCTGGCTGGGGGACTGGCGACACGGTCACTGCTCAAACCTGGTCTAGGAACGGCGACTGAATTTGAATCAGGGCCAATTCTGAGATGGGCAACAGAGTTGTGGTGCTCTGTTGCTAACTGGCACGTACTTTGGAATCTTGTTCGGATAATCGCAGGGAATCAATGCAATTAAGTGATGACAGGACTGATACAGGATGTGTTGGTAAATGGAGGAAGTCAGTTCTAGTTTTCACGGACTTTTTCATGTAGTAGTTAGTGGTGGTGACTTCCTTATACTATATCTTCTACGTTCACTACCCACCCTCGTCGCCAATTGTAATACTCGCCACTCCCAACTAGTTATTCCTGGCAAGTCTTTGACTTGTGGGTACATTTATTTTAACTGTAGATTCTTGAGGACAAAAGAAACCTTCTTTTTATTTTCCATTTTTCATAACTCGGCTCTGTTCAAAAGACATAACCAGTTGAAAAAAATTGGGTTGATATACACTGCGCAAAAAAATTAACGCACATTATGGAAATCTCAAATTTATTCTACAACTGAAGGTGTTCTCAATGATAATTATTTTTATCAGAATAATGCATGCATATGTAATCCACTTTCAACGTTTTTCTTCAATACAGATGTTTTCTCCCAGCAGTAAAAAAAAATGATATTATCAGATTTTGAATGTATTGGCTCCATTCTAAAATCAGTTGTTCTCGATCAATTCTAGTGATCAATAGTTTTTCTTTCGTTTGATTTTCTACATCGCTATGCAACGCGAAACACGCAATTTGACCCAATAGGAATGTGCCCGGTAGTTTTGCGAGAAGAAGGGTGGACATATACAAGAATTGCAGAAAGGTTTGGAGTTTCCCATACAAGTGTGTCCAGAATGTTGCAGCGATTCAGGGAGACAGGTATGAATGTCTGAAGACCAGGACATGGTAGACCACGGGTAACAACTGCCATTCAAGAACGTTACTTGAGAGTTTCTTCGTTGAGACAACGGTTTTCAACCACTCGCCTCCTTCAAAATCGGCTTGAGCAAACTCATGAGGTGCAAATTAGCACTCAGACAATAAGAAATCGCCTCAGAGAATATGACTTAAGGCCTCGTGTCGCGGCAAGAGGCCCAGCTCTTACCCCAGCCCATCGAAGGGCGCGTTTGGATTCTGCGAGAGAGCATATCCATTGGGAAGAGGTCGATTGGGAAAGAGTTCTCTTCACAGATGAGTCTAGATTCTGCCTCTACCATTGTGATCGACGTTCCCTTGTATACAGACGTCCACATGAAAGATATGCTCAGTGCAATTTCCTGAATACTACTGGTTTTGGGGGAGGATCGATTATGGTATGGGGTGGAATATCCTTGACTGCTCGCACAGTGGTCGTTGATAATGGAGCTATGAATGCTGATAAGTATATAAGGAACATTCTTGAAGAGCATGTAGTGCCATTAGCCCCATACATTGGTGAAAATTTCATTTTTATGGACGATGATGCCAGACCCCATCGTGCGCGCATCGTTCAGGAGTACCTTGAAGAGGTCGAAGTCTCTCGAATGGAATGGCCAGCAAGAAGTCCAGATCTCAATCCGATTGATCAGGTTTCGGACAACCTCAATAGAAGGCTGAGAAGTTCAGAAAATCATCCAGCTACTCTTAATGACTTAGGAATCCAATTCGGAGAAATCTGGGAAGGATTAGATCAGAACATTTTAAGATCACTCATTTTGAGTATGAACCGTCGTTGCCGAGCTGTAATTAACGCAAGGGGTGGAAATACCAAGTATTAAATCACTTATCAGCATTTCAGTATTTCGAAAATTGTTCATTTCTCTTCTTTCACATAAGATTCGGTGAAATCCTGAATTTTTCTTCCATTTAATGTGTCTTGTTTCGTTCAAAAACTTCCCGAGAGAACATAAAAAATAAGTTATAAAGTCAATGTAAAGTTAACTTTCATTAAAATTGAGATTTTCAGAATGCGCGTTAATTTTTTTGCGCAGTATATTCAGGGAATACTCAAGTACTAACCTTTTTTGAATCAAAATGTTGAAAATACGATATTTCTCAACAAAAACACTCAGTCTCGTCAGATTATTTCTGCAATTAAAAAGCCACAGTTCCCTTCTTCGATTTTCCTGAAGATTAGTTTTAGTCCATCTTCATCCTTGGAATTCACCGCCATTGAACTACCAATAGTAAACACACTCCTCCAACTATCCCGGGCCTATCAGGCGCTCAAATCGAAACAAACGTAGAAAAAAGGTTCCGTGCATTCAAGGGTCGGTAGAAAAATAAAGCACCGCCAGACGTTTAATCTCAACTTTTGAAACTGGTTTTAAAGGGGAGGCAGTCGAGGTTGAGGCAATAAACAGCCACTATCTACGCCGATATTGCTCCCTTTTCTTCGCCAGATTTGGAGAATTCACTCGAGGTTCTCGATAAGAACCGGCCTGGAATACTCCACGAGCCAGAAAGCGAACGATATCCTTTCATGGGGAAGTTCGGAAATAAGTTACATATGATAGGGTTCAGGGGGGAAGGTATTACATGAAAGTTCTGCCAATTCAGGATTTCATCCATTTTTTTTCCGAATATCATCGATATTTGAGTCGAAGGAACTGATTCTGAATTACACATATCAGCCTTTTTCAGAAGAATCCTAACCTTTCAGGACGGAAAGTGGCCCAAATAAAGGGTTGTTCGCAGTCAACCGTTCAGAAAATCAAGTCGAGTTGTGGGCATAGAACATACAAAGTGCAGAAAGTGCCCGACAGAAACGCTGTGAAGAATCAAGAAGCGAAATCAAGAGCAGAGAAATTAAAAAAAGATTTCTTGAAAAATTTTTCCTGTTGCGTGATGGACGACGAAACCTATGTCTTGGCTGATTTCTCGCAAATTCCTGGTCAGGAATTTTATACTGCAGATTCTCGTGGAAATGTTGACGAACAATTTCGCGTGAAACAACAAGCAAAGTTTCCTAAAAATTCCTTGTTTGGCAAGCAATTTGCACTTGTGGGAAAATGAGCAAATTTTTCGTTGGCCAAGGCTCTGTTGACTCGAAGATATACATCGAGGAATGCTTGAAGAAGCGACTTTTACCATTTTTACGTGAGCACGATGTGTCAACAATCTTTTGGCCAGATTTAGCTCCATGCCACTACAGCAAGGCCACCAAGGAATGGTACGAAGCTAATGAGGTGGTTTTTGTCCCCAAAGAGGCAAATCCACCAAATTGCCCAGAACTCAGGCCAATCGGAAGATATTGGGCCCTTGTAAAAAAATATTGAAGAAGACTAAGAAATCAACGAAAAAATTAGCGGAAATCAAGCAAAAGTGGAAGACAGCATCCCAGAAAGTGACTGAGAACATTATGGGAAGAATTCCAGGAAAAATTCATGAATTTTGTAAAAAATAGTTTTGGTTTTTTTATTGTAAAAACATTTTTCACTAGAATTAGAAGATGCTTCGAAAATGAATTTGATTATCGAAATCGGTCCAGTGATTAAAAATATATAAGCGTTTTTGTGATAGCGAATATATTCTCGTTCAGTCCTTACCTACTTGAGATCATAACTGACGCGCAGTGTTTCACACATTCGAATTATTCACGTAAGGATGTTACAAAGGTTTGAAACTGTAATGGTCGACTTTCATTCGGTGACGAATTTCATCAGGTACCTACCATCGTCTCAAAATAAATGAGCCATGGCAAAGTGCAGAATCTCTTTGAACTAACTAATTAAAAAAAAATTTTGTTTTCTTGATAATTTCTGCACGCCGGTAAAGAAGATACGAGGAACTTGCCAAAAAAGTACCACATGACCCATTTTCCCTATTCAAAAAATGTATAGGGTTGATAGGGACGGCACGGGGTGCAACAAAAATCCTTCAAAAATGCATAAAAATTTGGAAAAAGTGAAGAAAAATTCACCTGTTTCAGGATTTTGTTGCCAAATATTTTTCTCCTGAGAAAATTGATTTGTTCCATAATTTTGACGCGCACTGTATTCGATAGAAAATCTTTTTTTGTTATTCTTAGCTTTATGCAGGATGAGACAAAAATAAAATTCCACACACAAATTGTCATGTTGTCATTCAAGAAGTTGAGGATTGATAGGGTGGCCTATAGACTTTTGACAATGTCTGTAGGTATTCTAATTTATGAAAGAATCCGATCTTTCTCTCTTTCTCTAAAAGATATTCTCGATATTCTTCCACTCCAAATCAAGGTACTCATTCGGAAATCGAACAGAGCACTCCAGAATTTCCCTAAAACTCACCAATTCCAGCCCTCCATTATGTCGAGAATTTCCTACTTCAGGGAAGGCTCCATCTCTTGAGCATCATATTAGGAATCAGTGAATTGACGGGCCTCACTTCGGATAATGCAATTTTAAAGGCACTGAAATTAATTCCGAATTTCAAATTGGGTTATTTCATTAGCCTAATTCATTTCAACATGGCCCGAATGTCATCCGCTGTAATAATGAACTATTGTCACGTCTCATGGCGGGGAATTCCCCAGAGAGAAAAACGGAATATGATCATACTCGTTAATTTACTCCATAAAACGTTTTGGGGATTGAATTAAAATCTGTGCTCATGCGATCCACAAGAGGATGGGGATATCATTTCGGACTGGCATTCAGTTTGTGGTCCTGGTTTTCTATACTTCTGAAGAAGTCAACTGGATACAGGCCGTTTTGAAGGGGACTCTTTTCTCGGCACTGATGATCAACAATATATCCGGTGTTTTTTTTGGAGTGATGAAATTTTCGTTAGGGATAATTGTGATTTGACAGAAGGTAGAAGATGTTTTGACATTTCTGTTCAGTAAGCATTGAGAAATTAGCATGGAAAGACTCACGCCGCAACAACGTTCACAAATCAGTGTTCTATTCGCCAAAACTTATAGAGCACATTTATGATTAACATAATCATCCATCAGAGCAGCTTATTCGTCGAACTATCGATAGACTTCGGACAACATTTTCTCTGCTCGATGCAACAACAACAACAAGTCAAAGAACTGTAGGTGCAAAAGAAAATCCATTGTTAGAGAAAACTTCCTCGATTGCCAGCTCACTGTACACGACAATTAACAGTACGAACTACGAATACCTACTAACATATAACACTAACTGAATCGCAATCTTGCACAAGTGCAAGCCACATACTACATGTCTGCAGAAAAATATTCCTAAATATCCGATCACAAATTTATGTTTAGCATTACTATTTACTACAATTTCCATTATTTCAGTATTCAAAAAATTATTCTTCACATTTACATTTCAATCCAGCAGCATCTACAAAATATTGTTTTTCCATGACAGGAATCTTTATAGAGAATTCTAAAGTTCTGATTCCTGCGTACCCAACATTAATTTCTGTTCAAACGGCATATTACACCTCAACAGGAATCGAAATGCTGGGTTGACAGTGAATTTCCAGTTTCTGCAACAAAGGTAGTTTTTATGTTACAGGAATCCAATCAACAGGAAATTCCAGTAATCTATTTTTTTGAGTGTAGCATACCTATCTTTCCAGTGCTCTAATAGTATATGACATTACTAGCAAGGTAAGAGGGTTTTTACTGGCGAATGGAGGATATAACTGACGAGCCGTAGGCGAGTCAGTTACCTCCTTGAGCCAGTAAAACCCATTACCTTGCGTGTATTGTTTTATATTTCATTTGTTTCTCATTTGTGAAAAGGTTAGATAAATTCCAAAAAAATCTCAATAATTTATCGCAAATGTCGTAAGCTATGGAAGCGTTGCCATGAACATGTCTGTTTAATTTTCTTTACATTTGTTTTGGCGAAAGCGAAAATGAATGTACCAAAAGAAATTATTGAATCAGCCAGCAGTGTAGCTTCAAGTTTATTACCTGCAAAATCAGCTTCAAGGTACGAGCGAGAATATGCGACGACTTCAAAAAGTGGAAAAACAAAAATAGTGTGATTGGGGTAACTGAAGATGTTTTGTTGGTCTACTTGAATCAACTAACAGCTAGATTCAGCCCTAATACTTTATGGGCAAAATGGTCTATGCTGAAAAGCTGCTTGGAAATGAAAGAAAATGCCCCTGTTCGCAGGTTTGTTTTCTTTAAGAAAATTATTGAAAAATATGACGTTTAGTTGTCATTTGCAGATTTCAAAAGGTAATAGAGTTTCTGAAACGAAAAAATGAGCGTTATACGCCAAAAAAGGCCAAGGTATTAAGTAAAGAAAAGGCTGAACAATTTCTTTTACATGCTCCTGATGACCAGTGGTTGCTGGCGAAAATTTTAACAATATTTGCGATTTTTGGATGTTGTCGATGTGACGAAATTCTCTCCTTAAACATGAATGATGTAGAAGATATGGGAATTTATACGTTATTGTGACATTGCGGCAAACAAACAATTTAACAACAAGAAGATTCACCAAAACCTATGATGGCTGCAGCTTCAAGCCCTGCATGTTATACAGAAAATATGTGAATCTTCGGCCTCCTGGAACAGAAAGCCTAAGATTTTTTTTAACATACCGACATAGAAAGTGCATTTCCCGTAATGCTGGCCAGCACACTGTTGGTGGTGTTCCAAAGCAAATAGCGAAATATTTAGGTTTAAAAGACCCAGAGTTATACACCGGCCACTCTTTTCGCAGAACTGGAGCCACTATGGTTGCGGATTCGGGTGAAGATATTTTAGCACTAAAGCGTGCAGGAGGGTGGAAGAGCACCGAAATTGCGATGAGTTATGTCGATGATTCGATCAACAAAAAAATCGAAATGTATAGCAAATTATTTGGTAGTAAGGAGAGTACAAATGTTCTGCAGTCCTCGAGTTCAGCAGTTTCAGAATCAACAGATGGTTCATCATCATCAGTATCAACTCTTTCATCATCAAAAATCTGTGTTACTGGAAATAACAATTGTGCCATGATTTTCAACATATATGACGATTAAACAAAATTTTCTAATGTAAATAATACTACTAACTTGTAAAAATTTTGCAAGTTAACTGTCAGTTTTACAAGTTAGTGACTTGATAAAATAAACTTTCTTGATTAATATTGTGTTTTTGGAAACTGACGTTTACAAATCAGAAACAAATAAAACTATTATCATTAATATAACTTGATTTATGGTGTATCCTTTATCTTTCATAGAAATTGCACTTTGTAAGATTGTTATTGCATTACATATTATTCAAGACATATAATTAAAAACGTTTTGCTTATAACCTATTTTTGGTTGTCAACTCTGTCTCCCCGTATGAGAGTAGCCACCATGACTGTGTTCGACAGAAACAAGTCGCATTTTTTGTCGGCAGTGTATAAGCCCGACATCAAAGACCCTATTCCACGTATAACAATGAAATTAGAGAATCAATTCTCAGTGGGACTGAAAAAGGTAGCATACATTATTCATTCCGAAGGAAAAACAACAAAATTTAATTGCGGTTTCCACCATAAAGTTCATGGCCCGGACCCAATAAAACCGATAAAATATTCGGTGTAAATAGAGAAAGGGCAGCTGCATTGCTCGCTTCGTTTCCCGATTCCCGTATTCTAATATATGGAGAAAAGGGGGATGGAAATTCAAGGCGGAGGACGCCTTACCGGTTCTGGGTTCTTGGGGATATCAGCATTAGGAATAGTAGGCTGTATTGTTGGCGGAGTAGAAAAGGTGATGCAATTTTTCGAGACTTGTTCAAGATATAGACCAATGGCGTGGTTTTACGTGCAAATTTTTATTATAACCTATGACCCATAAGTTTTGGCACGAATTTCATTGACCAATATAGTGATGAATAGTTTAAGACAATAGGTTTCTATTGAAATAAAAGTTTCTCTGTAACCTTAACTTCACTTTAACACTTCTGTTGTTGAAGTGATCAAATCGATATGGCTTACAAAGAGCAATTCGGAAAAGTATTTATAATTTAGTTGGACGAGTCGACAAAGCCGAGAAAATGCTCATTTTTTAAAAACAGAATATATCCTGTAGAACCATTTATCGGACAATCGCTAAATGTGAGCAGGGTATTCCTAGTATGTGTGGAAGATCTACAATTTTTGCCCCCGCAAGAACCATAACACTGGTAAGAAGAGCGGAAAAAAAAGTTGGTACTTCGCTAAGAAAACTTGCACTTCAATATAGGACATCTAACTACATGACTCTACATGACTAGTTAATTTTATTGAAGCAGAATACGCTGGAGACGATATTAACCTCTGGCCAGACCTTGCGTCCAGGCACTATGCAGGAGAAACTCAAGATTGGCTAGCCGACCAAAACGTACCAGTAGTTCCGCGAAACGGCTATCCCGCTAACCTTCCACAGGCTCGACCCATAGAAGATCTCTTATTGCGAAAAGTTTACGATGGAGAATGGGAAGCCCAAAGCGAAGAGGAACTTCGACGCCGAATATTAAGGATGATCCGAGAAATGGATCTAAATACCGTCCAAAACCTGATGCTAGGTGTTCGCAGAAAGTTGAACTCTGTGGAAGATGATGGCTTCTTCATTTAATTTGAATCGATAGTTTTTTTGCTTCTGAAACATTTATTAATGTGTATCACAATACGATAAACCAATGTATGATTTTTGTCACTCTGTTGATGTCTGAAATTTGTGCCGAAACTTATGGGGCATATTATACCGTGCGTTCGTTAAAGCTCCAGACCCCAATGAAAAGTTTTATCTGATGAATTGCGGACGCTCAATTTTTTGAACTGCGATTGTTTAATGGTCTATCAACAGAGGATCTCTAAAGCCCTGGGAAGTGAGGCAGTGGTCCAACAATGGGAATTGGATAAGAGAATAACCCTCTAGAGAAACAGTCCCCATAAAAAGCCACCTGATAGTGTAATACGAGGATATATTGAAAAATTTTTAGCCTACTATAGAACCAAACAAAATTCCAATGTCAAAATATTTTATTACTCAACATATTCTCCTCTTAATTGAATACATCTGTTACAGCGAACCTGCAACGTCTCTAGACCTTCCAAATCAAATGTTTGTTCTTGCTCTACAAACCAGTCCTCCAAAGCTTTTATTACCTCCTCGTTGGAAGACAATTGACGACCTTTTAAACTTTTGTTCAGTTGAGGAAAGAGATGATAGTCAGACGGAGCGAAATCTGGCGAATAAGGGGGTGTTGTAGTAATTCTAACCCTAAATCAAGAATTTTTTGCATGACAACATGAGATTTGTGTACTGGGGCGTTGTCCTGTAAAAACAAAATACCTTTGGATAGCTTTCCGCGTTTTTTCTCTTTAATTTTTTCCCGTAGAGTGGTCAATAATGTCGATTAGTAATCTTCAGTTATTGTTCGACCCTTATCCAAAAATTCAATCATGATTACTCCATGGAAATCCCAAAAACAAAAAACTGAAGCACGAACTTTTCCAGCAGATTTTTGGACACGAAACTTCTTAGGTCTTGGAGAACCGGAGTGTCGCCATTCCATCGATTGTTGCTTCGTTTCTGGAACGTAGAAATCTACCCAAGTCTCATCCATAGTTAACAATTCGGTTTAAGAAGTCTACATCGTTTTCAAATCGAGCACAGATCGAACGCGATGCTTCTACCCTTGCACGCTTTTGGTCAACATTCAAACATTTGGGGATCCATTTCGCAGAAATTTTTCTCATGTCCAAATTAACGTGAACTATATGATGAACGCGTTCGTATGAAACCTTTAGTGCTTCAGATATCCTTTTTAGCCCAATTCGACGGTCTGATAAAATCATGACATGAACTGCATCGATATTTTCGGGGACTGACACAGAAACTGGCCTTCCCGATCGGTCATCATCTTCAATGGAAAATTTACCTCTTTTGAAGCTTGCAGTCCAATTTTTCACGGTGGGAATCTTTTTTTTTTTATTTATTTCGTGTCTCTGGTTTACTTTTTTGACGTCGAACTCTACAATGACACTTCTTATAAGTTTATTGTTCGTTTATAGGGTATCAAAATATTTTGTTTATGCATAGAACTGGTCTAGGCTAACTAGATATCAATACATCCTCGTAGGTATATGAATTAATAATTACTGCTATATGATTACCAGTAATTTTCGCGAGTCAAAAGTATCTCCAACCTACAGTTGGGAAACACTCCTATCATCGAAAAACATATTTATCAAAGCGTACACAGCTAAAATATTACGAAGTACTTGAGACCCATAAGCCCGGTTTTGAATATTCAATTAACCCTCTCTTGAGTGCGAATGGCTTGCCTGGAGGATGTGATGTTAAGTTATCAATTTTGTAGAGACGGAAACTGCGTCGAATTGCCGGAATTTGCCGCAATTAAGCAAGTTAGGTTAGCCGGCAATAAAGATTTAAATTACACAATTTAGTAAACTGACTCTTTTACTAATAGAGTCTAATTACGCTATTAACGTCGCAGTTAAAACTCAGATTCGACCTATCAGGGCGTTACTTCTAATTGCAATTAGAGTTTAGCAGTTAGTTTTCCTATTCCTGGATCGTCTGCCGAATTTGGCGTGTCATCTGGAGCAGGTTTATGGATTCTGGAATCGAGGAGTAAACATCCCTTTTTTGTTTCAGGTACGTGAAGTGGGTACATTGGAGTTGTAAAGGAGCCCGCAAACCGTAGATTTCTTTGACGGACAAATCTGATCACACAAAGAATGTGAGCTCTTCAACATTTCTGGACCTAACGAAAAGTGAATGAGAACAAAGTTAATATGTAATAATGGATGAAGATAAAATTGTAGATTCTCGAAGTGATCGACTGATGTCATTATTGTTTTATTTCGATGCAATTGTTCGGGTATCAACCTTACATTTTCTTACATATACAGGGTGTCCCAAGTTCGAGTGCCTATTGGAAGTTTCTGGAGAACTGAATATATTTGAGATCTGAAAATTGGAATTATGATGTCGTTCGAAATTCTCTACAGACCTAAAGTATTTTCAGAGCCAGAGCACTTCCGGTTGTACAGGGAGTGAAAATAAATTTGCTCAAAAATATTTTTTTTCAATCTTTTCGTTTCTGATATGATTGAGTATTCAATGCTGAATACATTTCTGTTGATACCATTGTATTCATGGGAATATTTTTCAAAATATCGAAAAAACCTGAAAAAAAGTCAAATATTCATAGTCAGTATTATGTTCATTTTTCTTATTTTGAACATCCTGAGTGTAAACCGTTCTCACAACGTCAAAGTTGAAGAATGTGGGAAAGTCATGCATCTTTCGAATTTCATGAATATCATCACTGGGTGTTTCAAGTTTTGTGTCAAAAACTTTTATCGAAAATCGGCCATGAGTTCTGTTTTTCAAATTAGAACCCAATTTTTTTTTATTGCGTTGGATTCTGCGGAAAAAATAATGATAGCACTCCCAGATGCTCTTGCTCCTAAATTCAGTAATTTCCGAGTTGAATTTAATTTGAAATTTGAAACACCCTGTGATGATATTCATGAAATTCAAAAGATACATGACCTTTCCACATTCTTCTACTTTGACGTTGTGAGAACGGTTTACACTCAGGATGTCCAGAATAAGAAAAATGAACATAATACTGACCATGAATATTTGACTTTTTTTCAGGTCTTTTCGATTTTTTGAAAAATATTCTCATGAATACAATGGATTCAACAGAAATGTATTCAGCATTGAATACTCAATCATATCAGAAACGAAAAGATAGAAAAAAAAATTTTGAGCAAATTTATTTTCACTCCTTGTATAACCGGAAGTGCTCTGGCTCTGAAAATATTTTAGGTCTGTAGAGAATTTCGAACAATATCATAATCCCAATTTTCAGATTTCAAATATGTCCAGTTCTCCAGAAACATCTAATAGGCACTCGAACTTGGGACACCCTGTATCTGAAATCAACAGCAATCTTACACTTCCTGTTTCATTTCGACCCTGTGGTTTGAAAGCCGCTCATCTGAAATTTGTATGAATTCTGCGAAGATCTCTCAACAGCCTTGACTTTTCCGAAAGATCAGACTTGTCCGTCGAACAATTTGGTTAAGACAGCACCGAACGCCTATAGAGACCTTTATCTTCGAGGAACGTGAGACGAATCCGATGGAGATGGTAAGAATTTGAGGTTACTTGTATGGTCGTTTTATTTCATACAGGGATACAGGAAAGCGAATTTTAAAATACTCGACTTCTTTGAGCTCTCTTCTCCGACACAGGTGAAGCCCTTTGATAAATTTCAAAGCGGAGATAAAATTTTGGGTAGGCTTTTCGCTGTGATAAATCGTTCGAGTTCGGAAAGAGTGATTATAATCGGAGGGGCATATTCTGAGATGAGTTCGGCTTCAAAAAACGGGGATTATAATGTGTAAGACGTATTATGTGTTTCGCGCCGTGTAACTAACCTATAAATTACAGAATATTCGGAAATATTCTGCAATTCTTCGTTCTTCACTAAAACCGAAGGCAACACAATAATGATCCCTTCGATATCTGTTTAGAGTATTGTGACACCTCTTGTAACTTCTCTAAGAGGTTGCTGAGAGATCTGAATCTCCTCCAAATGTCCGCCACCAGATTACTCCCAGAGAGGACTTGGCGATATCCTACGTGAATATTATCAAAAAAGTCACATCTTTAAATCGTCTTCTAAGGCAATCTCTTCTTCTATTTCAGCCTTTATTCTATTTACAACAATTTGGAACACACATAACATATGAAGAGTACACAGGAAGAACGATCAGAGTCACAAAACCTACAATTCGCAGAATTTGGAATTTAAGATTCACAGACTCAAAACTTGCATTCAAATTATGCTGAAAGCGTGGATTTATACATTCATGTGTTATGTGTATTTGAATAAGATGTTGTTAAGCAAGACAAGGTTGGATTCTGATGATCATTTTTTTGAATTTGCGTGTGGACTATGATCGTTTTTATGTAAACCAGTGATTATTAAAACGTTCATAACTTGGACACTGAGTATAATTTCATAAAAAGGTAACAACCAAACGAAAGCTCTTGAAAAACTCTACCAGATGTTTACTTTCAACCAAAAATGGACTCGTTATTCCTGTGTACTCTTCATATGTAATCTATGATTGAAGGGTTGGAATTCAAGTTTATTATTAAACTTAAGGTTGTTGAACTATAGGACTTAGGACTACAACACGGTGGAAGCGAATAATATACTAACTGCCAAAGAAACTGCAACACCCAGAAGGAGTTTAAATTTCATTTTTTTTTGGTGAAACATAGATAGTATAGCAAGGAGTGAATGATTAAAATTTTGAGAAAAAAACGAAGGGTCTACAATTTTTAGTAAATTTGTTAATAATGTGTTTGTCAACCGCGATTATCTATACACTCTCCAACAAGTCTTGGCATTGATGCAAGAAGTTGTCTATTTCTTCTTGAGGGATACTATCCCAAGCTACCTGTACTTCATGCCTCAGAGCCACCAAAGTCCGTGGGGGCGGGGGTAAATTTCCAAGCCTTCTACCCATGATGTCCCAAACATGCTCTATGGGCGAAAGATCGGGGGATCTGAGTGGCCATAGCAAAAGATTCACATGGGTTCAAACTAACTCTGGCAACATGAGGTCGAGCATTATCTTGATGAAATATTGGATTCTCGAACTGGTTAAGGCGGGGGAGAACATTTGGCTCCACTGTTTCTTGAAGGTAACGCAGCGCTGTCATGTTACATCGAATAAAGACTAAAGGTGACCTACTTGCATGTGCAATAGCACTCCATACCATAACGCTTACTGTCCGGTGTACAAAAGACGCTCAACAACAAACTGATGTTCACGTCTTTCTCTCAGACGTCGTTTAACCCTTCTTCGGCCATCATGTGCACCCAAAGAGAATCGAGATTCATCAGAAAAGACTACTTGATGCCATTCCACATTCCGATAGTGACGTTCTCTGCACCACTGTAATCGTTGCTCGCGATGCTCAACCGTCAGAGGTAACACAAAATGGGGTCGATAATGCTGCAGTCCAAAAGACCTTATCCGGCAGTAAACCGTTCGGACAGTTACAGGATGGCCTTGTTCTCCTAACCACTCATCAGCTGAAAATCGAGTTGTCGCAAATCCGTTTCTAATGGCCATAAGTCTTAGACGTCGATCTTGAACTTTATTGGTGCCTCTTTGACGTCCGGTGCCTACTTTTCTTCAACTTTGGGCATTATCAAACCACGTTTGACAACAGCTCATAACAGTAGTTGGATTTCTGTTCGTACGGTTAGCGATTTCTCGAAATGACAACCACGCCTGAGAATTTCGCTAAGGAACATAACCTAGCGATCCCTACGTGATCGCATTAGAAGTTCCCGTAGAACCGCAGTGTAACCTCTCAGAGATCTCGAGGAAAGATCTGTGATTCCTAGGAATGAATTTGTTCCTCCATTGGCGAAGCTATATTTCCCGGAAAAAATAATATTTTCGCAAACTTTCATATCAAAACAATTTCCGTCCGTTCGGAAAATAGGCATTTCATGGCATGGCTTGGAACGCAGCGAAATGGAAAAGCTGTCCATGCTGGCAGTTTTTCCCACACGCACTCATATTCGAATGAACGTGTGTTGATTAATTTCATCAAAGTTTAATTGCATTCAACTTCGATTACTGGGAATGAATGTTGGAATGCGTTCGTACAAATCGAACAGCACTCCAACAACATAACAACGGCTGTCGAAATTCAAGAGCAATTCACTGTCTCTGGTTAACTGCGAATCCAATAACAGCTCCGGGTCGATATCCTCAAAAGTGGAGATTGAAACCACACAGAAGAATGTTTTTAAATGTTCAAGATTAGATTTTGCAATTGGAGGTGTTAAAACACGCCTTCTAAACATACAGCATCCAACTGTCCTCGTCGAGATTTCTGTCGCGCTTATCAAATATTTGGTCTCTCGCCAAGTCATCCAGTTCTGTGGGTGGTCCTGCAGTTCATGTCTCATCTTGTCTCAAATTACTGTATTACGTGAGTTACTAAAGGCCTGTTTGCGAGGATTTCCAATAAGATGTGTTATTTTGAATAGCCCGCTATTTCGGTAGATGTCACTTTTGAAGCTGTCATTTTTGGACATTTGACAGGGAGAAACTAAGCCATTGATAAAAATGGAACATGCACGCTTCAACAAGACAATGAAATTATTGAAATTCACTATGAAAATGGCGAAAATTTGGCAGAGCAACCGATAATGTTGCTGCTGTAGCGGAAAGTGTTGAAGAAACCCCAGGTTTGCCAATTCCAATTCCTCGTCGTTCTTTGGAATAAGGCATTCCACGAACGTCATTACACCATATTTTTTTGAACGATTTGGGTCTTAAGGCCTATAAAGTTCAGTTTAGGGGCAGTATTACCTTTTCAATCGTGGTAAATCATTCAAAAGTGGTCTCTTTATTTCACGAGTAAGTACCCTAATTTACGACGTAGAGACTTGATTTTTTTTAAATTGAAGTTGAAGAACGTCCCGAGGGCAAATAGTTTTCTTTTTTTCGATTCGATTAGTTTTTCAATTAAAAAAACCTGGGTAATCGTAAGATCTGGGGTTTTTGAATATGTTTTTCGTTTTTCATGAGTACAAGCTATACAGGGTCTTTCACGAGGAACCTCACCCATATTTATACGGGAAACTACTGAACGTATTTTCATGAAATTCAGCACTTATAAGTATTTCACTGATGAAATCTAAAATATTTTCAAGGCATGAGCACCTCCGGTTTTTCCGGAAATGACGTCAACTTCCGTTTTTCAAATTAGAACACCATTTTTTTATTGCAGAAATAGATTCCTTAGAAAATTTCAAGTTATTTTGATGTAACATTTTTCAGTTTTGGTTGAAAAATTCTCTCTGAGCGGGAAAATTCGAAAAAAAAAATCGAAAATAGAGCTCCGCTGAAACAAGAATAACTTCGAGGTTTTTGGATGGAAAATTTTCATTTTTGGGATTTTTCAAGATGTAAGATTGATGTATCCACTTTAAAAATCGAAATCGCGATTCATGATACAGGGGGTGAAAAAATCGCTTTCAAAGTTAGGGATGACAAAATCGTGAAAAATCAATTTTTCAAATTAGAACCCCATTTTTTTATGGTAGATATTGAATCTACGTTAAAAAATAATGTGAGTGTATGCATCACACCCTTGCCCTAAAGTGGATATTTTCTGAGTTATTCACAAAAAACTATTTTTCGTCTTGAATTTTCAGCTATTTCTTTTCCCTTCACGCCAAAAAGATGAAATTTTCAGGAACTGTTACTTAAACCATGTTTTAGATTTTACTACCCTAATATGCAAGAGAAAAAAGTTACAGGTTGTTCCTAAATAGATGGCGAATTCGGATTCGAATTTGTATCGGAAACCTCTTCATTTCAACTAGATTTAAATAATCTTCATTGGTAAAATTAGGCAAAGTGATCGATTTTATAACTTAATACGAATTATCACCAAATTAATAGTAGACACAAAATGCTACTGAATAAAGAGGAATTTGGCAGATGTAATTAATGATATCTATCATTAAAAAAAAAGAATGTGAAACATGGTAAGTTTTTGCATATGGTTCATAAGGAATTATTTATTTATCACTGGAGAGAAAACCGATGGCCGATTAGTTGAGATAAAGAGGTTTCCGATACAAATTCGCCATCTATTTAGGAACAACCTGTAACTTTTTTCTCTTGCATATTAGGGTAGTAAAATCTAAAACATGGTTTAAGTAACAGTTCCTGAAAATTTCATCTTTTTGGCGTGAAGGGAAAAGAAATAGCTGAAAATTCAAGACGAAAAACAGTTTTTTGTGAATAAATCAGAAAATATCCACTTAAGGGCAAGGGTGTGATGCATACACTCACATTATTTTTTAACGTAGATTCAATATCTGCCATAAAAAAATGGGGTTCTAATTTGAAAAAATTGATTTTTCACGATTTTGTCATCCCTAAATTTGAAAGCGATTTTTTCACCCCCTGTATCATGAATCGCGATTTCGATTTTTAAAGTGGATACATCAATCTTACATCTTGAAAAATCCCAAAAATGAAAATTTTCCATCCAAAAACCTCGAAGTTATTCTTGTTTCAGCGGAGCTCTATTTTCGATTTTTTTTTCGAATTTTCCCGCTCAGAGAGAATTTTCCAACCAAAACTGAAAAATGTTACATCAAAATAACTTGAAATTTTCTAAGGAATCTATTTCTGCAATAAAAAAATGGTGTTCTAATTTGAAAAACGGAAGTTGACGTTATTTCCGGAAAAACCGGAGGTGCTCATGCCTTGAAAATATTTTAGATTTCATCAGCATCGTGAAATACTTATAAGTGCTGAATTTCATGAAAATACGTTCAGTAGTTTCCCGTATAAATATGGGTGAGGTTCCTCGTGAAAGACCCTGTATTTTTGAAATAATAATCATGAAAATTTTTGTAGTTTATCGAAGATTAAATTTCCGAGGGCAAATAGGTGCGAGACATCTCCGTGAGATCTCTGAGAGGTTACAATGCGATATCTTTCATCAGTGTGCCTTCCATCTTGATACCGTTCAGAATAAATTCAACTGGCGAATAAACAACCCCTGTCTGCTGAAACCAAGTTTTCACCTGAGCAGATATGAGAAGGAGAAGTGGAAAAATCCCCAAATTTTCGCGAGCTAAGCCCCGAAAGTCCAGGACAGCTATTTACACCTCCATCCACCCCTGTTAAGAATCTCCAAGAGTCAATTCACGCGAATCTAAGGAACAAAGTGCCCCGTAAAGTGATGAAGAAATTTCCTCGAGGGATTCATTAACTTCAACTTTATCGCAACACAGTGGATGAGAGAAGAACGGACGATGTCGATGGAAATTTAAAATAACTCGCGGGGCAAATAAAGAGGCGGAGTAAATGACGTCTTTGGTAATTTGCTTACACTTCCCGGAGTGACACTGATATTGTTTCCGTGTCCTCTTAGATGAGCTGGGACAAATCGAATTACACCCATTTCATATTCTTGACTGTCGTTAACTGTGCATCACTCCGTCTATCTTCCTTGCTCTTGCTGGGAGCTGTGATTGGGGCTGAGAAAACTCGGCATTGAACGACGGGGATTTGCAGTACTTAATTGCTGTTTATACGATCGAAGGACGAGAAGAATCAGTGAGTAGCTTTTTCAGCTGAATATTCTTATACAGGGTGAGTCTTTGACTTGTACATATATTTTAACTGTAGATTCCTCTCATCAAACGAAACACTTTTTTCCTATACCATTTTTCAAAACTCGGTTTGGTTTAGGAGATACAGGGTGTCGAAAATCCATGAAAAAAACACTTTTCTGTTTATATCTTTGGAACCGTTATTTCGAATGAACTGAATTTTGGTTGAGTTTTTACTCTATTCATGGTGCATATTCCTCAATCGAAACGTATTCGATGTCTCTACGAGAATAAAAGTTACAGGGTAGTCGACTCATCAATACACGCTAAAAAACCATAAAACCTTTTTAAAAAGATAAACGGTTCATATTTTCATTTAAGAAACTGAAAGTATTCTTATTTTTTTTTCAATAAGACGCGTCATTTTCGAGTTATTTCCAATTTTACCCGGAGAAATTTGCCGAAAAAATCATTAATTTCAAGAATGATCTGAATGCGTCTCTGAATTAAATATCATCGAATATTATTCATTTTCTGGTGTTTAAACGAGTTTACAATGTTATCACAATATTTATCAACTTTGTCGAGATATTTTAATAATAAATCCCACAGATGTGGGAGATAAAATTGAACACCAAGGAGGATTTAATACGCACAGTTTCTATTGAAAATTCATAGTTTCCGGTCCATATTGAAGTTAAATGTCGATGAAATACAAAATTCGAATATGAATGATGAACCTCGATACAAACTACTTATTGAATTGCAAAAATAATACGATACCTGATAATCAGTGGCCATGTTTCTATCTAAACAACATCCTCTTGAAATTTTATAAACTCGACATGGTTGAAATAATATCAATTCACTTCACATAATAATCACATTGGAACAACAATGTACTGAATGTATTCAGAACTTCACATAATGTTTACAGTTTGTTCAGAGACTCTGGTTTGTTATTGTTTATAGTTGGCCTCCAGAGTCCAGATAACCAATGCATACTTCGGTTTTCGTTCTACGCATGCGTGGTAAAATTTGGCGGCAAAGTCGATTTATGATGGAAACGGCAGAATTCATAGATATTTATACCACGGTACACAAATGTATCGTGATTTATACTATGTTTCGTAAAAAATCCTCACAAGCTGACAACATCTTCTTGAAATGTCTGTGCAAAAATTCACAGAATCGATACAAATTAGATTAGGTTAGGTTGTTTAATAATAAATCTGAATGAAAAGTCTTTCTTCATGATATTGTTTGGGAATTTCGAGGAAAATATGAACAAGTTATTATAGTGTTTACAAAGTAATCTGCAGAAAAATCGAAGAAGGAACTTATTTTGGTGGAATAAATGTGGCTCTTCAGTTGCAGATATAATCCGATGAAACTAACTGTTTTTGTTGAAATTATCGTGTTTGCAAAATTTTTATTCCAATAAGGTTAGTACTTGAGTATTACCTAAATGTATAAAATCAATTTCTATCGGGAAATATGAACTTTGAATCAATTCCACAGTATCATTCCAGGGACGTAATTAGCACAATTTCTTTTTTCAAATGGCTATATCTTTTTAACAGAGCCGAATTCGGAAAAATTGGAAAATGAAAAAAAGGTTTCTTTTGACCTCAAAAATCTTCAGTTAAAATATATGTACAAGTCAAAGAGTCACCCTGTATAACTTGCTGTTTTATCATTGCTAGTTTTCATGTTTTCTCCTTATACTCAAACTATCGTGTTCTGCTTCGATGAAATAGTTAGATGTCCTATATTGACGTGATAGTTTTCTTAGCGAGGTACCAACCTTGTTTTTCGCTCTTCTTACCAGTCTTACGGTCCTTGCTTGAGCAAAAATTCTAGGTCTTCCACATTTTGCAAGGTTCATACAAGGAATACCTTGCTCACATTCAGCGATTGTCCGAAAAATAGTTTCACAGGATATATTATGATTTTCAAAAATGTGAATTATCGACTCGTCCAATTTAATTATAAGTAATCTTCCGAATTTCTTTTTTGTAAGCCATATCGACTTAACCACTTCAACAACTGAAGTGTTGAAGTGAAGTCAAGGTTACAAACAAACTTTTATTTTAATAGCAACATATTGTCTTCTTCTTATCACCACTATATTGGTCTATGAAATTTGTGCCAAACTTATGACATACGTTATTTGTCCAAAAGCTCTAATTATTCTGGAAAACGTCGTATTCGAAAGGACTTCTTCTATTGAATATGTCGGTGATAATGTACTTACAACAGATAATGTTAGTATAGGATCAAATTGTGGAGGAAAAAAATCTAGTTTCCAATGTTTCTGCCATGAAAATAACTTCATGAAACAATGAAACATATTGAATTCTATTGTGCTCGTCGATCAAACATGAAAAGATTTTTATCACGGTATCTACGCCATTAGCTCACAACTCAAACAGATGACTCCAACCGATCATTATGCGTATGTGTCTTCTTTTCAATCATTTATTCATTATCCTTTCAAGTATATCCATCAAAGTCACATTTCCCCCTTTCGCCCTATATGAGTTGTTCAGTTTCAGTAGGCTCATGATGGAAAATTGATGACTTACTACAATTTACTACACCACCCTCGAAAGTTATTCATTACATTTATAATGTTCACGATTCTATCGAGAAAACTTTTTCTGAGGGAAGCGTAGCTTCAAGCCTGATAACCTTCGTAAACAATGGTGATGCGAAATGCAGTTATCGAATACTTGAAATGTTTGTAAGGAAAACATTGACAAAGCAATGAACAATTCCTTTCTAAAATCATGTGAGGTAACTTTACATTAACGAAAATATAACGTTTTTTACACTGAAATGAATAAAACATAGACAGAAAAAACCAAGATCGATTTTCAATTAGTTAACGATCGAAAAATCAATTAGGACCACACGCTTCTCGTGAAGGTGGCAATTCTAAAATTCCCCTGACGTTGAGGAAAAATAAAAGCATAGGAAAACAACGCCAGTAATAAATTTTCCCAGTGGTTCACATCAAATTTACGCTGCCCTCTCATCTATCATGCCCGGGGGAGAATTATGCCTGTTATTCAATAAAATGTAATATGTAATCATTAATGCATTGCTGTTAAGTCCATTTTTATGGAAAACAGGTCGTTATATATAGCCCGGCTGATTTACATAATGACGATCGAAACCCTATCATGTAGCTGCGAAATGTTTGTCGACTATAGATGGATAAAAATGGAAGGTACCGGGTTTTTCACTATAATTTGACCCCCCCTTCAACTTTGTTACTAAAGAAGATACAAAAAAATGTTGTAAACAAAAGTTTCCGAAATCGACTGAGTATTTACAGTATGTATTCACATAATGGAATATATACAGGGTGGCCAACATATTGATGGCAACTTCATTTTTTCAAATGGAACACCCTGTGTATTTTTCCATATTTGCCTAGCTCTTATTCCCCTGATTTCGAATATGTTGATCTATCTCTTTTATTCTGAGTTATTCAGAGTTTCGAATTTTAAGAACCACCTGGCAAGCTCTGTAATCTTTTTTCAAGTGGCAGACTGGGTTTAATGAAAATGCCCATTTTTGGAGTTATGATAACGTCAATTGGAATATATACAGGGTGAACAACATATTGAATGCAACAACATTTTTTCAAAACAGGGTGTCCTGTCCTGTATATTCTTCCATCTTTTGATAGGCTATTTCCTCCTGATCTCGAATATATATGCATATTTGGGCGTGTCTCTTCAATTTTCAGAGATTCAAAGTTTTGAAATGATGATACCGAATAAAGAAATATGTGAAATGCCTACGAAATTTTTTATATTCAACCAATTTACTTGAAAGTATTATTTCAAAATGAATACTTAACAATTACTTAACTAATAATTTTGTTTTTAATCATTACAATATTATCATTATTGCTGAAGTATATGTTTTCCTTCAAGAACGGCCATAAAAACGTGTCCAACGGTGTTAAATCGGGACTATTTGGTGGCCATGAAATGGGTGCGCCATTCCCATTACCAATCCAAAGATCAAATTGGCCACTTAAATGTTCACGAACTTCCAAAACGCTATGCGGGGGCGCTCCGTCCTGTTGCCAAATTATTTGTTCTAATTCTTCAGCAGAAAACAGTCGCTCCAAAAGCTCAGCTACCTCTGGCAATATATTTTCTAAATATGTTTCACGTGTTAATTTGTAGTCGAAAAATATTGGCCCCACAATTTTATCATAAACAATGCCACACCAAACATTAACAGATTTTCTTCCGGATTTTCTGATTTCAATAATTTTTCGTTTTCTTCGATTTTTGTTTTCCCAAGAATGGCTATTTTTTATAAGCTTTTATTTAGTTTCACCTGTCCCGGTGTCTGTGTGTCTGTCTGTAATAAAATCTTGCAAGTTAAATATGACATACTTCTAATCGTCCAATTGATTTGAAATTTTGCAGGTGTACCTAATTCTGGTGACAATGCATCATGAAATATTTTTTATAGAAAAAAACAAGATGGCGGCTCCAAAATGGCGGATGTGTTTTGTAATTATGATCCGATTCCATTCAAAATTAGTATCTGGGGGTATTTGGGTTCGAAAATGATATTTTTGTCAAAATTGGAAAATTCAAGATGGCGGTCACAAAATGGCGGACGAGTTTTGTAATTATGAATTATGATCATATTCTATTCAAAATTGGTATATGGATGTTTTCTGGGTCGGAAATTACGATTCTTCAAAATCGAGGAATTCAAGATGGCGGCTTCAAAATGGCGGATGAGTGTTGTTATAAAAGCTTATCTTCAAAAATATTTTTTGATAATTAGGCTTTTTCTGTTGAATACACCTGCTGTGGAAAACGATGATTCATCCGTCCACATTATGAACCTGAATAAATTAGGGTCTTCACCCAGTCTTTGCAGCATACTCTGACAGTATTCTAAACGTTTCCGCTTTTGTTCTTCTGTAAGGAGTTGTACTGGTAATAATTTGTATGGCCTATATTGGTTCTTTTTCAGGACTCTATAAATTCTGGAATAACTGATTTCCAGGTCACGCGACGCTTCCTTCAAACCATTTTCCGGAAATTCTATAACAATTTTATAATTTGTGAGGTTGTTTCGAATAGAATGTCAGCATTGAACAACAAACAATTAGAGTAACACTACCTTCAAAATAAAGTAATATGTCCAGTTCTTGATTTTCATTACTCGGGATGCAACGCCTCTTTCTTTTAAAAATTTTTAAGTCCCTCACACAGTTCTAAATATTGACAAATGTGTTTGCACTTGGAATTGTATTATTTGGATGCAACCTCATATACGAGTATTCGTATTCCCTCCTTGCTGCTTTCTTATTTTTATTATTCTTCACATACAGTGAAAATATTTCAAATTTTTCTGCTTCCGTGTAATGCATATTTGATTATTATTTTCATTTAATGTAAAACGTATGTCATATCGTTACTAAGGAGATAACTCCAAAAACGGGCATTTTGAGTAATCGCAGCCTGCCACTTGAAAAGTTATTGCTGAGCTTGCCAGGTTGTTCTTTAAATCTGAAACTCTGTGGTGCTCAGAATGAGAGAGATAGACCAACATATGTTACATATTCGAAATTAGGGGAAAAAGAGCTAGCCAAATATAGGAAAATATACAGGGTGTTCCATTTGAAAAAATGAAGTTGCCATCAATATGTTGGCCACCCTGTATATATTTCAGTTCGTGAAGTCATATTAAAAACCTCAGTTGATTTTGTGAAATTTTTGTATGAAACATTTTTTTGTATCTCCTTTAGTAACAAAGTTAAAGGGGGTGGCCAAATTATAGTAAAAAACCCGGTACATGGTGTTCCAAAATAGATGTACAATAACTCCAAAGTACAAAGTTAGAATCCGAAGATACCTACCACAAACAGATTTCCTCTACCTGTCAGAGGTTTTGAGCTACAGGGTCCTCTTCAAATTAGGCCAGTTCTCGTTATTTATGAGAGTTGGTTGATTTTGAAACAAGTGAAGTATGTACTTCTCACCACTGGCGCGTCTAATGAAATCGAGTAAAGTGCAAGAAAGTAGCTATTATTTGTGACAATGTTTGTTCAAAAACTCAATTCTGTAATTCAAACTGAAAAAAATATAAATTTTTGACAACCTGTATCTCGGAAACGAAGACCCGGAGGAGAAAATGGAAGAGAAACAAAAAGGTTATTTTTTCGTGAGTAATCCACAGTTCACCGGTGATACACTTATTTAGGAACACCCTGTATTTATCTAATTCACTTTATTTATCTAAATTTCAAATCTTATCCTCCTTAGTGGTGAACCTTGCATGTCCCTGTTGATTTACATGATGAGATCGAAGACCTATTACGATATTGCCGCGAAATGTTTGTCGACTAGACGTAGGGAAATGGGGAATAGAAATGAGATGTATATTGAAGGAAAATATGGGCATAAACTATAGGAAAGAATCTCATATATCCTTCTGTTTGCACAGGGATCTATGGCAACGTGTGTGCGGCAAGGACATTCTCTCATATTTTACGATACTTGGAATGTGTCCTTCTTTTTCCAGTTCCTAAGGTACGTCGTCTTTCCGCAGTAGAAAAATCCCGTAAAAAAAGAAAAAATACCAATAATGGCTCTATTAGAACGAAGGAGAAATATGAGAGTTGTCTTCATTTTAGGGGCTTCTCGAATTTATCGACTTGGCAATATTTGATATGGAAGGACTCATTGAAATAGGATTCGACTCGTTTCTGTTGTATTCGCAACAATGTTTCGTTTTTTCTCAACTGAATAGGAAGGGGGAAATCTTTTGATTTTTGCAAATTCGTGTGTTGACTATACATGGTGAGTCTTTGACTTGTACATATATTTTAACTGTAGATTCCTTTCATCAAACGAAACACTTTTTTACAATACAATTTTTCAAAATTCGGTTTCGTTTGAGAGATACAGTGTGTCGAAAATTCATGAAAAGACACTTTTCTGTTCATTACTTCCGAACCGTTATTTCAAATGAACTAAATTTTGGTTGATTGTTCACTCTATTTATGGTGAATATTCCTCAATCAATACTCATTCAATATTTCTCTTGGTATAAAAGTTACAGCGTAGCAGACTCATAAATACACGCAAAAAAACTAGAAAACCACTTGAAAAAGATGAACGGTGCATATTTTCGAAAGAATCAATCATTTACAAAAATAAAAGTATTCTTATATTGTTTCAATAAAACGAGACGTTTTCGAGTTATTCCTAATTTTATCCGATGAAATTTGACGAAAAAATAAAAATCATAAGAATAATCTGGATGCATCCCTGGATTTTTAGTATCACAGAATGGCTGAAATTTATAAACTCTCTGATCTCTATACAAGTAAACAATGCTGTCAGAATGTTTATCAACTTTGTCAAGACTAAAATCTCTATGATGGAAAAACGTTTGATGTAGAGATATGTAATAATAAAATCCCACAAATGTGGGAAATTTTATTGAATTCTAAGAAGCATAAAATTATTCATTTTATATGCACAATTCCTTTTGAAAAATTATTGTTACCGTTCCATCTTAAAAATAAATTTCAGAGAAATACAAAATCGGGATATTTATGATGAATGTCGATACAAACCATGTATTTAATTGAAATCAATGATAAATAAAACGATACTTAGCACTCAATAATCTGTGGCGATGTTTCTATCTAAACAATATCTCATTGAAATTTTATAAACTCGAAACTACACAGTTATTATCACATTAATTCACTGAAAGTCTTCACATAATCATCACGAGATAGCTCTAGAAATGATTTGACCATTTAACGCCATTCACATCATCATTTTTTTGGGTTTTTGTACATCTGTTCGCATTCTTCTCTGTAAATAAATGAATAAATGCTATACGCATGAGTCTTTCACGGGACAGGCGTTTGATACACAGAACCAAAGACTCCTCTTTGCATAGAACTTATTTTGGTGGGAGAAATATGGCTTTTCAATTGCACATATAATCGGACTAAACTAATAGTGTTTTTGTTGGGAAATATCGTGTTCATAGCATTCTTATTTTGATAAGGTTAATACTTGAGTATTTCCCAAATTTATCAACTCACTTTCGATCGAGAAATATGAACTTGGCACGTATTTGGCCCAATTTCTTCTTTCAGACAGAGTCGAATTCGGAAAAATGGAAAATGAAAAAAAGGTTCCTTTTGGCCCCAAGAATCTACAGTTATAATATGTGTGAAAGTCAAAGACTCACTCTGTATTCTCCCTAAAAAAGAATGGTTCAAGTCAAAATTCACTTTCAAGATTTGGTCTGTACATAAATTGAAAGTAAAAATAAAAGCTTGTAACTTGTGATAAAAAAACAGCTCTGGACGACTAGTGTGAACGGTTTTCCACTGTGTGATACAATTTCATTCTCCTGAATCAATTGAGAAATTGGTTGAACAACTTGAGGGGGGTCATGGCACCACAAACCCCTCCTCAAATCCGCTTATGATTTGATTTACTACTTCACCTTCCTAGACTTGCGCACAAAGTGTGGACAGTGAATCCTTTTTTATCCACAAACGCAAGTCTGTGGAAAATAAAGCTAGTGTGAAACTGTGAAGCCTTTCAAGGGTCGCTTGATCAAGCAAACCCAACAGAGTCTGCCTCGCTCCGAGTTGGTTTCACCAATGTGTGAATTCTTCGGCACAAACGAATAGATTTCAAAGACGTTCACGCCGCGTCGGTCCCTTTATTATCTCCAGGAGCGTGCCCCTTCCGTTTCGGAGACGATATTTATTTTGTTGTGAATGTCAAAACGCGAACGGAGGATACTTTTCGGATGACAAAAGGTTTATTTTGGATCTATTGCTGAGTCGTTCGTTTACCTTCGTGTCTCAGGTTTTTCTAACAAAGGACGATTTTTCAAATGGACGGTTATTATCTTGGCATGCTCAGCGCTGGACTGAATGGAGGAAGTGTTCACGATTTGTTCGATAAATCTCTGGCGGTGTTTCCGTTTCGTATTTTCGGTAATGAACCTCTGAAAATGAGGAGATGGAGAGAGACACGGGAGATTCGACGATTTGAAAATTCGATTTTTGAAAAAAATCCATTTCACAGATGATTATCCAAACTATGTTAGATACAGCCTTGGATTATTTTTTATTGAATTCAACGTCCCCGAAAACATACATTTTGATACCAAACTTGACCATATAATCCTCTTTTCTAAATAACTTTTCTAATTATTGTTCATATGATGTTTTTCATATTTCATTTTCGAGTTATGTTTACTGGCTTTATAAGCACTTAGACTTTAGAGTATAGGAGTTATGGATTAGCAAAATGGAATTTCTGAATCAGTCGAATGGGTTGAAGACCTTTCCGGTTGAAAAACACCGTTTAAATCTCCAGCGATTTCTTGTTGATGATAAATATAGTGTTTTCACGGGGTCTAACCCATTTTTCACCCAAAAAGTTGAGATTTTTGAAATCGATTTCATTTGTCGTTGAGACACTTTACAGAAGGCTGATTCAAACTCAATGTGGCTCCGATAAAAGACACCGTAATGTTTCAAACTTTTTGGGCTTGAGAATATTTTCGAAGGCAGATCTTATCCTGTAGCTTCAAGGGGTATTTTATTCTAAAGGGGATTTTATACCTATAGTTCTGGCTTGCCTGTGATCATCGATGGTTGGTAGAACTCTATGTTATGTCGTAGTAATTCAAATTCGTGAAATGATGGATGGGAAATAATGGAGTGAATAGATAAATCAAACACTTGATTGGACACAAGGTGAAACAGGCCTTTATTGGTCCATGCGGCAGGAGTTTTCGAGCCACATTGAGGGAAAACGAAAAGAAGAACAAATCAGTGGATTAGTTCTTCCGAAAGAAAAAACCCTCAGCTTTACAGTTGAATAGAATTACATTCAGCAGGTATCAGAATCAATTGGTCGAAGATTATAAAGAACATAGAGGTAGAGGACATGAACATAGATAGAATAAGTTGGTGCTATACTTCAGTGAATCCGTTCGTGAAGTTCTCAAAGTATAATTACTACACAGTCAATGTATTCGAGCAAGTCACAGTATCCTACCTCAGTGATGATATGAAATTTCGATTTTTGAAAAAAATTCATTTCACAGGTGAAAATTCAAACCGAGTTAGATAGAGCCTGGATTAATTTTTATTGAATTCAGCGTCCCCGAAATCCTATATTTTGGTACCAAACTTGGCCATATAATGCTTCTAACCTCTCATTATTTTTGTATTAAGTTTTTCATAGTTTTCGAGTTTTAAAATGGCTTGAAGAATTCAGAGTATAAGTGGTATGGATTCTCGAAATAGAATTACTGAGTGATTCGAATGGGTTGAAGACCTTTTCGGTTGAAAAACCCTCTGAGATATTCCAGGGATTCCGTGTTGATGACAAATATACACATATCGTCAAAAGTCTTGGCTCCTCCTATCAATTCTCAACTTAATGAATATGACAATATTTTGTATGCAAAATCATCACTATCGTATCACTTGAGGCGAAGTATCACCTTTTGAATCGTGGTAAATCTCCATTCAAAAAGTGGTATCTTTATTTCACGAGTAACCGGATTAACTACACTAATTCACGACGTAGAGACCTGATTTTTTTTTAATTGAAGTTGAAGAACGTCTCGAGGGCAAATAGTTTTATTTTTTTCGGTTTAATTAGTTTTTCAATAAAAAAAAACAGGTTGAACTTCAGCGTTTTGGAAACTACACTTAATGATTTTTTTTCAAAGGTTATTCATCATTTTTTGAAAAAAATTGCAACTATTTGCTCTCAGCAATTCAATCTTCTATAAACTACAAACATTTTCATGATGAATAGTTCAAAAATAGCTTGTACTCATGAAAAACGAAAAACATATTCAATAACTCAAATACTGCAGAGATCTAACGATTACCCTGGTTTTTTTAATTGAAAAACTGATTAAATCGGAAAAAAGAAAACTATTTGCCCTCGGGAAGTTCTTCAACTGCAATTTAAAGAAAAATGAAGTCTCTACGTCGTGAATTAGGGTAGTTACTCGTGAAATAGAGAGAACACTCTTTGAATGGAGATTTACCACGATTCAAAAGGTGATACTTCCCCTTAAGGTCGCCGCTCAGAGCGAGTAGGAAAACTAATCCGATGGAGGCGCCACCGTACATTTTATGGAATATCTCCATAGAACTTATATTATCACTGTTCTATGAATATGTATTTCTCTAATTATGAATAAAATGTACGATGGCGCTCTCTATCCGAAAATCGCTGAACTATGAAATTAGTGATTATGTGGATGAGGAAAGGAACTATTTCCCGCCATATATTTGAATTTGACCATTCTCTGCCAATTCTTTATTTCAAGTTGTTTTTCTGAACAAAACTATCTGTAGATTCACTTTTAATCGGAAGTTGAACTATTTTCATGGGTCTTTCGTTTGAAATGAAACAGAAGCATGAGTTGGCTCATTTTCTCCGGTTTTTGAAAGAAATAAATGAACTATCAAAATGAAATCGATTTCAATTATTTCATTAAGAAATCCAATCCTTTCTGAGTTTACCCACGAAATTTCAGTTCTCAAAGTGAAATCATTTTTAATTGCAACTTGAAATAAAAACACTTTTCATTGAACGATCACCTTAAGTTTGTCATACTTCATTATCGGATTTTGTTCACAGCCCTGACGGCATCCCAAAAAATTTGGAAAGTGGAATCTTGTAGAGAATCTAAAAACACATCTTCCACAAAAAAATTTTTTTCGAAAACGATCATCTCTGGAAAATATGAGGGTTTAATTTGAAGGAAAACCGTTGCTGGGTCAATTTTCGGATTTCTCAAGTCCCAGACGGCATCCCAAAAAATTTGGAAAGTGGTATCTTGTAGAGCTTGCAAAAACACATATTCCACAAGAAAATTTTTCTCGAACACGCTCATCTCTGGAGAATATGGAGGTGTCCAGATCATTTTCCGGATTTCCCAAGCCCTGACGGCATCCCAAAAAAGTTGGAAAGTGGAATCTTGTAGAGAATCTTGTGTAGAATCTAAAAACACATCTTCCACAAAAAGAAATTTTTCGAACACGATCATCTCTGGGAAATATGAAGGTTTTAATTTAAAGGAAAACCGTTGCTGGGTCATTTTTCGGATTTCTCAAGTCTCAGACGGCATCCCAAAAAATTTGGAAAAGTGGTATCTTGTAGAGCATGCAAAAACACATATTCCACAAAAAATGAACTATCGAAATGAAATCGATTTCAATTATTTCATTGAGAACTCCAATCCTTTCTGAGTTTACCCACAAAATTTCAGTTCTCAAAGTGAAATCATTTTTAATTGCAACTTGAAATAAAAACACTTTACATTGAACGCTCACCTTAAGTTTGTCATACTTCATTTTCGGGTTTGGTTCACAGGTTTGAAGCATTCGGACTATAATATGTGTTATAGTTCCTCAAGACAGAATTTTCGAATGATTCGAATGGGTTGAAGACCTTTCCGTTTGAATAACCCCGTTAAATTTTCCAAGGATTTCGTGTTGATGCCGAATATAGTACTTCCAGGGGGTCTAACCCCTTGATCATTTTTGATATCGTGTTATCCCAGAATCTCTTATAACTTTTAAAGCCAAACGATATTTAATTGGCTTCCTAAATCTATCCATTATCTCAAATGAGACCCAGTCCCCAGCTCCCAAAATTTATAGACTCGCCCGACGAGTTTGACGGGAGAGAGTTAATGTTTCGGTGGAATTTCCAACGAACCTCCCTCCCGTAGGATCTTCGTGATCGGTTCGCTTAGCCATCTCCTCACGATTGTTCATCTTCCACATCATAGCGTCCCTCGTTTTACCCTCGTTTCCAAATGATATATGATCGTTTCCATTGACATCCTGTCACGTGCCTATTTCAAAACAGAAACTTGAGTTCCACCGCCGCGCCGCTGATTGAATGAAGAATTGTGTGTCACGAGGCCATCGCCATATCCCCGACACCGAGGGCGGGATATCCCGAATCGGTGGAATATTTTATCTTCATTCGATGAGGAGGGAAATGACTGGAATTCCTCTCACGTTTAGGGTCAAGGGGAGTGTTGAATGGATTATTGGATCTTGGGATTGTTACCTGTTCCTTTTATTGAAAATAGGTTCCTCCGGTGATTGATGGTGCGTTTTTCAATCATTTAAAATTCAACTGTCTGAAACGTCAAACATGCATCTACACTTTAGATTATTAGAATGATCTTTGGATCTATCCAACAACGATATGAGCTGTGGTACAATGAGCAGAGTTGACCCTTTGTATACTAGCAGGTCTTCAACAGGCTATAGAAAAACTTTATCCATGATGATAATTTAATCAAGCACATACCCGTGAACGCATCCTTTCAAAGATGCAGCTAATGGAATTTTCAAAAACGTTCGTTCATTTTTTACAATACCTCAACCTTCAATAAGATTTCATCGAAATTTGGTATACAGCTTCACATTGTATGGACAAGTTATTAGTGTTTACAAACTAATCTTTAGAAAAATTGAAGAATTAACTCATTTTGATGACAGATATAATATATAATCAAAGTTGAGTGCTTTTGTTGAGGTATATAATGTTTTTGATATTCTTGAGTATTCCCCGAATGTATCAACTCAATTTCAATCAGAATATGAACTTTGCAGTGAATCGTATCAGGCGCGTATTTGACCCAATTTTTTTTCAAATTGGTACAATATCTCTAACAGCGGCGAATTCGGAAAAATGGAAAATGAAAAAAGGTTTCATTTGGTCTTCAGAATAAACAGTTAAAATATATTTGATCTTTATTTCTCAAAACTTGCAACAACAAAAGGTAGAAAAAATTATTCAAAACATTCTATTTTTTTCTTCCTCTGGGTACAATTTCACAGCCAATCTTGAGAAAAGACTCATCTGTTGTTCTCCACGTCTGTTTCATTACATCTGGAAAAATAAAAATGACATGAATAGTAATCAACTTTTGTAAGGTCAGTTGTTTATACATTCATCCAAACTCGAATAAACCTTGTATCAAGTTCTTCTGGAGTACAAATTGAACGAAAAGGATTCCAACAACAAATATTCAATGCCCATCCATATAATATCAGCTTGAAACAAAATGAGATATAATTCCAAACAGTTCCTGTGAAAGTGTCGAATCATCACAATTTTCATGAGAGTGTTCTGTTTTATTACTATTGGAGTTGCAAGAATGGTTTCCACAGGAACTGTGAACTATGCCTATTAAGAACTACCAATAATTTATTAGCTTGAATTTTGGGAATATTCGACACTACCAACTACCAACCATTCTTGTAAAACCTATTGTAAAGTTATTACACTCATCCATATTATTGATAAAAATAAATATCCTGATCACCAATATACCAATTAGAAAGTAGTTAAACGTTAATTAATCAATTCCGTTATTGATGGTTGAATTACTCTGATAACATAAATGGCGGTAAAAATGGTTACTGTATATGTCCTAATAGGTGAGGAAACTCCAGAATTAAATGAAAATAACACTTACCTTGGAGCAAATGGCGAGGTCTCCAAGATATCGCATTTTGGGATCTCGAAGATATCGCATGGAGAGGTCTCAAAGAAATCGCATGGCGAGGTCTCCAAGATTTCGCATGGGTACATCAGTGGGAACTTCGCTTAGTAACATCACATAGAGATCTCTGGGACCTCGCAGTGGGAGCTCACATAAAAGGCGCATTGTAACCTCTCAGAGATATCGCGAAAAGTCTGAGTTGCCTGGGGTATAAAAATCACAACGAAGAAAATGATCCAAGAATAACGAGTAAGAAATAGTTTGGATTTGGTGGCGGCCTCCATGCAAAACATCACCTAATGTACTGGAACCAAGACATCTCATTCTGAGAACCTCCTCCTGTCGATAGTGTCAATTCCTCTTTTCCCCACTTCATTCCGACCCTGCCCGCTCGGAATTTCGTCAATCAATGGTAGAAACCTCGCTCGAAGAGAAAACGAATGGGTTTCCTCAAAGAAAGAAACAATCGCATCGGAGTCGACTTCGATAATATTAAATTGGAACGCTCGAGAGCAAAATGACGTCTCTAACTGTGATAAATGTTGCTACGGAACCCTGGAATAAAACGAATTCTCCGCAGATAACACTCAGTTGCTTCGGATAATTGTCCGCCTTTATGGGCCCAGTCGTCTTTGTGAACCTGCAACGCTTCCTTTACAAGTGTGTCCTTATTCTTTTATGATGACGGAGATTCGTCATAATTCTAAATTTCACGGGGAAAAGCGCTTGAAATTCGGATACCGGGTTTCGGCGGAATTGATGGATCGCTACTCGTTATTTTTTCGTCCTGAACTCGAACGGTCCTCTGGTTCTTCAGCCATACTTTCCGGAACTCGGAACACAATAATAGAATAGGAATACGAATGCAGAAGATAGATCAACGGCAAGGAATCATCTTCAGGGTGGGGCAAGTAGTTCTCCACATTTGAAGGAGAAAACTCTTTTTTATCTTGAAAGCTTACATAATCAAGTTTTTCTTGAATTTATGTCTTGAAAATAATATCACCCAAATGGCGGTCTCTGCGAGTGACGCACATGTGGAGTCTCTCGCGGAACTTTTCCATTACTCTCTTCAGCATAGCGGTTTCAATTTGAATGATTTCTTCTTTGATTGCCACTTTCAAGTCATCGAGGGTCCTAGGGCGATGTTCAGGCAACTCCCGATTTGAGTTCCTGTGATTTCTTCCCCAAATTTAATCATTTACTCCTTGCTATACTATCTTTGTTTCACCAAAAAAAAGTTAAAAAAACAGCTCCTTCTGGGTGTTGCAGGTAATTCAATAATACCCTCTGCACTTGGCAACCCATGCCAAAATCCCTTTGAAGCTCTAAGCCTGGTCGTCTAGAGCTTGAGGGCACGTGATATCATTCTTGACCTCAATTTCTTCTTTTCGTGACCTTTGAATCGATTCAGCCATTCGAGTTTTTACTCAGGAAATATGCAGGACTGCCAAATGGCTACTTCGACGGCGTTGAATTTTACAATTCTTCCACCTGAGGGAATACCCGGGAAGCTTCCTGGAGCGAATCTACCAGACCGGCATTATCATTCGAACTGATGGTCGGAGCTCAAGGAGACATAAAGGGAACTTTCGGCGTTCTGGATATCGAGGCAATCATCATCCCTTTCCGATTAAAAAGGAATATCCCGAACCTCGATCGACACATTATCAAAACGCCAGAGCCTCCTCCACATGCTTCCCGCATAATATTCCCGTTTTTAGTCAACGCACGCCGAATGGGATAGCTGGGAAAGGAGGGAAGACGCCGGCAATTATTTGGATGTAGACCAAGAACATCGCCCTAATAACCGTTAAAAATAACTGCAACGATGTTGTCGAGGAACACTATTTTTTCAGACCTGTCTGAATTGAACAACTTTTCCGTCTGGCCGTCGTTTTAGTGACATGCTTTGCATGGGAATGCTGAGAGCTGGGAACGGTGTGATGGTTTTATATCTTCAAGATGTGCTGAGTGAATTATGCGAGGCTTATGGGGAATAGAGAATACAAAAAACGAGAAACTTAGTTTCTATTATTGCCTTCCTTCTTTACTTTATCGAAAAAGAAGAGCTTTATAAGTGCAGGATTGTTTTGAATCTGGTTTTGAAAGCCCCGCTACGTTGATGAACTGCCAATGACGGACTTAGTTAATTCGCCGGACGGTCTCGAGGTGGCGCTAAAGTCGTTAGAGTATCCAACCAGGCCATCCTTAATGAAATTATCTTTTGTTGTTGTTACTTATTAGGTCCAACTTGTTTGTATATCATAATAATAATAAATAATAACAATCTCTTCTAGAGTTATGTTGTTATGAAATGTGAAACTGATTGATATAAGTGTTCTTCTTCGATTTTTTGAAGACTTTCAGTGAATAAATATATTTTTAACAATGTACTTAGTGCCGATTTTATAAAATTTCGGTGTATAAATTGGCTTTTTCCTCTTTTTTATCGACATTCCACGAGGAATTAAATGAAAATTACGAACATAAATGATGGTTTTGAATGTTCTTCATTCCCATGAACTCATACTAGGAAATGACAACACAAAAGGATTTACATCAGCCGTATGATGAATGTGAATGTTCCAATGCGCCATAACAAACATGAAGATCCTTGTACTGATATTTCATTATTATCAAGTATCACTTTTACACCTTCAGTATTCTTAATATATAAAGCGGTAAACTCGTCAATTCATCCTTTCAAAATATTCGCTAAATACTCAATATATTCTCAAAAAATATTGTTTTCAGTTGTTTTAGAAACTCCTAACGAAATTCCTTTTATCAAAGTTTCTGCATCTATTGCTTCAGTCCAATTTTTCCAATATAACAAAGGCATTAGTGATGTATAGTCTTGATACATCTTTTTTACTGAACTTATGGAAATGTATAGATCTTTTTTACCTTTACGTGGAGAGAAATTAAAACTACAACAGCTTCTTTCAATACTAGTACTTAGCCTACTCATTGTTCTTATAATCAATCCAATGGCCTAAAATTATACAGGGTGAGTCTTCGACTTGTACATATATTCTAACTGTAGATTCTTGATGCTAAAGGAAACCTTTTTTTCTTTTTCCATTTTTCCGAATTCGGCTAAAGAGATATATCCATTTGAAAAAGAAAATAGTGCTGAATACGCGCCTGATAATATTTTTTACAAACACCTCAAAGTTCATATTTTTCGATTGAAATTGATGTGATTATTAGATATTCTGGGTGATACATTCAAAAAATACTAAAGCACTAACCTTATTTGAATAAGAATGTTATAAACACGATATTTCCTAACAAAACACTTAGTTGTGTCCGATCATTTCGGCAATTGAAAAGCTATATTTCTCACACCAAAATAAGTTCCTTCTTCGATTGTCCTGAAGATTAGTTTGTAAACACTAATAATTTGTTCATATTTCCTCGATATTCTAAAACGATCTCATAAAAATTGGTTTCTCACTAACCTATCCTAGCTCCATTTACCAAAGTCATATGTTTCGGTGTCAATGACCTAACCATACCCATCCTCTCTGATATTCAATTCACCCACAGAACTCTAGAGAAGACGATGCCAGATTGCCGATTTTCTCTTCAAACAATTCGAACTCAAGAAAGCAGTACGTCCCCTATCGTTAGCGGATGAACTACCACAATCGCTAAAGGCGTCTAGGCGTTGCTCTTCGAAAATGCCAAACGAGTAGTTCTGATTCTCGCCAATATAGCGCTACGTTCCTAATTTCAGTCGCCAACGGCCTACTCTTTCCTTCAGAAGGCCGTGGATGTAGCGTTGTAGCCGCGACGCAAGACCGTTGTTCTGTGCTCCAACCAGTCCAACCTAAAACGTTAGTCAGTGATCCCTTACACGGCATAAACGAAGTTCAAGCTTTATTAACTTACAGAGAATGAAGCAAACAGATGATGATTATGTAAATGACTTTCAGTGAATTGATGTAATAGTAGTGTCGTTCTGGTGTCGAGTTATATTGTTTCGATAGATATTTTGCTGAAGGACCGGTAACAATGAATTTTAAATAGAAACTGCCTATAAATGTATAATTTCATGCTTCTTAGAATTCAATTTTATATCCCACGAATGTGGAATTTTATTATCACATATCTCTACATCAAACGTTTTTTCATCATAGAGATTTTAGTCTTGACAAAGTTGATAAACATTCTGACAACGTTGGTAACTTGTTGAGAAACCAGAGAAGAAATAATGTTCGAATTGTTCGATGTGATTTAACTCAGGACAGCATTCAGATTATTCTTGAAATTCATGCTTTTTTCCTCTAATTCAATCTTATACAATTAGGAATAACTTGAGAACGACGCGTTTTATTGAAAAAATATAAGAATACTTTTTTTTCTAAAATAATTATTTCTTTCGAGAACGTGAACCGTTCATCTTTTTCAAGTGGTTTCATAGTATTTTTGCGTAAATTTATAAGTCGACTATACTGTAACTTTTTTACCAGGAGAAATATGAAATAAGTTTCAATTGAGGAATATGCACCAGGAATAGAGTAGACAATCAACCAAAATTCAGTTCATTCGAAATTTGGTTCCGAATATATGGAAAGAATAGTGTTAATTTCATGGATTTTTGACACCCTGTATCTTCCAAACGGAACTGAATTTTGAAAAATAGTATGGGAAAAAAGTGTTTCCTTTGATGGGAGGAATCTACAGTTGAAATATATGTACAAGTCAAAGATTCACACTGTATATATTATCAGCATAGAAACATGAATCATTTTGCTCAGTAAAATCCACCTTTTTTTGATTTTCGTCTTACAGTGAGATTAAGACACAGCTCAGTACCTGATGATCAATTTCATAACACTCTTGTTGATAATAATGGAATTAACCTTTCTCATAAGTTAAAACTGCAACAGAAAATTAAACTGAAAGAAGGCACCTTGAGGCCTGAGATATGATGAATTTGTGAGTAATAGTTAAAATGAATAATATACTGACATAAATACCTTCTCAACAATCTACTCAGAACACGATAAAAACTTCTAAATACCAGGACATGCTCTGGAGCTAATGTTATTACAATGAATGGTGCTCGTTATAGATCGATGATCAATGATTTTTGTTTCGAAATTTGAATGGTATCCATCCAGAAGAGTTTTAGTTCCTGCAAGATGGTGCTTCACCCCATGCTGCAACCGTAACAATTGATTCCAATGGATTATTTTCCTTGGGGTTATGTCACTCATTGGTTTATGCTGATAAACCAGAGGAACAATAGATGCTTTAGAAGCCAACAAAACTCGTGTTATTGCTGAAATAAGGCCTGAATTACTCGAAAAAATTGTCCAAATTGGTTTGGACATATGCTGGAAATTATTTTTAAAACAAAAATGTCATAAATATATGTTTTCGTGTTTTGTGTATTCCTCTCATTTCTTCACATTTCTGTAGGTTATGGCAAAATAGACATCGAATAGAAACGTGAGAAAAAAATTCCAACCAGTGAGTTTAATTATAATTTCTGCTGTGCGAACTCTGTGTATTTCACTTTCGGTTGCGCTCGTTTTTCAGGTAAGTAGCCTCATCCATTCAATTCGTGGCTACCAACCAGTTTTTTCCCAAAACCTGTCGCGTGCTGTTTAGGAAGACATTATCGTCAATAATGAATCTCAAGTGCTGCCTAAAGGGAACTTTGTTGATGGAGTTTAGTTCGGAAACTTCATCAATAATTTGCGACTTTGAAAGCTTTGAGCCATAAGGAGAATATCCTCGCAAGCCCAAGTTTATGTTGAATTTAACAGGCCAAATATAAATCTATGTTATAAGGCAAATTCGCTTCCGCTGCTTCCAATAAGAATAAATATTTTATGATTGAATGATTTCTGTTCGATGTGAGTTTGCGTTGGAATTGAAAGAGGATGCTCCGAGAGCTTGATGGAAATCTTCGGATGGGGAAAGTCTTATGCATAATACACTTTGAATCATGTAGCTTTGGAATTTGATACAAAGTTACAATGTGTAGTTTCTACAATGTATAAAGGAGCCTTCTATGATAGGAAAAGAACCAATCTGAGGCACAACATTGATGGACATAACTGTTTCTTTTCTAACATATTGTTTACTGGAATACTGGATCTCAATGAATCATTATTCCAAATACACTCATCGTCAGAAGTCTTGGCCCTCCTAGGTTTCTCAGGAAATAAACTATCTATGTTATTCTGAAAATGAGAAGGATATTTTCCTATATTTCAACGGCAATTTATTTGATCCTATTCCATTTTTCAAAATTCGGTTTGGTTTGGGAGATACAGGGTGTCGAAAATCCATGGAAAAAACACTTTTCTGTTTATATTTTCGGAACCGTTATTTCGAATGAACTGAATTTTGGTTGAGTTTTTACTCTATTCATGGTGCATATTCATCAATCGAGACATATTCAGTATCTTTACTAGTATAAAAGTTACAGGGTAGTCGACTTATCAATACACGCTAAAACACCATAAAACCACTTTAAAAAGATAAACGGTTCATATTTTCGAAAGAATCAATCATTTAAGAAACTAAAAGTATTTATATTTTTTTTCAATGAAACGCGTCGTTTTCGAGTTATTTCCAATTTTACCCGCAGAAATTTGACGAAAAAATCATTAATTTCAAGAATAATCTGAATGCGTCTCCGAATTAAATATCATCGAAAATTATCCCTTCTCTGGTCTTTAAACGAGTTTACAATGTTGTCACAATATTTATCAACTTTGTCGAGATATTTTTTGATAATATAATCCCCCAAATGTGGGAGATAAAATTGAACACCAAGGAGGATTTAACACGCACAGTTTCTATTGAAAATTCATAGTTACCGGTCTATATTGAAGTTAAATGTCGATGAAATACAAAATTCGGATATGAATGATGAATCTCAACACAAACTACTTATTATAAAATTGAAATTAATGAAACGATACCTGATAATCTGGAATTTTATAAACTCGACATGGTTGAAATTATTTCAATTCACTTCACGTAATAATCACATTAGAACAATAATCCACTGAATGTAATGAATGTATTCAGAACTTCAAACTTCAAATAATGTTTACAGTTTGTTCAGACTGTTCAGAGACTGCTTAGTGCTTTGTGTTATTGTTTTAGTTGGCTCCAGACCAGATGACCAATAATTCGGTTTTCGCTCTACGCATGCGTGGTAAAATTTGGCGGCAAAGTCGATTTATGATGGAAACGGCAGAATTCATAGATATTCATACCACGGTACACAAATGTATCGTGATTTATACTGTTTCGTAAAAAATCCTTAACCTCAATGAAAATATCAGCAAGCTGACAACATGTTCTTGACATTTCTGTCCAAAAATTCACAGAATCGATACAAATTAGATTAGGTTGATTAATAATAAATCTGAATGAAAGTCTTTCTTCATGATATTGTTTGGAAATTTCGAGGAAAGTATGAACAAGTTATTAGTGTTCACAAACTAATCTGCAGAAAAATCGAAGAAGGAACTTATTTTGGTGTGAGAAATATGGCTTTTCAATTGCCGAAATGATCGGACAGAACTAAGTGTTTTGTTAGGATATTTCCTAACAAAACACGATATTTCGTGTTTGTTACATTCTTATTCAAATAAGGTTAGTGCTTGAGTATTTTCTAATTGTATCAACCAGAACATCTAATAATCACCTCAATTTCAATCGAAAAGTATGAACTTTGAGGTGTTTGCAGAGAATTGATCTTGGCACGCATTAAGCCTAACTTTTTTTTTCAAATGGCTATATCTCTTTAACAGAGCCGAATTCGGAAAAATGGAAAATGAAAAAAAGGTTTTCTTTAGCATCAAGAATCTACAGTTAAAATATATGTACAAGTCAAAGACTCACCCTGTATATATGTCTATCTACTCCCATAGAATAATATATTCATTATTCAACTGATTTTGATCTGTAAAAGTATCTATAAATCAATAGCTGAGTTATAATAACTCACGCCTATAACTCACTCTAATACAAATGGAAAAATTAAATTACTTGCGAAATGAATAAAAAAGTCGAATCGTTTGAAAACTCTATTTTAGACATCAAGGTAACGTTCTCGCCATCCATTTCTACATTTTCTTAGGTCTGAATATCCAAAAATTGCATTTGGAAAACGTGAATTTTTGACGTTTTCTACGGGATTCGATATCGATTCGCTTTTCGACGACAGAGATCGCTTTTGACAACTGTTGTCAATTTTGAAAATGCAGATTGATTCGAATTTTACTGAAAAAGTTGAAGATGAAGTATAGTGTTCAATTCGCGGTAGTGGCCATAACACAATTGATGAATTACACCACTCGCCTGACGGCTCGTGCTGCAAAATTCATCTGCGTGTGTCATGACTTACATTACCGCTCATTGAACAATATACAATTATTTATTCATCCGATTTCAGAGCTGTATTTCTTGATTTTGTGAAGAGATGAAACTTTGCCTGTAGCATCGAAGGAAATATGGACAACCCTGTCACTCTGTCAGAAAGGTCACAATGTCACCTTCTAGCATTCAAATTCGCGAAGGAATTGGATCATAAAATCGAGAAACACTTTTTATTCCGCTCTACCGTCGGAGTTTTATGATTTCCATTCGATATTGAAAAAGTAAAACCACTTTCCTAATTGGATCTCTTCTTTCGTGCGGCGCTAATGAATATAATTAGGAAAATTGGGCTGTGCTACTCGGATGTTACAAATCGCTCATCTTTCTATTGTTTCGTATTTCTTCAGGCTTTCCTAGGACGTTCTCAGACCATTAGCACGAATGTAATTGATGAAGGTGTTCTCTGACATTGCTCTTTCTCGGATATTTTTCTTTTTATTTCGTTATTTTATTGCTGGATATTCAGGTCAATTCAGCTGGAAATCTCAAGAGTTTTTTTATACACGAGGCTGTTCCTGAATTGGAGTTACAAACGAACTTTTATTTTTAGGAAAAAAAAACCGTAGAAATGGGACCCCAAGCTTTTAGTTTTCAAGATACCCTGAGTTGGAAGTATTGCTCGATGAGGATCTGTGGAAAATGCAAAAACAGATTTTTTCAGCATTAGGAGTTACCCGCCAAAACATTTCTAAGCGACAACATACGTGGGGAATGATTATCTTATTTGAAGAAACAAATGTTCATTTCTGACATTCAGGCACAATTGATAACATGAATTTCAAACTAAAGTACTCTTCATTTCGATTGAGAGTTTGTTTATTAAGAAACTAGCTGGCCCGGCGAACTTTGTTTCGCCTAAATATACTTACGGTGAATTTCACAAATCGTAATCACCGGTGATCGGAAATCAACGGCTCAATTCAAATCACGATCGAATAATCTGGATGAGAAATAGTTCCAGTGATGAATTACTTCTGATCACTCGATCACTGTACAAACCACTTTAGTTCTGCCAATACAACGCTGAAAATTCGAATTGAAGTACTCTGTCTATGGTACCTTAACTTCACTTCACAACTTCAACTTTACTTTCACAAAAATAATATGTCAGTTACTGATTATGGCAATTTTGGATTCAGTTTTTTCCGCGAATATATTTATTACCCGAACAGAAATTCACTGTGATATTCACCTGTTTGTGGATCTGGTAATTGCCTTTCATGGTACTACTATGTATAAGTTCTATGCAAATTACACAGTAATTGTATATACATCGCCATCTAATGGTGATAATATCAAATATAGTACCTTCACGATTACGTTATTTAGAATGAATAAAACAACTGTCATTATTTCTGAATAGCGCCACCTGAAGTGATAAGAACGAAACTTCTTTCATATCTCAACGGAATCTAATAATCGTAGAGATCTGTACTGTTACGCTAAGACATTTTGGTTTTGGTCAACAGCGCAGAGAATATCAAATAAAGTACCTGCGAATAAGCTGTAGCGTAACTATAACTGTAGCGACACCTACTGGCCTTACTCACAAGAAGAAATGGCATTTCCTGTATAAGTAAAATTTCCATCCATTTTTTCAAAGTTTTATTGTATTTTATAATAGCCAGACCGTAGACGAATCCATATATGAAGTTTCATAACAAACAGTCCATCCGATGTCGAGTTATGAATGGTGTAACCAACATCTTTCTTCTATATATACAGGGTGATTCACGGTGGAGATGGCACATTAGACGTTTCTGGAGAACCAGACTTCGGATCGGTCTGAAAATTTATTGGAATGCATTATCGGACCTGTTCTAACCAACTAAAATATTTTCGTCAATGCGGTGTTGCCACTTCTATTAGAAAGTAGTAGCAACTTTGCTTTTTCAACCCGGTATATTATATTATTTTTGGAATTTCCAACAGCTTCTCGACAACTTTTATTGACATTTCTCTATACCTATCTGTTGCCGTTTTCGAAATATAAATCAATTTCAATTTTTTTTCACCAGAAAACATGACCTCTAAAAATGCTGATAACTTCGGGTTGAGTAACACAATGGCATTGAAATTTGGTTTGGAGTTAGGTGATACATAAATGCTTCCAAAACTCCAGCCTGATTTACGTTACTTCATTACAGGGTGATAAAAAAATACAGTCTTTTCGATTGCTTGAAAAAGTGACTGAAAGTTGTTTATTTCAAATGGAACGCCCTGTAAATTATTGGAAATTCGGAAAACTGATGAAATTCACTTTCATTCTTTGTATATCATGCCTATGCCTAACTAGTCAAATTTCGGCCTTATGAGCATTTATTTGTCAAAATGTCCCTTCAGAATGGTATTTCCATTCAGTATTTGGTAGGCAGGCCATGATTACTACTTGATAGTACTTTGTGACATTCTCCTAATAATAAAGGCACCAAGAAACTTGAGAGTCAAACTATTTATATGAATTATCATTAAAAAGTAGAACAATCATGTCGAATACTTCAAAGTATGTTCGGATCGCTGGCCGTTCACTTCCAAGTACTTCAAAATGCGGGTGTTGACCGTTTTCGTCGTGGCAGATCGTATTTCTTTGAAATCAAAATCTTCAAATGCTTGGGCAATCCTTTCCAACAATTCATCTCTCGAATGCACGGGTGTTTTGTAAACTTTTTCTTTCAGCATTCCCCACAGATGAAAATCTAACGGACTAAGATCGGGTATTCTTGCTGGCCAATTCCATGTTCCCAAGCGCCTTATCCACCGATCTTCAAAAAGTCTCTCCAGTTAATAATAATGAACAAATTCATGAGCACTTCGTTTGAATAGTTTTCTTCCATCGTTTCGAGGGCATTTGCAACTTCTGGAATGAAGAAAATGTCGAAATTCAAGCTTCTTGGTGCCTTTATTATTAGGAGAATGTCAAATAGTAATCATGGCCTGCCTACCAAATACCGAATGGAAATACCAATCTGAAGGGACATTTTGACAAATAAATGCTCTGAAATTTGACTAGTTAGGCATAGGTATGATATACAAAGAATGAAAGCCAATTTCATCAGTTTTCCGAATTTCCAATAATTTACAGGGCGTTCCATTTGAAATAAACAACTTTCAGTCACTTTTTCAAGCAACCGAAAAGACTGTATTTTTTTATCTCCCTGTATTGAAGTAACGTAAATCAGGCTGGAGTGTTGCAAGCATTTATGTATCACCTAACTCCAAACCAAATTTCAATGCCATAGTGTTTCTCAACCCGAAGTTATCAGCATTTTTAGAAGTCATGTTTTCCGGTGAAAAAAATTGAAATTAATTTATATTTCGAAAACGGCAACAGATAGGTATAGGGAAATGTTCATAAAAGTTGTCGAGAAGTTGTTGTAGATTCCAAAAATAATATAATCTACCGGGTGTTCCATTTGAAAAAGCAAAGTTGCTACTACTTTCTAATAGAAGTGGCAACACCGCATTGACAAAAATATTTTAGTTGGGTAGAACAGGTCCGATAATGCATTCCATTAAATTTTCAGACCGATCTGAAGTCTGGTTCTCCAGAAACGTCTAATGTGCCATCCACCGTGAATCACCCTGTATATAGATACAAGGAACGTCACAACGTTGCAAATACTTCTGCTACATTTTGATACCGTATTAATATAGTTACCTAGTTTGCTTCTGATGATTTTGAAAATTGGCTTCACTATTTCTCATTGAAAAGCGTGTCTCGTCCTTCTTTAGCCGGAAAAGTAATATTATTGATCGTTACTGGTGTAACGTTCGAAGCTGAAATAGATTTTTTTTCATTGAAATATTGTATCTTATAATTCTGAACCCCATGATAAACGAACCGCTAACCTAATTTCTATCGACAATTATTCCAACCAAGTCGAGCCATCTGAATAATGAAGAATTACGAATGTTCATTATATCCTAGGCATTACTCAATAATGAAAAGGTGCAATTATCACCCGGGCATTAAACCGATAACTTTCAGGCATAACACCACAATTTTTCTCGTCTCTCATGAAAATTTGAGAACCCCATCATTAATTCATGATTCCGATCGATGGATTCAATAATCTCTCGTAGCTCACGCCTCGTTGAAGCGGGTTATGATTCAATATTCCATCAGCCGTACTTACGGAGAAAGTACACATTAGAAGCACTGCCGGCTTCGTCACGAATGAATTTTCCCCGATTCGGTTTACGTTGAAGGTATGGAAATGCAGTACTAATTAAGCTCCGCAACTTCGATACATCTATTTGCCGGCAGGTCCCCCTTCGCCCCGCCGCACAACCCCGTTCTGGAGCACGGATAGGCATTAACCCTTAATATATGTATATACGGCCAAATTGAGCTGGAACTAGCGTTTATCAATTCACTACAGCAGAACTATCACAGCAACGCATTTCTGAGTTCTCCACATCGAATATAGATTCGGTAAATTTCGAAAGACATATGAAAATGCCATTGTGAAGGCGGTTTGGCTGAATCGAATAAATGTCTCTGTGTATAGTCAATCGGGCTGATTCTCGATAAGAAACTAACCTGGAACCCGCATCTACATCATGTAACCAACAAAAGTAGAGCGACACTTATGATGTGCAGGAGAGCTTTTGGAAAAACTTGGGGACTCAAACCGAAAGCCATGCACTGGCTTTACACAGCAGTAATAAGAACCAGAATCACTTATGGCTCACTCCTGTGGTGGCCAAAAACAAATCAAAGACACGCAAAAACCAACCTTGGGAAAATCCAAAGGCTTGCCTGTCTCTGCATCACGGGTGCAATGAATAGCACTCCAACAACTGCCATGGAGGTCATCCTTAACCTCTCACCCCTTGACATACATGTCATGGGAGAGGCCAGGGTGGGTACAGACTGATCCAAACAAAAAACTGGAGAACCAGCACAACTGGGCACACCAGAATCACTCATGTAGCTGACGTAGCCGAGCTTGATATGATTCCAGACTACATGCAACCTCTATACTCATTCGAAAAACCATTCAAAACACAGCTTGACTGGAACATATGGGACTTGAGTATAGAATCACAATCATCTGCAGAAATAATCTGGTACACAGACGGTTCTAAGACAGATGAAGGAACAGGAGCGGGAATACACGGAGTGAGGCCAAGAAGGGACTACATAATACCTCTCGGCAAACACGCCACGATATTTCAAGCTGAAACACATGCCATTAGGACATGCATACAGAAGAACCTGGAAAGTGGCTACCAAAGAAAACACATCCACATTCTCTCTGACAGCCAGAGCGCCATCAAAGCTACAACTCGACACAGATAAAGTCTAGACTCGTCTGGGAATGCCTCCAGGACCTTCTGGAGCTGGCAAAACACAACAAGGTCACTCTGATGTGGGTGCCAGGTCACAAGGGAATAGCGGGCAACGAAAATGCAGACCAGTTAGCAAGACAAGCATCTGAAACGCCATTCACAGGGCCAGAACCTGTGCTTGGAATCAGCAAAAACCGATGCAGGACCTTGATTGAGGAGTGGATAAAAGAAAGACATCGACAACACTTGGAACAGAGCGACGGGCAAACACACAGCAAAGCCATGGTAGGACACACAAGCCAAATCATGACGGCTGACTTTTTGAATCTAAACAGAACAAAGGCACGTATAATAGTAGGTCTACTGACGGGACACTGCGGCCTTAGAAAACATCTGAACACCATAGGAATACTTGGAGAACCCGTGGATTGCAGACTCTGCGGTGAAGAGGAAGAAACAGCCTCTCACATAATTTTTGAATGCGACACCCTGGGAAGAAGGTTCCACAGAATCTTCGGAGAAATCAATCCGGAAACGGAAATGAATCCGAAAAACCTCATAAACAGGCTACTGAACCTGATAAAGGACACAAACCTATTCTCGTGAGGAACCATTGACGAAAGAGTGATACAATAGACCCAAGTTGGTCGCAGTGTCACAGGGAGGCCAAGCGCTAACCCGGTCTCTTGTTCGTCAGCTTATCAATCAATCAATCAATCAATCTGGTCAATCGGGACTACCTTCGCGTTCTAGGTAGGAACTGAAAGTCCATGTGGACGCCTGAAATGTCTGTCGTGCAGGTGGGGTTATAAATTGCTCGAAACAGAGTCCTCGTTTAGACTAAAGCAAGATGAGAGCGCCTTTCAATAAAAAATAGTGAAGCCAATTTTCGAAATCACCATGCAGGACTAAACTGGGTAACTGTGCTACTACGGAGTCACAATGTAGTAGAAATGTGACTTTCTTCGAATTTTCTAATGAATAAACTCTTAATCAAAATGAAAAGTACTTGAGATTGAAATTCATATACTTACTCATTGGTACGTGAATGTCAGAAATTTCGTACCGCTTTTTCAATTCTGTGATACTGATGACGCTTTGAACAGTGTTTTCATCACGATATCGCGTTTCATTGTACGTGAAAAGTGAGATTTGGATTTATTTCTGAACACTTTTAGCGAAATATTTCGAAAAATTTTTCGTTAAAGTCTTATTTGTGGTAAATTGCACTGTTTGAATCTTAATTTGTGTTCAAACAGGTATGTTCTACCCTTCTCATTATGAGTAACAGTGTCGTAGATTCTAAGATTCTTTGAATTTCAAATCAAGTTATCAAATCTGAATTTAGCTCACTCTGTTTACCTAACTCAGAATCTGTTTCAATGTTCGCAACATTGTATGAATTCGTCAAAAAGAGTTAATTCACCTGGACCTTTCAGAGTTGGATTCTGCAATGTTGCCACGGCAGTATAAAATGATATTGCTATCCTACTACATTGAAAACTGAATTTTAGCTTCACCAATTGTCGAATTTATGAATGAGATGCTGTGTCTCCTCTTTCTATGATCTAAGATGTTGACGAAGTCACGAATTGAAGAAAAGGCGTCCAAATTATCTGCATCAGTTCTATCGTCTGGTACTCTGGTGCAACCTAAAGTCTGACGGAAACATTCAGGTACTTTCTGAAACCTTTGGGTCGTCAACAACATACAAACTAGCAATTGATGGTGAAATAGTGACCATTTTGAACGTACCTACTTGCTAATGTGGACATATTTTATCTACGATGGCGGGAGATACAGACGTGTGTGAATTGTGCTCCGACAATTTTATAGTTAATTCGAAGTTTGCGGCCTGTAAATTATGCAAACTTAAGTTTCATCTCACCTGTGTGGGCATTAAAGATACCTGGCAAAAGTTTTTAGTGGAAAGTAACAATGTATTTTGGTTCTGCAACGAATGCAAAGTGAAGTGCTTACTATTCTTGGAGGACAAGACCACCGCATCACCCTCCAACAACGAGATTCTATTGGCAAAAGAAATAGAATACTTAAAAAAAGAAATCTCATTGAAGGACCAACTGCTAACAGAAAAAACTCATGTAAGTGATGTACAAAAAGCTCTTATTATCAATTACCAAGAGAAAATTAATAATTTTGCCGGTACCGAAGGTGTAAACAAACACCAAGGTCAATCAAGTCAAAGTGAAAATATCTTCAGTCAGACGCAGCGAGTACAGCCAACCAAACATACAGCAATGAGTTCCAAGGCAACTGGCAACACTGCCACGTATGCGTCAACTGTCTCTGTCAAAGCTGGGTCGTCGAACGTCAATGTCAACAAAAATCAAAATGAAAACAAAAAGTCGGAAGCTACTCTGCTTAATAATAGGGCACCGGTAACCAACAAAGCCGTAAATACAGCAAATTTGCAAGACCAACAGCTGCAAGTAATGAATGGTATTCAAGAACTTGATAATACTGATGGCGAGGGCTCGCAAGATGGTTTTGTACAGCAACGAAAACGAACCAGAAGATCCCGACGATTCTTGGTTGGAAAGGACGATAATGGCAGTGTTCAGGGAGTGCCACAGGTTGTCTCATTACATGTATCTCGATTGAAACCAACTACAAGACCAGAGGATTTGCAAAAGTTCCTGGCAGGAACCTTTCCCGAAGTGACTTGTGAGGCTCATCAGTCTAAGCATCCAGATGTTTATGCATCAATTAAAGTAAATATCCTTAAAGGAAACTTGGCAAACGCCTGGAAAAGGGAGATATGGCCTAATGGGGCGGTTATATCTCCTTTTTTTGCCAAGAGAAGGATCCCAAGACAGGAACCGGATCCATAATGAATACATCTTTTGTACCTAACATTGCACCTAAACCTGTAACCGCTTCAGTGCTCTCAATTTATTATCAAAATGTCCGTGGACTTAGGACTAAAACTGATGCCCTGTATACTGCCACTATGGCTGAGGACTATGATGTTATAGCATTCACAGAGACATGGCTTTATGATGGTATTAGCAATGAGGAGCTTTTCGACCATAGATATTCTGTGATAAGATGCGACAGGCAGGTCCAAGGATGTACCAGAGGAGGAGGAGTCCTCTTTGCAATAAAAAAATGTTTATCTTACGAAATTCTGAACATAAACTGTGATAATGAATGTATTTTACTTAAAATGAAATTTAAAAAGTCAGTTTTCTATTTATGTATAGTGTATATTCAACCTAACTGTACGTTTGATTATTTGGAAAAATTTTTGAACCTATTTGAGGATTTTTTATCTGATGCTGATACAAAGATACTGTTGTTAGGTGATTTTAATTTGCCATTATTAAATTTGGGCTCGGGTGTTAAGGATCAGCTGATGCAGCAATTTTTGAGCCTCTTCGATCTGAAGCAACTAAATTCAATTACTAATTTTATGGGCCGGAGCTTAGATCTAGTTATCTCTAATCTCAACTTAAGAATTTCAAAGTCAGATAATCTTCTTTTAAATGAGGATTCTTATCATCCGGCATTGGATATTTCTTTGCCTGTGCAAAGAGTGTGTGGGGGAGAGACATTTACGAATAAATATGAATATAATTATGCAAAAGGTGATTTTCTACTACTATTTAATTTACTTAAAGAGTGTGACTGGTCTAGTGTTATGGCGTGTGAGGATGTTAATCAGGCATTGAACGTTTTTTACTCATGTATGTATCGATGTCTGGATGCTTCAGTGCCTAAGTACAAAGTGAAGAAAAAGGATAAAGGATATCCTCCTTGGTTTACCCCCGCTCTTGTTCGTAAAATCAGAAGAAAAAATCACCTACATTCTCTCAAGTGTCAGGGTAAGGCAAGTTTGGCCATTCTCAGTGAGTTCAGGGACCTAAGACGCGAAATCAAGTCTCAAACTAAAATGGAATATCTGAATTATAAGAAAAACATCGAAAATAACATAAATTGTGATCCCTACACCTTCTGGTCGTTTGTGAGGACGAAATCAAATAGTGGATGGGATACCAGGAGAGATGAATTACGGAGGGGAGGCGTTAACTACTGAGCAGGGCATTGCAGATGCATTTGCGCATTATTTCCAGTCGGTCTTTGAAATGGGTTCAGAGGATCAAATCCCGGCCTTTCATGAGAGTGGCTTTGATTTTCATGATGTTACTGATGATGATATCTTGTCTAGCATAAAAAGTATGAAGCCTAAAAAAGCGACCGGCTCTGACAATATCCCCTCATATATTTTCAAGGGATGTGGCAATTTTCTTCTTGATCCACTGAAGTACATATTTAACCTCGCTTTTAAGCAAGGGTGCTTTCCGGATAAACTAAAGGAATCAATTGTAACACCAATTTTCAAGAGCGGCAAGAGGAATAATACAATGGATTATCGGCCGATCAGTATAATAAATAATTTGGGCAAAATCTTCGAGAAAATTATTTACAGATCAATTTTTTCACAGGTGTCTGACAGGATATCAGTCTATCAGCATGGGTTTCTTCCTGACAGATCTACAACTACAAACCTCTGCATTTTTTGTGAACATGTGTCAAATGCAGTTTTAAATAAACAACAGCTGGATGTCATCTACACAGACTGTGCTAAGGCATTTGACAAGGTTGACCATGGTGTTTTGATTCGGAAACTGAAGGATCTGGGCTTTTCGGGTAGATCACTTAACCTGCTGGTTTCTTACTTGTCCGGCCGAAGCCAGAGGGTCAAAGTCGGTAATATCTTATCCTTTGAGTATTTTGCAACATCGGGAGTGCCGCAGGGTAGTAACTTGGGTCCTCTCCTTTTCCTTATCTTCATCAATGATCTGCCCGAAAGTCTGAAGGGGTCTGTTGGGTTACTATTTGCTGATGACTTTAAATTATTTCGATCAGTTAGTGGGGGGAGTGATGCTGCTGTCCTTCAGGAAGATTTGAGTTCGGCACTGGAATGGTTTAGGAGGAACAAAATGACCGTAAATGGGGAAAAGTGTTGCGTTGTGTCATTTTCCCGAAAAGTAAATTTAATTATTGAGGATTACCATGTGGATCATGTTAATATTAGGAGGTGTGATGAGGTTAAGGATTTGGGGGTCTTGTTTCAGAGCAACTTTAAGTTTAATAATCATTACAATAACATAATAAATAAGGCATACAGAGTGCTCGGATTTGTTATACGGAACAGTAAAGATTTTAATATTGGCACAACTATAAAACTTTATACAACCCTTGTGAGACCCCATCTGGAATATGCTGCAAATATCTGGTCCCCGACTTGCTGCACCCACAGCAACGACATTGAGAAAGTGCAAAAGCGGTTCCTGCGGTATGTTTATGTTAGGAAAAATGGAAGTTACCCATTCATGGTTTCCTATAGGTCTATGCTGTCAGAATTTCACCTTTGCTCTCTTGCTATCCGGAGAAGAACCCAAGGTGTGATATTTGTTCACAATGTTATAAATAACCTTAAGTATTGTGATTCTAATATTATTAACTTCATTAACTTTAAAGTACCAAAGATTAATCTTAGGGTGTTATCACATGACCTGTTTTACATTGATAGAAAGAGTCCGTCACCTCTCACTCACATGCTGGACATTTGCAATGCGGTATTATCAGAGAGTATAGTTCATGACTTTTTCAACATTAGCATGGGGGAAATGAGGCTCAACTTGTTGCTGTATCAAGATGAAAACCCAATTTAATTTAATTTAATGTGATATGCTACGTTATACCTTTGCTTGTATAAACCTTTATATATATTTATAGGATATTCTTTTTTCTCTATTCTTTTTGTTAGTTCCTTATAGATCTCATATTTTTAGATTTTATAATGTTTAAGTTTACCTTTACATGTAACTACCTCTGGTGTATGTGAAGTGAAAATAAAATAAAATAAAATAAAAATAATTTCGCCCCATCTAGTTGAAATGAAACCAAATCAATATTGGGCTGTTGCAGTTAGTATTTCGCATTTTTCCCATCAACTATTGCAATTGCTCCAAAGATAGAAATGTAATATATTTTGTGTAATCTGATGGAAATAGCGCCGACCAATGAAACGGTCAATTAGAGCTCTCCAAATTGAAAAACATAATAAAATGCATTCCGTTTTTCATTGGACCTTTTTAACTATTTCGTCCGAATGAAAAGTCGTTACATTAATTTTCATTGTATTGTTCCGACCCGTACGTACAAAATCGACGAATAATTCGAAAAATACTATCGGACCGCACAGTAACTGTCATTTTTATGAAATTCGGAAATCGTTGAAATTATATTGTTTTCCAAGTTATCGTCCCAACTAGACCGTTTCGTGCCCTATAAATACATGATAATGTGTGGATTCGGAATTGTTATTGTTTCCATTTGTTTCGATCGATTGGTTTTCTGTTACGACGGAATTGTATTCAGAAATAATCTAGGGGGTGTTTCAATAAAAGCAAAAGATTTGATTTGAATTTTTTTTATTCTTTTTTCTAATGAACTTTCGCAAAGTAACGGACTATTCTGTCCATTATTTTTCAGCAAAATTTCAACACTCGATTCTTTGGATCTCCGTACAAGAAAATAGCATAACTGAATCTTTCAAGCACGTTTATATACAGAGTGTAAAAGCCAAATGGAATAAATTCGATAACGAATAAATGATGGCGTGTTGGAAAAACGCTTGGACACGTCGATTTGTAATTTTAAATGCGCATATTTTTCGAGAAAATAATATTATATAGGGTGTTCCATGTGACCGTGGCCAATACCAACTTTCTTATTTCAAATGCAACCCCTTGTATATTATTTATTTTTTGGATTCTTCAGAGAATTCTAGAAACAATTCATCCACAATGTCCTAAACCTATCTTTAACTGTTTCGGAAGTATTAAGTGTTTTTAGATTCATTGCAAAAATCAACATTTTAAATAAAAATTATTTTATTTCAAAAATTAGGTACATTACATTCAAAACCTAATAAGTAATACTGATTATTTCCTAATTATTAAAAAAAAACATTAATGTTTATGTAGGAAATGTTCAAAATGCTCACCGCGAACGCCTTGGCAACATGCTAATGTGGTGTAGAATTGTCTTCTAACGTTACTCAGCATTTCAGGCGTGACTGATCTAATCGCAAGCGTGATTCGGTTTTTTAGGTCGTCTAAGTTTAAGGGTTTCGTTTCGTATACAATACTTTTGACATATCCCCACAAAAAGAAGTCTAATGGTGTCAGATCAGTGGATCGTGCTGGCCATTTTATCGATTCGCGCCTCCCTATCCACCGATTTGGAAAAATTTGGTTCAAGTACTGCCGGACATTGATTTGATAATGGGGCGGTGCTCCATCTTGCTGAAACCATATTATATTGGCAGGAACTTGTGGATTTGCTGGATCAGGATATAAGTTTATCAAAGTTGGTACGACATTATTTTGGAGTAGTTCTAAATATTTTTCTCCAGTCAATGAAAAAGGGACCTACGATATGATTTCCAACAATTCCTGCCCAAACATTAACATTTTCAGGATATTGCGTATGTTCTTCTCTCATCCAGTGAGGATTCTCATCAGACCAATAGCGGCAATTTTGACGATTAACATGACCGTGTAGTGTAAATGTACTCTCATCAGAAAAATTTCTGATTGGATCACATTGTTATCTAACATTGCCATCATTTGCTCACAAAAATGCGTTCTTCTATCGAAATCGTCTTCTATGAGCTCCTGACTTGCCATCATTCTATAGGGAAGCATCTAACTTTCCTATTCGAAATATTGACGTGTGGCTGACGGTGAACAGCGGGGCTACTTTTCGAACAGAATAATGTGGGCTTGCTTGAAACTCAAGCATAATATTCAATTTCGTATCATCACTTACTGCATTGGCAGCAATTTTTCTTATTTGTCTTACATGACCAAGCTCTCGAAACTGCTTTTCTATTTTGCTAATTGTTCCTTGGGATATAGGCGGCAAATTTGGAAATTTTTCGTGAAATGAGCGAGAAACTTCCATTTGTGTCCGTGTGTAATCTCCATAAGCAATCATTTGAAGAATGGTTATTTTGTGCATTTCTGTTAAATGAACCATTTTTCTAATATTATTATATCGAAATTCAAAAGAAAATAGCACTTACACTGATCACTTATTGTCGTGCAAACAGACAACGTGTTACTGAGGCTATGAGAATAAACAAATCTGTTTTTGTTTTTTTCAATTTCTTCTCAGTAATGGTTTTCGCTTACTTTCTTCATATCAAGAGGTAAATGGGAAATAAGTATTGAGTGTAATGTATCGAATTTGTGAAATGAAATAATTTTCATTCAAAATGTTAATTTTTGTAAAAAATCTGAAAACACTTAATATTTCCGAAAAAGTTGAAGATAGGTATAGGACATTGTACATGAATTAGACATAATTTTCTGAAGAATCCAAAAAATAAATAATATACAGGGGAGTGCATTTGAAATAAGACAGTTGGTATTGGCCAGGGTCGCATGGAACACCCTATATAATTTTATTTTCTTGAAAAATATGCGCATTCAAAATTAGAAATCGACGTGTCCGAGCGTTTTTCCTAACACACCCTCATTATTCCATTTGGCTGTTACACTCTGCATGTGAAATATTACCAGTGTTAACAGAGAAAAAGTTGCTTCAACATTCGCCAGGTCTTAGGAATTAGTGAATTCACATAATGTTTTCCCGAATTCATTATCTTCCCAAAGTGAATATACATTTCGATAAATTCATAATTACTACGACCCCTATGTTGAAAGGACAACTTTGCTCAATCATCTGACAGCAAAATGACTCTAACCTAACATTTTCATAATATACACGGTGAAATGTTTCAGAATTACATGGCCTACCGGTATATATTATAGAAGTGAATGGAGTATATTTATAGCAGCAGCCCCACCGCCAGCAAGGTCGGTCGATTTATGCCCTCGGCTCTGGAGAGGTTTAGTTTTCTAACCAAGCACCATGAACAATGGGTGTCTCCTCTTTTCTGTTCATTATACTTTTGTGCTCAAAAATTTCGATGGCCTCCATGTTCATTCTTGGATAATAACTCTTGATGTTGACTCTATTTTAGCGTACAAAATCATTCTCTCCAAAATCATTCTCTCAAATCGTTTCATCTTCAGGGGGCAATCGCCAAATGATCAATTCCCTCTTCAAACATCAGAATTCCCTCAATTCCCCGGAAAAATAAACGTAACGAACGAATCAAGAATGAAAAATGAATCAAAACAGAGCAACGATCGCGAAGTGGAAAGACGCCTCAAGATAAATATATTAATATGGGGAGGAAGCAGGGAATACGGGCAAAATATCGGGCAATAAATATAATGGGGGACCGGTAACGGAAATTTACTTTGAGAAGTTTTACTGAAGTTGTTATTAATTTTCCGACTTCCTTGGTGAACGACGAGTCTGGATTATGAGGGATAACGTCAAAAATTATATCCGGCGATTTGCCGAATCCCTGGAATAATTGAAAGAATTCATCCGCGAGAATGTTTCCGAGGTCTGAGACTCTATGGACTTTACGGTGAGCGATTTTAATGTGTTTTCATGTGAAGTGACCGAAACTACTGTAACTGTCAAGTCTGTGACATCGTTTCGAACATTGTTGTCATCACGATATCGCGTTTCATTGCGTATGAAAAGTGAGATTTCGATTTATTTCTGAATATCATTAGCATATAAGGTTGGAAAAATGGTATTTGTCTTGTTTGTGGTAAGTTCTTCTCTTCTAATCCTGATTAACAATGACGTAGATTCTTCGATTTTTTAGTTTTTCACTTTTCGGATTCCCTTCTGATATTGAGAAAAATTCTGAATATAGCTGAATCTGTTTACCAAACTCAGAATCTATATTGCTCAACAAGAGTTGGGGATATCGTATTCAATCGTTTTTAAAAGTATGTAATCTTCGAGAAAATCGCTGTAAAATCATTTAAAACTCAATAACAACCAGTGGCGGATTTACAATTTCAAGGGCCCTACGCTTCAAAACTTCTGGGGACCCTCTGAAACATCTTTGATTTTTTTCAAAAGAATTTTTTAATTAAAACTTACTTCTTCAAAAACAAAATATAAAGTTTACTAAGGTGGGCGTTCAATGTAGTGTGTTTTTATTTCAAGTTGCATTTGAAAATGGTTTCACTTTGAAAACTGAAATTTTGTGGGTGAACTCAGAAAGGATTGGAGTTCTTGATGAAATACTTTTAGTCGATTTCATTCCGAAAGTTATTTTTTTTTTCTTTCAATAATAGAAGAAAATGAGCCAACTCATGCTTCTGTTTTATTTCAACAGAAAGACCCATGAAAATAGTTCAACATCCGATTAAAAGTGAATCTTCTGATAATTTCGTTCAGAAAAACAACTTGAAATACGGAATTGGCAGAGAATGGCCAAATTCAAATTTTGGCGGGAAAAAATTCCAGCTTTACCCACAAATTGACTTATTTCATAGTTCGACGATTTTCGGATAGAGAGCGCCATTGTACATTTCATTCATAATCAGAGTGATATTCATAGAACTTGATAGTGATAATGTATGTTCTATGGAGATATTCCATAAAATGGACGGTGGCGCCTCTATCGGCTGAGCTTTCCTACTCGCTTTAAACGCCGTTCTTGATAAAATACAAGGTATGTATACCAAAACAATATATAAAAGATGAATAAAAATCTTAAAAAAGGGAAAATTACCACAAAAATTGAAATACAAAATATCTCTGCCAATTTTTTATTGCGGCATCGAAATTAAGGAATAAATAAAATCATCACAAAAGATACAAGTATCGTAAAGCTGCATATTATCCGTTACCTACAAAATGAAATTGCACTAAAAAAATTGTTTTTTTCTTATCTTAATGACAGCAAATTATTTTATTGCAGAATTATATTTGAGACTGTTCGTTATATCACTTTCGATAGAAAGTATTCCTAAAAACTGCAATCTTTTTTCTGTCCCATTAAGAGGAGTTCCATTAACACGTGACCATAACCGTCAGAGACGGGGGGCAAGGCAACATATCAATTGGAACGATCAATGGCGTAGTGTCCTTTTCACTGATGAATCCAGATATGGACGATTTTCAGATTCTCGAAGGATAAGGGTATGGACAATTCCACGCATACCCCGTAATCGTCGCTATGTCCAAGAAGTCCATCCATTCCGAGGGGGTAGTGTTATGGTATGAGCCAGGATATGTTCCAACGGGCGCACAGATCTACACATTTGTCCTGGGAATATGACCGCCTTACACAATAGGGAGCATGTCATTGAAAATGTTGTGCCAAATTTTCACGCTGCTATTGGTGAAACTTTTCAATTTCTAGACGATAACGCTAGACCGCACCGTGCGAGGTGCTTGGTATTCCACATTTACCAATACCTCCGCACTCAACAGATTTGAATTGCATGGGATATGCTCCAAAGAAGATTAGATAATCATCAACCTACCCCAGAATCCTTAAATGATCTGAGAGAGATTCTGTCCCGTTTATGGAACCAAATTCCTCGAGAAATGTTCAACAACCTCGCAAAGAAGATGTCAAGCTGTTATTGATGCCCTTGGAGGCCATTCATTGTATTAATAAACTCAAAATGCTTGAATTACAGGCTAATATTAATTTGCAACTTGAAATCTCATTAATATGAATTTTCATCACAAAAATCTCATTTTAACTATATTTTTCTGGAATTTAAGTCAATATCCCTAACTCATGTGGAGCAGTTTATTCCAATGTTCGGAACATTGCATGAATTCGTCAAAAATAGTTAATTCACTTTTAATTCCATTTCCATTTTTCACCGCCGATAACACCAATATTATCCAATGACTTAGAATTTTCTATGATCCCTCTCCAAATGATTATATTGATTTATTCCCAGAAATTGTCAAGTTTTGACTGGAACACCCATTGATTAATTCATGCATAGTTTTCAGACATGCAAATACCCTCTTTTTAGCGAATATTATAATCGAAATAAAGCCCCCCGGACATCGCTAGTTTATTCTGTGAACATGTTGCAAAGCTATTCGTGCATTATCGATTTCAACCCCTGCACCATGTGCTAAAGTTAGATTATATTACATAATAACAACAATGTTAATTCAGTTGACCTACTGCCAGTATTCCGATTCATGAGGTATTCGAACAACATTTTCTGTGAAGAAATAAATAGTTGATCATTCAACTTTATCAACAGTCACTCTTCAATTTATCCCTTTCGAATCCTGAAAACTCCGTGTTCAAATTTTCTCTCGAAAATACTAAATTTAGAGGCTTGGATGAATGACCATTATTGATGCTCAAATGCCCTTCATAACGAAAGTTTTTCATTGAAAAGTGAGAACCTAATATTCTGAGAACATTCGGAAACCTACTGAATTAATTATGAGAAAAAAATGGTTATTTCAGTCAGTCATTTCTTCCTTTGTTAATTTCGAATATTAAGTTACCGTAGCTATCGAAACATGATGTGAATTACATGGAAGTTTGTATAGACGCAGATAACTATCTAGTTAATGAGCAAATATTGTATCTTCTACCCTGTACGAAGGAGAAACGGGCACATGATTGATTTTGTCCCATATTCTTAATTATGCGCACTCAAATTTACGAGACGAGGAAAATATGTGCTTTCGTTACTCGATTTGTTTGACGAAACAATGTTTGCTCGTTAATTCTGATAGCCGAATATCTGATGTGGTTCACGACGAGCAAATATTCGATGTTCACATTACCTATGAGTCCTGAATTTCTCATTCACCAAAAGGATTCAAAAGATAAACAGGGACGGAAAGTATGAAGGATGGTTAGATAACCACCAACTTCTGAGAATTTTCCAAGGCCGAGAAATCAAAAGAATAAATATTTTGACAGCTGTCAAAAACATTCTGACAGCTTTCAAAAACATTTTTACAACTGAGAAAAACAATTCTGGCGACATCTGTCAAATTAATCGGCATTGATCCCAGATAATTTATAACAGTAATATTGGGATATTTTTTCGATAATTCGCTTGAATTTTATATAGTTCTGGTTATGCGATCTGGACAAAAAGAATTGTATTTAGATGAAGAGAGACGCATCCGAGCTTTTTTCGAATTTCAGTTCAGAACTGCAAAACCATATAGAGGGTGAGTCTTTGACTGGTACATATATTTTAATTGAAGATTCTTGAGGTCAAAAGAAACCTTTTTTTCATTTTCCATTTTTTCGAATTCGGATCTGTTACAAAGATATAGCCATTTGAAAAAAAATTGTGCTAATTACGTCCCTGAAATGATACTGTAGAATTGATTCAAAGTTCATATTTCTCGATAGAAATTGACTTTATACATTTAGGTAATACTCAAGTACTAGCCTTATTGGAATCATAATGTTGCAAACACGATAATTTCAACAAAAACAGTTAGTTTCATCGGATTATATCTGCAACTAAAAAGCCACATTTATTTCACCAAAATAAGTTCCTTCTTCGATTTTTCTGCAGATTAGTTTGTAAACACTAATAACTTGTTCATATTTCCCTCGAAATTCGCAAACAATATCATGAAGAAAGAGTTTTCATTCAGATTTGTTATTAAACAACCTAACCTAATCTAATTTGTATCGATTCTGTGAATTTTTGCACAGACATTTAAAGAAGATGTTGTCAGCTTGCTGATATTTTCATTGAGGTCAAGGATTTTTACGAAACATAGTATAAATCACGATACATTTGTGTACCGTGGTATAAATATCTATGAATTCTGCCGTTTCCATCATAAATCGACTTTGCCGCCAAATTTTACCACGCCTGCGTTGAGCGAAAACCGACCGAAGTATGTATTGGTTATCTGGACTCTGAAGGCCAACTATAAACAATAACAAACAAGAGTCTCTGAACAAACTGTAAACATTATGTAAAGTTCTGAATACATTCAGTGAATTATTGTTCTAATGTGATTATTATGTGCAGTGAAAAGTGAATTAATATAATTTCAACCGTGTCGAGTTTAAAAAATTCCAAGAGGATGTTGTTTAGATAGAAACATCGCCACAGATTATCAGGTTATCAGTTATTCTTCATTAATTTCAATTTAATAAGTAGTTTGTATCGAGATTCATCATTTATATCCGAATTTTGTATTTCATCGACTTAACATCAATATGGACCGGTAACTATGAATTTCCTATAGAAACTGTGCGTATTAAATCCTCCTTGGTGTTCAATTTTATCTCCCACATTTGTGGAATTTTATTATTAAAATATCTCGACAAAGTTGATAAATATTGTGACAACATTGTGAACTCGTTTAAAGATCAGAGAAGGAATAATATTCGATGATATTCAATTCAGAGACGCATTCAGATTATTCTTGAAATTAATGATTTTTTCATCAAATTTATCCGGGTAAAATTGGAAATAACTAGAAAACGACGCGTTTTATTGAAAAAAATAGGAATACTTTTAGTTTCTTAAATGATTGATTCTTTCGAAAATATGAACCGTTTATCTTTTTAATGTGGTTTCATGGTGTTTTAGCGTGTTTTGATGAGTCGACTACCCTGTAACTTTTATACTAGTAGAGATATTGAATAGGTTTCAATTGAGGAATATGCACCATGAATAGAGTAAAAACTCAACCAGAATTCAGTTCATTCGAAATAACGGTTCCGGAAATATAAACAGAAAAGTGTTTTTTTTCATGGATTTTCGACACCCTGTATCTCCCAAACCAAACCGAATTTTGAAAAATGGTATAGGAAAAAAGTGTTTTTTTTGATGAGAGGAATCTACAGTTAGAATATATGTACAAGTCAAAGACTCACCCTGTATAATTCTAGCGAATAATCGAAAAGAATTGTCAATTTTGACTGTTTTTTTCTCTCGCATGTGCGAATCTGCCTACAAGGTGGATGAACTACGCTGACTTAACGTTTGTGCTTTTTGTGACCCACTTTTTGGTAATGTTTTCATTCATTCAGCCCCGAACAATATGTCGTATATCAAAATAACCAACAGTCCCATTCGAAAATAATAAAGTTACAGTTTTTCATCCCAGCATATGAAATATGAAATTATAATTTCAATATCGCGGAACTTCTGGCATTTGCTGCACTGTAAATAGCACTAGAAGAGCGGGATTTCGCCGTTGTTGCCAGCACACATTATCCGAGAGACGTGGCTTAGAGCCAACCGTGAGATTTCCGGAAAGCTACAAATGGAGTTCATTCGTTTCTACATCACGAGGAATTATAGACATATTGTTTTCGTCTTTGGGTTGCCAAAATCCGAAAAGCGACCTCCAACTACTCAGTTTACGGGTATTACATGTTAGAAGATTGTTACAATGCTAGATGCAGTTTTCTACAACTTGTTGAGAGTCCACTATTCTAATGGAAGTCATATAATTTTGAGATTTTTTTATTTGAACCGAATTTCTTAGACTGGGTAAGTCCAGGAGTGTTTCTGCAAAGGGTTATTCTATTTTCCAACTCCCAATGTTGGACCACTGCCTTATATTGATCTTTTCCAAGCCCACAGAAAGGCTCAGGTGCAGCAGGTGTTAACCTTGATGCACTTTTTGCAAGCTCATCGGTTCTTTCATTTTCTTCAACAACACAATGCCCTGGCATCCATAGTAGAGTCACTTTATTGCCTCTGGCAAGTTGCTTTATGGTATTACGGCACTCCCAGTTCAGCAGAGATCCCTTGCAGTGTGGTACCAGGGACCTCAGGGTTGCCTGGCAGTCCGTGGTGATGATGATTTGAGCCTCCTCGAGGATGTCTATAAAGTTAGCAGTGCCACTTGCGAGAAAATCAATAAAACCTATTGCATAAATTGTCGAATAATTGTTGAGAATTTGTCGTGAAAGAAAAAATTTGTCGCGTCTTTAGTTTTTTTTTTCTACGGGGTGGCTTTGCTAACTTAACGTTAAGTTAGCAGAACCACTTTCTCAATATCGACCAAATATCATGAAAATGGTTATAAATAATTGTCGAAGTCCATATGAAGCAAAAAAAAAACACAAAAAATCCATTCCCTTTAGTTTATTTTACGTTTTTTTCACGCGAGTTCGGGATATTTCTGGGATGATCCCATTTTTGGCAACAGCGCATTCGTTATTGACTTTTTTTCGATTGCATTAATTGTCGAATACCTGTCCCGAATTTGTCGTGAAAGAAAAAAATTGTCGCTTCCTTAATTTTTTTCTACGGCGTGGCTTTGCTTACCTAACGTTGAGTTAGCAGAACCACTTTCTCAATATCTACCAAATATCATTAAAATGGTTATAAATATTTGTCGAGAAATTGTCCAAGTCCATATGAAGTAAAAAAACACAAAAAATCCATTCCTTCTTGTCTATTTTACGTCTTTTTCCCGCGAGTTCGAGATATTTCTAGACTTATCGCATTTTTGGCAACAGCGCATTCGTAATTGACTCTTTTTCTATTGCATTAATTGTCGAATACCTGCCTCAAATTTGTCGTGAAAGAAAAAAAATTGTCGCGACCTTCGTTTTTTTTCCTCCACTCGGTGGCTTTGCTTACTTTATATTAATTTAGCAAATAGTGGTCGAATATCATCACGATGATCATGAAAGATAGTAATTTTTGATGTTCAAATAAAGTAAAAAACACACAAAAATTTAATCTTTCTAGCAATTTCCACTTCATTTTCTCTCGATTTCCCTATATTTCTGAAAATATCGCATTTTTGGCAACAGCGCATACGTTATTGACTTTTTTTCGATTGCATTAATTGTCGAATACTTACCTTGAATTTGTCGTGAAAGAAAAAACTTTGTCGCGACCTTCGCTTTTTTTCTACGGGGGGCTTTGCTAACTTAACGTTAAGTTAGCAAAGCCACCCCGTAGAAAAAAATTGAGGACGCGACAATTTTTTTTCTATCACGACAAATTCGGGACAGGTATTCGATAATTAATGCAATAGACAAAAAAATCAAGAACGAATGCGCTGTTGCCCAAAATGCGATATTGTGAGAAAATGGAGTGGAAATTGCTGGAAAGATTAAAGTTTGGTGTGTTTTTTACTTTATTCGAATATGGACAATTACTCGACAATCTTTTATGATCATCGTGATGATATTCGACCACTATTTGCTAAATTAGTATAAAGTTAGCAAAGCCACCACTAGAAAAAAAAAACGAAGGCCGCGACAATTTTTTTCTTTCACGACAAATTCGAGGCAGGTATTCGACAATTAATGCAATAGGAAAGGAGTCAATTACGAATGCGCTGTTGCCAAAAATGCGATAATTCCAGAAATATCTAGAACTTGCGGTAAAAAGGCGTAAAATGAACAAGAAGGAATGAATTTTTTGTTTTTTTTTACTTCTCATGGACTTCGACAATTACTCCACATCATTCATAACCATTTTCATGATATGTGGTAGATATTGAAAAAGTGGTTCTGCTAACTTAACGTTAAGTTAGCAAAGCCATCCCATAGAAAAAAAAAACTAAGGACGCGACAATTTTTTTTCTTTCACGACAAATTCTCGACAATTATTCGACAATTAATGCAATAGGAATAGGTTCCATTGATTTTCTCGCAAGTGGCACTGCTAACTTTATAGACATTCATCGAGGTTCATTTTGAGACATTCCTCTTTTTGGATCTTTTCGTGACGAATCAGAAATTTGGCGTATTTTCGTAGGGAGTTTCAATATTTTCTAAATGATGCTGAAGGATATCTAGGATTTTGTTGCAGGAGAATTTCAAGAAAATATATGATTAGTCGTAATCGCAAATGAATCGTGAGAGTAACTAATTTTCAAATGAACTGTTAAATTCAATCTCATCACATTTTTCAAATTTTTTCACTCCCCTACAACGTATAATAGCGTACTTATCAATTCCATCAAACGCACCATCTAATACGAAATTTATTCCACGCTTATTCACGTATACAAATGCAAAAGCTGCTTATCTATTCAAAGTTATATTTTCCACAGTAAGTTATGTTTGTTTCCACGTAGAAATGCGTAAGTAAGTGTACATATCTGAAAGTAGAGTTATTATAAACGAATTATAGTGGCGTGTCCAGGTGGAATTTCACATTATTGTGATCTATGACACCATTAGTGGAATAAAGGGTTCACGAAATGGGGAAAAATGTTGTCGTTGTTACTAAACGAGTTTTTTTTTGAATGGCTGATTCACTGAAATAATCGAGGCCTTCATGATAGTTTAATTTGGGTTGTTTTCATCAGCACCAAATCATCTTCATGAGTTCATTCATAGCACAAGCTGATCTAGAGAGTTTTTCAGTGAGGGGGGGGGCATTAAAAATTTCAACGAAGAGTCAGCCAAATTGGACACAATTGAAAAAGTCCTATTTATAGACTGGATAAACAAAAACTGATGTAGGTGTGGCTATCTATCTTTCTATCAATTTTGTTATCTGTGGAGAATTCTGCGTTTCTGTGAAAACATTTTTATGTACCATTCAATGGTGTATATTTTCCTTAAATAAAGCATATCTATGTTTATTCATAATGAATGATATTATACGATTTTTAGGAAATTAAATAAAAAAAACACATAAAATTCAGGAAAATGTATGAAATATTTAGGTTAGCCGGGAAATTACACAATTCAGTAAACTGACTCTTTTACTAATAGAGTATAATTACACTATTAACGTCGCAGTTGAAACTCAGATTCGATCTATCAGGGCGTTACTTCTAATAGACGAGTCCCTTCATGCTGGCCAACTATTTAAAATTGCCTGAAAATCACTTCCCTTTTTTTCGCAATGATTCAACTCTCACCTGAAAGCTTTAATCCTACTGAGTGTATCCTGAAAATATTAGATGTCACGAAGGTCTTCATCAAAAGCTATAAATTTTTGTTTTCTTAGGGTTTCATCAATGGAAAATAAATATCCCCAACAAAATGTTTGAATGGAGAATTTGAATTTTTCGAATCAAATGATGATTTCGCTTGAGTTTGTTTTTTATAATTACTTTTCTGATGAATGAGATGTTTCTATTAACAGTGTAAAAATGATTCAAGATACTGCAGAAATATACAATCCATATTTCATTAATTTCCGAAGAAGGAGCAATCGTATAAATACCTGTTGCAAGATGTAAAACTGATTATTATAGGTGTTTTCTTTGGATTCTTAGAGATCATAGGAGGACTTTCAGTGAATTAATGTATTATTAACCCTGTATTGTGGAGTTTATTAAATATAGGTGCATATTTGGGTTTTCGCTTCTAATTGGATAGAAATTCTACAAGGAATTCAAAGGAAATTAGAGAAATAAATGATTGTTTTTAATGTTCTTTATTTGTATGGAAACTTACTACAGAATAACAACCCAAAAGTATTTACAACTGCCATAGACTATGATCTGGATGTGAATAAGTTCTGATGCCGCATGACAAATTAGGATCATTGTACTGGAAAATCATTAAAATGAAGTATCACTTTGAAATCATAGTATATTCTTAATATGTAAAGTGGCAAATTCATCAATTCAACATCAGAACATGGCCAGTGTATACCACATCTCAAAATAATAAATACAGACAATATATTCACTAAAAATATTGTTCGCAGTTGATTGAGAAACTCCCTTAAAAATGGCTACTTCACAAACAGTTTCAGTTTTATTAATACTAGAACTAATCTCTCTGGAGCAATTTATTTATGGATTTTTCAATCTGGATATAAATCTGAAATTAACTTGACATAATCGTCCATGTGAAGGGAACAAACACATATATTCTTTGCAGCAAGGTTCCCATCCATAGTTTGTCTATCCATGCTTTTCTCCAGTCCAATTTATGCAATATGCCAAAGGCATTAGTGATATTCGGTGTTGAGGCATCTTTCTCAGGAAATTTATCGAAACGAACAGTTGTGTTTTTACTTTTCCTTGAAGAGCAATTGAGAACAGTTTTTTCCAGTACTAGTACTTTGCTTACATTGTTATATAATCATCTACTGGCCTAAAATTCAAATATATCATGAGGATTGAAACATAAAAATCTTTTCGTGCAGATACGTACTTCACCTTTTCTGATTTCCATCTTACAGAAAGATGAAGTCACAGCTCAGTACCTCGAATTACGAGGATCATATCCCTGAAACAGCCATTTATTTAGAATAGATATTCTAATTTCTAAGTCCATTGAAAACAGCTTAGGAGCAAGTAAAAATATAAACAAGTCGTTTTCTAGGTTGGAAAGTCATAGATTTCCATTAATGAAAACATAAGAAAACAAAAATTTATAGCTCTTGATGAAGACCTTCGTGACATCTAATATTTTCAGGATACACTCATTGGGATTAAAGCTTTCAAGTAAGAGTTGAATCATTGCGAAAAAAAGGGAAGTGATTTTCAGGTATTTTTAAACAGTTGGCCAGCATGAAGGGATTCGTCTATTGCAATTAGAGTTTAGCAGTTAGTTTTCCTATTCCTGGATCATCTGCCGAATTTGGCGTGACATCTAAAACGGGTTAATAGATTCTGGAATCGAGGAGTAAACATCCCTTTTTTGTTTCAGGTACGTGAAGTGGGTACATTGGAGTTGTAAAGGAGACCGCAAACCGTAGATTTCATCGACGGACAAATCTTATCACACAAAGAATGTAAGATATCAAACCTTTCTGGGTCTACCGAAAATTGAATGAAAATAAAGGTAATAATAACGAATGAAGATAAAATTGTAGCAGAATTAGACTAGTAGAGATCTAGTTTCCAAAGCACACCACTAGATCTCTACTAGTCTAATTCTGTTATGTATTTTAGTTGTTCCAACTTAGGGACATGATCCTCCTTTTCATAAAATTGTAGATTCTCGAAGTAATTGATGTCATTATGGTTTGATTTCGATGCAGTTGTTCGAGAATCAACCTTACATTTCTTTACACTTCCTTTATAGTAGTAGGGGTCAAGTATAGGGTGATTTTTCAAGAGCTTTTGGAACTTTTTTAAAAAAAGCACATAGAATGAAGAAAAATTGTTGAAATATTCTTTTGAATCGATAATACGGTCCATATAATCTATAATCTAATGTTTGAAGACTATTTCATGCAAATGTTGAACGCGACTGCGCCTCAAATGGACCATCCGCTTAGTCCGATTTTGGCATACTCTGTCCAACATTTCGGCTGGTATCTCAGGAATAAATGCTTCAATATTGTTAAGCCTAAAATTTTCCACGTTGTTGAGTAAAAGAGACCCAATCGCCGAATCGATAATTTATAGTCATCACTAACACTGGCGATATTTTCTTCAGTTCGCACTGTACTTAAGTGTGTTGGTGGTTTAATGTCCAGCAACGTGAGTGTGGTGCGAAATTTAGTCACAATAGCCCGAAAAGCTGCTTCAGTGGATCGAATAAACTGAGCATAAAATGAAAGAAGCGCGCGCGATAAACTTTCTTAACAGTGAGCTATCGCAATCAGTTTTGCCAAAAAAAAAGATAAAAGAAACCAGAGATTTATGTATATTTCGGTAAGGCATTCCATAAACATACAAAACATGATATTTCGCCTGAAATCTTTACCCCACAAATTAGAATCTCAAATTTACTGTTAACTTGAATGAAAGTTTCAATTCTTCTCTTCTCCACTTCAATTATAGAACATTGGGAAACTTGTAATCTCTAAATTTCCGAAGATGATCTCGAGTGCTATACTGCTCCTCCAGAGTTAAGGATATCGTATTCAGTCGTTTTTGTAAGTATGTATTCTGCGAGAAAATCGCTGTAAAATCATTTAAAACTCAATAACAACTTGAATCGATCCAATAAAAATCAGTATGAGACATTTCGTCATTCTGGTCGCCTTTTTTTCTGAAGTTTGGTTCTTTGCATATGCTTCATGAATGTCAGTTTATCAACGGCTTCGATTTGAAACGAGTTTTCTGAAAATGCCAAGACGTAAATTAACAAACGCTGAGGCTAATAGGGCTATCGGAATGCTATACGGTGGCCTAACTCAGGTTAGGAATAGGCTCCAAGTCAGCCAAAGTGTGATATCTTGACTTTGGAATGGGTTCAGGGAGACAGATTCCATGTTGAAAAGACCAAGGCTTGGTGTGCGACGAAAAACAACACCTGCTGAGGATCGTTTCATCACCGTTTCGGCGAGAAGAAACCATACATCTACGTGTAGAATGCTACGGGATACTCTTCAAAATGCAGATGGGGTCCAAGTTTCCATCGAAACCATCAGACGAGGTTTGAGAGAGGTTCTAGACGTCCATTGAGAGGAGTTCCATTAACACGTGACCATAAGCGTCTAAGACTAGAATGGAACCATCAATGGCGTAGTGTCCTTCTCACTGATGAATCCAGATATGGACGATTTTCAGATTCTCGAAGAATAAGGGTATGGACATTCCCACGCATACCCCGTAATCGTCGCTATGTCCAAGAAGTCCATCCATTCCGAGGGGGTAGTGTTATGGTATGAGCCGGGATATGTTTCAACGGGCGCACAGATCTACACATTTGTCCTGGGAATATGACCGCCTTACACTATAGGGAGCATGTCATTGACAATGTTGTGCCAAATTTTCACGCTGCTATTGGTGAAACTTTTCAATTACTAAACGATAACGCTTAACCGCACCGTGCAGCCACAGTTGAGGATGCGCGCGAGGAGCTTGGTATTACACATTTACCAATACCTCCGCAGTCGCCAGATTTGAATTGCATAGAACATGCATGGGATATGCTCCAAAGTAAATTAGATAATCATCAACCTACCCCAGAATCCTTAAATGATCTGAGAGAGCTTCTGGTCCGTTTGGCCGTTTATGGAACCAAATTCCTCAAGAAATGTTCAACAACCTCGTGTGTAGTATGCAAAGAAAATGTCAAGCTGTTATTGATGCCCCTGGAGGCCATACATTGTATTGATAGTCTTCAAATGCTTGAATTCTCTGGGAATAAAATTTCGTTATTTTACTCGATTTTTCTTAACCACCCTGTATACGCTGCAGACCTACAGGCTAAAATTAATTTGCAACTTGAAATAATATTGATATGAGTTTTCATTACAAAAATCTTATTTTAACAATATTTTTTTGCAATTTAAGTCAATATCCCTAACTCATGTGGAGCAGTTTATTTCTTTTTAATAACGAGATTTCAAGATCCGACGAAGACGAGAAAATATTACCAGTTTACTTTTGGAAAGGGTCCTGTTATGTATTCCTAAATGATAGTCCTTTTCATATTTTCAAAACCCAAAACCTAACTAGATCGTTTATATACAGCGAATGCACCCTTCCTCTCTTCACTGCCTATTAACTCTATCATTCCCCCATTCGGCCTTTTCCATCCGAGCTAATAAAGAATACCAATTGAAGATCGTCATAAAAACCGAGCTTTGATATCAAAGTCATTAAACGGTCTCCAGAGAAGCCTCAATGAAAAGTCGGCGATTTTCTGGAATTTACTTGTAAATAAATTACTTAACTTTTCATTTATATGTAAATTGTGCAAGGCCGTAAGATGGCAGACCGCCATTACTTTTTATTCTGTCTATCCCAACACACTGTTTCACTTATAAATATGTATATGAGAGAGCACGGAATAAAGATGGACCATTTTCAGTATATCGCTGTAAAATATCATGCGCCATCACCCAGAAGCCCATATGTGATCAGGATCTGATTTTAGCGCCCTATAAAACGAATATTTCGCTATAATAGCATTCAGTCTTTCGCCATATCCCACAAAATTTCACCCATTCTTCAGAACAAAACAGAGTGTGACCAATTTCGATTTTCATCAGGATTTTGAAGTTTTTCTGATGACATGTCATAATGACACTTTATGTCACACAATTTTGATGACATAAGAAACCCCATAATGAATTCATTAGGAAACTAAGTACCATAAGGATAATCTGAATAAAAAGATATGATGGTTTACGCAAAATGCATAACGATATACAGAACTATATAAACTGCTCCACATGAGTTAGGGATATTGACTTGAATTGCAAAAAATATAGTCAAAATAAGATTTTGGTGATGAAAATTCATTATAATATGATTTCAGGTTGCAAATTAATTTTAGCCTCTAGGTCTAGAGCGTACACAGGGTGGTTAAAGAAAAATCGAGTAAAATAACGAAATTTTATTCCCAGAGAATTCAAGAATTTTAAGACTATCAATACAATGTATGGCCTCCATGGGCATCAATAACAGCTCAACATCTTCTTTGCCTACTACACACGAGGTTATTGAACTTTTCTTGAGGAATTTGGTTCCATAAACGGGGCAGAAGCTCTCTCAGATCATTCAAGGATTCTGGGGTAGGTTGATGATTATCTAATCTTCTTTGGAGCATATCCCATGCATGTTCAATGCAATTCAAATCTGGTGAGTGTGAAGGTATTGGTAAATGTGGAATACCAAGCTCCTCGCGCGCATATTCAACTATGGCTGCACGGTGCGGTCTAGCGTTATCGTCTAGAAATTGAAAAGTTTCACCAATAGCAGCGTGAAAATTTGGCACAACATTGTCAATGACATGCTCCCTATAGTGTAAGGCGGTCATATTCCCAGGAGAAATGTGTAGATCTATGCGCACGTTGAAACATATCTCGGCCCATACCATAACACTACCTCTTCGGAATGGATGCACTTCTTGGAAATAGCGACGATTACGGGGTATGCGTGGGATTTTCCATTCACTTATTCTTCGAGAATCTGAAAATCGTCCATATCTGGATTCATCAGTGAAAAGGACACTACGCCATTGATCGTTCCAATTGATATGTTGCCTTGCCCATTCCAGTCTTTGACGCTTATGGTCACGTGTTAATGGAACTCCTCTTAATGGACGTCTAGAACCTAGATTCACGTCTCTCAAACGTCGTCTGATGGTTTCGATGGAAACTTGGACCCCATCTGCATTTTGAAGAGTATTCCGTAGCATTCTACACGTAGATGTAGGGTTTCTTCTCGCCGAAACGGTGATGAAACGATCCTGAGCAGGTGTTGATTTTCGTCGCCCACCAAGCCTTGGTCTTTCCAACACGGAACCTGTCTCCCTGAACCTATTCCAAAGTCGAGATATCACACTTTGGCTGACTTGGAGCCTTTCCGCTACAACAACCTGAGTTAGGCCACCCTGTAGCATTCCGATAGCCCTATTAGCCCCAGCGTTTGTTAATTTACGTCTTGGCATTTTCAGAAAACTCGTTTCAAATGGAAGCCGTTGATAAACTGACTTAATTTCAAAATAAGAACATTCATGAAGCATATGCAAAGAACCTAACTTCAGAAAAAAGGCGACCAGATTGACGAAATGTCTCATACTGATTTTTATTGGATCGATTCGAGTTGTTTTATTGAGTTTTAAATGATTTTACAGCGATTTTCCCGAAGATTACATACTTTCAAAAGCGATTGAATACGATATCCCTTACTCTTGTGGAGCAGTATATTTATTATGAATGATACAAGAACAATTACTACAATGTGCAATATCAATAATTCCAATGGATTCAAGAGTTTTTACATCAATAGTGGATACTTTTTGGTGAATTGTAATCCTGTTTGGTTGTTGATGTCAAAAAAATGCTTGTGACATTTTCTTTTTTGCTGTTTCGAATTCACGCTGTAACCTTCAGCAACAATGAGCAGCTCTGTTAGGGGATACGATGTGTTGAAATGTTGAATAACTTCGTCATTATTGTATGTATAGGTTGGCAACTATCTATTTTGACAATCAACAGATGTACCTATGAAAAAAAAAATGGAAGAGAGTTTTTAACGAATTGATCAAAAAGCAAAGTGTCAAATTCTTTATTCAGAATGCAAAAGCCTTAAGTCTTTTCCAAAAGCTAAATACACACCGATAATTATAACAAATTACAAAACAATGGACCTTAAGGTCGCAGTGGACTGCAACCCCTTCTCACTATAACCATAGTATTTCCTTCAATTGAAAAAAAATTTTCCTTATCGCTGAAAATATATTGATGCCCATTTGTGGAGCTTCTCAAATACACCACCTTCCCTTATATAAGAAAGATACGAAGAAACCACAAGGGGTGTGTTGTTTCTCTGTGATCAATTCGATGAAACTTTTTTAATTAATTTCATGAGCAGTCGTCCTGTGAAATAATCGACTGAAGTCCCACGTTAATTTCCAGTCAAATCTTAATTTCATTATGTTTACGGTTACCCCCTGGAACTTTTTACGACCCTTAATTGACCACTCGAAAAAGTGTTAACGAATCATAATTTTAACAGTGTCAGCGTAGGCCGTGATGTCGAATTTACGATATTCATATGCGGGCTCGTTCATAACGAATGTTTAATGACTAGCACCTAACCAATTTGGGTTTCTCGGAATGAAGCAACCGCTCGTGTGCGAGCCCTTAAACGTCCCGAAATCTCATATTCCAATCAGTCGGTGAAATTACAACCGTAAATTGGGATTCCTGACTTTAATAAATAGTTTGCTGGCTGACACGTCGATTCGAATGCTTGGGGATGAAGATGAATGTGTGATTAGTAGTTTGTGGGTATCTATACTACAGTGTCTTTATCAACTATTTTTATGCACACTTTGACTATTGGTTCAAGATCGTTGTGTGAGAAAAGAACTCGTATGCACATAAACGAGGCCAGCAAATATATCTCTCAAGCCAGCATAGACTGGGAGTACCATTCAGTGTTCACTTTGTGGTATATTATTAAATATCATTCATTCATTTATTTCTTATTATTCAAGGTTATTCTTCCATTTAATAAATATTTATAAATAAACACAGTAGTTCCATGTACAGGGTGATTCTTTGACTTGTACATATATTTAAACTGTAGATTTCGCTCATCAAACGAAACACTTTTTCCATACCATTTTTCAAAATTCGGTATCGTTCGAAAAATACAGGGTGTCAAAAATCCATGAAATTAACACTATTCCTTCCATATATTTGGAACCGATATTTCGAATGAACTGAATTTTGGATGATTGTTTAGTTTATTCATGGTGCATATTCCTCAATTGAAACTCATTCCATATTTCTCCTGGTATAAAAGTTACAGTGTAGTACATTCAAGCAAAAATACTATAAAACCACTTTAAAAAGATAAACGATTCACGTTTTCGGAAGAATCAATTATTTTTTCAATAGAATGTCGTGTCGTTTTCAAGTCATTCCTAATTGTATAAGATTAAATTTGATGAAAAAAATCATGAATATCAAGAATAATCTGAATGCTGTCCTGAGTTAAATCTCATCGAATATTATTTCTTCTCTGGTCTCCCAAAATGTTAACAATGTTGTCAGAATTATTATCAGTTTATCAACTTTGTCAAGACGAAAATCTCTATGATGAAAAAACGTTTGATGTAGAGATATGTAATAAAAAAATCCCACAAATGTGGGAGTTGAAATTGAATTCTAAGAAGCATGAAATTATACATTTTTATATTGAAAATTCGTTGTTACCGGTCCTTCAGCAAAAAATCTATCAAAACAACATAACTCGACACCAGATGACACTACATCAATTCACTAATAGTATATTCTAAAACTACGAATGCGAAATTCGAAAACGAGCGACGAAGGAGCGAGTTTTTGAACGCATGAGTATTGGAATTGCATTCTGCAACGAGTATTAGACGATATTTTCTCTATTTCATTCAAATTTTGTGAACTTCAACGAAAAAATTCAAATTATAGGTCCTAGTGACTTTCATATTGTATCTTGGCAGTTGGTGTGAATGTTAGGAATTACGAAAATTGACGTTTCTAAATTGACGTCTGCTGAAATTTAAAAGGATCGGAAGTCATTGCGGACAACCACAAAACGAAACATGTTACTGAAAACGATGCTGTAATGAATTCATTACAGCACTGTTTTTAGTACTGTAATGAACTCATTACGATACTGAAATAGAGGAAAGTCATTTACATAATCATCACCTTTTTGATTTATTCTCTGTCAATAAATAAATAGATAAATCGAAGTTAATGACTAACGTTGGAGATTGGAGACACAGAAACACGGTTTGTCTTGCATGGCGGCCACACCCAGAGCCTTCAGAAGGGAAGAGTAGGCCGTGCTACATCGCAGCCGGCATCGCACCGTTATCCGTAGCGCTATATCGGCGAGAATCAGAACTCCTTTGGCGCTTCCGAAGAGCAACGCCTAGAGTCTAGACGCCTTTAGCGAAAAGTAAACAAAACTGGTGCCTTTGCGCCTGTACTAATGTTTGAAGAGAAAATCGGCAATCTGGCGTAATCTTCTCTAGAGTTCTGTGGAATATCATATCACAGAAGATGAGTTAGGTTAGGTCTTAGGTCATCGACCTCGAATCATATGACTTAGGGTGATGGAGTTAGGATAGGTTAGTGAGAAACCAATTTTTATGAGATCGTTCCAGAATATCGAGGAAAATATGAACAAATTATTAGTGTTTACAAACTAATCTTCAGGAAAATCAAAGATGAAACTTATTTTGGTGTGAGAAATATGGCTTTTCAATTGCAGAAATGATGGGCATTTTTGTAAGGAAATATCGTGTTTGTAACATTCCTATTCAAATAAGGTTAGTGCTTGAGTATTTTCTCAATGTATCACCCAGAATATCTAATAATCACATCAATTTCAATCGAAAAATATGAACTTTGAGGTGTTTGCAGAGAATAATATCAGGCAAGCATTCAGCCCCATTTTTTTTTTCAAATGGCTATATCTCTCCAACAGAGCCGAATTCGGAGAAATGGAAAATGAAAAAAAGATTTACTTTGGCCTAAAGAATCTACAGTTGAAATATATGTGCAAGTCAAAGACTCACCCTGTAAAATTATTATCTTTTCTATTTTTGTTTTGATGAGAATTGGTAAATCAGTCTATTCTTCTCTCCACGGGAGCTGTTTGTATCATCAAAAATTGTTATTCATCGCCATCCTTGATGTAACTTTCTCGTTTTTTTGTAAAATGAGTTGTGTTTGAATTATCTTTAATTTCAACAATCTAGCTATCGATTGCTGTTATTAGAAACGGAAGAAAAAGTGCGCAACAATTTTTTTTTCCATTTTAAAAATTTGGCAAAGTCACCCGCACATCGGTGCGAATTTGCCACTTGCATCAAAATGCCTTTGTTGGCAATTTAATCAAGTGCAGGTGGTATTTTTGCCACGAGAACGTTTTTCTTTAACTTTTTTGGAGGTTAGTTAGCTAGGTACTAGTCGCGAATAAAACAACAAATTATAAGAAAATAAAATCTATTATTCTTCATACATAAAATGAGTCTCTTTGTAAATGAACAATATATAATAATAATAATTCATTTTCCAAAACCGCAGAACTGTTGCTTCCATTCAATATTTTATCCTCCTACAAAAAATCGCTTCCATTTTCCTCTTCCCAACGTAGATGGTTTGTCTGCATAAATCTGCAAACAATAGAATAATTTCCTGAAATTTCGAGGCCCGCCCAACCAAATGCTCTCAGTTTTTTTTACGCGACTCTAAATACGTGTGAAATAAGCTGCCAAATGTATTTTGATGTACCATTTTTCATGTTTTCTACACAACCCTTAGTATTTCGCATTTATAAACACGCTAAAACTTACCTGCTCACACAACACAGCATAGCACACCCTTCAATCCAAGCCAAAGGACTGCGACTGTTGAAACAATGTGGGGATATAGTGTCTCTTAGGTTCCGATTCGTGCTGTCGTTGAGAAGTTACTGACTTTACAAAAATAAAATGAAACATAAAACATTAGGTAGTTTGGCAAAGTCACCTCCGTTGGCAAAGCCACACCGCTCTACCGTACCCATTATTTTGAACAAGGAATCACCCTCTGAAATATTTTTCATCAATTAAGAAACACCCTGTATATCATTTTAAACTTTCATAAACTTCTGACGTGCTCCTCATCAGCAAAACTTTGTCACGTCCATAATTTCCGATGTACACTCCCTCCACCGACCCCCCATTTACCCTCGAAATAATTTTCCCGTTCACGCACAACCCTCACAGCATCCATTACTGCGCCAACTCATTCAAAAATTTCCGGCCAAACAAAAAATACGTCCCACCGTTCCTTGGGGAACCGTTGCCTTCGTCGACTTTATTCGCATACATGTCTCATGTGTTCCCGCTGGAACGACGTCATCCCTGTTATGACGTTACTTCAAGTAATAAGCATGTTCCATTTTGCGGAAAAAACAGGGTTTTTACGTCGATGATGGGGTCACGGCTGGGACGTAGAAGAATATCGACAGTGAAGAAGACAGGAGGAAGTTTGGTTATGGAATTATTTAGGAGAAGGTGGGGGTGAAAAGCTGCACGTATTCTTTAGTCTCGTCTTTTTGTGGCATCTGCAGGAAGGGGTGGATCGTTGCGGAAATGACTGCCATAGTGAATTTTCTGAAGTAACAATTATTGATATTATACAGGGTGAGTCTTTGACTTGTACATATATTTTAACTATAGATTCTTAAGGCCAAAGGAAACCTTTTTTTCATTTTCCATTTTGCCGAATTCGGCTCTGTTGAAGAGACATAGCCATTCGAAAAAATCAATCGGGCTGAATACGTGCCTGATATTATTCTCTGCAAACACTTCAAAGTTCATATTTTTCGATTGAAATTGAGGTGATTAGATGTTCTGGGTGATACAATTAGAAAATACTCAAGCACTAACCTTATTCGAATAAGAATGTAACAAAAACGATATTTCCTAACAAAAACATTGTCCGATTATTTCTGCAATTGAAAAGCCATATTTCTCCCACTAAAATAAGTTCCTTCTTCGATTTTCCTGAAGATTAGTTTATAAACACTAATAATTGGTTAATATTTTCCTCGATATTTTGGAACGATCTCATGAAAATTGGTTTCTCACCAACCTATTCTAACTCCATCAACCTAAGTCAGATGATTCGAGGTCAATGACCTAACCTAACTCATCTTCTGTGATATGATATCCCACAGAACCTGTCTAAGCACAGAACTCTAGAGAAGACGATGCCAGATTGCCGATTTTCTCTTCAAACAATGCGAACTCAAGAAAGCAGTACGTCCCCTATCGTTAGCGGATGAACTATCACAATCGCTAAAGGCGTCTAGGCGTGGCTCTTTGGAGATGCCAAACGAGTTCTGATTCTTGCCGATATAGCGCTACGATATAGCCGGCACGCAAGGCAGACAGGCGGGACAGGCCGTTGTGGTTGTTCTGTTTCTGTGTCTCGAACCGCAGGCCAGTCTATGATAATGAAAGACGCTTAAAAGGGATAACCTTAATTATCTATCTAAATCTACTTGCAGATAATAAAGCAAACAGGTGATGATTGTGATGTGCAGACCGTGTAGTGTCGATTGAAATCTCCAAGAGGATATTGTTGAGATAGATATTTTCCTGAAAGACCGGTAACAATAAATTTTCAATAGAAACTGTGCTTATAGACTGAGTAATTTCATTTCATGCTTCTCAGAATTCAATTATTACATCGAACGTTTTTCCATCATGTAGATTTTAGTCTTGACGAAGTTGATAAACATTGACAACGTTGTTAATTTGTTAAGATCAGAGAATACATAATATTCGATGATATTTAATTCAGGGAAGCACTCAGATTTTTTATGAAATTCATGATTTTTTCCTCGAATTTGTTCGTATACAATTAGGAATAACTCGAAAACGACGCGTTTTATTGAAAAAATATAGGAATACTTTTATTTTCTAAAATGGTTGATTCTTTCGAAAATATGAACCGTTTATCTTTTTCGAGTGATTTTATAGTCTTTTTGCATGAATTCATGAAACGAGTAGGCTGTAACTCTTATACTAGAAGGAATATGGAATAACATTCAATTGAGGAATATGCACCATGAATAGAGTACACAATCAACCAAAATTCAGTTCATTCGGATTATCGGTTTCGAATATATGGAAAGAATAGTGTTAATTTCATGGATTTTTGACACCCTGTATCTTTCAAACGAAACCGAATTTTGAAAAATGGTATAGGAAAAAAGTGTTTCGTTTGATGAGAGGAATCTACAGTTAAAATATATGTACAAGTCAAAGACTCACCCTGTATATATTCTTATGAAATGGAGCTGTACAGATTTGTTTCCAATTATGGCATGTGTCTCGAAAATGTAACAAGGAACAGATCATTCAAACAAACATATTCCCCCACATTCCCCGCTCCTAATGTCTGTATTAGCAGAGGAATGTCAAACGTGGCACCATACAGTTCTGCGTATGATGCAAGAGCACAGATAAAAACCTCAGCAAAAACTCTGTCTCCCCGTATAAGTGTAGGGATATTGGATTTGTTCACAAATATTAATATTGGAGGGCATATTCTTCTTCGAATGTAATTCTTTCTTCATTTCTTCAAAGGGGTTGACGAAGCATTTTTAAATAATCTGAAACAAAAACCAAAGGAAGAAAAAACGGAAAAGCAAAACCAACTAATATATTCAAATTGTTTTGAAGGTAACAACCCATCTCGAAAATGAATCAGATACTGAATGAATAGAGTTAAAACCATCGGGAAATTTATATCTTGAACAATTATTGACCAAATGGTCAATAGTTTGCTCTTCATGTTCACATCTCGGGCTATCAATGGCATTCCATTTGAAGAGCATACTATTACAACGTCCATGACCTGTCCTAAGACGATTCAATATAGACACCAAATGAGCCTTAAAAGTCAAAGAAGAATCTAGTTTTATTCCAAGATATTAATGGACAGATAGCTCGATTTTTAATATCAGTCAATCTAGCTTTGTTCTTAGGCACAATAAATTGGAACATCGCGTCCTTCTATGATGGGAGTCCACAGTTGGCAGACCACAACTAGGCTAATTTTGCGCGACTTGGATCTGCACCCTTCAAAAATTCAAGTGACCCAGGAGCTGGTGGAAAACCTCCATGAACGACCAGCCAGCAGATACATCTCTTTAAGTCAGAACAACTTTAAGTACCATTCCAACAGGGTTTACTTTGTGGTATTTATTTGAAGCGTTTTTGAAGCGTGCATCGTTCCATTCTTATTAATGGCGTAGTACTCAAAATAACAGATCTCATTGAAAAACTTATCAACAAGTGTTTTCTACTAATAATAGGAATTGCAGTCACTTTTCCATCGCGGTTTGTAATGCGCGATCCTAAAAAACCAAAATTCTATTCATTTCTGAAGTTTTCAGTCAAGAACCCATGTCAGGATATAAATCTTCTAGATTTCGGTATGGCAGCAGACAACACGTCTTTTGCATATATAGCGATTAAGTTTAAAGTGCAAGGAAACGGCGGTAGCCGGCTCATAACTAAGTGCAAATGGTGTCAGCGACGCAACATTAACCAGTTAATGCTTGTTAATAGCACTACTTCCCACATAAATTAGATATGAACACAGGTAGGACGGCGCACTTGGTGCGCATACTTTATTTCGAATTGCCGCCGACTATTATCTGCGGAATAAACTTGGAGGTGTTGCCCAGGGATTCGGTTCCTTTTATGGACCATAAATAACAGCCGTTTCGTTGTTGGCAATCTTCAGGAGTGTATAGAGCGGTTACAGAGATTCTTCGGATATTGTAGATCTGGAATTGATCGATTCGGTTTATGTTGACTCTTGTTCTGGTATTGGTATTTTATCGGTAGTAAGGGTATCTTGTATAGGTTTGGAATCAGATTAGATTGTTGCAATGTGGATGATGAAGAATTGAGAGTTTGTTGCAACATATCGGTGATACAATACTGCTCCACAAAAGTTCATGTACTCCATTCACTTTTATATAGTATCCTGGTTGGCCAAGATTTATGTTTATCAAGTTTTTTCACTTAAACCTGACACAGGTTGGTACTCGTGAAATGTCAAATAATTCTCGAGATAATGCGGAATTCTATTTACTCTTTTCAAACTTCGTAAATGTGTTAGTTCTTTTTAGGTTTTAACTGTGACACAGGTTTCGTAGTACTACTACATTTTCATACTGGAGTATTTCAAGTTGTGCAAAAAAGTATTTCAATGTTTTCTGTAGGCTTATTTCTTGAGAATTTTGAAAAGTGAGGAATTCAATTGGTCCGTCTGTTCGTTTTTGAGTTTTTCTGTTGGGCTAATCGAGTTCTTTTATTCTTCTTTTGAATGAATTATCACAAAGTAACGTACCTACTATTCTGTCCATTATTTTTCAGTAATATTTCATTACTCGATTCTTGATTTGTGTACAGCATAACTGAATCTTCTAACCATGTTTATACAGGTTGATTCTTTGACTTGTACATATACATATTCCAACTGTAAATTTTTGAGGCCGAAGGAAACCTTTTTTTTTTTCATTTTACCGAATTCGGAAAATTTGAAAATAAAAATTGGGCCAAATACGTGTCTGATACGATCCTCTGCAAACACCTCAAAGTTTATAGTTTCCGATTGAGATTGTGGAGATTATTAGATGTTTTTTCATCATAGAAATTTTATTCTTGACGAAGTGGATAATCATTCTGACAACATTGTTAACTTGTTTAGAGACTAGAGAAGAAATAATATTCGATGATTGACAATGTTAATATCGATTTAAGGAACAATAAAAATCCTAGATCTCTATGGCGACGTTTCGGTGGTTTATTTCTCACTTTCCTCAGGCTACAATCAATAAAAAAACAAATTCAAACTCAACAACAACATTACAATAATACACAACAGATCAAATTGACAGCAAATCATCAATCAAAAATTGAAAAATTAATGTGTATTATTGTAATGTTGTTGTGTTTGAAATTGTTTTTTTCTGATTGTAGCCTGAGGAAGGTAAGAAATATACCACCGATATTAACGTTGTCAATATTCATATTGGAACGAAAGTTCGAAGAATAATATTCGATGATATTCAATTCAGGGAAGCATTCAGATTATTCTTGAAATTCGTGATTTTTGCCTCAAATTTCATCGTATACAATTAGACATGATTTTATAAAATGGTTGATTCTTTAGAAAATATGAACCTTTCATCTTTTTCAAGTGGTTTCGAAGAATTTTGAATTTATGAGACCGCTACGGTGTTACTTTTATACGAGGAGAAATATTGGATAAGTTTTGATTGAGGAATATGCACTACGAATAGAGTAAACAATCAACCAAAATTCAGTTAATTCGCAATATCGGTTCCGAATATATGGAAAGAATAGTGTTGATTTCATGGATTTTCGACACCCTGTATCTTTCAAACGAAAGCGAATTTGGAAAAATGGTATGAGAAAAAGTGTTTCGTTTGATGAGAGGAATCCACAGTTAAAATATATCTACAAGTCAAATAAGACTCACCCTGTATACGTGAAATATGTCCAGTATTAACAGAGAAAAAAGTTTCTACAACATTCGCCAGGTCTTTGGAATTTTTTATCTGACATAATATTTTCTCAAATTCATTACTTTCCCAAAGTAAATGAACGTTTTGATAAATGCGTAATTGCTACGACCTCTATGTAGGAAGGCTTAGTTATCTGACTGAAAAATGACTAAACCTAATATTTCCAAAATATACAAGATTAAAAAAATTTATAAATGAAGCCACAGCCTGACAACGCCTTTGCAACATCTCGATATTCTTCGACTCCAAAGCAGTTCATTCTGTTCCAATAATGATCAAATTTAACGCTCCAACAAAAATTTTATTCCACGCTTACTGATGTCATTAAGATGGGAATCGTCAGTTCGTTACACGGTAACTTGCCAATTCGATTGCTCGTGAAATTTCGTACACATGCCGTATCGAGTATCTTAAATGTATCTTCTCCGTGCTTTTATAATTCCATCTCAACTTCGAAGTTGCTGGCTTGAGTCCCGAGCGCGATAACAACAAAAATGCAACGATATAAATAGGATTGCTTCGAGCTTTTCACCCCTATAATACGATGATTCTGTTTTGTATTACATTCCATTCCAGATCCAGAGTAGTTTGTGATAGGGATACTTTTGACCTGCTTTCTTGGTCTGATTCCACAATATTCTTTCGGAATTTATTTTATATATCCAGGAACTGAAATCATAATTCAGTTCTTAGGGTGTCAAAAATTAAGTGCTCTGTGCCTTAGGTTGCGTTAGGACACAGTAACAACTAGGAGCATAGATGACTGGTGGAAAGGCTTCATACGCGGAGGTTAGAGTTTCATGTGACGCCCGCTAGAGAAGCGCTGTGATCGTTATGGACCGACACTTCCTCTGTTGCAAAAAATGTATCTGTGGTAATGGGACTGTGATTGTTATTGATACATTTGTGCCTCTTTTCAATTGAAAATCACCTTAAATCTTTTATTCTTTTGACACTGTTTAATGTTTTCACCAAGGAGTATTGGCGTAAAATCGAAAGATCAAAACATCCTCATTCGGCATAAATTCCAACCTAGAAAATGAGTAATGTCTTGAGGCTTTGTTTATTTCGCGTGCTTCGAAGCTTTGTGTTTTCTTTTATATCCATTTACTAGCTGGCCCGGCGAACTTTGTTCCGCCCAAATGATACTTACGGTGGATTTCACAAATCGTAATCACCGGTGATCGGAGATCAACAGCTTGTTTCTCTGATTTTTAAACTGTCGAATCGAGTTGATTCTATATCAAGCTTCGATCACCGATGATTACGCTTTGTGAAACTCACCGTTAAAGTTGTATCAACTAATCATTGCTATTTTTTCAAGCAGGAGATAAATAAGGCAAAATATTCAAAATTTTAGTCACATTGTTATTCGCACGGAAAGAATTCTCTTTATTTAAGCGGTATCTAATTATTGTTGAAAATATAATTTTTCTTTGAATGCTTTACAGTTTTCTCATAGCTGTACCTAAATAAAAATATAAATCACGATCGAATTATATGGATGAGAAATAGTTCCAATGATTAATTACCTCTGATCACTGTACAAACCATTTTACTTCTGCCAATACAACAGAATACAAAAACGCTGAGACGTTTTCATATATTTCTTCTTGACTGAGACATTTTTGTTCTGGTCCACAGCACAGAGTTGGAGGCAACTCAAATTACACACTATTTGTTTACATCTCTATCTTACGGGGAGAATATCAAATAAAGTACCTACGATTACGCTGTAGCGTAACGGTAACTGTAGCGACACCTAGTGGCCTTACTCAAAAGAAGGAAAAGCATTTACGGTATAAGTATATTTTCCATCAATTTTTTCAAAATTATTGTATTCTATAATAACCAGACCGTAGACGAATCCGTATATGAAGTTTCATAACAATCAGTCCATCCGATCTCGAGTCATAAATGGTGTAACCAACATCTTTCTTTTATATATATATATAGATTCTTGAGGGATATTTAGAAGTTTTAATCGTGTCCTGAGTAAACTGTTGAGAGGGTATTTATATTATTATTATTCATTCAAACTATTACTCACAAAAAAGGACCCCGCACTTTCCTTATGGCAAATGGCGTTCCGTCAAATGTTCTAATATTTTGTTAAAATGTAGTACTCGACCTACTGATCAAAAGTGTCCATAGCCCCAACTAAATCCTATGACTAGTTTTTGAGATACATGTCGTTGAAATTGAAAATTACCCTCTTTTACTACGCACGTATCTCGAAACAAGATAGAATGAACTTCAATTTTTCTCAAGGAACATTTCATTCCATCCCCAGGGAGCAACCTTATAGAGGAATATAACCGAAAATCGTTACGAATACAGGGTTATCCATAATTGTATGCATAACCGATGTTGAAAGTTGAAAGTATAAAATATGTCAGTTCCAGAGCGAGAACGTTCGGAAAAGGAACTATTTCACTAGCTCTGTTGTTGCTACATCGAGAAAATCTGAAATACCCAGAATTCATACTGAGTGATCCATTATTTTAGAAACTATTCAAAATGAAGGTTAAGTGGACACCCTGTATTTTTGGGTTGATAACAAGTGTTTGTTTTTGATTTTTTCAGTACATATCATGGTGGATTTCAAAGAAAACAGGGTGATTCAGTCATGAAATAAACTGAGAACCTCACTCAACTCAAAGACACAGTGTACATCCAGATCTGAAACCGCATACGAGAATGGCGCGAAATCCAAACGACACTTTCCAATTAAAACCTCGAGCCGTCGAAATCAATTCATTTCCATATCAAACACCTCTCGAATGAAAATAAACATTATGGAATCCATCAAAAATACCGTTTTTCTTCTCCTTTCGGCGTTTCCGTCCTCCAATTTTCCCGATTGCTCATTAAATGAATGGATTGATTCAGCACAACGTACGTGCTTGCATAGCGTGCCCCAAAATGAACGAACGAACGGATAAACTTAATAAATATAATGACAATGATTAGGGCTCGCGTCCAATTAGGGCCGTATTGTTTGACGTAACCGTGATATTATTGATTCATCGATGCACCGGTTTGATCTGCTGATTCCGTTGATTGAAGAAGGCCATCAAAGTTAAATATCATTTGCCGCTCAAACGGATTTAATCGAAAACGGTTATTTTCGGGTATTGATACAGCGAAGAGAGCTTGATTGCTTGCTTCTCCTGCAACGGTTTCGCTTTGGAAACGATACACAATTCTGTTTATAACGACGAGGTGATTATGACCGAAGTTTTGACGATGTTTGAGAACCGATTCGATGACAAAGAATGAATATTTGCTAGTACGGAAAATGAATTTAAATAAAAAAAACATTCAAATTCAAGCAAAAATACTATAAAACCACTTGAATAAGATAAACAGTTCATATTTTTGGAAGAATCAATCATTTAAAAAAATAAAAGTATTCTTATGTTTTTTCAATAAAACGCGTAGTTTTTAGGAAAAAATTAGAATTTCAAGAATAATATATGGATGTTTCCCTGGATGAAATATCATCAAATATTCTTCTGGTCTTTTAAGGGGCAGTATCACCTTTTGAATCGTGGTAAATATCCATTCAAAAAGTGGTCTCCCTATTTCACGAGTAACTTCCCTAATTTACGACGTAGAGACTTGATTTTTTTGTTAAATTGAAGTTGAAAAACGTCCCGAGAGCAAATAGTTTAATTTTTTCGATATAATTAGTTTTTCAATTAAAAAAAACCAGGGTAATCGTTGGATCTCTGCAATATTTGGGTTATTGAATATGTTTTTCGTTTTTCATGAGTACAAGCTATATTTTCGAACTAATCATCATGAAAAATTTTGTAGTTTATAGAAGATTAAATTGCCGAGGGCAAATAGTTGCGATTTTTCACAAAAGATGATGAATAACCGTCGAAAAAAAATCATTGAGTGTAGTTTCCGGAACGCTGAAGGTGAACCTGTTTTTTTTAGTTGAAAAACTAATTAAATCGGAAAAAAGGAAACTATTTGCCCTCGTGACGTTCTTCAACTTCGATTTAAAAAAAAATCAAGTCTCTACGTCGTAAATTAGGGTAGTTACTCGTGAAATAAAGAGACCACTTTTTGAATGGAGATTTACCACGATTCCAAAAGGTGATACTTCCCCTTAACAAGTTAACAATGTTGTCAGAATGTTTATTAACTTCGTCAAGACTAAAATTATGGGAAAACGTTTGATGTAGAGATATGTAATATCGAAATCAAAATCCAACAAATGTGGAAGATATAATTGAATTCCAAGAAGCATGAAATTATACATTTCATACGCACGTTTCTATTAAAAATTTCTTGTAACTGGTCAATCAGGAAAATATCTTTTTAAACAATATCCTCTTGGAATTTTAATTCGACACTTCACGGTTATTATTACATCAGTTCACTGAAAGTATTCACATAATCATCACCTGTTTGCATTATTCTCTGTAAATGAATAAATCATAGTGCATGGCGCAGATTATCGCTATCGTTCATGGGACTAACGTTGGAGACACAGAACAACGGTTTGTCTTAGGTGCCGTTTTTTGAAGAGAAAATCAACACAATCTGCCATCGTCTTCTCAAAAGTTCTGTGAAATATCGCCGAAGATGGGTTAGGTTAGGTCATTGACCTCGAATCGTATGACCTAGGTTAATGAAGTTAGGTTAGGTTAGTGAAAAAACAATTTTTTATGAGATAATTTTGGGATATCGTCGATAAAATATGAACAAGTTATAAGTGTTTACAAACTGATCCTCAGGAAAATCGAAGGAGGAACTTATTTTGGTGGGAGAACTATGGCTTTTCAATTGCAAAAATATTTGGACAAAACTAAGTGTTTTTGTTAGGAAATATAGTGTTTGTAACATTCTTATTCAAAGAAGGTTAGTGCTGGAGTATTTTCTGAATGTATCACCCCAGAACATCTAATAATCACCTCAATTCCAATCGAGGAATATGAACTCTGCATCAATTCCAGAGAACCGTATCACGCAAGCACGTATTTGGCCCAATTTTTTTTCAAATGGCTATATATCTTTAACAGATCTGAATTCGACAAAATGGAAAATGAAAAAAAAGTTTCTTTTGGCCTCAAGAATCTACAGTTAGAATTCATGTACAAGACAAAAACACCCTCTTGATCTCATTAAAAGAAGTAAATGGGGAGTTCTCAAAGTACACGCCGCGGGAGGTGTATGCGAATTTCGCACTGAACTCCCAGAGTGACTTGTTTAAGAATTTCCATGTAGGATATCGCTAAGACTTCTCAGCGGATACTCCGTTGGCGGACATGTGGAGGAGATATAGAGCAATCTCTTAAACAAGTAACAAAAGGCGTCACAATTTCCATAAAAGAAGTCACGGGTATATCTCTTTGTGTTGCTTGGGTCATGAACATAAACTGAATATCGAAAGAAAATATACTGTTATAGTGGGAATTGCTTTCCAGCGAGGTAGGGCGGACGAATCATTTTTCAACAATATCATGATTCTGTTTACATCGTTTAAAGCACGAAAAGTGTGGTTGCAAGTTTGACGGTTTCACAGACTAATTTCCATCAAGAATGATTTATGGTTGTTTTGTTCAGGGTGCATTCTGTTATATAGTTAGTTAGAAAGGGACACAACTTCGATGCCCGCCCTGAATGTAATTTCTGATCGATACGCCCCTGCTTCGTGTAAATACTCTAAATAGAAATCGATGCCCCATATCTATATCCACATCGAAATATACATATCCACCATCTCCATATTATTCCAATACTTCAAATTCATGTTTTCGAAATCTGACACCATCCAACCTAGCGATCAGTTGCGATTGATGAAAAAACCATTAATATTCACAGGTAAGATTTGCATTGCAGATTCGTTATTAAACAGGAGCGCAAATCCAGGTCGAAAAAGCGACCGGCATTTGAATGACAAACGGTGTTTGATTCCAGCGTTATACTATACTTTGGAGCCCCATCGAAATAAATCAACTGCGCTAATGAAATAAATCAGGGATTTAACTCCCAATCAAAACTGTGGTTTTCGTGCAGCGATACGCGACCACACAAAATGCTGCAGTTTGTGATTTAGTACTTGCCCCGGCAATCTAGATCCGTAGCAATTATTATAATTCCATGAATAGATGGAAAGTTTTGCAGGACTGTTTAGATGTCATTGTTACGTATTTTAACGCATTTTGAAGGACGTGTTCGAAATATTTCCAAACTAAGCAGTCTGAGCTATAAATAATGTGAGACCAATATCCAAAACAAAAAAAGAAAATCAGGAACAACAACAAAATTCAGAAGTTACTAAATTATTACGCAATATTAATTCAATCTCAAATGAACAGCCTAATCGAAGCCCGTAGGCTAGAAATGGACTGAATGGATATATGAGCAATGCTCATAGATTTAGCGGGCTCTCTTAAAGCGCTTTTAAATAGTCAATCAATAGAATTCACGCTCTATTAGATCATATTGGACGATTAGAATTGACGGTAGGTCACAGACTTCGCTGAAATACGAGGATGTATTGATATCTACCCTAGACCAGTTCCATGCATGAACAGAATATTGCGATACCATATCAACGAACAATTACTTATTAGAAGTGTCTGTGTCGAGTTCGACGTCGAAAAAGTAAACCAGAGTCTCGCAATAAATCAAAAAAAAAGATGTCCACAGAAATTGTAAAAATCTAAAAATTGGAGTATCGAGCCATCATCAAGTACCTGTATTTAAAAGGGTTAAGAGGTAAGCAGATTTGGTGATCAATGTCCTTCGTATGCGACCGTGAAAAATTGGACTGCAAGCTTCAAAAGAGGTTAAATTTTCCATTGAAGATGATGACCGATCGGGAAGGCCAGTTTCTGTGTCAGTCCCCGAAAATATCGATGCAGTTCATGACATGATTTTATCAGACCGTCAAATTGGGCTAAAACGGATACCTGCACGGAAGATTTCATACGAACGCGTTCATCATATAGTTCACGTCAATTTAGACATGAGAAAAATTTCTGCAAAATGGATCCCCAAATGTTTGAATGTTGACCAGAAGCGTGCAAGGGTAGAAGCATCGCGTTCGATCTGTGCTCGACTCGAATAATTTAAATCGATGTAGACTTCTTAAACCGAATTGTTACTATGGATGAGACGTGGGTACATTTCTACGATCCAGAAACAAAGCAACAATCGATGAAATGGCGACACTCTGGTTCTCCAAGACCTAAGAAGTTTCGTGTCCAAAAATCTGCTGGAAAAGTTCTTGCTTCAGTTTTTTGGGATTGCCATGGAGTATTCATGATCAATTTTTTGGATGAGGGTAGTACAATAACTAGAGATTACTATTCGACATTACTGACCACTCTATGGAAAAAAATTAAAGAGAAATGACGCGGAAAGCTATCTAAAGGTATTTTGTTTTCACGGGACAACGACGCCCCAGTACGCAAATCTCATGTTGCCATGCAAAAAATTCGTGATTTAGGGTCAGAATTACTAGAACACCCCCCTTATTCACAAGATTTGGCTCCGTCCGACTATCATCTCTTTCCTCAACTGAAATGAAGTTCAAATTTTCTTCCAACGAGGAGATAATAAAAGCTGTGGAGGACTGGTTTGCAGATCAAGAAGAAACATTTTTTTTTAAACTCTAGTGACGTTGCAGGTTCGCTGTAATAAATGTATTCAATTGAGAGGAGAATATGTTGAGTAATAAAATATTTTGACATTGAAATTTTGTTGGGTTTTATAGTAAGCTAATAATATTTCAATATATGCTCGTACTTTTTGTATCTTGAAGTTTCAAAGTTCCGAAGGAACTTTCTGAAGTGATCCAATACTTCTCCATAAACTCTTTCTTATAGTTGCATTTGCCTTCACCACAAAAATTCGTCATCTCTGGCATATTGGCCTCTGTGTTTCCTTTGGCAACGAGAAATAGATTGTTCAACAAACAGATAAATCTATTAACTGATTTTTATCTCACATCAGCAGAGGAAGAGGAAATGTTGAACGAGGCACCATACAGCTCTACGTATGATGCAGGAGCACAGCTAAAACCCTTACTCCCCGTATGAGTGTAGGGACATTGGATTTGTTTAGAATGAGCTGATATTTATATTGAAGGGCATCTTCTTCTCAGAATACAATTCAATTTTCAAAGATGCTGACAAAACATTTTCTAATAACCTGAAACAAAAAAAACAAAGGAAGAAAAATCGAATTATTTTGAAGGAACCGACCCATCTCAAAAATGAATCAGATACTGAATAGCCTTAAAACCATCTGGACATTTATATACTGAACCGTTATCGACCAAATTGTCAATAGTTTGTTCTTCATGACCACACTCACATCTCGGACTATCAATGGCATTCCATTTAAAAAGCAACGACCATGAGCTGTCCCAAGACGAAATGCCTACAAAAGATCCAGTATCCAACGCTTTTCATCGCAACAAAACAAGTTAATTCACACTCGTTGATTTGTCTTCAAGAGTTTGCAACTTGATGCATCACGAACACCCCATAAAATAGGGGAGGAAATTCTAGCAAAATACACCGCTGGGATCAGATAGGACATAAATATATGGCTACCTAGAGGATCAGCACGTCGACTGTTGTTTTCTGATGTCTGTGAGCATTCATTATTGATCATTCTTTCCATCACAAGAAATGTATAGTTCATAAATAAACTGGGGTAGTTTTATGAATTGCTGCTTAGATACCTTTCCAGACGACGTGAAAATAACATTTATAAGCCAAGTTTCGACCAATCTGGAGATGGTGAGAGAGTGATCAAGCATAGACTCAGTGGTAACCAGAAAATGAGCCAATAAACATCATGCCTGAATAAAGCTAGAGGTAGCAAGTCCAATGGAAAAATATCTCCTTATGAAAATCAGTTAGTGCGAAATTCCAGCGTTAACAATGTTTGACTTTTCGCCATTTACGAAGCCCGAAAAAGAATGTAGTTCGCGCTCTTTCCGAGGCCTTATTGTTCCCTGACATGAAACTTGCCGTGTTCCCAACAAGGAAATAGGTTTTCGGAAGAAATAAGCTTAATAGCCAGTTTATTTAACTCCAGGCAGAAGCAACTTGTCTGATGTATTTGGGGACTGCTGCTAGCTGGATTCCCACCCAGACAAGTCAGTGATGATAGCTCGTGTCCCCACCGCAAACAAGATTAAACGTCAATGACACCACGTAGAACCCTTTCCGCCATTTATCGGGATCTCATACCTGAAAAGGGTTGGACGGCCATTTCCCAGCACAAAGTGAATCTTCGCCATTAATTACTTCCTAATTTAAATTTTCGCAACTTTCCACGACTCCGGAGCAGGATTGGCATTGAGAAAGTTCTCGATGAATGACCTGCAGCTTTGAATATAGATGGTGAAAAGAGATCTGGGGGGATTCGCGAAATATTTTCAGACAGGACTTTATGTTCCCACGAACCAGTTTTCATTTGGAAAATTCAATGAGGGGCTGATTTTTTTATGCACGGGGAGTTATCTGCCGATGGCAAAAAATACACGAAGTTATCAGATACATCACATTCAATGACAAATATCAACATTTCTCAATATATTTTTTAAATGCGTTGACTGGGAAGTTATAGATTTTGCTCTACTGAACCGAAATGTACTCGTACATATATTTTGACTGTAGATTCTTGAGTCCATAACAAACTTTTTTTCCATTTCCATTTCGCCGAATTCGACTCTGTTAGAAGATGAAGCCATTTGTGAGAAAATTGGTCCAAATACGTGCCTGATACGATCAATTTTCAGGAATCAATGCAAAGTTCATAATTCTCGATTTAAAATGAGTTTATACATTTAGGGAATACTTGAGAACCTCATTGGATTGAAAACGTGACAAACAGGATATTTCTTAACAAAATCACTAGGTATTGTCCGATTCTTCAAAATACGTTCTTCCTCTATTTTCCTGAACTTTGTAAAACGCTGATAATTCGTTCATATTTTCCTCGATATCCCAAAAATATATTTTAAAGAAAGGTTTTCAATTCAATTTGTGATCAATCAAGCTATATCAACCTATTTTGTAATCAAAACAATAATCTTTCATGAATATTTCACAGACCTTTGAGAAGACGTTTGCTGTATTGTCGTATAGATATCTACGAGTATGAATTCTACCATAGATCACCTTCCTTGATTTCAGGAATCGACGACCTATCTCAAATCAGTCTCTGATCTGTAATGCGTGTAGCGACAATGGGCTCTGGATTTTGGTTATTTCAACAAACATGGAGGATATATTTTCTACAGCCATTGTTGTTATGAGAGGAAAAAGTAATTATTAACGGTGATTTTCTCTGCTCTCGTGATGATTATGTGACTTTCAGAGAATTAATGTAATATTAACCGTGTAGTGTCAATTTTAAAATATGTACCTATATTTTTTTGTGCAGGAGGTTTTCCCTAATTGAAAGATCCATTGTTCCAGTTAGGTTGTTTGCTAATTATCACAGAGGACATGGTTCAGATAGAAACATTGCCACACATGATTTTGATTTGATACGTGTTGTGTATCGATATTCATCGTTCATATACCCGAATTTCGTATTTTATTGACATTTATTTTCAATATTTTCCTGAATGTTGTTCCGGTAACAATGAGTTTTTAATACAAACTGTGCGTTAAATGTATAATTTCATGCTCTTCAGCATTCCATTTTATCTCCCACATGTGTGGGATTTCATTATTACATATCTCTACATCAAACATGATTTTAGTCTCGAGTTTATAAACATTGTTCGTTTGTAGTGCGATCAGAGAGTTAATAATTTTTCTGCGATTCGGTGATATTATAAATTCCAGGAATGCATCCACATTATTTTTGAGATTCATGATTTTTTCATCAAATTTAATCGTGAAAAATTCGCTGAAACTCTAAAACGACCCGTTTCATAAAAAAAACATTTTGAAGTAGACTTATAGTATTCTTGCGTGGATTTATGAGTCGGCTACACTGTGACTTTTATGCCAGGAGAAATATTGAATGACAAAAACAGATTGGGGAATATGGAGCATGAATAGAGGAAAGCACTCAACGACTCAACCAAAATTCAGGTCATTAAAAATGACGGTTCCGAAGATGTGGAAAAAAAAGTATTTTTTTCATGGATTTTCGACACTGTATCTTTCAAACGACAACGCATTTTGAAAGATGATATAGAAAAAAAAGACCCGCCCTTTATACAGGGTGTCCCAAGTTCGAGTGCCTATTAGACGTTTCTGGAGAACTGGACTTATTTGAAATCTGAAAATTGGGATTATGATATTGTTCGAAATTCTCTACAGACGTAGAATAGTTTCAGAACCAGAGCACTTCCGGTTATACAGGGAGTGAAAATAAATTTGCTAACAAAAATTTTTTTCAATCTTTTCGTTTCTGATATGATTGAGTTTCAATGGTGAATACATTTCTTTTGAAACCATTGTATTCATTCAAAAAGTTTTCAGGTTATCGAAAAAAAACCTGAAAAAAATGTCAAATATTTATAGCCAGTATTATGCTAATTTTTCTTATTCTGAACATCCCGAGTGAGAACCGTTCTCACAACGTCAAAGTAAAAGAACGTGAAAAGGTCATGCATCTTTTGAATTTCATAAATATCATCACAGGGTGTTCCAAATTTTGTGTCGAAAACTGTGATCGAAAATTGGCCATAACTTCTGTTTTTCAAATTAGAACCCTATTTTTTTATGATTGCGTTGAATTCTGCGAAGAAAAATAATGATAGCACTCTCAGATGCTCTTGCTCCTAAATTCAGTAATTCTCGAGTTATTCGAGCTTTTCTAGATTCATGTCGTACGTAGATTCAAATTCATCGACACTGCACAGATTCGATGAAAATCTTTATGAAACCATAGTAACAACTTATAATTAGACCTGCCAATTTTGAATTATCAATGGGATCTTTTATCTTCTATGGTCCCAGAATATTCTCATGCAACATATTCGATGAATATTTTCATGGAACCATTGAATAAAATCGAAAAGTACAGATAAAACCTAAAATTAGACCTGTCACTTGTGAATTATGAATGAAAAAATTTATCTTCTTTGGTCACAGAATATTCTCAAGTAAAAGATTAGATGAATTTGATTCTATACTCCATTCACAATTATAAAATCACAACTCTGGCCTTGGAAATTTGACACATTCCACTCTGTATCGAAGTTATGACGTTTTTCAAAATATTTTTATGTTCCAAGTCAACACTATGTTGCCCTTTCTACATTCTTATCGTATTTCTCAGAATGTGAATTTATTCGGAAAATGAATGAATTGGAAAAGATGTGACGGACGAAAATAATTAACGTTTAAATGAATTGATAGAAAGGATTCCTTTTCTAGTTATTTGCATGAAAAATACAAGAGATCACTGTTGAAATATATTATTTTTCGCCATGGAAGAAAATTGCATTGCTTTTACATGATTTTCATATGCATGCCTGTGAAGATTTAATGTTTATTCTCCTCTTGAACTGAAAGTTCAAGACTTGACATCAATTGTTGAATCAAGAATAATGGAACATTATATCCCTCTACTGAAATCCAAATAGTTGAAGGGAGTTCTGATGCAACAGGAACTTTTTCTTGGAATATAACCTTAATAGCTAACTTAATAAAAATAAGAGTAGAAGATATACATTTCATTTATTTGATCTTATGAACAAGGAGTAAAATATTCTGACTGTAGAGTAATTTATTAGTTTAAAAAATATTCATACATTACAACCACAGTAGGTTTGTACAAATAATATGGAACAGGTCGAACATATGCTTCACATTTATCATTCACCTGTTCTAAAATAAGACACAAACTCCTCCACATTATAGGGCCCTTACATCATTAAAAGCTTGTGTCTCTTTTGAAAGAAGTTGCACTAGATATAATATATTCTTTCGATTAAGAGCAAATACCTACCGTTGAATGTTACATACACAAATTTCTTCAAAATGGGCTTATACGAAGTGGTTCTTTTTCTGAAACGTGAAAACGATCAACAATAATCATTTAGAGACCGATGATGGCCATCCAAAACCCGTTTACTTACGAAAATCGTGCAATTTCATTCTGCAAGTTCTTTCCTCATAATTCCTGGAAAATCCTTCCTGAACCATATTTTCCGGTCGCTTTCGTGAAAAGATCGTATAAGGAAGCCTTCTTTGTCCATTTACACATTCCAAATAAATTTTGAGCACCAAAAACGATAACGAAACTAACCAAACTTCTGGGGGACCGGAATTTCGTTTGAAATCTTTCTAAACGGCCAGATACCTAAAAAAACTTCGTTATCAAGTGTAAAAAAGGCGATTAGTACTTACTTTTGATTTATTCATGCTTATAAATCGATTTTTGGTCCAATTCAAATTTGCCGTTTGTACCCATGTCAAAATATCTTTGATACTTTTACTTTGATTTAAACAAAGAAACTGGCAACACCGTTTTGTCATTAAAGATATTCTCTGTACGCGCACAGATTTTTTTATCAGGTGCACCAATTCCTGAAAACGAAACCATGGCCAGAGTTGTGATTTTATAATTGTGAATGGAGTATACGTACAACATGAATCCAGAAAAGCTCAAATAACTCGGGAATTACTGAATTTAGGAGAAAGAGCATCTGATAGTGCTATCATTACTTTTTTTCGCAGAATCCAACGAAATAATGAAAAAATAGGTTTCTAATTTGAAAAACAGAAGTTATGACCGATTTTCGATCACAGTTTTTGACACAAAATTTGAAGCACCCTGTGATGATATTCATGAAATTCGAAAGATGCATGACCTTTCCACATTCTTCTACTTTGACGTTGTGAGAACGGTTTACACTAAGGATGTTCAGAAAGAAAAATGAACATAATAGTGACGATGAAAATTTTACTTTTTTTCAGGTTTTTTGTCGATATTTTGAAAACTATTCGAATGAATACAATGGTTTTAACAGAAACGTATTCAGCATTGACTACTCAATCATATCGGAAACGAAAAGATTGAAAAAATAAATTTTGATAAAATTTATTTTCACTCCCTGTAAAACCGGAAGTGCTCTGGCTCTGAAAATATTTTAGGTCTGTAGAGAATTTCGAACAATATCATAATCCGAATTTTCAGATTTCAAATATGTCCAGTTCTCCAGAAACGTCTAATAGGCACTCGAACTTGAGACACCCTGTATAACGTAAACGAATGATCGAATCTCAGAAAAATTCACTGTTATATTCAGAAGGAAAAGACCTCTCAAAGTATAAGTCGCACGAATCATCTTTTCCATTCAAATTTAAGGGGATCCTACAAAATCTTGATTTTTCTACTAAAAAAGACCCCTGTGTCCTTTTCAATGTGAGATCCTGTATTTGTTTTCTCATTGTATAACTTTTCATTTTCATATTTCTTGTCGGATTTGTTCCCATTTTGTATTTGCGATTGCAATGTCCAGAGCTCGTGCCCTTCGTATGACGATTTGTGAAGCTTTTTCATAAGAGAATGGCCAAGAATTGCAACTTATGAAAGCTCAAATGCCCTCCACTACCGAAAACACAGGAGATCTTCGAGAACCATCCCGAAAGAAACAAAAAATCGAGTTGTATCAAAAGTGATACAACGATTCACCCCATTGTCTCAGCCCGGACAAAACACGAAAGAATTCATCATCTCCCGAACTAAAGCATTCTTCACAACCTTTCCCAACACATTTTTCCACAATGCCCCCTGAAATTCTCTTTCAATTACTCCAGAAACGCCGCTGGCATCAGCATCATATTCCGCGCCTTGTTCGTTAACAAAAAAGAAAAAGCGTCTCATCCTTCTACTTCTTCGGCTAATATTGAATTTTTTATACAGGTTGTTAGAGCGTCTGAGAGGAATGCTTGTACCTACACCTGAGCCCTATCATTTAAGAGTTGAAAACTTGCCTGGATAATATGTCTCAATGATATCCAGATGCTCACGCACGTAAAAAAGTCCTGGCTAACTCGACTGAGTGGGTTATATTTCAGGGGTATTGAGATAAATTGAAGGTACTTGGGGGGAGTCGAGTGGAGGTATGTTCGGAGAGAGAATGGGGGAGTGGGCGATGGAGAAGTTGATTTTTTGAGTGATGCGTCGTTGGGAGAGTGTTTTTTAAGGAGATAACCCATGAAATATTTTCGTGGGGGTTGAGGAATCATAACGATAGGAATTTCCATATGGGAGATCCATCAGAGTAGTCTGCACTCCCTCCTCCCATTCTGAAGTGACGATAATAAACTTACAACTTGGTGATGTATAAGAATTCTTCATCTATGATTGAATTAAATGTCATTATTCATAAGGATAAGCCAGTTAAGGCTTAAGTCCACTGTCGTCTTCATGGGAATTGGGATTGCCTTCAACTATTGAATAGTCTGCTTTAGCTGCATGTGCACATCAAGCATAAGATTCGAAGAGAACTGTCTTTATATGACAAAAACTACATTGTGTTTATTCATCAAGGCCTATGGTGCTCATGTGTTTCCAGGGCATGCAATAAATATTTTTGCTCCACCTGAACTAGAATTTTTCCATCAGCATTTAGCCTGTATTTCTACCTATTTCCTGGTGATCTCCTTGACTACAACTTTGGCTCTAACATAACCCAAAAAGAATAAGGTCTCCTTGGCCTGGGTCCTGGGTCAATCAGGACTCGAAGAAAGGAAGAGGCCAACTCGCAAGCCAGAGAAAGAGCACAAAAACCACATACTGGCCCAGCATCTCTCTCTGGCTAGGCAAATTCATCTATGAGAGCTTTTGGAGGAGGAAGAAACTGAAAGAGAAGCACTCTGGAGAAGTCTTCTTGTAATGGATCATTCCAAAAAGATCTTTTGGGATTTCGAAACTGAAGGAACCAAAAATTGTTTGGATACCTGTAAGAATAAGATGTGCCTCCCCACTGACTTCCTGACAGGACATTGCCGCCATAGGAAGCATATGATGAGAATGGGCATGTCAAAAACTGATGAGAGCAGTTAGGAAGAAGAGCAACTTCTGTTCACCTGGTCACAGAATGCCTCGCCATTGCAAGCCTGGGTGAAGAATGTATTGGACAAGAGAATCATAGAAAGAACGGGGATTTAACCTCCTTGGAGCTAGATGACGAACTCTAGAAAGCCCAGTTGTGACAAGAGCTCTGATGGGGGCCATAATAGACTTCAAGGTCGCAGTGAACTATAGCACCCTTACCAACTACAAAATACAACTACAAAGTACAACTACAACAAAACCACAGTATAAGTACGATTCATGCACATTTGCAGCGAGAAACCAGTTATAATTGCGGTATTCATTACTGCAAGTGAGAATTGAGTGTTCGCTGATTCATGCCAACGTGTTGTAGCCTGAATTGCGGTCTAATAACTGTATATCCGAAATGATTATTAAATAAAGACCACTTCTATTGAACCCATACAAGCAATACGTAATTTAGTGCTTTTGGGTGTGCGTTCAACGACTGAACTATTTTCATTGCCTGGATAAAATCGATTTCAAACTGGTTCTATGGAAAACTGTTTGACAGTTATCAAAAACCATTCAAATTTTGTCATTTTGGGTCATATGAAACAGTTTCACCTAATCGTGTCAAAAGAACACTGATAATTGCATTAACTCTGATCACTTATCAAGTTTTTAAATTGAAACTGACGCAGGTTGTCACTCGTGAAATATCTGCAATGTCAAAATAATTGTCAGAGACGTTGCCGATGCCATTTTCTACTCTCAATACTCTCAATCTCAATATAAAAATCATCATAACACTTGGAAACTAAAAATGCCGAAGGTTGTTTTGAAGAAGCAGAGACAAAGTATCAGGAATTGCAGAACGGTATTTGAATGTCTTCTGTAGGCTTATTTCTTGAGAATTTTGTTGAGTGGAGAATTTCATAGCTCCGTCTGTTCGCTTAGAAGTTTTTCTGTCGGGTTATTCGAGTACTTTTAATCATGTTTCGAATGAACTATCATAAAGTAACGGACTTTTCTGTCCATTATTTTTCAGTAAAATTCAACACTAGATTTTTGATTTCCGTACAATAAGATAGCATAACTGAATTTTTCAACCATGTTTATATATACTCTATTCACAAGTATAAAATCACAACTCTGGCCTTGGAAATTTGACACCTGCCACTCTGTATCGAAGTAATGACGTTTTTCAAAATATTTTTATGTTCCAAGTCAACACTATGTTGCCCTTTCTACATTCTTAGCGTATTTCTCAGAAAGACTTGACGACATCAATTGTTGATTCTAATTTCTAATCAAGAATTCATTAAAAAAAATCAACCCAAAGATATAAGACGAATTCATGGGTAATTACAAGAATGAAGAATAATGTCAATTTTATTTTGTTGATAACTTTCTTAAAATCAAAGTTGGGGTGAAAAACTCGGCTGCGTTTGTTCGAACAACATCTAAAGAATACATTTTTCACCATCTCGACCTTTGAAAGGCGTTTCTTATAGGAGAATTGGGTCTTAGTTCCACCTCATTAGTGAGGTACCTAACTTTTGCAAATCTGCTCAGATAACGCCAAATTTCTTGGAAAACCTGAAAAATATCATCCTAATCGACCTCTCGAGGCTCCATCCGATCCATCTACTGCGATATCGGTCCAAATAACAGCTTTTTCAACGAAATTCCTGTGTACCCCTTTAACCTCGAAATGTAAACATTCTTCCTAGTCTTGAAAATCGTCCTCACGCTCCAAACTGGTGCTAAAAACAATAAACAACATGTTGATCTTGGATATTCGACTCACCTGCAAATATCGATTAAATACCAAAAATCTGCGAACAATTTGTAACCCTAACAAAATGTGGAATGTCTTTGATACTTTTACTTTGATGTAAACAAAGAAACTGGCAACGTCGTTTTGTCATTAACGATATTTTCTGTGCGCGCACTGACTTTTCATCATAGGTTCTGTGCTTTTCATCAGGTTCACCAACTCCTGAAAACGAAACCATGACCTCCTTTGTGATTAAATAAAAGTGAATGGAGTATACGTGAAACATTTCCAATATTAACAGAGAATAAAGTTTCTTCAACATTGGCCAGGTCTTCAGAATTATTGAATTCACATAATATTTCCTCGAATTCATTATTTTCTCAAAGTGAATAAACATTTTGATAAACACGCAATTACTAGGACCCCTATGTAGAGAGGACAACGTTGCGTAGTTATTTGAAAGTGAAAAGACTATAACCTAACATTTTCAAAATACTCTCTACTCTTTGCCAAGCTTTCGCATTTTTTTAAGGCTTCATCAGAGCTGTGTATGCAAGGTTTGATGTTCCTTGCATCATGCTCAAAACTTGCGTCAAACGAAAATAAAATTCACAATCAAAATTCTGTTTTTTTTACAATTGCCATCAAGTATATCAATTTTTATTTTCTTGATGAATTTGGTCTCTGATGGTTTTAGAATGAATCTGAAAAAAAATTCTCTTCATTCTCCATTTCACCTTGTTAATGTGTCAACGACAAATTGACCAATGTATTCTCGTATAAAACAGATGATATCGATATACTTTTGATACATTTCAAAATACAAACACCATACGCTCCATCTTCAATGATGAAAGTAATGGTAATGCAGCGAAATCCTCCGTTGAAACCACCCCATAAACCAGGTAGACAGCAACTACCACCACCATCCCATTTTTCTCGTCCGAGCCCCAACCCAGCCCGGGTTTTCTGAGCCGTGAGTCCGGTAATTGAAGCGAAATTTATATGCTCACTTTCTCGGCCTACTAAGACGTTGAGATCGCGAGCGGAAACGCCCCAGGAATTAGGCAATTCGAATAACCGTCCATCCTTGAAATTTATGCGGAGGTTGCGGTAATTAAAATATTTTCCAGATTGCTTTGTGACCGCCCCTGGCTTACTTGCCGCGATACTCAGACTGTGCTCCAAGAGTGGGATAATAATTTCCAGGGAATTTGGCCAAGTGCGAACCGCGGACGGTGAGTGTGGCGGCAGCATCCATTTTCGACAGATTTGCGAGGGAAAGTTCTCGTAAGATTTTCAGGTAGAAATGTAGCGAATTCGGAACTGAGGCTACCGCGGAATGTTAGGTCTACTGCGGTGGTATTGTTTGAAAACAAAGTTTCATATTTGATGATTCTGCAGTTTAGTTTATAAAAATTGGTGTTGCTTCATTTACGTCACTCTGAGAAGGCAGTGGGCGAATTCCGAGAAGGAATTCTGTTTTTCTGTTACACTTCCCACGCTCTAGCCTTGAACTTTGCCGCAGGATCCCGCCCCCCAGGTCGTGAGACAAATCAGCCTGACACCGTCTCGACATACAAATTATTTTTGATTTCTTGCTTGTGTTTTATGGGGAAACTTGATCTGAAAATCACTGCTCTATTGCTCACCTTCTCGCATTCATCTTGTTTTTCGAGTACTGAAGGTTTTTAAAAGTATGTAATCTTCGAGAAAATCGCTGTAAAATCATTTGAAACTCAATAACAACTTGAATCGATCCAATAAAAATCAGTATGAGACATTTCGTCAATCTGGTCGCCTTTTTTCTGAAGTTTGGTTCCTTGCATATGCTTCATGAATGTTCTTATTTTGAAATTAAGTCAGTTTATCAACGGCCTCGATTTGAAACGAGTTTTCTGAAAATGCCAAGACGTAAATTAACAAACGCTGAGGCTAATAGGGCTATCGGAATGCTTCAGGGTGGCCTAACTCAGGTTGTTGTAGCGGCAAGGCTCCAAGTCAGTCAAAGTGTGATATCTCGACTTTGGAAGAGGTTCAGGGAGACAGGTTCCGTATTGGAGAGACCAAGGCTTGGTGGGCGACGAAAAACAACACCTGCTCAGGATCGTTTCATCACCGTTTCGGCGAGAAGAAACCCTACATCTACGTGCATAATGCTACGGAACACTCTTCAAAATGCAGATGGGGTCCAAGTTTCCATCTAAACCATCAAACGACGTTTGAGAGAGGTGAATCTAGATTCTAGGCGTCCATTTAGAGGTGATCCATTAACAAGTGACCATAAGCGTCAAAGACTGGAATGGGCAAGGCAACATATCAATTGGAACGATGAATGGCGTAGTGTCCTTTTCACTGACGAATCCAGATATGGACGATTTTCAGATTTTTAACGAATAAGGGTATGGACAATCCCACGCATACCCCGTCATCGTCGCTATGTCAAAGAAGTCCATCCATTCCGAGGGGGTAGTGTTATGGTATGGGCCGGGATATTATGTTTCAACGGGCGCACAGATCTGCACATTTGTCCTGGGAATATGATCGCCATACAATATAAATAGGGAGCATGTCATTGGCAATGTTGTGCCAAATTTTCACGCTGCGAAAGGTGCAACCATAGTTGAGAAATCGCACCAGGAGCTTGGTATTCCACATTTACCAATACCTCCGCACTCACCAGATTTGAATTGCATAGAACATGCATGGGTTATGCTCCAAAGAAGATTACATAATCATCAACCTACCCCAGAATCCTAAAATGATCTGAGAGCTTCTGCCCCGTTTATGGAACCAAATTCCTCAAGAAATGTTCAACAACCTAGTGTGTAATATGCAAAAAAGATGTCAAGCTGTTATTGATGCCCGTGTAGGCCATACATTGTATTGATATTCTTAAAATGCTTGAATTCTCTGGGAATAAAATTTCGCTATTTTACTCGATTTTTCTTAACCACCCTGTTTACGCTGCAGACCTACAGGCTAAAATTAATTTGCAACTTGAAATCATATTAATATGAATTTTCATCACAAAAATCTTATTTTAACTATATCTTTTTGCAATTTAAGTCAGTATCCCTAACTCATGTGGAGCAGTTTATTTCGATTCATTATAGTGCAGGCTTGCAATGGTGAGTCATTCTGTAAACAGGCGAACAGGAGTTTCCTTCCTAAGGTGACAATGCCCTGTGTGGGTTTTTACAGTTCTGAAGTCCGGAAGAAACTTTTTGGAACGATCCATTCTTGAAATATTCCAACATAGTGAATCTCTTTCAGTTTCTTACTTCCCCAAACGTTCCTTTTATAGGTGCATTTGCCTATAATAACACAGCAAGGTTCTGGCCCAGAAAGTGGCGTTTGTGCTGTGCTGGCCAGTGTTTTTGGTCTCTTCGTTACCTTTGATTTCTGAATGACCAGGTATCTAGATTAAAGGAACCTTGTTGTTCTTGCCTACTTCATCAAGTTTCTTTCGACACTTCCATTAGCTTCAAGCCGATGACAGAAGTTCAGTGCTTCGATGGCTTGACTATCAAAATGGATTGCTATGTCACACTCTTGATGGTTTCTTTTCAGGTTTATGTCAACGTATCTTCCGATTGCTAATATTTCCGCCTTAAAAACACTCGAGTGGCAGCCTAACGATAGTGTAGACTTGGTTTTCGCTCTGTATACTCTAGCGCCGACGCCTATCGTGACTTAGGAACCATTTCTATACCATTATCTTGGGTACTGCATTCTTTTTCTCATTCTTCCTTTTCACATAACGTCGGTTTAAAGTTCAATGCTTGCCTTTTAATCATATCATGACTAGGTAAGTCCACTGAGATGTACTTGTTCAGATCTCAGACTTTGAATTCTCTCATTACCTCTACCTTTCCTAGATATTCTGTGGATAGCCTACTGGACTACCCTATGGATCACTAGATGTAGAGGACTTGGATCTGTGCTGACCTCAAATGCACTTCTTGGGCACGTTCTCATAGCCCCGGTGATGCAAACATTGGCAAGTCTTTGTATCTTGTCAAATGTTTCCTCGTGCTTATCTGCCCTAGCTCAGCAAACTTGACTACTGATCCTTATGTTATTATTGTTATTTTTATTTGGGTCTTTATGGCTCAGTTAGACTTCCGGGAACTGCAACCACATGGATCTTTTATTCTCTACCCTACGGTCCCAGCGGCGTAGCTACGTGGGTGCAAGGGTGTGCAGTGCACCAGGGCCCCTGACCTCAGGGGGCCCCCGACCTCAGGGGGCCAAGCGCTGACCATCAAATCGCGTTTGAACTTAAAAAAAATTCAAACTTTGATTTTTCTCTGTGATCTTTTATGTGAATAACATTGTTTTTATTATATTCAGTTGTTGATAAATGTTTTTTCCGAAATATCATAAAATCTAGGGATTTATTGCCAAAATTCACTGGTGAATCGGTCACCTATCTAAAAAAACTAAATCCGACTAGATGGTCCAGTAGGGTTAACATAATTTCGGCAATCAAATTTAATTTTTTTTATATCATTAGTGCATTAGCTGAAATAGAAGAATAAATTCTGGCAAATAAGAGCGAAAACAAGCAGAAATTTAAAAAAATTGTTGAATTTTGAATTTATTTTCCTCGGCGATTTAATGCACAGCATTCTCAATGATATCAATTATGCATCTGAAGTATTACAAAAATGCGATGTCAGTTCGGACGACGTATGCAGAGCTTTAGAAGAGACGAATACAAAAAAAAATTATAGGAGTGACTTCGAGACCTTCAAGTGTAAGGCTAGAGAAAATGTCATAGCATAAGATAAAGATACCCATTTCGAAGAAAAGAGACAAAAAAAGGTAAAAAAAAATTTCGATGAATCAGCTTCCGATCACCGATTTCGAAGCAGGGGAGAATTTTCCGAAATAAATATTTTCAATAGAGTGCTCGAAACAATAATTCCTCAATTTTAGAAGTCGCCTTCTTATATTTGGGTTGCAGTTTTCAACAAACTGCCGAATCATTGGAAACTATTGAGTTTCATTAAATTTAAAAGAGAATCGAGGGCGCTCCTTGCACTGGCGGATCCAGACAGTTTTTCAGTGGGGGGCATCAATTCTTTCAGGGGGGGGGGCATCAATAGATAGAAATTTTTCACCAACGTTATAGGACTACTAATAAAGGAATTTTTGTCAATTTCGAGGTCCAAGGGGGGGCCATGGCCTCCACGGCCCCCCCTGTACCTGCCAGTGGCTCCTTGTAACAAAAGCGTATTATTCGCTCTCAGAGTTTTTCTGCGACACAAACCTATCTTTGATATGAGTATAGTTTGCTCTAGACTGTGAGTTCATTTTATGTCCATATTCAAGGGCGGATTTACGGGGGGAGTACTGGGGGTAACTACCCCCCTCATGAGTATCGAAGACCTTGGAAAAAGGTGGTTCACATAAAGTATTTTATACATTTTGCACCTGATTTTATGGTTTTAAATCGTTATTACCCCCCCCCCCATGATTGTTATTATCCCTCCCATGAAAAAGATCTATATCCACCCTTGGCCATATTTATTTTAATAATGTGTTATTTATGCTGAAAATTGACGAGTACACGCTATTGTATTAAGCCTGTGGTACAATAAAGATTTGATTGATTGATTGATTGAATTCAAGTTTCGGGTGTATGACTGCAGTCAACAAAATTTTGAATTTTCACCATCATTTCTACTAGATATAGGTAGACGAAAAAACTTTAATTCAAAGCTTCAACCAATTTCAAAGTAAATATTGCGATATGAAAGGGACCAATTTTTAAATTCTTAATATTTATCACCTATTATTTCTACCTGAATTGAATAAGGCATGAACAATTCATGAATTGTGTATGAAAATAATAAGGAAATACGGAATGCTGTTCCATACAATCTTCCTGTCACCTCTATAGAAGCTGAAAGATCTTTCAGCAAATTAAGAATAATATAAAATTATTTGCGGAACACTATAAGCCAAGCTCAACTGCGACATTTATGGCTTATACCTATCAATTCAAAATGAAGCTGCATCAAGTCATTCAAGTCTAGATTTGAGTGAAGTCATTGAATCTTTCGCAAAGAGTAGGTCTAGAAAGAGGTTGTAAACATATTTTTTCCGAAGGAATAAATGACTTCAAATCTAGACTTGACCTCTAGGTTCGAATCCCCAACAATTAATTTGAATTAATTCCTCAAATAATTTATTCTTATTGGGATTTCACCAAATAATCTAACGTATCAATAAAAAAAATAAGGCTAGAAGGTCATAGTGACAATGACAATTTTTTTGTGAATATTTGTACATATAGTAAATATCTATAAAAAATGTTTTCAAAGCCCTTTTTTTCATCCACATTAATATAACTGTGAAGTTCCTGGGTTCAATATTCAGTTTTGGTTGTAGGAATTAAAAAACGAAAATTCTCTTTATATCTATTCGCCAATAATGCCATATTACAACTGTGTTACAATGATCGCAAATTAATGTTCTTTCTCATTTTACGTTAGGGGGGAATAAGGTCATGCGCTTAGCATATACATTACAGATATCTCCCCCTTAAAAAAAAAATATTAATACCAATCACAAGAAGTAATTATCAATTTAGATCTTATAAACTATATACATATTTACAATTTTAACTACTTCTGGGTAAAATTGGAATCAATGCCATAACGCACTACAGGTTTAATTGCTCTCTTAGGTCTCAAAACAGAAATTTCATTGGCCTGGGTTTCAAAAGAACAATTGTTTTGCCTGGTATTATTCTCATAGCTGTTTCCACTACTCATATTAGAATTAGATACATTTTGATTTTGATAACTATTTCCTTCGATAGAATTATTTTCTGAATTGGATATGACATCAGATGTGAAAGTTTCCATTTGAAATGTTTTTCTGATTTGGTTGGCGTGACGTTTCCAGGTCAGTTTCAATTCAGGGACTTCTATAAAATAAGTACATTTTCCAATCTTTTTATGAACAATACCTTTAATCCAAGAAATGTTTGGTCTACTCCTATAATCTCTTACTAATACTACTTCACCTAAGGAGTAACTCACATTTTTCTTTCCCTTATAATAAATTTTTTGTTTAATGTGATGCCTAGCAACCTTATCAACTATATGATGCTTATTTACCATTTCTGCCTTTGCATTAGGATTAATTATATCAAATTTTGTTCTCAATGATCGACCAAATATTAAATTCGCTGGACTGACTCCTGTGGTACAGTGAGCTGTATTTCTGTAATCTAGTAAAAATGTACAGAGAATCTGGTTGGTAGTTGACTTGGAGTCCATAGCAAGAGCTTTCGTCAAGGCACCCTTGATCACCTTGACACAATTTTCTGCTGCTCCATTTGAAGCTGGGTTGTAAGGTGGTGTAGTTATATGGGAGATACAGTTTCTCTCGATGAATTCTGAAAACTCCTGGGAAGTGAAAGACGTGCCGTTATCCGAAACTAAAATTTTAGGTAGTCCAAAGATGGAAAATATTCTCCGTAAATTTTCAATTGTCGTTAATGTACTGGTTGAGGATGTTTCGCAAACTTCTATCCATTTGGTATGAGCATCCATAACAACCAAGTAAAATTTCTTTCTGAAAGGCCCTAAATAGTCCACATGTATACGTTCCCAAGGCTCTTGTGGGAAACGCCAATTATGCAATACAATTTTGTCGGGACTAGCAAAATGTTTACTACAAGATTCACATTTTTTTGTGAGCAACTCTATTTCTTTATCAATTCCTGGCCACCAAAAATATTGGCGTGCAATTGATTTCATTTTTACAATTCCCAAATGTGTAGAGTGTAATTCCTCCAGAATGGACATTCGCAATGACTCTGGTATTACGATTCTATGATTCCAGAAAATACAATTATCTTGAATCACCAATTCGAACCTTTTTGAAAAATAACCGCTCAACGTTTCATCTGGACATTTATCAGGCCAACCCTTGTTAATATATAACTTAATGGCCTTGAAAATACGGTCTTCCTCAGATTTCGTCTTTATATTAGGAAAATTTATGTTTATTTCTGAATTTCTTGAGAAAAAATAACAATAATCAATTTCCCTATCTTCAATATTTAAAGCATTATCCTCTGTAGGTAACCTAGATAACCAATCTGCTTGGTTTTCTTGTGATTTGACATACTCTATTTCGTAATTATAGTTCGATAATATGACAGCCCATCGTCTCAGTCTGTTAGCCGCATACTCAGGAATTCCCTTTTTAGGGCTAAAAATAGTAAGTAATGGACGGTGGTCAGTACACAATGTGAAATGCCTACAATACAAATATTGATGGAATTTGATAATTCCAAATATTATTGCAAATGCTTCCTTCTCTAACTGTGAATAAGATTGTTGAGCTTTATTCAAGGTTTTTGAGGCAAATGCAATGGGTTTTTCAATACCTGATGGGAAAACATGCGTCAACACTGCCCCTACCCCATAATTACTAGAGTCTACAATCAATTTCAAGGGTGAATTCGCATTATAATGTACTAAAACATCAGCAGACATAAGCAACCTCTTGATTTCATTGAATGCATCTTCACAGTCATTATTCCAATCAAAAATAACATTTTTTTTTAGTAAATGATATAATGGGTATAATATTGTTGACAAATTTTTTATGAATTTTCCATAATAGTTAACAGTGCCTAAAAAACTTTTCAATTGCTTAACGTTTTCCGGTCGGGGTGCCTTCTTAATTGCATCCAGTTTATCTCTGCAGGGATGTAAACCGTCTTTATCAATAATGAATCCCAAATATTCAACTTGTTTCTGAAAAAACTTACATTTGTTGAGACTCAATTTAAAACCTGACTGCCCTAAAATTTCGAAAACATGTTTCAAATTATTCAAATGATCTTCGAAATTTTTCCCAGTTATCAGAATATCATCGAGGAACACCACCACCCCCTCACAACCCTGCAACAAAGATTCCATCGTTTTTTGGAATTTTGAGGGGGCAGAAGATACACCGAAGGGTAAGCGATTATACCTGAAGAGTCCCTTGTGTGTGGAGATAGTTAAGAGCTTTTTAGAAGGCTCATCCACAGCTATCTGCTGGTATGCTTGTGATAAGTCCAACTTCGTGAATTGTTCTCCTCCTTGCATCCTACCAAACAGATCCTCTATGCGAGGAATTGGGTATTGGTCCACTTGAATGTGGGGGTTTATTGTCACCTTGAAATCCGCACATAACCTAACCTCTCCATTTTTCTTGATTATTGGCACCACAGGAGTCGCCCATTCGCTGAAGCTCACTGGTGTCAGGATACCTACATTAACAAGTCTATTAATTTCCTGTTCAACAAGATCTCTGATAGCATAGGGTAATGGTCGTGCCTTAAAAAATTTCGGACTTACGTTTGAATGTTTCATTTTTATACTTGCAACACCTTTGTTAAATTTTCCTAATCCTTCAGAGAATAATGAATTATATTCCTGCAATAAATCCGAGATTTTTCTTTCATTGGCTGACATTTTTTTCATAAAATTAAAATTTCGAAATTGTATATCCAAATAATTCAAGAAATCTCGACCCACGATTGGTGGTCCACCTTTTGATATTACGTATAGATTCAAAATTCTTTCTAATTTTTGACATTTTATCTTTGCCTGAAAATAACCTATCGGTTTGATTTTTTCACCATTATAAAAACATAAAATTTTGTTGGTTGGCAACAACTTTACGTCTGAAAATTTGTCATAATATTCCTTATCGGATATTGCACTAATGCTAGATCCAGTATCAATTTGGAAATTGACTGAAATGCCGTTTACTTTAACCAAGATGCAATATGGTTCGTCGTTTGGATCAGTTAGTGAATAAAGTGGTAATTCATCTTGTTCAGAGTCGACATCAAGTACTGTGAAATTACTAGATAAAGAATTTTCTTCGACCAAAAAATTGTTTTTCTTGAACTTTCCGTCCACCCTGACTCCTTTTTTCTTTTTGAAACACATATTTTCCAAATGTCCCTTTCTGTTACAATAATTACAAGAATAGTTGGAATAATAACACTTATCTTTATTGTGTCCTCTGCGTCCACACACTGCGCACTCAAGTTCTGAGGAAGCTGATGGCGCTCCAGTACCTTGCGTCACCTTCCCTGGTCGCCGATTGGTTCCCGGCTGCTCCCGGCGACTGCGCAAATAAAGCACCTCCTGTTTGAAAGGATTTCCGTCTTGAAAGTGTCCTGGATCCTGGACCTGGCCATTTTTACATCCAAACGAAGAGAGTGCCGCCATTTTGTGATTGGCTATCTTCACTGCATCCGCCAAAGAAATGGTGATTTTCTCTTCTAGAAGTCGGTCTAAGACAGGTCCCTTACCAAATCCACAGATAAATTTATCTCGGAGAGCCGTCTCGAGGTGGTTATCAAATTCACACTGTATGGCCAATCTTCGCACACGTGCTAGCCATTCATTTGGAGATTCTTCCGGTCCTCTTTCGGATTCGTAAAATTTTATTCGCTCCGCAAAGGGAGTATGAACTGGAGTGAAATGTTTATCGAATATTTCTAACAGCTGTTCATAACTTTTTTGTTCCGGCTTCACTGGACTGCATTGATCGAACATAAGACGATAAGAGTCTTCGTCCAACATGTTGAGGAAAATCGCCCGCCTCTTAACTCCGGTGATGTTATTTGCTTCGAAATAATTATCGAGTCTTGCTTTATAAATGGTCCAATCGGATATGTTGAAATTGAATTCTTGAATTTTTCCAATGATACCATTCCGTCCAGTAGGGTCTTCTTCTTGAGCCATTTACTCTGATTTTCACTCACTATATTTGCAATCAGAATTGTTTCCAAATTTGATTTAATCTGTTGATTTTGCCTCGTCGCCACTGTGAAGTTCCTGGGTTCAATATTCAGTTTTGGTTGTAGGAATTAAAAAACGAAAATTCTCTTTATATCTATTCGCCAATAATGCCATATTACAACTGTGTTACAATGATCGCAAATTAATGTTCTTTCTCATTTTACGTTAGGGGGGAATAAGGTCATGCGCTCAGCATATACATTACAATAACATAATGAATTTAATATACCTACTCAAATAAAAAAATAACATCATAATTTATTCAAGTATATTCCTCAACTGTACCTTCAGTGAGTAACTTTGCTTCTTCGAAGTATTTATATTTTGACTCGAAAACAATTCATTAAGGGGCCCCTCTTCGATTTTTGCAACAGGGCCTCGGACTATCTAGCTACGCCACTGTACGGTCCCTTATGTTTGTTTTGGTGTCACAATCATGGGGCATATCCATCGCAATACTTTAAGGTTATAAGTTCAAGTTTTATCGGCTAGGCTTCTGCATGCCATTAAAACCCTCATGAGGAAGGATGAAGTCATGACGTGGTGTATTCTGCGTCGTATGACTCAATTCTGCTGTTTACAATCATCAGACAGCATCAGTTGGAGCTTGTCGCTCCAAACATGACAACTTTTTTATGTACGTTGATGAACGAACGCAGAAATAACCGATAATCCTAAAGCTCCAAAACATTTCATAACTACCATACAACCGGATTCTATCCACTATTTCCCGAACGTCATATAGATCGGCGTCAAAAAAAAACCTCATCATTTCCGAAAAAAAAGCCGGAAAAAGCATGACGACCGCGTTCCAGCGTCCATTTCGCGATACATTTTATGGAATTCGATTATGAAAACTCCGGTCCCATTTATCCGAATGGAATCGGATGAAATTATTGTATTTTCATTGAATGGTCGGCAATTAAGTGAGGACCGAGCGGTGAATATTTCGAGCACGCCGAGCGTGCTGTGCGCTTTCATTCCCGCATTTTCATAAGCGTTAAAAAATGCACTGCGGCCTGCGATCCTGACAGAGATCATTCCCGGAATTTCCGCCCGGAGAAATGCCGCCGCGCCAGTCGAAATCGTTTTCCAATACTGTGGTGACTGTGTTTGGGGACAGCCAGTTGTGGGTCTGCGAGTGGGACGTAGTTTATTGTCCTCGAGAAGAATGGTGGACCTATTCATTCAAATAAGTTCGCTTCAAGTAAGGAATTTTATTTCCAAACGTACGATAGCGACGTCAGTTTTCGACTGACAGGATCACCGAAAAGTTCTATTTTTCCGCCTAGGCGAAGAAATAGTGTTGCTATGGCTTACTTTCTCCTCCGCCGTGCGGCGGCAAGAAAAGTGTTGTTATGCAAAACATGAATTTTGCAAGACAACCGTATCTAGGCAAATATTCCATTTTTCACTCAGTTTGAATGAACGGGAATGTCAATTAAAAAGTGAATATTCAGATTTTGATTAATTTCAAAATGTTAGAAGATAAAATAACATACTTATTTCATTCGAAGGAGAAGTGACTTTTCATGGCTCGCTTTCAATTACCCGCCCCACTACGTTCGGCAGGTAAACACCCAGAAGGAGCTTTTTGAATTTCAATTTTTTTTTGGTAATACGAAGACAGTAAAGCAAGGAGTAAATGATTAAAATATGGAGAAAAAACGAAGGGTTACAATTTTTTCTGGTGAATTTGATAATTATGTGTTAGTCCACCGCGGTCATCCATACACTCCCCAACAGGTCTTGGTATTGATGCAATAAGATGGTCTATTTCTTCTTGAGGTATACTGTGCCAAGCTACCTGTAATTCATGTCTCAAGCCGCCAAAGTCAGTGGGGGCTGGGGTGAAATTCCAAGCCTTCTACCCATGATGTCCCAAACATGCTCTATGGGCGAAAGATCGGGGGATCTGGGCGGCCATGGCAGAAGATTCAATGGGTCGTTTAAAAAAGTTTAAACTAACGCTGGCAACATGAGTTCGAGAATTATCTTGCTGAAATATTAGGTAAGGGAGAACATATGGCTCCATTATTTCTTGAGGTAACGCAGCGCTGTCATTTTACCTCGAATAAAGACTGAAGCTGACCATCATGTGCACCCAAGGAGATTCGAGATTCATCAGAAAAGACAACCAGATGGAATTCCACATTCCAATGTTGTCGTTCTCTACACCATTGTAATCGTTGCCGGCGATGCTCAACCGTCAGAGGTAACACAAGATGGGGTCGATATTGCTGCAGTCCAAAAGACCTTATCCGGTGGTAAACCGTTCGGACAGTTACAGGATGGCCTTATTCTCCTAACCACTCATCAGCCAAAGATCGACTTGTCGCAAATCGGTCTCTACTAGCCATGAGTCTTAAACGTCGATCCTGAACTTCATTTGTGTCCCTTCGACGTCCGGTGCCTACTCTTCTTCGATTTTGGGCATTATCACCACGCTTGACAACATCTTATAACAGAAGTTGGATTTCTGTGCGTACGGTTTGAGATTTCTCCAAATGACAACCCCACCTCCCGTAGATCAATAATTCGACCTCTATCAAATTCACTTAGCTGGCGATAAATTCCGCGTGCTCTAGGCATTTTTACAACAACTAACATTGACTTTGGATCTCCTCGAACAGCTGGTTTGTTGTAAAATTCAAATTGTTCAAAATTCATACCTTTTATTTCATCATACCACAAAGTTTATGCAAAAGATGAGCTTATTTGGTTAAGAATAAGACCGAGATTCTCTGTGCTCTGTGCGATTCAAATATCCCACAAGTATATACCTGCTCAGTTCGCCAATGTACCGGCCTTCAGTCGCATTGTTTTTACACGGCTTAGCTCGAAGCCCTTAACAAATACTTTCCACGTCGTCGTCCTTTAGTTCGCCACCCTTTACAAAGTGAATTCGTGTGATAAGAACTTTTGCCCTGCACAACACCACATGAAACCAGACAGAAGCAGAACAACCGTAAGTACCATTCCTTCAGTATGTGCTTTGTGGTATTTATTTTCTATCAAACATCCATTTTTTCTTTAATTCTCGAGGCGATAAGAATTGGTACAACAGTCCATTCCTTCTCTCCAAAAGAGCTCGTGTATATCATTCACAAAGAATTTGCAAAACAATATTCAAGTGACAAAAAATGTTTACGGAAAAAACCTTCAGGATTTTATTATTCACTCCTTGCTACACTATGTCTCACATTTCCCTCTGGGTGTTGCAGTTTCTTTGTCAGTAAGGATATAAACACAACCAATAGTATAATATACAGGGTGTATTTGAAGGTGAGGCTTTTTTTTGACAGATGGTAGAACTCATCAAAATAAGTCATTTTACCAAAAATTTTTCACATGAATTATGCCCCTGTTTCGAGAAAAAGAAGCTAGAATATTTTTAGTTTCTAGGTGAATCTGAAAATTCCCTGGCCTGCTTCTCCGTAGATATCAACATCTCTTGTTTTTTGCCTCCTATCATACATGACTCAGTTACGGCGAGGGTGCGGTTTGGATTGTACGAGTGTTCATTCAAATAATGAACTTGTTGCTATGCTTTTCAGTTCAGCGTATAAACTGTTCAGAATAAGATTTCTGCTGATGTTCGAGGTTGTTCATGAACCTGGAACAGAGAGATGCAGGCCAGAGTAGTATTAAGGGATTCATGCCCAAATTTTTTTTCAAATTTTTTAAATTGAACATTTTGATGAGTTCTATCACCTGTCAAAAGAAAAGCCTCACCTTAAAATACACCCTGTATAAATTTATTAGGATTCTAGAGCATCAACATGGAATGATGGGGACGCCTCTGTCTCCCGCATGTGGCAAGTCCCCGTTTTGTTCTCCTCTTTTCGAAATTACAAATTCACCGCCGAATCGTCATCAATCATTTTTACAAGCGGCAATATCGATTGCCAAGACGATCGACTGGCCCGTCCCGCTTATCTAGACCGAGGCATTTCACGGAATTTACCGGCATATACAACAATCCATCAATGTGTCAAAAATTGCCAGTTCCGTTTTGTACTTCGCGGTCGAATTAGCGTGAGAAAATTGAATGGAGGGAACTTGGATACCGGAAAGTTTGGCCGAGTGGATTGAATTAAATATTCAGTGGATAAGAACCGTTTATCTGTGGGTGTTTTCCCATTATGTTTCCACAATATGATTTTTTGATGAGGAAATGAGAAACTGGGCTGTTTGCAGCAAAGTTTTTATTTGTTTCGAAAAAGGCAATTTCGCTTAAACGCTTACGACGATGATCAGTCACCCAGAAACTGATAAATGAACATTCGGCAGTAAATCACTCACATCCACTATGTTTGAACAGAAATATGGTGCACTACCTTACTGGATGTATTGGATACATACTCTGTTCAAATGTAACAAGGAGCAATATCAACAAGTTTGGCGCAGCGGTAGGAGGGCCTTCGTATAGTCGAATCAAGGAGATTTCACACAATCGTTCAGTTTTAACTGAATATCATAATTGTTTGAAGAGAACAATGATATTATCATACGAAGGCAATTCATACAACACATTTAAGTGAAATATATATTTGAACATTGCAAGTTTATGGAAAGGTCTTCAATTATACATCTGATCAAAGCAAAATCAATTCTTCTGGTAAGTTCAATAAATGTTTTTCTACAAACGTCAAAAAATGACAAGGTTCGCGCATAGACAACAATATGCGAAGTGACCCTTTTTTTTATTTTCCTTCGTTACCATGACACCGTGCGCGAAGTAGTGTGCGAAATACTTACTTCGCACACTGCATGTAAACTATGTGGGATTTTTATATTTTAACGTTTATGTTTCTCAATGAAGCAAAAATCCAAGATATCATTTATTTATTAATGTATAACAATAATTAAGGCTTTTAAATCGTGAGAAAAGTGAACACTACTTAATTCTATTTATTATTTACAATGTTAACATTTATGGTGCAGCCAGTGCTCAAACGTTTGTAGAAAAAATTTTGTTTGCATCTCATGCGCAAAATACTTTGGTGATCTCGACTATTTTTTTTAACTCGGCTGCGCCTCGTTAAAAAAAATCAGTTCTCGATCACCAAAGTAGCATTTCGCGCACTAGATACAAAAATAACTATTTCAGGAATTTGGACAACTCTATTTATTTGAATCGTTTAATACATTGCCAACGTTTCGAACCGTTCGTGGTTCTTTTTCAAGGCTCGTATTCAATTCGATTGAATTACTGATTACTGTGTCTGATTAATTAAAATTTTCATTTTCTCTTTGTACAGGAAATCAATAAGAAACTCTGAAACATCTTTTACGAAGTATTCCGGCGAACTATCATTATCTTCTGATAAGGTTCATATCGAAATCGTCAACCGAATCAATTATTTTTAACGACTGGGCTCTCCTCTTAGGTGGCGTCAATGTTTTATTCTCTTTATATTCTCTGAGAATTCTGAATACAGCTGAATCACTCACCCCTGAGGATTTTGAAACAATTCCTACTAAGTCTCTTTTCGATAAATCAGGATGTTCTTCCAATTCTTTTCGAAAAATGTTTAAAATTTTCTATTTCTCTTCAGCAGAGAAATGCAACCTTTTGAACTTTTTTCGTGGTGGTCCCCACATATCACCCTCAGATGCAGTATCCGTTTTCGAATTCGACATTGTTCTATAAACATTATATACACTCTGTAAAAAGATTTTCCAACACAATACACTTTTCACAACAAAGTCTATGAACAGCTAGACCGTTACAGTAGCTCTAGGTATTTTAACTAGTCTTGTCAATTGAAAACTTCGATATTTATGCAAATCAAGATGGCTTTAACCCATTAAGGGAAAGGACGCAAATCTGGTGTTTCCCGGAATTACCTTGTCGGAATCTTGAGCAGCCGACAAAGAGTTTCGTACAAAATAATGTAACATTTTGGACCGAAACTGAATATATTTCGGATATTACAAGTATATGACCATTATAACTTTGAACAGAGATCTTTCACGAGTCTTGTCAATGGAAAACTTCGATATTTATGCCAAACAGATGGCTTTCACCCATTAGGGAAAAGGACCCAAATCTGGTGTTTCCCGGAAATACTTCGTCGGAATCTTTCGAGATTCCTACCCAAATCTCTAAAACTCTGGTGTTTCCTGGAATTACCTTGCCGCAATCTTGAGCATCCAAAATAGTTATTTTCCTAACAAGTGCGGAAAGTGATATTTTCCCGCACGAAACTGCCGTTACCCGAACGACGCGAAGCGGAGTTCGGGTAAGCAGTTGAGTGCGGGAAAAACACTTTCCGCACGAGTTAGGAACAATATTTTTTCTACAAGCGCTTATACAAGATCGATTTCAACACACAGATCAAATGTAAATTGATCATTCTAAATACACATGAATGACAAAAGTCTCTGACAAGTCGTTACTATTGTACTCTCATCGTTGACCTTCGGTCCATAGAGACTACAAGCCTATGAAATAAATTTAAACTGTAAACTGTAATAATATTCATAAATTCTTTATTAATTGAAAAAAAAAACTAGACACACAGCACATAAAAATGAATTTTGATAAGGAATCTATGTACATTCTGTTTCTTCCCATTATTATCAATATATTCATTAGAAATATTCAGTTATTAGTTATATTTATTGTAAACGTGCAGTTGGTCGCGTTATGCAAATTTATAGCAGAAGCCATCATATTGGTCGAAGTCAGCTGCTCCTTGGAAGATAATGATTCTGTATTACAGTTTGAAGAGGAAGAACCATTCAAATTAAGAATTTTAGTGGACATTTTTTTTTCTGGTTAATAGATTCTTCCAAGTATCCCTCAGCAACAGCAGTTGACTTCCATCCTCCTAAACGTTTAATATTTGTGATACCTTCTCCACAATTGGCTAGGAAAGTAGCCGAGGAGCGCCTAAAACTGTGTCCTGTGTATAATTCCGGATTTTGTAGGCGTAAGTAAGCTGCAATTTCGGACGGTATTTTTCCTATTGTATTGATTCCGACAGGTTGAATCTTACATTTTCCCCGATTATACTTTATGAAAATTCTGCGATGAGGTATTTCCTTTGGACGTAAATTCATATATTTTCTGTATATGTTCAGAAAATATCCATTATTGTCTTGGGATATAACAAACGATCTTGGTGAATGATTTTTGGAGTCCTTAATATTGACGATGATCAAGTCTCCTTTATCATCTATATCGTCGATGGTGAGTTTTGTAAGTTCCTCTCGTCTGCAGGCACCAGCTAATCCAAAAATTGTTACTTCATGTTAACTTCATCATCAAGTAAATTTCATCAGATGCCTCACTCATGAATTTTGTTATTTCCTCTTCATTAAAAGTTTTGGCCTTTTTTGGACGAAATCCTATATTCTGTCGTTTAATGAAGGCAGTTAATTTATGGAATTTTCCAATATCCAAATCCTGTTTCAGTTTACAAACACTCTTTATCATTGAATATCGGGACCATAATGTGTTTGGTCTCCAAATTTTGGACATTTCCAAAAAATACGCCGAAAACACTTCCTCCTTCCTCGGTTGAACCTTTTTGGAATTACACCAATCAATGAATTCTGAATATTGCTTCTCATATTTTATCTTCGACTTGGCCGGTAACAAATTTAAACTCGCTTCATAAGAAGCTGCTAATATTTCTTCGGGCAGGCCATCATCAGATCCCGAAGTATCCATTTTACCGGAGCGTACTGATTGAATTCGAGTTGATATTATTTATATTTAAACACAATTTCATAATATAATGACAATGTATTAATTCTTATTCACATGCCGTTTCCATAGTAACGTCGTCGGTGGCATAGAGATATATCATTATTCAGTTTATTCTTTAGAAAAAGCGTGCGAGAAAAGCCCTTGCTAAGCCATTACCACACGCATTTGCATGCGGTAATGGAATAGCAGGGGTTTTTCCCACACTGTTTGGCAATGTGACTCTTTACGAATTGAAATACGTGCGGGAAAGAGAATGAAAGTGCACGCTTGTAGAAAAAAGAAATTATTTAGTAGATAATATAAAAACAAAACCAAAAATAGGGAACGTCGGATATAAAATATTTATGACAGTTGCAAATAATAACAGAAATTTTGCACTAGAGTTTCTGAGGAAAAAAGTTCTAATGTGGGAATTGCTGACTAAAATTATTGAATCATTTCTATCCATGATACTAAAATAGTATCATGATTTCTATTCAGTACCATCCACAGTCCGTTCCGAGAACGATCCTTGTAGTCTTTTAGGGCGGTCGAAAAGAGCGTTGTTATAAAAGTTTGACCAATAAGAGCTTTATTGTGTGCAAACCAGACGATTCTGTTTGTTTACAAAGCTCCTTCTTATATTTGAACGGACTAGAGGAACGATAAATTTTTTTTTTATAACACAAAGTTGATACCTAGGATGGACTTCTTCGTTAACGAAGAAGACCGAGAACTCAGTGGTTAACCCACTCTCCTCGATTCTATGAAGAATACATTCTACCCGTTCAAGACTTTTATTCTGCTACTTATCCATCAACAGCCTTCAGTTCACCACCCTATCACAGTTCATCTCATATTCTTCACCACGCCGGAACCCTTCAGTTTCGTATCCATAAAACTGAATTCGTTCCGTGAGATAAGGACTTCACTTACATACAGATACATCTCTTCAAGTCATTGTTTCTATGTCATACATATATTTTTTCTTTAATTCTCGTAGTGATATGAATTGGTAAAGTTGTCCATTCTTCTCCCCAAGCTCTTAATTCAATGAAATGTATCATTGTGCATCCAAAAGAGCCTCCTATACTTGATTTCTTTCTCTGTCAAGGTCGGAAATTTTTATTGATTTTACCTTCCAAATAAAAAAGAACAAAAAATGGTATAAATCTAGCCTTCAGTAACTGCTCACATCTCAATAGATATATCAGAACCGTCCTGAAGAATTTGCGTGTCGCCAAAAAACTTGCTTATTTATTACACTCCCGATCGCAAGAGAGCAAGGGAATCAAAAGCTCATAAATCCCCATCCCTTCCTCTTGCATAAAAAAGATAAGGCCATCAAGTTCTTATTTCATGTTTTAGCAAACTAGGGTGCTGTTCCCTTACTATGAGGAAAAAGTCAGCGAAATTTATACGCAAGAGAACATATTTCCATGAGGGGAAATCATATATTTTCGAGATAAGCTTTTTAGTTATGGTAATTTCATTGTTTATCTCAAATTGATGTTGTCTGCAGGAAAAAAGAGTCGCTGTACCCATTAGGAACGTGTGTTTTTGCAGGGAATTAGATCCCAACTGAATTAGAATGCATATTAATTTCCTGGTGCGATATTAAAATGAGAATACGAAGCAAGCTGGTCATCCTTATTCCTGTTAGTTAACGACTTTGGAATCCAGTAGAAAAGAAATTATATGATAGTACCCCCCATAACATCTTCTCTACAGCTAGCCAAATCATAAACGAATGAGGAAGAATTACTGATGACATAAATATAGACCGGGCAACAATTTTCAAATGGAGATTCAATAACTTGGTAGAATTCAATGCTACCAAAACACAAGCAAGTCTTTTACCAAGAAGAGTTGATCTCACTTCACCCAATATGAGCTTGTCAGCAGTAACCACATCTTTGAAGCCATCCATTTCAGTGCTTGGTGTCACTCTTGGCAACAACATTTCAGTCTCCACACCCCTCGTGGTCTCTTTGAAGCCCTGGAGAGTCTTTCCAAAGACTCGTTCATCCAGGGAACAGCAAGGCTCTGGAACTCATTACCTGGGAAGGTGTTCCCAGAGGCATATAACCTACAGAAATTTAAGAAGAACACCAATTCCTACATTCCGTTTCTTGGTTCTCACAATGTCCTCTGAACGTTATAGTTTATAGTAAATGGAGGTTGCAGTCCACTGCGATCTTAAGGTCCATTGTGCCCCCTAGCAGAGCTGTTATCATCACGCATTCTACAGCTCGCCCTCCAATTCCAGAGATTTGATGAAATCCAGTATCTAGGACGTCTTCAACGAGAATAGTTCCTCACTCCTGAAGGTTTCTTGTCCAAAGCACCTATTCCTTTGGCTTGCATCCTTGGCATCTTCCGATTGCAAGTATTTCTGTTTGAAGGACGCTTGTACAGGAGCCTATAGCGATAGTGCACACTTGGTACCTATTCCATAAATCCAGCGCCAGCTCGTGTAGCGGTTTTAGAGCCATCTGTATACCATTTAATTGTATTTTCCTTGAGATTATGGTCGCTGTATTCTCGTTTCCAATCCTCTCTTTTGCTTAGCATTGTACATAAGTTTTTCTCAAAGCTTACTTTCTTGATCATTACATCACAAGGAAGGTTTGCAGATGAGATGTAGTCATTCAGAGAGGACCAAAGTGCCTGAATCCTGATTCTCTTATTGCCTGGTCCTTCTTTGGATATTCTGAGGATCCATGAGCTACCCTATCAATCACTAGATGTAGAGGTGTGAGGTCTGTGATGATCTCTAGCACCCTAGTTGGGCACGTTCTCATAGCTCCCGCGATGCCCACACAGGCAAGCCTATGTACGTTGTCGAGCATTTTTCTCGTACTTACCTGACTTGCTTTAGCAAACCAGGCTACTGCCCCATATGTGATTATAGGTCTTACAATCATGATGTACATCCATCGCAATATTTTTGGGTTACAACCATCCTGCCGCATAGACGCCTGCACGCCATCAGAGCCCTTGTAGCTCTGCCAGTAGCATTATCTACATGCTTGTTCCACAGAAGCTTGCTATCTAGGGTAATTCCTAGGTATTTGACTTCAGACCCTCACTCCAAGATATTTCCGTTCAGTGTTACCGGAATTAATGTTGTATTGGTTGGGTTGATGTTCAGCACCACTGACAAGCACGTGTTCTCACCGAGAACAATGGTCAGACTTGATCATTTCCTTCAATGTACTGCGAATGATTAAGATTGAGAGAAAAAGTCTAGTACCGTGTAGACTGTGTTACTGTGTCCTGATCTCACCTCAGCCACAGTACTGTTAATTTCTGATCCAACAGTGTATGGTGGCCACCATCTACTGCTGGCCTTTATGGCAACTTCCGAAAGAGTTCTGAGATGGATGCAGGTTGGCCTTTCTCATTTTATGCTCACTTATCTCGAAAGCAATTGCCTGCAGTATCAAAATAAACTGACAAACAGCACAGAATTCGTCCTCGGCAACGCTAATGACCATTCCATCCAGCTCATAATTTCGAGATTGCTCCCAGAAACTGCAGTTTGAATTTGTTCCGGACGAAAGTTTGTATTTCTTCCGAGATTCCAGCATCCGGAACGAGAGCTGTATAAATACGGAGGAAGATCCGTATCTTGGACTCGTGTATCTCGAATTATTTGTTTCCCATGCACCGGACTGCCGCTGATTACAAGGGTGCTTTATAGTTCGTAAAACTCCAGGCCCTCGGTGAACTTTCCAGATCCGGCAGTAAAATTTTAAGTAGAAAAGTTGGGGGAAAGCAGCCAGTTCGATAAATCTGTAGTCGTTAAAGGTTGCTCATTGAATACAAATCAGTTTGTGTATGGGTATAAATTAGCAATATTTTGATTCATTTGGATGGAATGAAGGGGAATTTTCGGGAAGTATGGAGGAATTCGGAATGTTTTTCCGGAGTTTCTTCACTTATTTATGTTGGGTGGAAGTTTGTGAAGTTCGAGGGGAAACGAGAATGAGAAGCATTCAGTACATTCAACAACGTCGTTGAGTTCAGCCATTCAAGAAAGTATCAAGTCGAGGTCATTAATTTTTGTGGAGGAATCAATATTTTCTCTTCGTGTTTTTTTGGGCGAATATCCTTCCATAACCTAAACAAACCAACAAGTATAATCAATATGGGAAACACAGACTTCTTAGCGAAAACTCTGCGGCTCTTATGTGAATTCCTATTGCTATCTCTCAGAGATCGCTATGTGATGTTCCTAAACGAAATTCCCAAATACTTCTCTTTGTGATGTCAACCAGAACAAGATCATCCCATTGCGAGCTCGCAGGGATATCCAGAGTGCAACCATTTCATTATCATTCTGTTCAATTGGTAAATACCATACTATCCCCAGAGAAAAGTTGATCTTTCAAAAAGTTTTTTTTTCATTTTCCATTTTTCCGAATTCGACTCTGTTTGAAGCCATCTGCACAAAAAATTGGGCCAAATACATGCCTGATACGATTCTCTGCAGAGATTTCATATTTCTAGATTGAAATTGAGTTGGTACATTTATGGAATACTCAAGCACTAACCTTATTTGAATAAGAATGTTGAAAACATGGTATTTCTCAAAAAAAAACTTAGTTATTAGTCCGATTATTTCCGCAATTGAAGAGTCGTATTTTTCCCACCAAAATGATATCCTTCATCGATTTTCCTGAAGGTTAGTTTGTAAACTCTAATAACTTGGTTATATTTCATATCCCACAAATAATTGTTTCTTCACTCTGTTCATGATAAATCAACATAACTCATTGGATTCTAGGTCAATGATCTAACCTAATCCCAGTGGGCACACACACGTTGAATAAATGTTTTTTTAACGTTGATTGGTAAAAAAATACGTTATCGGTTGATTTTTCAACGTTGTCATTTCAGTTATAATTTATAACGTTAATTCAATACGTTTCAATAACATATATCAAACGTAATTTTACAATAATCAGTTATAAAATTGAGTGCTGATACGTTTCCTCCCGAAATTATTATAACGTTTATGAAAGATGTTATTTTAACGTTCTTATGTAACGATTCCACAACTTCTAGTTCATTAGAATCGTTTCAAATACGTCTCCAGTCAACAATACGACTACGTTTATGGCAAATGTTATTTAAACGTTATCTGATGACAATTCCACAATTTCTCATTAATTTTTATCGTTTAAAATACGTATCCAATCAACAATATGGATACGTTAATGATTTACGTATGTTCAACGTATTTTTCTCACTTCCAGAAGAATAGTTCATCTGAAAATACGTTATTCTGAAATCGAATTTTAACTTGTGTTCTGAACGTTTTTTTAACGTCCATTTTTCAACTACTAGTCTATTTAAATCGTTGGAAATACGTATCCTGTTAACAATACGAATACGTTTATGGAAAATGGTATTTAAACGTTATCTAAAAACAATTCCACTATTTTTCATCAATTTGAATCGTTTAAAATACGTATCCAGTAAACAATATGAATACGTTAATGTTTTACGTATGTTTAACGTACTTTTCTTACTTCCAGAAGAATAGTTCATCTGAAAATACGTTATTCTGAAATCGAATTTTAACGTGTGTTCTGAACGTTTTTTTAACGTTTATTCTTCAATTTTCTAGTCTATTTGAATTGTTGAGAATATCCAGTCAACAATTCGAATACGTTTATGGAAAATGTTATTTAAACGTTATCTAAGAACTATTCCAAAATTTCTCATTGATTTGATGGAAGGGTCATAAAAGTTGACAATACTTAAGATGAAAAACAATATAAGGTGCAATTGGATTAAATGTATTATCCTTTACATTTCATTTCACGCTACTGAGGTAAAATTCAAAGAGGTGAAAAAAATTTCAATAGATTGATTTACACAAAAGAAAAGCTGACATGTTTTAACAACTGGGCCAATAAATATTGACACTTATAATTTATTTTCAAATGGAATTCGTGAATTAGCTCAAATTTGTCGAATTTCATCAGAAAATGAGGAAGATATTTTCAGGTGGTGCTTCCTTCCAATGAATCACCAATAGAAATTACTCTTCCAATTTCCAATTCCTCAACGCAATAATAATTCATATTCCTTTTCTACATTACAATCCACTTTCAGGGAACGGATTTGCACAATCTGGCAACAAAATCAGCTTTTGACACTGTTCGCGGCATGCGCAACTCGTCTGTGACGGTCGCATCATTCGTGAATGCGCGGGAACTGCTTCTCTCTGATTGGCTTGTGACATTGCGTCTGACGTATACTTCTGCGCCTACTTCTGAGAGCTTGAGTGGTCGCAAATGCAACCGCCATCCGGCCATTGACTCCAACATTCGACAACACAACAGGCAAGCAAGTCTCGTTGATGCCGTTGATGGTTCAGTGTGTTGAGTTTCAGAGTTTCGGTTATATTGTTTCAATTATTATAATAGTTTGGCGATGAATTTCTCCAAGAGTGTGTTCATCTTCATATTAAATAGGGGTATTCTAATAATATAATTATAATAGTGTTGTTAACTACACGTGAGTTGGTGAGTACTATAATAATCATTGAAGCACCTATGATGCAAATGCTTGGAAATTTCAGTTCAATCACTTTATACTTCTGAGTGTACCCGCTCTACCTCCATTTTCCACCAATTTGATTTTGCCAAGCGTCGGTTTTATTTCAGGTGAGTATTCTGTTTCAATTCGCTTTTTTTCTCAAGTTGTATTTTATTGATTGGCAATTATAAAATATGTTGGTTAATATTTGCATCTACATTTTGGATATCGATAATAATCTTGACATTTTCATGAAATTTGAATTATTTTCGAATGATTCTTTTCTGCTTCATTCAAAGCAATTCCAATAAAAGATCGTGACAATAGCAATTTTATGAAAATGCTAGTTTTCTATAATACTTTTCTTGAAAAAAAAAATAAAATCTATTAAATGTAGATGTGTTAACCAGAAAAAAATTTTCATATAAATTTCAGAATAGAATGCTCGTGTCTGATTTTTTTTTTCATATTTATAGAGGCTGTTAAGATTTCCTTCCCAACCAAAGAAATAGATGAGTTTCGACTTTGCACAGTCATGAGAGAATGGCTGAAATTTGCCACGGCGAGGTTGAAGAAAGCAAAATAGACGAACTATTATTTTATTTTTGTTTCTTGGATATGTTATAGTGAATGTCTCATTTTATAATATATTTTTTATAATAATCAGAAATGTTTTTTTTTCTTGAGGTTCACTAATGAAAACACAAGGTAACTTTCGATTCAATTATGATTTATTCGTACCTATTTGTGAAAACTCAAATATAGAATCCATATATTCTTTTTAGGTTATCGTATATACCTACCTATACGTTTTAGTTCAACAATTGAATAATTTATGCAAGATTCATATTTTTCCATTGAAAAATGTTTATCATAGTAATATGACTTCTTATTCAAGGAACATTATACATTATTATACGAAATTTGTGTAATATAGGTAAACGTTTCAATACAATGTTCAGATTATGCTCAAAATATATTGAATCATTACGTTGAAAGACAACGGTTAATGAGGATAAAAATTTTGGTGAAAATAAACATTATTAATATGTTAATGATTGAACATATAATTTCGTAGGGTAATATAATATATATACACGTTATAAATTAACTTTCAGACTGAGCACAAGGTATATTATAATAATACTTTGAAAGACAACGTTTATGTGTAGGTATATGATATGGTGGAAATAACCGTTATTTATACGTTATCGGTTAGACAGCAAACTTGTATGGTAGAATAATATACATACACGTTATAAATTAACGTTAATATTGCGCCCAATTTATATTTAATCAATACGTTGAAAGACAACGTTTATGAAGTATATATGATATGGTATAAATAAACGTTATTTATACGTTATCGGTTAGACAGTAAACTTGTATGGTAGAATAATATACATACACGTTATAAATTAACGTTAATATTGCGTCCAATTTATTTTTAATTAATACGTTGAGAGACAACGTTTATTAATAACTAAATTATCGATGCAAGAAAACGTTTTTTCCCGCGACATTTTTACTGTTTTTCAACGTTTGGTTATGTAACTTGTTTTCAACGTATTTTCTACGTGCGCGTGCCCACTGGGATCCATCTTCAATGAATATTTCAAAGAGCTGCCACACACGATGCCAGATTAGTATTAAATGGTTGATTTTCTCTTGCGATATAGCGGACGCGCAAAACAAACTGTAAGATCCATCTCAAACCTCATATTGTTGTTTTATGTCTCTTAACGTGTGTGTCAGTGAACGACGCATGCTTATAGCAACAACCGGCGCGATCCGTGAATGGCGTAAACACTAAACAAATATGGAGGAAATCATTTCTAGAGCTATGTTGTTATAAAAGAGGAAAGTGATTATTTTAGGTGTTTTCCTTCGATCTCGTGATGATTATGTGAAGAATTTCAGTGAATGAATGTGTTATGTCGAGTTTATGAAATTCCAAGAGGATATTGTTCAGATAAAAACATGGCCACAGATTATTTAGTGCTAAGTATAATTTCATTCGTCATAAATTTCAATCTAAAACGTGGTCTGTATCGACATTCATCATTCATATATCTGAATTTTGTATTTCATTGACATTTAGTTTCGATACGGACCGGTAACAAATTTTTCATGGAAACTGTGCGTATTAAATGTATAATTTCATGATCCTTGATGTTCAATTTTATCTCCCACATTTGTGGGGTTTTATTATCACATATCTCCACATCAAACGTTTTTATATCAGATTCTAGTCTCGACAAAGTTGATAAACATTCTGATAACATTGTCAACTTTAGAAAGGAAGTTTTTTAGCGGCATGCAGACAATTTTTGAAATTCCGGAAAAAGTCACACACTTTTTCCGGAATTCCAAAAATTGTCTGCATTCCGCTAAAAATCTTCCTTCTATTCACAGACGATAAAATCATTCATAATTGTTAACTTTTTTAGAGACCAGAGAAGTAATGATATTCGATGATATTCAATCCAGGGAAGCATCCAAATTATTCTTGAATTCATGATTTTTTTTCTCAAATTTATCGTTTACTACTGGTAATAACTCGAAAACGACACGTTAATTGAAAAAACATAAGAATACTTTCATTTTTTGAAAAGATTGATCCTTTCGAAAAATTTTCGACAGTTCTAACAACAAATCCAATTTTATGATTTTGTATCATATGGAACCATTTCAGCCAATCATGTCAACATTACATCGAAAACTACATCCAATGCAATTTCCAATACCAATGATAACACGATAGAGTCTTATAAAATCATATAATAGTTCCATGGCAACATCATTCCAAACAAATTTCAAAATGTCACGTTTCGGTAATGTTAAAAATACAAATGAGCTTATCAAAGAAAACATTCCCAGAAATTCTTCCAATAGCCACAAATATATTTGGGGAATATTTATGGAATTTTGCTACGAACGATCATACGAATTGAATGAACGCAGAAGCTTGGAAGAATTGGCGTTCATACTCAAAGATTGGGCTGTCAATATGAGAAAAAAAGACGGAACAGAATTCAAAGAAGCAACGGTGAAGACAATGTGGAATGTTTCGAGCAAACTCTCACAAGAAAAATATTATAAGGACTACAACATTATGATTGACCCGTTTAATAATATAATATTTAAACCAGCCCGAGATGCCCGCGATGCAATCGGAAAAAAATTGCAAGTAGACCCAAGTAAACGTAAATCCAGTTCAGTTTCGTTAAATTTGTCTGAAGTTAACAGAATAATATTGCTATGGGATGAAAATACTCCTGAAGGTCTTATGCGTAAATTTTATCATATTGCTGCAGTAGAACTAGCGTGGCGAGGAGGAGAGGCAGTAGCTTGTTTGGTGATTTTTTTTTCAAATCGAGAAGAATAACGATGGTTCTCCAACAAATCGCATTGAATACAATCCGATATTCAGTAAAACGTGCCAAGGTGGTTCTAAAAGCTGAACAAGTAGTAAATGGTTGGTTTCCAATTGTGAGAGACAAAGCTGCCCTGAAGGTCTTTTTCATAAACTAATATCAAAACGAGGTGAAAATATTACCTCACCACGACTATTCTTGAAACCAAATCGATATTGGAAAAATGAAACTGACAAATGGTACGATAATGTACCTGTTGGAAGGAATACCATAAATAAATGGACTAAATATGCTGCCGAAGCAATTGGCTTGAATGTCAAATAAAAAAAGCAAACGAATCGTGCAAATAGATCAACAGCTGTCAGTCAATGAGCAAAAAGTGGTGTTGAGTAACAACAATTGCTGAAGATTACTGGTCATAGCAATCAAAATTCTATCAAACCATACCTAAACCTCGATCAAGAACACCACAACAAGATAATAAATATTATGCGTGGAAATAGATCTTAAATATAAGAGAACAGCAACGAATCTAATGCTGAGTTGAATTTTACGAATTGCACGTTCACTAATTGTTCTTTCAATAAATGAATAAATGTTTTGTTGTGTTGAGTTATACATTGATAAATGCCTTATAATTTTATAACCAATTTCTCAAGCTCGTTGCTTGGTAACAGCCCGAAGCCGAAGGTAGTATTACCTAGGAGCATAGAATAACTGGAGGGAAGGCTTCATACTCTCGACAGATCATTTTGAACTGCCAATAACGGCGGAGGTTAGAGTTTCGTGTGACGCCCGATAGATAACGCTGAGTTTCTTTATTCAGTAACGTCAGATATTTTGTTCTATGGCCCTACAATTGCAAAGAATATAATGTGGCTGTCATTGTTATTGATACATTTATGCTTCTTTTTAATTGAAAATGGCCATAAATCATAACATAGACAATATTGATGACATACAATCGCTTCATTCTAATCAACTTTTTATGCGCAATGTTATGGGAAGTCTGTGATCGGTAATAAATTTGTCAAAACAATATCCTTATCGGAAAAAGCGAACATTCAGGTAAGAATTATTATTATTATACGGGAAGACTGAGGTTTTATCTGTTCTCGTGTATTATACGCAGAATTGTATGGTACCCCGTTTACATTCCCTCTGCTAACACTTAGATTCGTAGCGGGAAACAGATTTTTCTTCCTATATTCAATCTGATCCTTGTAGTCATTTCTTTACACGTGCTATATGCATTATATTGTCGGATTTACGAAAAAAAGTATGTATTGCTTTCTTTCAAAAGAATATATATTATGATATAGTAATAAATGGGACCTAATAAGTAATAACAACGAATAACCATTAAAGATAATTTTATTAAGGATAGCCATGTTGTAGGAAGAAACGACGTTGTCGCCATCTCGTGACCTTGCGGCGAACTGAGAAGTTCGGACGTTTTTGGCAGTTCATTTTCGTAGGGGAGCCTTCTCTCCAGTTATTCTATGCTCCTAGGTATTACTACTGAAAACATGAACCGTTTTTCCTTTTCAAGTGGTTTTATGGTATTTTTGCATAGTTTCATGAGTCGGCTACGCTGTAACTGTTATATACCAGGAGAAATATTGAATAAGTTTTGATTGTGGCGGAAATTTGTAGGAGATTTGGAGCTCTCAATAACCTCTCAATGAAGTAACAAAAGGCGTCACAGATCCCTAAGAGAAAATCAGCGAGCTGTCTCTGGGATTTCTTGGAATTGCCTGAGAATATTTTCAAATGGAGGAGGACAAATTGAAAGATTATTCCGAAAAATTACTGCTTTTCCAAACGCGTGAAAAAAGCCTATCAAGCAATTTAATGAAAATAAGCAAAATAGTATCGATAAATAATGGCACCTCACACATCAAGGGCCTTCAGATCAGCTCGGCAAAACAATTAATTCTTGAGACACATAAACATTTACTGCCATCGATATATGACATCCACGAGCGGAATAATCCATCAATTCGATAAATCCCAGCGCGACAACACCTGCCGAAACATTCGAAAGTCGACCGTAAATCTCCAGTTCATCCGACCGATAAAAAAATCGCGAACGTCCCAATTACCGGATTTACAATCTCGAACGCCGTCAAATCCGCGAACAGTGCATAAAACGAATGCAGAAGAATAAATCCGAGATTACATCGCGAAAGAGTGCGCCCGATATGGCGGAGTGAATTTTAGTGTTGCACCAGCCGAGTGGTAAACACTTGGACGGCCATCACGAAGATATCTAGTATTTCCATTTACATCCGGTAAAACCCCGTGTTACGTCCGTCCGTATATTCGTCGCTGGTGGAGGTGGGACTTAATGGTTTCCGTTTCATTCAATTACTTTGAAAGCTGGGGAATTGCAGCTTTCACACGTTAATATCTGGGGGTTTTGCTTTTGGGACATCGTGGCGCATGAATTCCGGAGCGGTCTGTATATCCATTTGGATATTGGGAGTATGGATATGTTCGTATGGTTATTTTCGAAAATTGATCCTTCATTGTCAAAATACGAGTGACAGCTCGTCAGGGTATGCACTATGCAGTCCGAGCCACCAAAAAATAATCGAAACAAGCCTAATTCTCAAAAAACATTTTTGAAGATAAGCTTTTATAACAACACTCATCCGCCATTTTGAAGCCGCCATCTTGAATTCCTCGATTTTGAAGAATCGTAATTTCCGACCCAGAAAACATCCATATACCAATTTTAAATAGAATATGATCATAATTACAAAACTCGTCCGCCATTTTGTGACCGCCATCTTGAATTTTCCAATTTTGACAAAAATATCATTTTCGAACCCAAATACCCCCAGATACTAATTTTGAATGGAATCGGATCATAATTACAAAACTCATGCGCCATTTTGGAGCCGCCATTTTGTTTTTTTCTATAAAAAATATTTCATGATGCATTGTCACCAGAATTAGGTATACCTGCAAAATTTCAAATCAATCGGACGATTAGAAGTGTGTCATATTTAACTTGCAAGATTTGATTACAGACAGACACACAGACACCGGGACAGGTGAAACTAAATAAAAGCTTATAAAATAGAAAAGATTCTTGAACATTCTATTTATTGAGCCTCATTCAGAATTATCAATTCCGAAATTCAAATCTCGCATATTTCCCTCGAAATCTTATACCCTTAGAACAGAAAAAGTTATGTGGTGACAAACTTGGTTCGACACAGACACTGTGTCGAATCGCTTTTGTCGCCACATATTCACAATTAAAAGCAACACGCTTCAGTTCTTTTCCACCTCATACTTTATACCACGCAGGTCGGCCAGTCGATCGACCGCTTCCTATACGGTCCTACGACTCACGCAGTGAGTCAATACCTCGATATTCGGTCGCTGCTTGAAACATACAGGCTCGGCCAGCCGCTGTGAAACTTCAGAATATGGAACTTTGCAACACCTATACTCCATTCATTTTTATAAAGTATCCCGGTTTGCCATGGGGCCATGGTTTAGGTTCATCAAGTTCTTTGACTTAAAACGAAGGCAGGTTGGCACTCGTGAAAGTCAAATAATTCTGAGCGACGTTGCCATAGGCTATTTTCTATTTAGTCTTTTTCAACTTTGTGAATGTGACATTTGATGGGTCTGTCGTTCGTGTAGAAGTTTTTCTGTCCGGTAATTTCAGTACTTTTCTATTGAATGAACTATCACAAAGTAAAGGACTATTCTGTCCATTATTTTCCAGTAAAATTTCAACACTGCATTCTTGATTTTCGTAAAGCAAATAGCATAACTAAATCTTCCAACCAGTATTAACAGAGAAAAAGTTCCTTCAGCATTCGCCAGCACTTTGGAATTATTGAATTCACATAATATTTTCTCAAATTCATTAATTTCCCAAAGTAAATAAATATTTTGATAAATACGTAATTACTACGACATATAGGGGAAGAAAGGGCCACGTTACAATACCTCGATCTTCGGTCGCGGCTTGATACATACAATGTCGGCCTGCCGACCAGCGCTTACACTGGGTATAAATATCTCAGTTTCTGATTGTTCATTTCAAATATTGAATAAATAGTTAATGGATAATTATTAAATATTATCTCTTCTTCATAAAAGAAGTTTTCGTAACGTTTGATATAAGTATAGTGATATTTCTAGTTCTCAGTAAATTCAAACGTCTGACAATACGCGCTTGGATCGGCCAGCCGTCCCTAGGGTGGAGATAGTTGAATAGTATATTAGGAATTGAATGAGGTCAGATCTTAGACCATATACAGGGTGTCCCAAACAGCCAGTATCTCGGCACTCAGACCAGGTAGAAAATTCAAACAAAAAGTTTTTCGGATGGCATCAAAAACTCTACCAGAATCCGTCGTTAAAATTCTATTTCTAACTACCACCCCTGAAAAAACTACACCCACATATTTTTTTTCGGATGGCACCTTATATTTTTCTCACTCTAAACGATTTGTTAGTGAAAGAATAAATATGTTAAAACAATTTTTCATCTTTTTGCATAAATTCAACCCTCAGAAACAATAATTATAATTTTCGGCACATTCACCATTTTTCTCAGTCCATTCTCTATGTCCGAGATATTGGCTGTTTGGAACATCTTGGGACACCCTGTATAGGATAGTCTGATGGTCTGATTCATAAAGTAAGAGAAAGCGGTGTATGTGGTTTTTTAGTTTTCATTTCATTTAGTAAATTTTGATGGAAAATTATCGAGTATCGAGTAGCATATTTGTTTTGAACAGGGCTATTTTCTGACCATAAAAATGTAAAGTATTTCTAGTTCCCACTAAATTCAAACATCGTACAATATGGCCCAAGATCGGCCAGCCGTCCCTAGTGTGGATATAGTTGAATGGCATATTAAGAATTGAATTAGGTCAGCTTCATAAACTAAGAGAAAGCGGTGTATGTGTTTTTTTAATTTCCAGTTCATATTGGAAATTTTGATTTTTTAGTAAGGCTATAGGCGTGGAGTTCCAAAAAAATACCAACGAGCCATAAAATGGTACTTCTTAAGTAAATGTATACACAGGGTGGTACTAAATTGGGGGTACAAACGTAATGAGAGATTTCCAGCATAATTCCAAGAAAAAATATGGCCATAAAAATGGGACAGCAAAGTTTCGTTGTCGAGATACAGGGCGTTAAAGTTTGATTTTTTTTCAAGTTTTTTCTGATAGTATCTGTATTCTGTACTATTCAACTGAATTTAGGCATAGATATCACAATTCAGAGTTCACATCATTTGACATGCCAATTTCCATTCATACTATAGGGTGATATTTTTTCTGGAACACTGTTTTACGATTCTCTCAAAATTGTCATAAAAATTCAGTTAGTATATTTATTGATATATGAAAGATTTCACGACCGGATTCAACTTCATATCTGGAGTATTCCGGGTGTTCTAGCCGTGATCCAGGTGAAATTTCTATTGGAACAATCTAGAGTTGAAGACGAAAATCCAGTTAGTAAGCTGTGGTGAATAAATTCATTGTTAGTTTTGACATAGTTGCATAGAAACCCTGGTCTAACGACTCCTAACTAAAAATCGTGACTAAAAATTGTAGATCAAAACAGGCAAAACGTAGTACAGGCCCTACTTCGTGAATAATGTTGTCTTGAACAAAATCTAATCAGTGCCAACACCAGGTATTCTACGCAACTATCTTTCAATTAAAAAAAAATGGCTTCAATCTTAATTTGAGGTCGCCGTTCAGAGCGAGTAGGAAAACTAATCCGATAGAGGCGCCACCGTGCATTTTATGGAATATCTCCATAGAACGTACATCATCACTATAAGTTCTATGAATATCTTTCTAATTATGAATGAAATGTACAATGGCGCGCTCTATCCGAAAATCGCTGAACTATGAAATTAGTGAATATGTGAATATGGAGCAGGAATTATTTCCCGTCATATATTTGAATTGAGCCATTCTCTGCCAATTCCGTATTTCAAGTTGTTTTTCCGAACGAAATTATCTGTAGATTCACTTTTAATCGGAAGTTGAACTATTTTTATGGGTCTTTCGTTCGAAATAAAACAGAAGCATGAGTTGGCTTATTTTCTATTTTTGAAGGAAAAAAAAATGAACTGTCGAAATGAAATCGATCACAATTATTTCATGAAGAACTCCAATCCTTTCTGAGTTCACCCACAAAATTTCATTTCTCAAAGTGAAACCATTTTCCAATGCAACTTGAAATAAAAACACACTACATTGAACGCCCACCTTAATTGCGTTTTATTTCAATTTTGAGTTCTACCACTCTGAAAAAAAAGCCGATATGTTGTTCTAACTTTAACCAGATAACAGACTGACAAAGATGCCTAATGATGCCACTTCAAATTGAAATTGTTGCCAGATTTAACAATGGAATAATAAATTAGTAACGATATTTGTTATCAAAAATTTTTTCAAACTCCTAATACTTTTCCCTGAGATTCTCAGTGAAGATTTTCCGAATCGATTAAAACCTGAAATATAAAAGTGTACAGATGAATAATTACCACACCGAGGACCGACACAATAGGGCTCCCCACACAGTGCATTTCAGGTTCGACAGAGAAAGCACAAAGTGACTCGACGGTTTGACTCTGGACGATAATTCACCCTGTTTTGCCCGATTTACCCCCGCTGTCGCCGCCCGCCGAATTGATTTACCCTCTTCCGGTTATGTGGCCCGTGTTGATTTTTCCACTTTAATTTCATTAGAGTGCCGTGTAGACACTGGGTGTCACCGGAATTATTTCTATTCAGGGGGCAGTTATAAATCAAGCGAGAATTCATGCATGAATTCATAAAAGTCTCTCACCTTTTCCAGGTTGAATTCCGAGAGTTATACCGAGTCGGCACGAATTTAATAAATCAAACGAATTTAATTAACTCCACTTTCGAAATGTCCCGCGTCTCGACCAATAGTTCGAGGCGACTTCTCTGATATATTGTGATAATATTCCCTTAGTATTTTTTCCTACATTCTATTTTTTTGAATCACCTCCCAGTACCTTAATCAATAAATATGAATTATTGAGAGGTACACAAAATTTTCTATCAAAAGGTTACTTTATGCCATAATATTTACACTTTCCATCACTTCCCCAGATAATTTTGGTTGTTTTTCATCAATAACACGTTCAATATTGATTCTTTAAAAACTTTTATTTAACTTGCAATGTATGTATGTATGTATGTTTCTTCGGGTGGAATCTTGATACTCAATGTTGTCCTCCATGCCTGCTTCATTATATTTCGCAAAAAGAAAATAACATAAATGCAGCTATGAACTTTTGTAAGGTCAGTTGTGTATACATTCATCAAAACCGAATGATCTTTGTGTTAAGTTCTTCTGGAGCACAAATTCATACTCATATAATATCAGCTGGAATCTAAATGAGATATCATTCCAAACAGTTCCTGTGAAAGATGAAAATCATCAATATTCTGATGGAAGTGTTTCGTTTTATTACTATTGGAGTTTCAATAATGGTTCCATTGTCCACAGGAACTATGCCTATTGAGAATTAAAAATAGCTTAAAAGCTTGAATTACGGAAATATTCGACCCTATCAACCATTCTTGTAAGACCTGCTCTAAGTTTTCTTCGGTATTGAGAATAGTATGTGATGAATCATTAGTACTCTCTCTGGAATCATCCCTTGACTAATCTCTTGAACTATTCACAAAAAATTTTTGATTCTTGTCCATATTTTATGCCCTTTCACATTCCTGTGGTTCAAGGTGGCATTCACTTTATTCGAACTGAACAAACTTGAATTTTCTGCTCTCATCACCCCATTTCTATATATTCTACACATGCGTTTTTAACAAAGTTTGAAGAGTTTGGGATAAATTGTCAACATCAATATATTTATAATTTGGCTTTAAATTTCCATGCACAATGGGCCACTTAGTTACATCACGTAGAGATCTCTGGGACCTCGCGGTGGGAGCTCGCATAAAAGTCGCATTGTAACCTCTCAGAAACATCACGGAGAAGTTTGTGTTTTCTGATGGCATAATCATGTGACATTACGGTTGTCAAATATGTCGCGCACTTCAAATCTCACGCTCTTTGAAGCATCCTTCAGTTGATGTAGTCTGATCTAAAGGTACCCAGACATCATCAGTCTTTTGGTTCCCAAATTCTGTATTCGCAAAGAATTAAGGTGCAAATCGATGCCTTCTCAGAATAACCGGATTCCTCCCGCCTCATTAAGACCCTTCTAACTTTCCATCCGATCCCAAAAAATCAACTTCGGAAATTAATTTTCCATCGGCAGTAATATTCGGGGGCCCCGGTCGTTAACTTACGCGTATTTCGTTCGAACTTTCATCTCGGTCGTCGAAGTGATGATTTACTCAAGTTTTTGTTCGGGGAACTCCATCGAAACTGACGTTCATTCAGTTGATAATTTATTTCGCCTCTCGTTTCCTCATTTCGACCCTAGACCCGCAGGCCCTTCTAGTTTTCCAGAAACTTTCCAACACTTCTTTCAGTCCGTTTCCCCGATGGGCGGAGATCCGTTACCTAATGAGCTCTCGTTTGTTGTGTCTTTTCGAATGTAGAGGCTGGCCCTGAATGGGTTCGGATAGGGTGAAGGAAATGCTGCACGATCTTGGATAAGGAACTGAAATTAAGCTGCATTATTCGCTAGCACGTATTTTTTCATCGGGTATCACCAAAACAAATCTAGTAACATGCGGGGTAATTTTATTTGATTCCTCAGACTTAGAAAGGGGAGACGTCCCAATGAAAAATAGTGTAGCCAATTTTCAAAATCATCAGAACTAAACTGGGTAACTGTATTACTACGGAAAAAGAGTTAGTAGAAATTTTTTCCACGTTTTCACGTTCTTTGAATTTTCTAATAATTAAACTCTCAATCAGAATGAAAAGTACTTTAGATTGAAATTCATTTACTCATTTGTGCGTGAATGTCAGAAATGAGTATTTTTTTCTTTCAAATACAGGGTGTCCCAAATAAGAGTGACTGATTTTGAACATAAATGCCCAGCTTCTTAATTGCTCCAAAGAGATGGGGTTTTCATTAGTTTCACTAGTTTATCAAAGAGATTTTTTTAGGCTTGGCTGGCATTTCATCTCATCAACACAGGGTGTTTTACTAATGTTGGTCATATTCAAAGGGGTAAATATGTATTATTTTAAATGAAACACCATAATTTTTGATCTAATTCGAAACAGCAATCATTCTGCTTTCCAAAAATGTATAAATTTCTATTTTTTGTTTCATTAACAACAAAGATATTCGATGTTTCATGTAGTAGTACATTTTTAATAAGTAGTTTTATGTGACCGTATTTTGATGCCTAAAATCAGTTCATGTTAGAAAATTCATTCGAAAATTTAAAATGTCGCCACCAGTTATGCATAAACGAAGAGGCTAGGCATATGCAGCATTTATTGTAACTTTTTTGTTCTTCCTTCTTTATATGTATTGAATAATGTAATTATGTTTTCTTACTACATAAACAGTTTGGTCAAAGCAATAAGTTGATTTTAGGCATACAAATACATGTACTACTGCATGAAACCTCGACTATCTTTGTTGTTGATGAAACAAAAGATAGAAAACTATACATTTTTGGAAAGGAGAATCATTGCTCTTTCGAATGAGATCAAAAATATTATGTTGTTTCATTCAAAATAATACATATTTTCACCTTTGAATTTGACCAACATTAGTAAAACACTCTGTGTTGATGAGATGAAATCTCTTTGATAAACTAGTGAAACCAGTGAAAACCCCATCTCTTTGGAGCAATTAATAAGCTGGGCATTTATGTTTGAAATCCGTCACTCTTATTTGGGACACTCTGTATTGTGATTCTTCACAATACATATAGGAACTGAAGTATCGGAATGTTCGCGATGCGGCTCGACCGTTTTTGCCTCAGATAATGAATGGGCACGTTACGACAGCACAGTTTTCTGAATCTGTGGCCAGTTCATTCATTAATTTCGTTCCGCTTTTCTAATTCCGTGTTACGCTGTGAACAGTGTTGTCGTCAGGATATCGCGTAGGAAAAGTGAAATTTGAATTTATTTCTGAATATTATTTGCAAAATACGTTGAAAAAATGGTTCGTATGTCTTGTTTGTGGTAAATTGGACTATTTGAATCCTGATTTGAGTTTACACAGGTATGTTCCACTCTTATCATTTCTAAGTAACAATGGCGTAGTTTCTTCGATTTTTTGAACTTCACTCTTCAGATTCCCTTCTGATATTGAGAGGAGCAACATCAATGCTGAATTTAGCTGGTTCTGTTCACCTAACTCAGAATCTGTTTCAATGTTCGGTACATTGCATGAATTCGTCAAAAAGGTTAACTTTCTTGTAATTTTATTTCTATTCCTCAATACCGATAACACAACGCCACTGGACCTTTCAAAGTTAGATTCTGCAATGTTGCCACAGCTGTATCTAATGATATTGCTATCATTTATGCTATCTTCGTTTCACTCATTGAATACTGACTGAATTTTGGCTTCGCAAATTCTCGAATTTATGAATGAGATGCTGTGTCCCCTCTTTTTATGGTCTGAGTTTAATACAATTTGCAATAATGCAGGCACAACGAACAAACAGGAAATATAAGACACACATTGTTCGTAGTGCTTGGTTGCCAGCCATCTACATTGCTAGGACTTAATCTAATCTAATCCGAAGCGGAGGTCTCGCCGGCGGTGGGGCTGTGGCTATGAATACAGCGTGGATCCTGTTCCATCACTAGTTCGGAGCGGTCAATCGTCAGGGTACATACAACCTTCGATCGAAAAGTTCCTAAAAAACCAGGAATAATCTGGATTTAAATCACTGTTGATAATATTTGGAGGCAAGTACTTCCAATGATCATTCTCGGCTCAAAATTCGAAACAACCAGAATAACAACAGGAAAAAAAATTTTGACAGCAACCCCAAATAATTTGTCCATTCGAAAAAATGAACGTGACATACATTGACAAAAGGTGCTAAAAATGTGACTTTTAACTCCCCAACTTCAAATAAAATTTATAATGATCGAAAAATCAACAGATGGCAGAACGACCAATATCTTTTTCAAAGATTCACTTCAGAACATCTTAAAGCATCAGTTAATGTCGATTAAAGAAGAGCTCTCTTGGAGAGAAGAATCGACTGCTGTACCAATTCTTATCACAACGAGAATCAAGTAAAAAAATGTATGTATGAGATAGAAACAGACCCATGAAGTAAACACTGTGATAATGGTACTCACGGTTGGTCTAACTCAAAGAGTATCTGCTGGTATTCTGGCCTCGTGTTTTGAATAGTCTTTCTTCTCACGGAAAGAATTCACTTTATTAGCTACGAGACTAACAGGTTCTGGAGGGTGAGAATATGAGGTGGACTGTAATAGGGTGGCAAACTGAAGGCCGCGTTGAACGAAGAGAGATAGTGAGTGGATGGCGCTATATGACCCTAGTCCAGTAGCAGAAGTGTGGTAAAAAAGGAGAATGTTTTGTCGGGTTCTCCGTGGCTCAAGACTATAGAGTCGGGAAGAGTGGGTTAACCACTGAGCTCTCATTCTTCTTCGTCACTAACGAAGTCCACTTTGTGGTATTTACAAATACATGAATACAATAGGATTGTGAACAGTTAATGTCAGAAATCTTTATCGTGGAGTAGTCTCCAGTTGCTCTAACGACCGTTGCTCGAAATTTTATCTTGGCAAAAACCGAACTAAATCGTCACTTCGACAGGGGCGTTAAAACTTCCACAAGAACCGTATCAGCCCCCGTTATATCTCGGTTATTCAAAAACTTTCCATCTAGAAACGCTCCTTCGGGGAAAATTCCCCCGTTTCATGATGGGCCCTGAATGAAATTTCATGCGTTTACGGCAATTATTTATTGCTATCTCCTTGCTCTTCGCAACGGATGAATTCGCCTCGCCAAAACCCAGGAATTGTAATACGGCGAAAATATGGTAAAATTATTCGGCAAGCTGCGCGATCCTTTAGTTGGCAACTTTGCGCGAAGCCTCCGAGTTGGAACTTTGGATGGCCGATGTTTCTTTATTTTCCGGTTATTGTTTCCCGGATCTCTGCTACGGTTCCTGCGACGATCATTTCGGAATCCCAGGAGGGTGACGCTCAGATAACAGGGTATTGTTGAAGGTGTTGCGGGAATGGAGTGTGAATTTGAGGTTAGGAAATTAGTGAGGTGTCATTCGAATGCATATCGCACTTGCTTTCACTACTTGTAGCGAGGGAATTCCCCGATCACTCTTGAATTGTTTCAATTCTCAGGTTTGATTAGAATGATTCTGCGTTCATTCCTGGTTTATCGGAATCTATTGCCCAACTGGCAACGCCTACGCGAAGGGAATCATGCATACCATCTTTAGACAGTGAGAGAAATAGTTATGTGTGGATGTTCTCTTGGGGAAACTTCGAAATTATTGAGATTGTTATGGCACCATTGTCGTTTCTGATATTGTGGATTTCCTCGTAATCAGTTTTGAACTTATGAGTTAGATCTCATGGTTAATTTCAAAAGAACTAGAGATACATTTGGTATCGTATTTTTGCATGAGGCATTTCTCCTACATAAAACTGTAACCATATGTATACAGAGTGTATTTAAAGTGTAACAATCGAAAAATTGGAGTATCGAGTATTTAAAAGGGTTAAGAGGTGAGCAGATTTACGAAGATATGCTTAATACCTTTGGTGACCAATGTCCTTCGTATGCGACCGTGAAAAATTGGACTGCAAGCTTCAAAAGAGGTAAATTTTCCATTGAAGATGATGACCGATCGGGAAGGCCAGTTTCTGTGTCAGTCCCCGAAAATATCGATGCAGTTCATGACATGATTTTATGAGACCGTAGAATTGGGCTAAAACGGATATCTGAAGCACTGAAGATTTCATACGAATGCGTTCATCATATAGTTCACGTCAATTTGGACATGAGAAAAATTTCTGCAAAATGGATCCCCAAATGTTTGAATGTTGACCGAAAGCGTGCAAGGGTAGAAGCATCGCGTTCGATCTGTGCTCGATTTGAAAACGATGTAGAATTCATGAATTATTACTACAGATGTACATTTCTACGATCCAGAAACAAAGCAACAATCGATGGGATGGCGACACTCTGGTTCTCCAGACCTAAGAAGTTTCGTGTCCAAAAATCTGCTGGAAAAGTTCTTGCTTCAGTTTTTTGGAATTGCCATGGAGTAATCATGATTGATTTTCTGAATAAGGATAGAACAATAACTGGAGATTACTGATCACTCTACGGAAAAAATTAAAGAGAAAAGAGGCGGAAAGCTATCCAAAGGTATTTTGTTTTTACAGGACAACGCCCTAGTACAGAAATCTCATGTTGCTTTGCAAAAAATTCATGATTTAGGGTTAGAATTACTATAACACCCCTTCATTCACCAGATTTGGCTCCGTCCGACTATCATCTCTTTCCTCAACTGAAAAAAAGTTTAAAAGGTCGTAAATTTTCTTCCAACGAGGAGTTAATAAAAGCTGTGGAGGACTGGTTTGCAGAGCAAGAAGAAACATTTTTTCAAAGGTCTAGAGACGTTGCAGGTTCCCTGTAATAAATGTATTCAATTAAGAGGAGAATATGTTGGGTAATAAAATATTTTGACATTGAAATTTTGTTTGGTTCTATAGAAGGCTAAGCATTTTTCATATACTCGTAGAACTCATCAAAATAAGTTATTTCACCAAAGGACCACTGAGGCTTTCTCTCCCAATAAACACCTCAATAATTCATGCGAACGCCGTCAATACTGCTGCTACTGAATCATCGATGTATTTAAAGTGGACTCTACCTACCCCATTATTTTTGCGCCTACAGCTCATTATTTTCAATTCGCCAACGCGAAATTGTTTAATCGATAATTCAGTGGAATAAAACGAACTCTACGATGAAAACATTAATTTTGAAATGGGGTGCATTACACATGGTAAAACAGTTGATTAACTCTCATTTTGCTCTATTTCGTGTGTAAAACATTGGTGCGCAGTTAATATGCTGACGTTGACTATAAATACTGACTGGGACATATACACTTCTTTATTCTCTGAAATTGGCGGATATTGCCTGCATGTGAAATATGTATCATAAAATGAGTTCAATGCAGATGAATTACCACAATTGTCCAATAAAGCATAAATGGTCGATAATTTGCCCTAAAAGGATTTGGTCATCAACAGGACCCTTTACGTTGAAGTTTATTCAGACTAGAAACTTGAATGCCTAAAAAAACAAAAATAATTAGTTGTTACTAAATATTCTTCCCAAATGATGATGATAGGAATAAAAGGATACAGTGAATAATACCGTGTATTATGAATGCAATCATAAAAATTGACAAATTGAAACGCAGAATTCTGGAAAATCATCAGAAGAATCTTCAACAAGAATACAAGCAGAACCACGAAATGTGCAAATAGAAATATTTTTACTACAATTAAAACAACTAGAAAAGGAAACATAAAATTCTGTACAAGATTAACAAAGAATTCATGAACCATGAACGTTCGATGTGAAGATATGCCATAATAAAATCCCAGAAATGTGGGAGATACAATTGAATTCTAAAAAGCATGAAATTATATATCTGATATGCACAGTTTTTATTCAAAATTTATTGTTACCGGTCTTTCAGGATAATATGTATCTAAACAATATCCTCTTGGAATTTTAATGCGACACTACAAGGTTATTATTACATCAATTCAGTGTTCTACACAGCGAAAATCAGAACTACTCGTTTGGCATTTCCAAAGAGCAACGCCTAGACGCCTTTAGCGAAAAGTAAACAAAACTAGTGCCCTTGCGATAGTTCATCCGTTAACGATAGGGGACGTATTGCTTCCTTGGTTTCGCCTATATCATTGTTTGAAGTGAAAATCAGCAATCTGGCATCGTCTTCTCAAAAGTCCTATGAAATATCACAGAAGATGGGTTATGTTAGGTCATTGACCTCGAATCCTAAGACCTAGGTAATATGGCTTTTCAATTGCAGAAATAATAAGACAAAACTTAGAGTTTTCGTTAGGAAATATCGTGTTTCTAACATTCTTATTAGTGCTTGAGCATTTCCTGAATGTATCACCCAGAACATCTAATAATCACCTCAATTTCAATCAAAATATGAACTTTGAGGTGTTTGCAGAGAATCGTATTAGGAACGTATTTGGGCAAAAATTTTTTTTCAAATGGCGATCTCCTTAACAGAGCCGAATTCGCAAAAATTGAAAATGGAAAACAGGTTTTTGTTAGCCTCAAAATCTCCAGTTAAAATAAATGTACAAGTGAAATACTCACCCTGTATATCAGAGGAGGATAAAGCTTCTTCTTGTAATGAAATTGATAATATAATGATAAAGCAAACTCATAAAGAATATGAATTCCGAGTTACCAAAAATTACAGGAGTTTCATGTATTCTCTATTATTATTATCATTATAATTATTCAGTGATTGTTTGTGTATTAGAGAATTGTATTTCGTTTTGTGAAAAACTTATAATTGCATGTGATACATACAGACTTTTAGCATCTAAGTATCATGGTTGTGAAATGAAAAAATAAAATACTTTTTAATTTATTGCGTAACTCTGGTTTACTTTTTTGACGTCGAACTCTACACTGACACTTCTAAGAAGTTATTGTTCGATGATATGGTATCGCAATATTTTGTTAATGCATGGAACTGGTCTAGGCTAACTAGATATCAATAGATCCTCGTACCAGGCAGGAAACACAAACCTACTGAATTTAAAACTCAGTAGCTTTTGTACCTGCCTAAACACACAGTTTTAATTCATGAAGAGCTCCAGTGTTTTCTCAAATGGGCCTGGCATTTAGACAGTTTCACAGTTTATATCATAGGTCCTTGCAGTCCAATTCACTTGGTAGCTGCTGCATATTTATCAGAATGTTTTCGGCACGAACCTTGATATTCTTTCGAAAAATTCGGTAGATCCAAGCGGTACATTTTCTCCTGTATGCGTAAATATTCAATTGATTGCAGACAAATATTTGATGGATTCAGTCTTTACTTGATGGAAATTCATGTTCAATAACAGGTAAATAAAATTCAATTTCCACAAACAATATTTAATTTTGAACAACGATCGTTTCGCCTCACTGAGGCTTCGTCAGGTTCTACATTTGAACTAATTGGGTGGTATAATAACAGGCCATTATATAGGATATACAGGTATACATGGGGTTGTTTAGATGGTATTCACAAGTTACAAGAAGAAGTACCGACAGGGGCAATAAAAGTTATTGAGTATTGCCCCTGGTTTTTCCAATCTACGTGAAGATATTCAACAACGGCGATCTATTCACATCCGTTTGGTCATTTAACAAAATTTGTTGAGAATTATATCTGTTAATTTCAAGTGATTCTAATAGTGTTAATCTTGATCCTTTACTCTCGATATGGATAATTTCGTAATTGTGGTTGAAATTATGACCAAATTCTCTTAAATGGTCGGCGTATGTTAAATGTGGACTATTTGATGTATAACTCTTCTGGTGTTCATGGATCCGTTTTTTAAATGATCTGTCGGTTTGACCAATGTAGACCAATGGGCAATCATCACAAGTAAGCTTGTAGACACCCGATTTATCATCTTTGTTTGATTTATCTTTGTTATTTTTAATGTATTTATCTAAGTTGTTAGAGGTTCTGAAAGCTGAAGTATAATTGAAATTGTCTCTAAAATAATTGGCAATATTTTCAGATAATCTATTAATATATGTGATTCGGATATATTTTTGTGGGTTGGTCAACCCACTTGTGATGATTGCCCATTGGTCTACATTGGTCAAACCGACAGATCATTTAAAAAACGGATCCATGAACACCAGAAGAGTTATACATCAAATAGTCCACATTCAACATACGCCGACCATTTAAGAGAATTTGGTCATAATTTTAACCACAATTACGAAATTATCCATATCGAGAGTAAAGGATCAAGATTAACACTATTAGAATCACTTGAAATTAACAGATATAATTCTCAAAAAATTTTGTTAAATGACCAAACGGATGTTAATAGATCGCCGTTGTTGAATATCTTCACGTAGATTGGAAAAACCAGCGGCAATACTCAATAACTTTTATTGCCCCTGTCGGTACTTCTTCTTGTAACTTGTGAATACCATCTAAACAACCCCATGTATACCTGTATATCCTATATAATGGCCTGTTATTATACCACCCAATTAGTTCAAATGTAGAACCTGACGAAGTCTCAGTGAGGCGAAACGATCGTTGTTCAAAATTAAATATTGTTTGTGGAAATTGAATTTTATTTACCTGTGATTGCAGACAATACCTGTTCTTCCTCTGTTGCCTTCCTACCAATTGACTCTTTCATTGCCCCTCGGGCCTCGGTGAAATCCTATCGCATCTGGATCCAGAACGACATCCTCATGCGTTCAACACAAGCAAACTGTCGATTTTTTTACGAGCGCCATTATGCTCGCGGATAATCCGCAACGCAAGTGAATTGCGTACCAATTTGGGCCAACAAAGCCGCTCCCGTCCCACTCACCCTCCCATATCGAATATAAATGTCACAACAAATACAGACTGCCAGCGTTTGTCCTGAATGTCACATGATTATTACCTGCCAATGTCAGGGGACAATTGCCCAAGTACGGGGCATTGTACTAACGCAATCTGCGGACAATGAGGCTCTGTTGGGGCTATATGGTTTCTACATCTGTTGAAATGGGACACCGCCGTTGCGACATCAATAAAAATAGGTCTTTTGGAATTTATCGCGCTTGGATCTCGTCCTCTGTGTTCGGAGACAATGTGCTAGGTCTGTACGTGAGATATGTGAAGAGTAGGGTACGAGTTGCGTTAACTGATAAGGATATTCGGTGCCCCTTGATTGCCTCGTTTGTACATATGGCCATTTTCCGAAAACCACTTGGGACTGAAAGAAGATTGTGATACATCTAAGCTCATATATGTTTGTTTCCCGCTTCTGAAAAGGGGAGCATCTGTGTCTCACTTTTCAATTCATAGATTCCCTTTTGATATTTCATTCTAATCGATACCTTTCTAGGTGGCAATGAAGATTAATTGTGAAATTAGGCTCGCCATTATCAGCTACGTAATTTATTTATTTCATGTTTCCGTCTACAGCTTACTTTTTTACAGCCTTGAAAAAGCGATAAGAGTCCTCGAAATGTTGGCCAAGATTGTCTAATAAGCAGTAATGAAATTCCACATTTCTGAGAAAAGTTCGAAGGGTCGTGAATTTTCTTCCAACGAGGAGGTAATAAAAGCTATGGAGGACTAGTTTGCAGAGCAAGAAGAAACATTTTTTTTAAAGCTCTAGAGACGTTGCAGGTTCCCTGTAATAAATGTATTCAATTGGGAGGAGAATATGTTGAGTAAAAAAATATTTCGACATTGAAATTTTGTTTGGTTCCATAGTAGGCTAAGAATTTTTCAATATATCCTCATACTCGTAATATCGTCCTGATATTCCGTGCCTTGAAGAAGGCTTTTTTGGATATGGCATTACATGAAGAAGTCCCTAATGAAGCTGTCCAATAGTGGGTTAACTGACCACGAAAGTAAGGATTGTGCCTTTATGTTTTTCAGATAATTTAAACAGTACACAGGGGCAATCACTTGATTGTGAATATTGTCACAAAATAACCCCGCGTTTCTTGGGATAATGGAAAGGAAAAAGACTGACGTTATAACTCGATTCGCTAAAATAGAATCTGGTCAGAATTTTGGTCAGGAACATCATACAGAGTGTAACAGCCAAATGGAATAAATTCGATAACGAATAAATGAGGGCGCGTTGGGAAAAACGCTCCGCCAAGTCGATTTGTAATTTTAAATGCGCATATTTTTCAGGAAAATAGTATTATATGGGGTGTTCCATGTGACTGTGGCCAATACCAACTTTCTCATTTCAACTCCAACCCCCTGTATATTATTTATTTTTTGGATTTTTCAGAGAATTCTAGACACAATTCATGCACAATGTCCTATACCTATCTTTAACTATTTCGGAAGTATTAAGTGTTTTCAGAGAGAGAGAGTGTTTTTATTGTACTAGACAAGAGCCATCGACCTTGGTCCTTCAGCTCTAGTGTTTTCAGATTTATTGCAAAAATCAACTTTTTAAATAAAAATTATTTTATTTCACAAATTCGGTACATTACACTTAAAAACTAATAAGTTATACTGATTATTTCTTAATTATTAAAAAAACAGAAAAAACATTGATGTCAATGTAGGAAATGTTCAAAATGCTCGCCGCGAACGTCTTGGCAACATGCTAGAGACAACGTGTTACTAAGGCTATGAGGATAAACCGAGGAATGAACAAATCTGTTTTTGTTTTTTTTAATTTCTTCTTAGTAATGGTTTTTGCTTACTTTCTTCATATCAAGAGGTAAATGGGAAATAAGTATTGAGTGTAATGTATCGAATTTGTGAAATAAAATAATTTTCATTTAAAATGTAAATTTTTGTAAAAAATCTGAAAACACTTAATATTTCCGAAAAAGTTGAAGATAGGTATAGGACATTGTAGAGGGTGGGCAAAATTGGTGCTACATGAACTAAAACTTTTTAACCAGAGGAGATAGAGAAAAATGAATGGCACCTTATAGTCTCCTCTTTCTTCGAGAAACTGTTAATGCCATCAACTGCATTCCTCTATCTTCTTTCGTTTCCGAGTTATAGGCCGAAATTGCAATTTGGGCAATTTCAACTCTGGTCATTATCTCCGTTTCTGTTCATGCTAGGATGTTGAAATAAAAACATTATACAGGCACTTTTCTGATAGCAATCCAGTGGCGTACTCTGATTTTTTCTAAGAGGTTTATTTGCTGAGTTATAACAAAAAGTTTTAGTTCATGTAGCAGCAATTTTGCCCACCTTGTACATGAATTATGAATTTTGCACATTTCCTACATTGACATAAAATAAATGTTTCTTTTTGTTTTTTTTATTAATTGAGAAATAATCAGTATTACTTATTAGGTTTTAACCGAATTTGTGAAATAAAATAATTTTTATTTGAAACGTTGATTCTTGCAATAAATCTGAATACACTTACTTAATACTTCCGAAATAGTTAAAGATAGGTATAGGACATTGTGCATGAATTGTGTCTAGAATTTTCTGATGAATCCAAAAAATAAATAATATACAGGGGGTTGCATTTGAAATAAGAAAGTTGGTTTTGGCCACGGTCGCATGGAACACCCTATATAATTTTATTTTCTTGAAGAATATGCGCATTTTAAATTACGAATCGACGTGTTTGAGCGTTTTTCCTAACACCCCCTCATTTATTCGTTATCGAATTTATTCCATTTGGCTGTTACACTCTGTATAGCGATATCTGGGAGATCGAAATAGGAGTTCGCGGAAGGGTCGCCTATCGCTGAGAAGTCTGTGTTTCCTGGAAATCATGATCCGTTCACTGAAAAGTAAGAAACTGGCCGAAATTGCCATTGACTATATATTTTTAACAGAACTGGATTCGGAGAAACAAATAACGATTGAAAAGGTTTGTTTGACAAAGAGAATCTGCAGTTGAACACTGTGCAAGTCAAATATTCACCCTGTATTCAAATTTCAATTCGTTCCTTATTGCATCATCTTCTGCAAAACCAAAACTGTTCAGACCTAAAGCGTCCAATATTCCGATGTCCAAATGAGCTGATGCATTGATTCTTCATAAATCATGTTTCTCGACAATTCCATATGTGCAGCAATCTTCAGTACCCGACAGAAATGAGTCGGATGATACATTACACTAATTGATCGCTCGTACACTAGTTCCTATCAGGATTCGTTATCCATACGAGCATCTTTTCAATTTTCCATATTTCCACACGTTCATTACGGGTAATTGTACGATCTGTACCGGCACAATCAATCAATCAATTGGGAGTGGTTCAATTTGTGATAATGACGGAGTTCAGAGATCAGTTTGCTGTTGCCGAAATGGCTCAGCAGCTTCAAACAATTTAGTTATGGAGGGATGCGACGTAGCAGGATTGTTACGTTGAAATCCAATTTCACAGAGAATTTAAACATGGCCTCTAATTCTATCGATTATCGTAGCGATGATTCGATTGATTGATGGGTTTCGACGTGGAATACGCAATTCCATGTGTCAAGCTGGAATATGAGCCTAGCATTACAGGAAAATGCAGATCTAAGGATGACAGGCGATCATATACAGGGTGATTCACTCTGGATGGCACATTAGACGTTTCTGGTGAACCAGATATCGGATCGGTTTGAAAATTCAATGGAGTGCATTATCAGACATTCTCTACCCAACTATAGTATATAACATTACTAGCAAGGTAAGAGGGTTTTTACTGGCGAATGGAGGATATAACTGAGGAGCCGCAGGCGAGTCAGTTACCTCCTTGAGCCAGTAAAACCCGTTACCTTGCGTGTATTGATTTATATTTTATTTGTTTATCATTTGTAAAAAGGTTAGATGAATTCCAAAAAAATCTCAATAATTTGTCGCAAATGTCGTAAGCTATGGAAGCGTTGCCATGAACATGTCTGTTTATTTTTCTTTACATTTGTTTTGGCGAAAGCGAGAATGAATGTACCAAAAGAAATAATTGAGGCAGCCAGCAGTGTAGCTTGAAGTTTATTACCTGCAAAATCAACTTCAAGGTACGAGCGAGAATACAACGACTTCAAAAAGTGGCAAAACAAAAATAGTGTGATTGGGGTAACTGAAGATGTTTTGTTGGTCTACTTGAATCAACTATCAGCTAGATTCAGCCCTAATACTTTACGGGCAAAATGGTCTATGCTGAAAAGCTGCTTGGAAATGAAAAAAATGCCCCTGTTTGCAGGTTTGTTTTCCTTAAAAAAATTATTGAAAAATATGACGTTTAGTTGTCATTTGCAGATTTCAAAGAGTAATAGCGTTTCTGAAACGAAAAAATGAGCGTTATACGCCAAAAAAGGCCAACGTATTAAGTAAAGAAGAGGCTGAACAATTTCTTTTACATTCTCCTGATGACCAGTGGTTGCTGGCGAAAATTGTAACAATATTTGGGATTTTTGGATGTTGTCGATGTGACGAAATTCTCTCCTTCAACATGAATGATGTAGAAGATATGGGAAGGAGTTATGCACCGGCCACTATTTTTGTAGTAAGGAGAGTACAAATATTCTGCAGTCCTCGAGTTCAGCAGTTTCTGAGTCAACAGATGGTTCATCATCATCTGTATCAACTCTTTCATCATCAAAAATCTGTGATACTGGAAATAACAATTGTACCATGATTTTCAACATATATGACGATAAAACAAAATTTTCTAATGTAAATAATACTACTAAATTGTAAAAATTTTGCAAGTTAACTGTCAGTTTTACAAGTTAGTGACTTGATAAAATAAACTTTCTTAATTAATATTGTGTTTTTGGAAACTGACGTTTACAAATGAGAAACAAATAAAAATATATTCGTTAATGTGGTGTTGCCACTTTTATTAGAAAGTAGTAGCAACTTTGCTTTTTCAAATGGAACACCTCGGTATATTATATTATTTTTGGAATCTCCAACAACTTCTCGACAACTTTTTTGAACCTATTCCTATACCTTTCTGTTGTCGTTTTCGAAATATAAATTAATTTAAATTTTTTCACCGAAAATCATGACCTCTAAAAATGCTGTAACTTCGGGTGGAGAAACACGGCATTGAAATTTGGTTTGGACTTAGGTTATACATGAATGTCACAAGGTACTGTCAAATAGTAATCATGGCCTGCCTACCAAATACCGAATGGGAATACCATTCTGAAGGGACATTTTGAAAAATTAATGCTCATAAGTCCGAAATTTGACTAGGTAGGTATAGGTATAATATACATGGAATGAAAGCAAATTTCATCAGCTTTCCGAATTCCTAATAATATACAGGTCGTTCCATTCAAAATAAACAACTTTCAATCACTTTTTCAGGCAAACGACAAAACTGTATTTTTTACCACCCTGTATTGAAGTAACGTAGATCAGGCTGATGTGTTGGAAGCATTCATGTATCACCTAACTCCAAACCAAACTTCAATGCCGAAGTGTTTCTTAACCCGAAGTTATCAGCATATTTGGAGGTCATGATTTTCGGTGAAAAAAATTGAAATTAATTTATATTTCGAAAAAAGCCACAGAAAGGTATAGGGAAATGTTAAGAAAAGTTGTCGAGAAGTTGTTGGAGATTCCAAAAATAATATAATATACTAGGTGTTCCATTTGAAAAGGCAAAGATGCTTCTACTTTCTAATAGAAGTGGAAACACCGCATTGACGAAAATATTTTAGTTTGGTAGATAATGACCGGTAATGCACTCCATTAAATTTTCAAACCGATCCGATATCTGGTTCACCAGGAACGTCTAATGTGCCATCCACCGTGAATCACCCTGTATACAGTGCAATTTTTAGTTCATCCTTGTGAAGTGAATTCTTAAAGAACTGATTCGGGATCCTGGGCGATTTCTTTGACAGCTTTTGACAATTAACAGTCTTTCTCCGACAGCTCTCCAAATTTGTCCCAGTAGGGTTTTTGTCCTCAAATGCGAGTCTATACCAACAAGACGAATCTACTTTCAAGCAGAAAAGCTTTAGACTTTATGTGGGGACTTTTACCCAGGCAACGCAGACTGCTTCGCGTAAAAAAGGAATGTTAAGGTGCAGACACATTGTCATCACGTCACGTCACATCACGTCATCTTCCCAAAATGTGCAACCACGATTAATTCATGGAACTTAGACAATAGGAAGAGAGACACACCTCAATAATAAATAGTGAAGCCAAATCATCAGAACTAAACTGGGTGATTATACTACTACGGAATCAAAATGTAGTAAAAATTTCTGCGACATTGTATCTGCTGTCACATTATAGCACTGAAAGCACGCAAGATCTATATTCCGCAAATTTACATTTTCTGAATGCACGTGACATCACGTCTGATATTTAGTGAAATGTCATTCTGACATACATTTGAAACCGATTTGGGTGCTCATTCAATAATTCTTGAATTAATTTATGGAATTCCCCCACTTCTTCTGTTCGTTGATTCATTTGGTAAATCGAATCCCTTCTATGAGAATCACCAGCAACTGTAAAAGCAGCTATATTCTCCATTATCTTCTTTCCATTTCCTCGCGTGAGCTCTCGTGACGTGACAACAATGTGACCTTAACTCTCATGTGAACTCGAATTGCGAGGTAACAGCCACTGGCGGTTACTTTACGCACAGTTTCTATTGAAAATTCCATTAAAACAAATGTCAATGAAATACAAAACTTCGATATTAATGATGAATGTCGATACAAAACGCGTATTAAAGTGAAATTCATAGGATGTGTTTTCAACATTCTCATCAAAATAAGATAATTACATACTTGGGTATTTCCCAAATGTATCAGCTCAATTTCCATCGAGAAATATGAACTTTGAGTTCTTTGCAGAGAATCGTACCAGGAACGTATTCGGCCCAACTTTTTTCAAATGACTATATCTTTTTAACAGAGCCAAATTCGAAAAGATGGAAAATGAACAAACGGTTTCTTTGGATCCCAAGTATTTACAGTCAAATACTCACCCTGTATAGCGTAATTATATTAAAGAAAAGCACCAACAATAGAGTCCACTTTCAGTTGGTGGAAATCGGAAAAGATTTAGCGACACTGATATATTATTGTCGAACATCAGTAACAAAACAGAATTCTTTAAAACATTAATTGGCACGTGTCAACGATTAAGCCGGTATGACAAGGTTTAAAACAGTTCAATACCTTGTTCGAACAGAACTCAAACTTCTGAACATCGCAGGATAGCTGGATAGACCAGCAGGATTGTCCACAATTGAATCGCTGCTTGTCGATACGGAAGTGTGATATCACAGATGCCCTCAGCCTCAGGTTGGATCGAAATACGATTCTGCGGGTTCAAATTCCATGGGAATCCTATGGCTATCTGTGTATTCTGGACCGCCGACAATGTATAACGTGGTCGAATTAGCAGTTATTGTCTTTCCAAAGCGATGCACTGTTCTGTTTGAATTTTACGCCAAGTATGCTTGTCTATTTTATGTTCGAATGACTGGATTAAAATGGAAACTCTTGACGTATTTGCCAATTCGAGCCAGATCGGTTATCAGGGGGTGTCCGATTGATATTACCGCAAATTGTTGCCCTTCATTTGAATGAATGAACGTATAGCTTTTTGAGGCTGAAGGTGACAGTATTCAATGCATAATGCGGAAAGATCCTGGTTTGCGTGCTTGCAAAATCCAACTCGTGCAAGAATTGTAGCCACAGGATCACCTAGCAAGGCGTAGAGCCAACCTAGGAATCATATGCCAGAAAGTATACATATTTGAATTATGATGTCAGAAAATTATCTTTCGACTAAAGTAACTTATATTTCTATTAAAAAAATTATCTTTGTGTTATTTCATTTCAAAGTTACGAGGATGTATTAATATCTAGTTAGCCTAGACCAGTTCCATGCATAAACAAAATATTGCGGTACCATCTCAACGAACAATAACGACGTCAAACAGGTAAACCAGAGTTACGCAATAAATTTAAAAAAGAAGTGTCATCCTAAATTGTAAAAATCGAAAAATTGGAGTATCGAGCCATCATCAAGTACCTGTATTAAAAACGGTTAAGAGGTGAGCAGATTTACGAAGATATGCTTAATACCGTTGGTGATCAATGTCCTTCGTATGCGACCGTGCAAAATTGGACTGCAAGCTTCAAAAGAGGTAAATTCTCCATTGAAGATGATGACCGATCCGAAAGGCCAGAGTCTGCGTCAGTCCCCGAAAATATCGATGCAGTTCATGACATTATTTTATCAGACCGTCGAATTAGGATAAAACTGATATCTGAAGCACTGAAGATTTCATACGAACGCTTTCATAGTTTACGTCAATTGGAACCTGAGAAAAATGTCTGCAAAATGGATCCCCAAATGTTTGAATGTTGACCAAAAGCGTGCAAGGGTAGAAGCATCGCGTTCGATTTGAAAACGATGTAGACTTCTTAAACCGAATTGTTACTTTGGATGAGACTTGGGTACATTTCTACGATCTAGAAACAAAGCAACAATGGAATGGCGAAACTCTGGTTCTCCAAGACCTAAGAAGTTTCGTGTCCAAAAATCCTCTGGAAAAGTTCTTGCTTCAGTTTTTTGGATTGCCATGGAGTAATCATTGTTGAATCAGGGTAGAACAATACTTGGAGATTACTTTTCGACATTATTGACCACTCTACGGGAAAAAATCAAAGAGAAAAGACGCGAAAAGCTATCCAAAGGTGTTTTGTTGCCACAGGACAACGCCCCAGTACACAAATCTCATGTTTCCATGCAAAAAAATTCGTGATTTAGGGTTAGAATTACTAGAACCTTATTCACCAGATTTGGCTCCGTCCGACTATCATCTCTTTCCTCAACTGAAAAAAAGTTTAAAAAGTCGTAAATTTTCTTCCAATGAGGAGGTAATGAAAGATGTGGAGGACTGGTTTGCAGAGCAAGAAGAAACATTTTTTTAAAGGTCTAGAGATGTTGCAGGTTCGCTGTAATGAATGTATTCAATTAAGAGGAGAATATGTTGAGTAATAAAATATTTTGACATTGGAATTTCGTTTGGTTCTATAGTGGGCTAAGAATTTTTCAACATTTTCCCGTATATACCTCCAAAAAAAACACCGTTTATTTATAATGTGGGTGCTCAAACGCTGACTTCAGAAACAAATAGAAGTTCGAAGCCTTCACGGTGCATTTAAAACAATAGGTATTTTAAAATTTCATTTCTCAGATTGATCAATGGCAATTGTTTCAGTTTGAGTGCTGTGGCGTCGAGTGCCGAGCGCGTGACGATGGTCACCACGCCGACAGTTGATTTTACTAGCCATAAGATGTTTCACATCCCAAAGTGTTCCGTTTAGGGGGAGCAATCTTGAAAAAATGTGTACAAGGGAAAGATAACGCTGTGTATTATAATTCGCCATAAGAAGACATCAGTTTGGCCAAATAACGCCATTCGTTTTAAGCGCCTTCTGGCCATTCCGCATGCAAGACACCTCTCGGGCACCGAAATAACGGATAGCGCCATCCAGCATCCGAATCAAATGACAAACACGTTATCCGACATAAATCAGACGGTCTCGAATTGCGGGAAATTCTTCTTCTTGTTCGGTCGTCGATAAATAATGGCGACAAAGTGGAACAACATTATTCGGATGTCGGGATATTGAAATGGCGGAACGTTTTCGCATAGAAGGGCGAAATATTCCGGTAGCATGTGTTGGTAACGGTACATATGACGGCTGCGGATATTGACATTTCTCGCCGGAGCCGCGAGGAATGAAAAATGTAAATATCCTATTAAGATTTCACTCTTTTCTTGACGCCCTACAGCCATCGGACCGTGTTCGTATCTCACGAGTCGTGTTGTCGAAGACATGACAAGTGATGAATTCGCACGTCAAGAGAAACGTAAGGGTGGAATTGGAAAAAAGGATCAGGGGGTGGAGGAGTTGGAGGTGAAAAAACGGAGCAGGATATGCTGATGATTCGGGGAAATATGTTTTCTTTCGGCGTATTTATCATACGAAGTTGCTGCCACCATCACAGTCTTCCTCACTTGCACGCTTCGGAGTGATTAAGTTATTTGCAAAGACTCATCCTTCATAGCCCATTGTAAGTTCTTCTTAGAGCGATAGAATTCTCGATAAGGATAACTGTGATTTGACAGAAGGTAGAATCCATTTTGTGTCAACATTTTGGGCCCTAGAACAGCTTGAATTAGATCCACTTTTTCAACGAAAAATTGTGTTTAGTGATGAAGCTCATTTTTGGCAGAAAGGCTACGTAACAAGCAAAGTTGCCGTATATGGAGTGAAAATAATCCTCAAGAAGTTCTGCAGGTTCCATTGCATCCTGGAAAATGTACTGTATGGTCTGCTCCACACGCTGGATGCATCATAGGTCCTTATTTTTTTTTAACGATGATGGAGCTGATATTATAGAGAATGGTGCTCGTAACTGATCGATGATCAACGATTATTTGTTTCGAAATTCGAATGGTATCGACCCAGAAGTATGTTTTGGTGCCACACCTAATGCTGCTACCATAACAATTGATTTATTGAAAGAAAAATTTGGCGATAACATTATTTCGAGAAATGAATTAGTTGGACTCCAAGATCATGCGACTTAACTCGAATGGATTATTTTCTTTGGGTTATGTCATTGGTTTGTGCTGATGAACCAAAAATAATGGATGCTTTGAAAGCCAGCATAACTCGTGTTATTGCTGGAATTAGGCCAGAATTACTCGAACAAGTGGTCCAAAATTAGTTTGGTCGAATGAGGTTCCTCAGAGCTAGTCGTGAGGGACATATGCCGGAAATAATTTTTAAAACATGATTGTCATGAAATCATATTTCGAATAAAAAAGACATTAGGTTTCAATCTTAATTTAAGTGTGTTTTATTTCAATTTAAAATTATATCACTCTAAAAAACACTCAATATTCTAGTTGGCCGCTTGCTCGAATAATGCTTCAATGCAACTATACTCAATTCACAATTATAAAATCACAACTCTGGCCTTGAAAAGTTGACACATTCCACCCTGTATCGAAGTTATGACGTTTTTCAAAATATTTTTATGTTCCAAGTCAACACTATGTTGCCCTTTCTACATTCTTAGCGTATTTCTCAGAATGTGATTTGGAAAAGATGTGATGGACTAAAATAATTAACGTTTATATGAATTGATAGAAAGGATTTCTTTTCTAGTTATTTGCATGAAAAGTACAAGAGATCACTGTTGAAATATATTATTTTTCGCCATGAAGAAAATTGCATTGCTTTCACATAATTTTGATATGCATGCTTGTGAAGATTTAATGTTTATCATCAATTGTTGATTCTAATCAAGAATTCATTAAAAAAAAATCAACCCAAAGATATAAGATTGATGGGCAATTACAAGAATCAAGAATAATGTCAATTTTATTTTGTTGATAACTTAAAATCAATGTTGGGGTATAAAACTCGGCTGCGTTTGTTCAAACAACATCTAAAGAAGACATTTTTCACCATCTCTACCTTTGAAAGGCGATTCTTATGGGAGAATCAGGTCTGAGTTCCACCTCATTAGTGAGGTACCTAACTTTTGCAAATCTGCTCAGATATCGCCAAATTTCTTGGAAAACCTGAAAAATATCATCCTAATCGACCTCTCGAGGCTCCATCCGATCCATCTACTGCGATATCTGTCCAAATACCAGCTATTTCAACGAAATTCCCGTGTACCCCTTTAACCTCGAAATGTAAACATTCCTTCTGGTCTTGAAAATCGTCCTCACGCTCCAAACTGTTGCTAAAAACAATAAACATACGTTAATCTTGGATATTCGACGAAAAACTTACCTGCAAATATCGATTAAGTACCAAAAATCTGCGAACAATTATTAAACCTAACAAAATGTGGAATATCTTTGATACTTTTCTTTGATGTAAACAAAGAAACTGGCAACGTCGTTTTGTCATTAACGATATTTTCTGTGCGCGCACTGACTTTTCATCATATGTTCTGTTCTTTTCATCAGGAGCACCAACTCCTGAAAACGAAACCATGACCTCCTATGTGATCAAATAAAAGTGAATGGAGTATACTTTAGCTCTTTCTGTGCATTTGAAAAATTTACAGGATCTCCATATACATGGGGTGAGGTCCCAAATTTAATGAAGTAAGTTCTTCTCTTATTGTTTTTCCATCGTAATCGACTCAGTCAATCCGAAATATTCCATTCATTTAGATGATGACCTTACAGGGTGTTTCTAAATTATTTATATCGAAAACTTAACATTTGGGGTCCCATATCTGGAACTTTTTCTTCTTAAAATCATGCAGGGAATCAGCTTCCGTTTGTATTTCCAATTAAGGAACACAACTTCTTTACAAATACAGCGTGTATAGTTCAGGCTGGGGGCAAATACCTCCTGGATCCATTGATTTGGACAAATATCAACGGGGAAATAATTGAATTACCACCGGATGTGGAGATTATTTTCCTAGGGCTCTTCGAAAAGTCCAACATTGAAGTGATTCGACGTCCTCTTGACCAGATGCTCCAAAAATCTCATAAAAAATTCCAAACCACATACCCAGACTGTCCCCTAATCATGTTATAATGGATGAAAGCTGCAGCCATGTTCAACGTCCCCCATGTACCTACCCGTAATAAAAGAACCATTAATCACAATGGCGTTCTTTACCATCCAATAAAATATGGTAGAAGTACACTCCCATCAGAGGGACGAAGGAAGCCTGGCCACCCCAATATTTCTATTCGTACTCAGAAAACCCCCGTCGAATCCACCCCATTCTTTTATTCCCACAGTTCAACGCGTTCTTTGATCACGAATACAAATCTCTGCGAGTCTGTAATTGTCGTTAAATCGCCAGAGGATTGATTCTGATTGGAAGCACCTGCGGTTGTAATGGCTCCTTTATTCGTTGCCGGATTGTGCTCATTAGTATTATTCTCAAATTCATTGTGTGAAAGCGATAGAATCTAACTTCCATTCTGCCTTTCTGCATTTTTCAAATAAATTCTGTTTAGTTAAGTGAGTTTCCTTGGCCACCCTATATATCAAGTATCACACCCTGGAAACACAGACTCCTCTGCAAGATCTGTGAGAGGTAACACTGCAGCTCTCATGAGAACTCCTATTGTGACCTTCCAGAGATAGCTATGTGATGTTTTTAACCGGAATTTTCAAAATTATTCTTTTCTCGAGCTTTCGAAGATTTCACGAATGCAACCAAAAAAAGGTTATCCCATTGCTACCAGGGATATCCTAAGTGCACCCAGAATAAGAAATTCTTATTGCGAGCTCTCGGAGTTATCTTGAAAATAACAAAAACAAGAAATTGTTTTTATTTGTTTCTCATTTGTAAACGTCAGTTTCTAAAAACACAATATTAATCAAGAAAGTTTATTTTATCAAGTCACTAACTGACAGTTAACTTGCAAAATTTTTACAAGTTAGTAGTATTATTTACATTAGAAAATTTTGTTTTATCGTCATATATGTTGAAAATCATGGTACAATTGTTATTTCCAGTAACACAGATTTTTTATGATGAAAGAGTTGTTCACGCCAAGTGAACGGTTCAGATAACTTTTCTGAATTTTTCATTTTCAATTCCTTCAGAATTAATTCAATTTCTCCGAAACCAGGAAATCCCATATGTAGTGTGGGCGCAAGAAGAAATCGTCACTGTCAGTTGTGGAGCGCCCATATGTTGCGTTTTTATATTTTCCATATTTTTCATTCAGTTCATTGATTGCCTTAATCGTGAATACAATATCTGCTACCGCTAATTTAAATTTCTTCTGTTTCCTTTCGTGAATCTAGAAAAGTTCAGTTTTTCTTGTGATTCACAATTTTAGTGATTTCGAGTTATTCGAATTACATTCATTCAAGAACATTCGTTTGTGCGAATTTGGTTCGAAAAGTACTGTTACCAGTGGCGTGGTTATTATTTGGCCACAAGGATAAATGTTCCTACTTTGACATTTTTAGCAACGGATTTTAACGTCTTAAGCTTCATTCCATGTTCGTTTGTCGAGCTCGATCACTCTGTTCATGGAAATAGGAGTAACCGTCGAGATCTGGTTGGCCGTTTTGCTGAAATAAGTAAGACCTTGCAATTGTTAATTTGGGTGCATTTATCCTTTCATTTGTGTTGGGTTTCAATAACTATTCATAATTATATACAGTCCATTAGCTCTTTTAACTTTTCATTCAGAAATTTGGTAAATTTCTCATTCAGTAAAATTGAACCGCACTTCAGTTGTTTAACTGAAATTCTACCCAACACGTTTTGGTCCTTCGGGCCGGATATTAAGCTCAATCTCAAGCTCAGTTTCTTAAAATTCGAAAGTTTCAGTCAAAAATTCAAAAATCTTGGTTTTATAGCGGCCATTTTATATTCAGATATACGACGATCGTCGCAATCTGGCAACATCGTTCCACAGCTGACGGGTCGCATACATCTGTTTCCATCGAGATATTCAATTTCATTCCTTTTTAATTCATTTTTTGCTGTTTGTCTCTGTTTCTTATTGAACTTCTTCATAACAATGCCACCGAAGACAGATACAGGCAATAAAACATTGGATAAGTTGGTTGACAAACGGGCCAACATATTTTCTACCATCACCGGAATCTGGCACAGAGTTAAAGATTATGATGGTACGAAACTTTTCGAATTACAAGCATACCGAGAAAAGATTTCTAGTTATGAATCTAAATTTGAAGAAATACAGGAGGAAATAATGGAATTGAATTACGAATTGTTATCAGAAGATCGTATAGAGACGGCAAAGTCAGAGTTGGCGTTTGCTGAAGTGATTGCACGCATAACTGGGCTTTTTCTGTCTCTGAAACGACAGGAAGCTTTGTCGACACCTGCGTCGAGTTCGCAAGCTCCGAGTTCAAATGAATCCATTTTGCTGCCAAAAATTAATATTCGCCCCTTTTCTGGCGAAAGCGCTGAATGGCCTGAGTTTTTCCAGCTATTTAATTCTTCGGTTCATGGAAACAATAGTTTGACAACCATACAAAAGTTTCAGCTATTGAAATCTTATTTGAGAAATGATGCTTTTGCGGTCATATCGGGGTTACAATTGTCAGTTGAAAATTATGAGTTGGCCTATCAAGCGTTAAAATCGCGCTTTCAGAATCCTCGTATGTTGGCTACGATGTATTTGAACGAAATTCTTAATTTCAAACCTTCGAATAATAATTCGGTCTCGCATCTTAAAGAATTTTTAAACTGTCACCAAAATTCTGTCAATGCAATAAAAGCGCTGAATGTAAAGGACTTATCAGATTTCCTTCTGTTTTCCATAACGTTGCGTAATGTTGACCCTTACACGAGAAAAGCGTTTGAAAGTCAGTTAAATTCATCCGAGATTCCCGCATATAGCACCTTGATTGCATTCGTAACGCAACAGCTAACGGCTCAGGAATTTTACGAACAAAGTTCTTCCAGATCTGCATCAAAGTCAACACCATTCAATTCATCACATTCAGATAAAAACTCGGATAAGAATAAAACAAAAAATATTTTACTGGCACATTCTGCATCCACCTTTCAAAGCTCCAATGACTCACGTAGCTTCCCGAATTCAAGAAAGTTTCGTTGTCCGAAGTGCTCTGATTCGCATCCATTGTTCGCCTGTGCTTCCTATATGAATTTGTCAAGCCAAGACAAATTCGAATTTTTGAAAAATTCCAAGCGCTGTTTTAACTGCCTTGGTCTACACAATTTCAAAGATTGCGCTTCCAAAAATTCGTGTCGATTGTGTAAATCGAATCGTCATCACACCAGTTTCCATCCCGATAACGAATCTTCTTCTAATAATGAATCTGCCAATCAATCAAATGTACCATCTCGTACTCTAGGTAAAACAAATCATGTTGAAAATCAGCCTTCAACTTCTCATTCCATTTCTTCAAATGATGTTATTAATTCCTATCACATCAATAGGAAATCGGCCTCAGTAAATCAAGTACTTTTTGGCACTGTTCAAGCGAGAATAGAATCCGCAGATGGTTCAATGATATCTGTAAGGGCAGTTTTAGACCCTGGATCCCAGATTTCAGCCATTAGTCAACCCCTAGTCGAAAGATTCGGTTTGAAAATTGATCCTGTCAATATATCTATTTCTGGCATTGGTCAATCAAATGCAAGACCGTTAGGTTTAGTAGAATGCCGGATGTATCCTAGATTGGGATCACAATTCTTACAGGTGGATGCCATTGTATTACCGGAAATTACAAATGAGATTCCTTCTGCACCCTTGTCTCAAGACATATTCAGACATTTTCAGCATTTAAATTTGGCTGATGAACATTTTCACCGTTCTCAACCAATAGATGTACTCTTGGGCGCTGATACGTATTCGCTGGTTTTCGATCGCGATGGTCGAATTTCATCTTCTGGATTTCCTACCGCCGTTAACACATTTTTCGGTTGGACTATCATAGGTCCTATAAAAGAGTCCTATTCCAAAATCAAATCGGTTTTTTTCACCCGATCTAGCCCTATTGATCGCCAGCAGAAATTATGGTCGGAAAAATTAGGTTGTGATGAGCCTTCATGTGATTCTCACTCTGACGAGTGTTCTGAAGTCGTCGATGATAATCAGGCGTTGAGGATTCCTCGCTCTGTCATTCGTTCACATGAGTGTCAAATCATACCGGTGGGTTTCTGTGACGCATCTGAGAAGGCATACGAAGCCTCTGCTCATCTTTCGGATACATTTGAAAATCACATTTCATCGCACTTATTGGCCGCTAAATCGGAGGTAGCTCCATTAAAAACAATTTCGGTTCCTCGATTGGAACTGTCTGCTGCGGTTTTGTTTGCTAAATTGCTCAGAATGATTCTGGACAATAGGTTTCCTCTTAGAATATCTGAAGATCGCCTGTTTTCAGATTTTCAAATTGTGCTGCCATGGTTGACAACACCCCCTCATCGCCTCAAAACATTTGTTGCTAATCGTGCAGTCGCGATAAACAGTTTGGTTCCTGACGTTTCATGGCATCATGTATCCACCGAGTCAAATCCAGCTGATTTGCCATCTCGAGGTCTCACGCCTCAGCAATTTCTTACCCCAAGAATCCACCATTTTTGGCTTCCTGATGGTCCCGATTACTTAGTAACTCCAGTTTTCAATTGGCCACCACTTTTCACCGGTTGTGATCTGAATTCAGCTCCCTTGATTGAATTGAAAATCAATATCAATGTTGCAACCGCAAACGAGCCTCCAGTAGATCCGACTTTAATGGTTATCGAAAGTTTTTCAAATTTAAATAGGGTAAAACGAGTCTTCACCTATTTAAGAAGGTTCGTTTTCAAGTGTCACCATGGAAACAGTTCAGTGTCACGATTGTCCGGCCCAATTTCTCGGGATGAGCTGGAGGAAGCCCTCCAATCCATTGTATTGATTACACGCATTATCACTTTGATCAATTGCGCCAGAGTTTACTGCAGAAAAACTCATTCGAAAAATCATTTCGAACTTTAAATCTTTATATCGATTCTGCTGGAATGATCAGGGTGGGAGGTAGACTACAATTATCTTCTCTACCACAGAATGCTAAGCATCCAGTTTTGCTTCCGAAAAAGTGTGCATTGTCACGTTTAATATGTCTCCAATTTCACTTAATTTCGCTTCATTCCGGTCCTAACACGACTATGTCTTTTATTCGGCAAACTTATTGGATTTTGTCTCTACGAAATCTGGTTCGAGAGTGCATTCGAACATGCATAACATGCACAAAGTTTCGAGGTACAACATATTTTGATGGCCCATTTTCCCATCGGTCAAATAATTCACGCAAACCAACAATGATGAAAGCATATCTTGCTCTCTTCATTTGTTTCGTCACCAAGGCAGTTCATTTGGAACTAGTCTCGTCCCTCACCGTGGAGGCCTTTTTATCGACCTTAGATCGTTCTATCGCTAGACGAGACATACCTACCTCAAGAAGTTTGGTCCGATAATCTTAATGGTAGCAATTTCGTCCGATTCGATTTTTACGATTCGAGATGCGTCTATAAAGACCGCAACCGGTCGATATACAAGAGTCCTCACACGATTGGTCTCGATTGATATTTAATTCTGCAATCACTTCAAATTTTCTTTAGTTTATTAGATCATTAGATATTAGTTTGTTAGATTTTAGATTTAATTTCACTGCTTCCAATATTCTGTAAAATTCATACAATTTTACGGCGGCCTGTTTTGTTCACGCCAAGTGAACGGTTCAGATAACTTTTCTGAATTTCTCATTTTCAATTCCTTCAGAATTAATTCAATTTCTCCGAAACCAGGAAATCCCATATGTAGTGTGGGCGCAAGAAGAAATCGTCACTGTCAGTTGTGGAGCGCCCATATGTTGCGTTTTTATATTTTCCATATTTTTCATTCAGTTCATTGATTGCCTTAATCGTGAATACAATATCTGCTACCGCTAATTTAAATTTCTTCTGTTTCCTTTCGTGAATCTAGAAAAGTTCAGTTTTTCTTGTGATTCACAATTTTAGTGATTTCGAGTTATTCGAATTACATTCATTCAAGAACATTCGTTTGTGCGAATTTGGTTCGAAAAGTACTGTTACCAGTGGCGTGGTTATTATTTGGCCACAAGGATAAGTGTTCCTACTTTGACATTTTTAGCAACGGATTTTAACGTCATAAGCTTCATTCCATGTTCGTTTGTCGAGCTCGATCACTCTGTTCATGGAAATAGGAGTAACCGTCGAGATCTGGTTGGCCGTTTTGCTGAAATAGGTAAGACCTTGCAATTGTTAATTTGGGTGCATTTATCCTTTCATTTGTGTTGTGTTTCAATAACTATTCATAATTATATACAGTCCATTAGCTCTTTTAACTTTTCATTCAGAAATTTGGTAAATTTCTCATTCAGTAAAATTGAACCGCACTTCAGTTGTTTAACTGAAATTCTACCCAACTGATGATACTGATGATGATGAACCATTTGTTGACTCAGAAACTGCTGAACTCGAGGACTGCAGAACATTTGTACTCTCCTTATTACCAAATAATTTGCTAGACATTTCGACTGAATCATCGACATAACTCATCGCAATTTCGGTGCTCTTCCACCCTCCTGCACGCTTTAGTGCTAAAATATCTCCACCCGAATCCGCAATCATAGTGGCTCCAGTTCTGCGAAAAGAGTGGCCGGTGTATAACTCTGGGTCTTTTAAACCTAAATATTTCGCTATTTGCTTTGGGACACCACCAATAGTGTGCTGGTCAGCATTAAGGGAAATGCACTTTCCATGTATGACAAAAAAAATCTAAGGCTTTCTGTTCCAGGAGGCCAAAAATTTACATATTTTCTGTATAACATGCAGGGCTTGAAGCTGCAGCCATCATCGGTTATGGTGAATCTTCTTGTTGTTAAATTTTTTGTTTGGCGCAATCTCACAATAACGTATTTTCCTATATCTTCTACATCATTCATGTTTGAGGAGAGAATTTCGTCACATCGACAACATCCAAAAATCCCAAATATTGTTACAATTTTCGCCAGCAACCACTGGTCATCAGGAGCATGTAAAAGAAATTGTTCAGCCTCTTCTTTACTTAATACCTTGGCCTTTTCTGGCGTATAACGCTCATTTTTTCGTTTCAGAAACGCTATTACCTTTTGAAATCTGCAAATGACAACTAAACATCATATTTTTCAATAAATTTTTTAAGGAAAACAAACCTGCGAACAGGGGCATTTTTTTTTCATTTCCAAGCAGCTTTTCAGCATAGACCATTTTGCCCGTAAAGTATTAGGACTGAATCTAGCTGATAGTTGTTTCAAGTAGACCAACAAAACATCTTCAGTTACCCCAATCACACTATTTTTATTTTGCCACTTTTTGAAGTCGTCGTATTCTCGGTCGTACCTTGAAGCTGATTTTGCAGGTAACAAACTTGAAGCTACACTGCTGTCTGCCTCAATAATTTCTTTTGGTACATTCATTTTCGCTTTCGCCAAAACAAATGTAAGGAAAAATAAACAGACATGTTCATGGCAACGCTTCCATAGCTTACGACATTTGCGACAAATTATTGAGATTTTTTTGGAAATTATCTAACCTTTTTACAAATGAGAAACAAATAAAATATAAATCAATACACGCAAGGTAATGGGTTTTACTGGCTCAAGGAGGTAACTGACTCGCCTGCGGCTCGTCAGTTATATCCTCCATTCGCCAGTAAAAACCCTCTTACCTTGCTAGTAATGAAACTATATCAGGATTATAGCAAACGTTAAAACATTTTAGTTTCGTGTAATTGGTATCTTGAAAAAGACCTTCGTCTCGTTTCAATCTCAACTAATTCAAGTTCATCTGTTGCGTAGATATGTCCGCGAAGCTCGAGATTGTTTTGATACATCGTAGTATCAAAGAGGATCTGTGATACTGATTAGATAATTAGAAGTGATGTTGATTGATATCTAAAAGTAAGATACTGAAAATGTAAATAGAAAGAAATGATCTACTTCGTCTTGAGCGTAGACGATATGATTAGTTGATGATGAGGTCTAGGCTCGAACGAAAACATTTACTATTGAATCCAAATTCTGATCCAAATAAAAAAATGTATTTACCATCCATGCGTATGCACAGTACTTTTCCGTTGAGTATACAGAACATGGATAACAGCGAGTGGAAGCTAATAGTGTTTACCCATTAAATATTCTCACATGCTAATGTGAATCCCTCAAGCACATTCACGTATTTCATGAATTCTGCAACTAATTTTAACCGTCTATGCGGAAAGTGGAAAGTTTGAGAATTATTTGATAGTTGAGACAGCTTTGAAACAATCAGTTTTGCCGGAAATATCCACTTATCGTTTTCGATTAGGTGAAGCGTACTCCAGAACTTCAACATCAACATTCCCCAAGAATTCGGAGGTGAAAGTTTGTATGTCGCGGGTAAACATGAGAGAATCCCAGAAATGACACGGAAACTATACCCCATTCACTTTCATGTATCCCGGTTGGCCATGATTTTGGCTTATCAAGTTTATTACTTAAAACTGACGCAGGTTGGTACTCATGAAATCTATATATATGAAAGAAAGATGTTGGTTACACCATTTATAACTCGAGATCGGATAGACTGTTTGTTATGAAACTTCATATATGGGTTCGTCCACGGTCTGGTTATTATAAAACACAATGAAACTTTGAAAAAATCGATGAAAATTTTACTTACGCAGGAAATGCTTTTCCTCCTTTTGAGTAAGGCCACTAGATGTCGCTACAGTTTCAGTTACGCTACCGCTTATTCGTTTGTACATCATTTGATATTTTCCGCGTTAGATGGCGATATAAACAAATAGTGTGTACAGTGACTAGATTCTCTCTCTATAGTCACTGTAAAAGTGTGTAATTTGAGTTGCCTACAACTCTGCGCTGTTGGGCAAAACCAAAATGTCTTAGCGTAGGAGTACGGATGTCTAAAATGACCAGATTTCGTTGAGATATGAGAAAAGTTTCGTTCTTACCACTTCAGATGGCGCTATTCACACATTATGACTGATGATTATTAGTTATTTTTATAGTTTTATTTATTCCAAATAACGTAATCGTGAAGGTACTATATTTGACATTATTACAATTAAATGGCGATGAATTTGTTGAGGCTTTCGCGGCCATCGATTGATGTCATCTGTTCTTTTTACGAGCATTTCGGTGTTCGTGGTTTGAAATGGTCGAAAAAAGAACATATATGACATCAATTACTGTGTAATTTACATAGCGCTTATAGTAGGTACCATGAAAGGCTATCAACAGATCCAGAAGCGGGTGAATATCACAGTGAATGTTTATCGAAATGTCAAGTAAATCGGATTCTGGCGATGAGTTCCAACCGTGAGATGTCCATTCTCATCATTTCTCATAATTTTCGAAATGTTTTTGAATTTCTGTTTGGGTAATAAATATATTTGCGGAATTAACTGAATCCAAAATTGCCATTATTAGTGATTGACATATTATGACATATTATTTTTGTGTATTTGTTCTGTGTATTAGCTCATATCCATGAAAACATTTGACAGTTCAAAAATCAGAGAACCAAGCCGTTGATCTCCGATCACCGGTGATTACGATTTGTGAAATCCACCGTAAGTATCATTTAGGCGGAACAAAGTTCGCCGGGCCAGCTAGTATCAAATAATTTTCAGAGGCGTTGCCAATGCTAATTTTTGTTTACTCTTATTTAACTTTGTAAATGGAGTTAGTTCTTTTAGGGTTTAACTGTGACACAGGTTTCGTAGTACTACTCCATTTTCATACTGGAGTATTTCAAGTTGTGCAAAAAGGTATTTAAAAGTCTTCTGTATGCTTATTTCTTGGGAATTTTGAAAAGTAGGGAATACCACTGTTCGTTTTCGAGTTTTTCCGTCGGGTCATTCGAGTATTTTTATTACTTTTTCAGTAAAATTTCAACACTCGTTCTTGATCTTCGTACAAGAAAATTCCATAACTGAATACATATTTTAACCATGTTTATACAGTGCTCGTCAAAATTATGGAAAAAATTCATTTTCTCAGAAGAAAAATATTTAGCAACAAAATCATGAAACAGGTCAATTTTTGTTTCACATTTACCAAATTCTTATGCATTTTCGGCAAGGCCTTTGTTTCTTCTTTACAGGCGTGCAGAAATTTTCTAGAATTTTTTTTAATTAGTTTGTTTGAAGAGGTTTTCAGTATGTGCACTTTGTGATGGCTCGTTCACTTTGAGACGATGGTACCTGATGAAATTTGCCACCGAATGAAAGTCGACCATTACAGTTTTGTTCATGCACAACTGTCAACCCCTTTCAAACCCCTCACGTGAAAAATTAGAATGTGCTTCAGTAATGATCTTAAGTAGGTATGTTATTAGTACGTTTCCACCGAAGTTGGAACTTTTCGATAACATGTTTGAATTCAAAAAAAGAGCCATGACAAAGTGCGCATACTGAAAACCTCTTCAAACAAACTAATTTAAAAAAATGCTAGAAAATTTCTGCACGCCTGTAAAGAAGAAACAAAGACCTTGCCAAAAAAGTACCACATGACCCACTTTCCCTTGTCAAAATATTCAAAGGATTGATGGGGATGACACAGGGTGCAACAAAAATCCTTAAAAAATGCATTAAAATTGGGTAAAAGTGAAGCAAAAATTGAGCTGTTTCAGGATTTTGTTGCTAAATAGTTTTCTTCTGAGAAAATGAACTTGTTCCATAATTTTGACGTGCACTGTATTATGTGATATATTTACAGTATTAAAAATTTCTTCAACATTTGCCAGGTCTTAGGAATTATTGATTTCACATAATATTTTCTAAAATTCATTATTTCCCCAAAGTGAATCAACATTTTGATATATACGTGAATACAACGACTTCTATGTGCAAAGGACAACGTTGCTTCTGCATCTGACAGGAAAATGACTATCACCTAAAATTTTCAAAATATACACGGTGAAATGTGTCAAAATTTCATGGCAAACCGATATACATACTAATAGTGAATGAAGTATATCCATGTTCTTCCAAACATTAGGCAATCATTCCTAAGTGAAGTCACTGCTCAAATATCCGAAGAATCATTCGCAATCATAAATTTTACCTATCGGATTTGTACACAGGCTTGAAATACTATCTGTCACTCCATCAGTTATCATACAGCACCAGGAGCACCAACTCAAAGGCTCTCGACACGTTAATGTCGTTCAATAGCCCCCATTAGAGTCGCTTCGGAGTGACGACACTGCGAAATCAGGCCAATTTACAGGCAACAACTTACACCTGGATTACAGCGACCAGCGCCATAAATTCGGCGTCTACCTACATGACACAGTTGACACGACGGACTTTAATGGTCGTCAGTCAGTCTGTCTTTTCGTCCAGAGCTTGTTAAATATTTTATAGACATAGATAGTCGTGGGTATTTTGAATGGAAATTGCTGAACGTGAATAGGTTTCCACATCCCGCAATTTTTCTTTTTTTGGGGCAGAATATCGTAGCATATACAGGGTGAATCATAGAGAGATATAGGACAATTAGCTGGTTCCTAAAACATCCCACATAGAGGGTATTCTTTTGAATTCTAAGTCATATCCCATTATAAAAAGAAATATCCACAAATTCATGAATTTTTCTTATACAGAGTGCGTCTTTGACTTGTACATATATTTTAACTGTAGGCTCCTCTCATCAAACGAAATACTTTGTTTCCATACCATTTTTCAAAATTCGGTTTCGTTTGAAAGATACAGAGTCTCGAAAATCCATGAGAAAAAACACTTTTTCGGTAACCGTCCGGGAAATACCCACTTTCCGGACGCTTTTTCCGGGAAGTAGGAACTTCCCGGACGCTTTTTCTTTGAGAAAGTAGCATTTCCTGGCCTAGTCCGGAAAGTACGTACTTTCCGGACTAGGCCGGAAAAGATCACGTCGTTGTTGTCATTGTTATGATCATCACAATAGCAACGAAATAACGGATGACAGTTCTGCTCTGTTTAATTCAAATAAGAATCAAAATGTATAATAAAGAGATGTGTCGTCTCATTGATTTGTAATTCTTCACGGTTACCGAAAAAATATTGTACGCAACACGCCCGAAAATAGTTTTTTTGGACTCACAGACTTCCAGGACTCGCCTCCGGCTCGTCCTAGAGTTTTGTCTATTCGTCCAAAAAAACCCTATTTTCCGGACTTGTTACGTCAATTACTATTTCGGTTCATATCTCATTCGATATTTCTCCTGGTATAAAAGTTACAGCATATCTGACCCATAAATCAACGCAAAAATACTTCCAAACAACTTGAAAAAAAGTAACGATTCATGTTTTCGAGAGAATCAATCATTTTCGAAATTAAAAGTATTGTTTTTCCAATGAAAGGCGTTGTTTTCGAGCAATTCCTAATAGTATCCGATACAATTTGGGAAAAAATCATGAATTTCAGTAATAATCTGAATGCTTCCCTGTATTAAATATCATCGAAAATTATTACTTTTCTGATCTTCCAACATGTGAACAATCTGGTCAGAATAATTACTTTTCCTTTCTTTAGCAACAAAGCTCTAGAAATGATGATTTCTTCCATTTTTGTTTACGCCATTTCCCGATTTACGCATGTGTCGTTCGCAGACTCGCACGTTTGAGACACAGAAAAACAACATAAGGTTTGAGATGGGTCGATTCATAGATCTTACGGTTTGTCTTGCGCGCGATTGCGAGGTAGCGCACCGTTATACCATTGTTTGAAGAGAAAATCAACAATCTGGCAACGTCTTCTCAAAAGCTCTGTGAAATATTCATAGAAGATGGGTTAGGTTAGGTCATTGACCTGGAATCCTATGAGTTAGGTCGAGTTATCATAAATAGAGTGAAAAAACAATTCGTTATGAGATATTTTTGGGATATCGAAGAAAGTATGGGCAGGTTATTAGTGTTTCCAAACTAATCTTCAGACAAATCGAAGTAGGAACTCGTTTTGGTGGAAGGAATATGGCTTTTTAATTGCAGAAATAATCGGACAAAACTTAGTGTTCTTGTTGAGGAATATCGTGTTATCAACATTCTTATTCAAATAAGGTTAGTACTTGAGTATTCCCTGAATGTATCAACTCAATTTCAATCGAGAAATATGAACTTTGAGGTCTTTGCAGAGAATTGTATCAGGCACGTATTTTGACCATTTTTTTCAAATGCTACATCCATCAAACAGAGCAGAATTCGGGAAAATGCGCAATAAAAAAAAGTTTTATTTTGGCCTCGAGAATCTACAGTTACTTGTAAGAAGAGTTAGAATATATGTACAAGTCAAAGACTCACACTATATTAATACCTATACAACAGCTGAAATAGATGCCTATGAAGCTGGTGTAGTGGATTATCGATTTTCAGAACAATTTTTCCAATACTTTCAGGAATTATTGAATAACTGCCTGTATAAGAAATGGTAGATAACTTGAAATGGTACTTTCTTTCTATTTTCCGAGATGCCAGGAAAAACAGTTTTCGACCCCCTAGCACAGATAAAAAACATGCTCCTCTTGACCACCAGCCTGCTGTGCGCTGTCAGCATTCCCAACATCAATTTTACATCAGCGGAATAGATGGACAAACAAGGGACGGAAACAGCCCCACTGTCGTCCATTATAGCCTGTCTATCTGGCCCCAATAGTTTGCCGACATTTAAACCCGATTCAAGTGCACATTCTATCGAAGAAAGTCAACGGCCCTCAGCCGTGAGATTTTTTGCGCCTCAAAATGGAACACACACATGTCTGTCTCAAACACGTCATTTGTATGATACGCGTCGAGAGGCGCTATCACCGATCCTCCACTTGAGTGGGTTCGGAAGCCGTAAGTGATTCTCACACAGACTTTGGTGATGATATCTTGACATTTATATTCCCGAGGGTCTGGTCTCCATGGCACCCTAGGGAAGAGTGAGACAATTGCCGGGATGCAATCTGAATTGTCGCCTTTGCATATAATGTATTATCGCTGTTACTTATTGTGTAAAAGCGTTTTTGATACTTTATTTCGGCGTTTGTTAACATCAATTCTTCCGATAATTCAAATGCAACGCTTTGGCAAATTGTTTTGTGGTGATAAGCTATAGTTTATCAACTTGATTAGCTCCATTTTTGAATAATGGTTTGATTAACGGAAATGCACAAAATAACAGTTGTACAAATGATTGGTTAAAAGGAAGTGGCTTATTTCATTAAAAATTTACGGATCTGCCGCCAAGGGGAAATAAGTAAAATAGAGAAGCGGTATAGCAAGTTTGATCGTCTAATAACGTATGTCCCATAAGTTTTGGCACAAATTTCCTAGACCAATATAGGGGTGATAAGAAGAAGACAATAGGTTGCTATTGAAATAAAAGTTTGTTTGTAACCTTGACTTCAAAGTCTCTGCGGCTACTCGACGAGGCATTGATGAGACCACTTGCAGGTGCATACGCTCAATGCTTCACAACAGACTGGTCCAGGCCAACATGCTGGATGAAAAACTACGGGTCGAAATTGCCAGAGGTACCCCAGAGGGGGGCATACTATCCCCTCTTCTGTGGGACATGGTCGTGGATGAACTGCTAACCTCCCTGAATAACCAAGGGTATCATTATCAAGGATACGCAGACGACATACTCGTCAAGGGAAAATACATCGGAATAACCTCAGAACTTATGCGAAACGCACTGAGGACCGTAGAGGAATGGTGCAACAGAGAGAGCTTAAGGGCAAATCCGAACAAAACAGCACTCATTCCCTTCACTCGCAAAAGAAACATAGGAGATCTCACACCTCCCAGATTCTTCAGCGAAACATTACAAGTTGTAGAACAGGTGAAATACCTTGGGCTGATTCTCGATAAGAAACTAACCTGGAACCCGAATCTACATCATGTAACCAACAAAAGTAAAACGACATTTATGATGTGCAGGAAAGCTTTTGGAAAAACTTGGGACTCAAACCGAATGCCATGCACTGGCTTTACACAGCGGTAATAAGACCCAGAATCACTTATGGCTCCCTTATGTGGTGGCCAAAAACAAATCAAAGACAGACAAAAACCAACGTTGGGAAAATCCAAAGGCTTGCCTGTCTCTGCATCACGGGTGCAATGAATAGCACTCCAACAGCTGCTATGGAGGTCATCCTTAACCTCTCACCCCTTGACATACATTTCATGGGAGAGGCCAGAATGGGTGCATACAGACTGATCCAAACAAAAAACTGGAGAACCAGCACAACTTGGCACACCAGAATAACTCATGTAGCTGACGTAGCCGAGCTTGATATGATTTCAGACTACATGCAATTCGAAAAACCATTCAAAACACAGCTCGACTGGAAGAGATGGGACTCGAGTATAGAATCTGGTACACAGACGGTTCTAAGACAGATGAAGGAACAGGAGCGGGAATACACGGAGTGAGACCAAGAAGGGACTACATAATACCTCTCGGCAAACACGCCACGATATTTCAAGCTGAAACACATGCCATTAGGATATGCATACAGAAGAACCTGGAAAGTGGCTACCAAAGAAAACACATCCACATTCTCTCTGACAGCCAGAGCGCCATCAAAACACTCAACTCGACACAGATAAAGTCTAGACTCGTCTGGGAATGCCTCCAGGACCTTCTGGAGCTGGCAAAACACAACGAGGTCACTCTTATGTGGGTGCCAGGTCACAAGGGAGTAGCGGGCAACGAAAAAGTAGACCAGTTAGCAAGACAAGCATCTGAAACGCCATTCACAGGGCCAGAACCTGTGCTTGGAATCGGTTAAAACCGATGCAGGACCCTGATTGAGGAGTGGATAAAACAAAGACACCGAAAACACTGGGAACAGAGCGACGGACAAACACACAGCGAAGCCAAGGTAGGACACACAAGCCAAACCTTGACGGTTGACTTTTTGAATATAAACAGAACAAAGGCACGTATAATAGTAGGTCTACTGACGGGACACTGCGGCCTTAGAAAACATCTGAACACCATAGGAATACTTGGAGAACCCGTGGATTGCAGACTCTGCGGTGAAGAGGAAGAAACAGAAAACAAAATTTTTGAATGCGACGCCCTGGGAAGAAGGCGCCACAGAATCTTCGGAGAAATCAATCCGGAAACGGGAATGAATCCGAAAAACCTCATAAACAGGCTACAGAACCTGATAAAGGACACAAACCTATTCTCGTGAGGAACCACTGACGAAAGAGTGATACAATAGACCCAAGTTGGTCGCAGTATCACAGGGAGGCCAAGCGCTAACCCGGTCTCTTGTTCGTCAGCAAATCAATCAATCAAACCTTGACTTCACTATAACACTTCAGTTGTTGACGTGGTTAAGTCGGTGTGGCTTACAAAAAAGAAATTCGGAGAAGTATTTATAATTGAGTTCGACGAGTCGATAAAGCCGATGAGATAATACGCATTTTTGAAAATGAGAATATATCCTGTAGAACTATTTATCGGACTATTGCTGAATGAGAGCTAGGTATTCCTTGTATGAACCTCGCAAGAAGTGGAAGACCTAGAAATTTTGCCCAAGCAAGGACCATAAGACTGGTAAGAAGAGCGGATAACAAGGTTGGTACTCCGCTAAGAAAACTAGCACGTCAATATAGGACATCTAACTCTATCGCTAGTAAATTTTATTGAAGCAGAAAACGCTGGAGACGATATTATGTTCTGGCCAGACCTTGCGTCCAAGCACTATGCAAGAGAAACTCAAGATTGGCTTGCCGACCAAAACGTACCATTTGTTTGGCAAACGGCAATTCCCCTAACCTTCCACAGGCTGGACCCACAGCAGATTTTTCGGCTCTCTTAAAAAACCTGATGCTAGATGTTCGCAGAAAGTTGCGCTCTGTGGAAGATAATGACCATCTTGATTTGAATTGGATATAGTTTTGTTGCTTCTGAAACGTTCATTAAGGTGTTTCACTTAAATTCGTGCCAAAACTTATGGGGCATACGTTAAACTATGTGAGGATGTGAAATCGTGTGCACCGTTTGAGAGGATACAACGAACAACGTTCAGAACATAAATTCACACTTCCGCCAAATTCTTGTTCACACAATTAGCAACTTTCGCACTGGACCAAGTCGACTGTGTCCCATGTTGCGACAAACTCTCTCTTAATCTGGTTTGTAGATGTTTACTCTTAGCCAAACAAAAATCAAACTAGTCACAGTGGTCCCATAAAATGTAGCAGAGAGACTAAGAGGGCACAGTACTCTGGAGGTTAGCCAGGGTATAATTTCATTAGTCTAATGAACTGGAAACAGCGAAGACATTATCATATGTAAATGGGAAAGAGAAAAAGAATAAGGGATGGAGCTAGAACTGAATTAGTTTAGCAGAGCTTCACTTTGTATCAACGTTTTGAGTTGGACATTCTCTAATTCCTTGAAATCGCATGATTTGAAACATCATTGGGCATTTTTTCAGTGATACAAGCACACATTGCTGGTTCTCTGTTATGCCTATTAAATAAATTGAAATGATTTATGTTTCAAAAGTTTCCTTTGGGATTTGTCAATTTTATTGAATTAAGATTATTCGAAACACATAATTGACATAATATATTATAGAAATATTAACAGAATGTTTGTTAATATCGTAATCCATTGCAATACCATAACTAGTTCACCAAGAATTAGTAATTGTAAGTACTTTTTCTTGTTTCTGTTTCTTTTTTGTGTGAAAAACATTTTTTTATATGTACTGCCCACGTACATGTTTTCGAACTTTTGGGTGGAACAAAATGTATATTTTTCAATAGGTATAGAATACTAGTATTTCAAATATTTGTTATGTTTGTTTTTAAGGCGAAAAATAAATTCATTCAGCAGACTAGGAGAGGTTGAAATTATCATATAAAAATAAGTTATTTCTGTATGATTGATTTCCAAAAATCCTAGAGAAACACATTCAAAATCATACATAATGAATGAATCACCAAATTTCAGCATCATCCCAATTCGAAATTTGATTATAGATTCGTCTTTCCATTCAAAAAATTCGATGATATGAAAAAGATAAATTATCCATGTGGAAAACATAGTTTTGTGAATATTCTGTGCAAACCGCCGCGTTCTAAATATGGTCATTATTACCGAAAATACTCGTTGTGGAATTATTGCATAACAATCAAAATTTCACACTTTTTGATAGCCACCAATATATCAGAAATGAACGTTTTATTGAGTGAAAATATCATATTGTTCCGTGAATTATTGATGAATTCATTTATATGCATGATGAAATATTAGTTGCCGGAATCGAAAGCTTTTCATTTATTTTATATCATTTCATATCGAATTAATAATTCGATTCGAAATGAACTGGCATTTTCCGATTTAATCTGATAAAATCCGTCATACGTAGTTGGTCGAAAACCAATTTACTCGGTATTCAAAGTATTTCGAACCAAAAATTTCAAATATTTCATCTGCAGTTCTTTCAATTATTATTAGCAAAGTATAGACCGTGGCCCTTGTGATAAAGTTCATCACAGACAAGTTCTAGAGCAAAAAATTGCAAAAAAAAATATGACATGCCATATGATGTGAACCTCACTGTATCTTGGCCAAATTCCAGCTGAATATCCAGAGAAAAGCAGAGACTATGAATAAAAAACTTTGAAATCATTTAAACTCTGACACCCCGTATGTATGATCCACCTCTTCATTTGTACCTTGTACATTGTTGTACCAGAGAAACGTATTTGTTAACAGGGAGTACCTGTATCAAACTGTAGGGTCGCTATAGTATGAATAAGAATACGATCAAAGGACCCCGCACTTTCCTTATGGCAAAATGGCGTTCCGTCAAATGTTCTAATATTTTGGTATAATGTAGTACTCGACCTTCTTATCAAAAGTGTCCATGGCCCCAACTCAATCCTATGACTAGTTTTTAAATACAGGGCGTTGAAGTTGAGAATAACCCACTTTTACTATGCGCGTATCTCGAAACAGAATAGAATGATCTTCAATTTTTCTCAAGAAACATTTCATTCCATCCCCAGGGAGCAACCATATAGAGGAATATGACCGAAAATCGTTACGAATACAGAGTTATCCCTAATTGAATGCATGCCCGATTTACAAAGTATAAAATATGTCAGTTTCAGAGCGGGAACGTTCGCAAAATGAACTATTTCACTAGATATGTTACTGTTACATCAAAAAAGCCTGAAATACCCAGAATTCATACTGGATGATCCATTAATATTGAAACTATTCACAATGAAAGTTGAATGGACACCCTGTATTTTTGGGTTGATTTAAGGTGTTTGTTCGATTTTTTCAGAACATATCATCATGGACTTGAAAGAATACAGGGTGATTCAGTCATGAAATAAACTGTGAACCTCACGAAAATACCCAAAAACCACTTTTTTTTCATCACCCTCTATTTCAAGATTAACTCCGTTGAGGTTGGAGTTTTCTTTCACTACTGGACTTGACATAAAAACATCAATACGTCTGAGAGTTTTCATCCACTTCCTATGACCAGATTTTTTCTTATGTTGTATGAAAATTATTTATTTATGTTATTCTATTCTTATTCCAGCATAGAAAAAATCTGTTCAAATGAATTGGATAATATGTTTTTATATCAAGTACAATGGTGAAAGAAAACTCCCACCTCATCGGAGTTAATCTTGAAATAGAGGGTGATGAAAAAAAGGTAGTTTTTGGGTATTTTCGTGAGGTTCAAAGATTATTTCATGACTGAATCACCCTGTATTCTAAGTCCATGATGATACGTTCTGAAAAAATCAAACAAACATCTTAAATCAACCCAAAAATACAGGGTGTCCACTCAACCTTCATTGTGAATAATTTCTATATTACTGGATCACCCAGTATGAATTCTAGGTATTTCGGTTTTTTTCTTATGTAACAACAACATATCAAGTGAAATAGTTCATTTTGCAAAAGTTCTCTCTTGGATCTGACATATTTTATACTCTCAAAATAGGGCATGCATTCAATTATGGGTAACCCTGTATTCGTAACTATTTTCGGTCATATTCCTCTGTATGGTTGCTCCCTGGGGATGGAATGAAATGTTTCTTGAGAAAAATGAAGTTCATTCGATTCTGTTTCGAGATATAAGCGTAGTAAAAGTGGGTTATTCTCAACTTCAACGCTCTGTATCTCAAAAACTAGTCATAGGATTGAGTTGGGGCCATAGACACTTTTGATCAGTAGATAGAGTAGCAGGATATTTAATTTCACAAAACTGAATGGATTATACGATTGAGGCTGACGCATGACAGGTATCGAGACTGTTATAATCTATCAGATGACTTTCAAAATACTGAATATCCTTAAAGGATTCCCCAGTGTCCATCAGAAAAAATTAGATTAAGTTTCGCTGTCCGCAAACTCATTAAATCGCAGTCGGCAGCATCTGCAGTTGAAAGCATGTTCCCGTTAAAAAACGGAGTCCATAAAAACTCCGGGTCCTTTGTCATCCTCCTAGAAACACGGAAGTAGGATATTTATGCAGCATTCGTCTTCTGAATTTCCCTCCGCAAAGCGACGTCGGTCCGGGTCTTGTTCACCTAGAGCCTCGCATAAAAGCAACACCTTATCCCCGACTGATCCCTTGTTATCCCGAACAATCCAAACAGCTACAACTACCCGGAATGTCGCGGTAAAAACTGCTTGTCTATGCCGAAGGACGTCGCCTGTCAACATTGCCTTGAATTAGTCGATTTCCGTTTTAGGGGGCTTTGTCGGAATCGTCCTGATGGAGCGATAAAACGAAACGTCAGGACTTAGTAGTTTGGAATATTGAATTACCCCCAAGCTGAACGATGAGGCGCAATCATGCTGAAGGGATTTTAGAGCGGAGTCTTCCGGTAATTGTACTATCACTGCCTTGTTAATGGCAAGGCTTTAAGTGGAAAATCTGGCAACGTCGCATGCTGCTAGATCTTATAGTCCATCCCAGAATTATTGACATTGAAGCAGGCCTTGGAAGTCCAGTAGAAGCTTTGTTTCTAGTAACAGAAAAGTAACTAAACTTTTCCTGTGCTTTCATCATAGCAATTAAATATTCAAATAACCTAAAAATTAAACACAAAACTTAAGGGGCAGTATCACCTTTTGAATCGTGGTAAATCTCCATTTGAAAGTGGTCTCTTTATTTCACGAGTAAGTACCCTAATTTACGACGTAGAGACTTGATTTTTTTTTAATTGAAGTTGAAGAACGTCCCGAAGGCAAAAAGTTTTCTTTTTTTCGATTTAATTAGTTTTTCAATTAAAAAACTAGGGTAATTGTTAGATCTGGGGTTATTGAATATGTTTTTCGTTTTTCATGAGTACAAGCTATATTTTTGAAATAATCATCATGAAAATTTTTGTAGTTTATAGAAGATGAAATTGCCGAGGGCAAATAGTTGCTATTTTTCGATTTAATTAGTTTTTCAATTGAAAAAAACAGGTTGAGCTTCAGTGTTTTGGAATCTACACTTAATGATTTTTTTCCGACGGTTATTCATCATTTTTTGAAAAAAATCGCAACTATTTGCCCTCGGCAATTTAATCTTCTATAAACTACAGACATTTTCATGATGATTATTTCAAAAATATAGCTTGTACTCATGAAAAACGAAAAACATATTCAATAACCCCAGATCTAACGATTACCCTGTTTTTTTTTAATTGATAAACTAATTACATAAAAAAAAAGATAACTATTTGCCCTCGGGACGTTCTTCACCTTCAATTTGAAAAAAAATCAAGTCTCTACGTGGTAAATTAGGGTACTTACTCGTGAAATAAAGAGACCACTTTTAAATGGAGATTTACCACGATTCAAAAGGTGATACTGCCCCTTGAGGAATCTATTCAATACATGATGAGTCTTTGATTCGTGCTTATATTTTAACTGTAGATTCTTTAGGTCATAGGAAACCTTTTGTTAATTATCCATTTTTTCGAATTCGGCTCTCTCAAAGATATATAGCCAAATTGAGCCAAATACGTGCCTGATACAATTCTCTGAAAACACCTCGAAGTTCATATTTTTCGAATGAAATTGAGGTGATTATTAGATGTTTTGTCATGATACATTTAGGAAATACTCACGCATTAACCTTATGCAAATAATAATGTTACGAATACGATATTTCCTCACAAAAACACTTAGTTTTGTCCGGTTATTTCTGCAATTGAAGAGCCATAGTTCTCCCACCAAAATGAGTTCATTTTTCGATTTTTCTGAAGGTTAGTTTGTAAACACTAATAATTTGTTCATATTTTTCTCGATATCCCAAAACTATCACAATTTTTTTTTCTCACTGAACTAACCTAACTCCATTAACCAAGGCTAGGTCATAGGATTCAAGGTCAAAGAATTAATCTAACCCATCATCTGTGATATTTCACAGAACTTTCGAGAAAATGATGCCAGTTTGCTGATTTTCTCTTCAAATAATGGTAGAGCCGAAACCAAGGAATCAGTACCTACGTTCTCTATAGTTAAAGGATGAACTATTGCAAGGGCACTAGTTTTGTTTACTTTTCGCTAATGGTGTCTAGGCGTTGCTCTTTGGAAATGCCCAACGAGTAGTTCTGATTCTCGCCGATAAAGTTCTACGATGTTAATTGTTGTTCTGTGTCTCCAACGTTAGTCCCATCACAGACCAGTCTGTGGTCCCATGAACGACGCTTGCTTATAGCGATAGCTTGCGCCATGGACTTATTTATGTATTTACAAAGAATAATGCAAACAGGTTATGATTATGTGATTATGAATTGCTATAATAATAACGGTGTAGTGCCGAGTTAAAATTCCAAGAGGGGATATTGTTTAGATAGAAACATCGCCACAGATTATGTATTGCTAAGTATGTATCATTTTATTTTTCATTAACTTCAATTCAATACGTGGTATGTATCGACATCATCAATAATATTCGAATTTTGAATTTCATCGACACTTATTTTTAATATGGACCGGTAACAATCAATTTTTAAAAGGAACTGTGCGTATAAAATGTATAATTTAATGAAAGGTCTTGAAATTGCATAAAACTGGCAACCCCTACCTAGCTTACAGCAGAACAAGTTGAATTCCTCTGGTTGGCTGTCGGATTCCTCCTCTGCTGACGCAGAAAACCGGTTTCATCGCTGTCTTATCCTCTGGGAAGTAATGCTGCCGTACAACTGGTAATCCCAGCTATAAAAATGGTTTTCGGGAACGGAATTGAGAAAATGGGATTTTAATTAAGCTGGGAACGAATACGGGTTATTCTTTTCCTCTACCTTCCCTTGGAAATCTTCGGTGAACGGATGGATATGCTACTCACGTGTCTTGATCTGCGCTGTTATCTTCTCTGACGAATTCCGTATTGCCCCTTCTTCAGCTAGGGCCAAGACATGAATTTACGAATAAGTATCCTTCAGAAATCAAACAGTCTGGCATGCACTGCCCATCATGCTCCTGTCGTGCAAACATCTTTGTCTGCGCCGTATCATCAACATCGAATTCCCGGAAAGAATAGCTTTGATGGTGTAATTGGTCAACACACCAGACCGGTCACCTGAAGATACGTGGTTCGACTCCCACTCGAAGTGAAAACTTTTTCCTGAACAACGATAAAAAATGATTTCTCTCAAATTTACTGACGACCACTGACCCACACGTCATCGGTTGTCAATGCCCTCGTCGTTTTCTGCTGAACCTATTCTCATTAGGTTCTGCCTGAGGTAACAATGCCCTGTGAGGAATCCAGTAAGCTGGTGTAACATATTCTAACTAAAGAAGGAGGACTCCTGAGAAGCTTGTAGCTTGTGCGAGCCACCAGTTGTGTTCGTGTAGGCTAACCACAAGGCTAGGGGAACTCATGCTTCGTGAAATGCAGCAAACAATTTTGGAAATTAAGAGAAGTAAACCCAATTCGCCAAGAAGAGTTTATTGGAAATTTACCGAAAAAACAATGCACCCCTGAAAACTCCGCATTTGCCGAATTTCGTCCATAGATATCTATATCACGTATAAGATGACTGGTCTGAATTTTCTATGTCTGCACGAGAATGTAAATTCGACGAAGGGTATGAATAGAAATGATCCTGGGGCGCATTCGTTCGATTCCAATTTTAATTCGGCATCGAGAATAATCTCAGTATTTTTCCCTAGGCATTATTCGGTGATATCTGAATTGAATGAAGGGAAATAAGGATTTTGAGACTTGCAAGATGTGCATAAATGCAGTGGATAGTTGAATTTTGTAACGTTCTTCACCTGCCCTGTCGAATAAAATCCACAAGTTATCATTTTCGATACTGGTCATGTACAAACAAATCTTTGTTCAACAAGGTATTCGTTTAGGTAAAAACTTGGATACGTATCCAAGAGTTTGCATTTACTGCGTTCATTCCGCTGGCAATTTTCCGATATTTTCATGAACCACAGTTGCGTGACCGAATTCCGCATTGGAACAAGTTGAAAGTGTAGACTTGAAATTGTAATAATTGGTTAAAATTTCATTAACATACTTATCGTTCTGGTTTCTACCATGCATCCAGTTCGATTGCATCAACTTGTCACAATAGCGATGACAAATTTCTAATCGGGAAAATTTAATTAAACGCAAATACTTACTTTATGACAGGTTAATGTTTGATACTATTTATTTTTCGTGTTTTCCTGGTTGCCGATAAGGAAATTCGTCCATTTACAGAACACCCTAATGAATACAATCTGGGAGATCTGAAGGAAAAAGAATGTAGGCTTTGAATAGCTCGATCTTTATCAGATCGCATGGGGAACAACTGAAATATGGACCCCTGACTTTTGAATACGTTGACTTTGCCAAGAAAGCATAATGAAGCAGTGTAACGTTCAAGAACTATTCGAGTCATTATACCAAAACCCCTATGAAATCATGAAATTATTGAAAAACATCAACTCATGCAGTGGACGATAATTGAAGAAATGAACATTAGAGCACTGGATAAGACGCAATGAATATAAGAGAATCAATGAATTATAGTATTCAGTTTCATACAAAACGATGTTTTATGGTCTGGTTCTTTTTATTATTGGGTTGAAGATAGTGACACGGAAAAAATTAAAAATGGTGGTTTATTTGTTGAGGGAAACATGCGATCAATATCACCTCCACATATATTTTAACTGTTGATTCCTCCCATCAAACAAAACACTTTTTTCCCATACCATTTTTCAAAATTCGGTTTCGTTTGAAAGATACAGGGTGTCAAAAATTCATAAAATTAACACCATTCTTTCCATATATTCGAAACCGATATTTCGAATGAACTGAATTTTGGTTGATTATCTACTTTATTCATGGTGCATATTCCTCAATCGACACTTATTCCATATTCCTCCTGGTATAAATGAGTTACAGCCTATACTCGTCTCATGAATTCATGCAAAGTACTATAAAATCACTCGTAAAAGGTAAACGAGTCATATTTTCGAAAGAATCAACCATTTAAGAAAATAAAAGTGTTCTTATATTTTTTCAATAAAACGCGTCGTTTTCGAGTTATTCCTAATTGTATACGAACAAATTCGAGGAAAAAATCATGAATTTCATAAAAAATCTGAATGCTTCCCTGAATTAAATATCATAGAATATTATTTCTTCTCTGGTCTCGTTAACAAATTAACAATGTTGTCAATGTTTATCAACTTCGAACACTAAAATCTCTATGATGGAAAAACGTTCGATATAATAATTGAATTCTGAGAAGCATGAAATGAAATTACACAGTTTGTAAGCACAGTTTCTATTGAAAATTTATTGTTACCAGTCCTTCAGGAAAATATCTATCTCAACAATATCCTCTTGGAGTTTTTAAACGATACTACACGGTCTGCACCTCACAATCATCACCTGTTTGCTTTAAAATCTGCAAGTAGTGCAAGTAGATAGATAAATATTCAATAAGGTTATCCCGACAATCTGGCATCGTCTTCTCTAGAGTTCTGTGGAATACATCACAGAGGTTGAATAAGGTTAGGTCATTGACCTCGAATCTCAACTTTGGTTGATGGAGTTAGGATAGGTTAGTGAGAAACCAATTTTATGAGATCGTTTCAGAATATCGAGGAAGATATGAACAAATTATTAGTGTTTATAAACTCATCTTCAGGAAAATCGTAGAAGGAAGAAATATGGCTTTTCAATTGCAAAAATAATCGGACAGTGTTTTTGTTAGGAAATATCGTTTTTGTTACATTCTTATTCAAATAAGGTTAGTACTTGGGTATTTTCTAATTGTGTCACCCAGAACATCTAAGTCACCTCAATTTCAATCGAAAAATATGAACTTTAAGGTGTTTGTAAAGAATAATATCAGGCACGTATTCAGCACCATTTTTTTCCAAATTGCTATATCTCTTCAACAGAGCCGAATTCGGAAAAATGGAAAATGAAAAAAAGGTTTCCTTTGGCCTCAAGAACCTACAGTTAAAATATATGTACAAGTCTCACCCTGTATAGACCTAGGAGATTCATTCCGAAAATCGCAGAGCGTACTGTGTGGATATGCGCTTATGAGCTTGAAAGAATAAGTACTAATTGACCCCATCCAATTTGAGCTTTCAAGAGCCACGTGATGGCTACAGCAATTTGCTGTGGCCTCTCTGTAAATAATTCTTGAAACTCAATAAGTCCCGTGCGCCTCGTCCTCGAAAAAAGTCATTGTTGGTCATAATAAAAGTCAAATAGAGAGTCTTTCATCCCGAAATGAAGCATCTATCCTATCGGGATTGCGGTCAGAGCAGGCGCTGGCTGGCTGCATAAGCTGCATTTTGGAAATCCCTGAAGCTAACTCCGGGCCCCATTACAGGATGTAGACTTTGATTATTCTGCCCGTAATTGCGCGCCCTTTGTCCTTTGAAAGCCGATCCATTGTCCGGTCCCAAGTAGCTAGTAGGCTTTTGCGTCGTCTTCAATTCCACCTTTCTTGAAAACCAGCGGCGTCGGCGAAAAGGCTATTTGAAGTAGGCTAGTAACGAAATCCATGCAATATGTCGAAAAAATCCACAGATAACTTGAAATTTTGTTATAGAAAAAATACCTATCGCAATTTCATACGAGCAATCAACTCCAGAATGTTTTCGCAAGAAATTAGGAACATCCTGTATAATACACTGTTCAACTGTGTTTGAAATTCTAATCACTGATTTCTGGGTATTTTAACATCTTCAGAAATTGATCTAGTTAGGTACATTTTAATCTTATTCTACGAATTTTTGGAGAATTCGACCAAGTATTGATATTTCGACAAAGTTCCGAGAGTTCGACAAAGTTCCGAGAGTTCGACAATGTTTCTAAAATTTGGCAAAGTTCTGACACTTTCACAGAGTTCTGAGATTTCGAAAGTTTCGAAATTTCGACAAAGTTCCAACATTTCGATAAAGTTACGGCAGTCCGACAAAGTCCCGACATTTCGACAAAGTTCCGACATTTCGATAAAGTTACGGCAGTCCGACAAAGTCCCGACATTTCGACAAAGTTCCGACACTTCGACAAAGTTCCTAAAATTTGGTAAAGCTCCGACATTTCGAAAAAGTTCGGACATTTCGACAATGTTCGGACATGTCGACAAAGTTCGGACATTTCGACAAAGTTCGGACATTTTGACAAAGTTCGGACATTTCGACAAAGTTCGGACATTTCGACAAAGTTCCTAAAATTTGGTTAAGATCCGTCACTTCAACAAAGACATTTCGTCAAAATTTGACGAAGTTCCTAAAATTTGGTGAAGTTGCTCTGACATTTCGACGAAGTTCGGACATTTCGCAAAAATTGTGACATTTCGACAAAGTGCCGACATTTCGACAAAGTTCTGACATTTTGACTAAATAAGGATATTCTGACGAAACATTTTCAGGATGTCAATTTCTCAACGAAATGGAGCATCATAGTGGGCAAAAAACGAATTATCGAAGGACCTTGTGTCTCATTTGTGAGCAACTTCAAGGGGATTTTCGTTGCGATTTCATACTGTCATGCCGCATAGACTCAATTCAAATTTATCCATCTAATTTTCAACTTCCACAATGGATGCCATCGAAACCCCGCAGGAAACCCGTCTACGCCGCTGCACTTGAGCGGATTCCGTCCGCTCTTCCGCAGATTGAAAAGAGGCTGCGTTTTTACACTCCATTTCCCGAACAGGAAAGGATTTCGAGAGAAACTTCCAATTGTCTAGGGCGAACTCCTATTGATTGTTCCCGATGACGTTATTACGTCTGAGAGGTTCCACAAGTCCTAAACTGATTGTGACGTACAGATATCGACTTTTCTAAATACTCCGACCACTGAATGATTGAGAGGTCATTCCGGGACAGTTCCAGGTGACTCTTTGATTTATAAATTCATCGCAGTGGACAGCGGAGCAATTGCTAGATTGCAGTCTATTATTGTCGGGAAATTAGTAGCTCTGGAAAAAGTGGAATTACTAAATAAAAACGCATCGAAATGTCAGTGCTTCGGTCATGTAGAGTTCATAATGGGAGCCATTGAACTACACAAGGTTCGCAGTTCAAGATAAAGTCGTGATTAGGCCTACTAGAACGTTACAACACCGCGTATTCGCATACGATTCGTGCGTAATGGTGAATCTGTGTATTGGTTAGATAATGAAAGAGCCTATTTCAAATAATGAAAAAACCTATGTGTTCACGCCAATCTTCTTGACTATCAGCATAGTGTCCATTACACAATACAATAATCACTAATTCTATAACTCCCGGAATCAACCTCCAAGATTCTTCTTCTCCCTCTTTCTGTGCGGCGCCCTTGGTCGGCCGAACGTAGGCCCATTGTTCATACCCCATTTGTATAATACTAGACTACTAGAGAGACTCAGACCCGAAGGCACGCTGACAAGAATGCCGCGAGCCGAATGGGAGGAGTCCCTGTCACTATGGATATAGAAGGTTTAGGGTTTCCTAGGTGTGTTAACCTCAGTACAGATAGATTGCCGCACGCGAACAGTATATGTTCCGCCGTTTCATCCGCGTTCCTGCACCAAAGGCACAGGGAACACTCAGTTAGACCCATTCTACAGCATAACAAGATTGTATTTTCCTCATGTATTCCTTTCTACGAGAAGTTCTCAAAACTGTAGGAAAACGATGCCACGGAAATGGATTCCTCATACATTGCTTCATTACTTACCATCAGCGTGAAATTATGGAACTTAATTTCAGCGTATTACAAAGCGGCCCGTTTCTAATAGGGGAAGAATATATCATTACGTGTTTTATATGCGATGCCGGTGTTGCAAATCCATGTAATACCATTTTAATACCACCAGATTACAGGCCATGCATTGTTACCTGCAATCATTAAATGCGAACATAAACATGTGCATATTTGCAGCAACTCGTGTCATGGGGCAGATCAATGTAGAAGTTGATGTTGTATGCTTCTTGGTATTCGTTATATTGGAAATAAGCTACCGAATGTTGAGTTTTATCAGGTAGGCTTTTAGCTAAACGGGACCGCTTCACGTCCACATGATCAATTGCTTCTGCCGATGTCTGTAATTCTCAAAATTTCTCTCTAGACAGCCCACAGATCAAAGAGTCTCGAGTAAAAATTACTGCAAAATATGAATTTTCAGGAGATTTGACTAAAATTAAATTAAACTAATAATATATTGTTCAATGAGCGTTATTGTGAGTCATATCACACGCAGATGAATTTTGCAGCACGAGCCGTCAGACGTGTGGTGTAATTCATCAAGTTTGTTACGACCATTACCGCGAATTGGTCACTATACCTATACTTTATATTCGACTTCTTCAGTAAAATTCGAATTAATCTGCATTTTCAAAATTGACAACACATGTTAAAAGCGATCTCTGTGGTCGAAAATCGAATCGATATCGAATCTCGTAGAAAACTTTGAAAATTCACGTTTTTCAAATGCATTATTTGGATGTTCCAACCTAAGAAAATGTAGAAATGGATGGCGAGAACGTTACCTTGATGTCTGAAATAAAGTCGACAAATGATTCGACTTTCTCATTCATTTCGTAAGTAATTTAATTTTTCCTATTTGTATTTGAGTGAGTTATAGGCGTGAGTTATTATTATACTCACGCTATTGGGTTATAGAGACTATTACAGATGAAAATCAGTTGAATAATGGATATACATATTATTCTATGGGGTTAGATAAATTATTCTTATGTTCACATTCCGATGAAGCTGAGTCCTCCCTGTTAAATATTTTGGAGTTGAAATTCAATTTTACAATATCTGAATTTTTAGGGAAACGGCTTAGGATAATCGTATTTTTTTGCCGATGTCTATATGTCCCTAAGACACGATTAACATGCATCATCAACACAAGCCCACTCCCTCAGGTCAAAAAGTCGCGTAAAAAAATCAGAACTGTGCAAAATCTGAGTTTTCAGTAAATTGGCTTGAGATATTAGGAATATTATTTCACTTTAATTAATGATTCCTATGTTTATACCTCCCTCAGTATATCGTTTTGCCCATTTTATAACTAACCTCTACGTAATGAAGAAATGTTAGTTAACAGTAGGGGAAATACGTACAAAATGACATATATGGACAAAATGACATAGGCATCATAACTTGAGTTTGGAGCTATCAAATGCGAAACTGTCTTCTGTATTACGTGACCCGAGTGGCTCCTTTCAATCTCCGAAAACGCACAAGCGCTCAACTAGTTCATTCGGTCGTTGTGAGAAATAACAAGTTTGGATAGGTTACGAGTTTTTTTTCATCGCACCAAATTTTTACAATAATTGGTAGGTTTCTACAATTTTTTTCATTTCTGTTGCATTCATTTCAAACCTTACTTATTCATCATTGAATACACAAAGATTTTTTCATGTTGATGTTAGATATCCTCTTTGCATTCATTTGATATGATTTTTTTGTAATATCGCTATATGGACAAAATGACATATTATGCACTCAACGGACGAAATAACATAGGTATATCATTTTGTCCATAAGATCTCGGGCAAGAAACTTAATTTAATTAGCTGGTGATTTTCTTTACATACATACCAGTAAGCCGCGTAACTATCAGCGCACGACTGATCGTCAATCCTTGAATGCAGAGTCAATACAAAAAGCTATAGAAGTAGTGAAAAATAATGAAATGGGTTGGTTATTGGCACAAAAAATATTTGCTATTCCTCACGCAACGCTTCGAAGAAATGCTTCGGGTAGTAATAAAAATTTGGAGTCCAATTCGAAGGGTCTTGGTTGTTGGAAAACTACTTTTTCCACAGATTCAACCCACAAAAAAGAAATAAACGGAATAAAGAGATTTCTTTACGCAAGCCAGAAGCTACTTCAGCAGCTCATGCTCAGGCTTTTAATCGGCCCCAGTATCTAATGATAATATTTCAGCAAAATTAACAGTTTCTTCTGGACAACAGCACGAATATTTTTCCCTTGCTGTTCCAGTCGAGGAGATTTCTCCAGCCCCTAAAGGACGATATATAAGTGTAAAGGCAAACGTAAGCCGAAAACTATACAAACGTCCTTAGTTTTAACTTTCTCGCCGAAACTCCAAATAGAAGGAGACATAAAGTCATTAAGGCATTTGAAGAGGACAGCGAGGAAGAAAATGTTCGAATCAACTTTCGAGCTGATGACTGTCCATGTATATATTACATTGACTTTTTTTCCCGATCTAAGCCTGAAAAGGAAAGCTCACGATGCATAAATTGCTCGAATTGGGCTCACGCGTCTTGTGCTAATCTTCCTAGTAGAACTAAGCGTTTCATTTGCGAATTTTGTCAGTAGTTCTGTCGCCTGTTGCCTGTATGTCTTTTTGTCCGATATGAATGTGTCATTTTGTCCATAGCATACGGACAAAATGAATTTTCGTTGATCTCAATTCATTTGAGAATATCTTATTTTTTGTTACTTTTATTTTATGAATGTTGGTGAAATTTTGTAAAGAAAGGGTCAAAGATAATTGTGGTAGAATAGGACATTACTGCGATTTACCACTAAAAAGTTATGCCTCTGAAACAAAACCCTATGTCATTTTGTACGTACTTCCCCTACACCCAAGAAATAAATAAGAGATGTTGAAGCTCCACGGTTCAAGAACACTATTGTTCCCGAAAGGATTTAAATATTTATAGCTCCATTTCTCTCCTTTCGTCCCGGAGTGTTCCAGACTAACGATCCCGTTTTAAACGATCTCGAACAAAACCCCGATCGATTGGTCTAATTATTATCGCGGCCGCCTAGGATATTATTCATTCTTCCCGATATAAACCCTCTACTCCTCGGGGACCTCTCATCCGCCACCCAACGGGATCATTTTGGGAATTATTTTCGAGCGGAATAATTTCCTGGGATCGATACCAGTGCCGACTTCATCTCCTGAATTTTTCACAACGATTTCAGATCCGGAGGAACGGACCTAAATGAGAGAAACTTCGGTCCTTTCTGTTAATACGTTCGCGATTGGAATTTACAGGAAGTTGAGGGATTTTGTGGAGAGGGAAATCTATTTGGGACCAAGGTATTTCTCGCTGAATCGACAAAACTGGGACTTCTTCAGCTCATTTCTCACATTTCATTTCACAATGGGGGCATTTCACGTGAAGCGGACAGCGAAAAAAAAGTGACCTTCTGAAATTTGTTCATATTCGGCTCAATTCTACTTCTAATAGGTATGAATATGGACACACAATATTTTTTTCGTATGATGTTTATTTGTCTAGTTATTGGCTTCTGAAGAATTGTCATTATGAACATTCGAATTTTGAGGTGAATTTTTTTCGGAGTGAAAAATTTTTTTTCAAAATATCAAAAATTGCGATTCAAATAGAAAATTAGCTATTCTTCTCGAATACAAGATGAAATTGAACTTTTAATTTTTTTTTTAATATGAAAACCCGGAAATGAACTTTTGAAATCAGAATTTTGGTAACTTCGACCAATTTAAAAAAAAAGAAATTTATTTCAAAATATAGCCTAGAGTACATTCATAATACACCCGAAGTTTCAAAATGGGATCTGCAATAGTTCGGAGATAAATGAATCAAAGTACATACGTGTCGCACAGAGCGTCGTACTCCAGCTCCATTATGTCGACTGGTTTTCGCGATATCACATATTAATATTTACTATCGTATTTGAGCGTATTTAAAGCTCTTACAATGTTGTGGCTTCTTCATTATACAAATCAAATTATCATTTATTGAAATATAGTAGACTAAAAAACAAATTTTGTATTAAAATGACAAATAAAAGATTTATATTTGATCATTGAGTACAAATATACAGGGTATTTGGAGGGTGAGTAGCCATAGGTAAATGGTGGATAGGTGATGTTCTTGGCTACTTGTTGTGCCTAATAAAATAACATTTTGCCCAAAGTTCAAAGTGTTATAAATTTATTGCAATTTTTCTAGAAATTTCCCATTTTTCTCATTGAAGTCTTGAATTTTTTTAAATTTAATGCTCGAGGTGCCTATAAAATGATTTATTTTTTTGACAAGTCTTGTCTTATTCAGATTGAATCATAATTTCATACAAACGTCTTCAAAAAACCTGACAGCGTCGTATCAAACATGAAAATGCAAAAAAAATATGTTGTGTCCACTTTACAAAGTGAAATAAAAAAAAATTACATAGTGTTGGGTTTTAAAATGGTTTTAAAAACTTCTCTAGTTAATACTCTTTGCAATGGTATGTAACATGTACCATGAATAATCTCATATCTCAACAAAAAACCGTTTTGTATTCAAGGATGCCTTAAAGGGGTGACGACAAAACTATTCCATTGAGCAGGTAAAATTAATCTAACATAGCTTTTTCTTGAGTTATCTGATTATTAATGGTACATATTACATACCATTGCAAAGAGTATCAACTAAAGAAGTTTTAAAAACCATTTTAAAACCCAACACTGTGTAATTTTTTTTTATTTTACTTTGTAAAGTGGACACAACATTATTTTTTTCATTTTCATGTTTGATACGACGCTGTCAGGTTTTTTGAAGACCTTTGTATGAAATTATGATTCAATCTGAATAAGACAAGACTAGTCCAAAAAATAAATCATTTTATAGGCACCTCGAGCATCAAATTTAAAAAAATCAAGACTTTAATGAGAAAAATGGAAAATTTCTAGAAAAATGGCAAAAAAATTATAACACTTTGAACTTTGGGCAAAATGTTATTTTATTAGGCGCAACAAGTAGCCAAGAGCATCGCCTATCCACCATTTACCTATGGCTACTCACCCTCCAAACACCCTGTATATTTATACTCAATGATCAAATATAAATCTTTCATTTATCATTTTAATACAAAATTTGTTTTTTAGTCTATTATATTTCAATCAATGAAAATTTGATTTGTATAATAAAGAAGCCACAACATTGTAAGAACTCAAAATACGCTCGAATACGATAGTAAATATAAATATTGCAACGTTCAAGTGTGATATCGCGAAAACCAGTCGACATAATGGAGCTGGAGTACGTTCTCTGTGCGACCCGTATGTACTTTGATTCATTTATCTCCTGAACTATTGCAGATCCCATTTTGAAACTTCGGGTGTATTATGAATGTACTCTAGGCTAAATTTTGAAATAATTTTCTTTTTTTTTTTAATTGGTCGAAGTTCTGATTTCAAAAGTTCATTTCCGGTTTTTCATATTAAAAAAAATTAAAAGTTCAATTTCATCTTGTATTCGAGAAGAATAGCTAATTTTCTATTTGAATCGCAATTTTTGATATTTTGAAAAAAAATTTTCACTCCGAAAAAAATTCCCTCAAAATTCGAATTTTCATAATGACAATTCTTTAGAAGCCAATAACTAGCCAAATAAACATCATACGAAAAAAATATTGTGTGTCCATATTCATACCTACTAGAAGTACAATTAAGCCGAATATGAACAAATTTCAGAAGGTCACTTTTTTTTCGCTGTCCGCTTCACGTGAAATGCCCCAATGACTAGAATGAGTTTGTGACTTCAATGATAATCTTGTACCTACGGAAGGCGATAAATGGTTTAGACTGTTTAGAGGTCCATAATAAACTGCCTTAGTCGACTACGAAAGGTATGTTTCTTTATAAACCTCACCAATAAGGACAATATCAAGGAGATGGCATAGCAATCGCCGAGAGAATAGGGGAAGACTTGCCCGGTTCCAGTTACATCTCTAGATATTCTGCTGAATTAGAGGTTGGGCAGCCTATCTTTTCGTAATGGATTATTTCGTGCATCAAGATTCAAATGGGTGGTTCGAGAATTTGCACAGTATAATTGACGCATAAAAAGGCTCGCGTCAAGATAAATCATTGAGCTAATGGGGCTCAGCACTAAATCTCTGGCTGAAAAAAACAGCATGAACGCCGTACGAACTCAAAATAGTTCTCCACAGGTGAAACACTGAACGCAAGATTATGGATAACGACCAACTAGAGCGCGGAATGTTTTCCGTTCCAAAGATATGAAATGATTAATCTCATACAATATAAGTGAGTACAATGCCATATTTTATCATTAAATTAACATAAAAAGCTCCAGTGAAAAAATTCTAACGTGACTTAAGTATCGTGTTACTGTAACATAAATAAAACGGGCAAGCGTTCCATTGCAGTCTATATAGTATAAATTTGGGGCGATAAACGAAAGCGCCTCTAATATATTACCGTATTTATACTATTTTATACTCGTAGTTCACGAATCGGATCCAGTTCGAGTGGACTAATCGGGGAGGTGGTGATTAATCAAGTGGATTGTTCTTCTGATCCAATCTCCGCCCTTAATTGGTATGATTAGGCTCGTTTATTAATGAAGAAAGTTATGTTCGCGGAAAGAATAAGTTGTTGGTTGATGGAGGATGATACCTACTTGATTAAATCACTAGGTGCGTCGTTCACATGAATGGTTTTCTGGAAAATTGTGAGTGTTGGAGAGAATATTTTTATTTCTTAAGGTAATACACGAGGAGTTTCGAAAATGGAAATAAGACGACCTGAATTATCGGGGTTTGAGTGTGAGAATTTTGGATAGGGATAACTTTAATTTGACGCAGGTAGAAGCCATGTTGTTTGGACATTTCTGTTCAGTAAGCATTGAAAATTATCATGGAAAGACTCCTGCCGTAACAACGTTTTCAAATTGTTGAAATTTATTTTCAAAATCAGTGTTCTATTTGTCAAGCTTATAGAGCACTTCGGGAAATTTATAGTTTGCTTAATCGTCCATCAGAGCAGCTTATTCGTCGAACTATCGATAGATTTCGGATAACATTTCATCTACTCGATGCAACAACAACAAGACAAATTAATACCTGTACGTACAGAAGAAAATATCGCTTATGTAAGTGTAAATGAAGATCTATTTTAGTCTATTCGTCGACGTTCTCAAGAAGTTGGACTCTTTGCATTCAGCACATGGAAAATTTTGGTGAAGATCTAACTCTAAATCCAGACAAGATCCAACTGGTTCAAGAACTAAAGCCACTTGACCATAATAAGCGTCGTTTGTTTGCTGATTGGGCCCTAGAACAGCTTGAAGTTGAGCCACTTTTTTATCGAAAAATTGTGTTCAGTTATGAAGCTCATTTCTGGCAAAACAGCTACGCAAACAAGCAAAATTGCCGTATAGGGAGTGGAAATAATCCTCAAGAAGTTCTGCAGGTTCCATTGCATCCTGAAAAACGCACTCTATGTTATGCTTTACAAGCTGGAGGCATCATCGGTCCATATTTCTTTAAAAACGATGCTAGAGTGAAAGGTGCTTGTTACAGATCGATGATGAATGATTATGTGTTTGAAAATTTGAATGGAATCGACCCAGAAGTGTTTTGGATCCAACAAGATGATGCTACACCTAATGCTGCTACCGAAACAATTGATTTGTTGAAAGAAAGATTCGGCGATCGCATTATTCCGACAAATGGTCCAACTAATCAGCCTCCAAGATCATACGACATAACTCCCATGGATTATATTTTGGTGTTATGGTTTATGCTGATAAACCAGAAACAATACACGCCAACAGAACTCGTGTTATTGCTGAATTGAATGACGCATTTCTATCCAATACCATTTTTTCTAAATTTGTTAAGTTATATGCAAAAGATGCTGCTTGCATTCATGGTCTTAACCCCCTATTGATAGTTTCATTAGGGACAGTTCATTTCCAAAGAAGCTCCTATCAAGCCATGGGATGTCAGGGCGATATCACAATTTCCATACAGAAATCCCACAGTAGTTCTTATCAGATTCCTAATTGGTGGTCAGAAACCATGAACGAAACCAGAACAGCACAGTTGGAGACGACTAAATATGCATAGACCATATTTATTTCAGCATAAATCTTTGAATTGATTTCAGTGAGGGAAGTCTTGAACTAAAGATAATCGACCGACAGATGCTCTGTAAGAGTCTCACCTACCATCTATCCCAGATCCTTCAATTGACCAAATCAGACTAAATAAGAATAATATATTATCTGTGATTCAGTGCCAAACTCGAAATTAGCTCCGGAGATGTCCGCAGCTCCTAGGAAACGATATAAATGGGAATCAGTCAATCATCGTCCCTTTTTCAGCCAGCAGAAGCCTGTTGTGGATCGGCTAATGGACGGACCTTTTTCCACGCCACTGTTTCCATTTTTCTCGCAGTCTCGGCATCCAAACTAAAGAGGTTACGATTACAAGAGAACGGACAGTGCATTAGCGACCGCTCTAATGCTTCGTTTGTGAGACTGGCACTGGCATGGCATGGCAACACATGGAGAACGCACGCAAGTCATGCACGCTCAATTAGTGCTTCACGTTACTTGATAGCCGGTCGGACTCACTTAACTGGGGTTTCCTACCTGCCCCATTCCTGTTTCCAGGCTTCGAGGATATGTGATAGAGGATGTCGACGGATCTAGGGAAAATGGCGATACTTTTCGGTTTGATGATGGTGAAATTTCATCTCGGAAAGTTGCAGTCGCGCTATGTTCTGTCTTACATGTTGCAACTTGTGCACGTCTTGCTCTTCAGACGATAGACAGTCAAATCGAGCAGTTACGGCAGTTATACAGAGCGAGTCTTCGACAGGTACATATATTTGGATTCTTGAGGCAAAAGGAAACCTTTTTTTGATTTTCGATTTTTCCGAATTCGGCTCGGTTAAAGAGATACAGCCATTTGAAAAACAAAATGGGCCAAATACGTGCCTGATATGATTCTCTGCAAACACCTCAAAGTACATATTTTTCGATTGAAATTGAGGTGATTATTAGATGTTCTGTCGTGACACATTTAGGAAATACTCAAGCAGTAACCTTATATAAATAAAAATGTTACAAACACGATACTCCCTTACAAAAACACTTAGTCTTGTCCGATTATTTTTGCAATTGAAAAGCCAAAATTTTCCACCAAAATAAGTTTCTTCTTCGATTTTCCTGAAGATTAGTTTGTAATCACTAATAATTTAATCATATTTTCCTCGATATCTAAAAACTATGACATAAAAATTGTTTTCTCAATAAACTATTCTTCATTAACCTAGGACATAGGATTCGAGATCAATGACCTAACCTAACCCATCTTCTGTGATATCTCACAGAACTTTTGAAGAAACGATGCCAGATTGCTGATTTTATCTTCAAAAAATAGTAAAGGCAGAACCAAGAAAGCAGTACGTCCCCTATCGTTAACGGATGAACTATCGCAAGGGCACTAGTTTTGTTCACATGCTTCTGAGAATTCAATTTCATCTCTCACATTTGTGGGATTTTATTATTACATATCTCTACATCAAACGTTTTTCCGTCATAGAGATTTTAGTCTCGACGAAGTTGATAAGCAACCTGACAACATTGTTAAATTGTTAAGAGAATAGAGATGAAATAATATTCGATGATATTTCATCCAGGAAAGCATCTAGATTATTCTTGAAATTCATGATTTTGGCCTCAAATTTCATCGTATACAATCAGAAAGAACATAAGAATAATTTTATTTTGTAAAATGATTGGTTCTTTCGAAGATATTAACCGTTCTCTTTCAAGTGGTTCTATAGTATTTTTGCATGAATTTATGAGTCGGCTACGCTGTAACTTTTAAACCAGAAGAAATATTAAATAAATTCTGGGCGTCCATTCCTCGGTCTCTCGGTCACTTTTCATGTTTTAGGATAGACGAGCCGAGAAACAAGTTTTTCATCAATTTGAAAGAAAGTCGTAACATCTCTCTGATTGCATACAGCCTCGATCATACCAATTCCTCCAGTTATTTCTGGATGCAGAGAGTTCCCAAATTCACGAATTGAGATAATAACCGAAGAAAAACAACCTAACCATAACACTCCCAAAGATCCTACGAAGCGTGAAGAAATAACAACCCTCTCACAAGTGGTTTGCATTCTTAACCGTGACTTTCGCAACTCCCAGCCCCTTATTATACCCTTTGACATAGTTGGGGCACACATTCTAATTCGGGGCCTTAAAATCTCATTCTCCAAAATCGTGTTAACGACCAATATATAATTGGGGGATCGAGAGACACTTCGGGGATAGTGGAGATATTGAGGGTTGCGGCCGACGTCGAAAAGGGAAGTTTGTATCAGGATGTTCGACAGGGGCTGGCTAAATTATGTGATTGCATAGTTTCTTGTTAGCACCGGAGGGATCTCACGACCCTTTTATATCAAATATGTTCGACGACGGCCGAACTGCGGAGTTATTGGAATATCTGAGATGGCTTATCGGATCTGCTGACATTGTCCTTCGACTGTTGATGACTTTGTCGGCGGTCGTCAAAATTACGTGGCGGTTACGAAGTTTGGGTAGTAATTGAGCTCCGAGGAACGGCCATTCGATCATAAACTAATAACAATCGATTTCAACGGATTCACAGAGCTCAGACATTTTTCATTAGGAGCAGCTTGAAGCATATTAAAGAAGTATAAATGGATTTGGAAACTACTCACAACACGAAATGAAATGTAGTTCACTTACCAATTCAAACAATGAAAAAGCAGACCAGTTAGCAAGACAAGCATCTGAACGCCATTCACAGGGCCAGAACCTGTGCTCGGAATCAGCAAAAAAGATGCCGGACCCTGATTGAGGAGTGGATAAAACAAAGACACCAACAACACTGGGAACAGAGCGACGGGCAAACACACAGCAAAGTCATGGTAGGACACACAAGCCAAACCTTGACGGCTGACTTTCTGAATCTAAACAGAACAAAGGCACGTATAATAGTAGGTCTGCTGACGGGACACTGCGGCCTTAGGAAACATTTGAACTCCATGGGAATACTTAGAGAACCCGTGGATTGCAGACTTTGCGGTGAAGAGGTAGAAACAGCCTCTCACATCTTCTTTGAATGCGACGCCCTAGGAAGAAGGCGTCACAGAACATTCGGAGAGATCAGTCCGGAAACGCAAATGAATCCGAAAAACCTCATAAACAGGGTACTGAACCTGATAAAGGACACGAACCTATTCTCGTGAGGAACCACTGACGAAAGATTGATACAATAGACCCAAGCTGGTCGCAGTGTCATAGGGAGGCCAGGTGCTAACCCGGTCTCTTGTTCGTCAGTCAATCAATCAATCAACCAATTCAAAAAACCATAAAAAAAATCCGAACTGAAAACTAAAAAATTGTTGAGATTTTTTCACAGGGGCGACTGTGATAGTGCAAGTCCTCAACTTGGTATATTACAGTCGCCCCCAGATAAATATTGGTTTCTCAAATAATTTTTTTTTATCAGTTTCAAAATTTGGTTTGTCGATGAATTTTTTGTATCGAGTTATGAAATGATTTTTTTAAATTTTTAGTAGATATAATTTTCAAATTTTTGAATCCATGGATTGAATGTTTTCGAACTGTAACAGTTTCACTTCTCAAATCAATATTTTACTCGAAATTTATCACGTTTTTCAAGAAATCCCGATTCACATTTCGTCGAAATTGTGTAAAAAGCAATCAGGACGTATGTCAATTATATACGTTTAGGTCGACCAATGGAATTATTTACTTCCGTATCAGAATCTTAAGCCTGAAGTTCGAATTTTTTCAGAATTTGCAAAATCGAAAATTGCTGCCTTTTGCAAATCAATAATTTTTCTAAACTGATTCAAATGTTTCCAATTATGAGTTTTTCATTTCGAAATGATTTATTTTTTTATATTCTCCAATATCTCGAAAAACAGCCCCAGAGTACAGACAGATGTAAAAATTGAAAAGATATCGGTCAAAAGAATAGGAGGATATCATCAATCGACAACTATGTGAGCCTTTTGACATTTCTAGACCTCGCAAGAAATATCAAGTTGATTTTTATCTGGTCGCAAAATGGCGAAGGATCTGGTTCCATTTGAAATAAATTATTTGTTCAACACGGTGATTTTGGTTCAAATTTCAGGGCTTAAGTAATGAAATCATGGTTTTGTCATCGGTAACTGACACGCTCACAGATTTTCCAGTCAATCGGAACCTTCAAGTTGGTGAAAACTACATTGAAAGATCAATGACATAAAAACAAGTTAATTTGATCATAATTTAAATTTAAACATAATGTGATGAAATATAATGTTATTCTAATATGTGATAACAGCGTATTGAAATAATGTTTGCCTTTCCCTGCAATTCAATCAGATTCCTAAGGACACAAGAAAGCACAAAATAAGTCTCATCAACACCTAAGGCCCGAGAGAGATAGTAAAATCTGATCCATTTTTTCAAATTTTCTCGAATTATCTCAGAAAACAGTCTTGAGCTACAGACATATACAAACATCAGAAAAACACCGTTCGAGGGTTTTAACAATGGACCGCTCTGTGCATTTTCTCCCTTCTGGAACTCCCAATAAATATGAATTTCATTCTCAGCAGTTGCAAATTGGCGGAGGAACTGGGGATACAGGGTGCGGCAACTAGTTCTCCCTCATTCATTTGTAGGAGCTGTTAAAAATATACGAGAAAAAATATTGAGAAAATTCATGTCATTTTGAAAGCATACACAATATATTGAAATATTCTAAGCCTACTATAGAACCAAACAAAATTTCACTGTCAAAATATTTTATTAGGTAGGCACTCAACATATTCTCCTCTTAAGAGATGATAGTCGGACGGAGCCAAATCTGGTGCATAAGGAGGGTGTTCTAGTAATTCTAACCCTAAATCACGAATTTTTTGCATGTCAACATGAGATTTGCGTACTGGGGCGTTGTCCTGTAAAAACAAAATACCTTTGGATTGCTTTCCGCGTCTTTTCTCTTCAATTTTTTCCCGTATAGTGGTCAGTAATGTCGAATGGTAATCTCCAGTTATTGTTTTACCCTTATACAAAAAATCAATCATGATTACTCCATGGTAATCCCAAAACACTGAAGCAACAACTTTTCCAGCAGATTTTTGGACACGAAACTTCTTAGGCCTTGGATAACCAGAGTGTCGCCATTCCATCGATTGTTGCTTTGTTTCTGGATCAGTGAAATGTACCCAAGTCTCATCCATAGTAACAATTCGGTTTAAGAAGTCTACATCGTTTTCAAATCGAGCACAGATCGAACGCAATGCTTCTACCCTTGCAAACTTTTGGACATCAGAATAGTTTAACGTCTGTAAATATAATTGAGGAAAGAAATAACGGCATGCAGACAATTGAATATTTTTGAAATTCCGGAAAAAGTCACACACCGTGCAGGAATCGAACCTACGTCTCCCTACTTTCCGGGCATGGGGCCTTGACCACTGGGCTAACGATGCATATGATACTTTTCCCGGAATTCAATATCCTGAGGTTCACCTCATATGTTGGTGAGAGGGGGATCCTAGTTGGGGAGCAATGATTCACCATCATTGGTCAGGGGATTCCACTTATCCTTCACTCCACGTCATCGAATTTTTCGATTTCAGTTTTAAGATCGGATTTCGGATTCCGACCAATGATGTTATTTTAATAAGCCGAGAATAATACATGAGAATAGTTTAACGTCTGTAAATATAATTGAGGAAAGAAATAACGGCATGCAGACAATTGAATATTTTTGAAATTCCGGAAAAAGTCACACACCGTGCAGGAATCGAACCTACGTCTCCCTACTTTCCGGGCATGGGGCCTTGACCACTGGGCTAACGATGCATATGATACTTTTCCCGGAATTCAATATCCTGAGGTTCACCTCATATGTTGGTGAGAGGGGGATCCTAGTTGGGGAGCAATGATTCACCATCATTGGTCAGGGGATTCCACTTATCCTTCACTCCACGTCATCGAATTTTTCGATTTCAGTTTTAAGATCGGATTTCGGATTCCGACCAATGATGTTATTTTAATAAGCCGAGAATAATACATGAGAATAGTTTAACGTCTGTAAATATAATTGAGGAAAGAAATAACGGCATGCAGACAATTGAATATTTTTGAAATTCCGGAAAAAGTCACACACCGTGCAGGAATCGAACCTACGTCTCCCTACTTTCCGGGCATGGGGCCTTGACCACTGGGCTAACGATGCATATGATACTTTTCCCGGAATTCAATATCCTGAGGTTCACCTCATATGTTGGTGAGAGGGGGATCCTAGTTGGGGAGCAATGATTCACCATCATTGGTCAGGGGATTCCACTTATCCTTCACTCCACGTCATCGAATTTTTCGATTTCAGTTTTAAGATCGGATTTCGGATTCCGACCAATGATGTTATTTTAATAAGCCGAGAATAATACATGAGAATAGTTTAACGTCTGTAAATATAATTGAGGAAAGAAATAACGGCATGCAGACAATTGAATATTTTTGAAATTCCGGAAAAAGTCACACACCGTGCAGGAATCAATTGTCTGCATGCCGTTATTTCTTTCCTCAATTATATTTACAGACGTTAAACTATTCTCATGTATTATTCTCGGCTTATTAAAATAACATCATTGGTCGGAATCCGAAATCCGATCTTAAAACTGAAATCGAAAAATTCGATGACGTGGAGTGAAGGATAAGTGGAATCCCCTGACCAATGATGGTGAATCATTGCTCCCCAACTAGGATCCCCCTCTCACCAACATATGAGGTGAACCTCAGGATATTGAATTCCGGGAAAAGTATCATATGCATCGTTAGCCCAGTGGTCAAGGCCCCATGCCCGGAAAGTAGGGAGACGTAGGTTCGATTCCTGCACGGTGTGTGACTTTTTCCGGAATTTCAAAAATATTCAATTGTCTGCATGCCGTTATTTCTTTCCTCAATTATATTTACAGACGTTAAACTATTCTCATGTATTATTCTCGGCTTATTAAAATAACATCATTGGTCGGAATCCGAAATCCGATCTTAAAACTGAAATCGAAAAATTCGATGACGTGGAGTGAAGGATAAGTGGAATCCCCTGACCAATGATGGTGAATCATTGCTCCCCAACTAGGATCCCCCTCTCACCAACATATGAGGTGAACCTCAGGATATTGAATTCCGGGAAAAGTATCATATGCATCGTTAGCCCAGTGGTCAAGGCCCCATGCCCGGAAAGTAGGGAGACGTAGGTTCGATTCCTGCACGGTGTGTGACTTTTTCCGGAATTTCAAAAATATTCAATTGTCTGCATGCCGTTATTTCTTTCCTCAATTATATTTACAGACGTTAAACTATTCTCATGTATTATTCTCGGCTTATTAAAATAACATCATTGGTCGGAATCCGAAATCCGATCTTAAAACTGAAATCGAAAAATTCGATGACGTGGAGTGAAGGATAAGTGGAATCCCCTGACCAATGATGGTGAATCATTGCTCCCCAACTAGGATCCCCCTCTCACCAACATATGAGGTGAACCTCAGGATATTGAATTCCGGGAAAAGTATCATATGCATCGTTAGCCCAGTGGTCAAGGCCCCATGCCCGGAAAGTAGGGAGACGTAGGTTCGATTCCTGCACGGTGTGTGACTTTTTCCGGAATTTCAAAAATATTCAATTGTCTGCATGCCGTTATTTCTTTCCTCAATTATATTTACAGACGTTAAACTATTCTCATGTATTATTCTCGGCTTATTAAAATAACATCATTGGTCGGAATCCGAAATCCGATCTTAAAACTGAAATCGAAAAATTCGATGACGTGGAGTGAAGGATAAGTGGAATCCCCTGACCAATGATGGTGAATCATTGCTCCCCAACTAGGATCCCCCTCTCACCAACATATGAGGTGAACCTCAGGATATTGAATTCCGGGAAAAGTATCATATGCATCGTTAGCCCAGTGGTCAAGGCCCCATGCCCGGAAAGTAGGGAGACGTAGGTTCGATTCCTGCACGGTGTGTGACTTTTTCCGGAATTTCAAAAATATTCTTTTGGACATCATTCAAACATTTGGGGACCCATTTTGCAGAAATTTTTCTCATGTCCGAATTGACGTGAAGTATATGATGAACGCGTTCGTATGAAATCTTCAGTGCTTCAGATATCCGTTTTAGCCCAATTCGACGATCTGATAAAATCATATCATGAACGGCATCGATGCTTGCGGGGACTGATACAGAAACTGGCCTTCCCGATCAGTCATCATCTCTAATGGAAAATTTACCTCTTTCGAAGCTTGCAGTCCAATTTTGAACATTGATCCCCAAGGGTATTAAGCATATCTTCGCAAATCTTCTTACCTCTTAACACTTTTAAATACAGGTAGGTACTTGATGATGGCTCGATACTACAATTTTTTGATTTTTATAATTTCGGTGGACATCTTTTTCTTTTAATTTATTGCCTAACTCTGGTTTACTTTCTTGATGTCGAACTCTACAATGACACTTCTAATACGTTATTGTTCGTTGAGATGGTATCGCAATACTTTGTTTATGCATGGAACTGGTCTAGGCTAACTAGATATTAATACATCCTCGAAGATTCTCCAGTAAATAAAAACTCTTTGAGTTGGTGGAAACTTCATTAAAAACTATTGGAAGATTCGATCATATAGAAACAAGTCAATTCAGTATAATAAAATATAATGTGATTAAATGATATGATAACATCCTGTTGATATACTGTCTTCCCTTTCAAGGGACTTCAACCAGATCCCCAAAGACACAAGGAAGCACAAAATATGTCCCATTAAAGCCCATCCCCAGGCAGCGAGTCTAATCTAATCCCGCACCGCTAGAATGCACCCCAAAGTGATAACAAAAATAATTAACTGTTATCCGAGAATTAAGAACAAGCAGATAAGACGAACAACTACATTCTCTCCTAGTATTTTCCCGAATAGCTATCCAATTCCCGTTGAGTGCATATTTATGTAACGCCTTCCATTTCTACTCCGCGTTCTGGCGCGATTATTCGCCTGAGGGAAGTGAATAGGTTCATTATATTTAATAAGCTTGCTTTCCAGTCTTCGTGAAAAATAATCTAATAATGGCAGCGACGACGCCCAGAAGGAAATGAATAATATCTCACTTAATGCTGGAGTGAAATCTATTTTTTTTTCTCTTCTCGGAAAGGGTGCACTGAATATCCCGGTAATTTGTCTGATTTATCGTGAGAAGAAGGGAATCATTGGAGGATGTGGAGACGCGGTGCGAGACGAATTTGGGAGAATCAACGCCGGGTTTTTTTCGATGGAGGATGATAAATCAAATTTCGACAGAATGTGACGCTTGATTATTTTAAAGTGATGCCAGGAGACACTTATTGGGTTTATCCGTTAATGTGCGACTAGGGAATAATTCAATACATTTTCACACAATTATGGGATTTATCTCGGGATTTATACAGGGTGGTTCAAATTTTCAAATTGAAATAAAACACATTTGAAATGACATTCATAATTCAAAAACAATTTTCGGCATAATATGTCCACCACGATTATTTCAGAATTAGAGGGAAATACAACCATCACTTTGAATCAGGAAAAATACCCCTTGTTAGAATCCACTACTTTTTTGGGCGTCCAGATGGATAGAAGACTTGGCTAGATGGAACACATATCCAATCTTTGCGAACAATTTAGAACAGCTATCTATGGCTTCAGAATTACATCGAAATATCTTAGCCAATGTCACTGAAAAAAGTGTACCATGCAACAGTAGTGTCCAAACTTAGATTTAGCATAATCTATATCTATATCTATATTTTTCTATATTAATATATAAAAGAAAGATGTTGGTTACACCATTTATAACTCGAGATCGGATGAACTGTTTGTTATGAAACTTCATATATAGATTCGTGTACAGTCTGGTTATTATAGAATACGATTAAACTCTGAAAAAATCGATGAAAATTTAACTTATACAGGAAATGCTCTTCCTTCTTTTGAGTAAGGCCACTAGGTGTCACTACAGTTACATTTACGCTACAGCTTATTCGTCGTGCAGTGACCAGATAAGAGTCACTGACCACTGTAATTCGTAGGTACTTTATTCCATATTCTCCCCGTTAGATGGCGATGTGAACATGAAGTGTATCTGTGTCTGGTCAACAATAATTAGTTCATACAACTTTAACGGTAGGTTTCACAAAGCGTAATTGGAGCTTGATCTTGCATCAACTCGATTTGACAGTTCAAAAATCAGAGAACCAAGCAGTTGATCTCCGATCACCGGTGATTACGATTTGTGGAATTCACCGTAAGTATCGTTTAGTTTAGGCGGAACAAAGTTCGCCGAGCCAGCTAGTATTCTATGAAACTGAAAATATAAAACTCTATTTGTGTTACATAAAAGGGGAATGAGGATATTTAGGAATATGACGTATGACATCTACATACAAAAATGTGCAATTTTCATTCAGAAATATATGGGAACATATTATGAAACAAGAAATAATAAATTCATATTCCCAAAATACAACTTACAACAAGTCAAAAACAGGCAGAGTATAGATGTTTTAAAATTTATAACAAGCTACCAAAATCCATCACCATATCACAGGATACAAAATCTTTCAAAAAAGTCATTTGAATGTTCCGTTAATTTTGAGCTCTTGAGGATTATATTGTATAATCTATCTGATTGTAGGCATTCTTTCTTTGTGATACTATTTCATCTCATTTTTATTTTACTGTATACTGTCTACTGGATTTGAAATAAAGAGCTTTCATTATTATTATTATTAGCTCTGTGGAAACCCATTCGATCAGACCAATTTTGGACCACTTTTTCGAGTAATTCAGGCCTTAATGAGAGAAGACGTAGACTCACCATGTATAGCCATTACTATACATCATTGGCTTTCATTCTTATTCGTAAAAAGAGCTCTTCGTATTTTTCTTAAATTCCCAGTCAAGTTTGTTTTATTTTTCACATTCCTACGAGAATTGTTGAGTTTAAAGAGAATTAAAAGTTGAGAGTCTGTTCTCTACTGATAAACCATGATAGTTGGCCAGATTATATCTGATTTATATTCGCGAAGTTTATCAAAACGTCATAGCTTATGATGAAGTTGGGAAAACCCGAGTTGAATTAACAGGATCATTCTACTTGACTTGGACGATAAATCTATCTGGAAGTTTCCGAACAATATTAATTTGCCATTGAATTCTACAACTCGAAACCAAGAGAAAGCTACACAAAAGACGTTCTTCTTTTACGCGGATCTTTCAATACATAGAAGTCTTAATTCACTTTTCGATGGGTAGAAATCTTGGAAGTTCAAATATAGAGCAAAATAGTGATCACTGTATTCATTGTAGATAGTTTTTATGTCACAATAGTTGTTAATCTGGATCTTCAAAATACACTGCGCAAAAAAATTAACGCACATTCTGAAAATCTCAATTCAGGATTTCACCGAATCTAATGTGAAAGAAGAGAAATGAACAATTTTCAAAATAGTGAAATGCTGATAAGTGATTTAATACTTGGTATTTCCACCCCTTGCGTTAATTACAGCTCGGCAACGACGGTTCATACTCAAAATGAGTAATCTTAAAATGTTCTGATCTAATCCTTCCCAGATTTTTCCGAGTTGGATTCCTAAGTCATTAAGAGTAGCTAGATGATTTTCTGAACTTCTCAGCCTTCTATTGAGGTTGTCCCAAACCTGCTCAATCGGATTGAGATCTGGACTTCTTGCTGGCCATTCCATTCGAGAGACTTCAACCTCTTCAAGGTACTCCTGAACGATGCGCGCACGATGAGGTCTGCCATTATCGTCCATAAAAATGAAATTTTCACCAATGTATGGGGCAAATGGCACTACATGCTCTTCAAGAATGTTTCTTATATACTTATCAGCATTCATAGCTCCATTATCAACGACCACTAGGTCTGTGCGAGCAGTCAAACCCATACCATAATCGATCCTCCCCCGAAACCAGTAGTATTCAGGAAATTGCACTGAGCATATCTTTCATGTGGACGTCTGTATACAAGGGAACGTCGATCACGATGGTAGAGTCAGAATCTAGACTCATCTGTGAAGAGAACTCTTTCCCAATCGGCCTCTTCCCAATGGATATGCTCTCTCGCAAAATCCAAACGCGCCTTTCGATGGGCTGGGGTAAGAGCTGGGCCTCTTGCCGCGACACGAGGCCTTAAATCATATTCTCTGAGGCCATTTCTTATTGTCTGAGTGCTAATTTGCACTTTATGAGTTTGCTCAAGCTGATTTTGAAGGAGGCGAGCGGTTGCAAACCGTTGTCTCAACGAAGAAACTCTCAAGTAACGTTCTTGAATAGCAGTTTTTACCCGTGGTCTACCATGTCCTGGTCTTCGGAAATTCATACCTGTCTCCCTGAATCGCTGCAACATTCTGGACACACTTGTATGGGAAACTCCAAACCTTTCTGCAATTCTTGTGTATGTCCACCCTTCTTCTCGCAAAACTACCGCTTGGGCACATTCCTCTTGGGTCACATTGCGTGTTTCGCGTTGCATAGCGATCGAGTGTAGAAAATCAAACGAAAGTAAAATTATTGATCACTAGAATTGATCGAGAACAACTGATTTTAGAATGGAGCCAATACATTCAAAATCTGATGATATCATCTCTTTTTATTCCTGCTGATGGGAGAAAACATCTGTATTGAAGAAAAACGTTGAAAGTGGATAACATATGCATGCATAATTCTGATAAAAATAATTATCATTGAGAACATCTTCAGTTGTAGAATAAATTTGAGATTTCCATAATGTGAGTTAATTTTTTTTTGCGCAGTGTATTCAGACAAACTGTTTTGTACCTTGACTAGTTTACCAAGGTGTTCTGGTTTTATTTTTGTACCCTTATTTTTTTATATTTTTACTTTTATTTTGTTTCGATGTTGTCGTAGTGAGAGGCAACAGAAACACTAGGAGATATTTATTCAGTCACCGACAACTGCTATTAGATTTGATTGGATCTGTTTCGTAATTTACCGATAAAGGAATGTCCCTCTCGCGTCCAATAAAGTGTATCATTTATCCACCTCACTCTTCACCACTTTTGTCAGAGATTTGGCTTTCGAATCGCCATAATTCAATAAAGCATTCCTTGTACGAAAATGTAGTATCGATCTGTCAAGAAATCCTACAACACCGGGAGCGGAGTGACCTCCGCTCTTCAATCCGTGCTTCGAGGATACGACGTTGAAGCAAACATAACGAACGAATTTCTGTAGAACCTCCTGACCCAATTTATAGTGATTCGAAATGAAGCAACCATTTTGTCCGGAAACTACGGTAATCCGATTATGAATACCCGGCCGATAGAAATGGGAGCGCGACGACAACATTTTTGTTGCGCTCAAAACGGTTCATTAAAGGCACATGATTTATCATAATTTGGGGGAATTTAATACGCGGCTCAGTCGCTCACTCCCATCATATATCAATGTTGGAACGTCTGCCAGAGCTGTGACGAGCACTTTTTGCTACACGCGATTTAGCGGGATAGTTTGTAAATGAACTTGAGGGAAGTTAGTTTCACCGTCTATAATTGTGTGTAGTCACCCTGTATTTATATAGAAATGCCTGTTAACGACATCTCATCAAGAGATATACAGGGTGACCCTTTGACATGTAAATATATTTCAATTGTAGATTTTTGAGGCCAAAAAGTACTATTTTTTCATTTTCCATTTTTCCGAATTCGGCTCTGTTTTATATAACCATTCGAAAAAAGAAATTAGGCCAAATTCGTGCCTGATACGATTCTCTGCAAAGACCCCAAAGTACATATTTCTTGATTGAAATTCAGTTGTTACATTTAGGTAAGTTTTGTCCGATTATTTCTGCAATTAAAAAAGCCAATTTCTCCCACCCAAACAAGTTCCTTCTTCGATTGTCCTGAAGATTAGTCTGTAAACACTAATAGTTGTTCATATTCTCCTCGATATCCCAAAAATATCTTTCAAAGAAAGCTTTTCCATTCATTTCAACCTAACCTAACCTATGCTCGTCCGGATCAAAAATCTATGACAGAGCTATTACGGAGCTTTCGAGAGGACGATGCCAGATTGTTGTGTTTTTCTTCGATTTCGTGATGATGGTGTGAAGACTTTCAGTGAATTAGTGTGATATTAACCGTGCAGTGTCCAGTGTATAAATACCCAGCATAACCTTCGCCTTGCATCTTCGGTCTAAACTAATGACGTATAATCATGACCAGGTAGTCCCCATGATTTTTTTTGTGGTTGCTGTGATGGATTCATTTTTCATCACCCGTTACGATGCGATGATGAAAACCCTACCTTTTTCGCCAATGAAGCAGTGGTTCACAGGCGCAATATCTCCTTGGCTTCAATTCTTAAGGAACAAAAGTTCCCTGTTTTTGAAACATTCCCTATACTCCATTCACAATTATAAAATCACAACTCTGGCCTTGGAAATTTGAAACATTCCACTCTGTATCGAAGTTATGACGTTTTTAAAAATATTTTTAAGTTCCAAGTCAACACTATGTTGCCCTTTCTACATTCTTAGCGCATTTCTCAGAATGTGAATTTATTCGGAAAATGAATGAATTGGAAAAGATGTGATGGACGAAAATAATTAACGTTTATATGAATTGATAGAAAGGATTCCTTTTCTAGTTATTTGTATGAAAAGTACAAGAGATCACTGTTGAAATATATTATTTTTGCCATGGAAGAAAATTGCATTGCTTTCACATAATTTTCATACGCATGCTTGTGAAGATTTAATGTTTATTATCCCCTTGAACTGAAAGTTCAAGACTTGACGACATCAATTGTTGATTCTAATCAAGAATTGATTCAAAAAATCAACCCAAAGATATAAAATGAATTGATGGTAATTACAAGAATCAAGAATAATGTCAATTTTATTTTGTTGATAACTTTCTTAACATCAATGTTGGGATATAAAACTCGGCTGCGTTTGTTCATACAACATCTAAAGAATGCATTTTTCACCATCTCGATCCCTGGAAGGCGTTTCTTATAGGAGAATTAGGTCTAAGTTCCACCTCATTAGTGAGGTACCTAACTTTTGCAAATCTGCTCAGATATCGCCAAATTTTTTGAAAAACCTGAAGAATATCATCCTAATCGACCTCTCGAGGCTCCATCCGATCCATCTACTGCGATTTCTGTCCCGTGTACCCCTTCAACCTCGAAATGTAATTATTCGTCCTGGTCTTGAAAATCGTCCTCACGCTTCAAAATTGGCGCTAAAAACAATAAACATACGTTAATCTTGGATATTCAACGAAAAACTCACCTGCAAATATCGATTAAATACCAAAAATCTGCGAACAATTTGTAAACCTAACAAAATGTGGAATATTTTTGATACTTTCACTTTGATGTAAACAAAGAAACTGGCAACGTCGTTTTGTCATATTTTCTGTGCGCGCACTGACTTTTCATCATATGTTCTGTGCTTTTCATCAGGGGCACCAACTCCTGAAAACGAAACCATGACCTCCTATAGGCTCCTATGTGATTAAATAAAAGTGAATGGAGTATACGCATGAAATCGCTTGGAAATGGCTTAGCGGGTAACTCCTAATGCTGAAAAAAGCTCTTCTTGTTTTTGGCTCGGATTCCCATCGAGCAACACCCACAATTCAGCCTATTCGAAGGCCTTTGGCCTTCTTTCGGACGGTCATCAACATCGAAATCACCGTCTTTGAACCGCCAGAACCAATGACAGCACGTTGTTTCACTTAGAACAGCATCTCTATGCGCTTCATCCGCCCTTTTCATCGAATGAAAGATGAAAAACAACACTTCCCTTGGGTGACGATTATTTGGCACAAAAGCAGACATATTCACACAACCAAAGGTATATGACGCTAAAAAATCACTAATGTGTCAAAAAAGTGTGTTTATCATATATCTAAGCTAGATTCATGAGGTTCTTGTTATCTCAAAATCAACCCAACCCAATCAACCTCATTGATCTGCGTAGCATCGGAATATACTTCATTTTCCTATAGAATCGGAGTGTCTTGAGCGAACGCAAACTTTGCGTGAACTTTCAATTTGAGAATATTATTCAAACAACATCTTCAGAGACCTTCACCGGATTCAATTTTCGCAAACGAGTCGGAACGAACGGTGTATCACACAAGTTGGAGGAGCTCATCAACAGAAGAGGCCCTTGGTGTTAATCTGGCATCCCGGCCTCTTCTAATTTAGCTGTTACGTGAAATTAGCCCCATTCAGCCATGATCCCTCCCAGTATCACGCATTCGAGATATTATCTTCAAGCCGTTAGGCGCATCAAAAGATCCGAAATTCGTTTAAGTTGAATGAGGGGTCAACATTTCCTCACGTACCTGCTGGATCAGATTGGGAAGAGTGTACTCCAGAATGAGATTATTTAGGCAGATAAGATAAATAAAGCGCCCACATCTGGTGCTGCATAAAAGATTGAAAGGGGTATTGTCAAGTGACCTACATCATTTAATGCGTAATAGGTAACGTGTTCATCTGGCACACATAAAAGGGAATTTTGAGTTATAATCTCGTGATAGGATACCTATACTCCATTCACAATTATAAAATCACAACTCTGGCCTTGGAAATTTGACACATTCCACTCTGTATCGAAGTTATGACGTTTTTCAAAATATTTTTATGTTCCAAGTCAACACTATGTTGCCCTTTCTACATTCTTAGCGTATTTCTCAGAATGTGAATTTGTTCGGAAAATGAATGAATTGGAAAAGATGTGATGGACGAAAATAATTAACGTTTATATGAATTGATGGAAAGGATTCCTTTTCTAGTTATTTGCATGAAAAGTACAAGAGACTGTTGAAATATATTATTTTTCGCCATGGAAGAAAATTGCATTGCTTTCACATAATTTTCATATGCATGCTTGTGAAGATTTAATGTTTATTATCCTCTTGAACTGAAAGTTCAAGACTTGACGACATCAATTGTTGATTCTAATCAAGAATTCATAAAAAAAAATCAACCCAAAGATATAAGATTAATTGATGGGTAATTATTACAAGAATCAAGAATAATGTCAATTCTATTTTGTTGATAACTTTCTTAAAATCAATGTTGGTATATAAATCTCGGCTGCGTTTATTCGAACAACATCTAAAGAATACATTTTTTATCATCTCGACCTTTGAAAGCCGTTTCTTATAGGAGAATTAGGTCTAAGTTCCACCTCATTAGTGAGGTACCTAACTTTTGCAAATCTGCTCAGATATCGCCAAATTTCTTGGAAAACCTGAAAAATATCATCCTAATCGACATCTCGAGGCTCCATCCGATCCATTTAATGCGATATCTGTCCAAATAACAGCTTTTTCTACGAAATTCCCGTGTACCCCTTCAAGCTCGAATTGTAAACATTAGTCCTGGTCTTGAAAATCGTCCTCACGCTCCAAACTGGTGCTTAAAACAATAAACATACGTTAATCTTGGATTTCAACGAAAAACTCACCTGCAAATATCGATTAAATACCAAAAATCTGCGAACAATTTGTAAACCTAACAAAATGTGGAATATCTTCGATACTTTTACCTTGATGTAAACAAAAAAACTGGCAACGTCGTTTTGTCATTAACGATATTTTCTGTGCGCGCACTGACTTTTCATCATATGTTCTGTGCTTTTCATCAGATGCACCAACTCCTGAAAACGAAACCTTGACCTCCTATGTGATTAAATAAAAGTGAATGGAGTATAATATGTATAATGCATTCATAAATTTTTAAGAGAAACTGTGCGTATTGAATGTATTTTTTCATGAGCCTTGGTTTCAATTTCATCTCTGACATTTGTGAGATTTTATTATTAAATATTTCTACATCCAACGTTTTTCCATCATTGAAATTTTAAACTCGAAGAAGGTGAGCAACATTCTGACAACAGTGGTAGCTCGTAGTGGGATGAATTTTTCAGTGATTCGGCGCTATATAAAATCCAGGGAAGCATGCAGATTATTCTCGAGAATTGAGATATTTCGTCAAATTTTATCAGATAAAATTGGAAATAACCCGAAAACAACGGGTTTATCAGAAAATCATGAAAATACTTTCATCATGACTGATTTTCTCGAAAATATGAACCGTTTTTATTTTTTGAGTGGGTTTATGGTATTTTCGCGTGGATTTATGAGTCAGCTACGCTGTAAATTTTATTCCAATATTGAATGAGTTTTGATTGAGGAATATGCACTATGAATGGAGAAAACAATCAACCAAAATTCAGGTTTTTCGAGATAATAGTTCCGGATATGGAAAGAAAAGTATTTTTTTATGGATTTTCGACACCCTGTATCTATAAAACGAAACCGAAATCTGAAAAATGGTATGAAAAAAAGGTGTTCCGTTGGTGAGGGGTATCTACTGTTGAAATATATATACACGTCAAAGACTCACTCTGTATAGTTAGAAGTACCAAGGACATCGAATAAAGCAAATTTCGATTATCCCAAAGATATCTCGATGAATCGTAAACGAAGAAACGAAGTAAGAAACAAATCACCTGCTCTTCAGACGCAAACAAAATGAAAGAGCGCTAAAGGCTTCGCCTCTTCTTGTTTCCTCAGATGTATCCGCAAGCTCCGCTGGGCCAGAAAGCTCTCAAGTCGTAAACATTTCGGTAATTATTTCAGACCGCTTAACTGTCAGTTTGAAATACATATCTTCGAATTCAACCTTAATGGTTCGCGATAATTCATGAAGCTCTCCGAGAAATCCCACTGAAAGCATCACGTTCAATCGTATACGTTACCAAAGCAACTTTCGAGGGCCACCGCCCGCCTTCTTTATTTCATTGCCTTGAAACTTTCAGTGGGCGCGTGCTCAAAATTTCAGATACGGCCGTTATTGCGACCAATCTCCGCTGAAACTGAAACGGGCGAAAAGTGAATCGAGGTGCCTATTCTATTAGGGAATATCGCTGAAATTTTCCAAGAGTTTCACGGGAAAGTTTAACTGACGAGAAGTGTCTGTTGGAACTTCATCGGAGTGTTTTCTTGATGACCACATGCGACAGTGTTCAGAAAGCATGGTTAGCTACCACCGATCTCTATGGACATTGGGAAGAGGAGTTTGTATTAGTTGAACAGTCACTTAAGAGTTTGAAATTGCCTGTCACACGTCAGATTTTCAGAGATCACCATCGCTCAGCTGTCAGCTCACGAGGGTTATTAGACAAACTGAGGCTACGTTCGCATAGTCACCCGGCGAGTGGCGAGTCACCAAGCGAGTAGCTTAGTGAAACGAACGCTATAGAATGTACACAAGTATGCACAATGAAGACTGCAGACGATCTAACATTACAGTTTTGGAAGATAATCAAGAATAAACTAAAGAAAGAGTTTTCAATGGAAGTCAGTTCTCTTTGTAGTAGCCAGATTGCAAGCCGCTAAGCAAGCCTCTTGTTTATGCGGACGTAGCCTAAATAAATAAACAGAAGATTATCTGAATTTTTCTTAAGGAAAATACAGTGCTGCATTAATGAAAATTTGTCTTATGTAAATGACATATACATAAACTTCATGAAAAAGAGATTGAGATGCGCAACTAAGTCTGTTTATCAACAGATGGCTCCTGCAGTAAGTGCTAGTCGATTTTGACGTACTCAGAACGTCATGAACCAATCTTCGACATATGGTGAAAAAACTGTCCTAACACGTTAGTGATTTTGTTTTGGTGACGGCTGAAGCATAGTGAGAACTCCAAAAAGTTTACGGAGATGTTGCTCTAAATGAAACAACGTTTCGTGATTGGTTCCATCGCTTTTAAGATTTCGATGTTGACGACTATCCACATAAGGAAGACTGTAGAGAGACCCTACAAAAACATGAAAAAAATATTGTCATGGAAAAATATAGCAGAAACAAAATAAGAAATGCGTAAATAAAAAAAGTTTTAAAAATTCCCGCTAAAACGCTTCATACTGTCGCGTGATTATGATTACGTCACTGTACCGTCAACAGGCTTCGCCTTCTGTCAAAGCGAACTGATATTGTCTCCATTATGTTCAAAATTGTAGAATATCGTTTTCGTAATAACGAATAATCATAAAATAGTTCGCTGGTGATACGTTTTACTCTCCTCTGTTCGTATTCGTAATGACACATAGGCTACAGTTAGGTTATGGGTTAGCTTGTTTACGATTCAGTGACGTCACGTATTCTGATTGGTGTTTGCAGTCACGTGATAATCGGAAATAGATAACACAATTTAAATCAATTTTATTAAATTTAATGAGAGTAATTAGATCACTAAAATATTTTTTTAACATTTCAAAAACTACCTTCAATGTGGAAAACCTCAATTCATATGAATTTGTAACATGTGTCAACATCCCTATTGTTGCGGTAACAGCATGAGGTGTACCACCATCTTGTTGGAACAAAAAACACTTCTGGGTCGATACCATTCGAACTTTGAAACAAATAATGATTGATCATAGATCTGTAACGAGCGCTAGAACATTAGCTTACGCATCGTTTGTAAAGAAATATAGACCGATGATGTCTCCAGTGTGTAAAGCACACCATACAGTGCATTTCAGGATGCAATGAAACCTGCAGAACTCTTGAGTACTGTTTTTACTCCATATACGACAATTCTGCTGGTTTTCGTTGCCGTTCAACCAGAAATGACCTTTATCACGGAACACAATTTTTCGACAAGAAAGTGGATCAACTTCAAGCTGTTCTATGGCCAATCAGCAAACAAACGACGCTTATTCTGGTCAAGTGGCTTTAGTTCTTGAACCATTTGGATCTTGTATGGGTGTAGACCAAGATCTTCACTCAAAATTTTCCATGTGGTGGATGCAGAGCCCAAATTGTTGTGAACGTCGATGAATAGACAAATCTGGATCTTCATTAACACTATCACTCACAGCAGCGATATTTTCTTTTGTACGTACAGTTCTTCATCCTGTTGTTGTTGTTGCATCGAGTAGAGAGAATTTTGTTCGAAATCTATCGATAGTCGACGAATAAGCTGCTTTGATGGACGATTATGTAAACCATAAATAGAACAATAGTAAACTTTGCGGCGTGAGTCTATCCATAATAATTTTATTTGTTTTCATTTGTAAACGTCAGTTTCAAAAAACACAATATTAATCAAGAAAGTTTATTTTATCAAGTCACTAACTTGTAAAACTGACAGTTAACTTGCAAAATTTTCACAAGTTAGCAGTATTATTTACATTAGAAAACTTTGTTTTATCGTCATATATGTTGAAAATCATAGTACAATTGATATTTCCAGTAACACAGATTTTTGATGATGAAAGAGTTGATACTGATGATGATGAACCATCTGTTGACTCAGAAACTGCTGAACTCGAGGACTGCAGAACATTTGTACTCTCCTTACTACCAAATAATTTGCTAGACATTTCGATTTTTTGTTGACCGAATCATCGACATAACTCATCGCAATTTCGGTGCTCTTCCACCCTCCTGCACGCTTCAGTTCTAAAATATCTCCACCCGAATCCGCAACCATAGTGGCTCCAGTTCTGCGAAAAGAGTGGCCGGTGTATAACTCTGGGTCTTTTAAACCTAAATATTTCGCTATTTGCTTTGGTAAACCACCAATAGTGTGCTGGCCAGCATTAAGGGAAATGCACTTTCCATGTCGGTATGTCAAAAAAAATCTTAGGCTTTCTGTTCCAGGAGGCCGAAGATTTACATATTTTCTGTATAACATGCAGGGCTTGAAGCTGCAGCCATCATCGGTTATGGCGAATCTTCTTGTTTTTAAATTTTTTGTTTGCCGCAATGTCACAATAACGTATTTTCCCATATCTTCTACATCATTCATGTTTAAGGAGAGAATTTCGTCACATCGACAACATCCAAAAATCCCAAATATTGTTACAATTTTCGCCAGCAACCACTGGTCATCCGGAGCATGTAAAAGAAATTGGTCAGCCTCTTCTCTATTTGATACCTTGGCCTTTTTTGGCGTAAAATGCTCATTTTTTCGTTTCAGAAACGCTATTACCTTTTGAAATCTGAAAATTACAACTAAACGTCATATTTTTCAAAAAACTTTTTAAGGAAAACAAACCTGCGAACAGGGGCATTTTCTTTCATTCCCAAGCAGCTTTTCAGCATAGACCATTTTGCCCATAAAGTATTAGGGCTGAATCTAGCTGATAGTTGATTCAAGTAGACCAACAAAACATCTTCAGTTACCCCAATCACACTATTTCTGTTTTGTCACTTTTTGAAGTCGTCGTATTCTCGCTCGTACCTTGAAGCTGATTTTGCAGGTAATAAACTTGAAGCTTCACTGCTGGCTGCCTCAATAATTTCTTTTGGTACATTCATTTTCGCTTTCGCCAAAACAAATGTAAAGAAAAATGAACAGACATGTTCATGGCAACGCTTCCATAGCTTAAGACATTTGCGACAAATTATTGAGATTTTTTTGGAATTTATCTAAATTTTTTACAAATGAGAAACAAATAAAATATAAAACAATACGCGCAAGGTAACGGGTTTTACTGGCTCAAGGAGGTAACTGACTCGCCTGCGGCTGGTCAGTTATATCCTCCATTCGCCAGTAAAAACCCTCTTACCTTGCTAGTAATGTTATATACTATATCAATGCTTACGGAACAAAAATGTCAAAACATTATTTTTTTTTAAATCACAGTTATTCCTATGGAAAATCTTATCACTCTGAAAAAACACTCGATATAAGGTTCTTGCGGATATAAATTGCGAAAATGTGAAATTTCTCAAACCTACTCACATTTTCACGTCGAAAAGTTCCGCTATGGAAACAAAGCGAAAGTTTTCCACTCCATGCTCAAAATTCCACAATATTACAACGTCATATCTTCCCTTAATGCGGAATTCTGCCGTAACCCCATTTCCGGAACTGGACAGAGACCTCATTAGACCGCATTCGAATTCTTTTTCACGGACAAAGGTGCATTTCATTGTATTTACAGAGGTAATTAGCTCTTTTCATAATGTATGAACCGTGTTTGCTTTCTCCGAATGCCCCAGTCTGTCCCCACTTTGATATAGGTACTGCTTTATTAGAGATTCTGCCTGATTAAGCAACTTGAGCAAACTATAAAACGGCTAAATTCAGACGGATGCTGCGCTCGTATCTTCTCGTGCGAGTTGGCCTTTGAAGTTGGGAGCGTGCTGGATGTCAGATTTTGTATTTTAATAATGCCCTACAGCTTAATGCAATATTTTGTAGTCTGGACGGGCTTCTCTAGCTTCTGAAGCCTTCATCAACTCGATGGAATAGTGGAAAAATTGAAAATATTCCTCTAAAAAGCTCTACTATGTTTTGGTAACTACCATCACAGACCTCACAACTCTACATCTAGTGATTCATAGGGTAGCCCATGAGGCCATCATTCATGATTTTGTTGCTGCTGAAATTTTTATTAATGTGTATCACAAATGTAGAATTTTATTCCCTTTTTGTCTTTGAAATTTGTGCCAAACTTATGGCATACGTTATTCATACAAATATTATTCTGTTTAGCATTACGGGATATCCCTCTATCCAATTATGCTTCGTCGACAAGTCAGAGCTGTTTACTGTTTTTGCGGCTGCAATTTACCCCCTCCATAACTCACCGGTTCTTCCCACTGATTGTACACAGGAAGTGGAAGAAGTTTTCTCTCAATTTGAACCGGAGAAACTAAAACTAATGATACGTATTGTAACATGATGGCAACATTCCCAATTATCTCGACTAGAAACTTGCAATTACCTCGTGGGTAGAAACAAAGATAACGCCCAACTTCGTTCCGCTCTTTCTACACAGCGGGACAGCCAACTACCAACGTATAAATTGCGAATCAAATGTGTCGAGCAAGGTTAATCGAGGAACCTTTGTCTGTTCCCACTGGAAGTATTTTGGGGTCGGTCTGGAGATTACTGTGAGAAAGAGCAATGCGACGACCAAATTCACCCTCCAATGAAAAAACTTGACCTCTTAGGGATATTCTAAATTCTTGTGTGGCATTGCGAAATGTTAGTTCACATCTCGGACAACCTGTATGCAAAATTTCGATGAAATCCCGAATCTAAAAATGTGCATACAAATTGTTGTCACGTCACGTGAGCTCACTCGAGGAAATGGGAAGAAGGTATGGAGAATATAGCTGCTTTTACAGTTGCTGGTGATTCTCATAGAAGGGATTCGATTTACCAAATGAATCAACGAACAGAGGAAGCGGAGGAATTCCATCAATTAATTCAAGAATTATTGAATGAGCCCCCAGATCGGTTTCAAATGTATGTCAAAATCACATTTCACAAACTATCAGACGTAATATCACGTGCATTCAGAAAATGTAAATTTGCGGAATATAGATTTTGCGTGCTTTCAGTGCTATAACGTGACAGCAGATACAATGTTGCAAAAATTTTCACTACATTTTGATTCCGTAGTAGTATATTCACCCAGTTTAGTTCTGATCATTTGGCTTCACTATTAATTATTGAAAGGTGTGTCTCTCTTTCTATGGTCTAAGTTTCATGCATTATCGTGGTTGCACATTTTGGGAAGATGACGTGATGTGACGTGACGTGATAACAATGTGTCTTCACCTTAATTCGCTCAAATCAGAAGTGGAAAACCTCCAGTCTGATTTGTCCTAATTTGAAAGCGGATTTTATCTCAAATCCCGATTCCCACAGGTGCCGACAATTTATTTGGCAAGTTTGAGGGAAATCACATCAGTTCCGAACTATAATTTTCACTCAAGAAAATTACAAATCCCCCGGATGGAAATTGCGTTGTAATGAACTCATTTCTATGAGAAATGAAACTTTCTGGAAACTTTTCTCGCTAATGGTCCCTAAAATTACCTTTCAAATTGTATCTTCCATACCTAGCGCGACGTCGTGAACCAAACCGTCTTCTTCGAAATAATTAGCATACTTCAAAGGAAACAAACCGCAAATGACGTTGAGATCTCGCACTGTGGAAAAGTGTGGCGAATAGGCCTGAGATTTTTCCGACCAAAATTAAAATGACATGGCAGCTTTCGCGAATTTTCATAGAATTTATCCGGGATTTCCTTGTCATCAGAGAAAATTTTCAACTCGCTTTTGCAGGATTACATGCTGGGTGAAGGGAGTTATCGAATATCCTTGAGGTCTCAGATTTTGAACATATTTTTTTATCTACTGAATTTCAACATAAGCGTTTTTGTATTTTTGGAAAGCGGTTTGAAATGATTGGAATTCTATCGATACCTACTGTCAATTCGTCCCAGAAAGTGAAGTTATCCTTATTTTGAGCCCAGAAAATGAAAATGTTTATTTGTTTCTCATTTGTAAACGTCAGTTTCCAAAAACACAATATGAATCAACAAAGTTTATTTTATCAAGTCACTAACTTTTAAAACTGACAGTTAACTTGCAAAATTTTCACAAGTTAGTAACTGTATTATTTACATTAGAAAATTTTGTTTTATCGTCATATATGTTGAAAATCATGGTACAATTGTTATTTCCAGTAACACAGATTTTTGATGATGAAAGAGTTGATACTGATGATGATGAACCATCTGTTGACTCAGAAACTGCTGAACTCGAGGACTGCAGAACATTTGTACTCTCCTTACTACCTAATAATTTGCTAGACATTTCGATTTTTTTGTTGACCGAATCATCGACATAACTCGCAATTTCGGTGCTCTTCCACCCTCCTGCACGCTTTAGTGCTAAAATATCTCCACCAGAATCCGCAACCATAGTGGCTCCAGTTCTGCGAAAAGAGTGGCCGTTGTATAGCTCTGGGTCTTTCAAACCTAAATATTTCGATATTTGCTTTGGGACACCACCAATAGTGTGCTGGCCAGCATTAAGGGAAATGCACTTTCCATGTCGGTAAGTCAAAAAAAATCTTAGGCTTTCTGTTCCAGGAGGCCGAAGGTTTACATATTTTCTGTATAACATGCAGGGCTTGAAGCTGCAGCCATCATCAGTTATGGTGAATCTTCTTGTTGTTAAATTTTTCGTTTGCCGCAATGTCACAATTTCCCATATCTTCTACATCATTCATGCTTAAGGAAAGAATTTTGTCACATCGACAACATCCGAAAATCCCAAATATTGTTACAATTTTCGCCAGCAACCACTGGTCATCAGGAGCATGTAAAAGAAATGGTTCAGCCTCTTCTTTACTTAATACCTTGGCCTTTTTTGTCGTATAACGCTCATTTCTTCGTTTCAGAAACGCTATTACCTTTTGAAATCTGCAAATGACAACTAAACGTCATATTTTTCAATAAATTTTTTGAGGAAAACAAACCTGCGAACAGGGGCATTTTCTCTCATTTCCAAGCAGCTTTTCAGCATAGACCATTTTGCCCATAAAGTATTAGGGCTGAATCTAGCTGATAGTTGATTCAAGTAGACCAACAAAACATCTTCAGTTACCCCAATCACACTATTTTTGTTTTGCCACTTTTTGAAGTCGTCGTATTCTCGCTCGTACCTTGAAGCTGATTTTGCAGGTAATAAACTTGAAGCTACACTGCTAGCTGCCTCAATAATTTCTTTTGGTACATTCATTTTCGCTTTCGACAAAACAAATGTAAAGAAAAATAAACAGACATGTTCATGGCAACGCTTCCATAGCTTACGACATTTGCGACAAATTATTGATATTTTTTTGGAATTTATGTAACCTTCTCACAAATGAGGAACAAATAAAATATAAAACAATACACGCAAGGTTACGGGTTTTACTGGCTCAAGGAGGTAACTGACTCGCCTGCGGCTCGTCAGTTATATCCTCCATTTGCCAGTAAAAACCCTCTTACCTTGCTAGTAATGTTACAGCCTATTTGTCATGGGCCTAGACAAATTCAACGCCAACTGCGATTTTGAAATGATTTATAAATACCTCCTCCAGCGTGTGAAGCACACCATACAGTGTCATTTTTCAGGATGCAACAGAAACTGCAGAACTTCTTGAGGATTGTTTTCACTCCATATACGGCAATTTTGCAAGTTAACGTAGCCGTTCAACCAGAAATGAGCTTTATAACTAAACACAATTTCTCGATAAAGAAGTGGATCAACTTCAAGCTGTTCTAGGGCTCAATCTATCGATATTTCGACGAATAAGCTGCTCTGATGGACGATCATGTAAACCAAAAATTTTACAAAGTTCTCTATAAGTTTGGCGAATAGAACACTGATTTTGAAAATGAATTTCAACAATTTGTGAATGTTGTTGCAGCGTGAGTCTTTCCAGGATAATTTCAATTTGTCATTGCTTACTGAACCGAAATGCCAAAACAACATGGCTTCTGCCTCCTGTCAAATCACAGTTATTCCTATCGAAAATTCAGCATCAGGTGGCGAACTCAATCCCAGTTTGATTTTGACATCAAAAACTCTTTCTCTTATCCAATCACCTGGAGATATGTTTTTAATTGGCTTCCACATTGAAAGTAGGAGCTCATCAATAGATATATAATTGCTCGATTGAATGAAGCTTTCTCTGTTGGCTTCACTTCTGATCTTCAAGTGAATGATAAAATATTCAACAGAATCTTTTGATTCTATGAAGCACTTGGCAATTAAGTTATATACTCATCAAATGTGACCTCATAGTTATAGTTATAGTGAAAAGGGGTTACAGTCCACTGCGACCTTAAGGTCTATTGTGCCCCCTGACAGAGCTGTCGTCATCGCGCCTCCTACAGCTCACCCTCCAGTTCCAGAGATTTGATGAAATCCAGTATCTGGGACGGCTTCAAGAAGGATAACTCCCCACTTCTACAAGTTTCTTGTCCAAAGCTATCTTTCCTTTGGCTTACAATGGCATAGCATTCCGTAACCAGGTGAATAGGAGTTTCTTCCTCCTCCCCACAGAATCTACACTCATCAGTGTCCGATAAACCCATTCTCAACAGATGCTTCTTTAGGCGACAATGTCCTGTGAGAAAGCCAGTGAGTAGGTGAAGTTGGTTTTTACTGAGATCCAGATATTTTTTGGATCTAGCAGTTTCAAAGTTCCGGAGGAACTTTTTGGATTGATCCATACCTGGGAGATTCCGCCAGAGTTTTTCTCTTTCTCCTTCAGCATAAATTCTTTCTTATAGGTGCATTTTCCTATACCACAGAAGGGTTCTGGGCCAGTGAGTGGCGTATGTGCGCCCTTTCTGGCCAGTTTCCTACGATTCCCGAATGACCGGGAACCCAGATTAAAAAGACCTTATTCTTCTTGCCTACCTCATTGAGTTTGTTTCGGCACTCCCAAATCAGCTTTGAGTCAATGACATATAGGAGCTCAGTGCTTTAATATCAGCTTGACTATCTGTATGAATAGCTATATCGCACTTCTGATAGTTTCTTTCTAGATGTTTATCTAGACATCTTCCGATTGCAAGTATTTCCGTTTGACGGACGCTTGTACAGGAGCCTAGCGATAGTGCACACTTGGTACTTGTCCCATAAATCCCAGCGCCAGCTCCTGTAGCGGTTTTAGAACCATCTGTATACCATTTCATTGTATTTTCTTTGAGATTGTAGTTGGTGTATTCCCTTTCCCAATCTTCTCTTTTACTTAGAATTGTACTGAAGTTCTTCTCAGTGCTTACTTTCTTGATCATTACATCGCTAGGAAGGTTTGCAGATGAGGTGTAGTCATTCAGAGAGGACCATATTACCTCATTCTCAGAAGAGTATTTTAAAATAATGAGATACTCAATAATTATCGTCTTTGACGTAGATCATCGTATTATTGTCTGTACGATTGTTTGGTATTGGGTTCATCCCACTCTTCGTCGCCACTTGATCCTCAGTCGAAATGATTCCTACGAGAATCAGGCCACTAGCTGGGTAGTTAAGCACTCAATACAACTGGTTCTTCAACTGTCAACTGTCAACTGACCTTATACCAGCTCGAAAAGAAAAGCCCTTAATTTAGAGTTTAAACGGATTTTTTTTTCAATGAAAGAAAAATGTCCGAATTGCATAATCCTTTGGAGTTCCACTTCAATGGTGCAGAAATTGACCAATGAATTCTCCATAATTAATCCATTTCATTTCTACGTTTACGAATAAACTCGATTAGAGCTTCACTGGGAGTTTAACCATGTCCATTTATAGGAATAATATTTGACTTTTCATCACGATAAAATTCATCTGTTCACATACGTTATCATTACTGCAGTTGAAAATACAAACCAGAAAATCATTTTGGATGTTTCGAGGTCGTTCTGTATTTCCATGATTATTCACATTGCCACACTTGTTCGTTATTAATAAGGAAAATATTTGCATCGGTTTCCATATTGGAAAAGCTTCCGAAGAGATCATTGGGTCAGACATCAAACTGTCAGTCTGGTCGAACAGATATTTCAATTCACAATAATTGGCATAAAACTCATGCGAAAAATTCGAAATATTCTCGTGTTTGCCTACAGATTTGAACGAATTTGTGCAAAAGCTCCTCAACTCAGATTGGTGCTTTTTATTTTTATAATTGGGATCAACTTGTTTATTCCAACTTTTCATCTTTCACAGGTGCAAATACGAATAATTGGGCGTAAAAATCTGAATAATTCCTGTTTTAAACTCATTTCCCTGAAAAAACACAACACATGCCCATGGCATTGTCACACTGGAACTGTCTGTTGCGAAACGCGCTCAAAAGCTGAGATCACGCCTCGTTTTCGCATTCACACACGAATTAATCCATTTTTAGCCACCATATCCAGCCACTTCAGTAGCGAAACATCAAACCGACATCGGTGAAAGAACAGAAGAGATCCGGAAAAGTGCAAAGCGTTACGAGCAATGTTCCACTGGAATATTTCACGGCAACATAGAAATTTAATGGCGCTTTCAACTTTTGACAGGTGAAAAGTTCCAACGATTAACTTACAACTCGTAACATGTGTTCGCATAACTCATTTCGGGTCCATAAATTAGAGGGGGCGAAAGATTTTATCTCTTCTTGTACGCTGGAATGAGGTATCAGTTGGAAATTGATGGTATTTACACAGTGGCATATCTCGATGAACTTTGGCATCCAATGGTCCTTGGAACGAAATACTTTATGTTGTGGGAATTTCTGTTTGAAAACGTCCATAAATCGATATCCTGGTTTGATGTGGTAAACACTCGACATAGAAGCTTATTTTTCATATTCCTCGAAGTTTCACTCATTAGTCATCATTCCAAAAATAGACTTCCACAGTCGTTTTGGACATGAACTTTAACGCTCCAATTTTTTGTCAACCCTTTTTTTCTAAGACCAAAATTTCCAGGAAAAGATCGTTCATTATTCACAATTGCCCTCATTTGAAGACATTGGGGGCAAACACTGATAATATCAATTAAAATGGTTCTTTTTCGATATACACTGCGCAAAAAAATTAACGCACATTATGGAAATCTCAAATTTATTCTACAACTGAAGGTGTTCTCAATGATAATTATTTTTATCAGAATTATGCATGCATATGATATCCACTTTCAATGTTTTTCTTCAATACAGATGTTTTCTCCCAGCAGGAATAAAAAAAGATGATATTATCAGATTTTGAATGTATTGGCTCCATTCTAAAATCAGTTGTTCTCGATCAATTCTAGTGATCAATAGTTTTTCTTCCGTTTGATTTTCTACGCTCGATCGCTATGCAACGCGAAACACGCAATTTGACCCAAGAGGAATGTGCCCAAGCGGTAGTTTTGCGAGAAGAAAGGTGGACATAAGGCCCGTTTACACGAAAAGTTTTTCTGGCAGTTTTGGAGCGTTCGCTCCATTTCTTAACTCCAATCTTGTGCGTGTGAATGCTAGACCGTCGTGAGTCCAAAAGCGTCGATTTGATGCGACGTGCCAGATGTGCTGGTTTGGTATTTCAACGTCGTATTCACACGCACACTCCGATCTACCGAGATATGTAGCAGCGGATGCTTATCGGTCTCTCGAATTTTCGTAGTTGGAAATGTGTATTTATGTTTATAAACTTGAATTCTGGTCATTTCCACCAGTACCTACATACACAATGTGGAATAGGGATAATTTAGAATTATTTATAAACATGTACAGAGGCTTTCCGTGTTTATGGAAAATAAAAAGTGACGACTATAAAAATAAGAATTTGAGGAATAACGCCTATGACAAATTGCTTGAGTTTTGTAAACAAAATGTAGATCCGAGAGCAAATCGAGAATTTGTTCAAAAAAAAAATACAAGGTATTCGAGGTGGTTTCCGGAAGGAGTTAAAAAAAATAAGTGATTCCAAAAAAAGTGGAAGCGGAACAGAAGATGTTCACAAGCCAACTTTATGGTATTTCGACCTACTTTTATTCACAAAAGACCAGGAGCACGGAACGTGGAGTTTCCACCTCAACGGAAATTCCACGCTCCGCTCCAAAACTGTTGTATTTTGCATTCACACGGAGAGTTTTGGAGCGTACAATAAAATCTGCCGCATCGATGCGCGATCCAAAAGTGTTGCTCTATTTGACGACCACGCATCAATCCTCACGCTCCTGGAACGCCGTTCCGGAGTGCCGCATCAGAGCGACGCTACAGGAGCGTTGGTTCGGAGTGTACGTGTAAACGAGGCTATACACAAGAATTGCAGAAAGGTTTGGAGTTTCCCATACAAGTGTGTCCAGAATGTTGCAGCGATTCAGGGAGACAGGTATGAATGTCCGAAGACCAGGACAGGGTAGACCACGGGTAACAACTGCCATTCAAGAACGTTACTTGAGAGTTTCTTCGTTGAGACAACGGTTTGCAACCGCTCGCCTCCTTCAAAATCAGCTTGAGCGAACTCGTGAGGTGCAAATTAGCACTAAGACAATAAGAAATCGCCTCAGAGAATATGATTTGAGGCCTCGTGTCGCGGCAAGAGGCCCAGCTCTTACCCCAGCCCATCGAAGGGCGCGTTTGGATTTTGCGAGAGAGCACATCCATTGGAAAGAGGCCGATTGGGAAAGAGTTCTCTTCACAGATGAGTCTAGATTCTGCCTCTACCATTGTGATCGACGTTTCCTTGTATACAGACGTCCACATGAAAGTTATGCTCAGTGCAATTTCCTAAATACTACTGGTTTCGGGGGAGCATCGATTATGGTATGGGGTGGAATATCTTTGACTGCTCGCACAGACCTAGTGGTCGTTGATTATGGAGCTATGAATGCTGATAAGTCTATAAGGAACATTCTTGAAGAGCATGTAGTGCCATTTGCCTCATACATTGGTGAAAATTTCATTTTTATGGACGATAATGCCAGATCCCATCGTGCGCGCATCGTTCAGAAGTACCTTGAAGAGGTTGAAATCTCTCTAATGGAATGGCCAACAAGAAGTCCAGATCTCAATCCGATTGAGCAGGTTTGGGACAACCTCAATAGAAGGCTGAGAAGTTTAGAAAATCATCCAGCTACTCTTAATGACTTAGGAATCCAACTCGGAGAATTGAGAAATCTGGGAAGGATTAGATCAGAACATTTTAAGATCACTCATTTTGAGTATGAACCGTCGTTGCCGAGCTGTAATTACCACAAGGGGTGGAAATACCAAGTATTTAATCACTTATCAGCATTTCAGTATTTTGAAAATTGTTCATTTCTCTTCCTTCACATAAGATTCGGTGAAATCCTGAATTTTTCTTCCATTTATTGTGTCTTGTTTCGTTCAAAACCTTCCCGAGAGAACATAAAAAATGAGTTATAAAGTCAATGTAGAGTCAAATATCATTAAAATTGAGATTTTCAGATTGCGCAGTGTAGAATTTAATTTTGTGAATAATTGCACATTATTATCAGGAGTAAAAATAAGTTTTTGCCAACTTGATAACAGAAATCGCTACTAGCTTAGACTATAAGAAGAGGAGACACAGCATCTCTTTCATAAATTCGAGAATTGCTGTGTGATATCATTAGATCGGGCCTTGGCAGATGGCAGCATTGCGGAATCTAACTTTGAAAGGTCCAGTGGCGTGGTGTTATCGGTATTGAAGAATGGAAATAATATTACGAGTGAATTAACTGTTTTGACGAATTCATACAATGTTCCAAACATTGAAACAGATTCTGAGTTAAGTGAACAGAGTCAGCTGAATTCAGATTGATTCAGATCTGAAAAAAGAAACTCAAAAAATCGAAAAATCTACTTCATTGCCATGGGAAAGATGAGAGTAAAACATACCTGTGTGAACGCAAATCAGGATTCAAATAGTCCAATTCACCACAGACCAGACATAAACAACCCATTTTTGTACATATTTACTGATAATATTCAGAAATAAATCCAAATTTCACTTTTACCTACGCGATATCCTGATGACAACACTGTTCGAAACGTCATTAGTTACACAAAATTGAAATAGCGGTACGAAATTGATGAATGAATTGGCCACAGATTCAGAAAACCGTGCTGCCATAAGATGCCCATTCATTATCTGAAGCAAAAACGGCCGCGCCGTTTCGCGAACATTCCGATACTTTAGTATATTTAATGTGAGGAATTCACAATATTAAAAAAAAATACTCATTCCTGACATTCACGCAAAAATGAGTAAATGAATTCGAATCTGAAGTATACTCCATTCACAATTATAAAATCACAACTCTGGCCTTGGAAATTTGACACATTCCACTTTGTATCGAAGTTATGACGTTTTTCAAAATATTTTTATGTTGGGAGTCAACACTATGTTGCCCTTTCTACATTCTTAGCGTATTTCTCAGAATGTGAATTTATTCGGAAAATGAATGAATTGGAAAAGATGTGTTTTGGACGAAAATAATTAACGTTTATATGAATTGATAGAAAGGATTCCTTTTCTAGTTATTTGCATGAAAAATCACTGTTGAAATATATTATTTTTCGCCATGGAAGAAAATTGCATTGCTTTCACATAATTTCCATATGCATGCTTGTGAAGATTTAATGTTTATTATCCTCTTGGACTGAAAGTTCAAGACTTGACGACATCAATTGTTGAATCAAGAATAATGGAACATTATATCCCTCTATTGGAATCCAAATAGTTGAAGGGAGTTCTGATGCAAGATGAACTTTTTCTTGGAACATTACCTTAATAGCTTACTCAATAAAAATAAGAGTAGAAAATATACATTTCATTTATTTGTTCTCGTTTGAAAGAAGTAGCACTAGATATAATATATTCTTTCGATTAAGAGCAAATACCTACCGTTGAATGTTACATACACAAATTTCTTCAAAATGGGCTTATACGAAGTGGTTCTTTTTCTGAAACGTGGAAACGATCAACAATAATCATTTAGAGACCGATGATGGCCATCCAAAACCCGTTTACTTACGAAAATCGTGCAATTTCATTCTGCAAGTTCTTTCCTCATAATTCCTCGAAAATCCTACCTGAACCATATTTTCCGGTCGCTTTCGTGAAAAGATCGTATAAGGAAGCCTTTTTCGTCCATTTACACAGTCCAAATAAATTTTGAGCACCAAAAACGATACCGAAACTAACCAAACTTCTGGGGGACTGGAATTTCTGTAATTTTTTATCAGGTGCACCCATTCCGGAAAACGAAACCATGGCCAGAGTTGTGATTTTATAATTGTGAATGGAGTATACTTTTCATTTTGATTGAAAGTTCATTTATTTGAAAATTCAACGAATGTCACATCGTTGCAAACATTTCTACTACATTTTCATTCCGTACTAGTAGACTAGTACAATCTTGTTCTGATGATTTCGAAACTTGGCTTCAGAAGTGCGTCTTCTCATTCTATAGTCAAAAGTTTTCCCACAATTAAGCTTCAATCGGCGAAAAAAAAATGAAAAAGCTTATTTTATACTGTCATATCATGAAAATTTCATTTAACGAATATCTGTTCTTTTCCTACACACTAATTTGGAAAATTCTCAATATTTCAAAATCAATTTGTACGGAAATACTGAACGAAAGATGTGCAAAAACCAAAACACTTTACAAATTGGCGAATGCGCCAGTCTCGGAAACTTGCTATGATGATTTCGCATTGATCAAAATAATTTAACCTCTTTTGCATTTCATTCAACCTTTTTGAGAGTTGAAGAGAGTTTTTTGGTTCATGTAGACCTAGAGGACTGACTGCTGAATTACTCATTTCTTACCATCAAAGAATGAGATTTAAAGTGAGATTTTCGTCAATAATTGACCATTTCTCATTCCGTGAAGTGATGGCGAACACTGCTCAATTCTTTTTCCGCCATAAAATTTTCATAATGGACCTCACCTAAAAAAATGATATAATTAGAAAATGGGAATGAAACTGCGACTCTGGGACACCGGGAAAAAAAAGAATTCACACCGAGGCCAGATAAATCAGTCGGAACTGTGGAAGAAAAATGCGAAACCGTTCCCAGTGGGACCATATCTGGCGGTGAAGGGGAGAAAGGGGGGTCGACAGAAGAGAGTTAAGTTATATAGCGTGGACCACTCTGAGTTATAACTGCATTAACCCCATTAATTCCGGGAGTAATTAGAATATCATTTACTACGGGCCATGAATATTGAGCTGGGCAAGCTCTAAGCGAATTTCCAACTAGCGGAGATGATGTGCGCCGGGCTTAATGCTCGCTCCATCCACTATCCGAAGTTAACAAAAATGTACGAGTAGCTTAGTGCACTTTCGCATACGATTACGATTGGTGAATAATGGTGGGATTCATGCATGTGGTCTGACCTTAATGCCACGTGCAGATTCTGTAATGGCGTAGAGGAAGGTGGAAAACAGAGTTATCCCTAAATTTATCAGCGCGTTGTTGAAGTAACAAAATGTGTCGCAATTCCCCAAGAAGTCGCAGAGCTATCTTTGTGATATTCTTAGTCTACTATAGAACCAAACAAAATTTCAATGTCAAAATATTTCGTTACTCAACATATTCTCCCCTTAATTGAATACATTTATTACAGCGAACCTGCAACGTCTCTAGACTTTTCAAAAAACATTTTTCTTCTTGCTCTGCAAACCTCCTCGTTGAAAGAAAATTTCCGACCTTTAAAACCTTCTTCAGTTGAGGAAAGAGATGATCGTCGGACGGAGCCAAATCTGGTGAATAAGGGGGGTGTTCAAGTAATTCTAACCCTAAATCACGAATTTTTTGCATGGCAACATGAAATTTGTATACTGGGGCGTTATCCTGTGAAAACGAAACATCTTTGGATAGCTTTCCGCGTCTTTTCTCTACAATTTTTTCCCGTAGAGTGGTCAGTAATGTCGAATTGTAATCTCCAGTTATTGTTCTATCCTAATCAATCATGATTACTCCATGGCAATCCCAAAAAACTGAAGCAAGAACTTTTCCAGCAGATTTTTGGACACGAAAATTCTTAGGTCTTGGAGAACCAGAGACACGCCATTCCATCTATTGTTGCTGTGTTTCTGGAACGTAGAAATGTGCCCAAGTCTCATCCATAGTATCAATTCGGTTTAAGAATACTACATCGTTTTCAAATCGAGCACAGATCGAACGAGATGCTTCAACCCATGCACGCTTTTGGCCAGCATTCAAACATTTGGGGATCCATTTTGCAGAAATTTTGCTCATATCCATATTGACGTGAACCATATGATGGACGCGTTTGTATGAAATCTTCAGTGCTTCAGATATCCGTTTTAGCCCAACTCGACGGTCTGATAAAATCTTGTCATGAAGTGCATCGATATTTCCGGGGACTGGCACAAAAACTGGCCTTCCCGATCGGTCATCATCTTCAATGGAAAATTTACCTCTTTTGAAGCTTGCAGTCCAATTTTTCACGGTCGCATACGAAGGACATTGATCACCTAGGGTATTAACATATATATTCGTAAATCTGCTTACCTACCTCTTAACCCAAACAAATGCAGGTACTTGATGATGGCTCGATACTCCAATTTTTCGATTTTTACAATTTCGGTGGACCTCGGTGGACTCAACTCAGGTTTTCTTTTTTGACGTCGAACTCTACACTGACACTTCTTATAAGTTATTGTTCGCAATTTTTTGTTTACGTATGGAACTGGTCTAGGCTAACTAGATATCAATACATCCTCGTAGCTATCTTGAAAGCGTTGTTTTTGGGTAGGTACTTCTCAATACGAAATAGGAAAGGATCTTCTAGGGCTGCATTTCCGGAACTCTAATTCAGAGCCAACAAAGCACTAAATGAAAATCACGTAGTCGTCCAGTCACAATAGTCGTTATGCCCATGTTTAAGCCGAAAGTTTCCTACAACAGTTCCCTCCGTGAACTTAAATTCACGAAACGATGCAATAATATCATTATGCTCCCAAATATCGAATCACATTCTCATTTAATGTAGACAAACGAGTCCCTCGGCACTCTGTATATCACCTCTGATTGCAGAGACACATTAGAATTCGCGAGTTATCAACTTTGCAAATAGTTTCCGACGGAATGAATGCTGCCCGAAATTACCGAGAACACACACAGGGTGAAGCCGGAGCGTATACATTAACGTATTATGTTTAAGTTGAAGGATTGACGGCATTTGCATAGCAACTCAGCCATTTGGCACATTAAAATAATTCAGTTCTGGGGCAAATACAAAACACGAGCCTGCCGTTGTATGTGTGACATGTTTTGTGTGTTTCCTACCGAATTTCCTTTGTATGAAAATGAAGGAGAGCAGTGTCAGTTACCGGGGAAATTCCAGTTAGGTAGGTCGGGTATTTTGTTACGAAATGTCAGGAAGGGAAAGTGGAAATGGCAATAATAGTGTCAGATGCGAGGATGTATTGATATCTAGTAAGCCTAGACCAGTTCCATGCATAAACAAAATTTTGCGATACCATATCAACGAACGATAACTTATTAGAAGTGTCAGTGTAGAGTTCGATGTCAAAAAAGTAAACCAGAGTTAAGCAATAAATTTAAAAAAAGAAGTCCACCGAAATTGTAGAAATCGAAGAATTGAAGTATCGATCCATCACCTTTAAAAGGGTTAAGAGGTAAGCAGATTTACGAAGATATGCTTAACACCCTTGGTGATCAATGTCCTTCGTATGCGACCGTGAAAAATTGGACTGCAAGCTTCAATAGAGATAAATTTTCCATTGAAGATGATGACCGATCGGGAAGGTCAGGTTCTGTGTCAGTCCCCGAAAATATCGATGCAGTTAATGACATGATTTTATCAGACCGTCGAATTGGGTTGAAACGGATATCTGAAGCACTGAAGATTTCATACGAACGCGTTCATCATATAGTTCACGTCAATTTGGACATGAGAAAAATGGATCCCCAAATGTTTGAATGTTGACCAAAAGCGTGCAAGGGTAGAAGCATCGCGTTCGATCTGTGCTCGATTTGAAAACGATGTGGACTTAATTGTTACTATGGATGAGACTTGGGTACATTTCTACGATCCAGAAACAAAGCAACAATCGATGGAATGGCGACACTCTAGTTCTTCAAGACCTTAGTTTGGTGTCCATACATCTGCTGTAGAAGTTCTTGCTTCAGTTTTTTGGGATTTCCATGGAGTAATCATGATTTATTTTTTGGATAAGGGTAGAACAATAACTGGAAATCACTATTCGACATTACTGACCACTCTACGGGAAAAAATTAAAGAGAAAAGACGCGGAAAGTTATCCCAAGGTATTTTGTTTTTACAGGACAACACCATAGTACACCAATCTTCTCATGTTGCCATGCAAAAAATTCGTGATTTAGGGTAAGAATTACTAGAACTTCCCCCCCCCCTTATTCGCCAGATTTGGCTCCGTCCAACTATCATCTCTTTCCTCAACTGAAAAGAGTTCAAAAGCTCGTAAATTTTCTTCCAACGAGGAGACAATAAAAGCTGTAGAGGACTGGTTTGCAGAGTAAGAAGAAACATTTTTTTGAAAGGTCTAGAGACGGTGCAGGTTCGCTGTAATAAATGTATTCAATTAAGAGGAGAATATGTTGAGTATTAAAATATTTTGACATTGAAAATTCGTTTGGTTCTATTGTAGGCTAAGAATTTCTCAATATATCCTCATAAAGCGATGACGGTTGTAGCCGTATACTACCCATGGGTCAAATATTGGAATATTCCAGGCTTTCTAGCCTTGGTCCAATAGAAATATCACCTAAAATCAGAGGTATCTCGAACGGAGGTTGAAACCTTCCGATTGACTGCTCCGAACTTGTGATATTTTTTTATTTAACGCTGTATTTATAGCGGCAGCTGCTCCGCTAGCGTGGCAGGTAGGTTTATCCCCTTCGCTTCGGACAGGTTCAGTTCCACCATTGAAGATCGCACTATGAACAACGAGACTCTCCTCTTTCCTGTTCATGTTTTTTTTGTGCTTATAGATTCCGTTGGCCTCCTTATTCATCCTAGGAAATTAACTGTCGATGTTGGCAATGATTTCTGTTTCAGCAAACAGAATGTTATTTCCAACCATCAGAGCATGTTCTGCGAGTGCAAGTGATACACTCGAGAACACCGTTCGAGTTCTTTGATCCTTAATGCTCCTTCTGGGTGTTGCAGTTTCTTAATTAGTATAATACAGCATCCTGCCAACTGTGAATTATAATTTATCTCGAATCAACCCCTTATCATACCACTGTTAATACCCCAAATATATCCGAAAACTCGTTCCCCTAACCCACATTCTCCTCCCCCTCGCAAGAATCCGATAAGCAATCGAGCCGAAGTAGAGAAATGGCGTTAGAGTCAGTTGAAACACGGATCGTAGTGGCCTAGGCCGTATCGACGCTTTGTCGGATCACGACGCCCTTCGTACGTGTGCCAACGTGCAGGCGTTCAAGCCGATGCGCCGATATCGATAAGTCCCGAACAAGACTAGACAAGACATAAGTGCACGCTTTTACGAAACCCTTCACTATCGGAACCAATAAGTGGTTCTCGGTGGCTTTTGAACGCTTCCTATCCCTCATGTTCGACGCACTCAGGTCCCGAGAAGCCGGTCGTGTCGTTTCCGGCGCTCGAAACGGTTTGAAATCGTTTGACTCCGTTCTAATTCTGCTCTTTTCCGAGGTTGATATGTGGATGAAATGATGTTATTTAGGGCATTTTGAGCATGCATTGTCTGAGTCAATTTATTCATTATGAACTGACATCCTTACGATATGATTCTCTGCAAATACCTCAAATTTCATATTTCTCGAATTGAGTTAATACATTTCGGGAATACTCAAGTACTAATCTTATTGAAATAAGAATGTTACAAACCCGAAATTTCCTAACAAAAACACCTAGTTTGGTCCGATTAAATCTACAATTAAAAACCCATATTTCTCCCACCAAAATAAGTTCCTTCTTCTATTCCTTGTTATTTTTCACCGGTATCTCAAAAATATCACAATAAGAAAGGTTTTTCATTCAATTTATGATCAATCAACCTAACCTAACCCATGTTGCATTCAAACATGGCAGAGCTATCAGAGATCTCAAGATAGGACGATGACAGATTGTTAATTTTCTCTTCAAACAATGGTATAACATTGTGTCTTGCGAGATTGCGGGCGTGCAACCGTGCAGCCGTGCACCGTAAGATCTATGAGTCGACCCGTCTCAAACGTTATACAGGATGGCCATTTGAAAACGAAACAGACGAGATTACAGACGAAATAAATTTTTTCGATAGAAATGCTCGGACAGGTCGATTTCTGTTTCGAGGGGGACAACTTAAGATGTAGGTTACGGACGCATAGCGCTCCAACCCTTGCTACTAGAACCCTCACCCCCAATTTTTGAATAGGGAAGATGGGGTGAGTGATACCTCATTTGAAAGGTATTTTTATACTGATTTCAGCACAGTAATTGTTTTTTCATTTTATGCATTAGTTCTCGAAATATTCTTAACTAAGTATTTGAAAATGAAGTGGTGTTTTCATGGCACTTGTAGTGTTTTTTTTTTGTGAAAAATCGACATTTTGAGATTCAAAACAACCATGACTGTGGCTTCCTTCCTCCAATCCACTGACATAGAAATCTTTAATCAAGATGTCGATTTTTCACTAAAAAACACTACAAGTGCCATGAAAACACCACTTCATTTTCAAATACTTAGTTGAGAATATTTCGAGAACTAATGCATAAAATGAAAAAACAATTACTGTGCTGAAATCAGTATAAAAATACCTTTGAATTGAGGTATCACCCACCCCATCTTCCCTATTCAAAAATTGGGGGTGAGGGTTGTAGCAGCAAGGGTTGAAGCGCTATGCGTCCGTAACCTACATCTTAAGTTGTCCTCCTCGAAACAGAAATCGACCTGTCCGAGCATTTCTATCGAAAAAATTTATTTCGTCTGTAATCTCGTCTGTTTCGTTTTCAAATGGCCACCCTGTATTGTAGTCTCAAACGTCAGCGTCTGTGTACCACGCATGCGTGAAGCAGCGACCGGCGGGATCTGTAAGTGTAAACAAATATGGAGGAAATTTTTCCAAGAGCTATGTTGTTACAAAAGGGGAAATTGATTAGTTTAGGTGTTTTTCTTCGATCTCGTGATGATTATGTGGAAGACTTTTAGTGAATTAATGTAAAATCAACCGTGTAGTATCGAGTTCATGAAATTCCAAGAGGCTATTGTTCAGATAGAAACATCGCCTCAGATCATTTATTACTGAGTATCATTTAATTTTCATTAATTTCAATCTAATACGTGGTTTGTATCGACATTCACATATCTGAATTTTGTAGTTCGTTGATCTTGTTATGTACCGGTAACAATGAATATACACTGTGTGTATTAAATGTATAATTTCAAGCTCCTTGGTGTTCAGTTTTATCTCCCACATTTGTGGGATTCAATTATTATACATATCTCTACATCAATCGTTCTTCCATCATTTAAAATTTAGTCTCGACAATATTGATGAAAGTTCTGATTATAATGTTAACTTGTAGTAGGTACGATTAATTTTTCTGTGATTTGGTGTTATTCAAAATCCAGGGAAGCATCCAGATTATTGTTGAGATTCGTGATTATTCAGTCAAAGGACCCAGCACTTTTTGTATGTAAAGTGGCGACCGGTCGAATTTTCTGATAATTTGGTATGTTGTTGTACCCGACTCAGTGACTAAAAGTGTCAATGGGCCCAACCCAATCCTATGACTAGTTTTCGAAAAACGGGGTGTTGAAGTTGAAAATTGCCCAGATTTTCGGATTTATTTTTCATTTATTAAAAGTTAAATTGGATTTCTGTTCCATGCAGACGTTTACTGCATGTTCTAGTAATGAAATTAGTGGATACGTATGATTAAAAATATTTTTTTTACAAGGTGAGTCCCGAATTTATGGGGATAGTTTTTTGCCAAAATTCTCTTTTTCTACTCTGACGCCACGAAGGCATACTTTTGAAAAGTTGTCTTCGATATAGTATTTGGACGAGAAAATATTGCACAATACATATTTTTTATACAGAGTGTTTAACAGAGAGAACCAATAGACATAATTATTTATTTTCAGGATTTATTCGAAACCCTGTATTTATGGATTGTTTTTTTTTTGGAAAAGTTATACCGCAAATATATGTGTGTCCCTAATCTCCAAAATATTCATGGTGGTTTATTCATAGGAAGGTATTCCATTTTGGGAAAAGTACGAGAAACATGTATTCAAGAATTTCCTCGGTCGAATGCTATCTTCCCACTATTATATTGATTTTCATAACATCTACATAGATATGAATTCTAAATCCGTTACAATGACCAGTTTTCGAGATACAGGGCGTTAAAGTGGAAAATTACTAGTTCTATCAGTTTCAATTTTTTCAAAGCATAATTATTTTTGATATGGTTGGCCGTATGTATGGGAGAGTAATCATAATGAAGTATTCCAGACCTAAAATTGCACGACTAGGTATTAAATTAATGGAATAATTTCTCTGTGAAGGAACTGTAGAATTATTGAGTGTTTGCGAAAGCTATGGTTATTTATGCGAGCATAACCCTGTGAATAATTTCAGCTGAACCTTTCCATGTACATCTGACCGAAACTCATATTAAACTCATAGGCGCAACATAAAATCAATCCGACATTTCAATTTGATAAAAAAACTGATAAAATCAGTAATTCTCCACTTTAACGCCCTGTACCTCGAAAACTAATCATAGTATCGGAGTTAAAATTCATATCTCTGAAGATGTTATGAAAATCAATATATAGTGAGAAAATAGTTGCATTCGACCGAGGAAATTCTTGAATTGATTTTCGTACTTTTCCCAAAATAGAATACCTTCCTATGAATAAACCACCATGAAATTTTGGAGATTAGGACACACATATATTTGTGGTATAACTTTTCCAAAAAAACAATCCATAAATACAGGGTTTCGAATAAATCCTGTAAATGAATAATTATGTCTAGTGGTTCTCTCTGTTAAACACTGTGTATGAAGATGTGTACTGTGCTATATTTTCTCATCCAAATACTATATCGAAGACAACGTTTCAAAAATATGCCTTCCTGACGTCACAGTATAAAAAGTGAATTTTGGCAAAAAACTACCCCCATGAATTCGTGACTCACCTTGTAAATGAATAATTTTTAATCATACGTATCCACTAATTTCATTACTAGAACATGCAGTAATCGTCTGCATGAAACAGAAATCCAATCTAACTTTTAATAAATGGAAAATAAATCCGAAAATCTGAGCAATTTTCAACTTCGAAAACTAGTCATAGGATTGGGTTGGGCCCATTGACACTTTTGGTCACTGAGTCGGGTACAACAACATACCAAACTTTCAGAAAATTTGACCTGTCGCCAATTTACATACAAAAAGTGCGGGATCCTTTCATTTGATAAAACAAGAATACTTTCATTTTCTAAAATGATCAGGTCTTTCGGTAATATGGACTTTTTATCATTTTCAAGTGGTTTTATGGTATTTTTGCTTGGATTTATGAGTCGAGTTTGCTGTTACTTTCATACCAGCAGGAATATTGAATCAGTTTTGATTGAGGAATATGCACCATAAATAGAGTAAACAATTATTCTGTTCTCTTCAGTGCATTTGAATTTAAGCTTGTCTCCAATGTCCTTCCACAATTTGAAGCAATTATCGATACTGTATGCTGGTTGAAACTCGAATAATTCGTTTCTTGAGGCCCAAAATTAGTACTCCTTATTGGATTACAATTCCAATTGATCTTGGAGCACCGAAAACCGAATAAAAATATCCTTACCGACATGCCAGAGAGACACAAACGACCCAGCAAAGTTCCTCCCTTTCAACCTGACCACACGCACAGACCGTTTCTTCAGTTCCATCCCTTACGCCTGTTTTACCCCAATTTTATCTGGGAGAACCGGAGAATCGTAATGAATCGAAAGAGCCCTTAAGTATCGATACTCAACGTTGAAAAGGGGTTGTCAGAAACAAGGATTCTCGATTAGGGCGTCCTGCTTTTAGCGTTTCCCTCCCCTTATGTAACTGGGTGGATTCACTATACATGTGTCTGATCCCTGATGCCTTCTACTGGAGGTTGGGAGGAACAAGATATGCTCAATAATTCAGACAACTCTGTATCATATCATCAATAAGGATGAAGGCGTGAGAGAACGGATGATTTAGATTTTGAATGGCTTTTAAGAGGGTTCCATTATGGGGTTGTATGGAAGATAATGTTATGATAATAATAATGTTGTTAAGTATTTATTTTGAAACATCGCATTCTATGCCAGAGCACCACAATTTCTCAAACGCAAGCGAAATTCCGAAATCCTAAAGGAACTTTTGGGAATGATCTATTCCTTGAAGATTCCTCCAGAGTGCATCTCTTTCAGTTTCATCCTTTTTCAAGAACTCTCTCTTACAGATTCTTTCACCAAAGAAAGGTTCTGGGCCACTTCTGGGCCTTATGGTAGTATTCACTTGGTTCTTGCCTCTTATACTCCAGCGCCTGCCCCTATCATGGTTTTAGAAACATCTGGCTCACTGACTTTCAATCCTCTCATAATCTGTACCTTTCTTAGATATTCTAAAGATACCCTATTGATACCAAGGATTGTTGAATAGTTGAAGTGGAATTTTTTTAAGATTCATGTATATATATACTAAGTGACAAAGCGACTGCAACACTCAGAAGAAGCTGTTTAAATTCAAATTTTATTTTGGTAAAATGAAGATAGTGTAGCAAGGAGTAAATGATTAAAATTTGGAGAAAGAAACGAAGGGTTTACAATTTTTTTAATAAATTTTGTCAATAATGTGTTTGTCCACCGCGATTATCTATTCACTACCAAACACATCTTGGCATTGATTCAATAAAATGGTTTATTTCTTCTTGAGTAGAAGAAAATGAGCCAACTCATGCTTCTGTTTTATTTCAAACGAAAGACCCATGAAAATAGTTCAACTTCCGATTAAAAGATGATTCCGTTCAGAAAAACAACTTGAAATACGGAATTGGCGGAGAATGGCCAAATTCAAATATACAGGGTGAGTCTTTGACTTTTACATTTATTTTAACTAAGGTTTCTTGAGGTCAAAAGAAACTATTTTTTCATTTTCCATTTTTCCGAATTCGGCTCGGTTAAAAAGATATAGCCATTTGAAAAAAGAATTGTGCTAATTACGTCCCTGAAATGATACTGTGGAATTGATTCAAAGTTCATATTTCTCGATAAAAATTGAGTTTATACATTTAGGGAACACTCAAGTACTAACCTTATTGGAATACCCAAGTACTAACCTTATTGGAATAAAAATGTTGCAAACACGATAATTTCAACAAAAACAGTTAGTTTCTTCGGATTATATCTGCAACTGAAAAGCCACATTTATTCCACCAAAATAAGTTCCTTCTTCGATTTTTCTGCAGATTAGTTTGTAAACACTAATAACTTGTTCATATTTTCCTCGAAATTCCCAAACAATATCATGAAGAAAGACTTTTCATTCAGATTTATTATTAAACAACCTAACCTAATCTAATTTGTATCGATTCTGTGAATTTTTGCACAGAAATTTCAAGAAGATGTTGTCAGCTTGTTGATTTTTTCATTGAGGTTAAGGATTTTTCACGAAACATAGTATAAATCACGATACATTTGTGTACCGTGATATAAATATCTATGAATTCTGCCGTTTCCATCATGAATCGACTTTGCCGCCAAATTTTACCACGCATGCGTAGAGCGAAAACCGAAATCTGGAGGCCAAACATAAACAATAACAAACCAGAGTCTCTGAACAAACAGTAAACATTATGTGAAGTTCTGAATACATTCAGTTAATAATTGTTCTAATGTGATCATTATGTGAAGTGAATCAATATAATTTCAACATTGTCGAGTTTATAAAATTCCAAGAGGATGTTGTTTAGATAGAAACATCGCCACAGATCATCAGGTATCGTTTCATTAATTTCAATTTAAAATAGTAGTTTGTGTCGAGATTCATCATTCATATCCGAATTTTTCCATCGACATTTAACTTCAATATGGACCGGTAACTATGAATTTTCAATAGAAACTGTGCGTGTTAAATCCTCCCTGGTGTTCCATTTTATCTCCCACATTTGTGGGATTTTATTATTTAAATATCTCGACAAAGTGGATAAATATTGTTACAACATTGTAAACTCGTTCAAAGTCAGAGAAGGAATAATATTCGATGATATTTAATTCAGATTATTCTTGAATTTAATGATTTTTTCGGCGAATTTCTCCAGGTAAAATTGGAAATAACTCGAAAACGACGCATTTTATTAAAAAAAAATAAGAATACTTTTAGTTTCATAAATGATTGATTCTTTCGAAAATATAAACCGTTAATCTTTTTAATGTGGTTTTATGGTGTTTTAGCGTGTATTGATGAGTCGACTACCCTGTAACTTTTATACTAATAAAGATATTGAATAGGTTTCGATTGAGGAATATGCACCATGAATAGAGTAAAAACTCAACCAAAATTCAGTTCATTCGAAATAACGGTTCCGAAGATATAAACAGATAAGTGTTTTTTAATGGATTTTCGACACCCTGTATCTTCCAAACCAAACCGAATTTTGAAAAATGGTATAAAAAAAAATGTGTTTCGTTTGATGAGAGGAATCTACAGTTAGAATATAAGGATAGAGATATTCAAAGTGATAATTTAAGGTCTATGGAGACATTCCATGGAATGCACGGTAGTGCCTCTATCGGATTAGTTTTCCTACTCGCTCTGAACGGCGATATAATATGCTGTTGCAACGAACAACGTTTTTCTGAAGAACACAATCCTTAATGTCGCAACAAGTTGACCCAGAATTCCAGGACAATGTCTAGGGTATTTCTCATTCCCTAAGCTGATGCACGTCCAAAGATCATAAAACCCGATCGAGCGAAGAAGACCAACTCGAGACAGACGTTACTGGCGGTCATTTGGCAAATCAGTTAAGCGAAGATCGTGCGTTTTCCGACTTGAATAGGGTCGTTTGTGCGTTATTAGTGCGGCATTTATCATTCGGGGGCAGATATTAGGAGCTGTTGGCTAAGTTCTGGCCATTATGCGGCAGATATTTATTATTGCCCCACCGCCTGCCCGAGTTCTAATTGCGCTTCCTCCTCTTTGCAGGGTCCTCGCAGGCCACCATCAAGGTTGACCCGGCCACTCTGCCCACATTTCTCACATCCAGCCAAGTGTTCCGAGTCACCGACAAGGATACTGTGGTCTTGCCGTGCGATGTCTCGAATTTAGGTAAGTGAAGGGTTGGGATATATGTATGATTCAGATGATTTAGAGGGTTTACGGGGGCAAGAAACGGGGTGGTTGCTCACGGGATGATGCTTTGGTGAATTACTGCCGGTGGCGATTTGGGAGTGACGTAAAAAGATGGGAGGAGGTATGTGGGATTCAGGAATCAGGGAAGAAACAGGGGTCTCTCAAGAAATGAGTTCGCAGATTAATTCAACGTTTCATTTTGGGAAATGGTTACACAGCATTCAAGGGTTATTTCAAATTTCTTATTTCGTGGATTCATCCTTGGAACTATACAGGGTTTTCTACAAGATATATGACAAACTTTGGCTGATGATTGCTGGGCTAACTCTAAACATGTTTCTTCCTATGAACATAGTTCCAATTCATTATCGTTCAGATGTTTAGAAGATACAAGAGTTTGAAAGAATAAACAGGGTGTTTCTAAATGGAGGTTGCAAGGAAGAGGAAAGATTCCTTCTATAATTTTGAAGAAGAAAGTCACATGAACATGAGACCGCGAAGGTTTCGTTCTCGACACAAAAAATTTGAATATTTTTTAGATTTTTCCACATGTTATCTGTATTTCACAAGATATTCGACTGAAATTTGTCATTCATATTACAATTTATAATTAACACCATGTGGCATGCGTATTTGTTGAAGAAGTTTGGAAATTTGAAGAAAATCCATGTTATTATATTAAAATTATTGATCTCTTGTAGTTTTGTCGTATCTGCTGCCGATTTCGAAAAAACAATTCGAACGATTCTCTCGAAACCCCTCAGAAGAATCAAAATTGTCACTATTAATACCACTAGAGGTCGAAAAATTTCCGTATATTAATTTGTTTCGCGTGGTATTCGGTAAGAAAATTCAATATCGAATTCTGGTGAAAAATCAAATATTTTTAAAATATATTTCAACAATGCAAGTTAGTGGAAAAGGAGGTGATGGCGGTCAGTTAAGCTCTTTTTGGAATAAAACTCAAATTATAAATCACAGCTCTATTAGAAACATAACCTCACAATTCTGCATTGAAGGACTATTTATTTAGGTCAGAGTAATAAGCTTTGGAGTTTAGATTCATTAGTAATAAAAGTTTAAAAAAAAAAAGCGTTTTTGTACAACTGCCATTTAAAGTGACACTTTTCATGATTTCAATGTTAAAAATATTTTTGTCTATTTCAGTATCGTAATGAGTTCATTACAGCACTAAAAACAGTGCTGTAATGAATTAATTACAGCATCGTTTTCAGTTACATTTTTCGTTTTGTGGTTGTCAGCAATGACTTCTGATCCTTTTAAATTTCAGCAGACGTCAATTTGGAAATGTCATGTTTCGTATTTCCTAACATTCACACCAACTGCCAAGATACAATATGAAAGTCACAAGGACCTAGAATTTGAATTTTTTCATTGAATTTCACAAAATTTGAGTGAAATAGAGAAAACATCGTCTAATACTCGTTGCAGAATGCAATTCCAATACTCATGCGTTCGAAAACTCGCTCCTTCGTCGCTCGTTTTCGAATTTCGCATTCGTATTGGAATAGGAGCCCATTCTGCAACTAGTTTTAGAATATACTATCGACATTAGTGTAAAAAATATTTTTAGCACTCCATTTTCTTATCATGAAATCAGATGAAAAAAATTCAGTAATTGCAAATTTTTATTATCAATATTTAACAATAATTAGGTAGGTACTTATGAACATTAATATCAATCGTAAAACTAGAACAATTACTAACATTCATGCCCTTCGACGTTAGGGAGCTTCGAAACACATTATTAGAATCCTCAGCACCATCAGTACTTGTAGAAACCGGAAGTACAATATTGGACGATAATGATCCAAAATCTGTTGAGGTTGGGAGAATTTTTTCAGCAATGACATTTCTATATGCAATGGAATGATCAACATAGCCCTCGGCTACCGTCGTAGACTTCCATCCACCATGTTTTTTTTATATTCGTAATATTTGCTCCTGATTCTGCAAGCAATGAAGCGGAGGATCTTCGTACTGTATATAGTATATTGCTTTGGTTCTGGCAGTTTGAGAAATTCGGCAACAATAAATGGAATTTTCCCAAATGTATTGGTACCAAATGTATTGGAAATGCATTTATTATTCATGTATTTCAGTAAAAAACGACGATGTTTGATGACAGAAGGGCGCAGTGCGAAGTACTTATGAAAATAGTCAACATACTTCCCAATCATACTGTAAGAACGACTGACTTTCGTTTTGTGTTTGGAAGTTGTATAACCTGTAACATTCCAAGTTTGTAAATCCTAAGAACATTATGAAAAAGAGAAAAAAGGGCAACCCTGTTCTGAAGAGCTGAGGGTAGAATTACGTTAAAGGGGGTTTTATACTCATATTTTTGGCTTGTGATGTGATCGTTTAGATTGGTAGAACTCTATGTTATGTCGTAGTAATTCAGATTCGTAATAACTCAGATTAGTGAAATATAGGATGGGAAATAATGAGGTAAAATAGATAAATAATACACAAGATTGGACATAAAGATGGAACAAGAGCCTTTAATCGTCCAGCACCATAGTTCGGGGAACCATAGCCTATGAAGGAAAAACGAACGAGAATCAATTGAAACTCAAAGCAAAAAACCTTCTAGCATTACAGATGATATGTTTACAATCCATAGAACAATTATTAACAAGACGAGCATTGGTGATATGTACAATATGGAGCTTCCTATACTCCGGTAAGGTTAGTACTGGCACAATTGTGATAAAAAGCAGAATCCAATACATCCAAAGGTTATAGGCATATAGAGTGTGTCACCTGATTATTAATGAAATTCATAAGCAGTATCCTTGTAGTTCTTAGTGTGAGAATCCTTCCTTCTAAGTGTTATGTGTGAGATCATAGCAGTCGCGTTGGTTTGGAAGTGACAATAAACTCTTTATATTTCCTGTTAACTGATGAACGATGGCACCTTCAAAGCTTTCCTTGCTTATCGGGTACGCCGTGGCCCGAAGACGAGGCTTGGTTCACTGGGACGTTCGTTATAGAACCACCAGAGGAGTTGGCACTGCCACTGTTGTGGGGGCTGTTCTCCTTGGCACAGATGATATAAACAGTTTATCCTGGGCCCCCAAACCAGTGATTATTGTACGTAAAATATTATCCTAAAAGCAACAACTCCAAATGCCTATACCATAGTGTCGAGTGAATAGTTAAATGTGCAGTAGGCCTTACGAACAGTATAAGAATATTCCAAATGGGTTGGTAGCAGAGCAGAGTTCCACAATATTCAATAGAAATGCAATAATAAAATAGAACAAGCTTACATGAGATTAAATCCTGTGAAACGAAACATGGTTATTTAAATGGAGATCGTGTACATACCAGATAACAAAGAAGCGTCTTTAAAAATATACTAAAATGGCGGAGAGGAACTCCATTTCGAAGGAACACACACACAGCCGCCGCGTTCAAGCCAAGTGATCAGAGAGCCTTCCATTCGTTGTCGTTCTGGAGGTTAGTTTTTCTGCCACAGAATCCTATTTCTTCGATGGTCACAGAAGAACGAGTTTACTTCATGGTGGTTCTTCGATATGATTAAAATCTCCTATTTATAAAGATGCGAATTGCCTAAAGTATTGCTTGAAGTCGTACTAATATTCATCATTCATAGAATTATAAAATAATATCAAATAAGTTCATTCAACGTAGTTCCACGTTTCGACAATAGACGTTGCAAAGCTGGAAGCCATGGAGTCTGGCAACGGCGCATTTTATTTCGTTGCATGGTAGGAAATTCAGATATGTTACAAACCAATGATTTAATTGTTATTTCGATGTCTTCCACTGATAAATTACACAATTCTTCACGCCGACAGGCTCCAAATAATCCGAAAATAGTTGCAACCTTAACCATCAAGTATTTCTCATCTGGTGCCTCATTTATAAACTTTTTAACTTGTTCACGAGTGAGAATTTTCGATTTTTTGGGACGATATCCTTCACTTTTCCGTTTTAAATGTGCTATTACCTTAAAATATTTACCAACATCCACACCATTTATAATTGGGCGCTCGACTTCATCATTGAAAATTTGCTCCACAAAGTTGATGAACTCTATATTTTTGATTTTTATTCTAAGTATGCCAGGAAAACAGGTTCACTGAAGTTCCATGCTACATTTTTCAATTTACACCGGGCCAGGAAATTGTTATATGCAATATCGTACTGCTGAACAGATTTTGTAGGTAGGAGCAGATTTGCTCTTCTTGCAGACTCTTCAATATCCACAGGAACAACCAAATCATCACTTTTATTAATAATTGGACTCTCGACAAACATATTAAGCAGTTAAAAATCCAAGACTAAAATTGGACAGGAACGAAATTCAAATGACAGCGTCTTTTCTCATTTGTTAGTAATCATAACGTTGGTAACGTTTGCCATTCACAACAACCTTTTGATTATTTGAATATTAAAATGCATTTTGAAGTTTATTGTCATTGCAAATTCGCTCATTTCATTATCAAAATAGGGCAGTTGTACAAAAAACATTGTATGGTATTGGTGTTAAAAATGATTTTATTTTGTTCGTGAAATTGTTCAATTCGCTCCGCTCATTTCACTTCTTCATATAACGTATGGTCCTAAAGTTTTGGAAAAAATTTCAAAAGCATATAACTCTGACTTAAATAATCTTATATTTTTATCGAATTATTCAACAATTAACTTAACTATCCTTATTTAAAATCAAAATTCAAGTCACAGACAAGGGACCATTATGTTCGATTTGCCTAATTATTCCCCTGACACGTTGCTTCTCAATCAGACCAGGTAAAATTTTTCCCAAAACTATTCTTCAATTTGACGCAAGTTTTGAGTAGAAATGAGTATTTGTTTCTTCAAATATTGTGCATTCTTCACATTACATATACTCAAGTAGTAGAATGTTGGTGAAACAGATCGGACGTTTTTGCCTCATGTAATGAATGGGCACATTTCGTTTTCTGAATCTGTTGCCAGTACATTAATTAATTTTGTACCGTTATTTCAATTGCGTGTTACTAATCACTTTTTGAACAGTGTTGTCATCACGATATCGCGTATGAAAAGTGAGTTGGATTTATTTCTGATTATAATTTGCAAATAAAATTGAAAAAATGATTCGTATGTGACTTGTTTGTGCGTTTGTGGTGAATTGGACTATTTGAATCCTAAGTTGAGTTTACACAGGTAACTCTTCTCATTCTAAAAAACAGTGGCGTAAATTCTTTAATTTAATATCACTCTTCAGATTTCCTTCTGATATTGAGAGGAGGAACATTTGGTCTGAATTTAGCTGACTTTATTTACGTAACTCAGAATATGTTTCAATGTTCGGAACATTGTATGAATTCGCCAAATAGAGTTAATCCACTTGTAATCTTATTTCATTTCTTCAATACCGATAACACCACGCCACTGGACCTTCCTAAATTAGATGCTGCAATCTTGTTTCGGCAGTTTCTAATGATATTGCTTTATTTAGTTCTATCTTCGCTTCACTCATTGAAAACTTACTGAATTTTGGCTTCAACAGTTCTCGAAGTTATGATTGAGATGCTGTGTCTCCTATTTCTATGGTCTAAACATGCAAATGTTCTTCGAATATCACTGGTGGTTAAGATATTGAAGAATGAAACGCATATTCGCTAGGTTATTTATAGTCACATGATGATAAGTCTGGTTTTCATAGGTTCATCCTTTTTCGTGACCCTTCCAAATCCTCCGACCTAAATGTCCATCCTGACCACAGAAACCTCCCCTACGCTTGTTTTCATGAATTGTTGACGTAGACATTCATACAGATTCCAATAAAGCCAGAACAGGCCTTCCTCAGACAGAATAAGAAGAACAAAACCGCGTCCTCCATGCGAAAGAATTCTAGCACGACCTTACACAAGAAAATACCTCCTCGAATTCCCCCAGACTAGCGCTTCTACATCCCATAAAAAAATAATAACCGCGACCCGAATTCCTCCCGAAGAACTTATTCATACAAAACGATACCTTTCAGGCGGTAGATCAAAGGATTTGGGGATGGAAATTCTGAGGAAACCCGGAATTTAAATTTCATAAATATCAAATTATTCTAATCCGTCTGGAGTATCTAGAGATCTCTGTATTTATGTTGGCGAGAAACGGGATAGATTCCCGCAGAAATGATATATTCGATATGGGGACATGGAATATTTCCAGTTATTCCCATTCGCGAGAGCGTCCCATTCGGGCATCTTTATGCGGAAAAGTTCTGAATATCCGGCTATATTGAATGTGACACGCGTGGAAATATGAAGTGGAATTTTGAGGAGGGTGGAGTAATGTACCCTCTTCATCCGCATTATGTATTGATGGTTATCGAATTTGCGATGTGGCTAGTGGTTATCTATATTTCCAATAACATTCATTCGAAATAATGTCTGATAATATACAAGTGTTCATAAATATGAGCTAGGAACGAACAACGAGGAGAGATTCCTTGGATAATTTTAAAAGAAAGTTCATAAACTAGGACCGCATCGCTTTGTTTTCGTTTTTAAGCTTTTTCCCATAAGTAAAGAATTTTCTGCTGAAAGTTTTTCGATTTAAAAAAAATAAAAAATGGCTATTATAAAACATTCGATTAGGTAATCTTTTTCCGCCCAAAATTTGAGATTTCTTAAATCGCTCATATTTTGTACAGAGTACTTGGTTTTCTATTCAGTTCCTTCTCGTAATATAATTATTCGGTGGATGCGATGAGAGGGACGAAAGTCCTGACAGTTTGAAATTTCCAATTTATCAAAAAATGCCATTTCACTGGTTTATAATCCAAACCATGATAGCTAGGGCTCATTTTATTGAATTCGGCGACCTGGAAAACCTACATTTTGATACCAAAGTCATGCCCCTCAAAAGTGAGAAATATTTCTTGTTTAATTTTTTCGATTTTTCATTTTCGAGTTCTGTTCACGAGCTCACACCACTCAAGGTAAGGGTGCTGTCGGTCCTCAAAATTGCTACGATTGTAGATTCGAATAGGAAGTACAACTTCCTGATTCAATAATAACCATCGATTCTCTCGATCCTTTTGGGGGGTCATACCCCTTTGTCATTTTTCAAATCGCTCATATTTCGCACAGAGATACTTGGGGCTATGCTGATCAACATAATATAAATAACTATTGGCGGCGATGAGAGGGACGGTAGTTATAGAGGAACAGCCAGTGACCAATTTTCATATGTCATTTCATAACTCACCAAAATTTACTTGTTTAATATTCAATATCTGCTCGAAAATAAAAACCATTTCTGCCAGCCCATAATTAGGTTCAACAATGTCATAGTATTATACACAAAACTTTCAGGAATTGTTATTGATAATATATTGAATCTATAAAAAATAATGACAGAACTTTTTCGTCCCTCCTAAGTGTTGGCAGAACTCTTTGAAAATTCATTAAGAACAGCTGTATTTACAGGACATAAAGAAAATGTGTCTAGAAAGCGAATTATAATCATGACAGAAATTTTTTACATCACGAACCATCTGCCAGAACGAGAAATGTTGCCGCGCAAATGCGAGCGAAATGAGCTTATTCATATTTGCAAGTCAGACTTAGAGCGCATATTGGGCATTTACGAGACTCATCAAAAGTTGACAGAAAATTATGTGGAAGAAGCTAAAATTCTTTTATGAAATTATAGAATCTGTTTTCAGTTTCATTTACCTGATCCGATGATAAGGGTATTCGCTATGTACTCGTAATACTAAAGCTCACTATGAAAGTCTTATACTCTCTTTTACTGCTCTTTGTCTACCCAACTTTTGGGGTTTTAAATGCCCTGATGGTTTATTTTTTACCCCTTAATGTGACTGAGATCTTACACTTCTTTGAATGTTTCGTAAGTCACACAGGTATACTCAAGACCTCCTCAATCCATACGAAAAATTCTTGCAGCTCAGTTCAGATTCGAGCATAAATTCTTCTAACTTTTGAATAGTTTATTACTAATTAAATTTTTGTAATGTTAAAAATACACACCTTTAATTCCTTTAGTTTGTTCCTTTAATTGACAATAATACATGCCCAATTGTGCGCTCTAGGTCTGACTTGCGAATATGAATAAGATCATTTCTCTCGCATTTGCGCGGCAACATTTCTCGTTCTGGCAGATAATTCGTGATGTAAAAAATTTCTGTCATGATTATAATTCGCTTTCTAGACACATTTTCTTTATTTCCTGTGTATTTCAAGCGTTCTGAAATGACATAAGAACAGCTGTTCTTAATGAATTTTCAAAGAGTTCTGCCAACACTTAGGAGGGACGAAAAAGTTCTGTCATTATTTTTTATAGATTCAATATATTATCAATAACAATTCCTGAAAGTTTTGTGTATGATACTATGTCATAGGTGAACCTAATTTTCTGGCCTCTTTGAGCGCTTATGGTAGTCTACTCCGCCACTCCGGCCATTATGGGCTGGCAAAAATGGTTTTTATTTTCGAGCAGATATTGAATATTAAACGAGTAAATTTTGGTGAGTTATGAAATGACATATGAAAATTGGTCACTGGCTCTTGGTCTATTATGACAGTTTGAAATTCCTGATTTTTCAAAAAATGCCATTTGACAGGTCAAAATCTAGACGGTAATAGTTACTGAAATGTTTTTTATTGAAAGGAGCGACCTCTAAAACCTACATTTTGATACCGAAATCACCCATGCAGCCCCCATAGTTAATGAAATATTCCACTTTTTATTTTTCGTTTTTTCATTTTCGAGTTCTGTTCACGAGCTCACACCACTTAAGGTAAGGGTGGTGTCAGTAACCAAAATTGCTATTGTGAAAGATTCGAATGGTTCGTACAAAAGTAGCCATCTATAGTAGATAGATTATAGCTTGTTTCAATGTTTTATAGTGCTAGAATAGCTTCAGGAAAGCTATCCTCGCTTCTATAAATTTCTCGTTTGAAGCATCTGGAAGTACTGAATAGTGAATCGAAGAATCCAGCATTGGAAGATGCCGCCAAAGATTTTTCTTTGAATTTTCGTCCATCTTGTGAAACTTCTCCTTGGCTATAACACAGGAAGGTTTTGGTTCCTCTATTTACGAATGACGAGGAGCCCAGATAAAGTGACCTAAAACGCCCAAACACTTTTAACTGATGATATGAGAGTACAGATATTCATTAGCAGCAGCTTGACTGACAAAATGGATCGCCATGTTACCTCAAAATATGTGCATCTTCACGCAAGTATTTCTGCCTGAAATGAGCTCTAACAGGAGCCTAACGATAAAGGTGGATGCCCTGTTCCTGCTATCACATACAGGTAGAAAACTGGTGATCGAGTTGGCCAATTCAAAGGTACCCTTTTTCCTATTTATTGGGAAAGGTGTAACTCCAAATATACTGTTCCACAAGAGCTCAGAAATTTTAAGACTGTTGCAAAAGTATCCATTTTTCTTCCAATTGTGGATTTAATTGTACAAAAGTCGAGAATCCACTGAAAGTGTGGGTGTCGCCAACAGAACTACTGTCGAAACTTCTCAATCGGCAGCTCCACATAAATTGACAGAGAAAGATAGGATTCGGAATATTCAGTTTCAGTTTGAATATCATTGAATCGCTTAATTCTGCGGAACTTCGCCAGAAGTGCAATAAAACTCCGACCATGGCGGCCGAACGGCTGAGGAGGGAAGCTTTCGGAAGACAAACAAACTCGTCCAGACTTATAACTCGATAGGATTATTATACAGATTCCGTGTCTCAATCATTTGCACTTCTTTTATTACGGACTGTTTGAGTTTCTCGTTAGGGGGAAAGGGATCGGGTAGACCAATAAAGACGGGATGTGCCCGCTTGGTTCGAACAAAAGCAGACAGAGTTTGAGCAACTCTAATCGGGAATTGACGAGGCAGCTTGGAGTGTTTTTATGAGGTGAAACTTTCTGCCAAGAATTCACTGAATATCGAAATATTTGGAGACGGGACAGCGCTTACTAAAGGGTGTTTCAATAATAGCGCAAGATTTGAATTTCTTCGATAAGTTTTGGCACAAATTTCATAGACCAATATAGTGGTGATAAGAAGAAGACAACAGGATGCTATTGAAATAAAAGTTTGTTTGTACCTTGACTTCAGTTTAACACTTCAGTGAAGTGGTGTTTCGATATGGCTCACAAAAAAGAAATTCGGAGAAGTATTTTTAATTAAGTCAAGCGAGTCGATAAAGCCAAGATAATACGCATTTTTGAAAATCAAAATACGAGGATATATTGAAAAATTCTCAGCCTACTATAGAACCAAACAAATTTTCAATGTCAACATATTTTATTACCCAACATATTCTCCTCTCAATTGAATACATTTATGACAGCGAACCTTCCAAAAAAAATGTTTCTTCTTGCTCTGTAAACCAGCCCTCCACAGCTTTTATTACCTCCTCGTTGGAAGAAAATTTACGACATTTAAAACTTTTTCTCAGTTGAATAAAGAGATGATATTCGGACGGAGCCAAATCTGGTGAATAAGGGGGGTGTTCTAGTAATTCTAACCCTAAATCACGAATTTTTTGCATGGCAACATGAGATTTGTGTACTGGGGCGTTGTCCTGTAGAAACAAAATACCTCCATCGAATTTGTCGTGAAAGAAAAAAAATTGTCGCTACCTTCGTTTTTTTCTACTGGGTGGCTTTGCTAACTTTATATTTATTTAGAATATAGTGGTCGAATATCATCAGGATGATCATAAAAGATTGTCGAGTATTTGTAGATGTTCAAATAAAGTGAAAAACACGAAAAATTTAATCTTTTTAGCAATTTCCACTCCATTTTCTCGCGATTTCCCTATATTTCTGAAAATTCTGATTTCCCTATATTTCTGTTGCATTTTTGGCAACAGCGCATTCGTTTTTGACCTTTTTTCTATTGCATTAATTGTCGAATACCTTCCTCGAATTTGTCGTGAAAGGAAAAAAATTGTCGCTACCTTCGTTTTTTTCTACTGGGTGGCTTTGCTAACTTTATATTTATTTAGAATATAGTTGTCGAATATCATCAGGATGATCATAAAAGATTGTCGAGTAATTGTCGATGTTCAAATAAAGTGAAAAACACGAAAAATTTAATCTTCCTAGCAATTTCCACTCCATTTTCTCGCGATTTCCCTATATTTCTGAAAATTCTGATTTCCCTATATTTCTGTTGCATTTTTGGCAATAGCGCATTCGTTTTTGACCTTTTTTCTATTGCATTAATTGTCGAATACCTGCCTCGAATTTGTCGTGAAAGGAAAAAAATTGTCGCGCCCTTAATTTTTTTTCTACGGGGTGGTTCTGCTAACTTAACGTTAAGTTAGCAAAGCCATTCCGTAGAAAAAAAAACTAAGGACGCGACAAATTTTTTTCTTTCACGACAAATTCTCTACAATTTTTCGACAGTTAATGCAATAGGTTTTATTGATTTTCTCGCAAGTGGCACTGCTAACTTCATAGACATGTTATTTTTAATTAATATGGACTTCGACAATTACTCGACAATTATTCATAATCATGTTTATGATTTTCGACTCATATTGAAGAAGTGGTTATGCTTACTTGATATAAAGTTGGCAAAGACCCCGTAGAGAAAAAATTAAGGACGCGACAATTTTTTTTCTCTCACGACAAATTCGGGACAGTTATTCGACAATCAATGCAATAAAAAAAGAGCCAATAACGAATGCGCTGTTGCCAAAAATGCGATAATTCCAGAAATATCGCAAACTTGCGGGAAAAAGACGTAAAATAAACAAGAAGGAAGGGATTTTTTGTATTTTTTTTACTTCATATGGAATTCGACAATTACTCGACAATTATTCATAACCATTTTCATGATATTTGGTAGATATTGAGAAGGTGGTTCTGATAACTTAACGTTAAGTTAGCAAAGCCAGCCCGAAGAAAAAAATTAAGGACGCGACGATTATTTTTCTTTCACGACAAATTCGGGACAGGTATTCGACAATTAATGCAATAGAAAAAAAGTCAAAAACGAATGCGCTGTTGCCAAAAATGCGACATTTTCAGAAATATAGGGAAATCGCGAGAAAATGGAATGGAAATTGTTGGAAGGATTAAATTTTTTGTGTTTTGTACTTCATTTGAACATCGACAATTACTCGATAATCTTTTATGATCATCCCGATCATATTCGATCACTATTTGCTGAATTAATATAAAGTTAGCAAAGCCACCTAGTAGAAAAAAAACGAAGGTCGCGACAAATTTTTTTCTTTCACGACAAATTCGGGGCAGATATTCGACTTTTTAATGCAATAGAAAAAAAGTCAATTACGAATGCGCTGTTGCCAAAAATGCGATAACTCCAGAAATATCTCAAACGCGCGGGAAAAAGACGTAAAATAAACAAGATGGAATGGATTTCTTGTGTTTTTTTTTACTTCATATGGACTTCGACAATTATTTATAACCATTTTCATGAAATTTGGTAGATGTTGAGAAAGTGGTTCTGCTAACTTAACGTTAAGTTAGCAAAGCCACCCCGTAGAAAAAAACTAAGAACGCGACAATGCACTTAATGCAATAGGTTTTATTGATTTTGTCGCAAGTGGCACTGATAACTTCAAAGACATTCCATGGCAATCCCAAAAAACTGAAGCAAGAACTTTTCCAGCAGATTTTTGGACACAAAACTTCTTAGGTCTTGGAGAACCAGGGTGTCGCCATAACATCGATTGTTGCTTTGTTTCTGGATCGTAGAAATGTACCCCAGTCTCATCCATAGAGAATTCTGTTAAAGAAGTCTACATCGTTTTCAAATCGAGCACAAATCGAACGCGATGCTTCTACCCTTGCACGCTTTTGGTCAACATTCAAACATTTGGGGATCCAGTTTGCAGAAAATTTTCTCATGTCGAAATTGACGTGAACTATATGATGAACGCGTTCGTATGAAATCTTCGGTGCTATAGATATCCGTTTTAGCCCAATTTGACGGTCTGATAAAATCATGTCATGAACTGCATCGATATTTTCGGGGACTGACACAAAAACTGGCCTTCCTGATCGGTCATCATCTTCAATGGAAAATGTACCTCTTTTGATGCTTGCAGTCCAATTTTTCACGGTCGCATACGAAGGACATTGATAACCAAGGGTATTAAGCATATCTTCATAAATCTGCTTACCTCTTAACCCTTTTAAATACAGGTACTTGAGGATGGCTCGATACTCCAATTTTTCGATTTTAACAATTTCTTTGGACATCTTTTTTTTTTATTTATTGCGTAACCCTGGTTTACTTTTTTGATGTCGAACTCTACACTGACACTTCTAAGATAAGTTATTGTTCGTTGATATGGTATCGGAATATTTCGTTTATGCATGGAACTGGTCTAGGCTAACTAGATATCAATACATCCTCGTATATCCTGTAGAACTATTTATCGGACAATCGATGAATGTGAGCAAGGTATTCCTTGTATGAACCTTGCAAAAAGTGGAAGACCTAAAATTTTTGCTCAACCAAAGACCGTAAGACTGATAAGAAGAGCTGAAAACAATGTGGAACATCCTGATATGGAAGAGGCATATGAGTTTCCATCAAAGAATTGACATACTTACTTTCAATTGATAAACTGAAAACTGCTGAGTGACCCTAAAAACGAGGCTGCTGCATAAACCGTGAAACAGGAAAAATACCGAGTGTCCTCTCAATCGAATACCTGATGAAAAATTAAATCCCCAGAGTGCCATCAATGATTTCAAAGGGAAGTGGATTCGTTATTTGGATAACAATTTCAGTCGGCATCCATTAGAATGACAAAGATTCTTTGATTCGGCACAAATTCAACCACCCCGGGAAATCGTTCCAGACAGGTCCTGTAATCGTGAATAATTCACCCTGTTAATTATAGTACAGCTCGGTGCTATTTTCTGAGTCAAAGGACATCTCTACTCTGATTAATTAATCTGATTAGAATCACTTTGCATAAAAATCTCTGTTGCGTTCGCGAAACTTCGTTTCTCGGAGAACTAAGTGGATATATTATATGGAGGGATGCTGGATCTGCTGGTTTCTTATGATTGCCAAGGAAAGCTTCGGTCGTTTGAACTCAATCAAGATATCCTCGATTAACTACCTCAAACAAGAAAAACGTAGGGCATGAAGGCATTAGTCAATTTCATAACAAGCAAAAAGAGGATTCAGTGCTGGGTAACAGTCAAAAATGAAAGGCTATTTAAACAGCGATGGCTAGAGGCAACATAGTGATCCTCTTATGCGTGGCAGGTCATTGAACGGATATATCTTGGAGTGGAATTCTGAAGTTAAATACCTGGATAGCAAGATTCTGTGGAATAAGCATGTTGATCCTGCTACTGGCAGAGCTACAAGGGCTCTAATGGCTTGCTGTCGTCTATGCGTCATAATTGTGAGACCTATAATCACATATGGGGCAGCATTCTGCTTTACTAAAGCAAGTCAGGTACATACGAGGAAAATACTTGACGAAGTACACAGACTTGCTAGCTTGTGTATCACGGGAACTATGAGAAAGTGCCGAATAGAGAAGTTGAGATCATTCCAGATCTCACATCTCCACATCTAGTGGTCGGTCCATAGGGCAGCCAGGCCATCCTCACAATATTTTAGGAAGGTGCAGGTAACGAAAGAATTAAAAAAATAAGCACTTAAAAAACTTCAGTACTAACTAAGCAAAAGAGAAGAATGCAAACGGGAATGCAGCCACTACAATCTCAAATAAAATAACTTGAATAGCTTGAAATGGTATAGGGATGGTTCTAGAACCAAGTGTACACTATTGTTAGGCTCCCACTTGAGTGGTTTTCAAACAGAAATAGTTGCAATCGAAAGATCTCTAGACATGAACCTAGAAAGAAACTTTCAGAAGTGCGATCTGGCCTTTCACTCAGATGGCCAAGGAGCTATTAACACACTGAGTTCCTATGTCTTCGACTGAGAGTTGATCTAGTAGTGCTGGAATAAACTTAAAGAGACAGGCAGGAAAAATAAGGTCTTTTTAATCTGGGTTCCTGGTCATTCGGGACTCCAAGGAAACGAAGAGGCCAATATGCTTGCCAGAACGCCATTCACTGATCCAGAACCTTTCTGTGGTTAAGGGAAATGCACCTATAAGAAAGAGTTTCCGAAGAAGAAGAACACCGAAAAGGAAGCACTTTGGTGAAATCTATCAGAAATGGATCACTCCAAAAAGTTTTTGAAACATTAAAACTGCAGAATTGGCAACAATTCTTGAATGGGGATTTAATGACTTGGTGTAATTCAACGCAAACAAAACACAAGCATGTCTTTCCTCCAGAAAAGCCGATCTTAATGTGCCCAGCATATAATTGTCGGGAGTGACCATACCATTGATGTCATCAATTTCGATGCTTGGTATTACTGTCGGCAGTATCCTTTCTTGGGAGAACCACGTGAGATCCATTGCTAAAAGAGCATCCCAAAAACTTGGTTTTCTGTTTCGTGCCAGGAGCTGTTTCACCTCAGGTCAGCTGCTTATGATCTATAAGGCACAGATTCGACCTGTCCTGGAATACTGTTTCCATATGTGAAGTGCTGCACCTAAACAAATCCTAAAACTCTTGGATTCTGTACAAAAAAAGGTAATTCGTCTCGTCAGTGATGCCTCGCTTACGAACTCGCTCACTTCTCTAGAACACCGTAGAAGAGTAGGAAATCTGTCTCTATCTATAGATATTTCCAGAGGCGATGCTCTTCTGAATTATAAGCAATCGTGTCCCCTCAGACAGTGTCTTCTAGACTAACCCGTCAAGTTAAGTCTTCACATCCCTTCGCTATCACTTTGGAGACCTGCAGAACATCTCTCTTCAAAGACTCGTTCATCCAACGGGAAGCGAGGCCTTGGAACACATTGCCTAGGGAGGTGTTCCCCGAGGCATATAACCTCCAGAAATTCAAGTAGAACACCGATTACTACTGGCTTACCCTTGGTTCTCACGATGTTCTTTGAACATTACAGGATATACCTTTTCATGGGAACCACAACATAAAAAAAAGATCTAAAAGGTATCTGGATCTCAGCAAGAACCCACTGTACCTCCTTACCGGCTTTCTTGAAGGACATTGTCGCATCAGGAAGCCTCTGGTGAGAATGGGTTTATCGGACACTGAAGAGTGTAGATTCTGTGGGGAGGATAAAAAAACTCCTAGTCACCTAGTCACGGAATGGCTTGCCATTGCAAGCCAAAGGAAATAATCCTTCGAGCGAGAAACTGGCAGGTGATGTGAGGAACTAGCTTCGTTGAGACCTTTCCTGATATTGGATTTCGTTGCATCTCTGGAACTAGAAGGCGAGCTGCAAAGTGCTTGGTGAGATCAGCTCTGTTAGAGGGCACAATAGACCTTAAGTTAGCAGTGAACTGTAACCCCTTTCTGACTATAACAATAACTACTGTATGGGTACCTGGGCACTGTGAGAGTGAGGGCAATTAGAAGGTCCTTTTCGCTAGTGCATCAAAGGTTAAACCCTTCTGTTGACTTGCGAAGGCCCACTATAGGGCAGCGTTGCAGAAATGGGAGATGCAAAACATGACACTCCTGCAAATATCCATCATTGAGTTCAATGTTCAGGTCTGGCAAGGGCACATCTCGAGATAGTAAGTTTTTGCCGGAAAATAATAGATCGAATATCCAGTTTTTTTTACTCTTATTCCACATGAATGAACCGAAAATACTCAAAATACTGCTGATGCAATTTATTTCCTCTCCTACTTCAAACTCCCAATGAAACCTCCACTTTTCAGTACCTCGCCCAACTCATTTACTAAATATTTCATTCTCCCTCTGAATTGGGTTTTATTAGCTGATAACGACATTGGCAAGGTGGCTTTGTACAGAACGCTACGGCTTTAAACGAGACTTATCTTGCCGCTGCTGGATGAATTATTGCTTTTTTCGAAGTATTAAAAATGATTCCCTTCTCAACAGGTTCATTAACTGAATAGCATGGAATGAAACGGATTCAGCGATAACGCCGTTGTGAACCTTTCGGGGTAGCTGTATTTATGGGGTGAAAAATCAATCCAACAATACCAATTTTTGTTCTCCTTTCTCTTCTAATGTATACTCCATTCACAATTATAAAATTACAACTCTGGCCTTGGAAATTTGACACATTCCAATCTGTATCGAAGTTATGATGTTTTCCAAAATATTTTCATGTTCCAAGTCAACACTATGTTGCCGTTTCTACATTCTTGACGTATTTCTCAGAATGTGAATTTATTCGGAAAATGAATGAATTGGAAAAGATGTGATGGACGAAAATAATTAACGTTTATATGAGTTGATAGAAAGGATTCTTTTTCTAGTTATTTGCATGAAAAGTACAAGAGATCACTGTTGAAATATATTATTTTTCGCCATGGAAGAAAATTGCATTACTTTCACATAATCATATGCATGCTTGAGAAGATTAAGGGCAGATTGCACCGTAGACAGATCTGTAGATTAAATCTTAAAGCTCGATTAGTGTCTATTGAATATCATAGACACTAATCGACGTTTAATATTTAATCTACAGTTTTGTCTACGGTGCAATCGGCCCTTAATGTTTATTATCCTCTTGAACTGAAAGTTCGATACTTGACGACATCAATTGTTGATTCTAATCAAGAATTCATTAAAAAATCAACCCAAAGATATAAGATGAATTGATGGGTAATTACAAGAATCAAGAATAATGTCAATTTTATTTTGTTGATAACTTTCTTAAAATCAATGTTGGGATATAAAACTCGGCTGCGTTTTTTCAAACAACATCTAAAGAATACATTTTTCACCATCTCGACCTTTGAAAGGCGTTTTTTATAGTAGAATTAGGTCTAGGTTCCACCTCATAAGTGAGGTACCTAACTTTTGCAAATCTGCTCAGATATCGCCAAATTTCTTGGAAAACCTGTAAAATATCATTCTAATCGACCTCTCGAGGCTCCATCCGATCCATCTACTGCGATATCTGTCCCAATAACAGCTTTTTCAACGAAATTCCCCTGTACCCCTTCAACCTCGAAATGTAAACATAGGTCCTGGTCTTGAAAATTGTCCTCACGCTCCAAACTAGTGCTAAAAACAATAAACATACGTTAATCTTGGATATTCGACGGAAAACTCACCTGCAAATATCGATTAAATACCAAAAATCTGCGAACAATTTGTGAACCAAACAAAATGTGGAATATCTTTGATACTTTTACTTTGATGTAAACAAAGAAACTGGCAACGTCGTTTTGTCATTAACGATATTTTCTGTGCGCGCACTGACTTTTCATCAGATGTTCTGTGCTTTTCATCAGGAGCACCAACTCCTGAAAACGAAACCATGACCAAATAAAAGTGGATGAACTATATTTGCAAGAATCCCCTTTTTCCCTCCTAGAAAGTTTAGCAAACAAATCCTTACAATTAAAAATATGTAAAATCTTCCGATTATTTTCTCCGAAGCGTGTAGAAATTTGAATATCCTGAACGTCCTTCCATTTTGCAGGAACCTATGTGAGGGTGTGGAAGAAAGGAAATGCAGTTTTATCGGCGGGGCCCGTGAAGGTATCTCCTGATCCAAGGATAAGCCTCATCCAGGGCTACAGCCTGGAAATAAAGGAGGCCAGTCCTCAAGATGCTGGGGATTACGTTTGTCAGATAGGAACTATCGAACCAAGAGAAATCACCCATACGGTCGAGATTCTAGGTGAGTAAACTATCGATAGGTAATTAGAGACGAAAATAAAACTTATTTTTACACCATTATACTTGTCATGATACGTTTTAACTTATGGTAAATAGACTGGTTTGAAGTAAACTGCATGAGTTAGGGATATTGACTTAAATTGCAAAAAAATATAGTTAAAATAAGATTTTTGTGATGTTAATTCATACTAATACGATTTCAAGTTGCAAATTAATTTTAGCCTGTAGGTCTGCAGGGTATACAGGGTGGTTAAGAAAAATCGAGTAAAATAACGAAATTTTATTCCCAGAGAATTCAAGCATTTTAAGACTATCAATACAATGTATGGCCTCCACTGGCATCAATAACAGCTTGACATCTTCTTTGCATACTACACACGAGGTTGTTGAACATTTCTTGAGGAATTTGGTTCCATAAACGGGGCAGAAGCTCTCTCAGATCATTTAAGGATTCTGGGGTAGGTTGATGATTATCTAATCTTCTTTGGAGCATATCCCATGCATGTTCTATGCAATTCAAATCTGGTGAGTGCGGAGGTATTGGTAAATGTGGAATAACAAGCTCCTCGCGCGCATTCTCAACTATTGCTGCACGGTGCAGTCTAGCGTTATCGTCTAGAAATTGAAAAGTTTCACCAATAGCAGCGTGAAAAATTGGCACAACAATATCAATGACATGCTCCCTATAATGTAAGGCGGTCATATTCCCAGGACAAATGTGTATATCTGTGCGCCCCTTGAAACATATCCCGGCCCATACCATAACACTATCCCCTCGGAATGGATGGACTTCTTGTCCATACCCTTATTCTTCGAGAATCTGAAAATCGTCCATATCTGGATTCATCAGTGAAAAGGACACTACGCCATTGATCGTTCCAATTGATATGTTGCCCTGCCCATTCCAGTCTTTGACGCTTATGCATGGTTACGTGTTAATGGAACTCCTCTCAATGGACGTCTAGAACCTAGATTCACCTCTCTCGAACGTTGTCTGATGGTTTCGATGGAAACTTGGACCCCATCTGCATTTTGAAGAATATTCCGTAGCATTCTACACGTAGATGTAGGGTTTCTTCTCTACGAAACGGTGATGAAACGATCCTGATTAGGTGTTGTTTTTCGTCGCCCACCAAACCTTGGTCTTTCCAACACGGAACCTGTCTCCCTGAACCTATTCCAAAGTCGAGATATCACACTTTGGCTGACTTGGAGCCGTTCCGCTAAAACAACCTGAGTTAGGCCAGCCTGTAGCATTCCGATAGCCCTATTAGCCTCAGCGTTTGTTAATTTACGTCTTGGCATTTTCAGAAAACTCGTTCAAATCGAAGCCGTTGAAAAACTGACTTCATTTCAAAATAAGAACATTCATGAAGCATATGCAAAGAACCAAACTTCAGAAAAAATGCGATCAGATTGACAAAATATCTCATACTGATTTTTATTGGATCGATTCAAGTTGTTATTGAGTTTTAAATTCGTTTTAAATGATTTTACAGCGATTTTCTCGAAGATTACATACTTTTTAAAACGATTGAATACGATGTCCCTAACTCTTGTGGAGAAGTATATTTTTGTGATAAATCGAAATTTTGCGGTTCATCAATGTAAACTTCTGAATTTATATTCATAGCTTCGAATACTACTTTGTTGGATACGAGTTTCAGTACGTGAGAAACATGATGTAAGCGAGAAGATAAGCAATGGAGCTGTTGCTTTTCGGAGCAAGTTTCATCATAAAACGCAATCAAGAAACCGAAAATAAATTGTACATCGAGATGGTGTCAGAGGACTTTTATGCAACGACGTGGATGGCAGAGTAAAATTCAAGGCTAGATCGCGGGAGCTGCAACTAACCGAAATCCTCAGATGGGTACGACATCCTTCTGGGATGAGCTCACGGGATGAGGGAAAAGAAAATATTTAATGAATATTATAGGACATTAGGACTACGTCTTCAATATAGCGCCCTTCATTACTGTTCTTGTGAGGTTCAGAACGTTCGAATTTAAAATTACCTTGCTTCCACAAATCACCCTGCCTTTCTCTGAATATCGGTTGAAAGAGTCAAAAGAGAATGGTCCACGCAGCATTCTCGGCAATACGCACAGGCGAACCGTGGCAACTCATACAGAAAAGCCAAGAAGACTCATATATTTCCGCATCTTCATAAAAACGTCACGCAAGACTGGCTCACGTAGGGGCTTTCAATATCGAGAATTTAAATACTGTCTTTTCTGGTGGAGTGCGGCTCGGCTCGGCCCAAATAGGCAATTATAGAATATTCCGAATGGGATAAAGCAATTTTTGGGGTAAGCGGAGTTCTGCCGAACCGAACATCGATTATAAATTTCACGATACATTAGGCGGTTTCATCTTTGTGTTCGAGTGTCTCTCGCATATGCAGCGCGTGATAAAGAGGAGGGAAGTATGGACCAGAAATTGAAAAATCGGGAAGTGAGCTGCGGCTCAGAGAATACGGAGATGCCGGATTTAACGTTCGACCTGACATCCAAAGATTTCGCTCTTAGCTTCATCATATTAGTTCTGCGACTAAGTTTCCGATGTTTGTCAAGATGGCTCCAGCACTTAGTAGATTTTGACATATCCGAATGGTCATGAACCAAGCATTGACACATAAGTGATTTTGTTTTGACGTTTTGGCGACAGCTGAAGCGCATCGAGAGCTCCAAAAAGTTTATGGAGACGCTGCTCTAAGTGAAACAACGTGCCGTGATTGGCTCTGTCGCTTCAAAGACGGTGATTTTGATGTTGACGACCGTCCGCGTGAATGAAGGACAAAAACCTTCGAAGACGCTAAATTGGAGGTATTGCTCGATGAGAATTCGTGCCAAACGCAAGAAGAGCTTTCTTCACCGTAAGGAGTTAACCGCCAAGCCAACAGGGAACTTGGATTCCTCATGAATTGAAGAGAAGTGACGTTGAATGTAAAAAAACTGCTTCAGCGGCAAAAAAGGAAGGGTTTTCTTAATCGCATCGTGACGGATGATGAAATATTAGTCTATTACAGCAACCCGAAGGAGAGAAAGTCATGAGACTGCTCGGTCTTGCTTCTACGTCCAAAAATTCACGCTGACAAGGTTTTGCTGTATTTTTGGCAGGACCAGATCCGTGTTATTCATTATGAGCTGTTAACACTGAATGAAATCATAACCAGGGAACGTAATCGGCTTCTATTGATGCGATTGAGCAAGGCTCTGCTCGGAAAAAGGTCACAACATAATAAAGTGATTCTACACCAAGACAACGCTCGGCCTCGGATTGTTATACGGGTTGAAACACTCAAATGAGACGTCCTACCCCACGTGCCGTATTTCCCAGATATTTGGACGTCAGTTTATTATTAGGACCATGAGACCTGGCTCATCAGCAGTTCCACTTATATGAAGACATCGAAAAATGGCTTAAATAACCTCAAAAGATGAATTCTTTTACCGTAACAATATTCGAGCTCTAAAATAAAGATAAGAACTAGTTTTAATAAACAATGGGCAATACTTTGAACGATTCATTTATAGCCTTTTTCCCAAAATAAAGTTGCATTTTCATAAAAAAAAGCTGTGCATCGAATAGTAGAACTCATGCTCGAAAAATAGAAATGAGCTGCCCCTGATATCAAGTGGAAAGGAGTCTTGAGACTCCTTTCTACATTGATGTAGACAATCATAATATCTAGGAGCATAGATAACTGGAGAGAAGGCCTCGTTACAGTATGCAACTGCCAAAGACACTTGTTAGTTCGCTGCACAGTCACGAGACAGCGCCAAATTCGTTATGTTCACTTTTTTCGACAAGTATATTGTGTTGACTTCCATATAATTGCGCATATATCATTTAAAAATTTTATATTTATCAATATTATAGTCAGACAGTTGAAGCCATGAAAGAATTTTTTTTATTGGAGTCGATTTAATTTTTATATAGTATATTACATTACTAGCAAGGTAAGAGAGTTTTTACCGGCGAATGGAGGATATAACTGACGAGCCGCAGGCGAGTCAGTTACCTCATTGAGCAGGTAAAACCCGTTACCTTGCGTGTATTGTTTTATATTTTATTTGTTTCTCATTTGTAAAAAGGTTAGATAAATTCCAAAAAAATCTCAATAATTTGTCGCAAATGTCGTAAGCTATGGAAGCGTTGCCATGAACATGTCTGTTTATTTTTCTTTACATTTGTTTTGGCGAAAGCAAAAATGAATGTACCAAAAGAAATTATTGAGGCAGCCAGCAGTGTAGCTTCAAGTTTATTACCTGCAAAATCAGCTTCAAGGTACGAGCGAGAATACGACGACTTCAAAAAGTGGCAAAACAAAAATAGTGTGATTGGGGTAACTGAAGATTGTTGGTCTACTTGAATCAACTATCAGCTAGATTCAGCCCTAATACTTTATGGGCAAAATGGTCTATGCTGAAAAGCTGCTTGGAAATGAAAGAAAATACCCCTGTTCGCGGGTTTGTTTTCCTTAGAAAATTTATTGAAAAATATGACGTTTAGTTGTCATTTGCAGATTTCAAAAGGTAATAGCGTTTCTGAAACGAAAAAATGAGCGTTATACGCCAAAAAAGGCCAAGGTATTAAGTAAAGAAGAGGCTGAACAATTTCTTTTACGTGCTTCTAATGACCCAGTGGTTGCTGGCGAAAATTGTAACAATATTTGGGATTTTTGTATGTTGTCGATGTGACGAAATTCTCTCCTTAAACATGAATGATGTAGAAGATATGGGAAAATACGTTATTGTGACATTGCGGCAAACAAAAAATTTAACAACAAGAAGATTCACCATAACCGATGATGGCTGCAGCTTCAAGCCCTGCACGTTATACAGAAAATATGTAAATCTTCGGCCTCCTGGAACAGAAAGCCTAAGATTTTTTTTGACATACCGACATGGAAAGTGCATTTCCCTTAATGCTGGCCAGCACACTATCGGTGGTGTCCCAAAGCAAATAGCGAAATATTAAGGTTTAAAAGACCCAGAGTTATACACCGGCCACTCTTTTCGCAGAACTGGAGCCACTATGGTTGCGGATTCGGATGGAGATATTTTAGCACTAAAGCGTGCAGGAGGGTGGAAGAGCACCGAAATTGCGATGAGTTATGGCGATGATTCGGTCAACAAAAAAATCGAAATGTCTAGCAAATTATTTGGTAGTAAGGAGAGTACAAATGTTCTGCAGTCCTCGAGTTCAGCAGTTTCTGAGTCAACAGATGGTTCATCATTATCAGTATCAACTCTTTGATCATCAAACACGGGGAGACAGAGTTTTTTCAGAGGTTTTTATCTGTTCTCGTGTATCATACGCAGAATTGTATGGTACCCCGTTTACATTCCCTCTGCTAACACTCAGATTTGGAGCGGGAAACAGATTTTATTCTTTAATACAATCTGTTCCTTGTCGCCATTTCTTCACACGTGCCATATGCCATATATTGTTTGATATTACAAAACAGTATGTAATTCTCTCTTTCAAAAGAATATATATATATATACTGGAAATAACAATTTTACCATGATTTTCAACATATATGACGATAAAACAAAATTTTCTAATGTAAATAATACTACTAACTTGTAAAAATTTTGCAAGTTATTTGTCAGTTTTACAAGTTAGTGACTTGATAAAATAAACTTTCTTGATTAATATTGTGTTCTTGGAAACTGACGTTTACAAAAGAGAAACAAATTAATATAGTAACATACCTTAAACAATATTCGAATTCAATACAATTTGATTCGTCCTCCTTCAGTCCTTTCAGCAATAACAAAACGTATTTTCTTTTAATCACTTCAGTGGAAAAATATTTGGTGTATAAATAACTAGTATTAATACTCCTAGGTGAAAACATTAAACAGTGTCACCTTTCAAAAGAAGAGAGATTCGAGGAAATTCTCAATTAGAAAGGAGCATAAATGTATCGATAACAATGCCCCATTATATTTTTTGCGTCTGTAGATAGATCACAGCGCTAGAGGAAAAGGGAGTAAGGGCTGTCAGTTAAGTTTTTTTTCGAATAAAACTCAAATTATAAATCACAGCTCTAAGAAAAACATAAAATCACAATTCTGCATTTAATTGAGGTTATAATAATAAGCTTTGGTGTAGAAACGATCTATTAGTAATAATAGTTCTCGTAATAGTTTGGGAAAAAAACAGCTTTTGGCCGCTATTGCACTCACGTGATGGCAATGGTAGTCATGATGTTGACAATGATGATCAAATACTTCTAACATGCGGAATCCAAACCAGTGCCAGCAGAGTGAGTACAGAGCCCACAGGAAGTGCATCGGTACGATACTTCGTTGTTTCTGCCAAATTCCCCGCATTTTAGACCATTATTTTCCGAGTTATCTTCATCAAAAGTATCATCATCGAGGCAGTGGTCGTCAATGTCTACGTCAGTCATTTTCTTCCTTTCGGCCTTTTTAAGTCTTTCCTTCAACTCTTTGGTTTTTTTGTCCTTCCCCTTGCATTTCCATTCTTCTTAACCAATTCAATGTCTTGACCACAATTACCCGTAATTGAGTTGATTAAATTTCTTCAGCTATGGGCATGACCACCATTGCCTGCTTACCACGATTGCCCCATTTTCTCCTACACTAACGGGCGTCCCACGGAACTCTAACCTCTGCCGTCATCGGCAGTCCAAATTGGTCTTACGAGCATATGATGCCTTTCCTCCAGTTATCTATGCTCCTAGATAATATTCCGAGGTGACTAAGGCCAAGCACCGGTGGTTATGGAATCATCAGAATATGATGAAAAATTGAGGAACCATCCAAATATGAAAACTTCTCGAGCATCCTAGCTGAAACGGTCCATGTTGAAAACTAGCATTCCTTCGAGTGAGAAAAAGATCCTTGCCCGCCAAACACAAAGAATCCAGGTTTTCCCTAGAAGAGAGAATCCAGAGTTCAACATTTCCATCAATTCCCAGATCGCTCAACCGCGGATTACCAAACCAAAGCCCGGATAATGAAGAGATGTACGCATTCCAGAGAAGATGAACGTGCGGCCATCTTCTTTATCGCGCATTGACAACAGATACGAAATCAAATCGCCCCATGTCATATCGACCGATCGGTCCGCTTCACTCCTCCGCTGAAAAAACAAAAATTGTATTCATTAGTCGGAAAACACGGTGTTTTGCTTTGTTATAGACGGAATAACCGTAGCGATTCTCGTTAAATTCGAACGCCAGCCGCCGACAAAAAACGCGCTCAGGAACGTTAGATTCACTTTGTGTTTGCGCGGAAAAATGTAAATATGTTCTCCGATTGTTTGCTCGCGATTCGTTTAATAATTCGGACTGGTTTAATGACTAATTTCGGCTCGGGCATAAGCGACTCAAGAGCTCAACCGTTATGCCGTTGAGTGGGACGCCATTGTTTTTGGTTTCGATGACTTATTCGTTCTGTTTTCCCGCAACGGTTTGTTTTTCAATCGGACAAATGGAAAAATAATTGGATATCACGCGGAATAATGGCGTTTTCGTTTCGATATTAATTACGAAAATTGTACAAATTTGTTTAAGTTGGGTATCGCCTATAGGAAGATCTAAATATCTCTTACTGTTGGCTATGCCTTACAATTGCACTCCACTGAAGGGTCCTATCAAATACGTCGTGTAAGGTTAGGACCGAGGCATAACAACTTTGTCATGGGGCCACTACTTCATTTATTATTGGTCCTGATCTCAAAATTTATCTCAATATTACATACTGGCAGACAAAACAGTATGAAATGAAAGAGAATTGGAAAAACTAAATATACTGACAAAGAAACTGCAACACCCAGAAGGAGCTTTAAATTTTTTTTAAACTTAGTATAGTAAGGAGTATATGATTAAAACTAGCTGGCCCGGCGAACTTTGTTCCGCCTAAATGATTCTTACGGTGGATTTCACAAAGCGTAATCACCGGTGATCGGAGATCAACAGCTTGGTTCTCTGATTTTTAAACTGTCGAATCGAGTTGATTCTATATCAAGCTCCGATCACCGATTATTACGCTTTGTATCAACTAATCATTGCTATTTTTTCAAGCAGGAGATAAATATACAAAATTTCAGTAACATTGTTATTCGCACGAAAAGAATTCTCTTAATTTGAGCGGTATCTAATTATTGTTGAACATATAATTTTTTTCGAATGCTTTGCAGTTTTCTCATTGCTGTACCTAAATAAAAATATGAATCACGATCGAATTATATGGATGAGAAATAGTTCCAATGTTAATTACCTCTGATCACTGTAGAAACCATTTTAGTCCTGCCAATACAACGCTGAAAATTCGAATTGAAGTACTTTGCCTATAGTACTTCAATCTCACTTCACAGAATACAAAAACGCTTAGACGTTTTCTTATTATTCTTCTTGACTGAGGCATTTTTGTTTTGGTCCACAGCACATAGTTGGAGGCAACTCATATTACAAACTATTTGTTCACATCGCCATCTAACGGGGAGAATATCAAATAAAGTACCTACGAATAAGCTGTAGCGTATCTGTAACTTTAGTGGCCTCGAAATACGGAAAAGCATTACCTGTATAAGTGAACTTTTATTTTATTATTATATTTATATTAGTCACTGTACACACTATTTGTTTATATCGCCATCTAATGCGGAGAATATCAAATGAAGTAGAAACGAATAAGCGGTAGCGTAACTGTAACTGTAGCGACATATAGTGGCCTTACTCAAAAGGTGGAAAAGCATTTCCTGTATAAGCAAAATTTTTATCGATTTTTTCAAAGTTTTGTTGTATTTTATAATAACCAGACCGTAGACTAATCCATATATGATGTTACATAACAATCAGTCTTTCCGATCTCGAGTTGTAAATGGTGTAACCAACATCTTTCTTTTATATATATACAATATATATATAGATTTGGAGAAAAGAACGAAGGGTTACAATTTTTTGAATAAATTTGTTAATAATGTGTTTGTCCACCGCGATTATCTATACAGTCCCCAACACGTCTTGGCATTGATGCAATAAGATGGTCTATTTCTTCTTGAGGGAAACTATCGCAAGGTACCTGTACTCCATGTCTCAAAGCCGCCAAAGTCCGTTTCCAAGCCTTCTACCCATGATGTTCCTAACATGCTCTATGGGCGAAAGATCGGGGGATCTGGGCGGCCATGAAAAAAGATTCATATAGATCGCTTCGAAAAAGTTCAAACTAACTCTGGCAACATGAGGTCGAGCATTATCTTGCTGAAATATTGGGTTCTCAAAAGAGTTAAGGTAAGGCAGTACGTATGGCTCCATATTTCTTGAAGGTAACCTACTTGCTAGTGCAATAGCACCCCATACCATAATGCCTACACTGTCCGATGTACATGACCCTCAACATCAAACTGCTAGGTTCACGTCTTTCTCCCCGACTTCGTCTAACCCTTCTTCGGCCATCATCTTCGACCTAACGAGAATCTAGATTCATCAGAAAATACGACCTGATGCCATTCCACATTCCAATGTTGACGTTCTCTGCACCACTGTAATCGTTTGCGGCGATGCTCAATCGTCAGTGGTAACACAAGATGGGGTCGATAATGTTGCAGTCCAAAAGACCTTATCCGGCGGTAAACCGTTCGGACAGTTACAGGATGGCCTTGTTATCCTTACCACTGATCAGCCAAAGATCGAGTTTTCGCAAATCGATTTCTAATGGTCATAAGTCTTACACGTCGATCTTGAAGTCCATTTGTGCCCCTTCGACGTTCGGTGCCTACTCTTCTTCGATTTTGGGCATTATCAAGCTCGCTTGACAACATCTCCGAACAGTTGTTGGATTTCTGTTCGTACAGTTATCGATTTCTCGAAATGACAACCCCTTATCTCGTTAAACAATGATTCGGCCCTTTCTCTAGGCATATTAATTCTCGATCCTTCAGAGAAGGATTTTCATCTGTATAGGAAAAATTGGTGTCTTCTGAATCGTCTTAGGACAGGTCATGGACGTTGTAATAGTATGCTCTTCAAATGGAATGCCATTGATAGCCCGAGATGTGAGTGTGGGCATGAAGAGCAAACTATTGACCATTTGGTCAATAATTGTCCAATATATAAATTTCCGGATGGTTTCAACTCTATTCATTCAGTATCTGATTCATTTTTGAGATGGGTTGGTACCTTCAAAACAATTTGAATATTTTAGTGGATTTTGCTTTTCCTTTTTTTCTCCCTTTGGTTTTTGTTTCAGATTATTTAAAAATGCTTTGTCAACCCTTTTGAAGAAATGAAGAAAGAATTACATTCGAAGAAGATGCCCTCCAATATGAATATTTGTAAACAAATCCAATATCCCTACACTTATACGGAGAGACAGAGTTTTTGCTGAGGTTTTCATCTGTGCCCTTGCATCATACGCAGAACTGTATGGCGCCCCGTTTGACATTCCTATGCTAATACTGAGATTAGGAGCGGGGAATGGATCAATATGTTTGTTTGAATGATCTGTTCCTTGTTGCCTTTTCGAGACACATGCCATATTTGGAAACAAATCTGTACAGCTCCATTTCATAAGAATATATATATAATAACAACAAAACATCGATTTTGGATCTCCCCGAACAGCTGGTTTGTTGTCGAATTCAAAATTTTGCAAAAAACGACATCAATATTTGAGTAACAAAATTGTTTACATGATAGAAACACGATTTTTTTCTCCAAATTCATGTTTTACCAAAAAAATAATAAAACTTGCAGTTTCCTTGTCAGTCAGTACATAAATGAATAAAAATAAATATCGATGAATCAAAGTATAATTCTTGAACAAACTGAACGATATCTTATAAATTTAGCACTGACAAGATTTTAAGTTGGCAAAGGCACATAAATGGGTCAGTAAACAGGGAAAATCCTATGACTTTATCTCAGATTCCTTATTATGTCACAGCCGAATTCAGAAACAGGGTTTACTGTTATATGTTTTTTTGTCATTTTTAGAGTATTTAATCTACCTGAATTCGAAGGGATATGGGAACATGAACAAGGCAGATAAATTTGCGCGAATGGCTTTTCAACCTAATAGAACAACGACGACATAAGGATCCTTGCAGGTACCATTTCACCCGCCTAGAAGCCATCTTAAACTATCGGCGAGAATTTCTTCTTCTTCTTTCTCTTCTTCTTCGGCTGTGTTTCGGAACAGCGATATCAGCAGATCTCTATGCAGCATGCACAATAATCTACAAAGTATTTCAGTGTTTTGAGCTAAGATTTCAGACGAATCTGATCATCTTCCTCAGAAGCATCGCCCACTGAAGGCAGAAAGTACCTGGATAGTTTGTGCCAAATACCTCTGGAAACAAAGCTCTGTATTTAACTGTCAAATTTATCTCAGACTCCTCATCTCACAGCCGAATTCAGAAACAGGGTTCACTGTTATATTTCGTTCTTGTCATTTTTCGAGAATCAGATCTATCTAAATTCGAAAGGATATGGGAACATGAACAAGGCAGATAAATTTGGGCGAATAGATTTTTAACCAAAACGAACGACGACGACACAATATGTAAAGATCCTTGCAGGTACCATTTCACCCGCCTAGTAGCCATCTTAGACTGTCGGCAGGAATTTCTTCTTCTTCTTTCTCTTCTTCTTCGGCTGTGTTTCGGAACAGCGATATCAGCAGATCTCTATGCAGCATAAACAATAATCTACAAGTATTTAAGTGTTTTGATCGAAGATTTCAGACGAATCTGTTCATCTTCCTGAAAAGCATCGCCCACTGAATGCAGAACCTACCTGGATAGTTTGTGCCAAATACTCCTGGAAACAAAGCCCTGGATTTTACAGTCAAATAAGGGTTATACCGCCTTGTAGCTGAAGTCTTCGGCACCGGTTCGGTCCCCGTGTTCAATTTGATCGATTGCAGCCATTCAGATGGCAACGCAGTCGAATATAACGTTTCAGGGAATTGGAATTGCCGAAGATGGAACCGCCCTAAGCTTGTTAACAGCTACGTAACCCAGTCTGGGTTCCTACTCGATCAATTAAGAATGCGGAAACAGGAAATGAACAATCTCCCATTCTGAGTTTGCATACGCAACTTGGCACTGAATAATTGAAGAAAATTCCCAATCTCCCAGACGCTCGCACCTGATCAAAAATTAGGAGGGTTTCCGTCTCCCCTCGATTACGTTCCCTTTTTTTCGAAGGAAATAAATTGGAGAATTCCCCCTTCCACATCCTAAGTGAACCAATACCGTCCTTGGACTATTTTAAGGATATTTTATTCCTTGATTATTAATGAAAAAACATTCAAAATGAGAATGAAAAATTTCCTGCATTCTATGCTCCTTTACCACTATAACCCACGCCTCCATGGTGGATATTTCTGTACGCCATCATTCTATTTTGTGGGGAGGTGCTACAGGACCGAGCTCGCGAGATCCCTTCAAAAATTGGGCATTTTATTTCCATGATATCTTGGGTCGTATGCGGCCTAAACCAACAATTTTATTTTTTTTTATTTCATTTAAGTTGAAGCTTAATCATTTCTCTAGAATGTGTATTACTCGCTTTTCCGTTTTTCTTCGTATATTAGGAAAAAACCTGGTTGAAAATATGACCAATAAAGTTCCTACTTTATAATTCATTTGAAAATTAAGAGGGCACTAAACAGAAAAACTGATCAATGCACATTCTGCAAAATATTATTTCGCATGTCTAATGAAAATTGTTTGACAGTTCTAACAACAAATTCAATTTTATGATTTTATATCATATGGAACCATTTCAGCCAATCATGTCAACATTACATCGAAAACTACATCCAATGCAATTTTCAATCCCAATGATAACACGATAGAGTCTTATAAAATTATATAATAGTTCCATGGCAACATCATTCCAAACAAATTTCAAAATGTCACGTTTTGGTAATGTTATAGATGCATAGAACACCTGGTGTAACGACTCCCTGCTAAAAATCGTGACCAAAATTTGTAGATCAAAACGGCATCCTAGATTACAGATTTTGGACTAGTTCCGGAATAAATCCGCAATATTTATCGGTCGTGGCGCTACTGCGGCAACGACAAAAAACGCGACCCCTTTCGGGAGAAATGAAAAGCTGCACAAAATATCACGTTTTCGATCGACCAGAAAGTCTTAAACAAAATCTAATCAGTGCCAACAGCAGGTATTTCTATGCATCTATGTAATGTTAAAAATATAAATGAGTTTATCAAAGAAAACATTCCCAGAAATACTTCCAATAGCCACAAATATATTTGGGGAATATTTATGGAATTTTGCTACGAACGATCATACGAATTGAATGAACGCAGAAGCTTGGAAGAATTGGCGTTTATACTCAAAGATTGGGCTGTCAATATGAGAAAAAAAAGACGGAACAGAATTCAAAGAAGCAACGGTAAAGACAATGTGGAATGTTTCGAGCAAACTCTTACAAGAAAAGTATTATAAGGACTACATCATTATGATTGACCCGTTTAATAATATAATATTTAAACCAGCCCGGAATGTCCGCGATGCAATCAGAAAAAAATTGCAAGCAGACCCAAGTAAACGTAAATCCAGTTCAGTTTCGTTAAATTTGTCTGAAGTTAACAGAATGATATTGCTATGGGATGAAAATACTCCTGAAGGTCTTATGCGTAAATTTTATCATATTGCTGCAGTAGAACTAGCGTGGCGAGGAGAGGCAGTTGCTTGTTTGGTGAATTTTTTTCAAATCGAGAAGAATAACTGTAATTCTCCAACAAATCGCATTGAATACAATCCTGTATTCAGTAAAACGTGCCAAGGTGGTTCTAAAACCGGTACAAGTAGTAAATGGTTGGTTTCCAATAGTGAGAGACAAAGCTGCCCTGTACGTCTTTTTCATAAACTAATATCAAAACGAGGCGAAAATATTACCTCACCACGACAATTTTTGAAACCAAATCGATATTGGAAAAATGAAACTGACAAATGGTACGATAATGTACCTGTTGGAAGGAATACCATAAATAAATGGACTAAATATGCTGCCGATGCAATTGGTTTGAATGTCAAAGACAAAAAGATAACGAATCATTCAAATAGATAAACAGCTGTCAGTCAATTAGCAAAAAGTGGTGTAGAGGAACAACAATTGCTGAAGATTACTGGTCCTAGCAATCAAAATTCTATCAAACCATACCTAAACCTCGATCAAGAACACCACAACAAGATAATAAATATTATGCGTGGAAATATATCTTCTATACAAGAGAACAGCCACGAATCTAATGTTGAGTTGAATTTTACGAATTGCACTTTCACTAGTTGTACTTTCAATGAATAAATAATTGTTTTGTTGTGTTGAGTTATTCATTTTTTCTGTCAAAAAACTTTCTGCCGAATATTCCTCGGACATTGATAAATGCCTCATAATTTTAAAACCAATATCTCAGGCTCGTTGCTTGGTAACAGCCCTCAGCCTTCGGCTTCGGGCTGTTACCAATGAACGAGCTTTCGATGGTCATAAAATTATCTCGTCTATTATCAAGGTCCTAGGCATATTAACTACTGAAAATTTCATACATTAATCCCGAAAATTGACGGAGATATCATGGAAATAAAATTGTTTGTCCTGATTTTTATGAAATTACAGCTCACCAGGTTTTTTTCCTAATATACGAAGAAAAACGGAAAAGTGAGTAATACAACACATTCTAGAGAAATGATTGATCTACGCCGCATACGAACTGAGATATCATGGAAATAAAAAGCCCAATTTTTGAAGGGAGCTCGCGAGCTCGGACGTGTAGCACATCCCCTTATGTGATGACGTATGACGATTGTTAGTGAAGTTCTCTATGATGGCTCGCTATACGAATGCCGAGAAGGCAAATATGCATTTTATACATATAATATGGTCTTGCTAATGGCAATGCTCGTCCTCCGTTCCTAGTAGTTTCATCGTATCTGCTACCGTTTTCGAAAAAAATTCAGAACGATTCTCTCTAACTTTTCAGAATAATTAAAAATGTCACAAAACTCCAGTAAGTAAGCTGTAGTGGATATAAGTGTCCTAGCTTGAGTGAATATAGAGAATATACTCCGCGAATTGCAGATTTGCTCCTGCCTTACCACATGCTAATTATAGTATGCAGTAGGTGTATCATTTCCACGTATCTATGAAGACCTTTGTTCATCAATGATTACGTTTGCTTGGATTTTCTCCACCTCGATCTTGTTCATCTCCATCTATATCTCATCCGAAGCGATTTCAATATTCAATCGTCGATGAATAATTGGGATTCCTCTTCGAATACAAAGCATCAATAATTCCAATATGTCACTGACAATGATGATATAATGATCGATAAATCCCTGTCAGAGACCATAATTTGTGTGTGATACATTCTGTTCCATTTCACCGCATTGAATCTATTAGCCTAACCGAGATTTATAATAATATTTATCTGGGTATATTGAGGCTTTACTCAATCTATACATATTGTAATGGCAGATGTTTCCAATTCCAATTATAATATATCAAATCCTGTCTTGAAATGTTGATTGGTGGATCCTATGGAAGGATTCTGTTGAAGAATTTCGATGACGTGTCACACGTCAAATTTCCAGACGCAGATAAAGTGGCACCAGCTTTCCTTCTTAGTGTTCAAAATTCATACTTTTTATATTATATACCAGAAAGTATATACAGGGTGTCTACTTTTAAAACGGCAAAACCTCAAGGGGAGATTATTCAAGTGATTTGCAACAAAAAATGTCATATAACACATGGTCGAAATCTTGACGGATATTCTTCAATTTAACATTTCTCGTTTTCACGAAATATTTCAATTTCTTCCATGAAATCTTTAATATATCAGTTATGCTTGTAGCTTCATCGAATTCGATCACATATTTGGAAATGGTATTAAATTTTCTAAAGGAAAAGAATTTCCGTGTGCCAAAAATATTTCTATTGTGGGTTTGGTGAGGAGATGAATATCACGATACTGAAGTGAACAAAATCAGTCATATTTTTCCAATGGGTTTTTCGTTGAAAAATTATCTATTATGCACATGTTTTCTTTTCAGCAAAAAATACCTCATTTAGTGTATTTTCGAATGACATATCAACTTTCTTGCTAACTGCTTGTTTTCTGCCATAATATCATGGCTTATAAGATGAAAACGAAAAAGTCGAAAAATTTCAAACCTAAATTTGCTCCATTTTGAAACTCATTATGATTGAATTATCGAAGTAATTCTAATGGAAATCATGAATTTATCAATGAAATGAGAATAATTCTGAACAATGAAAAAATTTTTAATAATACAGATTTTATGAGAAAATTTAAAGAACAGACTATTACTATTTATAACAATTATTCGAAATGTCCTTCTTCAATACATTTAACACATCTTTTTCGAACTGAATCAACAACCTTGCGAAGTTCGCAATGTTTCTGACGCATTTCTGCACAACACACTTCAATCCATTCGATCAGAGCCTCTCGAGTCTGAACGCGAATTCGGTACATATTTTATTTAAGGTGCTCCAGACATAAAAATCCAAAGGCGTCAGGTCTGGGCTCCTTGGTGGCCATCTTACCAGACCGTATCTTCCAATCCATTTCTCCCCAAAATATTCATTCATCAACTGTCGTACGTTCCGGCTATTATGAGCTGGGCAGCCATCCATTTGAAACCAGACATTTTGTCTGGTAGCCAGGGGCATTTCATCCAATATGTCTGTTGAGCTGCTTTGGATTAATCTTATGAATTCATCAGAGTTGAGGCGATCGGGGAGTATAACTGGTCCGAAAAGTTCACCTCTCATGACTGCTAACCACACGTTGACCCTTATTTCATGTTGATAATGAGAAACAATAGTAGCATGGGGGTTTTCTCTCTTCCATCTATTTCGCAAATTCATGAAACCCGATCTCGGGAAGTTGCCTCATCAGTCCATAATATTCTATCACCCCACCATTCTCCTAACTTATTCAGGTACCACCTACAAAATGTTAATCGTACCTCAGCATCTACAACTAAATGGAGCAAATTTAGGTTTGAAATTTTTTGACTTTTTCGTTTTCATCTTATAAGAAGCCATGATATTATGGCAGAAAACAAGCAGTTAGCAAGAAAGTTGATAAGTCATTCGAAAGTACACTAAATGAGGTATTTTTTGCTGAAAAGAAAACATGTCCATAATAAATAATCTTTCAACGAAAAACCCGTTGGAAAAATATGATTGATTTTAAATATTTGATTGATTCGGTCTTCACTTGATGGAAATTCATTTTAAATAAATAATAATAAACTGCTAATTTCCACAAAATTTATTGATGTTAAATGACGACAGTTCAGCATCCGACTTGAAAAAGCTACAGTGTAGTGAAACAATTGTCGTCATTTAACATCAATAAAATTTGTGGAAATTAGCAGTTTATTATTATTTATGATTGATTTTGTTCACTTCAGTATCGTGATATTCATCTCCTCACCAAACCCGCAATAGAAATATTTTTGGCACACTGAAATTCTTTTCTTGTAGAAAATTTAATACCATTTCCCAATATGTAATCGAATTCGATGAAGCTACAAGCATAACTGATATATTAAAGATTTCATGGAAAAAATTGAAATATTTCGTGATAACGAGAAATGTTAAATTGAAGAATAACCGTCAAGATTTCGACCATGTGTTATATGACCTTTCTTGTTGCAAATCACTTGAATAATCTCCCCTTGAAGTTTTGCCGTTTTAAAAATAGACACCCTGTATAGGATGGGCTTACTCGGTTTAGAATAAGACCGAGATTTTCTGTGCTGTGTGCCATTCTATGGCTATTACAAAAATCCCACATGCATATACCTGCTCAGTTCAACAAGATACCTGCCTTCAGTCGAATTGTTTTTACACGGCTTAGCTCGAAGCCCCTTAACAAATACTCTCCACGTCGTCGGCCTTCAGTTCGCCACCCTTTACGAAGTGAATTCGTGTGATAAGAACTTTTACCCTGCACAATACCACATGAAACCCGACAGAAGCAGATACGTAACTTTTAGTCTGAACAACCGTAAGTACCATTCCTTCAGTGTTCACTGATGTGTGGTATTCATTTTCAATTCTATCAAACATACATACATTTTTCTTTAATTCTCGAGGCGATAAGAATTGGGACATCAGTCTATTTCTTCTCTCCAAGACAGCTCGTGTATGATAAGGAGAGTTGTCCATGATACCTCTACGAAGGTGGGATGATGAAGTCATTGCTGGGTTTCTCAGCAGAAAAATCGCTCTTGGCAATCGATTCACGTCTTCATAGCCCTGGTAAAATAAATGGACCATCTGACAGCAGCACATTATTGAAATTCTGAATTCTCCTTATTTGCTGGAAATCCCGAAGGTGAAGGAAACCCTCGACAATTACGATATACGTGGGTACTCGACAATTTCGAGTTTCTCCATCGTTATCTCTGAGTTTTTCCGTCTCATCTCGCCCATGTCAACTTCTGAAATAATTGGATTTTGATTACGTCACTGTAATAGGACTTTTTCCTCGCGAAATTGTTTCAGGGGTGAAACCGATACCTGGAGTTGTTCCTGGAAGAAGAACGCGTTATTGTTCCGTGAAAACTGGTTTTCAATTTCATTCGTTATCCTGTTAGATGGAGAAGTGAAAAATATAAAAAAAGTTCAGTGAGAAATGAAGGTTTGCTTTTCAATTAGATTGAACATGAAAGATTCTTCTATTCTTTCTTCGGCATGATTTTGATTTTCTGAATATCAGAACTCGTTACACTAAAATTAAATCGTAGAATTTAAGAATCAGAAGATCTCGGTAGCCAATTGTGATCACCTGATCGAGAGATAACACGGTCCGGAAACTTTTTCCGTGAAAGATCGATAGTTTCGTTGATTGTGTGGCACGTAGCGACGTCTTGTTGAAAGTAAGCGTTGTCCAGAGCAATATAATCCAATTCACGACGTTTTTGATGATAGGCCGGCTTGAGTTCTTGTGTTGACTGAACTTTATAAGCCTCAAGACCCAAATCTTCACGAAAAATACGGTGTAATGACGTTTGTGTAATGCCTTATTCCAAAGAACGACAGGGAATGGACAAACCTGGGTTTTTTTTTGGCTACAGCAGCAATATTCTCAGCTGTTCTTGAGCGACGTGCGCGGGTTCTATTCTTCACATTACTAATTTGTCCAACAGCTCGAATTGTTCAACCAATTTCTGTACTGCGGTTCGACGACCCAAAAATGTTCGACTACTACGAATCATATCTGCCAAATTTCAACCATTTATACAGTGCGCGTCAAAATTATGGAACAAATTCATTTTCTCAGAAGAAAAATATTTGGCAACAAAATCCTTAAACAGGTCAATTTTTGTTTCACTTTTACCAAATTTTTATGCATTTTTGAAAGTTTTTTTTTGCACCCTGTGCCATCCTCATAAAGCCTCTAAATTTTTCGAATAGGGAAAGTGGTACAAAGACCTTGCCAAAAAAGTAACACATGACCCACTTTTCCCATTCATGAAAGGACATCGCACTTTTTCTATGGCAAATGGCGTTCCGTCAAATTTTCTAAAATTTTGGTATAATGTAGTACTCGACCTACTGATCAAAACTGTCCATGGCCCCAACTCAATCCTATGACTAGTTTTCGAGATACAGGGCGTTGAAGTTGAGAATTACCCACTTTTACTACGCCCGTATCTCGGTATAGAATCGAATGAACTGCAATTTTTTTCAGGAAACATTTCACTACATCCCCAGGGAGCAACCATATAAAGGAATATGACCGAAAATCGTTACGAATACAGGGTTATCCATAATTGAATGCATGCCCGATTTTGAAATTATAAAATATGTCAGTTTCAGAGCGAGAACGTTCATAAAATGAACTATTACACTAGATAGATATGTTGTTGTTACATCGAAAAAGTCTGAAATATCCAGAATTTATACTGGGTGATCCATTATTGAAGAAACTATTCTCAAGGAAGGTTAAATGGACACCCTGTATTTATGGGTTGCTTCAAGGTGGTTGTTTCATTTTTTAAAAACATATCATCATGGACTTCAAAGAATACAGGGTGATTCAGTCATGAAATGAACTCTGTACCTCACGAAAATACCCAAAATCCACCTTTTTTTTCATCACCCTCTTTTTCAAGATTAACTCCGATGAGGTAGGAGTTTTCTTTCACCATTGTACTTGATATGAAAACATCAATACGGCTGAGAGTTTTCATCCACTTCCTATGACCAGATTTTTTTTATGCTGGAATAAGAATAGAATAACATAAATAAATTATTTTCATATTACATAAAAAAAATCTGGTCATAGGAAGTGGATAAAAACTCTCAGCCGTATTGATGTTTTTATATCAAGTACAATGGTGAAAAAAACTCCCACCTCTTCGGAGTTAATCTTGAAATAGAGGGCCATGAAAAAAAGGTGGTTTTTGGGTATTTTCGTGAGATTCAAAGTTCATTCCATGACTGAATTACCCTGTATTCTTTGAAGTCCATGATGATATGTTCTAAAAAATATGAACAAACACCTTGAATCAACCCATAAATATAGGGTGTCCATTTAACCTTCCATGAGAATAGTTTCTATAATAATGGATCACCCAGTATAAATTCTGGGTATTTCAGACTTTTTCGATGTCACAACAACATATCTAGTGTAATAGTTCATTTTGTGAACGTTCTCGCTCTGAAACTGACATATTTTATAATTTCAAAATCGGGCATGCATTCAATTATGGATAACCCTGTATTCGAAACGATTTTCGGTCATATTCCTCTATATGGTTGCTCCCTGGGGATGTAATGAAATGTTTCTTGAGAAAAATTGAAGTTTATTCGATTCTGTACCGAGATACGGGCGTAGCAAAAGTGGGTAATTCTCAACTTCAACGCCCTGTACCTCGAAAAACTAGCCATAGGATTGAGTTGGGGCCATGGACACTTTAGATCAGTAGGTCCAGTACTACATTATACCAAAATTTTAGAAAATTTGACGGAACGCCATTTGCCATAGAAAAAGTGCGGGGTCCTTTAGAGGGTTGATGGGGATTGTACAGGGTGCAACTAAAATCCTCCAAAAATGCATAAAAATTTGGTAAAAGTCGAACAAATATTGACCTTTTTCAGGATTTTGTTGCCAAATATTGTTCTTCTGAGAAAATGAATTTGTTCCATAATTTTGACGCGCACTGTAGATATAATATGATATGGTAACAAATGGTACCTAATAACAACTAATAATCATTGAAGATTTTATTAAGGATAGCCTGGTTGGAAGCACTAACGATGTTAGCGCCACCTCGTGACCGTGCGACGAACTAACAAGTTCCGACTTTTGTGGCTGTTCATTTTTGTAGCGGAGCCTTGTCTCCAGTTACTTATGCTCCTACGTTGATATAATAAAACGTACAGTGGGTTCAATTCATTCGATTTCAACATGTGTTTTCGAATCCGAAAATCTCCAGTACACGAACCCTTTACAGTTTACACCATTCGATCCCTAGGGATCAGCTCCTACATCCCTCGAACAGTTCCACGGGACCACCTTCCTTACATCCCGTTCTGTCGAGCCCATATTTCCTTCCGCATGACTACCCATGTAAATTCGCCACGAAAACAACAGTTAATTGCAGTGCCGGGGCCGGCACCGTGGAGAATTTCCGTAGCAGATTTAATCAATGCAGAACTGACAGCTCAAATAATGTTTCGCCTGCGGCAGAGATCACGTCCGGTGCTTTTTTATGCGGGAAAATTGTTTTTCCCGCGCCCGACGCAATTTTTAATTAAGCTCCTAGTCGTTTAATCGAATGGACTCGGCGTACTGTTTTCTCGCGCCGGTCGCTACGACGACGTGTCGTGCTCTTAATGTTCTGGATGTAATGGATACTGTCATTCAAAATTTTTCGGGCAGGTTTTCCCTTGTTTTGTTCTTTGAGGAGGAGAAAGGGCGTTTTTTGATGGAATTGTTGAGGTTGGGTGTGACAGGTGTAATTTCTATGTCAGAGGAAAACGAGGTGTCATATGTAATACCGCCAGAGATAAAATGTTGGCGGCAAAAGGGTCATGAGCGAAATTGCCGAAAAGTAATATGATAATGGGTGAGAAATCCAACCAAAACAAAAAAACTAGAATTCTAGGGAAAACCAAGTATTAAATTGGAACAAGATTATACAGGGTGGCCATTTGAAAACGAAACAGTCGAGATTACAGACGAAATAAATTTTTTCGATAGAAATGCTCGGACAGGTCGATTTCTGTTTCGAGGGGGACAACTTAAGATGTAGGTTACGGACGCATAGCGCTTCAACCCTTGCTACTACAACCCTCACCCCCAATTTTTGAAATTGGAAGATGGGGTCAGTGATACCTCATTTGAAAGGTATTTTTATACTGATTTCAGCACAGGAATTGTTTTTTCATTTTATGCATTAGTTCTCGAAATATTCTCAACTAAGTATTTGAAAATGAAGTGGTGTTTTCATGGCACTTGTAGTGTTTTTTTGTGAAAAATCGACATTTTGAGCTTCAAAACAACCATGACTGTGGCTTCCTTCCTCCAATCCACTGACATAGAAATCTTCAATCAAGATGTCGATTTTTCACAAAAAAAACACTACAAGTGCCATGAAAACACCACTTCATTTTCAAATACTTAGTTAAGAATATTTCGAGAACTAATGCATAAAATGAAAAAACAATTACTGTGCTGAAATCAGTATAAAAATACCTTTCAAATGAGGTATCACTCACCCCATCTTCCATATTCAAAAATTTGGGGTGGGGGTTGTAGCAGCAAGGGTTGAAGCGCTATGCGTCCGTAACCTACATCTTAAGTTGTCCCCCTCGAAACAGAAATCGACCTGTCCGAGTATTTCTATCGAAAAAATTTATTTCGTCTGTAATCTCGTCTGTTTCGTTTTCAAATGGCCACCCTGTATTTCAAATTAACTTTTAGAGTAAAGATTACAGCATGCAAGTTAATTATTCCTCTCGATCACGTCAGACGTCATCCGATCTGATGAAGATTCTGTTTTATGATCATTTTGTTTGGCATCAAATATACAGGATTTTCTTACATCAGAAATCCAGAAAAATTGGGGAAATTCCTTACATATTTGTAAAAAAAATAGTTAAAAAAACATGGGGTAGAAAAAGTTTCTTTTTCGTGATGCATAGTGTTAAAGTTTGAATGTTTTCAATTTTTTTTCTTATACCATCTGCATTTCACAAGATATTCAACCGAAACTCGGTATATACAGGGTGCGTGTTTGACTTCTACATATATTCTAACTGTAGATTCTTGATACCAAAAGATACCATCTCTTCCTTTTCAATTTTTCCAAATTCGGCTCTGTTGAAAAGATATAGCCATTTGAAAAAAAAATTGGGCCAAATACGTGCTTGATACGATACTCTGCAAATACTCAACCTCGAAGTTCATAGTTTTCGATTTAAATTGAGTTGAGACATTTAGGGAATACTCAAGTACTAACATAATTCGAATAAGAATGTTAAAAATACGATATTTCTTAACAAAAACAGTTTTGTCTGATTATATCTGCCTTTAAAAAGCTATATTTCTCCCATCAAAATAAGTTCTTCTTCGATTTTTCTGAAGATTAGTTTGTAAAAACTAATAACTTGTCCATATTTTCCTCTATATCCCAAAAATATCTCATAAAGAATGACTTTCAATCAATTCATCAGAATTTATTATTAATCAACTTATACTAACCTATCTATTCTGTGAATATTTCACAGAAATTTTTATGTGGACGTCGCCAGCTTCACCAATATTCCTGAAACTACTTAATATCTATGAATCGAACACAGCCTTCTATAAAGGGGGTTGTGAATAGACCCATCCGTAGCCTACTTAATAAAACGTTTGTGAATGACGCATGCGTATAGCGACCACCGTTCGATCTCCAAACAAACATGGAGGAAATCTTTTTCAGAGCGATGTTGTTATGAAAGGTGATTTTCCTCGATCTAGCGATGATTATGTGCGTGGCCAGAACAGCTGTGTTGAGGGGCACAATGGATCTTAAGTTCGCAGTCAACTGTAACCCCTTTCTAACTATAACTCTTTGAGGTGGGCATTCAATGAAGTCTGTTCTTATTTCACATTGCATTTGAAAATGGTTTCACTTTGAGAACTGAAATTTTGTGAGTAAACTCAGAGAGGATAAAAGTTCTTAATGAAATAATTGAAATCGATTTCATTTCGAAACTTCATTTTTTTCTTTCAAAAAAAGAAGGAAATGAGCCAACTCATGCTTCTGTTTTATTTCAAACGGAAGACCCATGAAAATAGTTCAACTTCCGATCGAACGTGAATCTACAGATAATTTCGTTCAGAAAAACAACTTGAAATACGGAATTGGCAGAGAATGGCCATATTCAAATATATGGCGGGAAAAAGTTCCTGCTTTACCCACATATTCACTAATTTCATAGTTAAGCGATTTTCGGATAGAGAGCGTCATTGTACATTTCATTCATAATTATAGAGATATTCATAGACCTTGTAGTGATAATGTAAGTTCTATGGAAATATTCCATAAAATGCATGGTGGCGCCTCTATCGGATTAGTTTTCCTATTCGCTCTGAACGGCAGTCTTAAGGAGAAGTATCACCTTTTGAATCGTGGTAAATCTCCATTCAAAAAGTGGTCTCTTTATTTCACGAGGAACTACCCTAATTTACGACGTAGAGACTTGATTTTTTTTAAATTGAAGTTGAAGAACGTCCCGAGGGCAAATAGTTTTCTTTTTTTCGATTTGATTAGTTTTTCAATCAAAAAAACCAGGGTGATCGTTAGATCTCTGCAATATTTGGGTATTGAATATGTTTTTCATTTTTCATGGGTACAAGCTATATTTTTGAATTAATCATCACGAACATTTTTGAAGTTTATAGAAGATTAAATTGCCAAGGGCAAATAGTTGCGATTTTTTCCAAAAAATGATGAATAACCGTCGAAAAAAATCATTAAGTTCAGTTTCCAAAACGCTGAAGTTCAACCTGTTTTTTTTTTGACTGAAAAACTAATTAAATCGAAAAAAAAAACTTTTTGGCCTCGGGACGTTCTTCAACTTCAATTAAAAAAAAATCAAGCCTCTAAATCGTAAATTACGGTAGTTACTCCTGGAATAAAGAGACCACTTTTTGAATGGAGATTTACGACTATTCAAAAGGTGATTTATTTTAACTATTCTTGCAACAGCACAGAGGTAGAAAATTGCATCAAAACGATCACTCGATCCCTATCGCCATTCAAAATTCTTGAGCGGGGGTACCCCCTTCCTCCTATAGGAGGAAAGACCGTTACCCAACGAATCGTTTCAAAGTCAATGTGCTTTCGAACACCCCGTATAAAGCATTAGGTATGTGGGTTATCAATCGAGAATGAATCGAAAATTGATAGAGATGAAGTTCCAATTGCATTTCGCGAAATTACATCGGCCTGCTATGAAATTCAAATGACGGTCCGTAATCGAAACAATGAAAATAAGCCTTGAGCATTCGGCGAACCCGTCGTTTTGACAGACTAAGGATGGAAACAGGTCATCCTGGCCAACGTTTTATGCAAATTCTCCACGTTCATTGCTGCGGATCTAAATAAGCGTCAAATTGTGAAGTAATAGCTTTCGGTAGTTCAAGTTCTAATTGGATCCAAATATGATTATACCGGTGAAATAATTAGAGCTAGACAGGGGATAAACTGGGCTGGAAAATCTCAAATTGTATTTGTTGCTAATTTCGTGGAGGGTTCCGCGGAATATGACACCTACCTAGGGGCGTTCTAATGGATTTTATACACAAAAAGCGGGAAATTCAATGCTGAGATCGAAATTTCGCCACTCGTCTGTTAATTTGATTCGGTAGATTGTTTCGGAATATACAGAGCAATTTGACGAGAATGAAGTATTCAGATCTAGGGTGGACGTTTTTAGGTGTTTTTTAACAAATTGAAAACACTTTCTGTATTCTGTTTGTCTTGATCCATTGCCAATCTGATATTGACGACATGCAATACCGTTCACATTTCACACAAATTTAGGTATGACACAACTTTCTATCAAGGTAGTTTTGGCTCCCTTTTTTAATTCATCATCCCATTTTATCTCAATCTTTGAAACTTTCCAAATTTTTCTTATTCAAAAACAAGTAGATACTCAATTATTTGTCTATTTTATAATTGAACTAGTTTTCAGTTTGAATTCATGATATAAACACATCGTCAAACGTCTTCGTCCCTTCTATCAACTCTGAACTTATTGAATGTAATAACATGACAATTTTCTGTGTGTGGAATCTTCACAACCAGTACCATGAGCAGACGGTTGCATTGCTCAAATTCAAGGGCAAGAAGATCTTTAAGGTCACCTGGACAATCTCCTGGTCATAGTGCCACCCGTCGCCAATGAGCAGAACACCACCAAGACTAGCTTTCACTACAATGGCGCAACGTACTTTTTTCGGACGAGTCACGATTCAGTTAACAAAGTGATAGTCGGCGAGAAAGGGTTTGGAGAGGTCCAGGCAGACTGGAGTGACTGGCAGTACCCATCTTATTATCGTTGAACGATCCATGACTGGTGTCATCTGCGTAGAAAACATCATTGAACCAATCATTATTCCTCTGCGCTCGAATTTGGGGATAATTTCATTTATCAGAATGATAACGCCCCACCACACCGAACACGTAGGGTTCAATACATTCTTCAAGAGAAGAATATCCACAGAATGAACTGGCTAGCAAACTCACCGGACATGAATCCAATTGAGCACGTATGGGATTACTCAGGGAGAGCAATATCCAATAGCAAAAACCCACCTTCAACTTATCAGGAAGTGACTTTGGTCCTTCAGGAAGCATGGAACAATATGCATGAAAATTTCATTGATGATTTTGTGAATGAAATACTCCATTAGTGCGTCTGGTATATCAAATGAAAAAGGAAAATGAGGGAAGACACACTATTAAATGTAATTATATTTAAGGAAAGAAATAACGGCATGCAGACAATTGAATATTTTTGAAATTCCGGAAAAAGTCAATTGTCTGCATGCCGTTATTTCTTTCCTTAATTATATTTACAGACGTTAAACTATTCTCATGTGATTATATTCTTTGACTATCGATTTCGGCTTTTAGGCCATCATCAGGTCAGCTGAAATAAAAAGAGAAACAAGCACGTGTAAACTACATGTAAGGTTTACAAAACGATTTTTTAAAAGAGCACCAAAAATGAACAAGCTGGACAGATTTTGGTGTCAGGTACTCACTGTCGAGAATGAAATATACGTACCTATTGTATAAATTTTGTCAATTATCCAATTTTTGGCTAAGTCGGAAATCGGGTATATCGTATATTATTTTAGGTTAATATTGTAGATGGGATGTGCTCTATCTTTGACAGTTCTCATTTAAGTCATCTGTAGTATTAATCGTCTGTGATGGTCGTAATCAGAGATGATAAAAAGTAAATACAGAGGCTGGCGGAAAATGTCAAAGATAGAGCACATCCCATCTATATTAACCTAAAATACTATACGATATACCCGATTTCTGACTTAGCCAAAAATGGAATAATTGACAAAATTTATACAATAGTCTGTTTCTCTTTTTATTTCAGCTTACCTGATGATGGCCTAAAGGCCAAAATCGATAGTCAAAGGATATAATTACATTCAATAGTGTGTTTTCCTTCATTTTCCTTGTTCATTTTCATTGATGGCTTGATTTGTATTGGGCAGTTGATTGAAGGAAGAGGTGGTAATACATACCATTAAATTTGGATTCAGTTGTGCAATAACTATAATTGATCGAAAATAATTAATCGAAAAATCTTCATTTTTTCTCATTTTTCCTATTCTGTCTAATCTTGCATAAAGCAAAGAGTAACAAACAAAGATTTTCCATCAAATATATTGCAATTCAAATAGAGGAAAATATTCATCTCATTTCCAGAACGAAGATAATTTATTTATTGAGAAACCTAAGTCAGTCTTTTGACGATGTCTGCTTATTCCATATGTCATTTCATCTCTTCGAAACTCAGCAATTTTTTTCATACAAAATTAGGTCCTCAATTATTTGCATATTTGATGATTGAATATGATTTCAATTTTCATTCACCTATTACCGAAATAACATCATAAATTAATGATAGCTAAAAGTTTTCGATTAATATTAAACCACAATTCATTTCATACTGAGATTAAACTACATTTCAAATGGAACAAGATAAACCAGTGAGAGGGTTATAATTACATATTTTCCATATCTCTTTCACATTGCCACAGTGGTTCGTACTTTCCAAATATTCCGAATAAATATTGAATTAATCAATGACAACCCAAAAACTTGTTGCTTCATTAGATTCGTTTTTTGTACACGACAATTATCGCTTTCCATTTCGGTGTTTCGGTGGAAATTTCGATTGAAATAACAGGACAGATCGTGCTGTTTGTTCTACTGAATTTTTTTTATAGTTTATTATGATTTGTTTTATTATATTGGGGTATAACTCCACTCCACTACATCTGCAGTGTCGATAAAATTACCCGAATCCAATAATATATTTCACGAGGTTACTGAGAGTTTGGAGTTTCCATTACAAAACTTTTTTGGTTGCCTTTCCTATGAGTTCAAATTGGATCATTATTTTTCAGTGCCACCAAGGATATTCTACGTGTCCTCCAACGGTCGAGTGGAAGCCAAGAAAGGATCGACGGTGAGATTGGAATGTAAAGCTTCCGGAAACCCAGTACCAAAGATAACATGGTCGAGGAAGAACAACATATTGCCTGGAGGGGAACAAACAGCTGTCACCCCATTCTTGAACTTGGAAAGTGTAGATAGACATCAGGCTGGGATATATCAATGCACCGCAGCTAATGGCGTGGGCGAAGATGTTACTCAGCAAATTGTCCTGCACGTCCTATGTGAGTATGACTAGTTAGTTCCCAGTTATTTGATGGTAGTATTGAATATTTATTCATACAAGATGACATCTGATCGATGTAAACATTGTTTTATTCTTCTCGTTTCGTTATCATCAAATCGAAGAAAGTAATAACCATTTATTTGCAATACGGCACAAAATGGCGAATGCGCCAATTGAAAAATGCTTTTCTTTCCATATCTTCGGAACTAAATATTATTTCAAATGAACTGAATTTTGGTTGGTTGTTTACTCTTAACATAGTGCATATTTCTGAATTAACACTCAATCAATATTTTTCCTGGTATGAAAGTTACAGCGTTGCCGATTCATGAATCCATGCATAGAACCACTTCGATCATTTTACAAAATGAAAGTCGTTTTCGAGTTCGAAATAATCACGAATCTCAAGAATTATCTGGATGCTTCCCTGAATTTTGAATAGCACCGAATCGCAGAAAAATTAATCGCACTACAAGTTGACAATGTAGTCAGAATGTTTATCAAATTTGTCGATAGTAAATGTTTAATGATGGAGAAACGTTTGATGTAGAGATCTGTACCAAGGAGCATGAAATTATACATTTAATACGCCAGTTTCTTTTGAAAATTTATTGCTACCAGTCTATATTGAAGTTGAATATCAATGAAATACAAAATTCAGATGAATGAATGATGAATGATTCTACAAACCACGTATTAAATTGAAATTAATGAAAAATAAAATGATACCTAGTACTAAATAATCTGTAGCGATGTCTTAAGGTGGGCGTTCAATGTAGTGTGTTTTAATTTCAAGTTGCATTTGAAAATGGTTTCACTTTGAGAACTGAAATTTTATGGGTGAACTCAGAAACGATTGGAGTTCTTGGAATAATTTGAATCGATTTCATTTCGAAAGTTCATTTACTTTCTTTCAAGAATAGAAGAAAATAAGCTTCTGTTTTATTTCAAACGAAAGACCCATGAAAATAGTTGAAAAGTGAATCTACAAATAATTTCGTTCAGAAAAACAACTTGAAATACGGAATTGGCAGAGAATGGTCAGATTCAAATATATGGCGTAAAAAATTTCCTGCTTTACCCACATAGTCTTAAGCATTTGAAATGTGGGAAAATGGTTGGTTTAATTGAAAATATGTTGACGGATAGGAGACTTCGTGTTTTTATTGATGGTGATAGTAGTAGTTTCAAAACTTTGAACAACGGACTTCCCCAAGGATCGGTGTTGTCACCTCTTCTTTTTAATTTATATTTGAGTGATATTCCTGATACTTCCTCCGAGAAATTTATCTATGCAGATGATATTGCTCTTGCCTTCCGTCATTCTGATTTCAACATTCTTGAGAATACTTTAACTGAAGATTTAAAAATTTTGAGGAACTATTTTCTGGAGTGGCGTTTATGCCCGAGTCTCACTAAAACAGAGGTGTCGTGTTTTCATTTGAATAATCATCAAAAACATAAAACTTTGAGGGTTAGTTTCAACAATACAGTTTTAAATCATAATTTCACTCCCAAGTATCTGGGAATAAAACTAGATTCTTCTTTGACTTTTAAGGCTCATTTGGAAAGTTTACGTTTAAAGTTGAAGACGAGGAATAATATAATTCAAAAATTAGCGGGTACATCCTGGGGGCCGATGCTACCACTCTTCGTACGGCTGCTTTAGCCTTGGTTTTTTCTGCAGCTGAATACTGCTGTTCTGTTTGGTTGAATAGTTCCCATGTCCATAAAATTGATGGGCAACTCAATATTTCTATGAGGATTATAACTGGAACCATTAAATCTACTCCATTAGCTTGGTTACCAGTTCTTTCTAATATAATACCTCCTCATATTCGTAGACAGGTTGCTGCCATGAAGTCTTGGGATAAATTTCATTCTTTTCCAAATTCATTTCCTATTATGAGTTATATGCCAGATACAAGACTGGCTAGATTGAAATCTCGAAAGCCTCTATGGATAAATAATTTTCTTCATTCTAAAAAAAATCATAAAGAAATTTGGAGTTCGGAATGGACTTCATATGATTTTTTCAATAAAAGTTTAATTCTCGATCCTTCAGAGAAAGTTCCCGGTTTTCATCTGTCTAGGAAAAATTGGTGTCTTCTGAATCGTCTTAGAACAGGTCATGGACGTTGTAATAGTATGCTCTTCAAATGGAATGCCATTGATAGCCCGAGATGTGAGTGTGGGCATGAAGAGCAAACTATTGACCATTTGGTCAATAATTGTCCAATATATAAATTTTCAGATGGTTTCAACTCTATTCATTCAGTATCTGATTCATTTTTGAGATGGGTTGGTACCTTCAAAACAATTTGAATATATTAGTGGAGTTTGCTTTTCCTTTTTTCTCCCTTTGGTTTTTGTTTCAGATTATTTAAAAATGCTTTGTCAACCCCTTTGAAGAAATGAAGAAGGATTTACATTCGAAGAAGATGCCCTCCAATATGAATATTTGTACACAAATCCAATATCCCTACACTTATACGGGGAGACAGAGTTTTTGCTGAGGTTTTTATCTGTGCTCTTGCATCATACGCAGAACTGTATGATGCCCCGTTTGACATTCCTCTGCTAATACTGAGATTAGGAGCGGGGAATGGATCAATATGTTTGTTTGAATGATCTGTTCCTTGTTGCCTTTTCGAGACACATGCCATATTTGGAATCAAATCTGTACAGCTCCATTTCATAAGAATATATATATATATATATATATATTTCATAGTTCAGGGATTTTCGGATAGAGAGCGCCATTGTACTTTTCATTCATGATTAGATAGATATTCATAGAACTTATAGTGATTATGTAAGATCTATAGAGATATTTCGTAAAATTCACGGGGGCGCCTCTATCGGATGAGTTTTCCTACTCGCTCTGAACGGCGACCTCAACAATATCCATTCACATTAAATCACTGAAAGTCTTCTTCGTACCTCAAATAATCGATTTCCCCTTTTATAACAAGATAGCTCCAGAAAAAAATTCGTCCAAATATGCTTGCACTTGCTGATCTCGACGGTTGTCGCTATACGCATGCGTCGTTCACAGACGCTTGCGTTTGAGACATTCAACAACAATGTTCTTTTTGAGATGGGTCGATTCATAGATCTTACGGTGAGTCTTGCGCGATCGCTACCTCGCAAGAAACACAGTTATACCATTATTCAAAGAGAAAATCTACAATCTGGCATCGTCTTCTCAAAAGCACAGTAATAGCTTTATCATAGAAGATTTTTTCTGTATGCAACGTGGGTTAGGTTATATTGATTGATCCTAAACTGAATGATACACCGCTTTTCTCATGACATGTTTTTGTTAGGAAATATCGTGTTTGTAACATTTCTATTGCAATATGGTAGTAACTTGAGAACCTATTCCCCAAATGTATTAACTCAATTTCAATCTTGAAATAGGATTTTTTAGGTCTTTGCAGGGAATCGTATCAGGCACGTATTTGGCCCACTTTTTTTCTTCAAATGGCTTTATCTCCTTAACAGAGTGGAATTCGAAAAAATAGAAAATGAAAGAAAGTTTTCTTTTGGCCTGAAGAAGTCGAAGACTCACCTTGTATATTCTTTGAAGGAGGCGATGGCTGCGAGTGGCTGTGTTCGGACCACTTAAACATAAATCATAGCGTTCCGAATTTCAGCAGTTTACGCAGGATATATCCGAGTGGGTTCCCATACATCTCGGCGTTCTTAGCAATTCTATAAGGCGGTATATATGTATGAAAGGACCCAATGATTCCCCAGGCATATATAACAACCCTCGCTGTTCAATCTGGTTTATGACCTGAGCAAATTAAAGTCGGTAGAGCCGGAATGATTAAGTATCTACCAGCTACTGACGCCTCTAACAGCTTCGCGAGATGCTGGGTCTGTTAACAATGGACCAGCGTTGCTCGTTTGGGTCTCATGAAATATTCCTTGCTTTTCATTTCTCGATTTATAGACTGAGAATGGTGGAAATGCGTTTCAGGTGACTGTTTAATGAACCATAAGATGAATGTTTTGAGTACACTCGTCGGAGAGTTGGACATTTTCGCAAAGATGTGAAGAAAACTATAGAAAAAAAAATTTAATATTTTGAACAATATTAGGGTAACCTGAATGTGTATGGTTTTTGGATGCAAATAAGATGAGGGAATCGTGAGTGATATGATGGGTGAAAATTATATAAATACAAGGGATCTCTGAAAAAATAATGAAAATTGAATTAAAGGACCCCGCACTTTTAGTATGAAAAGTGGCGACCGGTCAAATTTTCTGAAAGTTTGGCATGTTGTTGTACCCGACTCAGTGACCAAAAGTGTCAATGGGCCCAACCCAATCCTATGGCTAGTTTTCGAAATACGGGGTGTTAAAGTTGAAAATTGCCCAGATTTTCGGATTTATTTGCTAATTATTAAGAGTTAGATTGGATTTCTGTTGCATACACACGTTTACTACATGTTCTAGTAATGAAATTAGTGGATACGTATGATTAAAAATATTTATATTTACCGGGTGATTCACGAATATATGACGGTAGTTTTTTGCCAAAATTCACTTTTTCTACTGTGACGTCAGGAAGGCATATTTTTGAAATGTTCTTTTCGATTTAGTATTATGACGACAAAATATTGCACCGTGCATATTTTTTATACAGGGTGTTTCACAGAGAGAACCACTAGACATAATCATATTTTTTTAGGATTAATTCGAAACCCTGTATTTTTGAATTGATTTTTGGGAAAAGTAATACCACAAACATATGTGTGTCTCTAATCTCCAAAATATTCAGGGTGGTTTATTCATGGGAAGGTTTTCAATTTTGGGAAAAGTACAAAAAACATGAACACCCTGTATTCGAAAATTTCCTCGGTCAAATGCAACTATTTTCCCACGATATATTGATTCCCACAACATCTCCAGAGGTATGAATTCTAAATCCGATGCTATGACCAGTTTTCGAGATACAGGGCTTAAAGCGAAGAATAACTTATTTCATCAATTTTTTTTTAAATTGAAAAGCCGAATTGATTTTATGTTGCGCCCATGAGTTCAGTATGAGAGCAGATCAGATGCACATGGAAAGGTTCAGCTAAAATATTTACTATTATACAGGGTGATTCACGAATAAATCACAATAGCTTTTGCGAACACTCGATAATTCTATAGTTTCGTCACAGAGAAATAATTCCATGATGTTAATACCCAGTCGTTCACAATTTTCAGTCTGAAATACTTCATTATGTTTACTCTTTATACAGGGTGAGTCATACAGCCAACCATACCGAAAATACTTATGCTTTGAATTGATTGAAATAAGAACTTTTTAGTGAATTTTGAGTATCTTTATGAGCGCGCTTACTAATTGCGCTATCACCCCCAAAAAGATGACAATAAACCTTCTTCTTATGTAGGTAAAATACGAATATTTTTTATTGGTAGGTACTCCACAGTCCACAATATTCGTGTTGAGTGAGTTAAAACTAGGTATATTGAAAAGTTTAAATCTCATTATAGTCATAACCTCGGTTATTACTTTGTAAATATACTTTTTTCAACAAAAAAGAATTTATTTAGGATGATCTACGCATGCAAGAAATGTGTATTTTTGGTAGGTGATTATTTCTAAATCACCTTGTATATTTATATATTTAAAAATTCTTGCGGTTATGCTCACTTGCTGTTATGTTAGACAGTTATTCAAAATTCACCAGAAAAGATCTCCTTTCAATTATTTCAAAGCATATTATTTATGGCTCACCCTGTGTGAAAAGTAATTATTATGAAGTATTTAAGACTGAAAATTGTTAACTACTAGGTATTAACTTCATGGAATAATTTCTCTGTGACGAAACTGTAGAATTATCGAGTGTTTGCAAAAGCTATTGTGATTTATTCGTGAATCACCCTGTAACAGTAAATATTTTAGCTGAACCCTTCCATGTGCATCTGATCTGTACTCATACTGAACTCATGGACGCAACATAAAATCAATCCAGCTTTTTTTTCAATTTGAAAAAAAAAATTGATGAAATAAGTTATTCTCCGCTTTTACGCCCTGTATCTCGAAAACTAGTCATAGTATCGGATTTAGAATTCATACTTCGGGAGATGTTGTGGGAATCAATATATAGTGTACTTTGTACTTCTCCCAAAATAGAATACCTTCCTATGAATAAACCACCCTGAATATTTTGGAGATTAGAGACACATATATGTTTGTGGTATTACTTTTCCCAAAAATCAATTCAAAAATACAGGGTTTCGAATTAATCCTAAAAAATATGATTATGTCTAGTGGTTCTCTCTGTGAAACACCCTGTATAAAAAATATGCACGGTGCAATATTTTGTCGTCATAATACTAAATCGAAAAGAACATTTCAAAAATATGCCTTCCTGACGTCACAGTAGGAAAAGTGAATTTTGGCAAAAAACTACCGTCATATATTGGTGAATCGCCCGGTAAATATAAATATTTTTAATCATACGCATCCACTAATTTCATTACTAGAACATGTAGTAAACGTGTGTATGCAACAGAAATCCAATCTAACTCTTAATAATTAGCAAATAAATCCGAAAAACTGGGCAATTTTCAACTTTAACACCCCGTATTTCGAAAACTAGCCATAGGATTGGGTTGGGCCCATTGACACTTTTGGTCACTGAGTCCGTTGCAACAACATACCAAACTTTCAGAAAATTTGACCGGTCGCCACTTTACATACTAAAAGTGCGGGGTCCTTTAAGCTTAAAAGTGTAAGAACAATTTTTGTACGAAACTCGCACACAACATTGCTTACGTCTACAGCTGGTATTTTCTTGTGTATTTTTTATCCTTAACACAAATATGAAAACAAAATTCGAAAACAGCAAATTTTGAAGTGGTGGTTGTTTTTGTAAAAAGGATACATTCCACTGAGTATAATTCTTGTTCCTTCTGAAAAGGTTCCTTGTTCATCTGTCTAGGAAAAATTGCGGTGTCTTTTGAATCATCTTAGAATTCTTAGGATAGGTCATCGTCGTTGCAATAGTGTGATTTTTAAATGGAATTCCATTGAAAGCCCGAGATGTGAGTGTGGTCATGAAGAACGAACTATTGACTATTCGGTCAATAATTGTTCAGTTCATAAATTTCCAGATGGTTTGAAGGCTATATTCATTCAGTATCTGATTCGTTTTTGAGATTGGTCGGTATCTTCGAAACAATTTTGTGATGAAGATATTAGTTGATTTTCCTTTCTTGTTTTTTTTTCCTTCAATAGATTCTTGCCAGTTTTTTGTCTACGCATATTTTGATTGCAAATGTACACTTGGTTCTTATGGCCCTGTATACTCTAGAGTTGGCCTCTATCTAGGTTTGAGGACCATCTTTATGCCATTTGATGGTGTCTTCTTCGACATTTTGAGAACTGTGTCCTTTTTTCTACTCTTCCTTTTCACAAAACATCGTGATAAAATTCTCCTCAATGCTTGATTTTTTATTCCGAACATTGAAGTGAAGTCTTCGAAAGATTACTACAAGATTTATGAAATAATTAAAAGCAACTACTGGGTATCCTAGGAGAGCCAAAGTTTTGAAATATAAATTTTCACAATCTTAATTTTCTAAAACGAACTCAGTTTTTTCAATGTGACTCCCTGTATATCATTCACATACAAAATATGATGAACTAGCTGTCCCGGCGCACTTTGTTTCGCCTAAATGATACTTATGGTGAATTTCACAAATCGTAATCACCGGTGATCGGAGATCAACTGTCAAATCTAGTTGGTGCTAGATCAAGCTCCGATCACCGTTGATTACGCTTTGTGAAACCTACCGTTGAAGTTGTATAAACTAATCATTGCTATTTTCTCAAGCAGGAGATGAATTAGGCAAAATATACAAAATTTTAGCACCATTGTTATTCGCACGAAAAAAATTCACCTCATTTAAGTGGTATCTAATTGTTGAACATAATACATTTTGTTTTGAATGCTTTACAGTTCTGTCATTGCAGTACCTATCTTGTAATGAATGACACCACGAATGCAAATATAAATCACGATAGAATTGTATGGATGAGAAATAGTTCCAATGATGAATTACCTCTGATCACTCGATCACTGTATAAACCATTCAGTTCTGCCAATGCAACGCTGAAAATTTGAATTGAAGTACTTTGTCTATGGCACTTTAACTTCACATCACAGAATACAAATACGCTAAGACATGTTCCCATTTTCCTTCTTGACTTCTTGACGTTCACCAGAATGAATTCAAATATTTGGACCAACGAATAAAATTGGAACTCATTTTGTGCGCTTTCTGAAGTGGAAAAAACGAAACTTTTCTAATATGCTCAATGTTGGCTAATCAAAATCTAATCAGTGCTCACACCATTATTTCAAGCAACTTAGCCTTTTGGTGCTCAGCTTAAAATAATTGGTAAACATCTCAGTTGGTGGAGCAGCGAGATTTTCATGTTTTCATGGATATGGACTGTCACACAGAGCAGAAACAAAAATAATAAGTCAATTACTAATTATGGCAAACATATTCATTCCCAAACAGAAATTCGAAAACATTTCAAAAATTATGAGAGAAGATTGAAACCGATCGCAAAAATCCGATTTACTTGACATTTCGATTAAAATTCACTGTGATATTCATCCGCCTCTTGATCTGGTAATAGCCTTTCATGGTACTATTAGTTCTATACATCGCCATCTAATGGTGATAATATCAAATATAGTACCTTCACGATTACCTTATCTTGTTGCGAATAAATAAAACTGTGAAAATAATTAATAACCAGTTAAGTATAGTATAGAACAATCAGTCATAATGTGTGAATAGCGCCACTTGGAGTGGTAAGAACGAATTATCTCTCATATCTCAACGAAATCTAATCATTTTAGTGATCTGTACTCCTACGCTGAGACATTTTGGTTTTGGTCAACAGCGCAGAGTTGGAGGCAACCCAAATTACACACTATATGTTTACATGGCAAATTAACGCAATCTAAGCTGTAGCGTAACTGTAACTGTAGCGAGACCTTGTGACCTTATTAAAAAGAAGGAAAAGCATTTTCTGTATGAGTAAAATGTTCATCGATTTTTTCACAGTTTCATTGTATTTTATAATAACCAGACCGTAGACGAATCCATATATGAAGTTTCATAACAAACAGTCCATCCGATCTCGAGTTATAAATGGTGTAACCAACATCTTTCTTTTATATATATATATAGATATATAGATATGAGAATGTGTTTGCATCGATCAGTGTTGAAAAAGCGTCAATTCCTTGCAAAAAACATCCCGCCATCAGAATCAGCTTCACAAACTCGTCGACAGTGTTCTTCGGTGTCGCCACTGTGTGCAAAAAAAGCCTGGACGAGTTCATTGAGGGGTGTAATTCCTCATTTGAATTGGGCTCTGTTTCCACAGACCGCCTCCAACATTAAGCCTGTCAAAATGATGAATCATGTTCCGGACTCATAAAAATTAACCCCTTCGTTGCGCAATACTAATTTTCAAATAAAAGGAGTTCAATTATCGGTTGATTAATGGAATTCGTCGCTTTTTGTTTGCATAATTAATCGCCGCAGTCATTTCTGAATTATAAATAGTATTCGGTCGAGATTTCTGGCGTAAAATTGGCTCCTTTATAAGGTTCGAAAAGACAAAAAGCGACTTTTACTATTCGTCAAACTGTCAGGCGGTTTTCCATTCGAGGACGATCCGTTTGGAACTTCGGTTTAGTTTGATGGCTCTTTGGTTTTGTTGTCACTGAGTTATCATGGATATTGTTCTGGGTTCATCGATCATTCGGTAGGTGCATTAGTTTCGCTTAGGAGGAATATAAAAAGTTTATTATTCGCTGATGAGTTATCGGATAATCTGTTTCTCGAAGTTTTTGATGACTTATTGATTCGCTGTTTTCAATATCAAACCGTTATAATCACATGAAGACAAAATATTATTCTGAGTAGATAGAATATGAATATTCGACGATGAAAAGGAATTAGCTCGGAATGACACAACATAAACGGTATTAAATCTTGTGAACTACGCCTGAGAAGCCTAGATAGATGATTAATAAATCTACGTCCACACGTTTGAAACGGCTGTATTGAGGACAATCTAAGAACGAAGAAATATGCATTTCAATTGAAGAAATATTCGAACAAAACTTATATCATTGAGTTTAAATATATATATAGAAGAACAACGCCGTTGAAAGAATTGTAGCAAAAATTATTGGCTGTAAAGTGGCGGCACATAGTGGCTACTATAGGCACTATAATCTTCCGGTCCATTTTCTTACCTATTCATTCACTAAAATCTGTAGGATATATATATTCCTCTAGTATCATGAATCATAGGCAGGGTCGGATTCGTCCAAATTATACAGTGCGCGTCAAAATGATGGAACAAATTCATTTTCTCTGAAGAAAAATATTTGGCAACAAAATCCTGAAACAGGTCAATTTTTGTTTCACTTTTATCAAACTTGTATGCATTTTGAAGTATTTTTGTTGTACCTTGTGCCATCCCCATCAACCCACTAAATTTTTTGAATAAGAAAGTTGGTCATGTGGTACTTTTTTGGCAAGGTCTTTGGATCTTCTTTACAGGGGTGCAGAAATTTTTCAAGAAAACTTTTTTTTTTTTTAAATAAGTTAGTTCAGCGAGGTTTTGTATGTTCACTTTGTCATGACTCATTTACTTTGTGACGATGATACCTGAAATTTGTCACCCAATGAAAGTCGACCATTACAGTTTTGTTCAACCTTTTTTCACCCCCTCGCGTGAAAAATTAGAATGTGTGCGCTTCAGTTATGATCTTAAGTAGGTATGTTATTAGTACGTTTCTACTGAAGTTGAAACTTTTCGATATAATGTTTCAATTCGAAGAAAGAGCCATGACAAAGTACACGTACTGAGAACCTCTTTGAACCAACTGACTTTTCAAAAAAAAATTATCTTGAAAATTTCTGCACGCCTGTGAAGAAGATACGAAGCCTTTGACAAAAAAGTACCACATGACTCACGTTTCTTATTCAAAAAATTTAGAGGGTTTATGGGGATGGCACAGAGTGCAACAAAAATCCTTCAAAAATGCATACAAATTTGGTAAAAGTGAAACAAGAATGGACCTTGTGATCGAGATATTCTTGATAATGTTTCAACAAGAATGGACCTGTTTCAGGATTTTGTTGCCAAATAAACTGCTCCACATGAGTTAGGGATATTGACTTAAATTGCAAAAAAATATAGTTAAAATAAGATTTTTGTGATAAAAATTCATATTAATATGATTTCAAGTGGCAAATTAACTTTAGCTTGTAAGTCTGTCGCGTATACAGGGTGGTTAAGAAAAATCGAGTGAAATAACGAAATTTTATTCCCAGATAATTCAAGCATTTTAAGACTATCAATACAATGTATAGCCTCCACGGGCATCAATAACAGCTCGACATCTTCTTTGCATACTACAAACGAGGTTGTTGAACATTTCTTGAGGAATTTGGCTCCATAAACGGGTTAAAAGCTCCTCAGATCATTTAAGGATTCTGGGATAGGTTGATGATTATCTAATCTTCTTTGGAGCATATCCTATGCTTCTTCTATGCAATTCAAATCTGGTGAGTGCGGAGGTATTGTAAATGTGGAATACCAAGCTCCTCGTGCGCATTCTCAACTATGGCTGCACGGTGCGGTCTAGCGTTATCGTCTAGAAATTGAAAAGTTTCACCAATAGCAGCGTGAAAATCTGGCACAACATTGTCAATGACATGCTCCCTTTAGTGTAAGGCGGTCATATTCCCAGGACAAATGTGTAGATCTATGCGCCTGTTGAAACATATCCCGGCCCATACCATAACACTACCCCCTCGGTATGGATGGACTTCTTGGACATAGCGACGATTACGGGGTATGCGTGGGATTGTCCATACCCTTATTCTTCGAGAATCTGAAAATCGTCCATATCTGGATTCATCAGTGAAAAGGGCACTACGCCATTGATCGTTCCAATTGATACTATGTTGCCTAGCCCATTCTAGTCTTTGACGCTTATGGTCACGTGTAAATGGAACTCCTCTTAATGGACGTCCAGAACCTATCACCTCTTTCAAAAGTCGTCTGATGGTTTCGGTGGAAACTTGGACCCAATCTGCATTTTGAAGAGTATTCCGTAGCATTCTACACGTAGATGTAGGGCTTCTTCTCGCCGATTCGGTGATGAAACGATCCTGAGCAGGTGTTCTTTTCGTCGCTCACCAAGCCTTGGTCTTCCCAACACGGAACCTGTCTCCCTGAACCAATTCCAAAGTCGAGATATCACACTTTGGCTGCCTTGGAGCCTTTTCGCTGCAACAACCTGAGTTAGGCCACCGTGTAGCATTCCCATAGCCCTATTAGCTTCAGCGTTTGTTAATTTACGTCTTTGCCTTTTCAGAAAACTCGTTTCAAATCGAAGCCGTTGATAAACTGACTTCATTTCAAAATAAGAACATTCATGAAGCATATGCAAAGAACCAATCTTCAGAAAAAAGGCGACCACATTGACGAAATGTCTCATACTGATTTTTATTGGATCGATTCAAGTTGTTATTTAGTTTTAAATGATTTTACAGCGATTTTCTCGAAGATTACATACTTTTAAAAACGATTGAATACGATATCATATCCCTCCTTAATATATTCAATTTTTTTCATTCAATCACATACTCGTCCAATTTGGACTAGCCTCTTAGAAGAAAAAATGCAAATACATCTGGAAGTCGTGGAATGAAAAAATTCCGTGACACCAGCAATTACTGATGATCACCGAGCAATTACAGCGCGGAACGTGTTTCAGGAATAAGCCGTCCAACAATGGTTCTTGTACATTCTGCCACAACGGTGGCGTGCGAAGCAATGTTTAACTTAATCACGAAAATCGATATTTTCGAGAGCAATCGCGTCGAAGATGGCGTCTGACGTTCTCTTAATAACGGAAGCGAGTTCAGTTGCCCATTACGTAGTCATCTCATCTTGTACTATGAAGTTGATTAAATTTTGCATAAACTCTATCAAGTCGCTTATTCTTAACGTGTGCTGCAAGAAAGTGCCTTGGAATTATTGATGCAATAGGTTATGTCACGAGGGTCTTTTTTATGGGAACCTGGTTTAGTGCATCATAATCTAATGGGTAGATGAATAATAGGTTATGGATTCGAGTCCATTGAATCATCGGTCGAATATGAAGGAATGGATGTTCGGGGAATAGCAATACATATCTAGATTTCTTGGGTGAGATATGTCACTTTAAGAGGTTATCAAAACAGCTCTTGCATGGAGCCTATCAAAGAAATCATTCTTTTGGTGGACGCTTCAGTCATCGACTACCTTTCGAATTGAATCTATAGGTTTCAAATATGGTTTTCACATATAATACCTACCTGTTTCTTATGTGTTTTTACACATAACTCATATACACGTTTTCATGAGTTCTTATAAGAATCTATAGTTTTCCAATGTGGTTCTTACACAGAATACCTACCTGTTTCTAATGTGTAATTTTACACTTGCTTCATATCGGGATAACCTTATTGAATCTCATAGCCGCCAAAAACTTACACTCTGCTTGATACAGACTGTTATAAAATCGACATTCCTCATTGACACTTGTGACTTCCCAGTGAATATAGCCACATTAAAACTCATAAGATTCGCATAAAATTAGATAAGGAATTCCTGATAGAAATCATCGAATCCTGGAACCACTATCTATACTCCATTCACAATTATAAAATCACAACTCTGGCCTTGGAAATTTGACACATTCCACTCTGTATCGAAGTTATGACGTTTTTCAAAATATTTTTATGTTCCAAGTCAACACTATGTTGCCCATTCTACATTCTTAGCGTATTTCTCAGAATGTGAATTTATTCGGAAAATGAATGAATTGGAAAAGATGTGTTTTGGACGAAAATAATTAACGTTTATATGAATTGATAGAAAGGATTCCTTTTCTAGTTATTTGCATGAAAAACACAAGAGATCACTGTTGAAATATATTATTTTTCGCCATGGAAAAAAATTGCATTGCTTTCACATAATTTTCATATGCATGCTTGTGAAGATTTAATGTTTATCATCCTCTTGAAATGAGAGTTCAAGACTTGACGACATCAATTGTTGAATCAAGAATAATGAAACATTATATCCCTCTATTGGAATCCAAATAGTTGAAGGGAGTTCTGATGCAAGAGGAACTTTTTCTTGTAACATAACCTCAATAGCTAACTTTTGATAAAAATAAAAGATATATATTTCATTTATTTGATCTTATGAACAAGGAGTAAAATATTCTGACTGTATAGTAATTTATTAGTTTAAAAAATATTCATACATTACAACCACAGTAGGTTTGTACAAATAAAATGGAATAGGTCAAACATATGCTTCACATTTATCATTCACCCGTTCTAAAATAAGACACAAACTCCTCCACATTATAGGGTCCTCACAGCATTAAAAGCTTGTGCCTCTTTTGGAAGAATTAGCACTAGATATAATATATTCTTTCGATTAAGAGCAAATACCTACCGTTGAATGTTACATGCACAAATTTCTTCAAAATGGGCTTATACGAAGTGGTTTCTTTCTGAAACGTGAAAACGATCAACAATAATAATTTAGTGACCGATGATGGCCATCCAAAACACGTTTACTTACGAAAATCGTGCAATTTCATTCTGCAAGTTCTTTCCTCATAATTCCTCGAAAATCCTACCTGAACCATATTTTCCGGTCGCTTTCGTGAGAAGATCCTATGAGGAAGCCTTTTTTGTCCATTTACACATTCCAAATAAATTTTGAGCACCAAAAACGATACCGAAACTAACCAAACTTCTGGGGGACCGGAATTTCGTTTGAAATCTTTCCATACGGCCAGATACCTAAAAAAAAACTTCGTTATCAAGTGTAAAAAAGGCGATTAGTACTTACTTCTGCTTTATTTATGCTTATAAATCGATTTTTGGTCTAATTCAAATTTGCCGTTTGTACCCATGCCAAAATATCTTTGATATTTTGCTTTGATGTAAACAAAGAAACTGGCAACGTCGTTTTGTCATTAACGATATTCTATGTACGCGCACAGATTTTTTTATCAGGGGCGCCAACTCCTGAAAACGAAACCATGACCTCCTATGTGATTAAATAAAAGTGAATGGAGTATACCTGTTTCTAATGTGTTTTTACACATAACTCATATACAAGTTTTTATGAGTTGTTATAAGAATCTATAGTTTTCCAATGTGGTTCTCACACAGAATACCCAACTGTTTCTAATGTGTTTTTACACATGCTTCATATCCGGATAACATTATTGATTCTCATAGCCGCCAAAAACTTACACTCTGCTTGGTACAGACTCTTATAAAATCGACATTCCTCATTGACACTTGTGACTTCCCAGTTAATTGAGCCACATTAAAACTCATAAGATTCGCATAAAATTAGATAAGGAATTCCTGATAGAAACCATCGAATCCTGGAACCACTATCTATACTCCATTCACAATTATAAAATCACAACTCTGGCCTTGGAAATTTGACACATTCCACTCTGTATCGGACGTTTTTCAAAATTGGTTGGCACGAAATCGCAGAGGAAAAGAACGGTAAAATAAACGTTATAATGACGATTTCAAAATATTTTTATGTTCCAAGTCAACACTACATTCTTAGCGTATTTCTCAGAATGTGAATTTATTCGGAAAATGAATGAATTGGAAAAGATGTGTTTTGGACGAAAATAATTAACGTTTATATGAATTGATAGAAAGGATTATTTTCTAGTCATTTGCATGAAAAACACCAGAGATCACTGTTGAAATATATTATTTTTCGCCATGGAAAAAAATTGCATCGCTTTCACATAATTTTCATATGCATGCTTGTGAAGATTTAAGCCGGGTTTCACAAAAGTTGATCGTGTGATTAAATGCTTAATCGAGCGATTCTGTGATAAAAAATCCGTAAATTTGAAATTCTATTGGTCGATTTGACAGAAACGTCAAGGTATTCTGTGAATCACTCAATCAACGATCTTTGTGAAATCCACCATTAATGTTTATTATCCTCAAGTTCAAGACTTGACGACATCAATTGTTGAATCAAGAATAATGGAACATTATATCCCTCTATTGGAATCCAAATAGTTGAAGGGAGTTCTGATGCAAGAGGAAATTTTTCTTGTAACATAACCTTAATAGCTAACTTAATAAAAATAAAAGATACACATTTCATTTATTTGATCTTATGAACAAGGAGTAAAATATTCTGACTGTATAGTAATTTATTAGTTTAAACAATATTCATACATTACAACCACAGTAGGTTTGTACAAATAAAATGGAATAGGTGAAACATATGCTTCACATTTATCATTCACCCGTTCTAAAATAAGACACAAACTCCTCCACGTTATAGGGCCCCTGCAGCATTAAAAGCTTGTGTCTCTTTTGAAAGAAGTAGCACTAGATATAATATATTCTTTCGATCAAGAGCAAATACCTACCGTTGAATGTTACATGCACAAGTTTCTTCAAAATGGGCTTATACGAAGTGGTTTTTTTCTGAAACGTGAAAATGATCAACAATAATCATTTAGTGACCGATGATGGCCATCCAAAACACGTTTACTTACGAAAATCGTGCAATTTCATTCTGCAAGTTCTTTCCTCATAATTCCTCGAAAATCCTACCTGAACCATATTTTCTGGTCGCTTTCGTGAGAAGATCCTATGAGGAAGCCTTTTTTGTCCATTTACACATTCCAAATAAATTTTGAGCACCAAAAACGATACCGAAACTAACCAAACTTCTGGGGGACCGGAATTTCGTTTGAAATCTTTCCAAATGGCCAGATACCTCTAAAAACTTCGTTACCAAGTGTAAAAAAGGCGATTAGTACTTACTTTTGCTTTATTTATGCTTATTAATCGATTTTTGGTTCAATTCAAATTTTCCGTTTGCACCCATGCCAAAATATCTTTTATACTTTTACTTTGATGTAAACAAAAAAACTGGCAGCGTCGTTTTGTCATTAACGATATTTTCTGTACACGCACAGATTTTTTATCAGGAGCACCAACTCTTGAAAACGAAACCATGACCTCCTATGTGATTAAATAAAAGTGAATGGAGTATACATAAAATTCTCAATAAAATTGTGAAACTTGTGAATTCTCAGTTAATTTGGGCCACATTAAAACTCATAAGATCTGCAAAAAATTTCATGAGAATTCCTGATACATTCCACATATTTCTCATAGGTTTTCAGGCTTGTGAATGAGCATAAAACATGATTATGATTGAAATTGGAATACCTCATAGAATCTCATGGCCTCCTGAAACGAATACTACCTTGTATTCGGGTATGCTTATAAATTACATTTACTTATAAGTTCTCATAAAAACTTATGAAAAGTTAACATGCCATGGATAACGTACGTATAGGATACAGCTTCCTCTCATAGATCCTTATGAAATCTCATAAATTGTCTATATGTTTTTATGAGATTTCATGCGGGATTTTTGGCAGGGTTACCTCTCGAATTATGATGAAATTAAAATTAATGAAAAAAATCCAAAAAAGATATGTCGGACACCAGATAAAAGTTCGAAAACTGAAGTGAAAAAGAACCGTTATATCATTTTCATCCCGAATTACTTCAACTCCTAACCTCCTTATTCCAAGTCTCATTAAGCCGGTCCTCGTGCCAGGACCTCTCATCTAACCTTCCCAGACATTGAATAATATCTTCCCTGTACAGGATTCCCGCATTTTCCGTCGGTTTGATCAATATGAGAAGCGGCAGACGTTACTTCCGTCATTAGCCATTCAGTTTGATGAAACCATTGAAGAGTGCTTATTAAAGTTGTACCGACTGCTTTCACCAGACGGGATCCGCCGCAATAAATGTTTGCGAAATCCCCGGGAAGCAATAAGTGCCCCCCGGATAAGACAACCAATTGCGCGATTTTTGGACCGCCGGTTTAATTGACTCTGAAATCTAATTACGAAGTTATGGAGTTGACATTCTGACTGAAATGAATTTCTGCACGGGCGTGATGGAAAGGGTCGTTTGGTCCTATTGTTTTCTGATTCAATTGTAGGTTTCAATACGAGGCGCGCTTTTCATGAAGGAGGAATAATAACTTTAATGTTTTAATGTATACGAAGTTCCTCACATTGGTGTAAAGGAAATATTATAAGTTGGAGACGAAAATGGCCGCAGATAGTCGCTTTGGACGAATCTCCGAGTAATAATTGGACAATGACAGAGCATACGTCTAATAGTATATTATGCAACGATCATGTAATGGTGGTTATTAATACACGAGCATAAACCGGTAAACATGGTTTATGCGAGTGTATTAATAACCACCATTACATGATCGTTGCATAATATACTATTGTCCACGACCCTATAATCCTTACATTTCGAATGATCTTTGAGAAACTTAATGATAGTCATCATTCACCGGTGAATAATGGCAGTGAATAATGATTCATTAATCACTGCTGAATTGCACTTCTGTAAATTTTTAATTCATCAGGATTCGAACCTTTTTTCCACGACGGAAAAATGACTGCCAACCACCAAGCCATCAGCGCAATGACAATTAAGAGAAAAAAATAACCACTTAATGTTTTCTTCTATGATTCCCATTCAGTTTGACAAACTGAAAAATATTCAAACCGTCTGTTTTCATTGAGCCTACCATAAATTGTAATTCTTCTCGAAGATACCTGCATTACAGAGTCATGAAGAAATGTTGTGTACTGCACCAGAAATAAGACAGGCTGCAAGAAATACTGCATTACATCTTTTGCCGGAAAATCAAGGAATCTCAGCCTAAAAGCGTTTAATAATTTCATGGACTGAGAGCAGCTAATAAAATCCACTCATTTTCGGAGTAAGTTTTACTGGCTTATTTTTCGAAAATATCAGCTACCCATATAAACAAACAACCCTATGGGGCCATTAATCCATCCTCAAGAATACTCTCAACATAAATGAAGGCAACGATATTGGAAATTATGAAAAACTGCGTTCACTTTTCAAAAGGAAATCAGAAGGAAGAAAGCTAGAGTTTTATTCCTGAAGCATGCGATCAAAAATATCTATTGATAAAGGTGAAACACTAGCTTATAAACATTATTTATTTTGTATTTCAATTTCATCAGAGCGAAAGCATGGAAATGAATCGATGTCAACTGAACTTTTTGACGTTTATCGAGATTTTGCCTTATTCAATGCGAACATAGAAAATGTTATGTCAACGCTTTTGATAACTATTTTCGTTGTTGAAAATGCAGATTAAATCGAATTTTACCGAGGAAGTCGTGGACAAAGTATAGTATTCTATTCGCACATAATTACTATTATGTGCTCATCGAATAATATACTATTGTACAACTGCCCTATTTATGATCATGAAATGGGCGAATTTACAATGACAATAAACTTCAAAATGCATTTTAATATTCGAATAATCAAAAGGTTGTGAATGGCAAACGTTGCCAACGTTATGATTACTAACAAATGAGAAAAGACGCTGTCATTTGAATTTCGTTCCTGTCCAATTTTAGTCTTGGGTTTTTAACTGCTTAATATGTTTGTCGAGAGTCCACTTATTAATAAAAGTGACGATTTGGTTGTTCCTGTGGATATTGAAGAGTCTGCAAGAGGAGCAAATCTGGAACTCCAACCTAAAAAATCTGTTCAGCAGTACGATATTGCATATAACAATTTTCTGGCCTGGTGTCAATTGAAAAATGTAGAAGGGAGCTTCAGTGAACCTGTTTTCCTGGCATACTCAGAGGAAAAAATCGAAAATATGGAGTTCATCAACTTTGTGGAGCAAATTTTCAATGATAAAGTGAAGCGCCCTTATTAAAAATGGTGTGGATGTTAGTGAATATTTTAAGGTAATGGCATATTCAAAACGGGAAAGTGAAGGACATCGTCCCGAAAAATCGAAAATTCTCACTCGTGAACAAGTTGAAAAGTTTATGAATGAGGCACCAGATGAGCAATACTTGCATGATGGTTAAGTTTGCAACTATTTTTGGATTATTTGAAGCCTGTCGGGGTGAAGAATTGTGTAATTTATCATTGGTAGACATCGAAATAACAAATAAAGCATTGATTATACAACTTTCAAACACGAAAACGAAAGTCAGTCGTTCTTTCAGTATGTTATTGGGAAGTATGTTGACTATTTTCATAAGTACTTTGCACTGCGCTCTTCTGTCATCAAACATCGTCGTTTTTTCCTGAAATACATGAATAATAAATGCACTGTGAATCCAGTTGGTATCAATACATTTGGGAAAATTCCATCTATTATTGCCGAATTCCTCAAACTGTCAGAACCAAAGCAATTTACAGGACACTGTTTTCGAAGATCCTCCGCTTCATTGATAGCAGAATCAGGAGCAAATATTACGGATATAAAAAACATGGTGGATGGAAGTCTACGACGGTAGCCGAGGGCTATGTTGATCATTCCATTGCATATAGAAATGTCATTGCTGAAAAACTTCTCACAACCTCAACAGATTTTGGATCATGATCATCCAATATTGTACTTCCGGTTTCTACAAGTACTGATGGTGCTGAGGATTCTTATAATGTGTTGCGAAGCTCCCTAACGTCACAGGGCATTAATGTTAGTGATTGTTCTAGTTTTACGATTAATATTAATGTTCATAAGTAATGATTGTTAAATATTGATAATAAATATTTGCAATTGCTGAATTTTTTCATCTGATTTCATCATAAGAAAATGGAGTGCTCAAAATATATTTAACACGCTTCCACGTAAACAATCAATTTTAACATATTGTTTGCTGTCATTAAAAGTGTCACTTTCAATGGCAGTTGTACAAAAATCTTTTATTTTAGAAAGTAGGGGCTCAATATCGCCCTCTGATTGGCGATATATGACAACATGTCGTTTTAGAATCCAATTTTCTATTCCTCATTGTTCAAAAGGAACTTTCATCGACTCGGATGATAATCAGAAGCAGTTATGGCCAAGATCTCATCAACAGGTTATTAGGTCTCTTGATAACATTGCCTACTTACGTAGCTTCGTAATTTCCACTTGAACCCCCGACTGACTAAAATTCTCCTCAAGAGTCTCCCTAAGGTGCCTTATTACTTTATTAACTGACACCGTCCGGGGTTGTTCAGACTTATCTCAGCTGTCGCACTCGCATTCTTTAATATTTATGTCCTCACCGAGGACTGCGTAGGGAAAACTTTATTTTATCCGCTTTCTTAGACGGTTTAATAGGGACTGAAAGCTGTTCACTGTAGAATTTTCTGAAATATTGAACGCGTTTGTGGGGGTCACTGCGACTTAACGATTGTGCAAGATATATAAGCGGTGAGTTTGTGGAAACTGTACCTTTAGTAATGAAATATTCGGTACATTGAACCCCTTATAACTTGGTGCTGGCAGAATTCAGGAAAACAACAATTGGTTACAGCGGTCTGTTAACACTTACTCAGCATTAATTCATGGATAGCTCCGCATCCCTGGACAAGAGCTCATCAGAAAGTACTGGCATGAATTAAATTAGGAAGAAATTCTTGATAACAGCGGAATGTTCGTAGAATTAACAGCATATCACATCCAGAAACTTCCAAACGAGTTTGAGTCTGGAGGTGTGTTAATTAACATTCCTCTTTTCTGTGTATACTTACATGTACCTGAAAATGAAAAGAGACCAGTATGTGAACTAATGGAGCTCTATAAGCTGTTACAGCCATATAGGAAGAGGAGAACATGTTCATGATTACAACGCCCGATAATGTACTTCGTGGCGTCGTAAAATTTCAACTGAAAAGTCTTCATTTTGTACTGGTGCATATTCCTTCATCAAAACTCATTCGATATTTCTCCTAGTATAAAATTACCAGCGTACGTGACTCATAAATCCACGCAAAAATACTGTAAAACCGCTCAAAAAAGATAAGCGGTTGATATTTTCGGAAGAATCAATCATTTTAGGAAATAAAAGTATTTCAATGTTTTTTTTGTGAAACTCGTCGTTTTCGAGTTATTCCAAATTGTATACGATAAAGGAGGAAAAAATCATGAATTCTAGAATAATCTGAATGCTTCCCTGGGTTGAATTTCATCGAATATTATTGCTTCTCTGGTGTCTAAACAAGTAAACAATGTTGTCAGAATTTGTAACAACTTCGTGGAGACTAAAATCTAGATGGTGGAAAAATATTTGATGCAGAGATGAATATTAATGAAATCCCACAAATGTTGGAGATAAAACACTAAATATCATGATATTATACATTAAATACGCACAGTTTCTATCAAACATTCATTGTTACTGGCCCTTATTGACAACAAATGTCAATGTAATACAAAATTCAGATATATGAATGATGATTGTTGATACAAATCACGTATTATATTGAATTCACTGAAAATACAATGATACTTATGATGAACGCATGATTAATAATTTGTGGCGATGTTTGTGACAATATCCTCTTAGAATTCTATAAACTTGACACTAGACGGTTAATATTACAATAATTCACTGAATGTTTCCACATTAGCATCAAGAGATCGAAGAAAAACACCTAAATAATCACTTTTCTCTTTTATAACAACATAGCTCTAGAAATGATTTCCTTCACATTTGTAACGCCGGTTGTCGCTGTACGCATGCGTTGTTCACAGATCCTCACGGAACACGTTTCAGACACAGAACAACAGTTTGTCTTCAGCAACCGCTACCTCGCAAGACATACGGTTATACAATTGTTCGAAGAGAAAATCAACAAGCCGGCTTCGTCTTCCCAAATCCTCTGTGAAATATTCATAGAAGATGGGTTAGGTTAGGTCATTGACCTAGAATCCTATGGTTTTGGTTGATAAATCATTAATAGAGTGAAAAAACAATTCCTTAGGAGATATTTTTGTGATATCGAGGAAAATATGAACAAGTTATTTGTGTTAACAAACTAATCTTCTGGAAAATCGAAGAAGGAATTTATTTTGGTGAAGAAATATGGACTTTCGATTGCAGAATAATCGGACCAAACAGAGTGTTTTCGTTAAGAAATATCGTCTTTTTAACATTCTTATTCAGATACGGTTAGTATTTCCTTAATGTATTAACTGAATTCCAATCGAGAAATAGGAACTTCGAGGTCTTTGCAGAGAATAGTTTCAGGCACATATTAGACCCAATATTTTTTTTCAAATGGCTATATCTTTTGAACAGAGCCGAATTCGGAAAAATGGAAAATGAAAAAAAGGTTTCTTTTGGACTCAAGAATATATGTACAAGTCAAAGACTCACCCTGTATATAGATACTTTTGTGTAACATTTTTGGGGAAAACAGTGCAAATGAACTGGCCTGATGTAGTAGAATCTTTTCCACTGAAAATTCTGCAACAATTCATTCCTGTCACAATAAAACTGAGGCGTCCGAGATGCGCTTGAAATTTGTAGCAAACTGCTGCATTTTCGTAGCAATTAAAAAATTACCGACCTCGATGTCCCACCTAAAATACTGAACGTAATCGTAATAGCCTAAGTCGCAGCCGAGTTAATATGATTTACTTCCCTGGAGGATTCAAAGGGCGAAATACCATATTTGACAAAGAACTCTTTCCCGGCTATAAGTGAATTACTTCCCTATTGTGCTCTAAAAGCAACACTTCCCAATGGAATTGTGTTCCATCGATTTATCTGAGCATTTTGTCCCCGGTGTGCTCACTATTTCTGATTGCCCCTTTTACCCTTTACGGAAAATATTCCTCAACTGCTTTCTCGGCGCCGAGGTTTCGTATTTAGATCGCCATTACCCAGCTATTTGAAGAGTTCGAAGAGTGACATGTTGAACAGTGAGTCGAAAAACAGTTATTTTTCAGTGTATTAGAAGAACTCTTAGTTTAATCACTTGGTGTTGAGTTCTGTAGAAGATAAAACTCATATGGTAAATACAAGAGTCAACGAAGAAATGGTAAAGTTACAGCCACTGCGGCTATGTGATCTAGCAAAAGGTTCTTTGGAAAGATCTAGGGCTATTGCCAGACATGGCACTATGGTCCTATAGTACGCCCCATGGTCACTTATGTTTCTTTAGTATGGTGAACAAAAATAGAGAAGATCTCCAGGACTAAGACAATCGAAAAAATTTGTAGAGTTCTCGCCGTCTTGCTCAAGAAAGCTGATTCAGCTAACACGGAACTCAGGAACCTACACCTAAGCAAGTAGTAAACATTTTTAGAGAAGCAAGAATGTTGAGGCAAAAGACAGAAAACAAAAAGACCAAAAACTTTAGAATAAAATTATATTCCCATAAGGTTCTTGTAAAAATAAACGATTCACTGAAGAAGTTTGCTGACGTGGATGAGAAAATGAAGAAAATAGCAACATAAATCAATCAAGAATCTAAAGAAGAGCAGCACAAACTGAAAGTAAAATTGAATGAAAGAACTGGGCGATAGAAGAACGAATTAAGTAATTTTATAACATAAAATACAAACTTTCGGTAATATAAAAAAAAATTAATTTATTAAAGCAATAGACTGAAGTGAGTTTTGAATTAATTGTATTTTTCATCAAATCGAGTGACCTCCAAATAATGTACAGACTCAATCGTTTCCTTGAGTGCTTTCTTCTATCTAGTCCTTGTAATCGCCTCAAGGAATTCTTGTTCACGATAGTACGGTCCTTATCCGGCGCAGCAGGGGGGAAAAAATCTCAAAATCCTCCAGCATATTCTCCCACCAAAATTATGATCTAATTTCCTTCGCATTTCGCGGCAGCTTAGGGGCTTTTCCCAGGATCACATGTTTAATACACCTGTTTTGAATTTCAAGTTGCATTCAATCGGATTCTCCCGGGTAGAGATACGATTTTTCCTTCTCCCCAGGTAATATAACTGTCACGGGGCGAATCTTTATTCGACGAAATTCTTCTATGACTAAAGCTCGGCGCGGAAACGCCGATGGCGAGGCGAGGAATGGAGCACAAGAGGGATTTGGTCAATGCATCTGTACTATCGCAAATTCTCGTTTGGGCGAACGCCGGAATTTGGCGCAGGAAGATGAAGGTATAACTCACATTTCGAAACGATTTGGGGCGGCCTTATTGGGCGGAATGAACTGGAGGTTGCTCGAATTTGAAGTTACTTCTTGGGTCTTTGCTATTTCGAAATGTTTTCTTTCGAGAAAGAGTTAACTGCAACAATTTTTCGAAATTCCGGAAAAAGTTACACACCGAGCAGGAATCGAACCTGCGTCTCCTACTCTACGGGCGGATGCTCTACCTCTGAGCTACCAGTGTGTATGATACTTTTCTTTCAAATAATAAAAAACTAATTTAATTTATTTCAAATGTGTTTAATTTAGTTAATATTGATTCTATATCAATTTTCGAAATTTATAACTATATCTTGGACAACTCATTATTTCATATCAGGTCGATCAATCTCAAAAATTCATTCCACCAATTGTCAATGAGGAAATAAGAGCTGTGAATGACAGAATCGCGCCACTCTTGAAAAAACCAGTCTCTTCAAAAATATAAAATTTGCTAAATCCTCCTCTCGATTCTGTACGTCAGCAAGTTCCTTCTCATCGATTTAATCCCTGTCTGAAATAAATAATTCAGACCTCATTTCCGGTACAATTAAAATTTCAAGGTGGAACCATTTCACTCTCAAAAGGTTCGTTTTCTTACCGCCATTCGGGAAACGACGCTGAAATGAACAAAAATAATATTACTCTCCCCCCTTCGATTCTTTGGCTCAAGGTGAAAGGGAATTTGAAATTCTGAACGGATATAGAATTGAAAAGACTCAAATATCGTTGTTTCACGGGACATTGGAAGAAAATTTATGCTAATTCGACTGGAAGTGAGAATATCTGTGAATATATCTGGGAACAAGTAATTTCGCTTTTCGTACTAAATTTGATTGAGTTCGAGATCATAAAATTCCTCGAAATATTTTATTTTTTCTCAGATCTCTTGAATTCTGAAACATTAACTTCTTTATATATTTGTCTATCCTGAACAATTATGGCATCGGCATGAGTTGAAATATACAGTCCAGAAATGTCCTCCTCCCATTTTATTAAAACAAGTCATCAGAATAAAAGATTCATTGTGATTTCCAATCCCTTATTTCTGCTACTGAATTCGACTTTATTATAGAATAATCTGATACGACTCTGTATAAAATTTCTTCACAAGCCTGATCTCCAATTCATTCCGGTTGATGAAGTATCTCATATTATCCCATCATTAAATTCCGCATATAAAACTGTCGACTTAGATAAACCCGGCCCATCCGCCATTTAGTGTGTATGAAGACTTTGGGGAGTGATTCCTTGTCATAAATGGGGCGAGTTTTTCTTTAATTTTATTTTTTTTTCGAGGACCTCCCTACTAAGTTATAGCCTCCTCAAGATTGCACCGAAAAAACAGTTCCTAATTTTTTTCTTGAATTCGACAAAAATAAAATTAAGCACATTTTATGCGAGCAAGAAGCCCAAGAAGGCACCCAAAAACTGTAAGTGGTATTCCTCTTGGATTGCAGGGGGTACAAAAAGCCACCACCAAACCTTGGTTCTCAGGAAACTTTTTTCATATTCATATTGAAGCGGACGAAATCCTCCTGAATACGTCTCTGGACTCTGTGATTCCACATACGTACCGAAACTCTCGAAGCGCCCCGACCTATCTGGAATGTTCTCGAACAGGGCTGTATCCGTATAAAAGGACGCGCATGTTGAAGGGCAGTTGGTTACTTTCCTGAATGAAGCCGATCGAATTGCGAATAGCGAATACCAAGTATTGAATATAAATTAGCAAGTTTCTCGCGAACCAAAGTCCAAATATGGTATTTTCTACCTCTGCCCTAAAATATCTGCTTAATCCTATTTATTTCAGTTCTTTGGTTCTTGAGAGAACAAATCGCCATCTTTAGGGAGCTGTAACTACACAGAGGAGCTCAAAAAAAATTATATGAAAGAAACCATTTTTTGACAAGGAATCGCACCCCAAAAATATTTTCTTCACAACTATTCATATAACCCTGAGATCTCCAATTCCTGTTTCGATTATTGAATTCGACTGTATTGAAGAATAATCTGATACCACTCTGTACGCAACCTCTTCAAAATCCTGCTCTTCAATTCATGCTGATTGGTGACTTTTTGTATGGAGGATTACTCAATAAGGAGAGTTCTTATCACATAAAAAAAAATGCCAATTATAAGATAAAGATTTCATGTTGTGGATGAGTTCTTGTGTTAACTGAACTCATAAGCCTGGAGACCCAAAGCTTCACCCAAAATACGATGTATTAACGTTTGTGGAATCTCCAATTTAAAAGAACGACGAGGAATGTACCAATCTGGGTTTTCTTCGACACTTTCGGCTACAGCAGCAATATTCTCGGCTGTTCTTGATCGTTTAATTCTTCACACTTACTTGTCCCAATGGCTCAATTTTTTCACCAATTTCTGTATTGCGGTTAGACACGACGGAACAAAAATGTTCAAGTTTTACGAAGCGTCCTTGCCAAATTTTCTCCGTTTTTATTTTCATCAATAATGGCGTAGTGTTTACTTGTCAAATGTCAAAAAGTGGCAGCTACAAAAGTGACATCTACCTAAAAGGTTATTGAGAATAACACTTTCTATTGGAAGAACCCTTAATTACCATCCAATGAAATTCCGAATGTGAAACTTACGACTCAGCTATACCCGGTCCCTCCGCAATTTAGCGATACTCTAATTTATAAACAAATCCAAACAGGCTTGGAATTGGTGAACAAGTGAATATCTTTATGATGAAAAAAATACTTAATCTCAAACCCGGTGTCCGGGAAAATGTGGAAAATCTCTCGGATTCAGATAAAAAAATAGGATGACAATGATTTTTTCCTCCTAAATGTCGTCACTGGAAATCCATTTTACTGGAATAAATCTCAAATTATCAATATAATTAAAAAAAAATTGTCCTTAAATTTAAATTTGCTCTTTCAGTTTACCAGGGGTGGAAAAGGTTGTACATTTTAATGCTTACATTTTCAACACTCTGTATGTTAAGGAGTTGAAAAAACAAATTTGGATAGCTTGAACATTAAGTTTAAAAAGGTACTCTTGTTTATTTTCGATAAAATGAACCGTTTTCGAAAAACAAAATTTCAAAGATCCATAACTATGTAGTTTTGGCATAGAAAGGCACGTTAACAAGAATTATTTTTTAGAAATGTACTCTCACTAAAGCTTGCAACGATCGAATATGAATACGCTAGTTATAAATAATCTATTACAATTTCATAAGAGTAAATTTCTGAAAAATAATTTTTTTAACGGGTCTTTCTGTGCCAAAACTTATAATTAAGAATCTTTGTAATTTTGTTTTTCGAAAACGGTTCATTTTGTCGACAATAAACAAGAGTACCTTTTTTTAGCTTAATGTTCAAGCTATTCAAATTTGTGTTTTTTACTCCTTATCATACAGGTTGTTGAAAATGTAAGCATTAAAATGCACAACCTAGTCCGCCCCTGGTAAACTAAAATAGCTAATTTAAATTTAAGGGCAGTATTTTAAGAGGTCCTTACTAATGTTCATCATATCAACTTTTTTCTCAATTATATTCAGTAGTTTGAGATGTATTCCAGTAAAATGGATTTCCAGTGACGACATTTAGGAGGCTGTATCTCCGTAGAGAGGGCCGCTAGGAAAAAAATTATGGGAACTTGCCATCTTATTTTTTTAAGTTTTATTTATATTCAGATTTGTTTCCAAATATGGCATGTGTCTCGAAAAGGCAACAAGGAACAGATCATTCAAACAAACATATTGATCCATTCCTCGCCCCTAATCTCAGTATTAGCAGAGGAATGTCAAACGGGGCACCATACAGTTCTGCGTATGATGCAAGAGCACAGATAAAAACCTCAGCAAAAACTCTGTCTCCCCGTATAAGTGTAGGGATATTGGATTTGTTTACAAATATTCATATTGGAAGGTATCTTCTTCGAATGTAATTCTTTCCTCATTTCTTCAAAGGGGTTGACAAAGCATTTTTAAATAATCTGAAACAAAAACCAAAGGGAGAAAAAAAGGAAAAGCAAAATCCACTAACATATTCAAATTGTTTCGAAGGTACCAACCCATTTCAAAAATGAATCAGATACTGAATGAATAGAGTTGAAACCATCTGGAAATTTATATATTGGACAATTATTGACCAAATGGTCAATAGTTTGCTCTTCATGCCCACACTTACATCTCGGGCTATCAATGGCATTCCATTTGAAGAGCATACTATTACAACGTCCATGACCTGTCCTAAGACGATTCAGAAGACACCAATTTTTCCTAGACAGATGAAAACCGGGAACTTTCTCAGAAGGATCGAGAATTAAACTTTTATTGAAAAAATCATATGAAGATTTTTTTAGAATAAAGAAAATTATTTATCCATAGAGGCTTTCGAGATTTCAATCTAGCCAGTCTTGTATCTGGCTCATAATAGGAAATGAATTTGGAAAGGAATGAAATTTATCCCAAGACTTCATGGCAGCAACCTGTCTACGAATATGAGGAGGTATTATGTTAGAAAGAACTGGTAACCAAGCTAATGGAGTAGATTTGATGGTTCCAGTTATAATCCTCATAGAAATATTGAGTTGCCCATCAATTTTATGGACATGGGAACTATTCAACCAAACAGAACAGCAGTATTCAGCTGCAGAAAAAACCAAGACTAAAGCAGCCGTATGAAGAGTGGAAGCATCGGCACCCCAGGATGTACCAGCTAATTTTTGAATTATATTATTTCTCGTCTTCAACTTTAGACGTAAACTTCAAAGAAGAATCTAGTTTTATTCCCAGATGCTTGGGAGTGAAATTATGGTTTAAAACTGTATTGAATCCGAGAGATTTCCCACATTTTCTCGGACACCCTGTATGTTTTATGCAGAACTTCCGCGAAAATAAATTCGAAATCGCCCTTTGGACTACCGGAATTCAATTGTCAGGAGTTTTGGCAGGTTCCATCGGAATGTTCAACACATCGTGTCGTACAGAAACATGCACTAGAATTTGACCACCAACCGTCAATTCACGAATCGGAATACACCAGAAACCATTCGGTCGTATTCCGAAATGCACTTCATTACCCCTTTGCATTCCATTTATCCCAGACCGGCCATAGTTCCGTCCCATTCGAGACAAGGAAAACCAATTCTATCAATTACAGCACCTATCCTCCTCCAAGTCCGAACTCGCAACGATAAATCCCCCCAAATATGGGAAATAGAAAATTCGTCCGGTACCCCATAAACAAGTTCGTTAGCGTGGACCGGGCACAAAATTCAGAGTCCATTTGACGTCTAAAGCTTCGTTGATATTCATACCCGAATGTAAATTCCAAGTATTCATCTCGTAGACCATTATTCCCGTGATATTTATCGTAGTGCGAGCGCCCTTTACAATTCATGTCAAAGCTCTCTCTCGTAAATAGATTTCGAAAATTTGACATTATGTTCGGGGCGAAATGCACCGCGGTCCGATGGATGCACGGCACATACGTGCCCGCCTACGGTCCGCCGTCCGTTCGATATATCAATTCGGAAAGGTTGAAAAAGGGATCGATTTAATGACTAATATCAAATGTCGCTACATCGAGGGCCGTAAATAAACGTTTTGGAGGGACGCGATGATTTTTGGGGCGGAAAAGGGACCGATTGGAATGTTTGGATGTTGTTTTATGACTATACACGGGTGTCAATCTGACATTGAATAGGTGAAAGGGATAGAATGATCTCCTGCAAATTCTCCAATGGCCATTTTGCCCTCGCACTATCTGAAACACGTTTATTCAATAAAAAATTGTTTCTTGTAGAAATCGCTCCAGCTTTATAAGTTACTGCCCCTGACAAATGAAGAGTTTTCCATTAAGAGGTGTTATTGTGAATATCCCGCCATTTCTGTAGATATCCCTTTCGAATCTGTGATTTTTTGACATTGTACAAGTAGAAACTACGACATTGATAAAAATGGTGTTCAACAACTCATCGAAATGACAATTAAATTCCGGTAGTCCAAAGAGCGATGAATTTCCATATTTCGAATGTATTTTCGCTTTAATTCTGTATTATACATATACAGGATTCAGGATTGAGATGACCTATCGTGTTCATCGTAAAGATATTCACTTGATCACCAATCTCAAGCCTGTTTGGATTAGTTTAAAAATTATAGCATCCCTAAATGGCGGAGGGGCCGGTTATAGCTGAGATGATAATGAAGGGTTTTCCAAAAGGAGGTGTTACTTTCAATGGCCCGCTCTTTGGAAAGATGTCACTTTTGAAGCTGTCATTTTTGGACATTCGACAAGTAAAGACTAAGCCATTAATAAAAATGAAACGATAGACGCTTCAACAACGCATGAAGTCATCAAAAGTCGCTATAAAAGTGAAAGCTTTTAAAAAGGGTGAAAATTTGGCAGAGACAGTTCGTAAAACTCGAACATTTTTGAGTTGTCGTGGAGCACCTTGTCGAACCGCAATACTGAAATCGGTGGAAACATTTTAGGTGTCGGGACAAGTTAATGACGTGAAGAATAAACCCGTGCACGTCGCTTAAGAACAGCCGAGAATATTGCTGAGTAAGCCGAAAGTGTTGAAGAATTGGGCATTCCACAAACGTCATTACACCGTATTTTGCATAAAGATTTGGGTCTTGAGGCTTATAAAATTCATTTAACACAAGAATCCAAGTCGGCCGATCATCAACAACGTCGTGTCTTTGCTGGTTTTAAGTGATGAGGCATATTTCCACATTGGTGGCATCATCAACAAGAAAAATTGTCGTATCTGGAGCTCGGAAAACCCAAGAGTTATTATTGAAAAGCCTCTATATTCCAAACATGTGACTGTCTTGTGCAGTTTAAGGTCCGGCGGGGTTATTGGAACTCACATTTTCGAGAATGAGGCTGGAGCAACATAGATAGATGCAAAGAATATCTGGTGTTGGCACTGATTAGTTTTTGTTTAAGACTTTCTTTCTTGTCTATTGAAAATCTGAGCTGGGGTCCTTCTTTTCATTTCTCCCGAAAGTGTTCGGGCTATTTTCTATTGCCGCAGTAGCGCCACGACCGGAAGTAGGATCCGATCGGCAATTTAGAGTGCCGTTTTCGGCCTATAATTTTTTGGTAACGATTTATAGTAGGTAATAGTCCATCCAAGAATTATTAAAATCTCAGGCAGCTTTGTAAAATCGAATTTAGGTTGGCAATAGCTCATTCAGTTATATTTTGAGTTGCAAAATTCATATTGGTGTTGGAGATAACACTAACATTTTGTTCTGTCATATGTTTCGAACGTATTTGGTAAATAATTGTGCAAGTGAAATAAATATCTTTGGAATGAGGCTCTTGAAGAGTGTACAGCTAATAAATGGAAAGCCTGCACATAGCACGTACAAAAAGACATAAGAAAATATTAAGGCGAGTTTATACAGCAACTAAAATAAAATAAGAACTAAAATAAAATAAGAATGTTCACTTGATGACAGCGTTTATACAGGAAATAAGCTAAAATAAGGAATAAGAATAAGAGATGGTCAACTTTATTCTTATTCTCATTCCTTATTTCAGCTTATTTACTGTATAAACGCTGTCATCAAGTGAACATTCTTATTTTATTTTAGTTCTAATTTTATTTTAGTTGCTGTATAAACTCGCCTATAGTCGCAATATATGGGATGTTTTTATATTGCCGACGTAAAATCTTTCATTATGAACATGACGTGGTGTGCCCAGATGAAGAAATAATAACAGTTGTGGTTGTTGAAAAAGAATATTTACATTTTCATATTACATATTTTACACCTTCATTGTTCGAACATGTTGTAAGTTACAATGTCATGACAGAATTCTTCACATATTAAATTAGGCAATCCAACGACCTGTCAAATATTTTTTTGAGGCTAGTTGGTGGGCAAACAAAGGGAGTTTTGTTCATGTAGACATTAAAACCGTTTATTTGCTTGAAAAATTGGTTTATGTGAACATTTTTTTTGATATTTATAGTCAATCTTACTCTAAGGAATATCAGACCAGTGAAAATTATTTAAATTAAGTGCAATTTCAATAAAAAAATGCCATAAATGTGTGTCAAAGGTGGATGTGCAAGTCGTTCAAATTATGAGGATTTTCTTGAATATTTTGGAACACCAAGTGTGTGTATTTTGGTGTATTATACACATATTAAGTGACTTACCAGGAAACAAAAGGAAATTTGGTCAGCAGTCATCAAGACTTGACATCGAAGATAAGAAACTAAAGTGAATATGTCTTCGTAGACACTGAAATAAGCAGTATTCAGTTCTTGTAAAATGTAAAACTGATGAATATTTAAATTTATATCATATAAAAGGATAAATAAGTTACAGGTAGTGTGCTCTGATTAATATTCCTTCTCCAATACTTTCTCTTCAATCTCTTCGGGCTCCCAATACTAAAAGTTGTAATCATATGATTGAGTGAAATATTCTTCGTCAGTGATACTTCAGGATACTTTTTGATATTAGAAATCATAAAAACTCACTCGTTCACTCATGAAATGCCTAAGATAATAAAATTCCTCATATTTACTGCAAGCCAGCGACCTGTCAGAAACGTTTTGAGGTTGACAATGGAGGCCAAAACACGTGGTTTGGATTGCCTAATAGATCCATTCGTTAAGTTTTGTTTCTTGATATCTATCACAATTTTCCCAATCCATTCACTTTGCAGCAACACGCTTCAAATTACCAACTGGATATTTTTGGTTGACCGAATATTCATATTGAACATAGAAAAGGAATCTGCTCAATCACACACGATATTTTTCGTTGTTCAGGATGTATGCTCCTATAATTGATCGTAAAATCGAAAATGTACTAATACAAGATGCAAATAATACACGGCTGGTACAGAATCACACGATGGTAGTCATATGTGATAACTCAGATAATTGGGAACATTTTCATGTTCAGGTTGCCTTACTTTTGGAAAAATACCATTTTTTGTTTCTATATATTTCATTGCTATGATGAGAACAGAGAAAATTTTCAGGTACTTGTTTGTAATTAGAAATAAAGCTGCGACTGGACTGCTCTGATGTCAATAATTCTTGGATGAACTGTAGGAGTCGCTTCCCTAGGGATTCTATGCATCTCTCATTCAAGAAGAGATTGACAACTGTCAAAAAAAATTATCTCTTTCTAACAGCTGTCGAAATAATTTCTCAGGTTTTTGAACGTGAATTTATCTTCAAGAAGGATGGATGAACGACCTCTCTAAGTATCCTGACTTCACGTGAGTGGTTTGGGGAACAATAATATGAAAGTCATATAAAAATGACGGTTCTGTTACTTCATTTTTAGACCGTTGTTACCGAATCCAGATTTCAGACCGCATCTTCGCCTGTCGAGTACCCAAATTGTGCGCGCTTTTTACGAATCGAAAGAAACAGTTTGGGGAACAAGAAGAGACTCGTCCTCCATCAAAAACGAAACACTGGAAACTTCTCGCCCAGCCTCTCTCCCTGATTTAATTCTCTCGCATACGAAACTACTCCGGCGAATGACCGTGCGAGTAAAACACTCCGTCTAGGGTAGAAGATTAACACTTTGCGAACCCTGGCGCGCTTTCGTGAACCGGAAATGGAACTTGTCTGCCGTAAATTGGCGCAAAGTTCACAGAATCTAATATTAACCAACCGCGTATATCCTGGAAAATCAGTAGAGCCTGCACGCATGTATGAGGAATATCCTCATTAAAACTATCGCCAGTAATTGAGCGTATAATAAATATCTGCCGTGATGCCTCCCTTCCTGCGATATTAAACGGGGAGCAATCGATACCGCCGCTTTTCCTAAACGATGTCTTCGATGTCGTTTCTACAAATGAAGGTGGTTAACCGGTTTGCTGGAAGATCTGGATTCATAACGAATCTCGCTGAAGTTCTGATTTCGTACCACAACTTGTCTAGGACTCATGAATTTCAGTTGGATCGTTTAATGGAATCAGTATTACTCTCAATATTCTGCACTGCTGAAGCTTAGGACGTTTCGAAAGTTGTCGATTCTTGTCTACCAAACGTTCATGTATGAGAGAACAAATGTTGACTCTCTTATATCTGATTGGTTTTTTTGCCTCTCTGAATTGTTTTTCAGTTTCAGGCCATTTTTCATCATTTGCGTTACTAACAATTTCGGATCACTTATTGTTTTACGTTCTCACATTTTTTTTCAATTTGTTCTTGCTCTTTTGCTAATTTTTCGCCAAAAAAAAACACTTCTAATGTATGAGAGACGATCTGCCATTATAAGGGACCTGTAGCTTTCTTCGAACACCTCAAGAACAAGAATCATCACTTGGAAGATCGGACCTGATCGAAAGATCCTCCCGATCTAAGAGAGAGTAGGGACGTTTTTCAGCGGCTTCTTTCCCGTTTTTTCTTCTTTGTTCTATTTACAGATATAACTTCAAGATACTTGCATCCAGTTCGATGAGAAAGCTTGTTTTCAAGTACAAGAAGCTCTGTAACATGGATAGGCATATTTTTCGAACAAATTCAGTATCACTACACATACACGGGGCGACAGAGTTTGTGAGAGGTTTTCATCTGTTATCGTGTAATTCGTGTACCATACGCAGAATTGTGTGGTACCTTGTTTTCATTTCCTTTGCTTGAACTAAGATTTGGAGCACAAGATCCAACTGGATCAAGAACTAAAGCCACTTAACCATAATAAGCTTCGTTTGTGTGCTGAAGTGGATCGACTTATACAATTTTGTGTTTAGTGATGAAGCTTATTTCGGGTTGAATGGCTACGTAAAAAAGCAAAATTGCCGTATATATGGAGCGAAAACAATCCTCAAGAAGTTTTGTAGGTTCCATTACATCCTAAAAATGCAGTGTATGGTGTGCTCTACATGCTGGAGGCATCATCGGTCCATATTGCTCTAAAATCTATGCAGAAGTTTATGTAACAGTGAATGGAGCTCGTCACAAATCAATGATCAATGATTATTTGTTTCAAAATTTGAACGGTAACGACTCAGAAGTGTTTTGTTCCAACAAGATGGTGCTACACCTCAAGCTGCTGTCGTAACATTTGATTTATTGGAAGAAAGATTTCGCGATAATATTATTTGGAAAAATGGTGCAATTAATTGGCCTCCAAGATCACACGACTCAACTCCAACGAATTATTTTCCTTGAAGTCATGTCTAGATTTGAGCTGATAAACCAGAAACAATAGACGCTTTGGAAGCCAACATAACTCGTGTGATTGCTGAAATAAGGTCTGAATTACTCGAAAAAGTGGTCCAAAATTGGTCTGATCGAATGCTGAAATTATTTTTGAAACATAAATGTCATAAAATTATGTTTCGAATAAAAAAAAATTGGGTTCGATCTTAATTTAAATGTCGTTCATTTCAATATAATATTCTTTCACTCTAAAAAACATCTGAATAATATACACGAGCTCTCTTGGAGAGAAGAAATGGACTATTGTACCAATTCTTATCCTCCGAGAATTAAAGAAAAAAGGATGTTTGAAAGAATGAATACCACGAAGTAAACACTGAAGGAATGGTACTTACGGTTGTTCGGAATAAAAGTTACGTATCTGCTTCTGTCTTGTTTCGTAGGTGTTGTACTGGGTAAAAGTCTTTATCACATAAATTCTCTTGCAATGGTGGCGAACTGAAGGCCGACGACGTGGAAAACTATTTGTTGAGGGCTTCGAGCTAAGCCGTATAAAAACAATGCGACTGAAGGCAGGTATGTTGGAGAACTGAGCAGACATATGCTTGTAGGATTTTTGCAACAGCCATAGAATCGCACGGAGCACAGAGAATCTCGGTCTTATTCTTAACCGAGTAAGCCCATCCTATATATGAACTTTGTGGTATATAAAATAAAAAGTATGAATTTTGAACAACACCCGATATCCAAGAAAAACTAATTTATCTCATTTATCTGTTATTTCAAGGGTTTGTTGCTTCGAATTCCACAGAAACCTGTTGGTATCAGTAAGAATATCATTACAAATTACTGGCCATGAGCAATTATCACCCCCAGCCTTCAGCATCAGAAGAATCAGATGCAAATTAGTTTTCCACACTCCCTCTTCAAATAGCACCTAAGCTATGAATCGGAATTCCCTCCATTGTTCCAAGATCAATGATATGTATCTCAGGCAGAATTCCCTTCACAAAACTATTGAATATCTCTTCGTGATATTGTCTGATTAATGAGAAGTCTGGGAAATTCATCAGCTCCTATTCACCGTAGCCAGGATTCGCAAGTTTGAATAAACAAGAATTCTCGAGCCAGTGTGAGTCGGATAATTCAGTATTCAGAAGTGTTTGTTTGCGCCCTGAAGGCTTATGCATGTGGACTTTACAACTAGTCCTCCGGTCTGTGTTGCGAAGAAATCGGGAAATAGGAAATGCAATAACAGTGGGGCTTGTGAATCAAAGCAATGGGAGAATCTTCGCAAACATATTATTTTTCCAAGTAGTTTGGTTCAGGGGCATTTATAATTTTTTTCAGTGTTCAGGAAATCACTTGCAACGTTTTGACCGAAGATCTTATGTCTTGATATATGTTTTCTTTCTGGAAAAGTTGAAATGTCGCCTTCACATAACCAAAATTATTTTTGTATGCTCGTTCCTCTCGAACAAGAGCTGATTCAAATTTTTGACAGCTGCTGTCAACATTTAGCTCTCTCATTCTGGGAATAATTCTGAATTTGGCTCTCACTGCAGCTGATAACGTACTGGTTTTGTTTACGTCTAACGTCTACAGCCTAAATGAATTTCCTTGATGTACACGAAGAGTCGTTCTATCTACCATAGTATCCTTTGTCGCACAGTTGAAAGTTGAATGGGAAATCTGTATGAGACTGCAGAAGAGCAACTTGTTCCTCCATGAACACGGCATATGTTTTCAACGTGAAACGTTCTCATGTTAACGGACCACAGAACATCTTTTGTGTCGGTGAATACCGAGAGAACCTTATCCTAACCCTGTACAAATAAGCGATGAGAGGAGGGCATTGTGTCCATTTTTTTTGTACTCTCGAAAGTATAAAGGAAAATATATTATTATGAATTTTCTACCGTGCTATTACTTCACCTCATTCATGGACAATCTCTGAAATTAGGAATGTAGGTTGTGTGGAAAGATATGAGATTCATTTTCCATGAAGAGACTGGATAAAGATATTGAGTTCGAAACATGGTCTGAGGAAAACTTGAAGGCATTATGTAGAGAATTTCTATACAGGGTTAGTCTTTGACTTGTACATATATTTTAACTGAAGATTCTTGAGGTCAAAAGAAACCTTTTTTTTCATTTTCCATTTTTCCGAATTCGGCTCTGTTAAAAAGATATAGCCATTTGAAAAAAAATTGTGCTAATTACGTCCCTGAAATGATACTGTGGAATTGATTCAAAGTTCATATTTCTCGATAGAAATTGACTTTATACATTTAGGTAATACTCAAGTACTAACCTTATTGGAATAATAATGTTGCAAACACGATAATTTCAACAAAAACAGTTAGTTTCAGTCGGATTATATCTGCAACTAAAAAGCCACATTTATTTCACCAAAATAAGTTCCTTCTTCGATTTTTCTGCAGATTAGTTTGTAAACACTAATAACTTGTTCATATTTCCCTCGAAATTCCCAAACAATATCATGAAGAAAGACTGTTCATTCAGATTTATTATTAAACAACCTAACCTTAACTAATTTGTATCGATTCTGTGAATTTTTGCACAGACATTTCAAGAAGATGTTGTCAGCTTGCTGATATTTTCATTGAGGTTAAGGATTTTTTACGAAACATAGTATAAATCACGATACATTTGTGTACCGTGGTATAAACATCTATGAATTCTGTCATTTCCATCATAAATCGACTTTGCCGCCAAATTTTACCACGCATGCATAGAGCGAAAAAAGTATGTCTTGGTTATCTGGACTCTGGAGGTCAACTATAAACAATAACAAACCAGAGTCTCTGAACAAACTGCAAACATTATGTTAAGTTCTGAATACATTCAGTGAATTATTGTTCTAATGTGATTATTATGTGAAGTGAAAAGTGAATTGATATAATTTCAACCGTGTCGAGTTTATAAAATTCCAAGAGGATGTTGTTTAGATAGAAATATCGCGACAGATTATCAGGTATCGTATTATTTTTCATTAATTTCAATTTAATGAGTAGTTTGTATCGAGATTCATCATTCATATCCGAATTTTGTATTTCATCGACATTTAACTTCAATATGGACCGGTAACTATAAATTTTCTATAGAAACTGTGCGTATCAAATCCTCCTTTGTGTTCAATTTTATCTCTGACATTTGTGGGATTTTATTATTAAAATATCTCGACCAAGTTGATAAATATTGTGACAACATTGTAAACTCGTTTAAAGACCAGAGGAGGAAATTAATATTCGATGATATTTAATTCAGAGACGCATTCAGATTATTCCTGAAATCACTGATTTTTTCGTCAAATTTCTCCGGGTAAAATTGGAAATAACTCGAAAACGACGCGTTTTATTGAAAAAAAAAATAGGAATACTTTTAGTTTCTTAAATGATTGATTCTTTCGAAAATATGAACCGTTTATCTTTTTGAAGTGGTTTTATGGTGTTTAAGCGTGTATTGATGAGTCGACTACCCTGTAACTTTTATACTAGTAGAGATATTGAATATGTTTCGATTGAGGAATTTGCACCATTAATAGAGTAAAAACTCAACTAAAATTCAGTTCATTCGAAATAACGGTTCCGAAGATATAAACAGAAAAGTGTTTTCTTCATGGATTTTCGACACCCTGTATCTCCCAAACCAAACCGAATTTTGAAAAATGGTATAGAAAAAAAGTGTTTCATTTGATGAGAGGAATCTACAGTTGAAATATATGTACAAGTCAAAGACTCACCCTGTATATCTTTACCTTCAATATTTTGTACTTCATTTATTACCCTTGCTGTGAAACCCCTTCCCTATAAACCCTAATGAAAAAAATCAACATTCTCTGACTGAATCCAGCCGCAGAATACACAGCCAGTGCCAAGACCAATTTATACCAACGTTCTGGACATCCCTGGAATCAAATTAACCTGTGCCTAACTCAATAAAGTTGTAAATCCTCCGCTTGAGATCGGGGTCCAATTTGACTTTGTACGCGCTATTACGCACTCCCCCAGTTTGGGTAGACCCTCAGGCGAAAATCTCTACGGGGCCTCTCTGTATTACTAGGACAAACGTGATATAATTGGAACGCCTGCATGATTGTTCGCTAAGATAGAACGATGAATTGCATCGAAAATATAGCCGTTATTCTACCGCTAAAGAAATAATTATTTTTTACGTTCCCCTGATGACTTGAGAAATGCACAGGGGCAATCACTCGATTGTGAATGTTATCTCAAAAAGCCTCGCGTTTTTTGAGATCCAACAAATAGACAATATGACAGAATAACTTGATAAACCGAATAGAATCTTGACCTGGGGAAAGACTTACTTACTAGTAAGATTTCAAAGGGTTCCTTCTCTTCACCGAAATATCTTCCACCTGTTATTGGCCCTGTTTTGGGTTCTCATTTACAGATCCTAGATACCGTGACTAAATTATGTTCCCCTCGAGTTAGAAGCGCTCAAAAAGATGTTCAACCTGCCTGACCTAATGAATCTTACTGCCGTCATTGCTATATGATGCAAGAAGTGCGTCTGACAGAGCCCATCATGCGACATTGCGTGTATTCCAGTTGGTTGTTGCCACGTCAGATCACGTGGTAGCTAATCGACATGCTCCGGAGAAAGAAGTACAACCATAGATGGTATCGCTAGCTAACTAGATTTGCATTGAAGGGAACGATGGTGTTGAAATATGCGTTCGTGTGGTAAATGATTTTGAGATGAGAAAAAATCGGCCTTAATGAATTGTCAGCATTTGATATCGACCTCTTTAGGTATATTGCAAAAATGTGGAACATGTTGTTTCAGATTAGTTTTTTGTTTTTTCTTCTTCAGCAACTCAATTTTCTGAAGTTTTGTTGCTGAGATGTCCTCAAAAACAAATTGAGAGAAAGCTGGAACTCTTCATTGATTAAAATTGGTGTAACTCATGCAATTCGCTTGAATATAATGAGATGAAAAAACATTCGATAGAATAACACAAGCTTAGACAAAAAAAAAACCTACTTAACTCATTTAAAGACGACTCATGGGTGGTTGGAGCTACCTAGTTGTAAGTTGGACAGGTAACTAATTTTCTTGCTTGATATCCTGTGATTTGTAGACAGCTTCATTGGAAATGTAGTTACTCCAAAAAAAAGCTATATTGAAACTATCAATGAGGGAACTCAATAAAGTGGGCAAAACAACAACGTTTCTTCAGTCTAGGTTTCTGGTTACTCAGGAGGCAAATGATCCTGTGAGAGGGAGTCTTTGGAGAAAAAAGAAACTGAAAGAGAAGCCGGAGAAAGCTTTCAAAAATAGATCATTCAAAAACGTTCCTAGGGGATATCGGAACTGGAAGAACCAAAAATGGTTCGGATCTCAATAAAAATAAAAAGTGCATCCTCTGTGGCCCTTAAGGAAGCTTGTGATGAAAAGGAGCTTATCAGAAACAGACGTGGACAGATTCTGTCATAAAGAGGATGTCCAGGACAAGAGAATTGTAGGAAGCACGAGGTTTTTTCCTCCTTGAAGCCCTTTCATATACTGGAGTTCATTGGAGCTCTGAAGCTGCAGGACTAGCTGTAGATAGCAAAGTTGCGAAGAAAGCTCTGAGAGGAGGCACAATAGACCCTGAGGTCGCAGAAACCTCCTTTCCAAGATAAAAAATAACGATATGAACCAACCTTTCCAATATATGAATCGAACCCAAACAGAAGATCAACTGCAGATAAGAAGAACAACACAGTTGCTAGTCTGATGTTAATTCAAGTTGCTTCTTCTTCATCATTCAAGAGAAACTCTGCCAAAATCATTTCCAATCAGCCATTGGTTTTCGCAGCTTAATCATGTTTCCTCGTTTAGCTATCTTTGCCATCTAAGCAAATGATGTCAACTGATTCTGGAAGGCATATTATTGCATCGACACTTGTTTAAGTTGATAGTTTTAAGTATAGTTCACTGCGACCTAAGGTATATTTTGTTCCCTAACAGAGCACATTACCTATCGTATTTCTGTGGCAGAGATCTAATGAAATCCAATATTCTAAGTACCGGAGGAACTTTTTGGAGTGATCCATTCCTGGGAGATTCCGCAAGATTTTTTCCATTTCGGGTTTCTCCCACTCCAGAAACTCTCTCTTATAGGTGGACTTCTCTATACCACAAAGAAGGTTCTGTGTTTTATGTGAGAACAGATCCATTTCTTCTATCCTCTGTGTTAAGGATTATGGACGAAAGAATCCCTATTGAAAATAGCAATAAGGGGTTTACCGAAGACGAAACCAAAAAGACCTTGTCTTTGACGTCTTCTGAGCAATGCACAGGGACAATCGCTTTATTGTGTATATTATCACATGTTACTGCATCGATCAGTTTGAGAATGAATTCCTGAAGGAAACCAAACACTGTTAAACAGCCCCAGTCTTTCGAATCGACATAAATCCCAGCTCTAAAGTATCAAACCAGCAACACCCACAGCTCGATATAAAGGAGACTTGAAATATTCAAAAGCCGTGGATGTTTATGTGACAGGCAGACCATCAGACATCCAGAAAGAGCCTGTAACCCCGATTTTCATGGAGCTCCGAGCACAAATGATTGAAAATTTACAGGATCCTTTGTGCTTCCTCCTTAGCCTCGTCTCGGTCTCGCCTCCCGGCCAATCCAGTTCCGGGCCCCCGACCATTAGAGGGAACGTTTTCGATGTTAATTCTGCGTTTCATTCTTCTTGCGGTTTACTCTTTCCGTTATCTCGGTGTTTTACTGCGGCCTAATATGTGCGGCCTGTTGGGTTCACACAATAAAGTGCGGTCGGCAGGGCGGACTGAATTTTTCAATGATTCCGGTTTTGGGCTCGCAGGACGGACCGAGGTGTAATTGGGGCTTGAGGTTGGTTGTGGAGGTTTGCGGTTTCGGAGACCCGAGATGTCTTATGTGAGCTCATATTGTGGGGAGAGCTGTTGATAGTTATTTATATTCAATTAATTCTGAATCCCTACACTTTTCATTGGAGCTCTGACACTCAGGTCCTGAAAATGGTATATTATCCAACAACCACATTATGATGGCTATGATTCACGTGAATAAAGCCAACCAAACAAAAAGAAATCCAGTGGAATAGCCCTAATATAAATTACCTAGCGGAAGAACAAACAGACTGTAACTAACAATGAGTTTCAATTGAACCCCAACACAAATGAGAATGAATTTACCCCAAATAACCGTTAAAATAATCTTACTTTTCCCACTTCATCGTAAAATTTCCAATGCAACAGACTTTCAATAGGACCAAAAGTTAGTGGAAATTTTTCTCGTATACAGGATGTTTCTAAATTGAACGTTTGAAGGAGAGATTCCTTGAGTAAGTTGGAGAAAAAAAGTCCCATAAACACGTGGTCGCAAATGCTTCGTTTTCGAGATACAGAGTGTTGAAGTCTGATTTTTTTTTCAATTTTCTTTCTCATAGTTCTACACTTTACAAGATATTCAACTGGAATTTCTCACCACGTGACTTGGCAATTTCGATAGCAGATCTGCAGGGTGATATTTTCTCTGGAACACTGTCACCTGTTTTCCTCCAGAACTTTTTTTGGTGAGCAACTGTTGATTAAAAAAAATAAAAAGAAGCTTTGTTGTTATACTAAAATTTTCGGTCTCATTTTGAACGATTTGACATCGCAAATTATTGAACGTTTGTTTGTGTTTCAAAAATTTTCTAGAAGAAGTGCGTGCGGTGTTACAACGTCTACCGGGGCAAGTAGTAACGACAAAAAAAGACAACATTAATACCTCTGATCATATATTTTTTGTTTATTTTTAACGAAATTAACATCTTTCTAAAGTAGATATTATGTAATTCTTATCGAAAATTAACTTGAATACACTTTTTTAGTCATAAACACCTAAAAATTCAGTAATTAAGGGTTTCATTCAGATGAACACTCCTTATAATCATCATGGCATTTTTAAATCACAGAAAAAGTAATGAAATTATTTATAACTGAGGTATGCTCCGTAATTATCTCCTTTTGAAATCTATCAAACAAAGTATTGCACATAGAAGAATCAACATTCGGCGGGTATCATCATAGTTCAATTCACTCTTCAACGGAGCTACATTTAATACGAATAAAAGATATTGTGTCTCCTGTAACACATCTCAATTATGCCCACATCTTACAAATGATACACTCGACAAATCTTCCTTATTTGAATCTGTTTAAGCTTCACCACATACATACAAGACAACAGCACACTTCTGATTCTGAATCTGAGCATAAAATCTTTTTTTTTAGCTCTGTCTACTCCGGCTTTATTTTTTGTTGATTTACCTTTGCCTTTTCCCTTCTCGTTACCTTTTCCCTTCTCTTTACCTTTTCGTTTGATTTTGTCATCTTTTTCCACTTTATACACCCTCATCATAACTTGGGGCATGTTGTAACACGTTACAACAAGCCCCGGGATTTTGTTACAACTAACCCCATAGTATGATTTTTAACATTTATCAAGATAACTATTTAAACAATTTAGCAATCTTAAAAACTGTTACACATTATCAGAGATGGATAAATTTGAGTGCAAATAGGATACAGAAAGTTTGAAATTAGTCAATATTAATGCAAACCAAAATTTTACGACATTACAATTTTATATTACCTGGCAAAAATGAAGCACGAGCACACTTCCGGTCACTTCGCAGGCTGACAGGATAGTTGATATGGCAACATTATGCGGCGTGGTTTATTGGTAAAATCGAGTCAAAGAAATACGCCAATAAAGTTTAAGATCCTATTGAAAAGAGCCTGTTACTACTTGCCCCTGTTACAACAAGCCCCTCAAGTAAGGTTGGTTGCATTTGTGGTTATTAATTTTTTTGAATGTAGGCTACTATTTTCAACACTCTGTATCTCGAAAACGAAACTTTTGCGACCCCATGTTTATCAGACTTTTTTTCCTATACTCACTTAAGAAATCCTCCCAATTCGATTGTACTTTCAATTTAGGAACACCCTGTATATACAGGGTGAGTCTTCGACTTGTACATATACAGGGTGAGTCTTTGACTTGTACATATATTTTAACTGAAGGTTCTTGAGGTCAAAAGAAACCTTTTTTTCATTTTCCATTTTTCCGAATTCGGCTCTGTTGAAAAGATATAGTCATTTGAAAAAATACATTGTGCTAATTACGCCCCTGAAATGATACTGTGGAATTGATTCGAAGTTCATATTTCTCGATAGAAATTGAGTTTATACATTTAGGCCCAATTTAGGGAATACTCAAGTAGTCAAGTACCTACTAACCTTATTGGAATAAAAATGTTGCAAACACGATAATTTCAACAAAAACAGTTAGTTTCATCGGATTATATCTGCAACTAAAAAGCCATATTTCTCACACCAAAATAAGTTCCTTCTTCGATTTTTCTGCAGATTAGTTTGTAAACACTAATAACTTGTTCATATTTTCCTCGAAATTTCCAAACAATATCATGAAGAAAGACTTTCATTCAGATTTATTATTAAACAACCTAACTCAATCTAATTTGTATCGATTCTGTGAATTTTTGGACAGAAATGTCAAGAACATGTTGTCAGCTTGCTGATATTTTCATTGAGGTTAAGGATTTTTTACGAAACATAGTATAAGTCACGATAAATTTGTGTACCGTGGTATGAATATCTATGAATTCTGCCGTTTCCATCATAAATCGACTTTGCCGCCAAGTTTTACCACGCATGCGTAGAGCGAAAACCGAAATATTGGTTATCTAGTCTGGAGCCAACTAAAACAATAACAATGCAGGCTCTGAACAGTCTCAACAAACTATAAACATTATTTGAAGTTTAGAATACATTCATTACATTCAGTGGATTAATTGTTCTAATGTGATTATGACGTGTAGTGAATTAATATAATTTCAACCGTGTCGAGTTTATAAAATTCCAAGATAGAGAACATCTCCACAGATTATCAGGTATCGTTTCATTAACTTCAATTTAATAAGTAGTTTGTGTTGAGATTCATCATTCATATCGGAATTTTGTATTTCATCGACATTTAACTTCAATATGGACCGGTAACTATGAATTTTCAATAGAAACTGTGCGTGTTAAATCCTCCTTGGTGTTCAATTTTGTCTCCCACATTTGGGGGATTTTATTATTAAAAAATATCTCGACAGAGTTGATAAATATTGTGACAACATTGTAAACTCGTCTAAAGACCAGAGATCGAACAATTTTCGATGATATTTAATTCAGAGACGCATTCAGGTTATTCTTGAAATTAATGATTTTTTCGTCAAATTTCTGCGGGTAAAATTGGAAATAACTCGAAAACGACGCGTTTCATTGAAAAAACAAAGGAATACTTTTAGTTTCTTAAATGATTGGTTATTTCGAAAATATGAACCGTTTATCTTTTTAAAGTGGTTTTATGGTGTTTTAGCGTGTATTGATGAGTCGACTACCCTGTAACTTTTATACTAGTGAAGATATTGAATATGTTTCGATTGAGGAATATGCACCATGAATAGAGTAAAAACTCAATCAAAATTCAGTTCATTCGAAATAACGGTTCCGAAGATATAAACAGAAAAGTGTTTTTTTCATGGATTTTCGACACCCTGTATCTCCCAAACCAAACCGAATTTTGAAAAATGGAATAGGAAAAAAGTGTTTCGTTTGATGAGAGGAATCTACAGGTGAAATATAATACAAGTCAAAGACTCAACCTGCATATAAATATTGTATATATTCTTTTGAAAGAGAGAATTACATACTGTTTTCTTAAATCAAACAATATCTGGCATATGGCGAGTGTGAAGAAACGGCGACAAGAAACAGATTTTATAAAAGAATAAAATCTGTTTCCCTGTAAAAAAGGGTGGAAGATTCAGTTATGCTATTTTCTTGTACGGAAATCAAGAATCGAGTGTTCAAATGCTACTGAAAAATAATGGTCAGAATTGTGCGTTACTTTGAGATAGTTCATTCAAAAAAAGATTGAAAGTACTCGAATAAACCGACAGAAAAACTTATAAACGAACAGTGGAATTCCCCACTTTTCAAAATTCTCGAAGTAAGTCTACAGAAAAGACAAATAACTTTTTGCTCAACTGGATATACTCCAGTATGAAAGTGTAATAGTCCGACAAAACCTGTGGCATTGTTAAACCTTAAAAGACCTCACAAAGTTGAAAAAGAATAAATAGAAATCAGCATTATTAGCATTATCTCTGAAAATTATTTGACATTTCACGAGTACTAACATGCGTTAGTTTCAAGTGAAAGTACTTGATTGAACTAAATCATGGCCAACCGGGATACATTATGAAAGTGAATGGAGAATACTAGCTATTTATTTCTGTCATCAAAACCGCACGAACTCATTTATACTCCTAATAGTAGGCGTCCAACAAAAAATGAACTTTTGCCGACTCAATCGTAAAATTTCCAATGCAACAGACTTTCAATAGGACCAAAAGTTAGTGGGCCTAATGACCGCATAATCGGATATCGGTACGCATTCGCAATTAAGTAACCTGAATTTATGGAAATAGTTTTATGCAAACTAATAATTTCCATCGTGCAAGCGTAATGGAAAACGACCCATGTTTTAATGATAACAACGCCGTGCCAGAGAATTATAAGCACATTATTCGATAATAAATACTGATTCCGAATTCGCATTAATTAACTCCGCTGGCATGATTCACAACGAATACTACTGTTTTCCATCCCTCTACATAGGATTCGTTCTTTCATAGATTATTCAGATAAGGATCCTTTAACCTCGAAGTTGTCAGTGATTCTTGGAATTTTCGAATTAAGCTCGAATGAAATCACTCGATAAAAAACTAATTTGTCAAACCTTCGTCTTCTGAGTGATTCCGCCATTTTGCAACTGACATTTAAGTGTTGATATACGAGATTTGGACAGGGTGTTTGAAGTCATTTTTGGGGAATATTTTCTTGACTATGTTTGGGTGAGTGTAAGATTTCAAATGGTTTTGGGAAGCATCATTTTTGGGGCATATTTTAAAGATAGTGTAAAATTCTGAAAAAAACGATTTTCCACTTTACCATTGATAAATTCCTAGATTGAACAAGCCTCATGCCATAGATTTTTTCCGTCAATAGACAAAAGGATTACCTACAGACTACCATCAATCATCAGTCTGATCAAATTTCATCGTTAACTACTAGATTTCATTTGACAAACTAAAATCGCGGATAAATCCGTTAAAACCAGTTTCCGATCGCAAAGGACGACGATTATGTCTGACGCAATTAGTGATTCGAACCGATGGATATCAACTCAAACAACTGAAAGCGGCCGATTCGTGGCTGCCTCCTGGATGAATGCATTTCAATCAATATTTATTGCAGGTTTGTGTAATCAGGAGAAGATTAGTTCGTTGAGAAGTGCAGTTTGAAAGAACGTTTTCATCGTGATCAAATGATTCCTTGATTCCTAGAGATTTTTGTGGTTATCGTGATATTAATCGAAATTGAGGTTACGAGAACGGAAAAAAAAAACATTGGTCGATCAATGTAATATTTTTCTATGTGAACCTTGTAAAACTTAAATCATGGTCAACCAGGATACATTATGAAAATGAATGGGGTATACCTAACTATTTGCCCAACGCAGGGACTAAAGTGACACTTTTAATCCCGAAGCGAAAGGAGGTTGAGGGATTGGAAGAACTTCAGACCTGTGGTTTACCCCTCAGGAATTGAAAGTGCATCTTTAATTCCGTTAAATGAGGGATCAAAAGTATCCTTTATTCCCTAAAGTACATAATCAGTATTTCGTCGAAAAAACATACACTGCGCAAAAAAATTAACTCACATTCTGAAAATCTCAATTTTAATGAAAGTTAACTCTACATTGACTTTATAACTTATTTTTTATATTCTCTCGGGAAGATTTCGAACGAAACCAGACACATTAAATGGAAGAAAAATTCAGGATTTCACCGAATCTTATGTGAAAGAAGAGAAATGAACAATTTTCAAAATACTGAAATGCTGATAAGTGATTAAATACTTGGTATTTCCACCCCTTGCGTTGATTACAGCTCGGCAACGACGGTTCATACTCAAAATGAGTGATCTCAAAATGTTCTGATCTAATCCTTCCCAGATTTCTCCGAGTTGGATTCCTAAATCATTAAGAGTAGCTGGGTGATTTTCTAAACTTCTCAGCCTCCTATTGAGGTTGTCTCAAACCTGCTCAATCGGATTGAGATCTGGACTTCTTGCTGGCCATTCCATTCGAGAGACTTCAACCTCTTCAAGGTACTCCTGAACCATGCGCGCACAATGGGGGTCTGGCATTATCGTCCATAAAAATGAAATTTTCACCAATGTATGGGGCAAATGGCACTACATGCTCTTCAAGAATGTTCCTTATATACTTATCAGCATTCATAGCTCCATTATCAACGACCACTAGGTCTGTGCGAGCAGTCAAAGATATTCCACCCCATACCATAATCGATCCTCCCCCGAAACCAGTAGTATTCAGGAAATTGCACTGAGCATATCTTTCATGTGGACGTCTGTATACAAGGGAACGTCGATCACAATGGTAGAGGCAGAGTCTAGACTCATCTGTGAAGAGAACTCATTCCCAATCGGCCTCTTCCCAATGGATATGCTCTCTCGCAAAATCCAAACGCGCCCTTTGATGGGCTGGGGTAAAAGCTGGGCCTCTTGCTGCGACACGAGGCGTTAAATCATATTCTCTGAGGAGATTTCTCATTGTCTGAGTGCTAATTTGCACCTCACGAGTTTGCTCAAGCTGATTGTGAAGGAGGCGAGCGGTTGCAAACCGTTGTCTCAACGAAGATGCTTTCAAGTAACGTTCTTGAATGGCAGTTGTTACCCGTGATCTACCCTGTCCTGGTCGTCGGACATTCATACCTGTCTCCCTGAGTCGCTGCAACATTCTGGACACACTTATATGGGAAACTCCAAACCTTTCTGCAATTCTTATGTATGTCCACCCTTCTTCTCGCAAAACTACCGCTTGGGCACATTCCTCTTGTGTCAAATTGCGTGTTTCGCGTTGCATAGCGATCGAGTGTAGAAAATCAAACGAAAGAAAAACTATTGATCACTAGAATTGATCGAGAACAACTGATTTAAAAATGGAGCCAATACATTCAAAATCTGATAATATCATCTTTTTTTATTCATGCTGGGAGAAAACATCTATATTGAAGAAAAACGTTGAAAGTGGATAACATATCCATGCATAATTCTGATAAAAATAATTATCATTGAGAACACATTCAGTTGTAGAATAAATTTGAGATTTCTAAATTAATTTTTTTTGCGCAGTGTATTTATACGAATCTAATGACACCTCCTCATATGTTGTACAGTCGTTCAGGCTGTGAAACGTGAAAAAGAAATAGGCATACATTGAATTTCAAAACATATTCATTCTTCTGGCGCAGTAGGGTAAAAATAATGACTTCGCTGTACCCGGCCCCTTCGCCATTTAGTGGTACTCAAATACTTTGGACGTTGAAAGAGCACGAACTCATTTTTACTAATTTCCTGTAGGGTCTTTATGATAAATAATAATACGTTCAATGTGCAAAAACAGTATATCCTTCTACAACGTTGTCGTTGTATTGAAGAAGTCTGAGAAACTGCTGAAACAAGTTTCATATTCCTGAATCGTTTCAAATCCATTACTACTCAAACTTCACGACTCAAAGCGACGATTCCCTCAACCCATTTAACATACAACTCAAAATGCGGTCTCCATCACGGGAGACGAATCATTAGCGGGTTCTATCTCGTTATCCTCAACCGGCTTATTTTGCATTCCGAATTTCCCTCAGATGTCATCTATATTTAAGGTTAACTCCCGCCCTGCGCATCTGCCATAATGTGATTACCATAGACCGCACATCATGCCCACCACGGGGCATATGATTATAGAATTAACGGAATTGTATTTCGAATTTAACTGACAACGTTTGATCGAACGCTGAAAGTATTCAAATTACCGCTAGAACAGCCCTAGGACGACTCTGGTATGCCGACATGTCTGTCGGATGTTAACGGATTGATTTGCTGGATATCATGAATATTAATCTGTGTAGGTACGGTACGATTCGGCTTTTAACGCATAAGCGAAGATTATGTTGCAGTTTCACAATAAAGAGTTGTATTTGCCTTCTTAATAAGTTGTCAGCATTTCAGCTCCTAATGGACCCTGAAGGCCCTAGTCCATGAAGCAAGTTTACAAAGATAAATCTTGAAAATTCAGGGGAGCAAGTTACAAAGTCTGGATTCAGGTTCCTTTCTCTCTTCTGTCGATACACTAAGAATCCATGATATTAGCATTAGCTACAGGTTCAACGTCGCCGCTACCATATTACTTCTTGAGGGGCAGTATCACCTTTTGAATCGTGGTAAATCTCCATTCAAAAGTGGTCTCTTTATTTCACGAGTAAGTACCCTAATTTACGACGTAGAGACTTGATTTTTTTTTTAATTGAAGTTGAAGAACGTCCAGAGGTCAAATAGTTTTTTTTTCTATTTAACTAGTGTTTCAATTAAAAAAAACAGGTTAATTGTTAGATCTGGGGTTATTGAATATGTTTTTCGTTTTTCATGAGTACAAGCAATATTTTTGAAAAAATCATCATGAAAATTTTTGTAGTTTATAGAAGATTAAATTGCCGACGGCAAATAGTTGCGATTTTTGCGATTCAATCAGTTTTTCAATTTGAAAAAACAGGTTAAACTTCAGCGTTTAGGAAACTACACTTAATGATTTTTTTCTGACGGTTATTCATCATTTTTTGGGAAAAATCGCAACTATTTGCCCTCGGCAATTTAATCTTCTATAAATTACAAAAATTTTCATGATGATTAGTTCAAAAATATAGCCTGTACTCATGAAAAACGAAAAACACATTCAATAACCTCAGATCTAACGATTACCCTGGTTTTTTACTTGAAAAACTGATTAAATCGAAAAAAAAAATTATTTGCCCCCGGGACGTTCTTCAACTTCAATTTAAAAAAAATCAAGTCCCTACGTCATAAATTATGGTAGTTACTCTTGAAATAAAGAGACCACTTTTGAATGGAGATTTACCATGATTCAAAAGGTGATACTGCCTCTCAAGGGGAAGTACCCTTGTGATGGCATCAATTCTCCATTCAGAAAGTGCGTTCACACTCTCAATTTTTCACCTAAGGACTTGATTCTTCTTCAAGTTGAAGGATGTCTTGACGACACTACCTAGAATAGGCATTTGGCTTCAATTTCTGGAGCTGCTCGACTACTGGTTCTGCTTGACTACTGGTTCTGCTTCAACGGACGAGCCATCGGCAAGTGGCCATCCAGTAGAAGCACGGAAATAACCTTCCGCTAGATGGTTTTATTCAGAGAATGAAGGCATCAGTACGTGCTGAGAAATAAAAAGTCCATGAAGTTTTCATCATAACCAATAAATGCTGTTGTTTTCGTCATCAGAGTCCATAGGAAGAGGAGTTTCCTATTCAATTCAATGATGCATAATTTAATTGAATCTACAAGGAAGGGATTGAACCAGAGGGAACACAAATGCAATTCAGGACGCAGATATCAATCTGTCACTTATGCCCAGTTGCCCCCAAAATTACACCCTACTGCGAGATCCAGTCCTGATCAAGCCAAGAACCCCACCTGGCCGAAAAAGAAGCCGGTTAGCAAAACGGACGGCGATCTGTGCACAAGAGGCCGATAAATCAGAAGGCATTTTTGCCTGGCTGGGGTATCGCGAGCTAACCGCTCCCCCGGGCTGTGATTAGCTCGATAAGTTGAGACAACGCCGGCACGAATACGTCACATTCTATTTGGCTGCCGCTGTAAGTTACATCTGCGATTATGTGGTATCAGAGTTTGAAGATAACCTCTTTCGGTGGATGGGTGACGGATGGCGCTTTCGGTGCGGGAGAATAATGGTCAATGGTAGATTTCAATTTGAGATATCCGATGCGTGTTTGAGTGAGGATTAACATCCGGTTTGGGTTGGGCGGAATTTTCTCATTAGCTCAAGAGCTCGCAGCTGAGACGAGTGAAATGTTAGAGATTCGCAGGTATTCCTACCATTTAATTAATCAGATGCTTAATTCTATACATGAAAAAGTAGTGTTAACAAAGTCAAGTGGTACAGAGTGATTCAATCGTATTTTTATACTCAGTGTTGTGGCGGATGTTTTCGAATAATTATATAATATTGTTGTTGAGATCATAGTATGTAAAAAGGAGTTGAAAGGGAGTTGTCAAAATATAATTAAAGATAAAAGTCATCTTTATTATTTAAGATAAAAAAGTGGTGATAAATTGGTCTTGCCACAACACTCAGAAAACAAATAGTTGAAATCAAAATCAATGAGGAAACTGTAAGACAGTGGCGGCTCCTCCATTTGTGCACATGTGCACGTGTACCCCCAAGTAATATCTTCATCTAAAGGAATTTATTTTTGTGTTTGACGTAAATGTAACGTTTTCCATTGGGTATTTAATTTTATTTTTAATTTCCGATGTTCCGGTACACGGTTCTGTATTACTGTAGGGTGTAGACTACTATAGAAACAAGAAACAGACGGCGGGCGAACTCACAACAGTCAAAACTTCGAACGCCAACGGTCAATGCAAATACGCGTAGCCCGTACACTGCACTGTCGAACTGATCCCTCATTGGAGCAGCAGCTACCCTTCGCGTCCCGCACTCCCCGTAGCAGTCCATAGTATTTAGCTGACATAGGTACACATCCAGCATGTGCACGGTCGTCTGTTGCATAGACAAGCTATAGATAGGCAACTCTTAATTCAAATTCTGTTCATTGTGTCTGCGCTATGTATACTCGGTCGTTAGTACTAACAGCTGATATCGGCGTAAAAAACAGACATCGTTTTATGTACCATTTGTATAAAAAAATTTCAAATTTCGAGTTCATTGGATACGATGATTATTTGTATTCCAGAGCAATCACTAAATCTTATAAAAAGCATAAAATGTAGAACACCAGTGATTAAAATCAAAGTCTTATATAGGAGTTAAATATTATTCATTTATACATGTTTGTTTATCTACATGAATTAATGTCAAGGCAAATAATAATATTTCACTCAAGAGAACACACAAAAATATTTAATTGGTTGTATTTCGCGCAATTATGGCCGCAAATTTGGGGAATCCGATTAGCATTAGCGTACAATATTCAAAAACAAATTCGGTGACATTAGAAAAAAAAAACAGAAATCAAAATTGCTTGTCCTGGTCTATTCAATATTTCGTCTGAATTAGATTTAGCACTCAGGAATCATTTGGATCAATCCACCCCAGTATTCAGCGGAACATCCAAAGACATTCAAAATGAATAGTTGGACTGTATGCTTTCATTGCTTTCTGTGTGTCATGCACATATTAAGAAAGAACTTGCTGCCTCAAAATTCGTGTCCGTGATAAGTGATGAAACAATTGACATTTCAAACATTTTCCAAATGGTTATAGTTTGCCGTTATGCTTCAGCAGACGGTACCCCTATTGTGAGAATTTGGGGTTTTCTGAATGTTATTCCAAGATAAGGCCAAAGAACATCACAAACTGCTCTAAACTGCGAGATTCGAAGTTTTATTTCACATTTTTTCCTCCCCAGAACCCCCCTTCCCTATGTAGTCCGTACCCTCTAGACCCCCCCGGTATCTGCCTACATGTGCACTCCCAAAATATAAATCCACGCGCCGCCACTGCTGTAAGATCAAATTCAAAAGAATTACTTCAAGGCATACCACAGGGAAATCTTGCTGGACCCTTACTCTTCCTAATATATATCAATGACTAGAAACCAGATATGGAACTATGAACCAAAAGATAAAATACAGTTAATTATTGTGATGACACAAATATAATTCTGGTTGAAAAACTATTTTCAATGTTGGAGAGAATATTTGAAATGACCCTAGATAAGACCGATGAATGATTCAAAAATAAAAATTTACTTCTCATCAAAGAAAAAACAAAGTTCATACTTTTCACACCAACACATACAAACATTGAATGATATTCAAAAATTAATTTGAATCAAGAAATATACCAATACAAGAAACAACTAAATTTTTGGGGATCCATCTAGACAAAAACCTCAATTGAAAAGAACATTCAAACTGTCTATAAGAGAATATTACATCATCGATATATGGTCTAAGAGTAAAAAGTAGATAGATACAGAGTGTAACAGCCAAATGGAATAAATTCGATAACGAATAAATGAGGGCGTGTTGCGAAAAACGCTCGGACACGTCGATTTGTAATTTTAAATGTGCATATTTTTCAAGAAAATAATATTATATAGGGTGTTCCATGTGACCGTGGCCAATACCAACTTTCTTATTTCAAATGCAACCCCCTGTATATTATTTATTTTTTGGATTCTTCAGAGAATTCTAGACACAATTCATGCATAATGTCCTATATCTATCTTTAACTATTTCGGAAGTATTAGGTGTTTTCAAATTTATTGCAAAAATCAACGTTTTGAATAAAAATTATTTTATTTCACAAATTCGGTACATTACACTCAAAATCTAATAAGTAATATTGATATGAAGTTTTAATGTCTGTGAAATAAATATAAGAAATCATTTTTAATCGGTGATCAGACAAATTTTCGAATTTCGGAAAAAGTTTTCACTTCGAACGGGAGTCGAACCACGTTTCTTTGAATTTCCGGTCCAACGCAACGTTGGACCGGAAATTCAAAGATACGTGGTTCGACTCCCGTTCGAAGTGAAAACTTTTTCCGAAATTCGAAAATTTGTCTGATCACCGATTAAAAATGATTTCTAATAAGTAATACTGATTATTTCCTAATTATTAAAAAAACAAAAAAAAAATCAATGTCAATGTAGGAAATGTTCAAAATGCTCGCCGCGAACGTCTTGACAACATGCTAATCTGGTGTAGAATTGTCTTCTAACGTTAGATACTCAAAATTTCAGGCGTGACTGATCTAATCGCAAGCGTGATTCGGTTTTTTAGGTCGTCTAAGTTTAAGGGTTTGGTTTCGTATACAATACTTTCGACATATCCCCACAAAAAGAAGTCTAATGGTGTCAGATCAGGAGATCGTGCTGGCCATTCTATCGATCCGCACCTTCCTATCCACTGATTGGGAAAAATTTGGTTCAAGTACTGCAGGATATTGATTTGGTAATGGGGCGGTGCTCCATCTTGCTGAAACCATATTATATTGGCAGGAACTTGTGGATTTGCTGGATCAGGATATAAGTTTATCAAAAATGGTACGACATTGTTTTGGAGTAGTTCTAAATATTTTTCTCCATTCAAGTTGCCGTCAATGAAAAAGGGATCTACGATATGATTTCTAACCTTTCCTGCCCAAACATTAACATTTTCAGGATATTGCGTATGTTCTACTCTCATACAGTGAGGATTCTCATCAGACCAATAGCGGCAATTTTGACGATTAACATGACCCTCATCAGAAAACAAAACATTTTCTGATCGGATCACATTGTTATCTAACATTGCCATCATTTTCTCACAAAAATGCGTTCTCCTATAGAAATCGTCTTCTATCAGCTCCTGAGTTGCCATCATTCTATAGGGATGCATCTTACTTTCCTTTAATATTCGAAATATTGACGTGTGGCTGACGGTGAACAGCGGGGCTACTTTTCGAACAGAATTATGTGGGCTTTCTTGAAACTCAAGCATAATATCCAATTTCGTATCATCACTTACTGCATTTTCAGCAATTTTTTTTATTTGTCTTACATGACCAAGCTCTCGAAACTGCTTTTCTATTTTGCTAATTGTTCCTTGGGATAAAGGCTGCAAATTTGGAAATTTTTCGTGAAATAAGCGAGAAACTTCCATTTGTGTCCGTGTGTTCTCCATAACCAATCATTTGAAGAATGGTTATTTTGTGCATTTCTGTTAAATGAACCATTTTTCTAATATTATTACGTACAGTTATCGAAATTCAAAAGACAATAGCACTTACACTGATCACTTATTGTCATGCAAACAGACAACGTGTTACTAAGGCAATGGGAATAAACAAATCTGTTTTCGTTTTTTTTAATTTCTTCTCAGTAATGGTTTTTGCTTACTTTCTTCATATCAAGAGGTAAATGGGAAATCAGTATTGAGTGTAATGTATCGAATTTGTGAAATGAAATAATTTTCATTTAAAATGTTAATTTTTGTAAAAAATCTGAAAACACTTTATATTTCCGAAAAAGTTGAAGATTGTACATTGTTTAATTATGTCTAGAATTTACTGAAGAATCCGAAAAATAAATAATATACAGGGGGTTGCATTTGAAATAAGAAAGTTGGTATTGGCCACGGTCACATGGAACACCCTATATAATTTTATTTTCTTGAAAAATATGCTCATTTAAAATTACAAATCGACGTGTCCGAGCGTTTTTCCTAACACCCCCTCATTTATTCGTTATCGAATTTACTCCATTCGGCTGTTACACTCTGTATGTATATCCATAGTAATTACTATGACAAAACTGAGATTTGGCATAGTATTATATGGATCGAGAAGCATGGAATCATTGTTCGTTCTACAGAAAAAAAGGAATTGGAATACTAAACAACATAAAGTATAATGAATCCTGCAGGACTATATATATAATAATAATGTTTATTCATATTCATAAACAACAAATTTACACCTTTTGTGATTAATGAAAACATAAGAGAGAACAAATAAACAAAATTTGATAAAAACGAATTATTGACAATGTATGCACCTTGTATTGAGGAATGTCCTCTTCTCCAGGAATAATGAACATCTATTTGAAAAATAAAAGAACTTTCTACGAAACCTGCACTATATTTATCCCAGACATAATTTGACAATCTCTCAAAAGCAGACGGAATACAGATGCCTAAAAATATTTCATATGCGCCTTCACAAACCAACTTATTCCTTATTCTGAAAATCGAGGTCCGGTTCTGAAAATGTGTTTATCTAGTTCATAAATAGATCTTCACATTCAAATGCGTCTTTTTTGGCTCACTCTGTACTCTTGATTGAAAATCTTGTTGCTCCCCCTCCGTGAAAAACTAAATGATTCTGCTAGTGATTGATATCTCACACAAGCTATACACCATTCATTGCACAATTTGGAATTGAAGTCTTTTTTTTGAGTAGTGTTAAATATTTGAATAATTTTAAAGAAGTGTTGCATTCAGTTTGGAAGCATTTATTAGAATGTTCTTTGTACAAGGAATTAATTCAATATGAAATATAACATATGTAGCGTACGTCGATAATACGATAACATAGGTAGATAAATAAGTATCACATATTCAGGATGCATATAACCATACATATAAGATAATCAGGATGAGTATGACGATATAACATCTCTTCCCTTGAAAATTTTAATATTACTAACAATAAATTCAAGGATAGATTGAAACCTTATTTACAAATAATTCTTACATACTTATATTTAATTAAGACTATTTATTTACAAATAATACAATATCAAATTTGCTCTTAGTATAATGTACATTTGAAATTTTCAATTTCCAAATCTTTCAATGGTTTTAACTGTTCGTTTTCCTTTCCTTAAAGCAATCGGAAGGCTAACACGTTTAATTCTGTTATTTTCACTCATAAAATTTTCAGAATCAGTAACTGTTACATTATCTTCATTATTATTTTCTATTCGATCTGTTGTAAGTGGAATTGACATATCATAAAAATCAGGTTTCAATTGATCTATATGCTTTTTCACAGTGGTATTTTTAGCTACGATAAATACCCAATAAACAACTTTACCAATTTTCTTTTTTATAATTCCTTTTTCCCAAAATTCTTTATTATCTTTATATGTTTTCACCATCACTCGCTCATTTATATCAAATGTTACATTTCTATTTCCTGAAAAATATTTCTTTTGTATTTGCTGATTTGTGTGAACTTTTTCAATTACATCAGTTCTAGGTAACAATAAACTGAAACGATTATTAACTTTATGACGAAAAATCAACTCTGAAGGAGTTACACCTGTGGCAGAATGAATGGAATTTCTATAATCAAACAAAAATCGTGATAGAGCTAAAGAAATATCATTGTTGTTGTTAGTCATTATTTTATTGAGTGCAGATTTTATAATTTTCACTGATGATTCAGCCTGACCATTGGAACTTTGATGATATGCAGGTGAATCAATGAATTTTATATTGTTAGTGCACAAGAATTTTTGAAATTTCTCAGATTCAAATTGACGTCCTTGATCACTCACAATCAATTTCGGCAATCCAAATCGAGCAAAGGTAAATCTTAAGGATTTGATAACATTTTCTGCGCTCATATTAGTCATTGGAAATACTTCAGTCCATTTCGAATGAGCGTCAACCAAAATTAAAAAATAATTGTTTTTGAAAGGACCTAAAAAATCTAAATGTAGTCGATCCCAAGCTTTATCTGGGTATGGCCATGAATGTAATTCAGATTTATTCGGACTTCGACTGTGCAGTTTACACATTTCACAAGACTTAATTTTCTTTTCTATATCTGAGTCAATGTTTGGCCACCAAAAGTAAGATCTTGCTATTCCTTTTGATTTAGCAATACCGAGATGTGTTGAATGAAGTTGATTCAATAAAACTTCTCGCAATTGTAAAGGTATCACAATTCGGTTATTCCAGAGTAGACATTCAGATTCTATAGAAAAATCAAATCTTTTATTCAAATACGGAGTGAAAATTTTATTTCTGTAAGTTCTAGAAGGCCATTTATTATTGTTGACAAATTTAATAATCTGATTCAAAATCTTATCATGTTTCATGGCATTTCTGATATCTGCAAATTTGGTGTGAAATTCTGTATTATTATCGAAAAAATTTACATAATCAAAATCAACATCGATATTAGAATCAAAACTTTCATTTAATGGTATACGTGAGAGACAATCTGCTAAGTTGTCTTCAGATTTTATATACTCTATTGTATAATCATAATTAGATAAAATAGATGCCCATCTTCTCACTCTATTAGCAGCATATTGTGGTAATCCCTTATTTTGACTAAAAATGTGTACTAAAGGTTTGTGATCGGTGACTAGAGTAAATTTATTGCCATTTAAATACTGATTATATTTCTGTAAGCCAAATATTATACTCAAACCTTCTTTTTCGAATTGAGAATATTTTTTTTCTGCATCTGTTAACAATCGAGATGAATAAGCTAAAGGTTTTTCACTATTATCTGGAAGAGTGTGGCTTAAAATAGCGCCAATGCCATAGTCTGATGCATCAACTGTCAACTTTAGAGGTAGTTGAGGATTGTAAGGAACAAGTATTTTGTCAGAACTAAGTAAATTTTTAACTTGTTGGAAAGCATTTTGACAGTTTGTGTTCCATTTCCAACCACTACCTTTTTTTAATAATGAATATAAAGGTCGAAGTATTATAGAGATATTCTTAATAAATCTGCAATAGTAATTAACAAGTCCTAAAAATGATTTTAATTGAACTACATTTACTGGTGTTGCAGCATTTTTAATCGCTTCAATTTTATTTGGACATGGATGTATGCCATCTTTGTCAATAATATGCCCTATGTATTCTATGGAAGGCTGAAAAAATTTACATTTTTCCTCGGAAACTTTAAGACCCGAACTTTCCAGTATTCGCAATACCTTTCTAAGTCGCTCACAATGCTCTGTTCTATCTTTACCAGTTATAGCAACATCATCTTGTAAGACTACTACACCCTCAAGTCCTATCAAAAGTGATTCTATCATCTTCTGAAAAATTTTAGGAGCAGGAGTGCAACCAAATGGTAACCTCAGAAATTTATATAAACCTTTATGTGTAGATATAACGGTTAAATTTGTAGAATCATCGTCTAGAAGAATTTGCCAGTAAGCATTTGAGAGATCTATTTTTGAGAATTCTTTTCCAGTTCCTAATTTATCAAATAATTCTCTAGCAACAGGTAATGGATATTCATCCTTCACTAAATGAGGATTTATAGTAATTTTGAAGTTACCGCAAATTCTAATTTTACCATTCTTTTTCATAACTGGAATGATTGGGGTAGCCCAATCAGAAAAATCTACAGGTGTTATGACACCTAAAGAAACAAGACGATCAAGCTCTTCCTCAATCTTAATTCTTAATGCGTAAGGTACAGACCAAGCTCGCATAAATTTTGGTTGAACTGATTCTGGAGTTTTCAGTAATAGTTTAGCTTTTGCTTTATTGAACGTTCCAAGACCTTCTTCGAAAAGCTTTGGGAATTCCCTATACAAGTTAATTTCAATATTATTGATATTTATAATTTCAGTATTTATCTTGACATTGAATTTTGAAACAAAATCTCTGCCTAAGATTGGGGGACCTCCATTTTCTATAACATAAATATTCATTTTATCGCTCCTATTATTATAAAAAACTTCCGATTCAAAATAACCGAAAGGTATTACTGTCATTCCATTGTAAACATGTAATGTTAAGGTAGAAGTTTTTAAATCAAAATTTTGAAAATATTTTTCATAAAAAAATTTAGATACAGCTGTTATACTGGAACCAGTATCAAGTTGAAATGCAAACTGTTCACCTTTTATAATTAAATTTACCATTATGGGTTTAAATTCAATTTTAGTATCTAAAGAATATAAGGTGTTGAATTCTTCTTCCAAAAAATTATGTGAATTTTCACTCTTACGATTTTGTGAGTTGTAATTTCGGCAAACTGGAGCCATATGACCTTTTTTCTTGCAGATGTGGCATGAATTCTCCTTGAATCTGCATTCCGAGGTTAGGTGATTCTTCCTACCACATACCTTACATGCTGTGGGAAATGTCCTAGACTTCTTCGTTGACTTGGTGGCTGATGATTTATGAGATGAGGCACTTGATGACGTAGTCCTATCAGCTGATGAGTACTTGCGCATTTGATACACCTCATTCTTACATGCAAATGGCGGAATCGGCTCTCCATGTTTGACGGATGATGCTTGTTTTATGAGTGCTATTCTCACAGCATCCTCAAATGAAATATTGTTGGATTCTTCAAATAATCGATCCCTTATTGATCCTTTTTCCAATCCCATTATGAATCGATCTCTGAGAACCACTTGTAGCTCTTCACCAAACTCACAATGAACTGCAAGGCTTCTGACACGTGCGGCCCATTCTTGCAAATTTTCAGAAGTTCGCTTGTAAGAATTATAGAATTTACTCCTTTCTGCGAATATGCACTTCTGAGATCCAAAATGTCTATTAAATATGTCGATTAGCTCTTTGAACCTTTGTGACTCCGGTGTCTTCGGCATGCACAAATTGAACAAAAGACGATAGGAATCTTCTGATAAAATATTCAGGAACACTGACCTTTTTCTTTCTTCATTTGTGATGGAATTTGCCTCGAAGAAATTAGTCAATCTTGGTTTGAATATGGACCAATCGTTTTGATGTATGTCGAACTCTCGGAGATGTCCAATCAACGTATTCTGCGTTGAACCACTGCTTGATTCCATGTTATTCTGCTTTGAACCAGTACTAGATTCCATGTTCACTACCGTTGAATATTTCGTTGCGATTTTTTTTATCTCGTCGCCAATTGTTAAATATTTGAATAATTTTAAAGAAGTGTTGCATTCAGTTTGGAAGCATTTATTAGAATGTTCTTTGTACAAGGAATTAATTCAATATGAAATATAACATATGTAGCGTACGTCGATAATACGATAACATAGGTAGATAAATAAGTATCACATATTCAGGATGCATATAACCATACATATAAGATAATCAGGATGAGTATGACGATATAACAAGTAGTATAGGGATATAAGAAATTAGTTTTCCTTCCCCTACGAGCTGTTAAACATTAAGTACGAGTTTCCTTGAAAGCTTGTACCCCAAGATAACCTACTATAAAATTAAAATCCCATATTTACACCGTGATAAACTGGCCATTTTTTTTCCGTGAAACTTGCCGTAAGTGCTTCAGTAAACAGCGTGAATGAGTGGCCTTTGATAAAACTACCACGAAAAATGCATAAATTACATTACTTCCGAGATAAAGTTTTATTAACATTCGTTTATGCCCACCTCGCGTTATAATTCATGATCTTAATTAAACGGGAATTTTACGATCAAGCCATAAACTTAAATAAGAAAACTTAGTTGGCACATATCGTCAAGTTTGTTCATAAAGAATTTGCACTTAGATTGGGTAGCTCAGGTCAGGCCTGAAATCCAAATTTCTATTGCATAAAGATGTCTCGCTCTGTTTGTTATTCAATATTCGTAAATAAAGGAGGGAATATTGAACATTAGGTATTTTAATACTTTTTAGACAACAAATGGCTGAATTTCACTTCAGCTCATACCGTGTCATATAACTTATTGTGAATCTAAGGCGATTGAGACCAGTGGTTCTATATGGAAGATTTTTTTCAAATAATCTGCGATAAAATTAGTAATAAGAACTAGAGAGGAAAATATTCTCAATACCCCATCTCATGTAGATGGAATTTCGAGAATTTCATACTTTGGCACCAAGGAAATTGTGGAAATACAGTCAAAAATACAAAGGGTTATTATGGAGTAGATTTGTTGCCTTGGCCCTTTAGATATACCGATTTTTCACCCATCGAACATGACTGGAAAATTATGGGTTTACCCTAACATCCACGGTCTTTTTCTCTATCACTTAGTATACAAGTGTTCCTAAATTGGAGATAACCCTCTACAGGAGAATTTATATCCAGGCGTATTGCAAGTTCTCAACTCTGCAAGAAACCTGAAAACAGGAATAACATCATTCGTCCTCATCAAACCGAATATATACGAGTCTTCAAACTTGCCGCGTTCCCGATTTTACGAGCAGACTCTGAATTGTGGGACGGAATCATGCCCTATGAAATTCCTACAAGAAGATAAATACCGGTCCTTCGGGATTATCATAGTTTACATTAGGGAACCGTACAATCTTCACGGCGAGTTAACAACTATTATTTATGTGCCCCTCACGTATTCCCACCGCCAGGGACTGGGGCAGGAAAATCGAGAAAAACCTACTCGAAAATTGAAAGAAGTAAATCTATCTAGTTTATGTGAGGCCCTTATGAGTTTCCACGGGAAGGAACCCGTGTACTTTATGAGAGATTTTTCAATCAAAAGCGTTAAGAGACGCATGAAAAACGAGAGGTCTGGAGTCAGATACGGATCCAGAGATTCTTGAGGACGTTTTCAGGATAACTCGGAACGTACGCTGAAACGGAGATTCTCAACGCTCTTCAGGGAAGCTGGGGATGTATTCTGGTGCAATTTGGCGGGAGCGACAGACCTAAACGAGGTCTATTCGGGTTTTATTCAATTCGGATTCATTAGTTGAACTTTATTTCGCATTCATATGCCATCTCCAGGACATTCAATGTGGACTATTCCATCTTGACATATTCCTTGAAGTTGTAGCTACCTCTTCTCTATTAATATGACTTGTAATATAGGAAACTGCGAAGTTTGTTTTGCTTTGTGGATATTTCCATAGTCTCTCAGCTAGGGCACTGGGTTTATAGAAAACCCATCCATACAGACAGATAACTACACAAGGAGTCCAAACACCATCCCCAACAAAAGCGAGGTGTGATCAAAACACTTGTTGACAGAGCTTGACAATTCGATGCGAAACCCTCTAGAGGAAGAGCCAGTGACCAATTTTCATATGTCATTTCATAACTCACCAAAATTCACTTGTTTAATATTCAGTATCTGCTCGAAAATAAAAACCATTTCTGCCAGCCCATAATGGCCGGAGTAGACTACCATAAGCGCTCAAAGAGGCCAGAAAATTAGGTTCAACTATGTCATAGTATCAGACATAAAACTTTCAGGAATTGTTATTGATAATAAATTGAATCCATAAAAAATAATGACAGAACTTTTTCGTCCCTCGTTGGTGTTGGCAGAACACTTTGAAAATTCATTAAGAACAGCTGTACTTATGGTAAATTTATAAAAGTACACATAACGGGAACAAATCTTAAAATGAGGTCTAAGGTGGTATGCTACACGTTCGAGTTTCTTTCAAAAATTGGCTTTTTGTTCCTTAATATATCATTTCGTATGCGGCATATACCTACATCTAGAATGTTTCGATATACCAATAATTAAAATATTTTTGCCCTAAGAACTCAGGCAGTTTTTTGTTTACTATTTCCAATGTCCAAACAAGACAGTTGAATCGCTGTAGTAACGAAACCGTTTGATATTTTTCGATTCTGTTTCCATCTACGTGATAATGTAAATTACATTCATGAAACCATTTCATCAAATAAACAAACAATTATCACCATCAATTCTCAGTTCAACACACAGAAACATTAAAATCAACACGAAAAGTACTGCATTGTTTCTCACTCGAAGAATATTTTTCAACAATATTATAATGGTTAGTTCTCAAAAAATGAGTAAAAATATTTTCACCAACAGATTATTAAAAAACATTGACTTTGTTAGAAGAATTTATGCACGAAACTGAACTGAGCTCCAAGAATTTTTCGAATGGATTGAGGAGGTCTTGAGTAATCCTTTGTGACTTACGAAACATTCAAAGAAGTGTAAGATCTCAGTCACAGGGGTAAAAAATAAACCATCAGGGCATTTAAAACCCCAAAAGTTGGGTAGACTGAGGGTAGTAAAAGAGAGTATAAGACTTTCTCAGTGTCGATTCTGCGGGGAGGAGGAAGAAACTCCTATTCCCCTGGTTACGGAATGTTTTCAATTGCAAGCCAAAGGAAGAAGTGCTTTGGACTTGAAACCTGTATGAGTGTCCCGGATACTGGATTTCATCAAATCTCTGGAACTGGAAGGCGAGCTGTAGGATCATAACAGCTCTGTTAGGGGGCACAATAGACCTTAAGGTCGCAGTGGATTGTAACCCCTTTTTACTATAAACTATGGGTGCCAGGGCAATCAGGGCATTGTGGTGTTAAAGGAAATAAAAAAGCCGATGAGCTTGTGAAAAAAGCATTAAGATTAACACCTGCTGGACCTGAGCCTTTCTGTGGACTTGGAACAGACTAATACACTGCGCAAAAAAATTAACGCACATTATGGAAATCTCAAATTTATTCTACAACTGAAGGTGTTCTCAATGATAATTATTTTTATCAGAATTATGCATGCATATGTTATCCACTTTCAAAGTTTTTCTTCAATACAGATGTTTTCTCCCAGCAGGAATAAAAAAAGATGATATTATCAGATTTTGAATGTATTGGCTCCATTCTAAAATCAGTTGTTCTCGATCAATTCTAGTGATCAATAGTTTTTCTTTCGTTTGATTTTCTACACTCGATCGCTATGCAACGCGAAACACGCAATTTGACCCAAGAGGAATGTGCCCAAGCGGTAGATTTGCGAGAAGAAGGGTGGACATACCCAAGAATTGCAGAAAGGTTTGGACATTCCCATACAAGTGTGTCCAGAATGTTGCAGCGCTTCAGGGAGACAGGTATGAATGTCCGAAGACCAGGACAGGGTAGACCACGGGCAACAACTGTCATTCAAGAACGTTACTTGAGAGTTTCTTCGTTGGGACAACGGTTTCCAACCGCTCGCCTCCTTCAACATCAGCTTGAGCAAACTCATGAGGTGCAAATTAGCACTCAGACAATAAGAAATCGCCTCAGAGAATATGATTTAAGGCCTCGTGTCGCGGCAAGAGGCCAAGCTCTTACCCCAGCCCATCGAAGGGCGCGTTTGGATTTTGCGAGAGAGCATATCCATTGGGAAGAGGCCGATTGGGAAAGAGTTCTCTCCAAAGATGAGTCAAGATTCTGCCTCTACCATTGTGATCGACGTTCCCTTGTATACAGACGTCCACATGAAAGATATGCTCAGTGCAATTTCCTGAATACTACTGGTTTCGGGAGGATCGATTATGGTATGGGGTGGAATATATTTGACTGCTCGCACAGACCTAGTGGTCGTTGATAATGGAGCTATGAATGCTGATAAGTATATAAGGAGCATTCTTGAAGAGCATGTAGTGCCATTTGCCCCATACATTGGTGAAAATTTCATTTTTATGGACGATAATGCCAGACCCCATCGTGCGCGCATCGTTCAGGAGTACCTTGAAGAGGTTGAAGTCTCTCGAATGGAATGGCCAGCAAGAAGTCCAGATCTCAATCCGATTGAGCAGGTTTGGGACAACCTCAATAGAAGGCTGAGAAGTTCAGAAAATCATCCAGCTACTGTTAATGGCTTAGGAATCCAACTCGGAGAAATCTGGGAAGGATTAGATCAGAACATTTTAAGATCACTCATTTTGAGTATGAACCGTCGTTGCCGAGCTGTAATTAACGCAAGGGGTGGAAATACCAAGTATTAAATCACTTATCAGCATTTCAGTATTTTGAAAATTGTTCATTTCTCTTGTTTCACATAAGATTCGGCGAAATCCTGAATTTTTCTTTCATTTAATGTGTCTTGTTTCGTTCAAAACCTTCCCGAGAGAACATAAAAAATAAGTTATAAAGTCAATGTAGAGTTAACTTTCATTAAAATTGAGATTTTCAGAATGTGCGTTAATTTTTTTGCGCAGTGTATAATGCAGCGTTCCAACAATGGGAGTTGTTTAACAGAATAACCCTCTGGAAAAACACTCTTGGAATGACTCAGCCTAAGAAATTCGTGATGATTTCACCGACCCATACCAGTAAGCTTCTGAAGCTGATACGTCTGCTCACAGGACACAGTCAGTACAAATATCATTTGTACAGTATGAAAAAGTCAGCTGATGATATTTGTTGGCTCTGTGGATCAGAAGCAGAGACAGTTCAAAGCATTGTATGTCCAGGGTTGGCTGGCCTAAGAACCATATTCATATGGGGAAACCGGTCCTAGATACTCACGAGCCTACAAGGTAATGACCAAGGCTCCAAAGGATGTTGTCACACATGGCTAACCGAGCTATAACGTCCCCGGTTCAAATAAGAAAAAACGGCTTATAGTTGAAAAGAAGGTTGTGCTTAGATGGAAACCTGTCAAAGCATACAAATAGCATAGTCTTATAGAAGTTGAGGTCATGATCGTAAAATAAATTCGATTTTCTTTCTGAAGCAATGTATATGTATAATGAGTCTGTGCGATGGCAAGCCATCATCGATTCCGGCTGCACGCTGCAGCGCTCTGATCACATCCTCATCCTCTCCAGTATTCGTATTCCCCGCAAGAATTTCGGATGGTCTCCAGACTGCACCATGAATAATTCAGAGCCGTAGCATCTGTATCTCGCAAGGACATATCCCCATTCGAATTCATTACATACTGGATATTTAGCTTCGGTGTCCACCTAATTTAGAGCCTTAAATCTCACGGTTGTTTACGAGAATTAACGGAATTACCTACAAAAGCAATTAATTCCGCTCAGTTTCGAAGGGTTAGTTAGACAAAGTAAAGTTAAAGGCTCGTGATAAGTGTCGGTGGGAGCAACAAAGGTTCGAAACAGGGAGAAAAGAGAGGAGAATGGAAATTGCCGCTACGGAATGTTGATTCATTCAAGTCGTATCGATTTCGGCGGAGAAGCGGGAAAACTTTTATTTCCATTTTAATTAACCATTCCGGAGGGGTTTGCAGTTGTATCGGGGCAATAATTCCGGAAATGGAAACTGCATTTCAGATACACTCTCGGGGTTGGTGTAGTTTACGATTTGACGGTTCAAGACAGGACGAAATATTTCTGCTAGCTGCTTGCAGTACGCCGGATAGAAAAAGTTCATTTGCATGAGCTTTTAAACCGCTTTTTTAATCTTTTGTTGGGAAATTATTACTTTGGAACGGTAATTTCTTATTGCAGCCTTTCGAAAGTCGATTTCTGCGAGCGAAATTGGAAATTCTTTGCACGAGATTGGTCACTGTTAATTTGAGATTCTGGAGAGGAAACATTTGTCGAATTCTAATTCTGATCTTCTGAATCTTGAAATCTACGACTTTTGGACAAATCTCATCGGATAAAATCAGAAATAACTTGAGAACGTTAAGCAAAAAACTGATCGGTTTTGTCGAAAATATGAACTGTTTATCGTTTCAAGTATATACTCATTGTATTTTTCTATAGATTCATGAATCGACTAGGTTTTAAGTTTAATATTAACGTCGCCGATCACAACGAGTAGGAAAACTAATCCGAGAATCGCTGAACTATGAAATAAGCGAATATGTAGGTAAAGTAGGAACTATTTCTCGCTATATATTTGAATTTGGCCATTCTCTGCCAATTCCGTATTTGAAGTTGATTTCCTGAACGAAATTATCTGTAGATTCACTTTTAATCGGAAGTTGAACAATTTTTATGTGTCTTTCGTTTGAAATGAAACAGAACCATGAGTTGGCTTATTTTCTTCTATTCTTGAAGGAAAAAAAATTAACTTTCGAACCGAAATCGATTTCAAATATTTCATTAAGAACTCCAATCCTGTCTGAGTTTACCCACAAAATTTTAGGTCTCAAAGTGAAACCATTTTCAAATGCAACTTGAAATAAAAACACACTACATTGAACGCCCACCATAAAGAAAATTACTGAATTTTGATCGAAGAACGTTCAACATAGTTGTAGTTAGAAAGGGGTGCAGTCGAAACTTTATTTCTAGTTACGAAAAGGTTATTCGAAATTATTTGTGGTTTCATTATAGCAAAAAATATATAGATACCTAAACCCTTGAAATTAAATGGTATTTTGTCAATGTAAGATTGTTAGGCACTTTGGACCTGAAAATGTCCTCAATTATCACATACGATTACCATCGTGTGAATCAGTATACCAGCAGTATATTATTTTCATCTTGTATTGATACATTTTCGACCGATCAATTATATGAGCATACAGCCTGGAAATTCTGGTCCGATAACGAAAAATATGCTCCTTTCCAAAACCAGAAAAATCTAGTTGATAATTTGAAGCATGTTACTGCAAAGTGATTGGATCGAAAAAATTGTAATAGATATCAAGACAGGATGGATCTATTTAATCGAATGGATCTATTTAAGGGTCTACTTCCCTGAGAAAAAGGGAGTCAGGAACGATTTATTTTTTTCTGATTGATGAAGGGATGTATGAGTGTATAGAGATGAAAATAATAAAAAAAATATTTTATACGTATTAAATGAATGAAAAGGATATTCCCCATCATTTTTGGTAATTTTTAACATTTCCACCATTAAAACGAACAAATATTTTTGTGTTTTTTCAGTTCAGTATTGAAGTCTATCATTTAGTTAATCAAATGTCTATCTCCTTTTTCTTTCAAAATTTAATGTTTTTTTGTAAATAATATTACAACAATGTGTTGTCCTCGCGAAAGGTATTTCCTTGAATTTTTCTATTCGAAATGATAAATATCCATTTTTACCAAAAACATTTCATCAAGAATTTTATTAGCCGTCGATTAGTGAAAATTAATTGAATCTTACAATTGAGGAGTCTTACATGGAATTGATTTTCAGTAGTGATATCCATAGGACCTTGATGATAGACGAGATAATTTTATGACCATCGAAAGCTCGTTCATTGGTAACAGCCCGAAGCCGAAGGCTGAGGGCTGTGACAATTTTTTGACAGAAAAAATGTATAACTCAACGCAACAAAACATTTATTTATTTATTGAAAGTACAATTAGTGAAAGTGCAATTCGTAAAATTCAACTCAACATTAGATTCGTTGCTGTTCTCTTGTATAGAAGATCTATTTCCACGCATAATATTTATTATCTTGTTGTGGTGTTCTTGATCGAGGTTTAGGTATGGTTTGATAGAATTTTGATTGCTATGACCAGTAATCTTCAGCAATTGTTGTTCCTCTACACCACATTTTGCTAATTGACTGACAGCTGTTGATCTATTTGAATGATTCGTTATCTTTTTGTCTTTGACATTCAAGCCAATTGCTTCGGCAGCATATTTAGTCCATTTATTTATGGTATTCCTTCCAACAGGTACATTATTGTATTGTCAGTTTCATTTTTCCAATATCGATTTGGTTTCAAGAATAGTCGTGGTGAGGTAATATTTTCGCCTCGTTTTGATATTAGTTTATGAAAAAGACGTACAGGGCAGCTTTGTCTCTCACTATTGGAAACCAACCATTTACTACTTGTACAGCTTTTAGAACCACCTTGGCACGTTTTACTGAATACCGGATTGTATTCAATGCGATTTGTTGGAGAACCATCGTTATTCTTCTCGATTTAAAACAAGCAACTGCCTCTCCTCCTCGCCACGCTAGTTCTACTGCAGCAATATGATAAAATTTACGCATAAGACCTTCAGGAGTATTTTCATCCTAAAGCAATATTATTCTGTTAACTTCAGACAAATTTAACGAAACTGAACTGGATTTACGTTTTCTTGGGTCTGCTTGCAATTTTTTTCTGATTGCATCGCGGGCATCACGGGCTGGTTTGAATATTATATTATTAAACGGGTCAATCATAATGTTGTAGTGCTTAGGTATAATACTTCTCTTGTAAGAGTTTGCTCGAAACATTCCACATTGTCTTTACCGTTGCTTCTTTGAATTCTGTTCCGTCTTTTTTTCTCATATTGACAGCCCAATATTTGAGTATGAACGCCAATTCTTCCAAGCTTATGCGTTCATTCAATTCGTATGATCGTTCGTAGCAAAATTCCATAAATATTCCCCAAATATATTTGTGGCTATTGGAAGTATTTCTGGGAATGTTTTCTTTGATAAGCTCATTCATATTTTGAACATTACCAAAACGTGATATTTTGAAATTTGTTTGGAATGATGTTGCCATGGAACTATTATATAATTTTATAAGACTCTATCGTGTTATCATTGGGATTGAAAATTGCATTGGGTGTAGTTTTCGATGTAATGTTGACATGATTGGCTGAAATGGTAACATATGATACAAAATCATAAAATGGGCCTGTTGTTAGAACTGTCAAAAAATGTTTCTCTAAATAACTATTCCCAGATGACTGACGAAGGAAAATTAGTGTATTATACAGTCAGTGTAAGATGTAGTTCAGGGTAGAATTTCTTGTTAATATTCCCTGCGCCCCAAGATTTGTTCTGTTAAGCTGAATAATCCAATAAATAAAAATTAATGCGCTGCACTACTTTTCCTATTTTGAAGGCTGAAGACTTTCAATATTTGTGAACAATGAAGGAGTAAATATTTCTAATATTCTGCCACTGTTATTATTTCCTCGTCGGTGCAGAACTCGTCATGTTCATAATTGAAGGCTTTGTGTCAGCAATATCATTATATTCCATATATTTTGATTGATCTTCTCTTATTTCTTTTTCAACGTGCTCTGTGCAGGCCTTCCATTCATGAGCTGTAAATTCTTCAAGAGCCTCATTTCAAAGATTTGTCACTTGCGTAATTTCATGCCAAATTTGTTCGAACATTAACAACAGAACAGACAAATCAAAACAGAACAACTTCAGTGATATTTCCAACACCAACCTGAATTCTGCAACTCAAAATATTACTGAATGGGCTTTTATACCAACATAATTTCGATTTTCCAAAGCCCTCATTCTTTCTTTCCCTCCTTCTTTCTTACTTTATTTCTTTGTTTCTTTCTTCCTTCCTTTCTTTCTTTCTTTTTTTCGTTCGTTCTTTCTTTCTGAGAGATTTATTTCCTTCGTACCTCCAATTTAGGAACGGCCTGTATAACCTACATCCGCTTTTATCCACGATGAAGTCAACACACCGAATATCGCGCTCCTCGGTTCTTCCCAATTCCGAGCAAACTTCTAAAATCTGAATTAACCAACTTTAGCTAATGAAGTTGAAAATTATCTTTTTGCGTCAAATTTCAGCGGCAGCATTTCCAGCAGACCATGATCGAAACAAAGTTTACGTTTCCACATTAATATTAATATCTGTATCTTTGCGAATAATTTCGGGCCGAGAAAACGGCCAACTTATTCACCAAACTTCCAGGCACTCGCATAAATGAAAGGTAAAATAGAGCTTGGCGAATAAACTACTCATTTCATAATTTCCGCCCAGAGGACATTAGTGGGAATTTCTGCTGTTTCAAAACCTCGGCTGGTTGCAGCTACTTTAATCATCCATTTTGGGCGAGATGCAAATGCAACTACGAAATTCTAAGAATGTTTTAATTTGAGTGGAATGCGAATTTTCAATTCAATTTTTTGGCGCAATTGAAAAATAAACAACGTTCGCTTTGCGCGAATAATCATCTAGAAAAGTTCTCGTGATGAATGAGTGAACTTTTCATGAATTAAGTAAATTTTCGTCTTCCCTGAATAATCTGAGAATATTTGAACGTTCAAGAAATCAACTCTTGTAACGTATGTCCCATAAGATTTAGCACAAAGTTCAGAGACCAAAAAAGTGACAAAAATTATACATTTGTTAATTGTATTGTGATACACATTAATGAACTTTGCAGAAGCAACAAAACTATCAATTCGAATTGACTGAAGAGGGTCATTATCTTCCACAGAGCTCAACTTTCTGCGAACACCTAGTATCAGGTTTTGGACGGTATCTAGATAGATTTCTCTTCCTGTATATTCGGCGTCGAAGTTCCTCTTCATTTTTGGCTTTCTATCCTCCGTCATAAACTTCTCGCGATAAGAGAGCGGAAAAATCTTCTATGGGTCGATCCTGTGGAAGGTTAGGGGAATTGCCGTTTCGCGGAACAAATGGTACTTTTTGGTCGGCTGGCTAATCTTGAGTTACTCTTGCATAGTGCCTGGACGCAAGGTCTGGCCAGAACATAATATCGTCTCCAGCGTGTTCTATTTGAATAAAATTAACTCGCGATGTAGTTAGATGTCCTATATTGACGTGCTAGTTCTCTTAGCGAAGTACCAATCTTGTTTTCCGCTCCTTTCACCAGTCTTACGGTCCTTGCTTGGGCAAAAATTCTAGGTCTTCCATTTTTTGCAGGGTTCATACAAGGAATACCTTGCTCACATGCAGCGATTGTCCGATAAATAGTTCTAAAGGATATATTCTGATTTTTAAAAATTCGTATTAGCTCGGCTTTATCGACTGGTCCAACTAATTTATAAATACACTGTGCAAAAAAATTCACGCACATTATGGAAATCTCAAATTTATTCTACAACTGAAGGTGTTCTCAATGATAATTATTTTTATCAGAATTATGCATGCATATGTTATCCACTTTCAACGTTTTTCTTCAATACAGATGTTTTCTCCCAGCAGGAATAAAAAAAGATGATATTATCAGATTTTGAATGTATTGGTTCCATTCTAAAATCAGTTGTTCTCGATCAATTCTAGTGATCAATAGTTTTTCTTTCATTTGATTTTCTACACTCGATGTTTGGATTTTCCCATACAAGTGTGTCCAGAATGTTGCAGCGTTTCAGGGAGACAGGTATGAATGTCCGAAGACCAGGACAGGGTAGACCACGGGTAACAACTGCCATTCAAGAACGTTACTTCAGAGCTTCTCCGTTGAGACAACGGTTTGCAACCGCTCGCCTCCTTCAAAATCAGCTTGAGCAAACTCATGAGGTGCAAATTAGCACTCAGACAATAATAAATCGCCTCAGAGAATATGATTTAAGACCTCGTGTCGCGACAAGAGGCCCAGCTCTTACCCCAGCCCATCGAAGGGCGCGTTTGGATTTTGCGAGAGAGCATATCCATTGGAAAGATGCCGATTGGGAAAGAGTTCTCTTCACAGATGAGTCTAGATTCTGTCTTTACCATTGTGATCGTGTGTATACAGACATCCATATGAAAGATATGCTCAGTGCAATTTCCTGAATACTACTGGTTTCGGGGGAGGATCGATCATGGTATTGGGTGGAATATCTTTGACTGCTTGCACAGACCTAGTGGTCGTTGATAATGGAGCTATGAATGCTGATAAGTATATAAGGAACATTCTTGAAGAGCATGTAGTGCCATTTGCCCCATACATTGGTGAAAATTTCATTTTTATGGACGATAATGCCAGACCCCATCGTGCGCGCATCGTTCAGGATTACCTTGAAGACGTTGAAGTCTCTCGAATGGAATGGCCAGCAAGAAGCCCAGATCTCAATCCGATTGAGCAGGTTTGGAACAACCTCAATAGAAGGCTGAGAAGTTCAGAAAATCATCCAGCTACTCTTAATGACTTAGGAATCCAACTCGGAGAAATCTGGGAAGGATTAGATCAGAACATTTTAAGATCACTCATTTTGAGTATGAACCGTCGTTGCCGAGCTGTAATTGACGCAAGGGGTGGAAATAGCAAGTATTAAATCACTTATCAGCATTTCAGTATTTTGAAAATTGTTAATTTCTCTTCTTTCACATAATATTCGGTGAAATCCTGAATTTTTCTTCCATTTAATTTAACCTTCCCGAGAGAACATAAAAAATAAGTTATAAAGTCAATTTCAATAGCAACCTATTGACTTCATTCATGTTCTTAATTTTCCATAGCTTTCAAAAAATCACCCATTGAAAGGATTCATCATGTGTTCGTGATGATGGACGAAAGCAGCTTGATTGAACATAAGTCCCTTCTCAATTAGATATTTATTCACTGGTTCAAACCAAAACATTTTCCTTATACTTCATTCCAACTCTTGCAACAGAGAATAATTCATGTCATACAAAAAACATGAAAAGAAATGTGATGAAAATATTATACAAAATCGGATATTCGGTTTCCACGTCACGTGGGATAGGGAAAACAAATATATCAGTAAATGTCGACAAAATACAAATAAATTATTCCTTTCGATTTCTTTCAGCAGATATCAGATGACGGTGATTTGGAAATTTACATAGAGATAGAAGGCTTGAACAGATGATAGGAGAAACAGACTTTGAAATATAATATTCTTCTACCAACTTGAAATTCAATTTTTTTTTCACATCACTCGAATGAGAATCCTAGCAATTTGATTTCACTTCTGTCGATTCACTCTTGTTGGTCTTTGCTTGGGTCTTCTTCATTTTCATAGTTTCAACGTACAAGTATCTGCAAAAAAAATAAAGCTGTATCTCTACATAGATTTTTTTCACAACGTTCCTATATTCATCCAAAAAAATTGAGGAATTGTTTCTCAATATAAGCAGTTGACTTACATGAACAAACATAATCCTAGCAATTTTACTCCAACTGAAACTAGATAAAATGCTCCTGGAAGGTACATTATCGTACTTCTATATAATAGATTGTATAAAGGGCTGAAAATGAAATGTGACAGGGCTTGGAACGCTCCGAATATCGAATTAATTTGCCCGAGTTCATGTGGAGGTACTACTTTAGCTAAAAGAGACCTCAAAGATATATGCGCAGCTATCATGAAGCAATCAACAACACCACCTAAAAACATAAACAATGAAAAACAGAAAAGTCAACAATAATCACCCGAATTTTTAATTTTGTGGGCAGGAAATCTCATAAATATATTCAATTTTTTTTACCTATAATGAAAACTTCTCCAATAGTAGCAAAAGCACAAATCAAGGCTCCCACTATCGAACTGGTTATTCCAATCATGCCCAACGTTGCATCCTCCCATTTGAAGTATTTTGAAAATACAGCAAGAGATATAACACTTGCTGAAATAATGAGAATATTGTGATCATTAATGAATATACAGGGTGATATGTGGAAATTTTCAGGTGTTGCGGTCTGTTTGAATAAAAACAAGTTTTTCTCAGTTACTCAATATTTCGTCATTTATTTATGACTTCATCAGGAGTTGTGCTGAAAGGAAATTGGATATTACAATAAAACATGACTCACAAAAGAATCATCAACTTACAGAATTACAGTCAATACATTAAAATTAAAACAAACATTCAGAATTATTTTTACATGTTGTCGTGGTCAATTTCATGAAGGAGAATGAATACAGTAAGACATATGTGACGTCTATACAAATGTCACTCCGATATAGAGTATGGTCTTTTTTAATACATGTTTACTTTAATTACTTGTTAATTATCACTAAAATCATCAAAATTACATTGCGTCCAAAATTCCACAATATATACTACTGAGTTGGGTGGTATCAGATTTATTATTTACACAATTTTTATTTTTTCTTATTTCACACATTTCGAGAAACAATCTACTTCTATATTTTACGGTCGATTAAAATATCAATTATTTATATACAGGGTGAGTCTTTGACTTGTACATATATTTTGACTGTAGATTTCTCTCATCAAACGAAACACTTTTTTCCCATATCATTTTTCAAAATTCGGTTTCGTTTGGAAGATACAGGGTGTCAAAAATCCATGAAATTAACACTATTCTTTCCATATATTCCGAACCGATATTTCGAATGAACTGAATTTTGGCTGATTGTTTACTCTATTCATGGTGCATATTCCTCAATTGAAACTTATTTCATATTTCTCCTGGTAAAAAAGTTACAGTATAGTCGACTTATAAATTCACGCAAAAATACTATAAAACCACTTGAAAAAGATGAACGGTTCACGTTTTCGAAAGAATTAATTATTTTAGAAAGCAAAAGTATTCTTATATTTTTTCAATAAAACGCGTCGTTCCTAATTGTATAAGATTGAATTAGAGGAAAAAATCATGAATTTCAAGAATAATCTGAATGCTGTCCTGAGTTAAATCTCATCGAAAATTATTTTTCTCTGGTCTCTCAACAAGTTACCAACGTTGTCAGAATGTTTTTCAACTTTGTCAAGACTAAAATCTCTATGATGAATTATACATTTTATATGCAGTTTCTATTTGAAATTCATTGTTACCGGTCCTTCAGCAAAATATCTATCGAAACAATATAACTCGACACCAGAACGACACTACTATTACATCAATTCACTGAAAGTAATTTACATAATCATCAACTGTTTGCTTCATTCTCTGTGAATAAATAAAGCGTGAAATTTGTTTATGCCGTGCTGACTAACGTTTTAAGTTGGACTGGTTGGAGCACAGAGCATCGCGGGTACATCTACGGCCTTCTGAAGGGAAGAGTGGCCTACTCTTCCTTCAGAAGGCCGTGGATGGCAACTGAAATTAGGAACGTAGCGCTATATTGGCGAGAATCAGAACTACTCTTTTGGCATTTTCAAAGAGCAACGCCTAGACGCCTTTAGCGATTGTGATAGTTCATCCGCTTACGATAGGGGACGTACTGCTTTCTTGAGTTCGCATTGTTTGAAGAGAAAATCGGCAATCTGGCATCGTCTTCTCTATAGTTCTATGCTATACCACAGAGAATGTGGTAAGCTTAGGTCATTGACCCTGAATCATATGACTTTGGTTAATGGAGTTAGGATAGGTTAGTGAAAAACCATTTTTTATGCGATCGTTTTAGAATATCGAGGAAAATATGAAGAAATTATCAGTGTCTATAAACTAAACTTCAGGACAATCGAAGAAGGAACTTATTTTGGTGTGAGAAATATAGCTTTTCAATTGCCGAAATGATCGGACAGAACTAAGTGTTTTGTTAGGAAATATCGTGTTTGTAACATTCTTATTCAAATAAGGTTAGTGCTTGAGTATTTTCTAATTGTATCAACCAGAACATGTAATAATCACCTCAATTTCAATCGAAAAGTATGAACTTTGAGGTGTTTGCAGAGAATTGATCCAGGCACGCATTAAGCTCAACTTTTTTTTTCAAATGGCTATATCTCTTTAACAGAGCCGAATTCGGAAAAATGGAAAATGAAAAAAAGGTTTCCTTTAGCATCAAAAATCTACAGTTAAAATATATGTACAAGTCAAAGACTCACCCTGTATAAAGGGTTTTCCAACAAGAGGTGTTATTTTGAATAGCCCACTATTTCGGTAGATGTCAATTTATTGATGCTATAGGCGAAAGTGTTGAAAAAAAACTTGGTTTGTCCATTCCTCGCCGTTTTTTGGAATTGGGCATTCTTCTGCCTGAAGATAATGGTCTTAAGGCTCATAAAATTCAGTTTTCACAAGAACTCAAGCCGGCCGATCATCAACAACGTCGTGTCTTTGCTGATTGAGTCCTCGAAGTGCATGAAAATGGTCCGGACTTCCATCGAAAAATCATAAACGTTTTTTCTTTGAATAACAAAATAACTTATTGGAAAACCCTTTATCAGCATCCATCTGTTCATATTTTAGTTCACCAAGAAAAACTTTTTTTCCTTTCCTACTCACCTGAAGATTGTGCGACCAAGTGGAAGAAAGAAAAACCACTGAATTCCATGACATTCCATCCATATCTATATCTTGAGTAAAGATATGTAACTGCCATCTCACCTAAAAATTATATAAAATGAATTGATCAATCGATCTGAAAAAACTATTCTTCAAATTATGTGCTACTGCAAGGGGTCACTTTGTGGTCACTCACCATGAAGGGGTCCTGCCGAGATTACACCAAGAATCATCAGGGCCAAAACCTTAAATCTCCTATTATTTTCATTACTTTTGAAACAGACACCAAAAGTCTTCAAAAAATATCTAACATCGATCAAATCACATAGGAAAGATCTCTCCGGTTTTATTTCACACTGCCCATCAGTTTCAACCTTCTTCAACGGAATATCGTGTATGAGTAAATGTCCGAGTAATATACCAGTAGAAACAAAGATGGAGCACATGACGAAAGTCATTATCAAACCGAAATAATTGTATAAAAATCCGCTTACGATGGTACCAACAACCATCGACACCGATTGTGTGGTTGATATGGTGCCCATTCTAACTGTTTTGTTTTCGTTGCTACTAATGGCACCAACAAAACTGAACACACCAAGAAATAAGCATGGCATACCACCGAGAATAGGTAGGAACAAGGCGTCACCAAGTACCGTGAAAATTATAGGCAGCTCATAGAAGAAAATAGTGTTTAGTATCAAGCAAAGAAGGGTTAATAACAACCCTATAGAAGGTGCTAGAATAAGGGGTTTCCTCAAGCTGTGTCTGTCGCTCCAAGAGCCTAAAAATAGGGTCAGAATAACAGGAAAAAATCCATGTAGTGCATTTGCAATGGCCAGCATTCCAGAGGAAAGCTTTTGGACCTCAATCTCTTCAGATAGTGTGTAGCCACTTTGGTTTCTTCTGGTCATTGCATCGCAAGTTGTAGAAGGCATTTGAATGGAAACACGGCATGCTTTTTCCATGTACAGATTTTGGACTACAAGCTTATATATCGAATCCGACATGATTGTGCAAAAAAGAATAGGTTCCACCGTGATTTCGGACAACGCACTTTTTATTTTTTCCATTGTGAAGTTATATTGTTGCTTGATTTGATTCGGCATTGTTTTATGTTCCAAAAGTTTCAATGCTAAGATGAGCCTGTAGTATTATTATTTATTTGGACCTGAAATAATTTATTGTTTTCAGAATTTGAAATATACTGAAATATTGTTGAAGCACTCACAAAAATCATGATTTTTTTCGAACCATTTGAAAATGTTCAATAAATAAAGACGCAAATGAAGCACATTAACCTTTGCTTTATAATCAACTGAAATCTAATGATAACAATTGAATTAGGTGCAATGAAAGGGAAGGAAAAGTGATATTTTGTGGCGAGTCCAAAGAAATATCTTATCTACAATTCTTATAATCAGTTTTAATAGAATTCACCTTGCTATTTTTATTATATTTATACAGAGTGGGACTGAAAAGTTATGCAACAATGTAAAATCATTTTCGGAGATATGTGAAATTCTTTGAACAATGATCAAGTGATATTCTAAAAGAAAGTGTGTTTTATTTACGTTCTTTATAATTCTTCAAATTTTAACTTTTGGATACGAATGAAACAGATTACCTGTGAAGCTCAGAATGTGCAATTTCTAATTCTACACATTTTTCCTGATGAACTTAGGTCTGATTCCGTTTAGATAATACAAGAATATATTATTTTCATGCTTGAATTAAAAGTGGGCTAGCAAACTTGTTTATTTCAACTACTCCTTCATCCTTGGTATTTTATTTAGTCCTTTTTCCTTTTTTTCTAAACTCTGGATAACGTAGACATTTTGTTTGTATGTTTTTTTTCAATTAATTTCCAATAAGAGCTGTCTTTTCGAAAAGCCTGCTATTTGGGTAGATTTCACTCTTCATGCTGTCATTTTTGACATCTGACAAATAGAAACCACCCCATTAATAAAAATGGAAAGATACATGCTTCAACAACGCATTGAAATTATTAAAATTAACTATAAAAATGGTGAAAATTTGGCAGAGATAGTTCCTTATACTCGAACATTTCTGAATGTTGAAGACAACCCAGGTTTGTCCATTCCCCGTCGTTCTTTGGAATTAGGCATTCCACAAACGCTGATTGGGTCATTGAGTGATGAGGCTCATTTCCACCTCTGTGGCTTAGTCAACAAGCAAAATTGTCGCGTCTTGGGCTTGAAAACCCCAAGAGTCATTTTTGAAGAGCCTCTCTATCCTCAACTTATGACTGTTCCGTGCGGTTTATGGTCCGGCGAGGTCATTGGACCCTCACTTTTTCGAGAATGAGTGTGGAACAACGAACAACAGTTAGCGTGAATGGGTTGCGCTATTGAGAGATGATTAATGATTCTTTATGGGCAGAATTCGATGGTATCGATCGTTTACATTCAACAAGAAGGCGCTACGTGCCACACAAGCAAGGAAACCATTTATCTTTCAGGGAAAAAGTTTCCGGGCCGTGTTATCTCTCAAGAAGGTGATTACAATTGGCCACTGAGATATTTAATTAAACACCTTGCGACTTCTTCTTTTGGGCCATGTGGAAGAGAAGGTCTACGCCAAGAGGCCAGCGTCCATTCAAGACTTCAAAAATGGAATTCGTGAGGCTATCGGGGACATACGGCAGCCATGAAAATGATATGGTCCTGGTGGTCACTTGGCGGGTGTTATTTTTCATACCTTCCTCCTTATAATGAAACAAGCAGGCCACCCCAGCTTCGCCCGGGTAGAAATTTGTTTCACGCGGCGGTTTCATCTTCAACACTTCAACCTGCCATATCTTTTGATGTACTCGTAGTAATTTTATGATGTGAAGGGCAATTTCGTTCTAAATTAAATATTGGGGATAAATAACGTATTAGGTTGGATGAGGATCAATACCCAATTCATAAAAACATACTCCCAAATAGTGCATAAGTTTAGAAAACATCTGATTACCATAAACAGGTAATAGCAAGTCAATCTTGAGAGATAGATATATGCTATCATTGCTATCGCAAACTTTTTTGTAGAACTATTTAAGAGGTACATTTCCGTCATACATTGTATCCACGTTAGTCTTACGGTTTTTGCAGCGCACGTGAAAATAGCTGATTATGGCTGATGGTTTTGTAATTATTGAAGTTATAGTGGGTATCCTTAATTTTTTTCGGGTGAAAAGTAATGCCTATGTCACTCAGGAACAATGTAGCTTTCTGAGGGTGAAAGAATTTCTGAAATCGGTCCAGTAGTTTTTGAGCCTAATCGTATCAAACAAACAAAAATACAAATCTTTCATCTTTATAATATTAGTATAGATAAACATTCGATCGTTTATCCAAAAAATGGCATTTTTCTTCGAGTATCGAAATAGCACCTCTTATTGGAAAACTCTTCACAAAAAACAACTCGAGAATACCGTGGAAAGTATCCAAATAGACAATAGTGGAAGTATTTTCTAGATAAATTTAAAGGCCTTGGCAATTTTCTGAATTATTTTTGAATTTTGAAAGAAAACGAATTGGATTTGTTGATGTGACAAAGAATCTTGTCCGTAAATACAGGGTGGCCATTTGAATACGAAACAGACGAGATTACAGACGAAATAAATTTTTTCCATAGAAATGCTCGGACAGGTCGATTTCTGTTTCGAGGGGGACAACTTAAGATGTAGGTTACGGACGCATAGCGCTTCAACCCTTGCTACTACAACCCTCACCCCCAATTTTTGAATAGGGAAGATGGGGTGAGTGATACCTCATTTGAAAGGTATTTTTATACTGATTTTAGCACAGTAATTGTTTTTTCATTTTATGCATTAGTTCTCGAAATATTCTCAACTAAGTATTTGAAAATCAAGTGGTGTTTTCATGGCACTTGTAGTGTTTTTTTGTGAAAAATCGACATTTTGAGCTTCAAAACAACCATGACTGTGGCTTCCTTCCTCCAATCCACTGACATAGAAATCTTTAATCAAGTTTTCGAACAAACAAAGCGTATTGCGAAGGAGCTCAATTTCGCTGAACTCAATCTAAATTATCTTCGATATAATTTGCAGTATTTCCAATAACATGCGGTAACACTTGATCGATAGAAATCTCCAAAAAGTCCAAATACGTACATATCTCTAATCAGATTACCAGGTAAGAAAATCTAATCATTAATGATGCCACCGAAATATTCCAGTCCCAATTCGTGAAACGATTTCCGACTTTATTATGAAGTGTGTTCTCAGTTGGCTTCAATAATGTTTTCATTTTGTTGATTATTGAATTCATATCTTTTTCAAAAAAAATGAGAATCGATAATTTTTTATTTATTACGAACAGATCATTAAGTTGGTTGTTTTGAAGCTCAAAATGTCGATTTTTCACAAAAAAACACTACAAGTGCCATGAAAACACCACTTCATTTTCAAATACTTAGTTAAGAATATTTCGAGAACGAATGCATAAAATGAAAAAACAATTACTGTGCTGAAATCAGTATAAAAATACCTTCCAAATGAGGTATCACTCACCCCATCTTCCCTATTCAAAAATTGGGGGTGAGGGTTGTAGTAGCAAGGGTTGAATCGCTATGCGTCCGTAACCTACATCTTAAGTTGTCCCCCTCGAAACAGAAATCGACCTGTCCGAGCATTTCTATCGAAAAAATTTATTTCGTCTGTAATCTCGTCTGTTTCGTTTTCAAATGGCCACCCTGTAATATGAATGCAGACTGGAAATATGTATTTTCGTTGTAAGTTCGATGTATCAACTTGTGTCGGATCTGCATAAGGCTTGCTGGAAATAGAAAACACATTTCCGCATTTTCTCTCCAGATTACCCGGGAAAAGACCCTCAGGATTCCAATACACCAGATTCGGATGCTACAAACGCGATGAAGTCGCTATCGGGCCCACTCTGAAACTCGGTCAAACGATCAATCCAGAACAGTATCCCCAATCAATCCGGCACTCTCCAGCGGAAATCCAGACCTTACAGCTCCTCCAGAACCCAACCCCCCTCATGAAAATGCATGAGCGTCTCACCCCACCCAGCAAAAAAATCTTGAATTGCTAACTGCTTAATGAAACGAACTGCGCCATTTGTTAATAGCATAATAACCAAGGAAAAGCCTGTAAATTCGAGCTCTAGTCGCGATAATAACACATTTCAACCACGTAGGTACATAAATAAGTTAGATGCCGTGCCTCGTAACAACAAATCAGCCGGTAAGTACACACGGGAACTGGAGACAAATACTATTGAACTATATACACCACTATCAATGTTGGATGAACAATCCCAAATGGGTAGGTACACTCGTCTATATTCCCTCTCTGTCTGCATACGATAAAGCCTGATAGAATCGGCACAGATATTCGAGGTGGATGAGCTAAACGCCATCTATTCTTGATCATGTTCGAAAGCTTCAATTTGCTGCTACGGCGGCGTAATCAGGAAGAATATTGTGTTCCAACAATGTGCTACACCCTATCCAGTCACTCATCGGGAGATTTGCCGGACATCCAGATGAATGAGAAATGCGATCATGCTCCAATTTGGTTTCCAAGCCGTGAGGATGTATGCGGTGTTATACATCAATTCAGTTGGAAATATACTGCTACACAAAATTTGAGGAAGCTCAGAAATTTTGAGATTACTCCTAAAGTTTGATTTTTTTTTACCACATATCTAACCCATTCTTTTGCTATTTCTGCATAAGTTTCATAGTTTCAGGTAGAACTTTACTTTTTATACATGGTGAGTGTTTGACTTGTACATATATTTCAACTGTAGATTCTTGAGGCCAAATGGAACCTTTTTTTCAGTCTCCATTTTTCCGAATTCGGCTCTGTTGAAGACATATAGCCATCTGAGAAAAAAATTGGGCCAAATACGTGCCTGATACGATTCTCTGGAATTGATGCAGAGTTCATATTTCTCGACTGAAATTGAGGTGATTATGTTCTGTGTGATACATTTAGGAAATACTCAAGCACTAACCTTTTTTGAATAAGAATGCTACAAACACGATATTTCCTAACAAAAACACTTAGTTTTGTCCGATTATTTCTGCAATTGAAAAGTCATATTTCTCCCACCAAAATAAGTTTCTTCTTCGATTTTCCTTAAGATTAGTTTGTGAACACTAATAATGTTTTATATTATCCACGATATCCCAAAACTATCTCATGAATTATTGATTTATCCCTGACCTAACCTAACTCCATTAACCTAGGTCATAGGATTCGAGGTCAATGACCTAACCTAACCCATCTTCTGTGATATCTCCCAGAACTTTTGAGGAGACGATGCCAGATTGTTGATTTTCTCTTCAATCAATGGTATAGGCGAAATCAAGGGACTAGTACATCCCCTATCGTTAACGGATGAACTATCGCAATGGCACTAGTTTTGTTTACTTTTCACTTAAGGTGCCTAGGATGTCGCTCTTTGGAAATTCCCAACGGGAAGTGCAGACTCTCGCCGATATAGCGCAACGATCTTAATTTCAGTCGCCTATAACGGTGCGCTTCCGCGCAATGCGAGGTAGCCGGCACGCAAGCCAAACCGTTGTTATGTGTCTCCAACGTTGGTCTCATCACAGACCAGTCTGTGTTCCCATGATTGACGCTTGCGTATAGCGATAACCTGCACCATGGACTTCGATTCATTTATTTATTTTCAGAGAATAATGCAAACAGGTGATGATTATGTGAAGGCTCTCAGTGAATTGATGTAATAATAACCGTGTAGTGTCGAGTAAAAAATTCCAAGAGGATATTGTGTAGATAGATATTCTCTTGAAGAACAGGTAACAATAGTTTTTAATAGAAACTGTGGGTATGAAATCAAATGTATAATTTCATGCTTCTTAGATTATAATTTTATCTCCCACGCTGGTGGGATTTTATTATTACATATCTCTACATCAAATGGTTTTCCATCATAGAGATTTAAGTCTTGACGAAGTTGATAAACATTCTGACAACATTGTTATCTTGTTAAGAGACCAGAGAAGAAATAATATTCGATGATATTTCATCCAGGAAGCATCAAGATTAGTGTATTTTCGAGTTTATAAAATTAACGTGCATAAATTGGCATAATATCTCCCACATTTGGGGGTTTTCATTATTACACATCTTTACATCAAACCTTTTTCCATCATATAGGGATTTTAGTCTTGATAAAATTGATAAACATCGTGACAACGTTGCGAACTTGTTGTGCGACAAGAGTTAATAATTTTTCTGCGACTCGGTGATATTTAAAAACTCGAGAAACATCCAGATTATCCTTGGGATTTATGATATTTTCGTCAAATTTCATCGGATACAATTGAGAATAACCCTGAAATGACGCATTGTATCGAAAAAACATAGGAATACTTTTATTTTCTAAAATGATTGGTTCTTTCAAAATTATTTGCTGTTTATCTGTTTCAAGTAGTTTCATAGTATTTTTGCGTGGATTTTCAAGTCAGCAACGCTGAAAATTTTATACCAGAAGAAATATTGAACAATGGATTTTCCACACCCTATATCTTTCAAAAACGGTACAGGAAAAAACTGTTGCGTTGGATGGGAGGGACCTACAGATAAAATATATAAACAAGTCGAAGACTCAACCTGTATATGCTCGTTTTTTACGTTTCGGTATATCGAACTCGACGGGCGAGCGTTTGTACGATATCAGATCAGGACTTTTTATTGAATCGAATTCGAGTTCAAAGGATGATAACATCGTCACCTTGAAAGTTTCTATTAACGATTTATACTTTATGTTAGAGAAGCAATACTATGCTCTGTAAGTTAATACGGCAAGAGGAAGCTTTTCTTCTGAAATCAGTTGAGAGCCGACTTATCCCCTCTACATCAACTTCAGACCAGAGTCCAGAAGGAAAAACGAACGTGTTCGAATTAACGCCGATTGACCACTAACAAAACCCCAAAGATCAGTCGAACGGGCCAGATGGAATTACGGACAATAATGATCTGTCAATAACACAAACGCAGGACGGTTTGTTTATCCGACGTCCTTTTACAAAATTGGTCTTCTTCAATTCGAATGAATTTCCGTCCGATGCATTCGGTTGTTCGAGTCGACGAGTCTGGTTCGGAATAAACGCTCAAAGAGAAGAACACGTTTGAACCTGCCTGTTTCATTACCTTGTCAATTACGTCAGGTGAAGAGACCCGTGCCTGTCGGGAACGTTTTCACGTCATTTTCATCCCTTTGCGATGATTGTGCTTGAATTTGAATCGATATGCGTTTAGTCGTTCCGTTCGGAAATTTAGACTGCTACTCTTTTTGTTCTCGCTAATGGAAATTGTTGGCTTTATGTTCAATGGCATACAGCTTTGATGAAACCACTTGACTCACCATGGATGGAAATTAACGGGAGCTTACCCCAATTGTGCTTCTTGAATCTAATCTCAAATGAGTCAAATGCAAAGGAATATTCAGAACCACGAATAGAAATACACCGAATTATTTCGAGAAATGGCCTCCAAGATCATGCGACATAACCCCAATTGACTATTTTCTTTGGGGTTATGTCAAGTCATTGGTTTATGCTGATAACTCAGAAACAATAGAAGCTTTGGAAGCCAACATTACCTACTTGTATTATTGCTGAAATAAGGCCTGAATTACTCAAAAAAGTGGTACAAAATTGGTCTGGTCGATTGCGGTTGCTCAGAGTTAGTCGTGATGGACATATGCCGGAAATTATTTTCAAAACATAACTGTCATAAAATCATCTTTCAAATAAAAGAAAAATTGACTTCGATCTTAATTTTAAAGTGTTTTATTTCAATTTAAAGTTCTATCACTCTGAAAAAAACCCGATGCAACGAAGTCGAATCACTGACTCAAAAAAGATAATGAATTCATAGGAATTTTATGTATTGTATTAGTTTTAATCCATCTGTGCTTAAATTGAATGAAAAACCTTTCTTCATAAGATATTTTTGGGTCATTGAGGAAAACATTGATACTTTATCAATTTTCACATACTAATCTTGAGGATAATCGATTAATTTTGTTTTCGATTGAGTAAAAGATGTTGCCATTCCATCTGAGCAATGAAAGATCAGATTTAATTACTTTTCGTCACGACATATCGTATTTTTGATATACACTGCGCAAAAAAATTAACGCACATTATGGAAATCTCAAATTTATTCTGCAACTGAAGGTGTTCTCAATGATAATTATTTTCATCAGAATTATGCATGCATATGTTATCCACTTTCAACGTTTTTCTTCAATACAGATGTTTTCTCCCAGCAGGAATAAAAAAATATGATATTATCAGATTTTGAATGTATTGGCTCCATTCTAAAATCAGTTGTTCTCGATCAATTCTAGTGATCAATAGTTTTTCTTTCGTTTGATTTTCTACACTCGATCGCTATGCAACGCGAAACACGCAATTTGACCCAAGAGGAATGTGCCCAAGCGGTAGTTTTGCGAGAAGAAGGGTGGACATACACAAGAATTGCAGAAAGGTTTGGAGTTTCCCATACAAGTGTGTCCAGAATGTTGCAGCGATTCAGGGAGACAGGTATGAATGTCCGAAGACCAGGACAGGGTAGACCACGGGTAACAACTGCCATTCAAGAACGTTACTTGAGAGTTTCTTCGTTGAGACAACGGTTTGCAACCGCTCGCCTCCTTCAAAATCAGCTTGAGCAAACTCATGAGGTGCAAATTAGCACTCAGACAATAAGAAATCGCCTCAGAGGATATGATTTAAGGCCTCGTGTCGCGGCAAGAGGCCCAGCTCTTACGCCAGCCCATCGAAGGTCTCGTTTGGATTTTGCGAGAGCATATCCATTGGGAAGAGGCCGATTGGGAAAGAGTTCTCTTCACAGATGAGTCTAGATTCTTGCTCTACCATTATGATCGACGTTCCCTTGTATACAGACGTCCACATGAAAGATATGCTCAGTGCAATTTCCTGAATACTATGGGTTTCGGGGGAGGATCGATTATGGTATGGGCTGGAATATCTTTGACTGCTCGCACAGACCTAGTGGTCGTTGATAATGGAGCTATGAATGCTGATAAGTATATAAAGAACATTCTTGAAGAGCATGTAGTGCCATTTGCCCCATACATTGGTGAAAATTTCATTTTTAATGACGATAATGCCAGACCCCATCGTGCGCGCATCGTTCAGGAGTACCTTGAAGAGGTTGAAGTCTCTCGAATGGAATGGCCAGCAAGAAGTCCAGATCTCAATCCGATTGAGCAGGTTTGGGACCTCAATAGAAGGCTGAGAAGTTCAGAAAATCATCCAGCTACTATTAATGACTTAGAAATCCAACTCGGAGAAATCTGGGAAGGATTAGATCAGAACATTTTAAGATCACTCATTTTGAGTATGAACCGTCATTGCCGAGCTGTAATTAACGCAAGGGGTGGAAATACCAAGTATTAAATCACTTATCAGCATTTCAGTATTTTAAAAATTGTTAATTTCTCTTCTTTCACATAAGATTCGGTGAAATCCTGAATTTTTCTTCCATTTAATGGTCTTGTTTCGTTCAAAACCTTCCCGAGAGAACATAAAAAATAAGTTATAAAGTCAGCGTAGAGTTAACCTTCATTAAAATTGAGATTTTCAGAATGTGCGTTTTTTTGCGCAGTGTAATTTTCCCAAAAAGATGCGAGAATTTTCCCTATACATATTTACGAAGTGTTTCCTTTCTTACCAGTATATATCATAGGTGTTATATAAATAGCTGAATTCGAGAAAATATAAAATGAAAACAGCTTTCTTCAGACCTCAAGAAGCTATAATATAAAGTATCCTCACGAAAATCTACAAAACATCTGCATCGGCCGGGAATCGAACCCGGGCCGCCCGCGTGGCAGGCGAGCATTCTACCACTGAACCGCCGATGCTTCGGTGCACGAATTGCCAGCTGATTGTTGATTGAAATTACGAATCGGAGTATCACAACCAGTTCAATAAAATATTAATTCCAATACCTGTGAAACTTCCATATCTTATTTATTCCTTTGGATTCCTTCGGCAGCACTTTCTTGCAGAAGTCCTCTCAAAGTCGACGAAAATCCAGGTGGAATATAAACAGCAATCAATTATTCCCCAAAACTTCCACCTGAAACCAACCCAGGGCCGTATCTAGGGTGTGGCCAAGTGGCCCCCGCCACAGGCGCAAGGTCCGCAGGGGCGCCAAAAAATATCAAATGAAAAAAATTTGAGCGCCAAAAAAATTCAAAGAATAAAATATAGAAGCGCCAACAAAATATTCGAGATAACATGTCACGGTTTTCATGTATACGCCAAATAGTTATTTTCCTATCAAGGGCGGAAAGTTGTACTTTCCCGCACTAGATTGCCGTTGCCCGAACGACGCGGAGCGGAGTTCGGGCAAGCAATCGAGTGCGGGAAAGTACTTTCCGCTCAAGATAGGAACAATGTTTTTTCTACAACCGTATTATAAAATAGAAAAAACTTCTACACAACTTTGGCGAATATTCGTTTTGACACATTGATTAAAGAGTTTGGATTTCTACGGAAAATCATAGACCATGGCATGGAAATAAATACACAGATCTGACAGATCTATGTATGCCAGTTAAAATTTTTGAAGGATGTCAAGTTCTCTTTGAAAATGCAATAATTTTTAAATGGAAATCTGCATTAATAATTAGTTTGACATGGATGAAACTGCATGATTTGAAATATTCAACGAAATATATAAGTAAATAGATTAAGAGATTTCTTGTTAAAGGTATTATTATACCCAAATTCAACACATATTTACTTTCCCGCACTAGGGCGGGAAAGTGACACTTTCCGAATCGAAAACAATGCGGGAAAGTAGTTAGTCAGGCCCGGTTGTAGAAAAAATATTTTTCATTACACCGCTCTGAAAACCCTATCAAAACATGTCGATTCAGGGCACCGAAAGTGACCCTTTTCCGTGCGCTGAGACATAGATGCATCTATGCAGAGACACAAAGCAACGATTGCGTGATGACAGTAGACGTCAGTGTTTCGAATAATTATTGTTTTACAATATCGAAATGCTTTCAGTCGAAGAACAAATATCGTTGTATTGTTTTAGGAGAGGTGTAATGAAAAATATCGTTCATTACACGTCCAGAAAGGCTTTTTCCGTGCTTGCACGAATTCCCGTGTGAGGCGCAGCGCACGGGAAAAGCTTACTTTCTGGACATAATTATAGTCAATATTGAGGTAAGATTTTGAATGAAGTAAATACTAAAGGTAGCTATTATATTTGTTATTTCGATAAATGTATCACGTTGTGGAATAGAGAAACGTAGAATTTTAGTCACCAGGTAAAGGATTAAACAGATGTTCTTGTTTTAACTCGCTCCATAATTATTTATGCCCGTATTCTGCTCTTCATCTATAAGTTACGATATCGTAGCGTACGATCGATCTGTAAGTGGCCGAACTAACAGATGTACACAATGCAATTCTGGAATTCCTCCTGTAACACTTCAAATGGCAAATGAGATATTTACAGGAAGAATTCCAGAATTGCATTATTTACGAATTTGTAGCTTATTGTGGCTGAAGGTTGCGGGTTCGATTCCTGTAGAGGTCTGGGTGTTTGTGTGTGTCTGGTAGTTTTTGATAAAGAATATATAATATTATATATTGATTTACTTAAAGATTGAGTCTGGGTACATTGTCAATAAATTGCAGAACCCAAATAAAGAGAAGGGAAAAAATCCTCACTAATGGTAAATAAACTCGGTGGGTGCTACTGTTCCTACAAAGGAAATAGGAAGGTAGAGCGAGGACTTGACGCACCGTTGACTGGAACAGTGGATGGGCGCACTTCGGGTGCTCCGATCGGTGACTGGAAACGGTGAATAAAATAACAAAGAATAGGGTGAAGAGAACAAGTGTAACTGCAGAGTTAAACGAAATCGAAGCATTTATCAAATCTCATTTATTACTGTATTGAAGTATTAAGTTTAGGTTTCTGCGGAAGTGAGGAGGAGTGATAGCATAGTCGAAAATTCAAAATTTTTTCGGAAAAATTGATTTCAGTTTTTTGTTTTATAAGTCTTTCTGAGGAGTAGTTAGAAATGAGAAAACAATTTATTTAAAACAAAAAGTTGATATCAAGAGTTGGTTGTTGATTGAGTATTAAATTATTTATGCATTCAGAAATTGTAGTTTTACTAACAAATTTCTCAAAACAAAAAAACAATTTCACTAGATATCATATCTCCAATGTTTGCAGAATCCTAGGCTTACCTTTGAAGCATTGTGTTCTCCGACAGAAACCATGAATTTTTTTAAATTCTTCGCGCAGGTTGGTTTCATAATGAAGATAAAAAATAGAAAATGCTTCAATTTTAGAATTCATATTATTTTTATATTTAAATATTTTATTTGAGATGAGTATTTTAATGTTTTCAATAAAAATAGATAAATATCCATATTATTGTGTATTATTTCGAATTTGTGACGAAAATATCTGAATAATATTATGAAAAAATATTATAATATATATGTATATATATATTTAGTTTATTCAAAACAAAAAAAAAATTTGAAACATCTAATCTACGCCAATTTGGGGGCGCTGAAGAAAATCTTGCCACAGGCGCAGTAGTACCTAGATACGGCCCTGAACCAACCCTAAGCATTTCTCTGTCCATACATATTTCAGATACACTCAGCTTTGCTTCTGAATGTTTTATTGTTCTCCCAAAGTAACTATCGAAATTGAAGTAAGTTTCGTTTGACTCATTTTAAACAATCACTGAGCACCATCGAAAATTGATAATAGAATTAGAATATCCTGCTAAAGATTTCTGAAGAAAGATAATACCTATATTCCATTCACAATTATAAAATCACAACTCTGGCCTTCGAAATTTGACACATTCCACTCTGTATCGAAGTTATGACGTTTTTCAAAAAATTTTTATGTTCCAAGTCAACACTATATGTTGCCCTTTCTACATTTTTAGCGTTTTTCTCAGAATGTGAATTTATTCGGAAAATGAATTAATTGGAAAAGATGTGATGGAAGAAAATAATTAACGTTTATATGAATTGATAGAAAGGATTCCTTTTCTAGTTATTTGCATGAAAAGTACAAGAGATCACTGTTGAAATATATTATTTTTGCCATGGAAGAAAATTGCATTGCATTCACATAATTTTCATATGCATGCTTGTGAAGATTTAATGTTTATTATCCTCTTGAACTGAAAGTTCAAGACTTGACGACATCAATTGTTGATTCCTAATCAAGAATTCATTAAAAAAATCAACCCAGAGATATAAGATGAATTGATACCTAATTACAAGAATCAAGAATAATGTCAATTTTATTTTGTTGATAACTTTCTTAAAATCAATATTGGGATATACAACTCGGCTGCGTTTGTTCAAACAACATCTAAAGAATACATTTTTCACCATCTCGACCTTTGAAAGGCGTTTCTTATATGATGATTAGTTCCACCTCATTAGTGAGGTAGGTACCTAACTTTTGCAAATCTGCTCAGATATCGCCAAATTTCTTGGAAAACCTGATGAATATCATCCTAATCGAACTCTCGAGGCTCCATCAGATCCATCTACTGCGATATCTGTCCAAATAACAGTTTTTCAACGAAATTCTCGTGTACCCCTTCAACCTCGAAATGTAAACATTCGTCCTGGACTTGAAAATTGTCCTCACGCTCCAAACTGGTGCTAAAAACAATAAACATATGTCAATCTTGGATATTCGACGAAAAACTCACCTGCAAATATCGATTAAATACCAAAAATCTGCAAACTATTTGTAAACCCAACAAAATGTGGAATATCTTTGATACTTTTACTTCGATGTAAACACAGAAACTGGCAACGTCGTTTTGTCATTGACGATATTTTCTGTGCGCGCACTGATTTTTCATCATATGTTTTGTGCTTTTCATCAGGGGCACCAACTCCTGAAAACGAAACCATGACCTCCTATGTGATTAAATAAAAGTGAATGGAGTATAAATGATCTCAACACTAAGAAAGTGTAGTCCTTTCATGTTTATCAATTGAAGTAATTCGTGGGTAGTCACGTAGAACCCAAAGGTCGATATGTTGCGATTTTATGCTGCCGCCCCCTAAGAAGTTTCGGAGTATCACGTAACTCTCTAGCAAAGGTGTAATTAGTTGGAAAGCTCCTTTCCCTAGAAGATAGAAGATTAGATGTAGCGATAGCAATTCAGACGGAGGAGCGAAAGATACATAAAACGTTCAACATGCAAATTAACAAGTTCAAGAAGGTTTGGTGCTCCGGTAATTAATTGAAGGAACGGATGTTTATTGCTCTTGTCAGAACAATTCTCAGTTTCCCTTAAGGAAGCATCATTCTCGAGATATTGAAAATGATAAAACTTAACTTTGATAACGACCTCGAACTTCGGAATTCGTGGAACTGAAGTGAAGTTCAACACGGTTCAGTGGACTTGTTCGGGTATTTCTCTGTAAACTGGGCAACTCATTGTCTCAGGCTAATATTATGTAAAAAAATACAGATCATATTTATTTCGTAGATAATATCATAAAATAATAATCTTATCTACCTCTGCTCGGGGTTCAATATTCAATGAAATAAACTTTATTGTATTGAAAACGATGTTGAAGTACTTGAAAGACAGTCCCCTGTCGTGTCACTGAAGCAGGTAAATCACTTCATACTAAATTAATTAAGACAATAACTATTGGAACCAATCAAATTGTTTGAATGTTCGAACAGCATCATTTCATGGTCAAAAAGGTCCGTTAATTTTTTATAATTATTATTCCATTATACTGAAAAGGTGAATTAAAGTATGTCTCCACATTTTGTGAACAGTTCCCCTGTCTATATTTCAAATTACGCGCCACGCACTGTGAAGGTTAAACAGCGCCATGGCTTTGTGTAACAGACCGCAAACAATCAAAGTTGGCATGGTCGATGTCATTACTTTCCAAACGCCATTTCATTTATTGCTGCACGAGCGTCTTTCCATGAAAGTCACACCGTTACCTGACAGGTAACAGTCCTCTGGTAAGGATTATTTGCATTTCTTTTCTAGAACCTTATTCCTACCTTACGAATTTTATATCGTTGTAATAGAAGAATATTTATTTTGTACAGCGAAATAACATGAGATCATTACCTATTGTGCTATCTTTCAATGAAGTAAAATTAAACAGTCCCCTGTACTGTTGGGAGACAGGGGACTGTTTCCGTCTCCAAGGAACTGCCTGTATATTATGTTTATCATTGTTTTAGATATACGTGTGCTTTGAGTATGATACTGATATCTCCTAGGTCTCCCGAGGAGACCTTTTCTGAGGTCAAGCTTGTAGATTGTGCGAGTTAAGAGAATCAGTGTTCTATGTAGGCCTTCTTACCGTATCCTTACGCCACCTTAGGCACATCACCGAGAATAGAAAAATTCTTTCCTAGCCTCGGGATTGAACTCGGGACTTTCGGGGTCCTAGACAATCACCTAAACCACTAGGCTAGGGTTCCAAGGAAAAGAAAACTCTCTGAGGAAGATATTTTGAAAAGGAAAAGAGACAATGAGCGGAAGAGATATGAGTGTAATAAAAATAGACAAAGAAAAGGAAAGAGCTTAGAGAGAAAGAACGTATTAAATAGCTTAAGAAAAAAGAAAAGGGAACTAGGAAGCTTGTTGATAATATGACCCCACGAGAACACCGGGAAGCTAAGAAGAAGTGGAAAGAACATTGCACCAAGTATCGCAATGAAAAAAAAGTATAAGCGAATATTACTAACTCGTACATGAGAGAGAATAGTCCAGATTCTGATGTAACTAATTCATTTCAAATGCCAAAACCTATTTTCTAGAGAGAAGATGCTAAGATATAGGATAAAGAAAAAAAACATGATGAAATCAGAGTCTTGAAGAAGAAAATAATGAAGTACAAAAAACGCTTATCGTGAGTAAAGAAGAAAGCAAATACTTAATTCCTAAACTGTGATTTTTATGAAAATTGAAATAGAATAATTTTGGTACAGAATTTTTCATTTGAATAAACAGTCCCCTGACATGCACACAGTCCCCTGTATCGACCATTTCAGAATATTGTTAAAATTTTCTAAAGTAATGGAAATATTTTTGGTTCATCTCTCGTTCATTAATAAAAATGTAAATATATATTTATTGAATTAGGTTTATTGAATATATGAGCAAAAAAGTCGTCTAGACATCTTTTTTAGACGAGTTGCCCAGTTCACAGAGAAATACCCGTTCATACTTGATAATAGTTCATACTAACAACGGTATGTTGAGTATCAAGAACGGTTCAATGGTTGAAGCCAATTGTTTGGAAGTGAACTTACAGGCGAGTACAAACCGCAGACTAAGCTAATAAGCCCACAAAAAAAATTGGCGTCCATATTATCATTGAGTTTTGTGTAGTTCCTTCACCGGTTCATAGATGGATAAGTGTGTTTCAGAGAAGCGAAAATTTTTACTCCCGCATCTGGCGGTAAGTAGCTGAACTATAAGGCACTATTTCCGAAGCCGAATGCGATGACGATCAGGACCGGCATATGGAAATGTGGGATGTTCAGTATTTCATCACCTGATTTTTTTGATGCAATAAAACGACAATTATTTTTGATCTTTCATGAATATAAAATGCTGATGTATGAAAAAATAAATGCATGCAATTTTTTCTTCATTCACAAATATTTATAAATAGATTGTCTATGAATTTTTGAAAATATTTAATTTTTTATAAACAGTGGGATGCTTCTGTGTCGAGATTCCTTTGGTTTTTTTCTGTCCCCTGTACAGCTTCACTCTTTTCAACTGTCTCAACAAATGAATCCTGTGCTTTTCAAATTTTGGAGTTAACGGAGAGTTCCAATCTTCTATAAATTCATTTTTTTTTATTTTCCTAAAATATACCTTTGAAGTCATATCTTTTCTGATTTTGTGACCATAATTTTCTTTATGACCAACAGCGCTTTCCTCATCAAATGTTTGAAATCAGTTGAGGGAATTCTCAAATGTATCCGATTTCGATTTGCAATATATGTATATCCAATCATTACCAAGCTTATTCAAATCATCAATGAGGAGTGCTTTTTCGCACTAATCGGACTTACTGCATTTGTTTTTTTTTTGGCGATGTTCCTCATCAAATACCCCGAGAAACTTGCGATTGAGTTGGATTCTAGGGTATTTAGGGGTTCAATTAGGTAACTCTTTATCCCTTATATACCCTCACGAGGCTCACCGTTGCTCGAATCCGCAGAAGGAATGGTCGAATCTGTCCAATCAACCACATCAATGGACTTTCAGATTCTCCCATTGTACACAGGTCGAAATCATTGTCGTCTTGGCAGTTAGAATTATCTTAACATTTTTCAAGACAACCAGTCATGACCGACTGCAACCCAAATCTGAAGCATCGAGCTGAGGGGTTTGGATCATAACCCCTACGCTGTCTTATTTTGGAGAATAAATTCTCGATTGGGTCCTGGTTGAGCCGACTTTTTATCAAATATGGAAATGTTTCCTTCGTCTCCTCCCACAATTGAAGGATGCCACTGATGGTTTGTATCAAACCGTTGAAACAATAGGGAATAGATAATAATAAACTGCTAATTTCCACAAAATTTATTGATGTTAAATGACGACAATTGTTTCACTACACTGTAGCTTTTTCAAGTCGGATGCTGAACTGAGTATTCCCAAATTATAACATTCGTTTAAATAGGTATTGATAACATAGTTGAGCAGAAAATGTGTTTTAAATGAGGTAATAAAATTATATTGGAGGGTGCCGCTGGTTATTCCAGGATTGTATAAAGATGTTCAGTAGCGGTGATCTATTCACATCTGTTTGTTCATTCAATAGGACCTTCTTAGAATTATACCTGTTTATTTCTAGAGATTCTAAGAGTGTGAGTCTAGAACTCTTGTTTTCTGTATGGAGAATCTGATAATTGTTGTTGAACTCATGTCCGCATTCTTTCAAGTGGTTGGCGTATGTAGAATGGGTGGTGTTAGATGTGAAGCTCTTCTGATGTTCATGGATTCTCTTTTTGAAAGATCTTCCGGTTTGGCCTATATAAACCATGTGACAATCCCCACATTTTAGCTTGTAGACTCCAGATTTGTTATCTTTGTTTGTTTTATCTTTATTATTTCTGACGAAAGTTCCCAAATTATTGTCTGTCTTGAAGGATACTTTGAGATTGAATTTATCTTTGAAATACTTAGCAATACGCTCGGAAGTTCGATTAACGTAGGTTAAAGATATATACTTTTTGGTGTCATCTTTTATGGGGGAAGGGTACGCTAACAGCAAAGCATGTTTTACTTGTTTATTGGACAAGATCTCATCTATGATGGAAGGGTTATAACCGTTATTGATTGCTATTTGTTTGATTAAGTTTAATTCTGTGTTGAAATGATCGTGATTCATAGGTGTAGTTATTAGTCTATGGATCATAGAATTGTAAGCGGCCATCTTTTGACTATATGGGTGATTAGAAGTGATGTGAATGGTGGTATCAGTATGGGTAGGTACCCATACTGATACCACCATTCATTTAACATCAATAAATTTTGTGGAAATTAGCAGTTTATTATTATTTATTTAAAATGAATTTCCATCAAGTGAAGACCGAATCAATCAAATATTTAATAGGGAATAGTTTTCCCAACTGTCCAAGACCTAATGAATTCAATTGATTCCGTCAGAGTTTGTATTGCTGATGGCTGATAATTTCCCTCAAATTTTCCATTCGAATTGAAGCAGTCGAAAAGATCATTCATTTTCAGAATGAACTGAGCAGTTGAATTGGCACTTCTCGACCTCAGCTCACCAGTTTCAATGACTGTTCTCATAGCCGAATATGAAGTTCTGATGAAAATCTGCGTGGCCAATTCAACCTTCATTTTCTGGAAGGCGTTTGGATTTATGTGGTTTTCAGTTATCTTCAAGAGAGTACGAGAAAGACAAATTCTTTTCATCGATTAAGTTCGTTTCTTTTATGTCCCTCCAAGAAACATTTTCACCCCTCATTTCCTACCTGAGAACACTCCTTTGGAGAAATTCATGGCTAATAGTTCATCATTATTGAATCACACCGTTCGTAACGAATTCGGACGAATCCGACCCTGTCTACGATTCATAGATCTAGAGGAAAATAAATCTCCTACAGATTTCTATAAATGAGTAGTGACAAAATGGATCGGACGAATATAGTTCCTTTAGTAGCTACTATGTGCCGCCACTTAAGTTGGCAAATTGGCAAGTAAACTGCCAAAAATTTGTGCATCAAATCAATGAACTGGGTTGTGTCTCTACTCTATGTATATTCAAACTCAATGATATTATACAAATCAGTTCAATCAGCACCTCGTGTTGTCTAGTTCGTTGGAACAACATCGAAAATAAATACATTTTTGATGTAAGTATAAAGAAGAAGAATCTAACTCACTGCATCTTTCAAATTTCCTTAATTCCTTGGTTCATTTTTCCTTACTTTTGAAGAAGGATAGAGCCAACTTCCAAATTGTCAGAAGTTTAACTTCAAGATAACAGAAGTTCGCTTTCAACCTTTCGCATACGTACGGTCAGAAAGATTATGTTTATGTTGGGTCTCAACACCAACAAAGCCAGTGGATCCGACGGAATCCCACCGATTGTTCTCAAGAAATGTGCCCCGAACTAACACCTGCCCTCTGCAAGTTGTTCAACCACTCTTACAAATTGGGTGTTTTCCCATCCAACTGGAAAATCGCAAGAGTACAACCAGTCCCTAAAAAGGGCAAACAGACCCTAACTAGCAACTACAAACCTATCGCTATGTTATCTATTATTTCAAAGGTCATGCCTGGAAAAAGCCATCAACATCGAGCTCATGAAACATCTGGAATTATCAACGATAGACAATATGGTTTCCGTCATCAGAGATCCACTGGTGACTTGCTCGCTTACGTTTTACATACATATAGTGAAATCCTAGCCGTAGCACTGGATATCTCCAAGGTATTCGATCGAGTCTGGCATCAGACCTCTTCGCCAAGATTCCATCTTATGGCGTGCCCCCAAAGCTATGTTCTCTGCTGGCTAGTTTTCTCTCAAACATATCTCTCCATGTAGTGGTCGATGGAGTTTCATCTGACTCTCTACAGTCTCTACCCATAAATGCTGGTGTTCCGCAGGGATCAATTTTTGCTCCAACACTATTTCTATTTCACATCTACGATTTGCTGGAAGCAACTTCGTGTCCAATGCACAGCTTCGCGGATGATAATACCCTCCATACCGCCTTTTTTTCTAGGGCTCCAATACCAGCCCGTCAAATCAGAAACGAACGAGGAAGGAATGTTAACAACCTAAATATGGACTTGGCAGCAATTCTCAAATAGGGATCTAATAACTTGGTGGAATTCAACGCAAACAAAACACAAGCATGTCTTTTCTCTAGAAAAGCCGATCTTACTGTGCCCAGCATAGAATTGTCGGGAGTGACCATACCATTGAAGTCATCCATCTCGATGCTTGGTATTACTGTCGGCAGTAACCTTTCTTAGAAAAATCACTTGAGATCCATTGCTGAAAGTGCATCCCAAAAACTTGATTTTCTGTTTCGTGCCAGGGGCTTTTTCACCTCAGGTCAGCTGCTTCTGATCTATAAGGCACAGATTCGACCTGTCCTGGAATACTGTTCCCAAATTTGGAGTGCTGCACCTGAACAAATCCTAAAACTCTTGGATTCTGTACAAAAAAGGCGAATTCGTCTCGTCGGTGATGCCTCGCTTACAAACTCGCTCACTTCTCTGGAGCACCGTAGAGAAGTAGCCGATCTGTCTCTATTTTATAGATATTTCCATGGGCAATGCTCTTCTGAATTATCAGCAATCGTTCCCCCTCTGGCAGTCTCTTCGAGACTAACCCGTCAAGGTAAGTCTTCACATCCCTTCGTGGTCACTTTGGAGACCTGCAGAACATCTCTTTTCAAAGACTCGTTCATCCAACGAACAGCGAGGATTTGGAACACATTGACTAGGGAGGTGTTACCCGAGGCATATAACCTCCAGAAATTTAAGAAGAACACCAATTCCTACCTGCTTGCCCTCTCTGAACATTACAGGATATTCCTTTTCGTGAGAATCACGATTTAAAAAAAATATTTTGTATTTCATTTCGATTGGGAAAACCTTGAGGTGCTGCTGCCTCCTCTCCTTCCTGGAGATATTTTTGAGCACAGACATGGGCGTAGCCAGCGTGGGGCAGGGAAAAATGAATTAAATTTGCCTTTTCTTTTTATCCCAAATTTTCACATTTTGAACGACCTTGGACCATGATCATGGTTTGCCCCCCCCTGTTATAAATCCTGGCTACGCCCGTGAGCACAGATATATGATTGGCACGAGTTTCAACAAGCAGCAGAGCAAAGTTAATGCCTACTGCGAACAACAGTCGCATCTCCCCCTGAAGAAAGCGACACAAAACGGCGATCACTCCAAATCGCAAAGACGAACTGACGAACCACTCGAATCGGTTCATCAGCTCCGGGACTGTCAGTTGCACGATCAGATCGTTTTACATTCCTATTCATTATTTCACGACAGATCGAGCAGGTATAATTAGATGCCTAGGAATGAATAGCCCGAGTAAACTGAACCCCGCTTTAGATCCTCTAAATCGAAATTCTATTCACGGCCGGAATTAAACAAAATAGTTAATTGCTTCGTTCAAAGGCGGCAGGATACGTTTTCAACAAATAACAGGATTTGATAATGCAGCCATAATGGATAGGTGTTCATTCTGTGGTTATCTCGGTGTATTCGATTCAATTCGATGGTTTGAAGGCAACAATGAATGCAAATTATGTTCGGAAACCGATTTTCAATAATAACATAGAGTTTTAATATATATAGAGGTACGACGCCCTTGAAAGATTTGATGCAAAATTTTTTGGCAGTTTACTTGCCAACTTGCCAACTTTATTGGCGTCACATAGTAGCTACTAAAGGAACTATCAAGGGAACTATCATCTGCTTTCTATTAATTTATAGAAATCTGTTGGATATATATTTTCCTCTAGTTCTATGAATCATAGACAGAATTAATTGTCGTTTTATTGCATGCAAAAATGTGATGAAATACTGAACATCCAATATTTCCTACATCGGTCCTGATCGTCATCGCATTCGGCTTCGGAAATAGGGCTTCATAGTTCAGCTACTTACCGCCAGATGCGGGAGTATAAATTTCCGCTTCTCTGAAACTCACTCATCCATCTATGAACTGGTGGAGAAACTACACTAAATTCAGCTTCAAATCGTTGAACTGGGTTATGCCTCTATGTATATTTGAACTCAATGATAATAATTATTTCTTCTCTTTTTTATATGTTTACCCTAGACCACTTTTGAAGCTGTCATGTTCGACATTTGACAAGTAGAAACTACGCCGTTAAAGAAAATGGAACGATACATGCTATTTTTCATTATTAACAGCATATCTTCCTCTTTATTTGTTGACGAAGAGAGGTATCACTTTTCATTTTTGTTGTTGTGCTCTGATTTTTTGATTTATTTGCTCGACCTTACCTATTCTTGATACTTAAATTTCTACCAGGATCTTTTGAGAGAGTTTCATTTTCAAAAACACGTCTCATATAAATTGAAGCAGAATATCTGGTCTTCTTCAGAGTGATAGAACTTTAAATTGAAACAAAACACATTAAAATAAGGATTGAAGTCATTTTTTTTTATTTGAAAGATAATTTTTTGACATTTATGTCTCAAAAATGGTTTTTGGCATATGTCCACCACGACTAGCTCTGAGGAACCGCATTCGACAAGACCAATTTTGTAACAGTGGCGGCTCGTGACAGTTTAAGGTGGTGAGGCATATCGGAGAAAAAAATTCACTGCCGTGGCGTTGCCGTGAAAAAGGCTGTTGCAAAACTGATGATTAGAATAATTCTTTATCGCTAGCATACTCAAGGTCATCTTTTTCGAGAAACATTTTGCTTTGTAAAATATTTACTTCTAGCGATGAAGAACTTACCCGAAAACTAAACATTTTAAAGGGTGTGTATAAGAAGTAATTCGAAGCCAGTTGAAGAAAATGAGCATCCTTATTGAAATTCTTCAATTTTGGACCTTGTTAGGAACATCCTCTACAAGCAAGTTGCTTTCCATCAAATCATCAGATTTGAAACACCCATTAACCAGAACATTGAGAATATTGAAGTTTATGTCACTCTGATAATGAAGTAAAATCTTCCACTTTTCCATAATTTTTTCGTTGTACCTATGTCAGCCACGCCGGATAAATTAAGGAAAATGTTGATGCCAATGAATCGAAATACTGATTTGGCACTAAGATATGAAATAATATGAAGTGGTTACCATTAGAACAAACGACCTAATTCTAATACCAGTAATACCGCTTCAAACGAACACCCTGTGGCCGGTACTATTATTTTAGGCTGATATATCAGTGCAAGAGCAACCATTTTTGCAGTAAAATTATTCCGTAGACCGTAACTGACGTAAGTAATGAGATTATCTACTTCATTTCACTAATGGGACACTCTGTTTATGTACATATACCTATAAAAGACTAATTCTAGCGAACTCTCTTCTTCGTCAGTTGCGTAATATTCTCAAGACATTCACTCAAATCTGGGATAGATCGCTTTACTTCTTGAACTATATATGATTTATCCCCATCAGAATTACGCCAAAAACTTTGCTGATTAGCTGAAAAATAAAAAAAATCACAAGCCTTTCGAGCGTTTACATCTAACTGGGGAATTCGTGACGTCCCATCGGTCCCGTTAAATACATTTCGCCTTCGGGTCTCCGATGGAAATTGAATTCAGTAATAAGATTGAAAGACATCTTATGAACACTGAGACAAACCTAAATCTACACGAAAAACAGATAAAACTATTTTTACAAATCGAACCCAATTTGAAAACTGACCCGAGTTCATAGATTAAAGAACTAGTTCCCGAATAGTGCAGAATAATTACAGTTTGCCCTTCGCGAGAGAATATCAAGACTAGAGGAGAGGCTAGCCTCAGACTCAACGTAATATTTGGCGTCTAGGGGTGCGGTTTTCTCGCCTGCTGTCCGTTCCCTATGATGTAAAATGACGCGTAAAGAAAGGCAGTGTAGGGCCTGCCTCTGCCGTTTACTGGGAGTTGGATACCCAGAAATCTTGAGATACGGAAACTTACACCCAACCGGTGACGCATTTTATTGCTATATAATGAAGGGAAATTTCGATATAAATGCGTATGGAAGAAGATAATGAAAACAATTTCAATTGATTGAATAAATAATTGATAAATATATGATATTTATACGTGTAATTTTCGACGTTTATTGGTGAGGCACTGCCTCACCTGCCTCATAGGACAAGCCGCCACTGACTGATGGATGCCATAGATGGATATCTGAAGCAAGAAGCCCAATATCAACAAGAAGAGCATTCTTAGAGTATATGAAAAGTAATAATTAAAACGTTTATAAGTCGTGTAGTGAGCATTTCGAATGGATATTTCAGAAAGCTCTTCACAAACTTAAGCTTTTTCTGAACCCAACCATTTGAGGACGATAAATCAACATGGAAACTCTTATTGGAAAACTTCATAAGTTAATTATTATCCAGTAAATTCCCATCAAAAAACGGAATGATCCTCCAGCTAGAATATTAAAGGTAAAAACCAACAAACTTCCATCTAGGTCAAACAATTACACCGTTGTGAAGACACGACAATGTAAACAGCCCCTAAACTTTTCACCATTCGAAACGGAAACATAATATCCAATAACAAACAAAAGATGAATTTAACATTAATGATACGGTATCGGCAGTATGATTTATTGCAGGTGGGTGTAGAACTGGCCCCTGGGTTACTCCCCGTTAATTAGGCATGGGCGACTCCACTCCTCATTTATAATTCACTTTGCGGCCGAATGCTTACCGCTTTTGGTTTCTCCTCGAAAGTGATACGAAGCGATTACGCAGTATTTGCATAAATCGGGGGTGGCTTTTTCGAGGGGTGTTTCCTAAGGATTCGAGTTCATTGAGAAATCGTTTTTCTTTCGTTTTTTCACGGTCTAGGGAGGCTGGGTGAGAATGGGGGGATTGGAAAGGCTGGGATCGAAGTTTCAAGTCTGAGGAAAACTGGAGATCACTTGATATATAAAAACTCAAGTACGGTCACAGCCCTCTCTTTTTCTCTTAAAACGCACGAACTATCATTTGTCCGAACTGAATTCAATTTCAACTGATTTTTTAACTATTTTTCTGCAACACTGATTTTGACGCTCTCACGGTGGGTTCCACAAAGCGTAATCACCGGTGATCGGAGATCAACGGCTTGATTCTCTGATTCTTCAACTGTCAAATAGAGTTGATTCAAGATCAACCTCCGATCACCGGTGATTACACTTCGTGAATCCGGTGAAACTCACCGTTAGACTTTTTTTGTAGGTCTATGTTAAGGCGCATGTCTTTATTGACAAGTCCGCTTCAATTGACGAATTGAAAGACAACATTGAAGCATTTATTCGTGAGATACCGGTCCCAATGTTGGAAAGAGTATGCGAAAATTGAACTAAGCGGATGGGCCATTTGATGCGCAGCCGCAGTCAATATTTGCATGGAATAGTCTTCACACATTAAATTATATGGACGGTGCTATCGATTCAAATAGAGGTTTCATGAATTTTCCTGAATTTCATGTGTTTTTTTTTTTTAATTCCTATGGCTCTTAAAAATCACCTTATACTTGTGATGAAGATTTCCACAGGAAGTAGAACAGATCAAAAGAAACTAAATGCGCAACTTTAACACAAAGATTAACAACAGCGTGAAATAGTGATACATCTTACAAAGTACCTTTACTCAAGACTATATTCAAATTGTCTGCATCATAAAGAATTGTTCCAAAAAAACACAACAAATGTATCGCCTAGACCGATTTTCGTGAAATTTTGTGTGCATATCGGGTAGGACCGGGAATCGGCCAACATCTATTTTTCATCCCCCTAAATGTTAAGGGTGGGCCACCCCTAACTTTTTTTCAATTTTTCTGTACAAAATTTTTCATTTTAATTTTTTTATGATGCAGCACACAAAAATTCATACAACCCTAAATTTTCACCCCTCTACCTAACCTAACGGGAACGTGGTATAACAAAAGGCGGAACGGAGTTCGCGGGGTCAACTATAGTTGTTGTATAAAAACATTGCTTGTTTGTAAATATTGTGAGAAATTGAGGAAGAATTCATGGACGATATTTTTCAGTTAAGGCGAGTTTATACAGCAACTAAAATAAAATAAGAACTAAAATAAAATAAAATAAGAAATAAGAGCAGAAAGCATAGGTTTATAGAGATCACTAGAATAAAATAAGAAATAAGAATGAACCAATCAAATCGCAGATTCTTTGACAATGATTAGTTGTCATTTCATTTATATTTTCAAAATTTAATTTCCCATTAGAATCACTATAGAAAATATCATTAGTTAAATGGATGATGGCATTTTGATCGAGTTTTGAATCGGTTATTCCGCCTTTTATTCAAGGCGATAATCGCAGTACTTGTCATCTATAACAACATCGCTTCCATCATGATTTCCTGGTCATCCATATTAAATATATTATCAACAATGATTTGAAAAAATATTCATTAAATTTTAGATTAGAAAACTAGAACCTGTCAAAAGTGTCAATACGGAAAAGATTGGGGAGTGGATTTGGGTCATGCGCACTATCATTTTCCAAATAAAATAAGCAAAAAAGATAAAAGTGGACCATCTCATATTCTTATTCTTATTCCTTATTTTAGCTTATTTCCTGTATAAACGCTGTCATTGAAATGCATCAAGTAAACATTCTTATTTTATTTTATTTTAGTTGGTGTATAAACTCGCCTTGAATCGATCAATTTTTGGTCGCATTGTGGACAAAATACAAAACTCATTTATTAAGCCTATGGATGCTTAACAATACGATAGGAAGAAACTATAAGTGAGGGTAGAGGTACTGAGGCATATCACAAATTTTCTTTTCACAATAGTACCAGTACGACGAAGAATTCACGGAGAACTACGAATTTATGAATTCCACGATTTCCACGTCGCTCTTAACAATTAAATCTTTCTCAAACAGCAACATGAAAAATTACAAAATTACATTCTCACAAAATTCAACTTATTCAAAAACTGAAGCCCTTAAACCACAAAAAAGTCGTTTATTTTCTCATTTTGCTCTAAAACAACTGGAAATCTTGAACAATTTTATCGAAAGTTTTTATTTAGTGATGAAGCTCATTTTTGGTTGAATGGTTATCTTAACAAACAGAATTGCAGAATTTGGCGTGATGTAAATCCACTCGAAACTGTTCAGATTCAATTATATTCTGGTAAGCCAGTGTGTGGTGTGCAGTTTATGCTGATGGAATGATCCATATTTCTTCGAAGAACATGGACGAAGAGTAACAGATAATTGAGGTCAAAACAGGACAATGTTGAATGAATTTTTTCCTGCCATTATTGAGAATAATCTGGAAGATATGTGGTTTCAACTAGACGGTGCTACTCGTATCTGCCAATGCCAAACAGTCACCTTAAAAAACTTGGTGATGGAATCATCTCAAGAAATGGTCCAGTTAATTATCCTGCATGATTTATTTCTTTGGGGATATGTTGAGTCAGAAGTTTATGCTGATAATCCATTAGCAATTGATCAACTAAAAATCAACATTCGATGAAACAGAGCCCAATTTATGCGAGAAAGTGGGGTAAGGAGTCAGTCGAAGTGGTCATTTGAATGATATTGTTTTCCTTTCAAATAAAAAAGAATGTTTCACTGAATAATTCATATGTTTTTTAATTTTCCAATTTTATTGTATCATCGCCATCGGAATACCCTTAATAAAACGAAATTTATTCAGTTATCAGTTCAATTTGAAACATACACTTGACTGTCGAAGCCAGTTTGTTGGATTTCGTTTTTCTCATGAAAATTTATATCAACCGGACTCTCCAGATGCGGTATCTTGCGGATATTTCCGGTATTTTCCATTCGACGTATATCTTTCGGAACTTATATCCCTCTACCGTCAGTATTTATCCAAATTCCCAGAGCTGAATTCCTCGTGGCTTTCAATTCGGCGGTATCCCCCTTTCTCTACCGATCTCCTGTTATTTTAGGACTCCTCGGACCATGGTTTCCATTTAATTTATATAACCTCACTCTAATGCCTTCAGTGCAGCGAATGCATTGATTGTGGCTCAAACGTAATGGGGTACGGAATCCTCTTAAGATCTCTCCCAAGATAGATTGCTCCAGAGCCGGCAGACCAAGGGATCGAAGGAGGGTAGGTTAAGGGATTCTTGTCGATCTGTAAGGAATATTAATTGCGAATGGGGATATATTCATAAATTAAGGGGTTTCGTTGTGGATATGTAGCTTAGTAAGGCCATTTCTTGTGTATTCTGCGGTTTAGTCGCCTGAATGATGATTCAGAAAGTAAATTCATTCGGAGTTTAGAACAATCTATATATATAAAAGAAAGATGTTGGTTACACCATTTATAACTCGAGATCGGATGGACTGTTCGTTATGAAACTTCATATATGGATTCGTCTACGGTCTGGTTATTATAAAATACAATAAAACTTCGAAAAAATCGATGAAAATATTACTTATGCAGGAAATGCTTTTGCTCCTTTTGAGTAAGGCCACTAGATGTCGCTACAAATACAGTTACGCTACCGCTTATTCGTGTGTACTTAATTTGATATTCTCCGCGTTAGATGGCGATATAAACAAATAGTGTGTACAGTGACTCTAACAACTTGTTAGAGTCACTGTAATAGTGTGTAGTCACTGGGTACAGTGACTATATTCCCTCTATAGTCATTGTAATGGTGTGTAATTTGAGTTGCCTACAACTCTGCGCTGTTGGGCAAAACCAAAATGTCTTAGCGTAGGAGTACAGATGTCTAAAATGATTAGATTTCGTTGAGATATGAGAAAAGTTTCGTTCTTACCCCTTCAGATGGCGCTATTCACACATTATGACTGATGATTTTTAGTTATTTTTATAGTTTTATTTATTCCAAATAACGTAATCGTGAAGGTACTATATTTGACATTATCACAATTAAATGACGATGAATTTGTTGAGGCTTTCGCGGCCATCGATTGATGTTCTTTTTTCGAGCATTTCGGTCGTCGTGGTTTGAAATGATCGAAAAAAGAACATATGACATCAATTACCGTGTAATTTACATAGGGCTTATAGTACCATGAAAGGCTATTAACAGATCAAAAAGCGGTTGAATATCACAGTGAATTTTTATCGTAATTTCAAGTAAATCGGATTTTGGCGATCAGTTTCAATCGTGAATTGTCCGTTCTCATCTTTCCTCATAATTTTTGAAACGTTTTTGAATTTCTGTTTGGGTAATAAATATATTTGCAGAAATAACTGAATCCAAAATTGCCATTATTAGTGATTGACATATTATGACATATTATTTTTGTGTATCTGTTCTGTGTGATAGCTCATATCCATGGAAACATTTGACAGTTCAAAAATCAGAGTGGATTTGTGAAATCCACCGTAAGTATCATTGGGGCGGAAGAAAGTTAGCCGGGCCAGCTAGTTTTATATGAAGATTTAACAATATCTAAAAGTTTTTGAGTCGTGTATCTTTCCATAATTAAATGGCATAACCTATGAACACAAATGACACAAGAAATGTCGAAAAATGATACACGGTGTTGACATTATAATCATTTAGAATGGTGTAATTTTTATTCTAAAACACAATACATGTAGGGTAGATTCTATAGTGCTCAAAATGACAAAAATATGTACTTCTGTGTCGACAGTAGTTGAAAATATATGAATATCAAATTCTCTTTGGATGGCCCTTGATTCATCTTCATCTCATTTTTTCCAGATCCACCAGAAATATCAGTGGAAAGTCCCATAGTCCACTCAGCAGAAGGTTTTGAAGCTCAGCTGGTGTGTATAGTACATGGCGAGAGTCAACCAGAGGTTAGTATCATTCAATATTCTTTGAATTCGTATGAAATGATGAGGAAATAATGTTTAACCCTTCATTGGTCTCATTGTGAAATTGTCTCCTTGAATTGTAACCTAATTGTGGAAACACCCCTTGAAAAAAGTGAGATTATTGCAGAACTTTTTTCAAATTCAACATAACAAAAATTTTAAATATTCGGTTTATTTGGTTATTTATAACACGAAAATTGTTAAGCCTGCCCTTTCAATTCCTCCCCATTTCATGTGGGTGCATTATCAAGAAAACAGCGCAAACGTCTCTAATCAGATGTTCAATTCCGCTAAGATGTAGCATTTAATTATGAGAAAATGAGAACCGCTAGCACGTTTAATATCCACCAATGGCGTACGATATGTGCAACGTGTTTCGCCGCATATTCATGACAGTTATGTCATATCCCGGCTGAAATTCGGGAGACATTACAAAAAAACAGCGTGGCGTTGTCATTCGGATGGTGATTTAGAACTATCAGAACCGTGGAAATCAGGTTGCACGCAGGGTAGGACTAAGCAGCAAGATAATCTGAACAATCGAACCCAATATGGCAATATGGAAGGTTTCTTCATTTCGTTTGTTTTTCCTAATCATTCGACAGCTCATGACATTTTCTCTTTGTCCTTTTAGGGTGTATAACCGCCCACAACCCAAACTAATTTTTAAATGCGTAGTTATAAACGGTGACTCATTTACTTGTAAATTTTTTCAACTGATGTAGATTCCACACACCACCATTTTTATTCATTTATCTATCTCTTAGGGCTTGTTCGGACTAGGCCAGTAGATTAGTCGAGTAGCGAATGATTTTGTAATTTCCCGTGTGCGAACGCCAGCAATCGAGTCGAGTAGAGTCACAGGATGATGTACCTACTACCAATCCAAACTCGCTCTACGTTGAGTACAGAGCAGTCTTAGTCTGAGTCTCTGAGTTATAGATTTTCCGCTGAAGCCGTCCCTTACATAATGTAACGTTGCTAGTTCCATATACACCGACAAGCTGCGGTTTATTGTGTTCGGTTGATGCCAAGATTAAGTGGATTATTATATTTCGCCTTTAATATCATGCAATGTTAACCAGATTGCAGGCTAATACGCCATAATTCTGATGCATTAAGGGTTACAAGCTTCTGGTATATATAAGGCGTATAGGTGCAGTTATGGCCTAATGTGCCGTTGCTACTGTCGTTAATCAAGAACTAGAATTATAATTGTAGTGCTAGAAAATTTTTCAACATTTGACTTTAATCAAATGATTAGCAAAAGTGCTTGTATTGTCAATCGACCCCATCACGTAATAATCTCAATTACCCTCGCCCAAAGAACTACTCGAGTTGTAGTGAAAATCTAAAATATTTTCATAAGAAAGAAATACATAACTCCAAAAGGAATCGTTGTGACAACACATCATGAGTTTATCAGATACATCACGTTCATTGATATAAATATCAACAACCGCCATGGATCCGATACGAACTTGCCACAAATCTTCATCCAGGGAACTAGTGAAAGTTCCAAACTCATCGAAGTGGGTAGAAGTCGACCTAGGTTTCGATCTTGTTCTGATCTCTTCAGGACAACATAACCCTACTACGATGAAAATTGGAGTGGAACGAAGGTCCTCTTAAACAAAACTAGACAAAGTCTTGAGGTGCAGTATACATCAAGGCGAAATCTAGTTAAGAAGCAGACCAACAATTCCCTCTCGAGGTCACCTGGACGAAGATAGATGACATAACTCTCTTTTGCTTCTTCGGCGGGAATGAAATGAATGTCACCACTATCATTCAAGCAGGAGCGAGAGAATCGAACGATTCTCACGGTCGAGATTCATCAGAAAAGACAACCTGATGTCATTCCACATTCCAAAGTTGCCGCTCCCGGCACCGCTGTAATCGTTGCCTGCTCAACCGTCAGAGGTAACACAAGATGGGGTCGATAATGCTTCGGTTCAAAAGACCTTATCCGTTCGGACAGTTACAGGATGGCCTTGTTCTCCTAGCCACTCATCAGCCAAAGATCGAGTTGGCGCAAATCGGGCTCTAATGGATGTGATCTTCTCGACATCCCGGATACCTGAAATACTGAAAATAGATTTAATGAAAACCTCTTAAGTAGTTCTCCGTATGATTTTGGGTGAGGCTGAGAAAAAGCAAACTTAGAAAAGCCCACTGGCGGATACAGGGGGGGGGCCATGGGGGCCATGGCCCCCCCCTTGGCCCTCAAAATTGACAATAATCCCTTTATAGTGCCTAAGCATTGTTAACAGCGCACAAATAATTTCGCACTAGATAATTAATCCTCTCTAATATAATGACGCTTTCTTTTTTATCACTGGGACATTTTTCTAGTATTAAATTTTGGGAGAAAATAAGTATATTTATCTTATTACCATCAACATTCATTATGAACTTTTGATATCTATGAAGTTTGATATTCCGTACCAAAATTATTATACGCATACCTATTAGAATTAACTATATAGGCAATGAGAAGCATGAAACATTCGGTTCTACATAAAGAAACATTGGTTGAAACCAGATTTCAACAAGTGTTTTGCGGGTGAGGAATGTAACAAATGTTTATGAAAGCACGCACCATTGATATTTTATTATTTTATGATCGGTCATCTGTTGTACGACTGGACTAGGTTACAGGGACACTATATAGGTACGTAGGTACATTCAGTTGCATTCGAAACTGAATCTTATAACACGCAAAAAAGTTTTGAAAGATAGAGTCGTTTGAAATTTTAGTAGAGGAGAGGAGCAGTGCAAGTGCAATTTTTCTGTGTCAAATTTTTGTGTTTGGAAAGGTAAGCTTTCTTTGAGTATATTTTTTGTTCGAACAAAATTTTCGCAACATTCATCTGATTGAGATATCTTACTTTTGCTAATATTCCAGATGGCTAAAAGGAAGATTGATTCTTATTTTCTTCCTATACAAAAAAAGGTGAAAATTGAGGAAACATCTCAAATAAACCCAGTCAGAGAAGCAGGAACATCATCTTCATCTCTGGAGCGGTGTTTGGAATCAGCAGAAAATGAAAATGTTTTCGACATAGGCAAAGCGGTGGGTCGAACATTGAGCGATTATGAAAAATACAATTTCATAAAAAATACTTGGAGTCCTCCTCGTCATCATTCGCTGCCGTTTTCAGAACATAATAAGAACAACCGAGTAGTGAAACGGTATTTGAATCATGATCATTTATCAAAATATGAGTGGTTATCGTATTCGCAAATGCATAAGGGACTTTATTGTAAATACTGTGTTATTTTCGCTGAAATGAAGAATCTGAAAATCCTTGTTCAAACTCCTTTGACAAAATTTGCCAAACTCTTTGGTAAGGATGGTGCCTTGGATGTTCATGATTCAAATAAGTATCATAAAGAAGCAATTCTGACAACGAATATTTTTGTGAAGTGTTACGAGAAACCAAATTTGGATATTCGAAATCAGTTATCGGAAAGTAGGAATAAACAAATTGAAGAAAATAGAAAAAGGTTGGTTCCTATTATTCGAAGCATAATTTTCTTGGCACGGCAAAATATTCCATTTCGCGGGCATAGAGATGATGGGGTTTTATTCAACATAAGTCAAATTAATGAGGGAAATTTCAGAGAACTACTACGTTTTCGAATCGAAGCTTTAGACCGAATGTTAGAGGAGCATTTGAGATCGACTTCATCTAAGGCAACATATATCAGTAAAACTACCCAGAATCAATTGATACATTTTTGCAGCGAAGAAGTTATTTCTACGATAGTATCAAAAATAAATTCTGCCAAATTTTATAGCATAATGTTTGATGAGACGACAGATGTATCTCATGTTTCTCAAATGTCTTTAGTGATTAGATACCTTGAAGGAAGTGAGGTGAAGGAAGACTTTGTGGGATTTGTAGACTGTCATGCTGAAAAATTAAGTCTAGATCCGGACACAATGGAGCCTGTACTTACAGGGAAAACTCTTGGACAAATAGTGGTGGGGCAAATAAAGAAACTGAATTTGCCATTCACGAATTGTGTTGGGATTTGCACAGATGGCTGTAGTGTCATGACTTCTAAGCAGAGTGGTGCAGTTCAAGAGGCCCAAAAGGTGCTGATCTCGGCCGTCCGTTGTCCTTGTTTAAGTCATGCATTGAATCTCAGCCTCTCAAAATCATCGTCTGTGCAAAGCATTAGAAATTCTATGGGTGTAATGAAGGAAATAATATCATTTTTCACTGCGTCCTCCAAAAGAAATTTCGTTCTTAAACATATTCTGCAAGGTCAACTTCATTCCCTTTGTGAAACACGATGGGTAGAGCGTCACGACGCGGTATTGCAGTTTCGAGTATCCTTGTCCAAAATTGTACAATCCCTCGATACAATATCGTCTTGGGAAGAAAGAGACTCATCGAGCAAGGCACAGAACTATGCTTCGGCTCTGAGGAATAGTAACTTCATTGTTAGTCTTTTTTGTATGTCTGAAGTGTTTTCTGTCACAATGCCGCTCAGCAAGTTGCTTCAGAAAAAAAATTTGGACTTGGGCTCTGCCAATGATGCTGTTTTGAATACACTGATAGTTCTCAAGGAAAACCGAGAAAAAGCAGATGAGTATTTCGACAGAATTTTCATGAATATTCAAAAATGTCTCGATGAATTTGGAGTAACTCTAAGTAAACCCAGAACTACTGGAGTTATGAGACATCGACCAAATCCAAACAGTGAATCCCTAAAAGACTACTTTAGGCAGATTATATACATACCGTTGCTCGACAATGTTATCACAGATTTGGAGAATCGATTAGGTGCGGAAACAACAAGTTTATTCAACTTGCACATTTTGATACCATCAATAATTAAAGAAATGACTTCGATTGAACTTGAATCCCAAGCACGAGCTTTGGTAGAAAGATATGGAAAAGTTTTGAATGAACATCAGGAAGTTCTGTTCACGAAATTGAAGAGTGAGCTGACGTTATGGAGAGTGAAGTGGATGAAATTCTCCAATGAAGACCTTCCTGCTCCTAGCGATGCGTTAGGAGCTCTTATTCACTGCGAGGAATCACTTTATCCTACAGTCAAAACACTCCTGGAAATATTAATTGCTCTTCCTATAAGTGTAGCCTCATCAGAAAGAAGTTTTTCATCATTGAGAAGGATCAAGACTTGGCTCCGATCGACTATGACTGAAGATAGATTATCTGGCCTAGCCATTATAAACGCCCACTCCGACATTGTAATCAGTGAACAATCTGTTATTGACAGATTCGCAAATAGTGGCCAAAGAAAGATGGATTTTGTTATATAAGCACTAATTTGAAGATATTTATTCATGTTTGTATTTTGAGAGTTTATTTAATTATAATTGAAATGATATCAGTTTGTTGTTGTTTATTACAATTGTAAAAAAAATCATTTTATGTCTTAAACTCCTATATAATGTTGATAAAAAATTTATTTCTATCAATTCATGGCCCCCCCTGGAAAACTGTCTGGATCCGCCAGTGGAAAAGCCTTTCTCTTCAAAGTATGCTTCCTGAACATTAAACTCGTAAAAGAGTAATCAACAGGATGCAAGAGGTTAGGAAGTTGGTAGTTTTCCCCTACATTGATTCATTACCGCCTTCACTTGTGCCAGACGTTAAAGCCGAAGGGTTGAAGAGCTCCGCATTAAATACACATAAATCTGCATAATGTAGTGTGTCTTATCGCCGCAAATGCAACAGATTAAGAGGGTTAGAGGTACGAGAACGTGTGTGGAAAATTGCCTCGGGAAATTTCTTGACGGATTCGTACGAAGAGCTCAATTAGAGCGGATCTAACGGATTTTGGTGGTTGCTTGGCTGCATTCAATTATTTTTAGGGACAGAATAACAATTCGTTAAAAAAATTTGGAATGAGGAAAATTTTGATCAAAATTTGAATCGAAATTCGGCATGTTTTCGTGGGTAACCTGCAGAATCAAAATCCATATTTTTATTTTTATTACCACGAAGTTATTGCGAATAGACTTCATCGCTGACAAAGAAGACCCAGAGCTCTATGGTTTACCCACTCTCTTCGACTCCGTAGTCTTGCAATGAATCGAAATACTCATATGGCGAATATTGAATCTATATTTATGACATTGAATATTACTTTGTTGCATGTGGATATCAATACTATCAGTACAGGGAAAACAGGATTTATGCGAGATGATGAGCCAAAGAGCTGTTAATTTAAGGATCAAGTTGCCTTATGATACTGAGCGAGAAACCAGAAATACATTGTATATCGAGATGGTGTCATAACATGACCTGGGTAGTCGGGATGCAGAGGCAGCGTAAAATTCAGAGATACATAGATTGTAGGACTTGCAACATTACAACAAACCGAAAATTCCATACGAATTACGACAACCTCTTCGGATTTCGGAGGTGGGAAAGGAAAATCGTGAATTGAATTCAAAACGAAGAAGTGAGAGTTGCTGCAGAATTCTTAAAGGATCTCAGTCGACTCGGGTTAGGTTCTAGGAAGATTTAGGAAGTACTTCAATGTTTGAAAGTACGGTATCAAAGCGGAGACGGAGAAAGTGCTATTCAGGGAATAGCGGGGTAAAGTGTTGGATCGAAAATTAGAGGTTACAAATTAATTAAAATATTTTATTTTTCACTTGTACATTATATGTTTATTTTACCTTAGAAACGGTTGCTATAAATACACTCATTATGCCCGTGGGCATTTTAGCGGGCATTATGGATCATAACGCCCGCTCGTTGTGCGAGAAGCAAAATAAGCTAGAAAGAAATTATTTATTTCGCAGAATTTTAATACTAAAACAACGACAACTCAACAAACGAAAACAAAGACTTTCTTAATTAAAATTGCAGTTTTCGAATTTCCCGGAAAAATTCTTCAATCGTGAATCTTGGGATGTTTTCGAAACCTGAGGAGCGAAAACTTGACCACAAGTACTTGGAAGTTGGTTCACAAGAGAACCACTAGAGAATTCATGAGAATCTGTTACCGAATTCACAATCATCGTCGATACTTTGTTTTTGGAAAAAATTCTCTGCTCTATGTAACCTTCCGCCACAGATGCACTCTGCCATCTTCCGTGCATTTTTAACGTTTCATATGATGCACCAGCCTCAGTTAAAAGAGTTGCTGAAGTCCGTCTCAAACAATGTCCTGTATATTCATTTGCATTATCCAATTTTAAGTATTTGGCAATCATCGAAGGCACACTTCCTATTTTTGCCAACAGGTTGGATGGTGCACCGACCATTTCGGAACGTGAGGAAAAATCTAGGATTCTTCACTCCACTGGGTCTCAAGGATATATATTTTCTGACCAGCCCCAAAGCTCCTAATTTTTCTTCCTCTACAATGCTAAATCCTTTTGACATACCGGTTTCAGTTTCGGGTATTTTAACAAGTAAACAGCTACCCTTATCTTCTATATCTTTGATAGATATTTTCACTAATTCATCTCTCCTTAGTCCTCCAAAAACACCCATTATTAGAACTACTTTATGACGAAGATGAATTTCATCAGGAGCTTCATTGATGAATGTATGAACTTGTTCTGCTGTCAAAACTTTGGATTTCTTCGGAATATATCCTTTAGATTTCATTTTTAAAAACGCTACTAGCCGGGAGAATTGTGAAATATTGATATTTTCATTGACAATCAGTGTAGATTTCAAAATAGAATATTTCGTCCACAATGACGCAGGACAAAATTTTTCAGACTGAAATAAAAAAAAATTACCCACACATGAACAAAATGAAAAATAAAATAGCATACCAATTCTTGAAAGTACGCCAATAACACTGTTTCATCTATAGCAATTATTTCATTTTTCAACTTCCATTGATGGAATGTTTCATAATCCTTGTCGTAGACGAGTCTGGATTTTTCTGGTAATATATTATTTGCAGCTTTGGCTGCATTTTCAATTATATTATTTAGCAAATTGCTATTCATTTCTGTTATTTCTTTAAATCTTCACAACGAAAACAGTAATGACATTCACTTAATAAAATGATGACAGCAATAACGAACTTTAAAATATTAACAAGTGCCATGGTTACTACTGAAAGTTAAATGGAAAAAAAATCATAGGAGCAATCGAATTTTATTGTAATTAAATGATATATTCGTGAAAAATAAAATCTTGTATGCACCATGAGCGTTGTTAGATCCTAACGCCCATCGGGCAACATTCATCCCTCGGGCCACAGGCCCTCGGGCCGAATGTTTCCCTCCGGGCGTTAGGATCCACACTTGGTACATAAATAACTTTAAGACTTCGTCTCGTCAAGCTTTCGGTACTTTGAGTTTGTGTTGTTTTGATGAATCCCCAAGATTTTTTGATACTTCGATTTTGTTTTGCTAAGATATAGGTTTATTCTTTTGAAATTATTGAGTTATAGTGTGTGTAAAATCGTTTTCATTTCAGTCTTAATATTCGAAGTTTTTCACTATATTGATCGAGTTTTCTAACTTTGTTGGATAAAATCTCCAGCCCACTACCTCATTAATTTAGAAATATCTGATACCTTGCCATTTTCTCAGGTTCGACAACTCTGTTTTTCATCCAAAATCTGATCGTTACCCAAAAAGTAATAGAGTGGATCAGTCTTAATTAACAGCGTGAAACATATGACGACCCTTTTTTTCTTGAGCTCGAAGGGAGTGTGGGACTCAGCCTTATCGATCGAAGGTTTTCCCTGACAAATTACACGTTGTGGGAGTTTTCAATTAAACTTAATCCTGCGATTTACGCCGCTATACTTCTACCTCCGGAGGTCTTGTTGTTTGTAACCTTCATTGAGGTTTTAACTGAAATGGTAATTTTCAACTACTCCGAAACAATTTGTCTTATGGGTACACATGGAATGCTATAGGTTGCCTGATCATCAGAAGATGAAGATTACTCATCAGTGAAAGAGTGATCAACTGAAAACTGAAAATGTGTTATGACCATTACCGCGAATTGAATACTATGCTTTATCTTCGACTTCTTCGGTAAAATTCGCATTAATCTGCATTTTCAAAATTGACAATAGTTTCCAAAAGCGATCTCTGTGGTCGAGAATCGAATCGATATCGAATCCCGTAGAAAACGTCAAAAATTCACATTTTCCAAATGAAATTTTTGGATATTCAGACCCAGGGAAATGTAGAAATGGATGGCGAGAACGTTACCTTGATGTCTGAAATAGAGTTCCCGGTCGACTTTTTTATTCATTTCGCTATTTAAGTTTTCCTATTTGTATTAGAGTGCGTTTTAGGCATGAGTTATTATAACTCACGCTATTAGTTTATAGATACCATTAGAAAGCCAAATAACCATCACGACCACGACTGACTACAGAACCATATTACATGAAATTTTTACATAACCAAATCCCAAAGTGACTGCCCTCGAAAGCCTCAAGAATTCCATTTTTGTGGTCTTGAATCGACGCCGGGCACTTGGCATAGAACCTCCCTTTCACATAACTCCATAGGAAGAAGTCGCAAGGTATTAAATCACAAGATCTTAGTGGCCTCTTTGGGAGATAACACGGTCAATGGTTTCGTAAGTTTCGTTGCTTGTGTGACACGAAGCGCCGTCTTGTTGAAAGTAAACGTTGTCTAGATCAATATCATCCAATTCCGGCCATGAAAAATCATTAAACATCTTTCGATAGCGCATTCCATTCAATGTAACTGTTGCTACAGCTACATTTTCGAAGAAGTAAGGTCCAATGATCCCGATCCCGCCGTCAATAGACCGCAACAGTCACACGTTGAGGATAGAGAGGCTTTTCAACAAGAACTCTTGGGTTTTCGAGCCCCAGATGCGACAATTTTGCTTGTTGACGAAGCCACCGCGGGTGAAATGGGCCTCATCTTTCTGTATGATTTTTCGATGGAAGTCCGGACCAGTTTCATGCATTTCAAGGACCCAATCAGCAAAGACACGACGTTGTTGATGATCGGCCGGCTTGAATTCCAGTGTAAACTGAACTTTATGAGCCTTAAGACCCTAATCTTCATGCAAAATACGGTGTAATGACGTTTGCTGAATGCCTTATTCCAAAGAACTACGAAGAATGGACAAACCTGGGTTTTCTTCGACACTTTCGGCTACAGCACCAATATTATCGGCTGTCCATGAGCGACGTGCACATCAATAACATGTCCCAACAGCTCAAATTTTCCACCAATTTCTGTATTGCGGTTCGACAAGGTGCTTCCGGCGATCAAAAAATGTTCGAGTTTTATGAACCGTCTCTGCCAAATTTTCACCATTTTCATAGTGAATTTCAATCATTTCATTGTGTTGTGGACGCGTGTATCGTTCCATTTTTGTTAATGGCGTAGTTTCTACTCAGCAAATGTCAAAAATGACAGCTGCAGGAGTGACATCTACCGAAATAGCTGGCCATTCAAAATAACACCCCTCGCATGGGAAAAGCTTCAGTTAATTTAAAATGGTTGTAAGTATCGACTTCTATATGGAACAACTGTGTATAACTATCAGGTATGAAGTCACAACAAGGTCTTATGATGTACTATTTATTGATATATCCAAGCTTTCGACTAAAAACTTAGTCTTCTTCAGGGACTGAAATTTAATTTGATCACACTCACTACCTGTCAACTACAACACTATTTACTGGTTGAATTTATAACAAAAATATGACCGAGATCAATCACGATAAAATACAATAAAGCATATAATGAAAATTCCGAAAATAAAAATAAAAATTAAGAAAACAATAAAAAATGACATTTTTGTATGCAGAAATAGTTTGTGTTTGTTCTACAATTCGAACAAATTATTTTGTTGGAATAGACAAATAGGATTAATTTCTGAGATGTATGTTGATTTTCTGGGTCAATTTATGTAAATTCTCAACATTGAAGGTATAAGTTTAATCCAAATTTTGTAATTGTTTCTTTTAAAAAATTTTTAGGTTTTGCAAAGGACCCCGCACTTTTTCCATGGCAAATGGCGTTCCGTCAAATGTTCTAAAATTTTGGTATAATGTAGAACTCGACCTACTGATCGAAAGTGTCTATGGCCCCAACTCAATCCTATGACTAGTTTTTGAGATACAGGGTGTTGAAGTTGAGAATAACCCACTTTTACTACGCTCGTATCTCGAAACAGAATCGAATGAACTTGAATTTTTCTCAAGAAACATGTCATTCCATCCCGAGGGAGCAACCATAAAGGAGAATATGACCGAAAATCGTTACGAATACAGGGTTATCCATAATTGAATGCATGTCCGATTTTGAAAGTATAAAATATGTCAGTTTCAGAGCGAGAACGTTCACAAAATAAACTATTACACTAGATATGTTGTTGTTACATCGAAAAAGTCTGTAATACCCAGAATTCATACTGGGTGATCCATTATTATAGAAACTATTCTCAAGGAAGGTTAAGTGGACACCCTGTATTTATGGGTTGATTCACGGTGTTTGTTCGATTTTTTTAGAACATATCATCATGGACTTCAAAGAATACAGGGTGATTCAGTCATGAAATGAACTTTGAACCTCACGAATATACCCAAAAACCACCTTTTTTTTCATCACCCTCTATTTCAAGATAAACTCCGATGAGGTGGGAGTTTTCTTTCACCATTGTACTTGAAATAAAAACATCAATACGGCTGGGAGTTTTCATCCACTTCCTATGACCAGATTTTTTTCTATGCTGATATAAGAATAGAATAACATAAATAATTAATTTTCATATTACATAAAAAAAAATCTGGTCATAGGAAGTGGATGAAAACTCTCAGCCGTATTGATGTTTTTATATCAAGTACAGTGGTGAAAGAAAACTCCCACCTCATCGGAGTTAAGCTTGAAATAGAGGGTGATGAAAAAAAAAGATGGTTTTTGGGTATTTTTGTGAGATTCAAAGTTCATTTCATGACTGAATCACACTGTATTCTTTGAAGTCCATGATGATATGTTCTAAAAAAATTAAACAAACACCTTGAATCAACCCATAAATACAGGGTGTCCATTAAACCTTCCTTGAGAATAGTTTCTATAATAATGGATCACCCGGTATAAATTCTGGGTATTTCAGACTTTTTCGATGTAACAACAACATATCTAGTGTAATAGTTCATTTTGTGAACGTTCTCGCTCTGAAACTGACATATTTTATACTTTCAAAATCGGGCATGCATTCAATTATGGATAACCCTGTATTCGTAACGATTTTCGGTCATATTCCTCTATATGGTTGCTCCCTCGGGATGGAATGACATGTTTCTTGAAAAAAAATTAAGTTCATTCGATTCTGTTTCGAGATACGAGCGTAGTAAAAGTGGGAATTCCCAACTTCAACGACCTGTATCTCAAAAACTAGTCATAGGATTGAGTTGGGGCCGTAGACACTTTTGATCAGTAGGTCGAGTACTACATTATACCAAAATTTCAGAAAATTTGACGGAACGCCATTTGACATAGAAAAAGTGCGGGGTCCTTTTTTTATTACATATAATATATGCATTGTATTTTATTGTGATTGATCTCGTTCATATTGTTTTTAGAAATTCAACCTTCAGTTAATATTCTATAACGCATATATCCAGAAACACTATCCGAATAAAAATTGAAAAATTTCTCCATTAGGAGTTTTGCCACCGACGAAAGGTGTTATTCTTTAAATTTTCGAAAATGTCGAATATCTCGAAGATCTAGTCACTTTCACAAGACATAAAACAATTTTTTCTGAATCGCCACAAAGACAGGTTTCATATTATTCGTTCATTACTCCCATCCTGTATATTCAACAGTTTTCTGGAACGAAAAGCATGACTCCACCTCATATCAAGCTTCATCCGAACAAACTCATCGAATAAAGCCCATTTTCCATCAATACCGATCTCCACCGCAAATCGAACATTAATCCAGTTCAGCCCGGAAAAACTTCCGGTCCATCTTCGCTCTAGTAAAACCGCAATCTCTCATATATCCCCCGGAAAATGAGAGGTATGAGATGAGAGGGAATAATCCGGTCGAATCTGACTAGAAACCATTGAACCATGGACAATAGTTACTGATAGGATGGGATTTAATTGGCCCAGAGCGAGACACATAGGGAACGGATTAATTCTAGGAACATGAGAATAATGGCATTAGGAAACGTGATTCAATCGAGATCGCATGCATGCGGATTACACATCATCGTATTCCCGTACGTTACAATCGTCGTCCAATCTGCAAGGAGTTACGGGAACTGGACGCTGTGAAAGATCTTCTGTTTGTGGTGTTATCCAAGGCACTCCCTGCATCATATCTCTACATCTCTGCATCAGGTAACAGGTTTATGAACATCCGCGAAGTTGGGTGACGAATACGCTGAACTGGCATTTTGTTTTGATTCATCATAACTTAAAAGCATATCAACAAGTTCTTTATTTGAATAGACGTGCGGCATTTTCGGTATTCTGAGTCATGTAGGTATGATAAGAACACAGAAAACAAGATGTTGATGTTGATTTCTACGGAGAAGCAGACGAGGGAGCAGGTTCGGACTGAGGAATTTTCAGATTCACCTAGGGACTAGAAAATATTCTAGTTTCTTTTTCTCGAATCAGGTGCATAATTCATAAAAGAAATTTTTGGTCGAATGACTTATTTTGTTGAGTTCTACCATCTGTCAAAAGAAAAGCCTCACCTTTAGATACAAACTGTGTATTAGAGATGAAATAGAGAAAAATATTCATCTCATTTCCAAAACATACATAGATTGTTTATTTCTTTGGAAACCTAGGGGGGGGGGAAGAATTTTGACGATGTGTGTAGGTTATCAAAACCACGAGAATTTATTTACACTCTTGATATAATACAGTGCGACAAGAAAAACCTCGGACAAACTCTTTTTCATTTAACTTTATTAAACAGAAGAAATTGAACAAAACAACAACAAATAATAATAGCTTGAACATTTGTTAATAATTTATTTAAGCCGTTTCGAAGTGGCTTCCTTTGGCGGCGATATACAGCTTCAGGCGCTTCTTGAAATTTTCGGCAATGAGCCGTAGCTCAGCGACTCCAAATTTTTGTGTTTTTAGCACAAGCCCTGTGCTCCGAAATCGACCACACGCTGCAGTCCATTGGGTTGAGATCCGGTGAGTAGGACGGCCATTCTGCAGATGAGATGAAACAAGGAAAATGGGTCTTGCACCATTCATGCGTCATTTTCGCTCTGTGAGCCGGAGCGGAGTACTGTTGAAAGGTCCAATGCGTATCGCCGAAGTGCTGCTTGGCCCACGGAAGTACTACGGCCTCGAGGATGTCGCAGCGGTAGACTTCTTGATTGTTTTTGACCCCTTGATGCACGAAAACTAAGGGAATTTTACCACTGCCGCAAATTCTACCCCAGACCATCACGGATTTTGACGGTGGCCGATGTACCGGGAGCCTCTACGGACCAGACTATGTCGTTTTGGTGGTTGTGGGATTGTTCTATGGTGAAGAGCTTCTCGTCTGTGAAGAGAATTCGCTCCCATTGCTGACCGGCGGCGAGACGAAGGAGTTGGCGGCACCTTTGGAGTCGTACGCGCTTGTTTTCCTCCGTGAGGAGTTGAACTTTTTGGAGCTTGTATGACTTGAAGTTGAGCTCCTTTTTGGCAATTAGACGGACTGATTCGCGGTTGATACCGGTCTCACAGGCTATTTTCCTCATGGAAACCCTCGGATTTCGATTGACTCGCTTCTTGACGATGTTGCGATTGCTAGGTGTATGGACAGTGCGTTTTCTACCACTGAAACTCTGTGAAATGAAATTATATCAAACTGAAAATTCACATATTAGTACAGGAAAGTGTAGAGAAACCAAGAGAATAAAAATTATTTGACTGCGCTGAAATACTTTTGATCCAGACCACAGCAAAATTTGTCCGAAGTTTTTCTTGTCACCTTGTAATAATTATTACAATGATGGCAAAGTTTGTTGATTCCAATGATGCTGCTCTACGAAATGGAATAGTCAAATAGTTGAACAGCCTATGGAAATGGATATATTCCATCCTAAAACAATATCGTAGTGTTTATTTCTTTCGCCAAGTAAATTATGGATATTTATGCTCATGCATGTAGGAAGACTGATGTGGTATGTTCCATGGAATAACCTTTTCTTCTTGTCTCCGCAATACCTTTGGATGAAAAATTCCCATGAGCATTATTCATAGTTCGTGCATTTATTCATCTCGTTGGATTCTTAGCTGGAATGAACGCAGACCGTTGGGAAATCATTAGATTCAGGTCTAGACAGTACAGTATTTTTGAGCACGAGAACGTAGATGGAATAACTCACACAGAAGGGAATAAAATGTATACCGGGTCAGGAACTGAAGAAGGGAATCCTCATTTGAGCGCAAATTCCGAGAAACCCATCCCGGAATCATTATTTTGAATTTATGGGTTTCACCAAAGTATTTACGATCTTCGATTGAAATCATAGTCTCCGATGAGTATTGAATAAACAGCACAATCTTCGTAGCGAGAATCTTTGATCGAGACGTCGACGTATAGAAGCATGCCCGAGCAGTCCTCATTGTATCTTAAAAACGAAAAACGATAGAACGATTATATTTTATGGAAGTATTATCATTATAAAAACTCACTTTCTTGATATTTTTTCGTATTTTTAAAATAATTGGAGGGGCTTGAAGCAGACTAACCCTAACAGTTTCAGTAACTAAATTTGAAAAAGTTACGAAACTGATGGAGCTAAATTCGGATAGCCTGATTATGTAAGAAACTTTTTCATTTCCTTTGTTTTTCTCGTAAAATGAAACGTTTTGAAATAAAAACATTAAATGTTAGTCATTACGTGTTGGAAATGGGTAATATTCTAGTAATTAAAATGAATTGCAATGAATTTCAAGAAAAATCTGAATGCTTTCCTGCCTTAAATTATTTCTTCTCTGGTCTTTTAACAAGTTAACAATGTTGTCAGAATGTTTATCAACTTCGTCAAGACTAAAATCTTCATGATGGAAAAACGTTTAATGTTGAGATATGTGATAATAAAAGCCCACAAATGTGGAGTACGAGATTGAATCTCCAGAGGAGCATGAAATTACACACAGTTTCTATTAAAAAAATATTGTTGCTGGTCCTTCAGGAAAATATCTATCTAAACGATATCCTCTTGGAATTCCAACTCAATACTACACGGTTATTATTACATAAATTCACTGAATCTCTTCACATCACAATCATCACCTGTTTGCTTTATTCTCTGTAAATAAAGTCCATAGTGCAGGTTATCGCGTAGGCGTCGTTCATGGGATCAAATACTAACGTTGGAGTCACGAAACAACAGTTCGTCTTGCGTGGCGGCTTCATCGCAGCGCACTGTTATAGGCGACCGAAATTAAGATCGTAAATCGGTCATAATCAGAACTACTCGTTTGTCGTTTCCAAAGAGCAAGGCCTAGACGCCTTTAGCGAAAAGTAAACAAAACTAGTGCCGTTGCGATAGTTCATCTGTTAAAGATAGGAGACGTACTGCTTTTTGTTTTCGCCTATACCAATGTTTGAAGAGACAATCGGCAATCTGGCATCGTCTTCTCAAAAGTTCTGTGAAATATCACAGAAGATGGGTTAGGTTAGGTCATTGACCTCGAATACTATGACCTAGGTTAATGGAGTTAGGATAGGTTAGTGGAAAACCCATTTTTATGAGATCGTTTTAGAATATCGAGGAAAATATGAACAGATTATTAGTGTTTACGAACTAATCTTCAGGAAAATCGAAGAACGAACTTATTTTGGTGTGAGAAATATGTCTTTTCAATTGCAGAAATAATCGGACAAAAGTAAGTGTTTTTGTTAGGAAATATCGTGTTTGTAACATTCTTATTCAAATAAGGTTAGTGCTTGACTATTTTCTAAATGTACCACCTAGAATATCTAATAATCGAAAAATATTATTTTTGAGGTGTTTGTAGAGAATAATATCAGGCACGTATTAAGCCCAAGTTTTTTTCAAATGGCTTTATCTCTTCAACAGAGCCGAATTCGGAAAAATGAAAAAAAGGTTTTTTTTGGCCTCAAGAATCTACAGTTAAAATATATGTACAAGTCAAAGACTCACCCTGTACAACAAACTACACTTTATTCAGAACTAGCTGGCCCGGCGAACTTTGTTCCGCCTAAATGATACTTACGGTGGATTTCACAAATCGTAATCACCGGTGAACAGAGATCAACGGCTTGGTTCTCTGATTTTTGAACTGTCAAATGTTTTCATGGATATGAGCTATCACACAGAACAGATACACAAAAATAATATGTCATAATATGTCAATCACTAATAATGGCAATTTTGAATTCAGTTATTTCCGCAAATATATTTATTACCCAAACAGAAATTCAAAAACATTTTAAAAATTATGAGAAAAGATGAGAATGGACATCTCACTATTGTAACTCATCGCCAAAATCCGATTTACTTGACATTTCGATGAAAACCACTGTGATATTTACCCGCTTCTGGATCTGTTAATAGCCTTTCATGGTACTTAAACTATAAGACCTATAGAAATTACACAGTAATTGATGTCATATGTTCTTTTTTCGACCATTTCAAATCACGACGACCGAAATGCTCGAAAAAAGAACAGATGACATCAATCAATGGAAGCGAAAGCCTCAACAAATTCATCGCCATTTAATTGTGATAATGTCAAATATAGTACCTTCACGATTACGTTATTTGAAATAAATAAAACTATGAAAATAACAAATAATCATCAGTCATAATGTGTGAATAGCGCCATCTGATGTGGTTAGAACGAAAATTTTCTCATATCTCAACAAAATCTAATCATTTTAGACATCTGTACTCCTACGCTAAGACATTTTGGTTTTGCCCAACAGCGCAGAGTTGTAGGCAACTCAAATTACACACTATTACAGTGACTATAGAGGGAATATAGTTACTGTACACACTATCTGTTTAGATCACCATCTAACGTGGAGAATATCAAATAGTACCTACGGATAAGCGGTAGCGTAACTGTAACTGTAGCGACATCTAGTGGCCTTACTCAAAAGGAGGAAAAGAATTTCCTGTGTAAGCAAAATTTTCATCGATTTTTTCAAAGTTTTATTGTATTGTATAATAACCAGATCGTAGACGAATCCATATATGAAGTTTCATAACAAACAGTCCATCCGATCTCGAGTTATAAATGGTGTAACCAACATCTTTCTTTTATATATATATATAGATTACCATTATAAAAACTCACTTTCTTGATTTTTTTTTCGTATTTTTAAAATAATTGGAGGGGCTTGAAGCAGACTAACCCTAACAGTTCTAGTAACTAAATTTGAAGAAGAAGTTACGAAACTGATGGAGCTAAATTCGGATAAATTCGGATAGCCTGATTATGTAAGAAACTTTTTCATCTCTTTTGTTTTTCTCGTAAAATGAAACGTTTTGAAATAAAAAAACAAAATGTGAGTCATGAGGTGTTTGGAAAGGGCCATATTCTAGTAATGAAAATGAATTGGGCGTTTCCAGTGATTTTCAGGAAAAATCATTTCGGTAATATTCGACCCTCAGAATCTCGTGACAATTTCTCTTTTTTTTTCTGTTGTCTATTTTTCGACAAAAAAATTATTGAAAATACCAAAACGAACGTCAAATTCAAACGAGTATAAATGGCGGCAATCATAATTTGATTGGTTGGAACAGTACAGCCGACAGCGTTGCCAGGTAAAATTTCTCTCTTGTAATATTCAAGTTTGTTGTTTTTTGGAAATTTCGCTCATGACAAGGCGTCGCATTCAAAAATTATGTGAGAGGCTGTTTCTTCCTCTTAACCGCAGAGTCTGCAATCCACGGGTTCCCCAAGTATTCCTATGGTGTTCAGATGTTTTCTAAGGCGGCAGTGTCCCGTCAGTAGACCTACTATTATACGTGCCTCTGTTCTGTTCAGATTCGAAAAGTCAGCTGTCAAGGTTTGGCTTGTGCGTCCTACCATGGCTTTGCTGTGTGTTTGCCCGTCGCTCTGTTCCCATTGTTGTCGGTGTCTCAATCAGGGTCCTGCATCGGTTTTTGCTGATTCCAAGCACAGGTTCTGGCCTTGTTAATGGCGTTTCAGATGCTTGTCTTGCTAACTGGTCTGCTTTTTCGTTCGCCTATACCATTGTTTGAAGAGACAATTGGCAATCTGGCATCGTCTTCTCAAAAGTTCTGTGAAATATCACAGAAGATGGATTAGGTTAGGTCATTGACCTCGAATCCTTTGACCTATGTTGATGGAGTTAGGATAGGTTAGTGAGAAAACAATTTTTATGTTCGAATGCTTCATGAACACCTGATTCGTGAATTCGTTTAGCGTCCATAATTGACTACCACTTTATTGGACTCAACTGTCACAGTCTTCTCTCGATTTTGCAATTTTCTTCGTTTCACACCACTTCTTATAGGCCGCATACAAATTTTCATAAGCACTTTTAGTGGGTAGGAGAGAGTCTTTGGCACTTGCGGCTAAATTTTTTACGCTTTCCTCTCCCGAACTATCCATTTTTGGGATTATTATGACGTTTGTCAAATAATTAACGAAGTAAACAACTTTGTTCAATGAGGTTGCTAAGGTCGCTGATGGTTACTAAGGTAAGAAAAGCAGAAGCACTCTTAATGTTTTCTTTAAATGAAGCGACGAATATATAATTTGCCATTTCAGAAAATAAAATTTCTACATTGCAGTCAAACATAAAGCTTTGTATGCAACTCGTACATAATTAGGCTTATTAACTTGCCCAAATTATTGGCCTCGCTCGCTTTGCTCGCTCTGCCATAAACTTTTGGACTCGTCCATAAAGACCTAATTTATGTACTTGTTACATGAATAGCTATTATGTGATCGTTTTAAAATATCGAGGAAAATATGAACAAGTTATTAGTGTTTACAAACTCATCTTCCGGATAATCGATGAAGGAACTTCTTTTGGTCTGAGAAATATGGCTTTTCAATTGGAGAAATACTTGGACAAAACTAAGTGTTTTTGTTAGGCAATATCGTGTTTGTAACCTTCTTATTCAAATAAGGTTTGTGCTTGACTATTTTCTAAATGTATCATCCAGAATATCTAACAATTGAAAAATATTAACTTCGAGGTGTTTGTGGAGAATAATATCAGGCACGTATTGAGCCCTGTATAACAAACTACCCTTTGTGTAGAACAAGGAATCAACCTTTTGCAATCTTTCGCATCAATTCAGAAACACCCTGTATAAAAGCTTGTAATAAAAAATGTCCTCATTCTGCTGAACTAGTCGATCGCGAAACAATTACATCGTCGATGCCCGTTCGAAAACGACGAGTGGGTACAATCGGTACAACCCCATCTGAAATTTAATTTCTGGCCTCATAAGTCGGATGCTTTATTGCATCCTCGATGGGAGCTAAACAAATGGAACATTGCTCGGAAACGTCGAGAACGCCCCTTAATATCTGGGAAAGTTGCGATATTCGTTGACGTAATAAGGGAAATATTACAGTCGAGAGTTCGGGACATTTCTTCGAGTGGTTCCTGCAAGATTTGGAGTAGTTCGGAGACGTAACCTTCCGCTTTGTGCAGCAGTCGAGTGTTTTTCATTTGGGGGAGATACTTCAGTCGAGATTAGACGGATACAACTTTCAAGATTATTCCGGATCCGAGATCAGGTGACTGAGTGGAGGGGATTCAATCGGGTTTCTTTGATTTCAATTGCTTCACTCGCAAGGATTACGGCAGTTTAGAGACCGAGCGGGCCCACTGGGCTTATCGGGGAGCTTCGGCTTGGGAGATTAATGAAAAGGAGACACTATTTCTGCAGATTTGCACAGTCCGTTTATACAGGCTGTCCAGAATGGTTGTGCCAAACTGAGAAAGGGGCTTATACTTATGGAATAGGAACAAATTTCCTGCAAACATTGGCCCTAATTCTTTTCACTTCCGAGAAAAAGGTTGTTGAAGTTGGGAATATTTGAAATTATTTTTGCAATAATTCCATAATGGATGAAGAAGTTTAGATGCGAAGCAGAACAACCACACTGTTTGTTGAACTTTCAAAGTTTCTCGCATGTTTCAAACTATTCGAGTCTGATTCATAGGGAGCGTTTCAATACTGAAATCCCTCGATGATATAAAAGTCACATCAAACTTGGTGTGCGAATGCAGAAAGTCCCTGCGCACGCTTGGCTCAGATAACACTCTCAATGTTGTCTGGTGCCCGGCGCATGCGTCTATCTCTGGTAACATAAAAGCAGATAACTTAGCCAAAGAAAAGGCTCGCTCGACGTGTACTGGACCGGAACCCGCGCTTCCTATCTGTCATACATACAGGGTGGCCAAGAGGTTGACGTCAAAAAGGAAAAAACAGGTCCCTCGTGTCATGGGCTATTCGAATCACCCCCATGCTATTTTTCACGGTTATCGAGTTATGAATTTTTTTATGAACTTTGAGAATTTTCGACTTGACCATCTTAAAAAAGATATAAAAAAAAAGTACAAGACTTCTCTGTGAAATTCTTTTTGTAACTTAATCTCCATGAATTTTACTTTTATACATAAAATAACCAGATTCGTAACTTTGATAAAAATCATGGAAATGTTGGTCTCAAGTGAAAAAGTTAAGTAAATTGGATTATGATCTGAATTTTCGAATCAAAATTAAAAATGTAAAAAGGTTAATTCACGGTTTCTTAGTATGCTTAAAAACTGCGCTCAACAGTCAGCTTTTAGAATCATTGATAAAAAATGGTACTTAACACTTAACATTAGCCTTCAAAGTCATCGAGGTGGAAAAATCAAAGAACTATACATTTACTACAAAATTATTTTTTGCCATTTAAAGAAATTTCTGATCAAGTTATGATAGAAAATGCTGAAAATTAATGAAAATTAGCTTTAGATGTTGGTCAAGAAAAGTTCAAGATAAAAAAAAGGAAAAGGGATGGCAATAAATCACACATCATATTGTAAATAAAAAGAAATTTATTTATAAAATTTACAGTAGGTGTTTGAAGTGGCCACCTTCAGCCTCAATACACAGTACACAGCCTCATACAGGATCAAGTGGCCCCCACGTTCACCTGACCTTAATCCCATCGATTTTTTCGTTTGGGGTTATTTCAAAGAAATTGTTTACGCCCGAGAATGTTCGAGTGAAGACAAGCTGCGACTGAAGATAGGAGAAGCCGAACGTGTCCTAAGAGAGAACAGGGCAGGTTTTATGCGATTGAAAGAAAATTTTCTAAGAAGGTGTAGAATGTGTATTGAGGCTGGAGGTGGCCACTTTGAACACCTACTGTAAATTTTATAACTAAATTTCTTTTTATTTACATTATGATGTGTGATTTATTGCCATACCTTTTCCTTTTTTTATCTAGAACTTTTCTTGACCAACATCTAAAGCTAATTTTCATTAATTTTCAGCATTTTCTATCATAACTTGATCAGAAATATCTTAAAATGGCAAAAAATAATTTCGTAGTAAATGTCTAGTTCTTTGATTTTTTCCACCTCGATGAATTCAAGATGGCGGCTTCAAAATGGCGGATGAGTGTTGTTACAAAAGCTTGTCTTCAAAAAGGTTTTTTGATAATTAGGCTTGTTAATTTTGATTCGAAAATTATACTGTAGCAAATTATTGAAATATTCATTGATATAGAAAATATGCATTCGGAAATTATGCATGAAACAAATTATACTAACTGACAATGAAACTACAACACCCAGAAGGAGCTGTATAAATTTGATATTTTTTTGGTAAAACATAGATAGAAAAGTAAGGAGTAAATGATTACAATTCGAAGAAAAAATCGAAGGGTTTACAATTTCTTTTGATAAATTTGTTAATAATGTGTTTGTCCACCGCGATTATCGATAAACTCCCCAGCACGTCTTGGCATTGATGCACTAAGATGGCCTATTTCTTCTTGAGGGATAATATCCCAAGTTACCTGTACTTCATGTCTCAGAGCCGCCCCAAAGTCCGAAGGGATTGAGGTAAATTTCCGAGCCTTCTGCCCATGATATCCCAAACATGCTCTATGGGCGGAAGATCAGGGGATCTGGGCGGCCATGGTGAATGTTTCACATGGATCCCTTCAAAATAAGTTGAAACTAACTCTGGCAACATGAGGTCGAGCATTATCTTGTTTGATATTGGATTCTCGAGCCGGTTAAGGTAAGGGAGAACATATGGCTCCACTATTTCTTGATGGTTATGCAGCGCTGTCATGTTACCTCGAATAAAGACTGAAGGTGACCGACTTACATGTGCAATAGCCTAATGTCCGATTTACATGACGCTCGTCATCAAACTGAGGTTCACGTCTTTCTACCCGACGTCGTCTAACTCTTCTTCGGCCATCATGTGCACCCAAGGGGAATCGAGATTTATCAGAAAAGAAGACCTGAAGCCACATTCCAATGTTGGACACTCAAAAAATCTCTAAACAAAACTTTTAACTGATAATTAATTCATTAGTTTGTACTACATTATGAATCATTTCACACTCTATATTCCAATTACTGATTTGGGTAAACTCCATTCACAATTATAAAATCACAACTCTGGCCTAGGAAATTTGACACATTCCACTCTGTATCGAAGTTATGACGATTTTCAAAATATTTTTATGTTCCAAGTCAACACTATGTTGCCCTTTCTACATTCTTAGCGTTTTTCTCAGAATGTGAATTTATTCGGAAAATGAATGAATTGGAAAAGATGTGATGGACGAAAATAATTAACGTTTATATGAATTGATAGAAAGGATTCCTTTTCTAGTTATTTGCATGAAAAGTACAAGAGATCACTGTCGAAATATATTATTTTTCGCCATGGAAAAAAATTGCATTGCTTTCACATAATTTTCATATGCATGCTTGTGAAGATTCAATGTTCATTATCCTCTTGAACTGCAAGTTCAAGACTTGACGACATCAATTGTTGATTCTCATCAAGAATTCATTAAAAAAATCAACCCAATGATATAAGACGAATTGATGGGTAATTACAAGAATCAAGAATAATGTCAATCCATCATGTATTAACGTCCTTGCTGTTATATAGCAATATTTTCTTAATGGGATATAGGACTGCAATTTAAATACGTATCTATTTGTTAAGCGACGTTTCGATCATATATTTGATCTTCTTCAGGCTAAAAAAATATTTACAGAATGTTCAATAAATTGAGACTACAGTATACATGCAAAAACAGATAAATTACCATGGTACAATAAAAGCAAACATCTCAAATGTAAAAATTGACAATTAAAATATATTACTCTTGTATATTATTAAATGAGACAAACCTACCTTCCAAACATTACGAAATTGCATACATAGTATTATGGTATAATAGAGACATCAAAAAGAAAAACATAATCGGATGAAAACCAATAAATTGGAAAGATTAAAAAGATAAATATTGGCAATGTGAAATGGTGAACTAGAATTTCTGATATATAAGAGCTGCAGGTGGTCACTGAATTGACAGGTGGAATCAATTTTTAAAAAACAAGTTGTACATACGGAAACAGATTGAGTATGCGGTCTGCGATCGGAAATTAAACAAACTATCGCAGACCGCATACTCAATCTGTTTCCGTATGTACAACTTGTTTTTTAAAAATTGATTCCACCTGTCAATTCAGTGACCACCTGCAGCTCTTATATATCAGAAATTCTAGTTCACCATTTCACATTGCCAATATTTATCTTTTTAATCTTTCCAATTTATTGGTTTTCATCCGATTATGTTTTTCTTTTTGATGTCTCTATTATACCATAATACTATGTATGCAATTTCGTAATGTTTGGAAGGTAGGTTTGTCTCATTTAATAATATACAAGAGTAATATATTTTAATTGTCAATTTTTACATTTGAGATGTTTGCTTTTATTGTACCATGGTAATTTATCTGTTTTTGCATGTATACTGTAGTCTCAATTTATTGAACATTCTGTAAATATTTTTTTAGCCTGAAGAAGATCAAATATATGATCGAAACGTCGCTTAACAAATAGATACGTATTTAAATTGCAGTCCTATATCCCATTAAGAAAATATTGCTAAATAATGTCAATTTTATTTTGTTGATAACTTTCTTAAAATCAATGTTGGGGTATAAAACTCGGCTGCGTTTGTTCAAACAACATCTAAAAAAGACATTTTTCACCATCTCGACCTTTGAAAGGCGTTTCTTATAGGAGAATTAGGTCAAAGTTCCACCTCATTAGTGAGGTACCTAACTTTTGCAAATCTGCTCAGATATCGCCAAATTTCTTGGAAAACCTGAAAAATATCATCCTAATCGTTCTGTCGAGGCTCCATCCGATCCATCTACTGCGATATCTGTCGAAATAACAGTTTTTTCAACGAAATTCCCGTGTACCCCTTCAACCTCGAAATGTAAACATTCGTCCTGGTCTTGAAAATCGTCCTCACGTTCCAAACTGGTGCTAAAAACAATAAACATACGTTAATCTTGGATATTCGACGAAAAACTCACCTGCAAATATCGATTAAATACCAAAAATCTGCGAACAATTTGCAAACCTAACAAAATGTGGCATATCTTTGATACTTTTACGTCTTTTACTTTGATGTAAACAAAGAAACTGGCAACGTCGTTTTGTCATTAACAATATTTTCTGTGCGCGCACTGACTTTTCAGTTTTCATCATATGTTCTGTGCTTTTCATCAAGGGCACCAACTCCTGAAAACGAAACCATGACCTCCTATGTGATTGAATAAAAGTGAATGGAGTATATGTATTTGCAATCGAGAAATATTACGTAACCGACGAGGTATTATTATGGGACAAATGGCGACTAGGCCGGTTATTTACAAGTGCAACAACTAATAATATAAGAGAAAAGAAGCAATCAACTGAAGCTAAGGGATTCACAAAGCACATGTCTGTTCTGTCAGGGAAACGTCAGATCTGAATTTTTGCGCTATATTGATGCGATTCAACGGAAAAGAAAGAAGGGTGAAAAGCGGAACGATAAATGCTGTTCTTTTCACTCACGCTCCGGTAGAAACAAAACGATTCGATGATTTCTGATGTTTTGTTATTTTATCCTCTTCTGGTTTACTTACCATTGTTCCTTTCATGTTGTATTCGAAATCAGATAATATGACACTTTATGATGATCATTTGTTTTCGTAAAATACGTAACGGTAAAATTATACGGGGAGTATTTCAAGGTGAAGCTTTTCTTTTGGCAGGTGATAGAACTCATCAAAAAACAAATTTTCCCGAAAAATTCTCATGAAAAGTTCAATTTAAAAAATTTATAAATAATTTTGGGTATCAATACCTACTACTCTGGCCTGCATCTCTCTGTTCATCATATCTCTACATCTCTGCACCAGGTTTTTGAACGCGAAGTTGAGTGATTTCTCAGCGGAAATCTTTTTCTGTACAGCTTAAACATTGAACTGGCATTTTTTTGATTCACCATAAATTAAAAGAATATCAAGTTCATTATTTGAATAACCGTGCGGCATTTTCGGAACATAAAACACTCGTACCCTCGCCGTAACATGATCGTAGAGATTACTCATCAGAATCGATATTCTGTGTCATGTATGATGAGAAGACAAAAATCATGCTGATATCTACGGAAGCAGGCGAGGGAGCAGGTTTGGACTGAGGAATATTCAAATTCACCTAGAAACTAGAAATAGTATATAACATTACTAGCAAGGTAAGAGGGTTTTTAATGGCGAATGGAGGATATAACTGACGAGCCGCAGGCGAGTCAGTTACCTCCTTGAGCCAGTAAAACCCGTTACCTTGCGTGTATTGTTTTACATTTTATTTGTTTCTCATTTGTAAAAAGATTAGATAAATTCCAAAAAAATCTCAATAATTTGTCGCAAATGTTGTAAGCTATGGAAGCGTTGCCATGAAAATGTCTGTTTATTTTTCTTTATATTGTTTTGGCGAAAGCGAAAATGAATGTACCAAAAGAAATTATTGAGGAAGCCAGCAGTGTTAGCTTCAAGTTTATTACCTGCAAAATCAGCTTCGAGGTACGAGCGAGAATTCGACGACTTCAAAAAGTGGCAAAACAAAAATAGTGTGATTGGGGTAACTGAAGATGTTTTGTTGGTCTACTTGAATCAACTATCAGCTAGATTCAGCCCTAATACTTTATGGGCAAAATGGTCTATGCTGAAAAGCTGCTTGGAAATGAAAAAAAATGCCCCTGTTCGCAGGTTTGTTTTCCTTAAAAAATTGATTGAAAAATATGACGTTTAGTTGTCATTTGCAGATTTCAAAAGGTAATAGCGTTTCTGAAACGAAAAAATGAGCGTTATACGCCATGAAAGGCCAAGGTATTAAGTAAAGAAGAGGCTGAAATATTTCTTTTACATGCTCCTGATGACCAGTGGTTGCTGGCGAAAATTGTAACAATATTTGGGATTTTTGGATGTTGTCGATCTGACGAAATTCTCTCCTTGAACATTAATGATGTAGAAGATATAGGAATATACGTTATTGTGACATTGCGGCAAACAAAAAATTTAACAACAAGAAGATTTACCATAACCGATGATGGCTGCAGCTTCAAGCCCTGCATGTTATACAGAAAATATGTAAATCTTCGGCCTCCTGGAACAGAAAGCCTAAGATTTTTTTTGACATACCGACATGGAAAGTGCATTTCCCTTAATGCTGGCCAGCACACTATTGGTGATATCCCAAAGCAAATAGCGAAATATTTAGGTTTAAAAGACCCAGAGTTATACACCACGGCCACTCTTTTCGCAGAACTGGAGCCACTATGGTTGCGGATTCGGGTGGAGATATTTCAGCACTAAAGCGTGCAGGAGGGTGGAAGAGCACCGAAATTGCGATGAGTTATGTCGATGATTCGGTCAACAAAAAAATCGAAATGTCTAGCAAATTATTTGGTAGTAGGGAGAGTACAAATGATCTGCAGTCCTCGAGTTCAGCAGTTTCTGAGTCAACAGATGGTTCATCATCATCAGTATCCACTCTTTCATCATCAAAAATCTGTGTTACTGGAAATAACAATTGTACCATGATTTTCAACATATATGATGATAAAACAAAATTTTCTAATGTAAATAATACGACTAACTTGTAAAAATTTTGCAAGTCAACTGTCAGTTTTACAAGTTAGTGACTTGATAAAATAAACTTTCTTGATTAATATTGTGTTTCTGGAAGCTGACGTTTACAAATGAGAAACAAATAAATATTCTAGTTTAATTATCTCGAAACAGGGGCATTATTCATATAAACAAATTTTGGTAAAATGACTTATTTTCATGAGTTCTATCATCTGTCAAAAGAAAAGCCTAACCTTCAAATACACCCTGTATAATTCCGAGATTCCTCCATAGGGACCAGTTTGAAGATAGACACATTGTTATATTAATATTATTCTGGTAAAAGCAGTTGTCAAACTGAAATCGTGACAAGTTGGATCATTCCAAGTCCCATTTATAACCCAAAAATTATCATTTTTCATTAAGACAGTGCACCGGCTCACAAAGGTGCTCCGTCAATCGCAAAATTGCGGGATTTACACTACGAAATTGAGAGGATCCCCTGCGTTTTCAAGTCAAACGGATTAAAATGGATAGTGAACAGAAGCCTCAACCGACTTATTACAGAGAGCTTTGGGGCTTTCTCAGAGAATGATGTGAGCAAATTAATTAATGATACTTCCAATAATATAATGAAGGCAAGCTCTTTGCCCAAAGCATCTTTCTGTCGGATGAAATGAGATAATTTCCCCTTGTTTTCCTGACAACTTCTGAGAAATATTAATTGAATATTCCCGTTTTGAACTTGGGGAACTCAAATTAAAATCGGGAACTAAACTGCACTCTGCCCGGATTCAATTATGGAATATCAGTCGCCGCTTTTATCCACTTCCATGTTCGCAAACACGAGTTAAGGTGGTTTGAGTATAACATCTGAATGTTATGAAATTAAAATTTATAGTTGGAGAACTTTTATCGGCGTCCTGAAGTTCGAAAATTTCGAATTTTAATCTATGAGCTCTGGAAACTTTATTTCAATAATCGTTAAAGGGTTTTTCAGTTCAGATGAAATTATTGGCGAGGTTTTACGATAGTTTCAATTATTTCTCTGCGACTACTGTTTAAGAAATCATTCTGAATTGCTTTATTAATTATAGTTAGTGGAGCAGTATGTTTCTCATTATCTCTTATTTCTGATACAACATTATTTATTTTATTTTGTATGTGAGAAAATAGTATATAACATTACTAGCAAGGTAAGAGGGTTTTTACTGGCGAATGGAGGATATAACTGACGAGCCGCAGGCAAGTCAGTTACCTCCTTGAGCCAGTAAAACCCGTTACCTTGCGTGTATTGTTTTATATTTTATTTGTTTCTCATTTGTAAAAAGGTTAGATAAATTCCAAAAAAATCTCAACAATTTGTCGCAAATGTCATAAGCTATGGAAGCGTTGCCATGAACATGTCTGTTTATTTTTCCATACATTCGTTTTGGCGAAAGCGAAAATGAATGTACCAAAAAAAATTATTGAAGCCTCCCGCAGTGTAGCTTCAAGTTTATTACCTGCAAAATCTGCTTCAAGGTACGAGCGAGAATACGACGACTTCAAAAAGTGGCAAAACAAAAATAGTGTGATGGTAACTGAAGATGTTTTGTTGGTCTACTTGAATCAACTATCAGCTAGATTCAGCCCTAATACTTTATGGGCATAATGGTCTATGCTGAAAAGCTGCTTGGAAATGAAAAAAAAAATGCCACTGTTCGCAGGTTTGTTTTCGTTAAAAAACTTATTGAAAAATATGACGTTTAGTTGTCATTTGCAGATTTCAAAAGGTAATAGCGTTTCTGAAACGAAAAAATGAGCGTTATACGCCAAAAAACGCCAAGGTATTAAGTAAAGAAGAGGCTGAACAATTTCTTTTACATGCTCCTGATGACCAGTGGTTGCTGGCGAAAGTTGTAACAATATTTGGGATTTTTGAAGATGTGACGAAATTCTCTCCTTAAACATGAATGATGTAGAAGATTAGGAAAATACGTTATCGTGACATTGCGGCAAACAAAAAATTTAACAACAAGAAGATTCACCATAACCGATGATGGCTGCAGCTTCAAGCCCTGCATGTTATACAGAAAATATGTAAATCTTCGGCCTCCTGGAACAGAAAGCCTAAGATTTTTTTTGACATACCGACATGGAAAGTGCATTTCCCTTAATGCTGGCCAGCACACTATTGGTGGTGTCCCAAAGCAAATAGCGAAATATTTAGGTTTAAAAGACCCAGAGTTATACACCGGCCACTCTTTTCGCATAACTGGAGCCACTATGGTTGCGGATTCGGGTGGAGATATTTTAGCACTAAAGCGTGCAGGAGAGTGGAAGAGCACCGAAATTGCGATGAGTTATGTCGATGATTCGGTCAACAAAATAATCGAAATGTCTAACAAATTTTTTGGTAGTAAGGAGAGTACAAATGTTTTGCAGTCCTCGAGTTCAGCAGTTTCTGAGTCAACAGATGGTTCATCATCATCAGTATCAACTCTTTCATCATCAAAAATCTGTGTTACTGGAAATAACAATTGTACCGTGATTTTCAACATATATGACGATAAAACAAAATTTTCTAATGTAAATAATACGACTAACTTGTAAACATTTTACAAGTTAACTGTCAGTTTTACAAGTTAGTGACTTGATAAAATAAACTTTTTCTACAAACGTCAAAAAATGACAAGGTTCGCGCATAGACAACAATATGCGAAATGACCCTTTTTTTCATTTTCCCTCGTTACCTTGACACCGTGCGCGAAGTAGTGCGCGAAATACTTACTTCGCACACTGCATGTAAACTACATAGGATTTTTATATTTAATTAACCTTTATGCTCCTCAATAGAGCAAAAATCCAAGAAATCATTTATTCATTACTGTTCAACAATAATTAAGGCTTCCAAATTGTGAGAAATTTAACACTACCTAATTTTATTTATTATTTACAATGTTGACATTTATGGTGCGGTCAGTGCACGAACGTTTGTAGAAAAAATTTTGTTTGCATCTCTTGCGCGAAATACTTTGGTGATCTCGACTATTTTTTTTTAACTCGGCTGCGCCTCGATCACCAAAGTAGCATTTCGCGCACTAGATACAAAAATAACTATTCTTAATCAATATTGTGTTTTTTTGGAAACTGACGTTTACAAATGAAATAAAAAAATAAAATTGTTTCATTTTCCTGGGAAATAATTTACTCCTATTCTTACGTTCTTTCTAGGTTTTATGGTACAGAGATACCATGCAACTGGATACAACTGAAAGGAGGATAATGGAATCGCGAGGTTCAAGGCACACGCTATTCATCCGCAAGGTCCACAGGTCAGATTTCGGAAACTACACCTGTGTAGCTGATAACCAACTTGGCAAGACAAGAAAGAGCGTACAACTCACAGGTGAATCATTTACACATATACTCCATTCACTTTCATAAAGTATCCCGGTTGGCCATGAATTCTGACACATTTCACCGTGTATCTTTCGAAGATGTTAGGTTATAGTCTTCAACCTGTCAGATGAAAAAGCAAAATTATCGTTTCTACATAGAAATCTTAGTAATTATGTATTTATCATAATGTTTATAAACTTTGGGAAAATGATGAGTTTGAGGAAATATTATTTGAATCCAATAATTCCAAAAACCTGGCGACTGTTGAAGAAACTGTTTTTGTTAATACTGAAAATATTCCACGTACATAAACATAGTTGGAAAATTCAGTTACGCTTTTTTCTCGTACGGAAATCAAGAATCGAGTGTTGAAATTTTACTGAAAAATAATGGACACAATAGTCCGTTACTTTGTGATCGTTCATTCGAAGAAAGAATAAAAGTAATTGCATAGCCCGACAGAAAAACTTCTAAAGGAACAGACGAACCTATGGAATTCCCCACTTTTCAAAATTCTCAAGAAATACCTACAGAAGACATTTAAATACCTTTTTGCACAATTTGAAATACTCCAGTATGAAAATGTCGTAGTTCTACTAAACCTGTGTCACAGTTAAACCTTTAAAGAACTAACTCTATTTACAAACTTAAAAAAGTGTAAAAAAAAATAATTCTCGGAATTATTTGACATTTCACAAGTGCCAACCTACGTCAGTTTTAAGTAAAAGAACTTGATGAACCTAAATCATGGCCAACCGGGATACATTATAAAAGTGAATGAAGTATATCTACATTATATTCCCCTTTCGGTTAATTTTTCTTCGAAACAATCTCAAAATTAACGCTTTAATAGCCTTTCTCGAAACTTTTATGTATACTCATCCATAAATTTCGTTCCAAAGGCAAACCAAACGCTGCAAAATTCAACAGTGCTTCGAGAGGAAGTTGGAAAGACAGTTACAACATCAGTTGGGTCATCCAGTCGCTAAGCCCAATCGAAGAATATAAGTTGTTGTTCCGAAGGTTACCTGACACCATGACCACCTCCGAAGATGGTCATATACAGCCACTCCATCATCAGAGCCAGAAGAAACTCTTCTTTGGAAAAGTGAGTAGTGTAACAACCTTTAAGAACATTCATCACTCGAGTTTTGGATGGTTATTTGATTTCTCATTATTTTTCCTTGTCTGTATAGCGAAAGTTTGATATTTGGTCATCTTCACTATCGAAAATTCAGCTTTCTATCTACACTGCGCAAAAAAATTTACGCACATGGAAATCTCAAATTTATTCTAGAACTGAAGGTGTTCTCAATGATAATTATTTTCATCAGAATTATGCATGCATATGTTATCCACTTTCAACGTTTATCTTCAATAGAGATGTTTTCTCCCAGCAAAAAAGATGATATTATCAGATTTTGAATATATTGGCTCCATTCTAAAATCAGTTGTTCTCGATCAATTCTAGTGATCAATAGTTTTTCTTTCGTTTGGTTTTCTACGCTCGATCGCTATGAAACGCGAAACACGCAATTTGACCCAAGGGGAATGTGCCCAAGCGGTAGTTTTGCGAGACGAAGGGTGGACATACACAAGAATTGCAGAAAGGTTTGGAGTTTTCCATACAAGTGTGTCCAGAATGTTGCAGCGATTCAGGGAGACAGGTATGAATGTCCGAAGACCAGGACAGGGTAGACCACGGGTAACAACTGCCATTCAAGAACGTTACTTGAGAGTTTCTTCGTTAAGACAACGGTTTGCAACCGCTCGCCTCCTTCAAAATCAGCTTGAGCAAACTCATGAGGTGCAAATTAGCACTCAGACAATAAGAAATCGCCTCAGAGAATATGATTTAAGGCCTCGTGTCGCGGCAAGAGGCCCAGCTCTTACCCCAGCCCATCGAAGGGCGCGTTTGGATTTTGCGAGAGAGCATATCCATTGGGAAGGGGCCGATTGGGAAAGAGTTCTCTTCACAGATGAGTCTAGATACTGCCTCTACCTTTGTGATCGACGTTCCCTTGTATACAGACGTCCACATGAAAGATATGCTCAGTGCAATTTCCTGAATACTACTGGTTTCGGGGAAGGATCTATTATGGTATGGAATGCAATATCTTTGACTGCTCGCACAGACCTAGTGGTCGTTGATAATGGAACTATGAATGCTGATAGGTATATAAGGAACATTCTTGAAGAGCATGTAGTGCCATTTGCCCCATACATTGGTGAAAATTTCATTTTTATGGACGATAACGCCAGACCCCATCGTGTGCGCATCGTTCAGGAGTACCTTGAAGAGGTTGAAGTCTCTCGAATGGAATGGCCAGCAAGAAGTCCAGATCTCAATCCGATTGAGCAGGTTTGGGACAACCTCAATAGAAGGCTGAGAAGTTCAGAAAATCATCCAGCCACTCTTAATGACTTAGGAATCTAACTCGGAGAAATCTGGGAAGGATTAGATCAGAACATTTTAAGATCACTCATTTTGAGTATGAACCGTCGTTGCCGAGCTGTAATTAACGCAAGGGGTGGAAATACCAAGTATTAAATCACTAATCAGCATTTCAGTATTTTGAAAATTGTTGATTTCTCTTCTGTCACATAAGATTCGGTGAAATCCTGAATTTTTCTTCCATTCAATGTGTCTTGTTTCGTTCAAAACCTTCCCGAGAGAACATAAAAAATTAGTTATAAAGTCCATTAATGTAGAGTTAACTTAAAATTGAGTTTTTCAGAATGTGCGTTAATTTTTTTTGCGCAGTGTATATGATGCCTGTTTTTGCACAACTTTTGGATAGAAAAATGAAAATTTCAGAGAAATACTTCTGGTGTGATTTAACTCTTGTATTTCAACAAAAGTTGGAAGTATGAGGTGAAGTGCCATCTTTTTTTAATCGAATCTAATTTTTGCAGTTAGTTTTAGTATATCTAGTGTCGCATGCATTTTCGATGAAGGAAAGTTACTCTATTTTGCTAGTGTCCTGTGAATCTTGATCCAAATCGTTTATCTAGCAGGAAAACAGGACGTACAGCGCGGTCAGTTACAACACAGGGACTTACGTTCACGGAGGACGACAATACATCGATCGCAGGACAGACTGGAGAGATGTCATACTTCCGGCACCCACCCCCTTGCAAACTACGGGTATCCAGACCATGAATTATATAATACGTGGCTTGGACCCGGGTCAAAACTACGAGGCGAAGGTGCAGGCGAGGAATAAATTTGGATGGAGCCCGTTCTCTGAGAGTTTCACCTTTCAAACCACAGATTTAGGTAGGTGGAAGATCGAGTACATAGTTTTATTGGGGAAATTGTTATTTTTTCTTACAAATATTGATGGGAAAATGATTTCCTTTTATTGAATAGTCTTCAATCGTTCATTATTCTCTCGTTTTTCTCGGGATTAACAGAAATTTAAATTGGGTATGCGTTAAACGAAAAATTTCTTGTGACTGGCGCATTCGCTATTTTGAATCAGAATACGAATACCCACTTCGAAAATGTAAAGAGTTTTCCAATAAGAGGTGAAATTTTTAAGAGCCCGCTATTTCTGTGGATGTCCCTTTTCGAGCTGTCATTTTCTGACATTTGACAAGTAGAAACTACGCCAATGAAAACTCATTGAAATTATTAAAATCTTTTATACAGGGTGAGTCTTTGACTTGTACATATATTTTAACTGAAGATTCTTGAGGCCAAAAGAAACCTTTTTTTCATTTCCCATTTTTCCGAATTCGGCTCTGTTGAAAAGATATAGCCATTTGAAAAAAAACATTGGACTAAATACGTCCCTCAAATGATACTGTGGAATTGATTCAAAGTTCATATTTCTCGATAGAAATTGAGTTTGTACATTTAGGCCCAATTTAGGGAATACTCAAGTAGTCAAGTACTAACCTTATTGGAATAAAAATGTTGCAAACACGATAATTTCAACAAAAACAGTTAGTTTCATCGAATTATATCTGCAAATAAAAAGCCATTATTCATTCCACAAAAATAAGTTCCTTCTTCGATTTTTCTGCAGATTAGTTTGTAAACACTAATAACTTGTTCATATTTTCCTCGAAATTACCAAACAATATCATGAAGAAAGGCTTTTCATTCAGATTCATTATCATACAACCTAACCTAATCTAATTTGTATCGATTCTGTGAATTTTTGCACAGAAATTTCAAGAAGATATTGTCAGCTTGCTGATATTCTCATTGAGGTTAAGGATTTTTTACGACACATAGTATAAATCACGATACATTTGTGTACCGTGGTATATATATATATATTCTTTTGAAAGAGAGAATCACATACTGTTTTGTAATATCAAACAATATATATGCTGCCGTTTCCATCATAAATCGACTTTGCCGCCAAATTTTACCACGCATGCGTAGAGCGAAAACCGAATTATGGTTATCTGGAGCTCTGGAGGCCAACGTTAAACAATAACAAACCAGAGTCTCTGAACAAACTGTAAACATTATGTGAAGTTCTGAATAATCTGAATACATTCAGTGACTTATTGTTCCAATGTGATTATTATGTGAAGTGAATTAATATAATTTCAACCGTGACGCGTTTATGAAATTCGAAGAGGATGTTGTTTAGATAGAAATATCGCCACAGATTATCAGGTATCGTATTATTTTTCATTAATTTCAATTTAATGAGTAGTTTGTATCGAGATTCATCATTCATATCCGAATTTTGTATTTCATCGACATTTAACTTCAATATGGACCGGTATTTAACTATGAATTTTCAATAGAAACTGTGCGTTTTAAATCCTCCTTGGTGTTCAATTTCATCTCTCACATTTGTGGGATTTTATTATTAAAATATCTCGACAAAGTTGATAAATATTATGACAACATTGTAAACTCGTTTAAAAACCAGAGAAGGAATAATATTCGATGATATTTAATTCAGAGACGCATTCAGATTATTCTTGAAATTAATGATTTTTTCGTCAAATTTCTCCGGATAAAATTGGAAATAACTCGAAAACGACGCGTTTGATTGAAAAAAAAAGGAATACTTTCAGTTTCTTAAATGATTGATTCTTTCGAAAATATGAACCGTTTATCTTTTTAAAGTGGTTTTATGGTGTTTTAGCGTGTATTGATGAGTCGACTACCCTGTAACTTTTATACTAGTAAAGATATTGATTGGGTTTCTATTGAGGAATATGCACCATTAATAGAGTAAAAACTCAACCAAAATTCAGTTCATTCGAAATAACGGTTCCGAAGATATAAACAGAAAAGTGTTTTTTTCATGGATATTCGACACCCTATATCTCCCAAACCAAACCGAATTTTGATGGTATAGAAAAAAGTGTTTCGTTTGATGTGAGGAATCTACAGATAAAATATATGTACAAGTCAAAGACTCACCCTGTATAAAATTCTACTGTTTGCACTTTGTGGCCGAACTCCTCCGAAACAGCTGAACCGATTTTCGTGAAATTTTGTGTGCATATCGGGTAGGAACGTAAATCGGCCAACATCTATTTTTCATCACCCTAAATGTTGAGGATGGTCCACCCCTAACTTTTTTTTTTATTTTTTTGGACAAAATTTTTATTTTAATTTTCCTACGATACAGCACACAAAAATACATACTACCTAAATTTTCACTCATCTACCTAACCTAACGGGAACGTGGTATAACAAAAACTGCTTATTTATTGCCTCTAAGGCGGAACGGAGTTCGCGAGTTCAGCTAGTTCACTATAAAATTGGTGAAAATTTGGCAAAGACCTTTCGTACAACTGAAACATTTTTGGGTCGATGTGAAGCATCTTTTCGAACCGCAATACAGAAATTGGTGGGAAATTCTGAGCTGTTGGGACAAGTTAGTGATGTGAAGAATAAAACCCGTGCACGTCGCTCAAGAACAGCCGAGAATATTACCGCTGTAGCCGAAAGTGTTGAAGAAAATCAAGGTTTGTCCATTCGTCGTCGTTCTTTGGAATTAGGCTTTCCACAAACATCATTACAACGTATTTTGCATCAAGATTTGGGACTCAAGGCTTATATAGTTCAGCTAACACAAGCTCAGCTGGCCGATCATCAACAATGTCGTGTCTTTTTGCTGATTACGTCCTTGAAAATGATCCGGAATTCCATCCAAAAATCATCTTGAGTAATGAGGCCTATTTCCACCTCGGTAGCTTCGTCAACAAGCAAAATTGTCGTATCTGGGGCTCGGAAAACCCAGGAGTTATTGTTGAAAAGCCTCTCTATCCTCAGCGTGTTAGTGTTTGGTGCAGACTATGGTCCGGCGGGGTCACTGAACTGACTTTTATGAGAATGAATGGATGTAGCAAAAGTTACGGTGACAAGCAACGAAACCATTGATCTTTTACAAGAAAAGTTTCTGGACTGTGTTATCTCTCGAAGAGGTGATCACAATTGGCCACCGAGATCTTGTGATTTAACACCTTGCGACTTCTTCCTTTGGGGCCATGTGAAAGAGAAGGTCTACTTCAGGAGCCCAGTGTCGATTCAAAAAATAAAAAATAAACATCAGATCATTTATCCAAATACTGGAATTTTTCTTTGAATGTCAACATAACACTCCTTATTGGAAAATCCTTTAATTTCTTTCGAGAACATATTCAGATAGGAGTCTCAATAAGCGTAAAAGCCTCATTTTTCTCGATAATAAGTGAAATTTGCAAACAGAAGATTTCTGATACTACCGCGTTTAGTAAAATGGACATTTGGATCGAAAAGAAAAATGAATCGAATTGAACAATAATATTCGATGAGGTAGCATCTTTTTATATCATATCCAAAATGATAGATACAGTGCGAGTCACTCATACTTCTTTCAATTGTAGATTTATCTCGCACAACGAAACTCTTTTTTCTGATAACATATTTCAAAAATCGGCTCAGTAAATATGCAGGTGTTTGATTCTCAAAGCCGCAAACTACGTAAAGGAATAATCAGATCCTGAAAAATTGTTCACTGCCTTATTCAGGAGAAAATTTCCTTTTGTTGAATGCTAAAGGTTTGATTCAATGCAAAAAAGGTTTCATTGAAAGTGATTTTGATAAAAGTTGAATTTCATGCGAAAATACGAAATGGAAATATATCAAAAATTGGAATAACTCACAATATTGCGTACTTGATTGTTCTGAAGACGTATATTCTTATGATTATTTGGGAATATTCTGTTTCAGATATGTCATACCCTGAGCGACCTCAACTTCCCAGAAATGTTTACAATGGTAAGAAGACATAGTCTTCTATACTATAGTTAGTGGCATATTTTTCTGAACATCTACTAATTTTCTTCCAAAAACCCCACCTATGCCTAATTATTTTTCTGTTCATAACAATCTCATTCACCATTTATAAGAACTAGACAGAGGAAAAATTGGGGCAATATATTGATAGGTATCGGTTCAATTATCGCTTTATTTTTTGTTTATCCTTTCGAAAGTACAAGACAAAATATTTCTCTTTAAAATGCAGAAATATTCTATCAAAAATATGTCGTTCATTGTTGCCTCTTTTATTTCTTGTTCTAAAATTATCTATCTGCTAATTTCAACTTGTTCTTACAGAAAACGAAATCCGTGACATGGGCATAAGGATGTATGGATCTTCCAGCAACATCGAACTGTGCGCGTTTCTCTATTTCACAGGAATTCTGCTCAGAATCCTCACCTAAATCTATACTTCCTCCATGTTCATTTGTCCATTCTTCATATTCATTTCTCTCTTACCAATTCACTGAATAGGTTGAACACACCAAGAAGTATATGTCTCTGCAAAAGATTACTGCGAGATTTGCGGTAAACTTTATGCTTAACAAGATGGCTATCGGTGTTCTTATTAGTTTGAATCTCAAGGTGCTATCAGGAAGTTTGTTTATGAAAAAACGTTTTATTCTTGACTTATTTTCTTGGTAAAATCCTCAGTTATACCTTCACAGTGTTTTTTTCTGTAAACAAATATTTTGGTAGCACTTTTGTCGGTTTTCTGTTAGATAGCAACTAGCCATTTTATTATCTGAATAAAACTGATTTATATCTAGTTTATATGTGAATGAAGCAATTTGACTGTTTGATGTTTTAGCTGAACTATATATTGTCAATTTCTGTTTTTAATTGTCGACTTTTCAATGAAAAACATAATTTCACTCTTTCAAAGATTTTTTCCAGTTGTGTCCACAATTCCGAATTGAAATGAGGTTTAACATTGAAAAGCCTGAAACTTTCTCGAATAACTTGAGTATTTGAAAATGTTAGGACACCGATTTGCAGAAGATCCTGTATGATGGGAAAAGTACGCTTAAAAATGTTAAGAGTTGACCGATGAAAGAACGGTGTTTTAACATTATTTTGTTACCCAGAATGTTTTTGTCAAAGGGTCCAAATAGCCTCCAGTTCTACAATATTGTTCTCCCTGATGTATTCGTCCTTGTTTCAAAACTATGTGATTTCTGATCTCATATACCGGTTGCACTGAAAATGCAAACTTATTCAATCGATGAAAATTCATTGAGGTATTAAAACACTTATTTTTTCAACCATCAGGTTCTTTATATGTGTACATATAGGCTATCAGAAGTGAGCTTTGTGTCGGTAATAGGAGATGAGGCAACTTATGTTGCAAAATATACAGAGTGCCCCACGAAAAATGGGCGAACATCACTAAGGAGAATACAGCAAGACGATTAAATATCAACCCAATATAACGTTGATGTCTCTAATCTCTCTGTGAAGTTTGAGCCATGCCGCAGCGCAGGTCACCTTTTATGAGGAGATTATATGGTTTTTGAAATTCAGAAAATTTTCCAGATTTGTTTTGTGACGAAAAATTTGTATATTTTTATAGCTATTCTTGTTCTTGAGGAATTGTTTCAGTGGAATATGGTTCAGATGGTGTTATCGATGTGGATTTGGTAGAATTGTATAGAATACTTGTCGAGGAAACAAGAACGAATATTTCCTCTGTTCTCATGAAACCACCCACCCCTTGTGAACCTGCCACATATACGTACTCATCTACATGCTAACTTTGTGTAAATATATAACGTGTAGTAAAAGAAGCTTTCGGAATATTTCTATTTATTCTGTCCCGAACGGACGCCACTGTAAATATTTAAATGTATTGAGAATTAAAAGCATTCTAACTTCAGAAGAAAGAAAGGTCGGTGTTTGATGTGTATGAGAATAAAACGAGTGAGCGAAATGTGATGGATGGTAACTTGGATGAATTTCTGTATTAGCTAGAAGAAATTATTTTTACTATATTACAAATTAAGCAGCTTATAAGTGTCGTGATACCATACATGATAATCATATTGATTTAATGTTAGAAAAGGCCACCTTACTGTTGGTTTTCAGACACATATGTGAATTTTGTTTAGATTATTGTGTGTTTTAATAACTCGGTCCACTGATTCAAGAGGTTTTTATAAACACAATTCAAGAAACTTCTACAAACAAAAGTACGTGGAATATATCAGAGAACTAGCATTTCATCTTGAATTATCCTGAAGAGTAAATGGAAAAATTTGACGGTTAGTTTGCATTGAATCCTTGAATTGGTGGACTACCTACATAGGATAATTTTCTCTAAATGTCAGGCATGGAACATAAGGATTCTTATACATTCCAACCACTGCATGTTCAATTCTTTGATTTGATATCTCGAATTCAACAATCAATTATATTCCTATTTTCTGTATTTTCTGGGAAATGACGTGCACTTTGGCTGTTTTAAACCCAAATAGGTTCTACTTTTCACTATGTCCTGAACGATTCAAGTTGAACAATTCTATGGCAGTTATTTTCATGAGCTGACTGATACTGTCTTGTTATATTTTTTCAGATTATTTTAAATGCTATTTTCTGTAATAGTCATAAGAGTTTACAGTATGTTCTAATTAAGGCAAGAAAAGATTATATTAATAAACCATGTTTATATTGTAAATGGGTCTTTTTTTAAATATAAATTCTCCAACTAGACGTTAGATAAATAAAAACAATTATTCCTCCAAATACATGCGGCAACAGATGAGGGAGAAGGTACTGATAAAGTTCTCAGAATTGGAATTTTGTATATATTCTATCGAATCATTCAGTCTTCAGAATATCTGGAACTTTGGCTTTCAAATCTTTGATTTTAGCTTCAGAAAGAGACGAACCACTTATGTCGATACTCTGAAGCTTAGGAGCAATAGTCTTGACACCTTCCAAGTCAAGTTCGTGCAGAGGATTGCTACTCAAATCCACTTTCTCTAAATTGTCCAAACCTTCCAAAATTTTCACACTGAATTTCTTGAATTGGTTCTCCTTCAAGTCGATTGTCTTCACACTTTTCAAAGGTTTCAAAATATCGGCTGGAAGCTCTGTTAATTTATTGGTGGACAAGTCCAGTTTTTCCAAAAGATGTAATCCGTTGAAAGCACCATCCTCTATTGATTCCAAATGGTTTCTAGCTAAATTTAAATATTTGAGTTTAGTTTCGTTGAATAAATTCCCAGGTAGTTTCGGGTAATGGTTGTCAGTCATGATGTAGACTTCCAAGGGAAGTTTTCTGACAATATCTGGGCGTAATTCTCTTGCGAATATATGCCTGGCTACGAATTCCTTCAGATTGACAGCACCTGGAAAAAACGAAACTCTAATAAATGTATTCCCTCAAAGACGTTGAATTCTACCCTCGATGCTACTTCATTCCTTCATCAAATATTGTCTACCCTTACCCTCCATCATATTCTCTATATCAACAGCATCCCTATCGATTGTACAGTTGATAAACCTGATTATTTTCAGTTTCGGCAGTTTTCCAAGCATTTTTCCATCCACTCTAGTTATGTTACTGTTGATGATTTCAAGTATTTCAACTCCTCGAATTATTGCGAAGATTTCGTGGTGCAGAGGCCCATTGTAATCCACAATTGCTACTTCTGGGTGCTTATGTATGTGCACAGGATCGCATAGTGCCACAGTAAGGCCCCACAAAAAAATACCTAAAGATATCTGCCACCTGTGAGATCAAGAATAAAGACTGAAATTCAACTGGAATATAAAAACAAACAAAAGGAGTTCATGAAATGAATGCAGCCACCAAAAGCTAGAGGCACCTTGATTTCTTTCACACAAAGGAAGAATTCAGGTTTGGGTTGAAAAAAACACTTTCGGTAAGATAAAATTCTCAACCAGAAATTGAATTGAGAAGAACCAGATTCAGTTCAATTCCTTAGGAAGAATTTAGAAATGTCAATAAAACCCTCAAAATCGACAACAAACTTACATTCTCACTTCAAAACCACACACTAGAAAAACTTGATGTGAATATGGCTTGGTTGTTGATTATACGTTTTGAATACCTCTAGTATTTATTTATATTCTTGGAATGGAGATATATGCATAAAAAGTTATTAAATTAATATCATAGATAACCTTTAGTTTCACTTCGGTCAAATTCAATAACCTCAATAAATAACAAACACAAAACGCGTTTATATCGATCAAAAATGGTTCTGGAAAATTTTGTACGGAGTAGTTCAGATTATTGGAACCCTATTGAAGCGCTGCTACACAGATCATTTAATTCTTGTCGAAATGTCTAAGGTAAACAGATCTTCAAGTTGTGTGCAAGAAAAGAGTTAGAAATTCAAATTAGTATTCATTTCGATAGGAACTCAATGAGTAGGTGAATATCCATACTTTTCACAGAGAAAAACATGAGGAAGAATCAAAAAGTCACTCACATTTCCACTTTCAAAATTAAACAACTTTCTAATTGAAAAACTGGATGTCTGTTTGATTTCAATTCTCGATGTTGACACTATGGTTCAAATACCTCTACTGCATATAATGATAATGAAGATATGTTCATTAGAAGTTCAGTCAATTGATAAAGTGATAACCTTTTGTTTTGTTTCGACCAAATTCATTGATTCAATAAATATCAAACACAAAACGAGATTAAGGCTCGAAAAATTTATTGTGAAATTGTGAGAAATTCTGTACAAGCCTTCGATCGATGATTTGAAAATGATTTGTCAACAGAAAAAACTTAATGCGAAATTCTAAAAGATTAAGATGAAAGATATTTTTTCCAGCCCTCACACCCTGTATCTTTCGCTTTCAACATTTCATTGAAACATTTTGTTATCTGGCATTAACTGATTAGCCTAAAAATTTCAGACAACCTACATATACGATCTTCGAATTATTGTGTGGAAGAAAAACAAGTTCCAAATTTAAAATATTATTCATTTCGATTAGAACACAATATGCACAATATAAAGTTTATAATAATCCATTCAAGACATCTAGACCTCTCATAAACACTTTCAAGACACCAACAATCTCAGGTTTTCGGAATTTTTTGGTATTTCAACAACAGGTATATAATTCAAAGGTATAAAATCTAAACTAGCGGCCATGAAAATATTATAGTTATTTTTCTAAAATATACATCAATAAATCTATATGAATTACTTCGGTTTCGAGGATTGCAACGGGAAATGCCAGCTGAATCCATCAATTTTCAATGAATCACTAGTCAAAATCATTTCAATACTTTTTCTGAAGCATTTATTTCTAATCTTGCCCTTGTTTCTATTATTAAAGAGGGGTGGATTCAGTTTGCTCCTCCCTTTCTAGCTTAAATCTATTGTAACTATTAGTAATAATAAATAGTCTCTATTTATGTCATTATAATGTTTACAGGCACAAAAACTGTAACATTTCCAAAAACTCAACATATTGTTAAAATTCGAACATTACAGTCATACAGGTCTTTCAACATGTACGTATTATTAAACAACTCTCTTTTTCTTAAAATACAACCTCTACTTAGTCGTGAAAAGAATAAAATAAGACAGTATAGGTCACGAATATTATCAAATCAAATTTCTCGGGAAAGACCGATTTGAATCAACAAAAACAGACTCATCAACATATTACAGCCGATTAAAAAGTGTTATTCGACTCAGTCGAAACTATTGGAACTATAAACATTTCGGTTATAAAAATGCTATAAATATATCAATATTTACACTAATTCCAAGGAATGATTAATGAGTATAATATGGAAGTTCAATAATGCAATTCAGTGATTGTACTAGCAATCTATACTTTCTTCACTTAAGTCAGTTTAGGTATAATTCATTATTTTGATTACTATATCCACCTGAAGTATTTTTATTATTCAGTCGGAGATCACTAAGGGTTAGAATTCTTCGTAAGAAAAACACGTTAACTAAAAAAAAACAAAATCTTTTCTTTTTCACAGAGATTCATGAAACGGGATATCATATAAAAAATCGAATCACTTCTTTAATATTCGATAAATCGAACAAATTTTGAATGGGAAAAGATTGAGATTATAATGGAATTCTTCATGAACAAACATAACAACTTTTAATACATTATTTATCGAATTGAAAATTGCTATTCTACAAGTTTTAAAGCTCATTCACCAGGATGAAAAATAATTTTCACCATATATACACACAAAAATAATCAGACTTAACACTATACATCGAGGCTATGTACTATACAAATATTCAATTTAGAAGTAATGAGGTTTTACCTAATCCTTATAAAATAAATATAGAAAGCACGTCATTGCCTAACAAAAAATTCCGTATTATCAGATTTGAAAAATTCAATTAGCTTCATTTCAGGGATTGAATTGTTGCCTTAGGATTGAATTTAAAATCAAATTAATAATTCATTTTGAAAGCAACTTTTTAGGCATGAATAGCATATAAAGCACTTTCAAGCATGGAGCGCTCAAAAAACTTCGAAAGCAAGATTACTGCCCCAAATCAAAATTGACAATCTCTCTTTAATGGTACTGCCTAGCTAGTACCCATGATACAAGAAAACAAATATTTTCTTGCATTCACCTAGTATCATTGGTTGCACCATACCATTATCTGGTACTTCAAACTGGCACACAAGTAAATCTTATCACTGAGTCTTTTTGGCCTCGAAGTTTCTGAACGCTCATTATGTCATATATCGTGTCTACCACTTTGGCACCAACATTTCATAGCAAAAAAAGTACTTAGGAATCTGTGAAAAAAGGATTTGATATCTAGAAAATTCCTGGAACCTCAACTCTTAAGTGAATTAAATTTTCCTACATTAAACCTCAAGTATCAGTATCAAGTATCATAAGATTTTTCCCTATTTTATAACATTCACACATAAACACATTAAGCTTACTGTAACAATACTTTTCAATACTATGCTTCCCTTCCAGAAGTGAACATGATGCGTTTAAGCTTTAGTGAAAGTATTGTGTGAAAATACGTAGGTATTCGAATATGATTGTTAATAAGGTGTCGACTAAACATACCTCTCAACAGAACCAAGTACTTCAATCGTTTAGGTACATCATAATATATAATAATAGGAATTATTTGGAATATCTTTGGTGTGTATATTGAAACGAGTGCTACGAGTAACGTTTTAAAACCCGCAAAAACGCATCTAAAACCTATTGGAATCTATTTTTTTTCTGCATGGAAGCCCATGCGTTGTCCTTGATGATCTGGTCGAAAACTCCGAACACTCTGAGTTCTAACAGAAACGTTTAAAATGGCAAATTCGGATTGTCAAAGCAGATAACAGTCCTGCGTTCATTTTGAGCATTTTCTCTTTGAAGAACATGGTTCAGGTTCTTTTCTGTTGGAAAATTTCAAAATATGAATAAAATACGGAATTGTTCGGAATGTCCACTCAGGGATTAGACCAGTAGACTTAAACTTTGAATCGCAAATAATTGCTCGACAAGGTTTTGTTTTTTAATTGGCGTCATCTGTAATCCAAGACTATCCTAGGTTCCTACAGCTGCTACATGCTCTCGCTGCCCTGCTGGAAAGTGCATATAGACCAAGAGCCAGTGACCAATTTTCATATGTCATTTCATAACTCACCAAATGTACTTGTTTAATATTCATTATCTGCTAAAAATAAAAACCATTTCTGCCAGCCCATAATGGCCTATAAGCGCTCAAAGAGTAGTCAGTAAATTAGGTTCAACTATGTCATAGTATCATACACAAAACTTTCAGGAATTGTTATTGATAATATATTGAATCCTTAAAAAATAATGACAGAACTTTTTCGTCCCTCCTAAGTGTTGGCAGAACTCTTTGAAAATTCATTAAGAACAGCTGTACTTATGTTATTTCAGGACGCTTGAAATTTACAGGAAATAAAGAAAATGTGTCTAGAAAGCGAATTATAATCATGACAGAATTTTTTTACATCACGAACCATGTGCCAGAACGAGAAATGTTGCCGCGCAAACCCATACAGCACACGACATCCATTGGACGTCCATTTTACGACCATATCAAGTCCAAACGTCCATGGACGTTGAATGGATGTCCATTGTACTTACAATTGTTGACGTCCATTGGTTGTTACGGACGTACGTCCATTGTACATACATATAATGTCCAAAAATATATATGAATTCTCTGATTGAATCTCATATTTTTTCTCTGTTCCAAATGAAAATCAGAAGTATTTCCAAACACAATCTTGAAATGAAATTTGATGAATGGTGCATTTTGTTCGTCCAGTTAATGTACATTTCTGGACGTCCATTGTACATCCAACAGTGAACATTCATTGTACGTCCAATTCAGATACATTATTAATGGTGCATATTTTGTTGGTCCAGTTAATGTAGGTACATTTCTGGACTTCAATTGTACATCCAGAAGTGAACATTCATTGTACGTCCAATTCAGATACATTATTAATGTTGCATATTTTGTTGGTCCAGTTAATGTACATTTATGGACGTTCATTGTATATCCAACAGTGAGTATTCATTGTACGTCCAATTCGGATAAATTATCAATGGTGCATTTTGTTGTTCCAGTTAATGTACATTTCTGGACGTCCATTGTACATCCAACAGTGGACATTCATTGTACGTCCAATTCAGATACATTATTAATGTTGCATATTTTGTTGGTCCAGTTAATGTACATTTCTGGATGTTCATTGTATATCCAACAGTGAGTATTCATTGTACGTCCAATTCGGATAAATTATTAATGGTGCATTTTGTTGTTCCAGTTAATGTACATTTCTGGACGTCCATTGTACACCCAACAGTGAACATTCATTGTACGTCCAATTCAGATACATTATAGACGATTCGCAGACGAGCGCCATATTGGCCATGTTTCAGACCAAGACGAAAGTTAATTCCAGAAGAAATTATTCCAAAAAGAAAATAATTCAGTAAAGCTAAGATAAATCAGATCTCAGTTTTACTGATTAATTTCCTTTTGGAATAATTCCTTCTAGAAAAAACATTCGTTGGATAATTATTATTTTCGGACATGCCGATAAGTATGAACGATTCTCACGCTCCCGGCTTGCATGTTGCATATGTGAAAACTCACATATACTCGTAGTCACTGTAAGGAGAAAATGTGAGATATGCCATCTATATTCGTCCGCGTAACTTCGAGAGCGAATTGTTTGTCTAATTCTTAAGTAGATGTCGCCATGTGGTAGTCTTTCTCCAAAACGATCTTCCCTTTTGTTTTAAGAGGACCTTCGTTCCGCTCCGATGATATGATTAACTCCGGAGATCCGTACAAGATCTTGAATTGATTAGGATGGAACCTTCGCTAGGTGCCTGGAATCTGGATGATGAAGTGTGGCAAGTGGCAAGCTGACAAGATTGAGTCAGATCCCATTGTTATGTTAAAGGTATATCTAGTAACGCCGTATCTGAATCTGATAAATTTCAGTGTTACTAAATAAATTTCATGGATTTGAATCACGTTGAAGATTTGTTTATATTATTAATAATAATGCATTCCTCATCTTGTGGTGGATGATATTAACAGTTTTTGAAAGTTATGCTTCACATCCATTGGACTTGAATTGTACGTCCATTGGATAAATAATGTACCAATTCTGGACATCCAAAGGATGTCTCGAACATCCATAATAAACGTCCATTGATCATCCAATGTACGTACATGTGCATCCAATGTACGTACAATGGATGTCCAAGATAGGCACAATGTACATCCATTGGACGTTATCTGGGCTTGAATTGTACGTCCAAAGTGGTGTCCTGGACGTCCCATGAACGTCCATTGGATGTACTATGTACCAATTCTGGACATCCGATGGATGTCTTGAACATCCATAATAAACATCCATTGTTCGTCCATTGTACGTACATGTGCTGTGTGGGAATGTGAGCGAAATGAGCTTATTCATATTTGCAAGTCAGACCTAGAGCGCATATTGGGCATTTACGAGACTCATCAAGAGTTGACAGAAAATTATGTGGAGGAAGCAAACATTCTTTAAAGAAATTATAGAATTTGTTTTCAGTTTCATTTACCTGATTCGATGATAAGGGTATTCGGTATGTACTCGTAATCCTAAAGCTCACTGTGAAAGTCTTATACTCTCTTTTACTAATCTTAGTCTACCCAACTTTTGGGGTTTTAAATGCCCTGATGGTTAATTTTTTTTAGCCCTTAATGTGACTGAGATCTTACACTACTCTGAATGTTTCGTAAGTCACTCAGGTATAATCAAGACATCCTCAATCCATTCGAAAAATTCTTGGAGCTCAGATCAGATTCGAGCATAAATTCTTCTAACAAAGCCAATGTTTATTAATAATCTGTTGGTGGAAATATTTTTACTCATTTTTTGAGAACTAACCATTATAATATTGTTGAAAAATATTCTTCGAGTGAGAAACAATGCAGTAATTTTCGTGTTGATTTTAGTGTTACTGTGTGTGGAACTGACTATTGATGGTGATAATTGTTTGTTTATTTGATGAAATGGTTTCATGATTGTAATTTACATCATCACGTAGATGAAAACAGAATCGAAAAATATCAAACGGTTTCGTTACTACAGTGATTCAAATGTCTCGTTTGGACATTGGAAATAGTAAACAAAAAACTGCCTGAGTTCTTAAGCCGGCCATAGACATCGTTATTTTTCATCCGTTTATAACGCCGCGATACGAACCGTCGAGTCATATCGCAGAACTGTTTTGCCCACACACTTCGGTAAATTCTACCAGTTATTTTGCTGTCGATCGCGAATTACCACGTCATGAAGAGGAAACATCTTTTAGCAGTGGCGGCCGCGGTTTCGGTGCTGAATAAAAAAGAAATAAAGAAACGGTCAATATGGGATTTGTACTACGCCAATGGAAAATAACCGCCGATTCTCGACGAAATCCCCATACACAGTCGGTATGGCACGACAACCGATGAACCGTCGTGACAAAAATCAAGCCGCGGCAGATATTTCTACCGACGATTCGTACCGACGGTTCTTCGCCACACACATCGGTTTTTGGCGCTTTTGCCGTGACGGTTCGTATCGCGGCGTTATAAACGGATGAAAAATAACGATGTCTATGGCCGGCTTTAGGGCAAAAATATTTTAATTATTAGTATATATCGAAACATTCTAGATGTAGGTATATGCCGCATACGGACTGAGATATTAAGGAACAAAAAATGCCAATTTTTGATAGAAACTCGAACGTGTAGCATACCACCTTAGACCTCATTTTAAGATTTGTTCCCGTTATGTGTACTTTTATAAATTAACCCAGAAAAAAAAAATATGAAAAGCGAAACTTTTTTGGGAGTTGAACTCTCGACTCTGTTAATTTTCTCAACTTTTAATGAGTCTCGTAAATGCCCAATATGCGCTCTAGGTCTGACTTGCAAATATGAATAAACTCATTTCGATCGCATTTGCGCGGCAACATTTCTCGTTCTGGCAGATGGTTCGTGATGTAAAAAATTTCTGTCATGATTTCTAGACACATTTTCTTTATTTCCTGTGAATTTCAAGCGTACTGAAATGACATAAATACAGCTGTTCCTAATTAATTTTCAAAGAGTTCTGCCAACACTTAGGAGGGACGAAAAAGTTCTGTCATTATTTTTTATGGATTCAATATATTATCAATAACAATTCCTGAAAGTTTTGTGTATGATACTATGACATAGTTGAACCTAATTTACTTGCCTCTTGGAGCGCTTAATGTAGTCTACTCCGGCCATTATGGGCTGGCAGAAATGGTTTTTATTTTCGAGCAGATATTGAATATTGAACAAGTAAATATTGGTGAGTTATGAAATGACATATGAAAATCGGTCACTGGCTCTTCCTCTAATACGTTGGAGACACAATCGTATCCACTTATGTAGTGGAGGAATATGTATGTTCTGTAGCAGTTATTCTCGATTCGTCCCTTTATATGTTTTACACTCCTGGTCTAGTTTTATTCAGACATAAATTAATGTACCAACTGCCATAAAAAATCAATAAAAACATAGCAATACCTTGCTATTGGGACTCCATTCCACATCCAAACAACTCTTAAATAGTTAAAAAAGGTTTTCTAGGAGCAGTCCTGAGTTTTCGAACAGGTCATCGAATACATATCTAAACCTACTTAAAAAATCCTCCGCAAAACTGCAGAATTGTCATGTATTGAAGCACAGCGTCTTTGGTGAAAACCCAAAATCGGAAAAACGGAGAACAGTTGTCCTAGAACAACAGGAAGGAGACCCGAGTCCTCCTCGAGTCTCCCTTGTTGCGCCGGGACATCCCCAACTGTCATAAGGACTGGTCCGAGCCTGATGCTCCACCAACCTTGGTGTCTCCAGAAGTAGCTCCGGTGCCCAAAGAGCCCCCTTCAGCTCCAGCTCCTCTGCCTCCAGGAGCTCCGATACCACGGAATTCCAGCTTGTACTATAAGCAAAAATTGAAGTTAGGTTATGTTCGGGAAGAGAGAAAGTCGACGAATACTTTACTGTTCACGATCTAGATTCTAAATGATCACAAAGACGAAAGCTTTTTGTCTTTTAACAGTGAATTTTTCAAAGTTATTTAATGTGTCAGCAAGAAAGTCATTTTTGCGTGGATTTTATTCGAGGAAGCCGATTAAATGTTCCACCTCGTTCACCAGACTTCAAACCCATCGTTACTGTATTGTAGTTCAGAACCTTAAGGTTGCCGTTCAGAGCGAGTAGTAAAACAAATCCTATAGAGGCGCCACCGTGCATTTTATGGAATATCTCCATAAAACTTACATTATCAGTAATCACTATAATTTCTATGAATATCTCTCTAATTGTGAATGGCGCTCTCTATCCGAAAATCGCTGAACTATGAAATTAGTGAATTTGTGTGTAAAGCAGGAACTTTTTCCCGCCATTTATTTGAATTTGGCCATTCTCTGCCAATTCCGTATTTCAAGTTGTTTTTCTGAACGAAATTATCAGTAGATTCACTTTTAATCGGAAGTTAACCTATTTTTATGGGTCTTTCATTTGAAATAAAACAGAAGCATGAGTTGGCTAATTTTCTATTTTTGAAAGAAAAAAATTAACTTTCGAAATTAAATCGATTTGAATTATTTCATTAAGAACTCCAATCCTTTCTGAGTTTACCCACAAAATTTCAGTTCTCAAAGTGAAACCATTTTCAAATGCAACTTGAAATAGAAACACACTACATGGAACGCCCACCTTAAGGTTTTAGGGAAATAACAAAAAACCAATACTTATACAGGAATTGTCGACTTTCTTGCCACCTTTTTCAACTCATTTCCACATCATTTCAAATGATGATTCTGTATTATAAGGCCGGCGGAATTATTGTCTTGGCCATATGAAAAATTCACACACTAGAGTGTAGCTATATCAGATGAGCAATGGTCCAGCTTACAACTAATAAAGTTAAAAAACAGTTAAGATATAGATGAGGGAATGTTTCCATATCTTAAGCAAGAAATCTAAGAAACTCATCTGATATAGCATCATAGTCATAACACGGATAACTTGATAGCAAAATAAAATTCAGAAGAATTCCTTGCTATGACCACTAGTTTAGAAAAGATCTAATAACTACTGTGTGCTAGATCTAGATAAACAAAGTAAAGCAACAAGAAGTGAGAAAGCTTAAAGCGAATAGATCCTGTTAAGCTCATTATGAGGATGAATGGTAGAATTTCAAAGAACTAACTACTGAGCAAGAAAAGATTGTTATTATAATAGGTAAGGGGAATAAAGAAAATTGAAAGAGAGGCACATGTGTGGGTTTTCACATTTTGCTTCATTGGTTGTGGTCCTTGAGATTGATTACATTTTTCATTTTTGGTTGTTGCTTTGCTTTATACCTCTGCAGAATCACCCTGTAAAATTCTGAGATGAATTGAAATACTTCACTCTGATTAAAAAATGAGAATAAGAAATTTGACCAGAACAAAACACCTCGGTTTCGAAGAAATAAACCCAAACAAAATTCACGTCAATTTCAAGGAAAAACAAAAAAAAAGAATATGGAAGACATTATTGAAAAGTATTTATTATTCCTAAAAATGCTTTTTATGGCAACCTAGACTCTAGAGAATCTAGCCTCAAGAACTTTGATTTCCAAAGACCTTGAAGAACACCAAAAAATCCTTTGTGACTGGAATGAATTATATCGAGAATCGTTTCTTTTCAAACTACATTTTTTTTAAACAACAGCAGAGGCGAACAACATCTCAGGAATTTTACAAAGTTTGAATCGAGCATGTGACACAGCAATACTACTATATACGATATTGCCAGCTACATATGATTTTTTTCCACATGCCTTGTCAAAATTTTTAAACTCTTCGTCAGCTGTAGGAATATAATACTGCAAAAAGAAGAGAAGAACAACATGGTATTAGACCTCTTTTAAAAATTTTCAAACAAATGTCTCCTATAAAACCTACATTTCAGTTGTGTTAGTGTGTTAGGTTACGGATTGTACTAAAGTTAAATTTTAGTCTTCATGTTAGAAGTTAAGGTTCTGTATGAAAAAATACCCTCTGCTTTTGTTATCTTGGCAGTGTTGAATAACTATTGGCTAGTCGTTGTAAGGCTTGAGGGCTCAATTGGTTGGGCAGAGGTCCATCCAGGGGAGCACAGGGTATTCCGACCCTTCTTGGCATCGTTATTTTATACTAGATAGAGTGAAAATGTGAAATCTAAATAAGTGAAGTGGAGATTTGTAACTACGAGTAAGCGATGGTTGGGTAAAGTGTGGATTAGGGACTTGAAATAATGCAAGATTACACCATCAGCTATTTCCAATGTACCTTTATGCCTGATTCGGTAATGCTAATGTGTTCGATTCCATCCTCGTTGCCATTTTTATATGCTTTATAAATTTCATGAAATGGTAGATTAATAACTGACATGAAACATTATTTATCAAAACATTATTCTAATGAGCTGGTTTCTGCAAATAATGATTCGAAAATTCTTCTAATTTTAAGGATTTTCATTCTCTTATTTTTATTTCCGGTTTTGTTTTCCACAGTTTTCTGTTTCAAGAAACTATTTATTGATAAAAAACAGTACTGTATTAATTTTTGAATACTTATGAACCTTGCATTGTTTCAGCCCAGGAAATAGTGAAAATGTAGATAGAAGATAATATAGAATTTCTACCTCGTTTACTACAGAGACTAGAAGTGAAAAACTGTATTGAATAAAATATAAAAAAAGTTCCCTATCATCTTACCTTTGTAGCACATTCGAAACAAGTCGTAACAACTTTAGAAATAACGTTCATAAGATTCTTGGTTTCCTGTATCACGTTGTCCACTTTTGTAAAGGTAGCAGCCTTACCAACTGTGTGATCCTTTACAGTGAACTGGAGTCTTTGAACGAAAGTGGGTACCTTGTCCAAGTTTGCCAGCAGTTCCTTCTTGTTTGCTCCTCCAGGAACCTGTATATATTCAGAATACATGAAGACAAAAATTTTTCACGGACTAATATTTGTTTTTACTGCGTCCATAACTTTGCTTAATTGAATTGAGACACCAAAAAATGGTCTCTTGTCGATGGGGACTAGTATAGATATCAAGTGTATTGATGAAAAAAAGTTTCAATAAAAAAAATTTTTGGAAATTTTTTCTCAGGGATTTGTGACATGTTCTCCTTGAGTTGATTGTGAGTTTTCTTAATTGGTTTTCACCTTTATTCTGTGACTTTCTAGAGAATTCTGTCACAATTTGTTTATTTGATCTGGATGAGCAAAGTGAATATTTTTTCGAACTATGCATTCTCTTACCTGATAGCTAAACTGTCTGATGACCTTATACAGCCTATTGGCTTCTTCTGCAAAATACTCGGCCTGCGTAAACAAGTCCTGCGTAGTTTTCAGTTCCCCCTCACCCTTCGTGAACTGATACATCGAAAAGGCCATGGACGACATGTTTTTGGCCCTCTTAACGATATCGTTGTTCTCCTTGAAACGAAATACCTCGGATCAGAGATCGGATGTTCTCAATTTACCGGAGAATTCTGAGTGTCAGGATCGAATTAAGGGTGGAATTTCCACTTTGATATTCGAATTCGGTCTCGCTTTGATTCCCTTTGAATCGTGAACACTTTTCGTGAAAGATCGCATTTTCTATCGTTCATAATCAAATTTGAATTTGTAATTTTCCATTTCGTTGAAATTTCATTTCAATCAGGACAATTTTAAGTTCAGCGTCTTTGAAAAACACCATTTCGATTGTCAAGCTGACCATGTAGGTAGTAGAGACAGAATTTCGAGATACAAGGTGTTGAAATTTGAATTTTAGAGTTTTATTCATAGAATCTGCATTTTACAAGATATTCAAGTGATATTTGGCATAGATACCTATTACAATTTAGAGTTTACCATATGTGACATGCCAATTTCGATTGCAAAGCTACAGGGTGATATTTTTTCTGGAACACTGCCCCTGTTTTCCTCCAGGACTTCTTTTTGGAGAACAACTGTTAGTTTTAAAAATTGTTAAAAGAAGCTTTGTTGTTATATTGAACTTTACACTGTCTAGTAGTTCAGTGATATCTGCTACCGATTTGGAAAAAAAATGTGGAAAATTCTCTCGTAATTCTAGGCAACTAGTTCTCCCACATTTGAAGGTGCTGTTGAAAAAATACGAAGATGGATATTAGAAAAATTCAACTTCATTTTGAGCCACGTTCCTAAGAAAAAGTAAAAGCCTAATGAAGTCTTCAAACATCACCCTAGGACCCTTGATGTTTGAAAGAGGCAATCAAGGAGGAAATCATCCAAATTGAAACCGCTATGCTGAAGAGAGTAATGACAAACTTTCGCGAAAAACTCCACATGTGCGTCACTCGCCGAGGCAATCATTTGGATGATATTATCATCAAGACATAAATGAAAAAAAATTTATTATGTAGGCTTTCGAAAGAAAAAATAATTTTTTCAATATTTTTCTACGTGTTTTTTTAACAGCTCCTTCAAATATGGGAGATCTACACTGCGCAAAAAAATTAACGCACATTCTGAAAATCTCACTTTATAACTTATTTTTTATGTTCTCTCGGGAGGGTTTTGAACGAAACAAGACACATTAAATGGAAGAAAAATTCAGGATTTCTCCGAATCTTATGAGAAAGAAGAGAAATGAACGATTTTCAAAATACTGAAATGCTGATAAGTGATTTAATACTTGGTATTTCCACCCCTTGCGTTAATTACAGCTCGGCAACGACGGTTCATACTTAAAATGAGTGATCTTAAAATGTTCTGATCTAATCCTTCCCAGATTTCTCCGAGCTGGATTCCTAAGTCATTAAGAGTAGCTGGATGATTTTCTGAACTTCTCAGCCCTCTATTGAGGTTGTCCCAAACCTGCTCAATCGGATTGAGATCTGGACTTTTTGCTGGCCATTCCATTCGAGAGACTTCAACCTCTTCAAGGTACTCCTGAACGATGCGCGCACGATGGGGTCTGGCATTATCGTCCATAAAAATGAAATTTTCACCAATGTATGGGACAAATGGCACTACATGCTCTTCAAAAATGTTCCTTATATACTTATCAGCATTCAGAGCTCCATTATCAAACACCACTAGGTCTGTGCGAGCAGTGAAAGATATTCCACCCCATACCATAATCGATCCTCCCCCGAAACCAGTAGTATTCAGGAAATTTCACTGAGCATATCTTTCATGTGGACGTCTGTATACAAGGGAACGTCGATCACAATGGTAGAGGCAGAATCTAGACTCATCTGTGAAGAGAACTCTTTCCCAATCGACCTCTTCCCAATGGATATGCTCTCTCGCAAAATCCAAACGCGCCCTTCGATGGGCTGGGGTAAGAGCTGGGCCTCTTGCCGCGACACGAGGCCTTAAATCATATTCTCTGAGGCGATTTCTTATTGTCTGAGTGCTAATTTGCACCTCATGAGTTTGCTCAAGCTGATTTTGAAGGAGGCGAGCGGTTGCAAACCGTTGTCTCAAGTAGCGTCTCTCAAGTAACGTTCTTGAATGGCAGTTGTTACCCGTGGTCTACCCTGTCCTGGTCTTCGGACATTCATACCTGTCTCCCTGAATCGCTGCAACATTCTGGACACACTTGTATGGGAAACTCCAAACCTTTCTGCAATTCTTGTGTATGTCCACCCTTCTTCTCGCAAAACTACCGCTTGGGCACATTCCTCTTGGGTCAAATTGCGTGTTTCGCATTGCTTAGCGATCGAGTGTAGAAAATTAAACGAAAGAAAAACTATTGATCACTAGAATTGATCGAGAACAATTGATTTTAGAATGGAGCCAATACATTCAAAATCTGATAATATCATTTTTTTATTCCTGCTGGGAGAAGACATCTGTATTGAAGACAAAACGTTGACAGTGGATAACATATGCATGCATTATTCTGATAAAAATAATTATCATTGAGAACACCTTCAGTTGTAGAATAAATTTGAGATTTCCATAATGTGCGTTAATTTTTTTGCGCAGTGTAGTTGCCGCACTCTGTATAGATTAATATCCAGTAAACATCAATGGAATGCTGTATATTCGAATCGATGTAGCAGAAAAAAAAACAAGAAACTTACCTCCACTTGGGCGTTATTACTTTCCTGCCACTTATCAGTCTCTGCGTCCATCTCGTTCGTTATCAACTTCATCTCCAGGCCGGATTTCGCTATCTTTTCCTGCTCGTCTACGTCCAGACGTACCGATTTTACTGGCTTCGAGGTTGTGCCGTGCTTCTGAAAAGTTTATGAGGTTTTTGTGCTGTTCTGCCGAAGAAAAGAAAGCGAAATAATGGATTCGATTAGGTCGTAAAATTGCGGACAAGTTTAATTCCTGTTTATATCAGTTTGTCTGCTGGAGTATCGATTTTGCTGGAGGAAAATAAGAAGAAACGTTCAGTAGGTCTCTTCGGAAAATGCGTCCATCGAAAAACTTAATATAATTCTCTGAAATTAGAGGGTGGATATTAGAATGTTTTTGATGTAGAACTGAAGAACTACTTTATTGCATTTTAAACTACAGGGTGTCCCAAGTTCGAGTGCCTATTAGACGTTCTGGAGACCTGGACATATTTGAAATCTGAAAATTGGGATTATGATATTGTTCGAAATTCTGTACAGACCTAAAATATTTTCAGAGCCAGAGCACTTCCGGTTATACAGGGAGTGAAAATGAATTTGCTCAAAAATTTTGTTTTCGATGTTTTCGTTTTTGATATGATTGAGTATTCAATGCTGAATGCATTCCTGTTGAAAACATTGTATTCATTCGAATAGTTTTCAAAATATCGAAAAAAAAACCTGAAAAAAAGTCAAATATTCATAGTCAGTATCATATTCATTTTTCTTATTCTGAATGTGAACCGTTTTCACAACGTCAAAGAAGAAGAATGTGGAAAGGTCATGCATCTTTTGAATTTCATGAATATCATCACAGGGTGTTTCAAATGTTGTGTCAAAAACTGTGATCGAAAATTGGCCATAACTTCTGTTTTTCAAATTAGAACCCTATTTTTTTATAATTGCGTTGGATCCTGCGGAGAAAAATAATGATAGCACTATCAGATGCTCTTGCTCCTAAATTCAGTAATTCCGAGTTATTTGAGCTTTTCTGGATTCATGTCGAACGTAGAGTCAAATTCATCGAATCTAAACAGATTCGATGATGAGAATATTCTCATGAAACCATAGTAACAAGTAATAATTAGACCTGTCACTTGTGAATTATTAATGCCAAAGATTATAGAGTACAAAGATGGGAAACGCCCTCATATCTCTCGTACTAAAAACCGACTACGTTTTATGCATATATATATCGGGACTTTTTACTCACGAGATGGCGTTTTCATTACAGATTACAGTGACTGTAGTTTTTTTCATTACAGATTACTGTTACTGGAAAGAGCGCGAAATTTGAATACCACCATAAGTAATAATTTTGATTTCCACCTATCGAGCCCAGACAATAATATACAAGGTGACACAACCAAAGCAGGGCTTCTGTTCTGCTCAGGATTATATTTTTGATCTACATATTAATTCAATTGATACTAATTAAACACACCAAATAGATTTGCTTACATATTTTTATTTCAAAATATACATACAATTTTAAATTGGAATACATGTCAAAAATATCTTTACGCTTCCAGGATGCAGCAATAAACGTGGATAATCACGCATAATTTGTTCTGGAGAGAAATGCTCACTGCACATAGTATAAGTTCTGCTGAGATCTAAATCCTCTCGCCCAGAAAACTCTATCCATTTCAGAGCATTGAAAATTAATGCAATGAATAACAGAGTTACCCCTTTCGAGTTTCAATACTTACATTTCCATTTTCTTCGGTAATTTAAAGAAGGATAATTTCGGATTATTCCTTTTATTATTAGTACACTGCTTTACCATGCAGCATGCTCCGGATGGCATCTTGTCTTCAAATATTTAACAACCGAAACACAGGAACGAATACTAATAAGCACGAATCAAACTAAATTATAACGAAAACACAAATATTAAACGAAAACTCAAACACTACACGATATATAACTCAAATACAATACGAAAACTCAATTAAACTTAAACTTAACGAATACAACTATTAATTATTCTTTGTAGATCTAATCTAAACGAACTCAACTGGAGAATAATCTAAATTTGATTTGAATTTGTCTGTTTGAATTGTACCACATGTGGTAACCATGGTAACATAATGTCACTTAGCCACCTATTATCTATCTCAGGACTTTCTTCTCACCAGACGGCGCTCACGTCAATGTTGTCGCTTCGTTTCCAATCTTCCTTCTCTATAATCTTTGATTAATGCAATAATTCATCTTCTATGGTCACAGAATATTCTCATTCAACATATTCGATGACTAGTAATGCCAGCAGATTCGCCTTGTTGGTGGATCAATATTTATCCAGAAGAGCTCAAATAACTCGGGAATAGCTGAATTTAGGAGCAAGAGCATCTGAGAGTGCTATCATTATTTTTCTCCGCAGAATCCAAAGCAATAATAAAAAAATAGGGTTCTAATTTGAAAAACAGAACACAGTTTTTGACACAAAATTTGAAACACCCTCTGATGATATTCATGAAATTCAAAAGATGCATGACCTTTCCACATACTTCTTCTTTGACGTTGTGAAAACGGTTTACACTTAGGATGTTCAGAATAAGAAAAATGAACATAATACCGACTATGAATATTTGCATTTTTTTCAGGTTTTTTTTTTCGATATTTTGAAAACTATTCGAATGAATACAATGGTTTCAACAGAAATGTATTCAGCATTGAATACTCAATCATATCAGAAACGAAAACATCGAAAAAAAATTTTTGAGCAAATTTATTTTCACTCCCTGTATAACCGGTAGTGCTTTGGCTCTGAAAATATTTTAGGTCTGTACAGAATTTCGAACAATATCATAATCCCAATTTTCCGATTCCAAATATGTCCAATTCTCCAGAAACGTCTAAAAGGCACTCGAACTTGGGACACCCTGTATAGTGTTTTACTCGATCAATGCATCCAATATTTTGGCAGCATTCTGAATTCGACAAAAACACGCACAAACATTGCAGATACAATGAATCGACCGCCCCTGTCCTATGTACGTAAACCCCTGTCAACTCGTTATTTTTGTTTTTCTATTTCAACCTGAAATTCTGCCAAAACTATCAATTTTGCCTACATGCTCGTGCCAAATTGCACCATAGGCGCCTCCCAGGCACAGATAAAAGACCTCTCCATTGATTCCCGACCTCTCTGCACAGTTTTCCCAAAACTTATAGGAACTGACCATCTTTGGTTCAGATTACACTCACCCAAATTGAGAAAATTCTGCATGTAGATGGATATTCTTGAAAAGTTCTTTTCCTACTTTTTTTTTGAGATTTGATATGTCCTTTATACTCTATTTTCTTTTATAATGTATCCCGATTGGCCATGATAATCTGACACATTTCACCGTGTATACTTTGAAATAGTTAGGTTACAGTCATTTTCCGGTCAGATAACTGAGCAACGTTGTACTTTCTACATAGAGGTCGTAGTAATTACGTATTTATCTGAATGTTTATTGACTTTGGGAAAATAATAAATCAGAGAAAATATTATGTGAATTCAATAATTCTAAAGACCTGGCGAATGTTGAAGAAACTTTTTTCTCTGTTAATACTGGAAACATGTCACACATAAACATGGTTGGAAGATTCAGTTATCCTATTTTCTTGTACGGAAATTCAGAATCGAGTGTTGAAATTTAACTGAAAAATAAAAGACAGAATATTCCGTTACTTTGTGATAGTTCATTCGAAAAAAAATAACAGTACTCGAATAACCCAACAGAAAAACTTCAAAAGGAACAGGTTGACCTATATCATTCCCCACTTCTCAAATCTTTTAAGAAATATGCCAACAGAAGACATTCAAATACGTTTTTGAATAACTTGAAATACTCCAGTATGAAAACTAGTACTACAGTTAAACCTTATAAAAGGAACTAATAATAATAATAATAATAATAACTGATCTTTATTGACACCTAGTATCAACAGGCAATCGACCGAGGTCCTTCAGCCCAAGGAACTAATTCCATTCATAAAGTTAAAAAGAGTAAATAGAAATTAGCATTTGCAGAGTCTCTGAGAATTATTTGACATTTCGCGAGTACCAACCTGCGTCAGTTTTGAGTTAAAAAAAACTTGATACACCTGAATCGAGGCCACCGGGATACATCATGAAAGTGAATGGAGTATACGTAATATTCGGCTTTGAAATTGAACCACCTCCCAGTTTATCTGGAGCATAAAATGATCGCCAATGTCAATGGAACAAGGCAGGAGGGGAAAATACCATGAAAAAACAAGATAGGTGGTGGGAATGTTTTGATCTAACGAATGCTCAAATTCGGCCTCGCCAACTTCCATCAAATGGTATAAAATTTGCTCCGTTTTCTGTCTCTTATTCACGAGTTTTCATTCTTTTATATGCATTTTTTATAATATCGTTATTCGAATCACTTCTGATTCTCCAGCAAGTTGGAGCTAGAGAAGACAAATCTAGAGATCTGGCTGGCTATTCTATAGAAAAAAAAAGCTGTTTCCATTTCAATGTGATACTGTGTATACTCAATCATTTCTTCAGAACATTCCTCCAATGAATTGTCAAGTTGATCTCATTCATTGAAACATGAATACTATTCAAAATTCATATTCTCTGTTTCTTATCCCACAGTTTATACTCGGTTAAGAATAAGGCCGAGATTTTCTGTGTTCTTGATTCTATGGCCGTGTCACAAAAATACCACAAGCATTTTTCTACCTGCTCAGTTCGATCATTCCTCTGCCACCAGTCGCAACGTTTATACACGGCTTAGCTCGCAGCCCTTAACAGATATATGTACCCTCGTCGGTCCCAAAAGTGAATTCGATTCGTGTGATAAGGACTTTATCCGGTACAACATTGCAAGAAACCAGACAGCCAGCAGATACATCTCTTTAAGTCAGAACACCGTAAGTGCCATTCTCACAGTGTTTCCTTTGTGGTAACTATTTTCTATTTTGAAACATTCAATCTATTCTTTAATTCTCGTGGTGATAAGAATTAGTTAAGCAGTCCATTCTTCTCTCCAAGACAGCTCTTGTATAATTTTCACAAGTACTAAGAGTAATTAAGTGAAAACGACCAGTTAAAAACTGACACCGTTAAATACATCAACTGAAATTACGAGCATTTAAACCTTGGAAGTAGTTAGTTTGCTTTCCAGCTGGAAGGCCCTAAATGATAAATTGGTTCAAGTAAAGAATAGAGCATCAGAAGAGAAGATTAACGTTTTACTGAATCTTCAGGCGAGATATTTGCAGAAGGCGAGAACTTGAATTTTCAGAATTATGTGGACCTTGTCTGAAATGATAGATAGAAGACCTACTCAAATAGTTCATATTCAAGTATGGGCACCAGTAGCTCCAAGTACCTGGTATCAGAAAATGAAGCGAATATCTGTTCAAGAAGGCTCAGAGCAACGAGTGGAATCAAGATTAGAAACCGACTCAGAAAGAGTTCTCCAAGAAAATGGAGTGAATATAACACCACCTACAACAGACTCAAGAAAAAGAGTTTCAAGCTATGCGAAGCAATATATCGAAGAACTGAAAGCATTTGCTGGTGACTAATGAGTTGAAAATTGAAATTATGCACCAGATAATTTCCATCTTCCAGTGATCCCAACAATTTATGACAAAAAAAATGAATTAGAAAGCTGGAAAAGGCAAAAATTATTTTACCGCTGTCGACGAGCCCGCCGTGGGCCTCTTCTGCCACAAGAACATGGTAACTCCTCATGAACCAACCGACAGTCCACCTTCAAAACCCACGTCTCGCGAGGTGAAAGCCGCGATGCACAATACCTACAGAAGGAAACTGGCAAAGGGTATCCCTGCGCGTAGTCGGGACCCACTGGAGGCGACAGGACTCTTGGCGGCGACGGTCATGAATAATTCTGGATTGGACGGCAGCCAGAACAAACGGTCATGTTGTTGTTCGCCGAAGTAAGGGCACGTAATCAACAAGATGTTGGGATAGGAGCAGCCAAGAAAGGAACGGATATAACCGTTAGAAGGGGTGAGGACGGGGTGAAATCAATTTCCTGATGGGAAATATGGAAATGGAAACTGTCGTGGACGGGGTTTGATTGGTGGGCGAAGGAGGGCTGGGTGATTCGATTACCTTGATCATATTTGGCCTATTTCTACGTGGGATGATGGGAAAGGATGACCAACTTCATCTGATAACGCAGTAGGCCAACAAAGTGAACTGGGCATCAAAAATTAAGGATACTGATGCTTTCCGAAGGTTTTAAAGTTGAAGCAACGTCTTTGGATTTTGCTCAAGGCCAGTTTTCGTCAATTCAACTCATCAAACTTGACCTTGTCCATTTATATCATGAATTCTTATTCTAAGTATTTTCCCTTCACTCTGTATTTTGGTCCCAATAAGATCAAACGATTTATCGCATTTCAAAATGGAAGTTTCATCATTCCATAATTGTAAAAACAAGCCTTCAAGGTGTTCTCAGTTTTCAACTAAAAAGTCATGGGCAGTAGAATCACCTCCATGAATAAGGTATCACCACAGATTCAACATGATAAAAACAGCAGACACAACAAGTAGCGTGTGAGAGCCAACATCAGGTTTGAGGTTTTAGACTCAAGAAAACAAGTACTCGAAGACCCTTATAAGTTTTCTACCTCTAGTATCATCCCTCTTCTGAAAAGGATGGCATTGGAGGTAGAAAAGTTAACACACCTACACCCTACATCTTCCAGCTCTATGGTGAGAAGGACTCCTCCTTGTCGGCTCGCGGCATTCTTGTCAGCGTGCCTTCGGGTCTGAGTCTCTCTAGTATTACACAAATGCGGTATAAACAATGGGCCATAAGGCCTACGTTCGGCCAACCTAAGGCGCCGCAAGAGAAGAAGAAGAAAAGAGAGAAATGTAGCATTTAGTGAACCACAAGGTGGCAGGAATGAGTCATTCGAGTCATAGTTATAAACTAGTACCATTGATATTTGAATAGAAGAAAGTGGAGTTTGCGGATTATGTGATGAAGAAACTGAAAAAACTTTGCAGCAGCTGTGGTCAGAAGTATAAGGCTCACAATATTGCAACTGACAGTCAATCAGCACTAGGATCTCTGCAATCTAACAGCCAGAGCTCAATACTCAGCTGGAAATGCCGCAATATCCTAAAGCAACTGGCCTGAGGCAGCAAAGTGACTCGCTTATGGGTGCCACGGCACTCTGGCATTGAGGGAAGTGGGAAGGCTGGCGCACTTGCAAATGGTGCATCAAAGGTTAAACCTGTTGGACTTGAACCCTTTTTTAACACTATAGAGCGACTTAGCACCAAAGGAAAATCATAATAATCATGATAATCCTCTGGAGAGGATCTCTAGAACTGAATCAGCTGAAAATATTGTAGAGTTTCCGCTGTCTTACACAGGGAAGCGCATTCAGCTATCTCTTTAGTGTATTGTGGGACTGCTGACAAAGCTACTTGGCGGTAGTTCTCGGAAGGCTAACTGAGCCAGATCAAATATTATTGAATAATAAAATACCCATAATCTAATAGTGAGAATGACTCAGTCAGTCCCACGGATTCTGGGGGGGACAAAACCTTGTCACAGACAAACTTCCTCAAACACAGAACGACGACGAGATACTTCAGATTCTTAACCTTTAATGTAAGAACGCTATCCTCTCAAGAAAAACTCATAGAACTGGAACAGGAATTGGAAACAGTAAATTGGGACTTCGCCGGACTTTCTGAAATTAGAAGACATGGAGAACAACTTATCACCCTAAAATCTGGAAACATGTTATATCATGCAGCTTGCGACCCCGGGACGTCAGTTGGTGGAATAGGCTTCCTGATTAACAAACATCATACACAAAATATAACAACTTTAAGAACAATATCAGAAGGTGTAATATACCTAATACTCACTCTAAATACCCGCTACAAAATCAAAATAATACAGGTCTATGCCCCCACAACAAATCATACAGACGAAGAAGTTGACAACTTTTATGAGGATCTCGAAATAGCACTAAAAAAATCAAAATGCCACTATACCTTCCTCATGGGCGATTTCAACGCCAAAATTGGAACACAGATGGATGAATCTGAAACAGCAGTTGGAAAATTTGGACTTGAAGGTAGAAATGATAGAGGACAAATGTTATTAAACTTTCTGCACAAACATCGTTTGCACGTAATGAACAGCTTCTTCAAAAAGAAGGCTCACCGAAGATGGACATGGGTGAGCCCAAATGGGAAAACTAAAAACGAGATTGACTTCTTTATAACGGGACAAAAAAGACACGTCCTCGATGTCACCGTAATGAACAAACTATGCGTGGGAAGTGACCACCGAGCAGTGAGAGCTACAGTTAAAATTAACCTAAAACGAGAAAGAGCAAAAATGATACACAAGAAGGAAAGATTAATTTGGGAGGAACCAGAAAACATTGATGAATATATAGAGTCCATAAATTCCAAATTGAGACATACCCCTCTAGACGATGTCGAAACTATAAATAACATAATCACAGAATCGCTAGTTTCATCACAACAACTTCACTGTAAAAAACAAAATTCAAGAGATGAAAAACTAAGTGATGACACGAAAAAGCTTATAATGGAGAGGACACATAAGAGAAGAGAACAACACGGAGATTCGGAGGAGTTAAGAATCCTGAATCGTAAAGTTTCAAGAGAGATACGGAAGGACATAAGAAAATATAACATGGAAAATATAAAACAAACAATCGAGCAAAACAAAAGCATGAAAGTACTAAAGAGAAAACTGACAGATGGAAGAAAACAAATACACAAACTTAGGGACAGCAGAGGAACCGAAACAACGAACAGGGGAAGACTTCTAGAGATTACAGAAAATTTCTATCGAGAATTGTATAAGAGCCAGCATAGAGAATCAAATGAAGCATCAACATCGCAGCATCATACACTGATCAACCAGGGATCGGAAGAACTACCAATGATAACATTGGAGGAAGTAAAGTACTCTCTCAGAGAAATGAAAAATAATAAAGCTCCTGGAGAAGACCAGGTAGTGATCGAGGCTGTCAAGTTGGGTGGCGAAAGACTGTTAAAGGTCATAACTTCCCTTTTCAATCTTTGTCTAGAAAACGGCGTGATCCCGAGCAAATGGAATAACGCGGTGACAGTTCTCATCCACAAGAAAGGAGATATAACAGACCTGGGGAACTATAGACCGATCAGTCTGCTCTCTCACCTGTACAAATGGTTCACCAAAATTATAACGAAGCGCCTAGAACAAAAACTGGATTTTTATCAACTACGTGAACAGGCCGGCTTCAGGAGCGGATTTGGCACCAATGACCATTTGCAGACTGTTAGGATCCTTATAGAAAAGTGTGTAGAGTACAACAAACCACTTGTATTGATATTTGTCGACTTTAAAAAAGCCTTTGATACTGTGGAGCTACCAGCTATAATATCTGCTATGCAGCAAATGAGGATAGACTACAGATATACCCGGCTGATAGAGTATATTTACAATAACGCAACAGCAAGTATAAGGCTTCACGAAACCACGGGGCAATACCGAGTAGAACGAGGAATTAGGCAGGGAGACACGATATCCCCCAAACTCTTTACGGCAGTACTGGAATATGCATTTAAAGGACTCAACTGGAGTGGAAAAGGCATAAACATCGATGGTGAATATCTGAACCACCTACGCTTTGCCGACGATATTGTCATAATGGCCGACCGACAATCTAGGAGATGCTCAACAAATGCTTGCAGAATTACAAGTAGCGGCGACCGGCGTAGGTCTAGATATCAACTTTCAGAAAACACAATTTACGACCAACCTAGTAACAAATGATAATATGAAAGTAAGTGAAAGTGAGGTGGAACAAGTCCATAAATACAAATATTTGGGCCATGAATTACAAATTGGCAGAGATAACCAAACCTGCGAGATACATCGTCGTATTGGTTTAGGATGGGCAGCCTTTGGGAAGCTGAGAGATGCTCTACAGGGTGACCTGCCGGTCTGCCTGAAAAGGAAACTATATGAACAATGTGTCGTACCGGTGATCACATATGGTGCTGAGACGCTGACACTTACAAAACAGTCAGCCAACAAACTGAGAGTTTCCCAACGGGCAATGGAGAGAATTATGCTGGGTATCACAAGGAAAGACAGAATAACAAATATAGTCATCAGAGAAAGAACAAAGGTAATAGATATTATCCAGAGAATCGCTAAATCTAAATGGAGATGGGCAGGTCATATAGCTCGAAGGGATGATAATCGATGGTGTAGAAGGTTAGTAGAATGGAGACCCAGAGAAGACAAGAGGAACAGAGGTAGACCACCAGCCAGATGGAGCGATGACATCAAGCGAGTGGCTGGAAACTGGGTAAATGCCGCGCAGGATAGAAATGAATGGAAGTTATTGGAGGAGGCCTATGTCCAGCAGTGGATGAGAACGGCTGTGGAATGATGATGAATCTAATAGACTCCAGTTCTTCTTCTCTCGAATCTTATTTAACTCAGACAAATGAATCAGTAAAATGTTCAAGCAAATATCAGAAATTTCCTTGGAGACCACACGATTAACTTTTGAAGACACTCTTGAGGAAAGACATATAAATCTTCATATTGGATTCAGTTATCTTTCTTTCTTCTCTCACAGAGGATGATTTCTCAGACTTGTAGATGTTAAAAAGACCAAAAATCTAAACTCAATCCCAATTCCGACTCACCCCTGGTCTTGGCAGTGACATGTACACTTGTTTCTCCGGTTTACCCTGACTCGTCTCCAGCACATCCTTAACAATGGTCGTTACGTCCGACACAAGCCATTGATACATATCGGCAAAAACTTCTAGATTCTCCTGGGCAATCTTACTGCTCGGGTATGCTGCGAGAGTCTTGGAGGCAGTGATAACCTGAGGTCCGTACACCCGTAGATTGATCTCGGTGAATTTTGCCGATATCTGGAGTGTTTCGGACACGGCAACGTGCCGCAGTAATTTGCAGACCTGTAAAAGACAGAAAGGATAATTTCACTCATCTCATGCAGTCTTCACCAGGATTGACTCTAACACTTTAACTGTGGGTTCCATAAAGAGTAATCACCGGTGATCCGAGATCAACGGTTTGATTTCCTGATTTTTCAACTATCAAATCGAGTTGATTCTTGATCAACCTCCGATCACCGGTGATAACGCTTTGTGAAACCCACCGTCAATCTTACAGTAGATTATGGGATCAGCCCTGGCAAATACTTCATGACATTATGACTTAGTGGCCCAATAAATAAACTGCCCAAAACGGTTATTTCCATCTTAAGTCTGTAGGAGTCAGTAGATAACTCACCTCTAAAATGTGGTCTATGGAATCTTGAAAAGCGTTGGAAGTATGATGCAATCTGTTGATGTCCGAGATCGAAGCCTCCTGCTTGATCATGCTAACCAAATCTAAACCCTGTTTTGTCGCTGTGCTCAGTTCTTGCGCTTGATTGCTGGCCGCTATGGCCAGATTTTTCGACACTTCCTTGGCAGCATCGATGCAAGCGCTCACCGATGCCTCTATATCTGGGGAGTGGCTGGCTTCATGGAAGCCCATCTGTAAACATTCACCACCGCATAGAGGAAAAACGGAATCATGACAAGCTTTCTCTTCTAGAAAAAAATTATTTAAAATTCCCATCGATGACCAAATCATCCTCAGCAACAAAAGCATTATCTATTTGAGACACAAAAAGTAAGGGTTTCCATTCAAAGAAACTCAACTACGCTCCACCAACATAAAATTTGACCATTTCTCTACAGAACAGTAAATACATTGCGCAAAAAAATTAACGCACATTCTGAAAATCTCAATTTTAATGAAAGTTAACTCTACATTGACTTTATAACTTATTTTTTATGTTCTCCCGGGAGGTTTTGAACGAAACAAGACACATTAAATGGAAGAAAAATTCAGGATTTCACCGAATCTTATGTGAAAGAATAGCAATGAACAATTTTCAAAATACTGAAATGCTGATTTAATAATTGGTATTTCCACCCCTTGCGTTAATTACAGCTCGGCAACGACAGTTCATACTCAAAATGAGTGATCTTAAAATGTTCTGATCCAATCCTTCCCAGATTTCTTCGAGTTGGATTCCTAAGTCATTAAGAGTAGCTGGATGATTTTCTGAACTTCTCAGCCTTCTATTGAGGTTGTCCCAAACCTGCTCAATCGGATTGAGATCTGGACTTCTTGCTGGCCATTCCATTCGAGAGACTTCAACCTCTTCAAGGTACTCCTGAACGATGCGCGCACGATGGGGTCTGGCATTATCGTCCATAAAAATGAAATTTTCACCAATGTATGGGGCAAATGGCACTACATGCTCTTCAAGAATGTTCCTTATATACTTATCAGCATTCATAGCTCCATTATCAACGACCACTAGGTCTGTGCGAGCAGTCAAAGATATTCCACCCCTTACCATAATCGATCCTCCCCCGAAACCAGTAGTATTCGGAAAATTGCACTGAGCATATCTTTCATGTGGACGTCTGTATACAAGGGAACGTCGATCGCAATGGTAGAGGCAGAATCTAGACTCATCTGTGAAGAGAACTCTTTTTCCAATCGGCCTCTTCCCAATAGATATGCTCTCTCGCAAAATCCAAACGCGCCCTTCGATGGGCTGGGGTAAGAGCTGGGCCTCTTGCCGCGACACGAGGCCTTGAATCATATTCTCTGAGGCGATTTCTTATTGTCTGAGTGCTAATTTGCAACTCATGAGTTTGCTAAAGCCGATTTTGAAGGAGGCGAGCGGTTGCAAACCGTTGTCTCAACGAAAAAACTCTCAAGTAACGTTCTTGAATGGCTGTTGTTACCCGTGGTCTACCCTGTCCTGGTCTTCGGACATTCATACCTGTCTCCCTGAATCGCTGCAACATTCTGGACACACTTGTATGGAAAACTCCAAACCTTTCTGCAATTCTTGTATATGTCCACCCTTCTTCTCGCAAAACTACCGCTTGGGCACATTCCTCTTGGGTCAAATTGCGTGTTTCGCGTTGCATAGCGATCGTGTGTAGAATATGAAACGAAAGAAAAACTATTGATCACTAGAATTGATCGAGAACAACTGGTTTTAGAATGGAGCCAATACATTCAAAATCTGATAATATCATCTTTTTTTATTCCTCCTGGGAGAAAACATCTGTATTGAAGAAAAACGTTGAAAGTGGATAACATATGCATGCATAATTCTGATCAAAATAATTATCATTGAGAACACCTTCAGTTGTAGAATAAATTTGAGATTTCCATAATGTGCGTTAATTTTTTTGCGCAGTGTAGTTTATAGGTTGGTGTGGATGTTACGTTCTACTGTGACCTCAAGATCTAATATGCCTCCATCAGAGCTGCTATCGCGCCTATCGCAACTACGCTGTCTACAGCTGAACCTCCTGCTCTAGAGCTTCAGTGAACTCCAGTTAGAGGGCTTCAAGGAAGTTGAGTCCTTATTCCTCTTATACCTCTCTTGTCCAAGATATTCCTTTCACAGGCTTGCAATGGCTAGGGATTGCCCTTACTCACTGGACTCGTCAGTTTCTGACAGGCCCAGTATCATCATATGCTTCCTAAGGCGGCAATGTCCAGTGATAAAATCTCGAAAGAACTTCTTGGAATGATCCATTCTCGGAAGATTCCTTCATAGTGCTTCTCCTTCAGTGTCTTCCTTCTCCTAAAACTCTCTCTTCTATGTGCATCTGCCTATACCACAGAAAGGTGCTGGGCTAGTAGGTTGCGTTTGTGGTCCTTTTCTGGCTAGGGTGTTGGCCTTTTCGTTTCCTTTGATTCCCTAGTGACCATTGGAAACCAGTCTAAGAAGAGCTTGTTGTTTTTGCTACTTCATTAACAGGAGACATAAATTTGAGCGTTACTTTTTACTGCCTACGTATTGTTCTCTCTGAGGAAACCTTTAATGCAGTAGGCATTCACCCATTCAAAATTTGAAGCAAATTAAACGAAACTCTCGTTCCTAAAGGTATAAATTTTGGAGAACCTGACATAAATGATCGTCCAAAAAAGCCATCCCTCATAGCACATCCCAACATATGTCTGTGAAATATATATTAAGGTCCCATGACCGCACACTAATTGCCTGAGTTTTCCGAGCTGGTTAATTTGAAAATGAACGAGGCCATCCCATCCCATCCCAAAAATTAGCATAGGGCTTTTCAGGAAGTCCAGAAAAAACGTAATAACGTTATGTTTCCTCTCGGGACCTAACAGGAAACGTACATACATGACAAATGTATGTTAATGTATGTAAACTTTCATCCAGAAGCATTACGGATCCGAATATACACTGCGCAAAAAATTAACGCACATTATGGAAATCTCAAATTTATTCTACAACTGAAGGTGTTCTCAATGATAATTATTTTTATCAGAATTATGCATGCATAATATGTTATCCACTTTCAACGTTTTTCTTCAATACAGATGTTTTCTCCCAGCAGGAATAAAAAAAAATATTATCAGATTTTGAATGTATTGGCTCCATTCTAAAATCAGTTGTTCTCGATCAATTCTAGTGATCAATAGTTTTTCTTTCGTTTGATTTTCTACACTCGATCGCTATGCAACGCGAAACACGCATTTCGACTCAAGAGGCACCCCAAGCGATAGTTTTGCGAGAAGAAGGGTGGACATACTGACATACACAAGAATTGCAGAAAGGTTTGGAGTTTCCCATACAAGTGTGTCCAGAATGTTGCAGCGATTCAGGGAGACAGGTATGAATGTACGAAGACCAGGACAGGGTAGACCACGGGTAACAACTGCCATTCATGAACGTTACTTGAGAGTTTCTTCGTTGAGACAACGATTTGCAACCGCTCGCCTCCTTCAAAATCAGCTTGAGCAAACTCATGAGGTGCAAATTAGCACTCAGACAATAAGAAATCGCCTCAGAGAATATGATTCAAGGCCTCGTGTCGCGGCAAGAGGCCCAGCTCTTACCCCATCCCATCGAAGGGCGCGTTTGGATTTTGCGAGAGAGCAATATCCATTGGGAAGAGGCCGATTGGGAAAGAGTTCTCTTCACAGATGAGTCTAGATTCTGCCTCTACCATTGTGATCGACGTTCCCTCGTATACAGACGTCCACATGAAAGATATGCTCAGTGCAATTTCTTGAATACTACAGGTTTCGGGGGAGGATCGATTATGGTATGGGGTGGAATATCTTTGACTGCTCGCACAGACCTAGTGGTCGTTGATAATGGAGCTATGAATGCTGATAAGTATATAAGGAACATTCTTGAAGAGCATGTAGTGCCATTTGCCCCATACATTGGTAAAAATTTCATTTTTATGGCCGATAATGCCAGACCCCATCGTGCGCGCATCGTTCAAGAGTACCTTGAAGTCTCTCGAATGGAATGGCCAGCAAGAAGTACAGATCTCAATCCGATTGAGCAGGTTTGGGACAACCTAAATAGAAGACTGAGAAGTTCAGAAAATCATCCAGCTACTCTTAATGACTTAGGAATCCAACTCGGAGAAATCTGGGAAGGATTAGATCAGAACATTTTAAGATCACTCATTTTGAGTATGAACCGTCGTTGCCGAGCTGTAATTAACGCAAGGGGTGGAAATACCAAGTATTAAATCACTTATCAGCATTTCAGTATTTCAAAAATTGTTCATTTCTCTTCTTTCATATAAGATTCGGTGAAATCCTGAATCTTTCTTCCATTTAATGTGTCTTGTTTCGTTCAAAACCTTCCCGAGAGAACAAAGAAAATAAGTAGAGTAAACTTTCATTAAAATTGAGATTTTCAGAATGTGCGTTATTTTTTTGCGCAGTGTATTTCGAAGGAGGATGTAACAAAGCGTTTCAGTAAAAAATTCAATAAATTCCTTCATTGACCTGTGAATATTACTCACCACATTTGCGTACAGCCCTAATAAATGGTCCAATTCTAATTTCAATCTTTCACTACGTTCTAAAATAGCTTCTCTATGTTCATGACTAGTGTAGGCACTATCAGTGAAGTCCTGAGTTCTCTCTAGAACGGCTTCAAGAGCACTAGGGATTGTCTCCTGGCATGAAGGATCTGTAATGGAAAATTGACATCGAGTTATAAATGGTGTAACCAACGTCTTTCTGTTATAAACATAGATTGGCAGAAAGAATCCCTCTTTCAAAACAAAAAAAGCACCCCTTTCCAAAGTCCCGATAACTTTTCATAAATCGGAATATGAAGTTCCATCGCGAAGAATAAAAGTGAGGGCGTTTTTTCAAACATTAGCGGCAGCCATCCAGCCAACAATCGACCGTTCAAAAGGAAGAGCTTGAAAGGGGACAGAATGCAGAACGCTGAGCATCGGAGATTGACGCTTTTTCGGAAGTGAATTGTTCATACGGCCATAATGTATATGCGGCATTTCGGTTTCCCTTTTGCTGTGTGTGACGATGAAAAGAAAGAGTTTCTTTGACGATCGAAAACACTATGACGTTCATATAGCATGCATTTTGGAGAGTTCACCGTTAGCGTTTGAATTCAATCGAAACTTGGTGGCGAAACCATAATTGCCTGTTTGACATATACTGCTCCACAAGAGTTAGGGATATCGTATTCAATCGTTCTTAAAAGTATGTAATCGTCGAGAAAATCCCTGTTAAATCATTTAAAACTCAATAACAACTTGAATCGATCTAATAAGAATCAGTATGAGACATTTCGTCAATCTGGTCGCCTTTTTTCTGAAGCTTGGTTCTTTGCATATGCCTCGTGAATGTTCTTATTTTGAAATGAAGTCAGTTTATCAACGGCTCCGATTTGAAACGAGTTTTCTGAAAATGCCAAGACGTAAATTAACAAACGCTGAGGCTAATAGGGCTATCGGAATGCTACAGGGTGGATTTTCAGATTTCCGAAGAATAAGGGTATGGACAATCCCACGCATACCCCGTAATCGTCGCTATGTCCAAGAAGTCCATCCATTCCGAGGGGGTAGTGTTATGGTATGGGCCGGGATATGTTTCAACGGGCGCACAGATCTACACATTTTTCCTGGGAATATGACCGCCTTACACTATAAGGAGCATGTCATTGACAATGTTGTGCCAAATTTTCACGCTGCTATTGGTGAAACTTTTCAATTTCTAGACGATAACGCTAGACATATTCCACATTTACCAATACCTCCGCACTCACCAGATTTGAATTGCATAGAACATGCATGGGATATGCTCCAAAGAAGATTAGGTAATCATCAACCTACCCTAGAATCCTTAAATGATCTGAGAGAGCTTCTGCCCCGTTTATGGAACCAAATTCCTCAAGAAATGTTCAACAACCTCGTTTGTAGTATGCAAAGAAGATGTCAAGCTGTTATTGATGCCCGTGGAGGCCATACATTGTATTGATAGTCTTAAAATGCTTGAATTCTCTGGGAATAAAATTTCGTTATTCTAATCGATTTTTCTCAACCACCATGTATACGCTGCAGACCTACAGACTAATATTAATTTGCAACTTGAAATCATATTACTATGAATTTTCATCACAAGAATCTTATTTTAACTATATTTTTTTGCAAATTAAGTCAATATCCCTAACTCATGTGGGGCAGTTTATTTCGAGATGCGATTGAAATTGTCATTCTGATTTCAGTTCGTTGAGCCTACATGATTTGGGCCATTGAAAACTCTGTTTTGAAAGTCTCCAATCGGACAAACACCTCCATTTAGTAGGTGGGCTTCCTAATCTATTTTGAGATAGATTAATTCGAATTTTACTGGAGAAGTCGAAGATAAAGTATAGTATTCAATTCGCGGAAATGGTCATAACAAACTTGATGAAGCACACCACTCACCTGAAAGCTCGTGCTTGAAAATTCGTCTGCGTGTCTTATGACTTACATTACTGCTCGTTGAATAATATACTATTACCCGACAATTGACAATAAAAAACTTTCAAACTTAGGAAGTTATCATCCGTTGGGGTCGAATTCCTTTCGATATGGCGTGAGAAGTGTGGATCAAATAGAATAAAACAGTATACGACGGTCCTTGAATCTAATGAGTAGCCCATTAGTTACACCTTTGAGGGGCAGTTTCGATCGCGAAAAAGATACTGGATAGAACCCATTTATTCCGAAACTTTCTGCTGGGAATATAAATGAGGGTAATCCCACAAATTAGTTCCGTTAAGGGAAGATCGGAGCTCGGATTCCGAATATAAATCAGACCACTTGATTCATTGGCGTAGAATAGAATACGAGTCCGACCGGTCAGTGTCGAAGATCCGAGAGAACATCTATTGGGCCTGTCGACATTCTGTAGAAATTCGTTCTTGATGTCAGTTCTGAGATGGATATTTATGCGGATAGTATGAATTGGCAGTTTTTTAGAGTCCTGCATTCCTTGCTTTCCCTTAAAATGTCTCGAAATTACCGATTTTATGGGCAATAAAAGGGTCTTATGTCCAATATACTTCTTGAATTCGTCTAAGAACTCCGGTCGGTTTCTTACATATATGATAAACATTATGTATCCTGAACACTATAAAGTATCTGATGCTGACCTATAAAACATGGGGATATTGAAAGAAGTCGTAAATTTTATCGATGCTCAATAAAATGTTATGCTTCATAACTATATGAGGTTTCATATTAAAAATCAGCCACTTTTGGGAGCATCAACTATATTCTCTCGTGACACATTTCTTGAGGTCGATAAACCCTTTTCCATTTATCCAAATTCGGCTCTGTTGATGAAGCCATTTTTCAAAAAATAGTTTGGACGACTACGTCCAATTTTCTGTTAAAATATTTGTGATTATGAAGTGAAAGTGAGTCAATACATTCAAGGAATTCTGCAGTACACACCTTATTGGTTAAAATCACGATATTTCATAATAGACGAAATTTTCAAGAGTTTCGCCTACAACTGCGGCAGGCATTTTCAGAGGATTTTCTATCGGAGGTTATAACTCGAGGATTCACTGCTCCGAATTGACTGAATCGGGCACTGTCTATTCTTTCCTGTTGTTGTTGTTTCTGGGCTGATAAAGGGTGTTTCAATATGAGGTGTTATTTTCAATAGCTGGCCATTGCGGTGGATGTCACTTTTGAAGCTGTCATTTTTTGACATTTGACAAGTAGAAACTACGTCATTTATAGGAATTAAACGATACGCGCTTCAACAACGCATTGAAATTATTAAAATTCGCTATAAAAATGAGGAAAATTTGGCAGAGGCGGACGAGACGGTTAGTAGACCTCGAACATTTTTGGGTCGTCGTGAAGCACCTTGTCGAACAGCAATACAGAAATTGGTGGAAAAATTTGAGCTGTTGAGACAAGAAAGTGATGTGAAGAATTAAATCCCTTGCACGTCGCTCAAGAATAGTCGAGAATATTGCTGCTGTAGCCGAAAGTGTTGAAGAAAACCCAGGTTTTTCCATTCCTTGTCGTTCTTTGGAATGAGGCATTCCACAAACGCCAATACACCGTATTTTACACAAAGATTTTGGTCTTAAGGGGCAGTATCACCTTTTGAATCGTGGTAAATCTCCATATTCAAAAGTGGCCTCTTTATTTCACGAGTAAGTACCCTAATTGATCCCCCTTCGCGGCGCGCATGATTATGATTATGATATATATTATTTTAGTTTTATTCTTTCCATGCTATTCGTAGCATTGGTGACCAGCATGTTATCGGTTTCATATTTTTTTTTCTTCTTCTGTTAGGTACAGCAAGTGTGTAGTACCTATATATAACCGGGCCACACAACACAGAGTCTTCTGTGCATCGGTTTTTTAATCGTTGTGTGGTCCTATTTGTCATGTTATTGCTAATTTCTTATCTGGCAAACATTGTACTCCTATATGACAAATAAATAAATTATTATTATTATTATTATTAATTTACGACGTAGAGACTTGATTTTTTTGATTGATTGAAGGTGAAGAACGTCCCGAGGGCAAATAGTTTTTTTTTTTCGTTCTAATCCGTTTTTCATTAAAAAAAACCAGGGTAGTCGTCAGATCTGGGATTATTGAAAATGTTTTTCGTTTTTCTTGAGTACAAACTGTATTTTTGAAATAATCATCATGAAAATTTCTGTAGTTCATAGGAGATTAAATTGCCGAGGGCAAATAGTTGCTATTTTTTCGATTTAATTAGTTTTTCAATTAAAAAAAAAGGATGAACTTCAGCATTTTGGAAACTACACTTCATGATTTCTTTTCGACGGTTATTCATCATTTTTTGGAAAAAATCGCAACTATCTGCCCTCGGCAATTCAATCTTCCATAAACTACAAAAATTTTCATGATGATTATTTCAAAAATATAGCTTGTACCCATGAAAAACGAGAAACATATTCAATAACCCCAGATCGAACGATTACCCTGGTTTTTTTAATTGAAAAACTAATTAAATCGAAAAAAATAAAACTATTTGCCCTCAGGACGTTCTTCAACTTCAATTTAAAAAAAAAATCAAGTCTCTACGTCGTAAATTAGGGTACTTACACGTGAAATGAAGAGACCACTTTTGAATGGAGATTTACCACAATTCAAAAGGTGTTACTGCCCCTTAAGGCTTATGAAGTTCAGTTAACACAGGAACTCTAGCCGACCGAACATCAACAACGTCGTGTATTTGCTGATTGGGTCCTTGAAATGCATAAAAATGATCCGGAATTTTATCGAAAAATCATCTTTTGTGATGAGACCCATTTCCACCTTGGTGGCTTCGTCAACAAACAAAATTATCGCATCTGGGACTCGGAAAACCCAAGAGTTATTGTTGAAAAGCCTCTCTATCCTCAACGTGTGACTGTTTGGCACGAATTATGGTCCGGCGGTGTCATTGGACCCTACTCTTTCGAAAATGAGGCTGGAGCAACACTTACTGTGAATGGATTGCGCTATCGATATATGATTAGGTAATGAGTTTTTATGGGAATTATATTGATAATTTTTTGTGCACTCACCCATGGTCACTTTGCTAACTTCTAACAGTCTCGTAAGATGCCTCAAGCAAGAATACGCCGTGGCTCTTTCGTTCTCTAACAGTTCTTCCCTCTGCGCATGACCCTCGCTAGAATTCAAAACACCGTCCTTTACCACGAAATGGATGAGGTCCATCGCTCTTCTCATCTGGCAGAAAACTGTGTCTCGATTCTCCCTGGAAGAGCTGCAGTCTGGATGCCGCAGACAGGTCTGACAAAAAAAATGTAGGTAAAAGAGCGATGTATGAGTATTCTAGCACGTTATAGAATATTTTTACGTACCTTGCTAGAGGTAAGAAGCATCATTGTGGATCTCTCCAGCACCTGTCTAGCTGCAGCCATCTGCGCTCTTCTACGTTCATCTTTCAGGTCATTCTGTCGATCTCCTGTCAGATGTGCGAGCTCCACCATCTCTGCTCCAAACTGGCTGAACGCTTTCACGAATTCCGTGAAGTTGTTCACGGATTCCAGGCGGTCTAAACTGTGCGACACCTGAAATAAAAAATGAACTAATCTATAAAGTTTTAGGAGTAAGTGGAGGGTCTCTGATCACATTTCATTATTATTATTATTCTTCCTCATCGGTCTCCCGGTCTCAGTTCGAGCTGGCATTGCTTGCATGAACCAATGAAAAATCATTTCAGTTCCTTCCTCTAGTTCAGAAATTTCCGCACGATGTGACAGGTTTGCAAAGATGGGGCTTGTTGTGCATATCCCTCGATCTTCTGAGATAATTCGATCTCTTGAAGATTTCTTTTAAATGATTTGGACATGACTCCCTCCGCCGAAATCACCAACGGTATAATAGTGACTTTCGACAATTGCCACAGATTCTTCAGTTCTATTGCCAAGTTCTCGTACTTCGTTGATTCTTCGGACTCCGTTCTTCCGATGTTATGAGTCAATGGTACTGCCACATCAATTATCACCCCATACTTCTGATCCTTCTCAATGAACACAAGGTTCGGTCTTTTGTAGTTCACTGTCCTATCTGTTGTTATGGATCTGTCCTAATAGAGAACCGCTGCGTCCGTTTCCAACACTGCTGCAGGTTGTTACTTATAATAAGGACTGAACGAGAATAAATTCGCTATCACAAAAACGCCTATATCTCTTGAACCAATTGATAAAAAATCAAATTTTGATCATAGTTAGCTTTGTTATGAACGTCAGAAACATGTGGAACATTTACTTCATAGATATTCTAATTCTCTGTCGCAAAATGTCAAGCGAAGTGAAAACACGAGAATTTATAGTGAAACTTTTTCAAAATAATCAAAAATGGAGCTTCAAAAGAATCGCAAAAGAGACGTTCGTCCGGAAACGTTATCAAGAGTTGTTAAGCGCTTCAACGAAGATCTTACAATTAACCGCAAGGAAGGAACCGGGAGGAAAAATGGGTTTCATAGCCCAAAAAAAGTGAACAGAGCCATCAGCCTTTTTCAGAAGAATCCTAACCTTTCAGGACGGAAAGTGGCCCAAATAGTGGGTTGTTCGCAGTCAACCGTTCAGAAAATCAAGTCGAGTTGTGGGCTTGGAACATACAAAGTGCAGAAAGTGCCAGACAGGAACGCTTTGAAGAATCGAGATGCGAAATCAAGAGCAAAGAAATTAAAAAAAGATTTCTTGAAAAATTTTTCCTGTTGCGTGATGGACGACGAAACCTATGTCTTGGCTGATTTCTCGCAACTTCCTGGTCAGGAATTTTATACTGCAGATTCTCGTGGAGATGTTGACGAACAATTTCGCGTGAAGAAACAAGCAAAGTTTCCGAAAAAATTCCTTGTTTGACAAGCAATTTGCACTTGTGGGAAAAAGAGCAAATTTTTCGTTGGCCAAGGCTCTGTTGACTCGAAGATTTACATCGAGGAATACTTGAAGAAGCGACTTTTACCATTTTACGTGAGCACGATGTGTCAACAATCTTTTGGCCAGATTAAGCTCCATGCCACTACAGCAAGTCCACCAAGAAATGGTACGAAGCTAATGAGGTGGTTTTTTTCCCCAAAGAGCCCAATCCACCAAAGTGCCCAGAACTCAGGCCAATCGAAAGATATTGGGCCCTGGTAAAAAGAGAATTAAAAAACACTAAGAAATCAACGAAAACATTAGCGGAACTCCAGCAAAAGTGGAAGGCAGCATCCCAGAAAGTGACTGAGAACACTATAAGAAGCATGATGGGAAGAATTCCATGAAAAATCCATGAATTTTGTAAAAAATAGTTTTGGTTTTTTTATTGTAAAAACAGTTTTCATAAGAATTAGAAGATGATTCGAAAATGAGTTTGATTTTCGAAATCGGTCCAGTGGTTCAAAAGATATAAGCGTTTTTGTGATAGCGAATTTATTCTCGTTCAGTCCTCATGGTGGACAAGTATCCAAAAAACCATGCCTAAGAGCTAACTGCTGGTGAACAATTTTTGCCACTTGGTTGTGTCGGCCCAGATATGCGTTGTCGGCAAGAACTCGAAAACCGGCGATTATATGTTCAATAGACTCGCCAACTGCGCCGCACTTCCTGCATTTGTCCTCCACGTTCAGCTTCAAACAGTGTTTCTTGTAGTTGCGAGTAATATAACTCGATCTTGGATAGCCGTCGAAAATCCCTCAGTTTCAGGATACAAATGTCCCACATTCAACCACGACAAAGAAGCTGATTTATCGACATTTTCCGCCTCAAGGTGTGTAGGAAATCTGCCGTACAAAGCTTGTTCTCGCCATATACTTCTATCTTCGCTTCTGGTAGTAATATCGAACTTCAGTTCTCTGTGTTGCATGATAGATTCAGAGGTGTGTATCTCTTATTCTCTGTTGTCACCAATTTCATCAGGCTATCTTCAGACTCGAGCAGTCGCTGCCTCAAGTTTTTCTCATGGGTTCTGAAGAGTCTATAGATGTTCAACAGACCTCGTCCGCCATCTCTGCTAGGTAGATAAAGCTTTTTCACCGATGCATTTCTGTGCAGACATCTGAATTTTGTCATTAGGCGACGGGTGAGTCGGTCCATCTCATTCAGATCAGCATCTGACCACTTCAAGACTCCGAAAGTGTAGGTCAGAGCTGGCGTGGCCCAAGAGTTCCAGTTGGTTCAACATCCTCATATGCCCAACCAAGTTTCCAGGTAAGACCTTCCCGTTAAGGGATATTCTTCTTGCATCCAGCCTGCTGCATCTCATTTCGTACTCCCAAAAAAATCCAACAAATTTCCCCTGCAAATCAATTCAGTTCCCGCATCCTATGTCATGAACCTGAAATAACCTCCAATCCCTCCAAAATCCGTCTCCTCGACAATGTTACGGTCCAAATCAATCAGCAACACCTGTAACAACACCGCTCATCCCTCATGCGAGGCGAGCGATCGGGAATCTCGCACTTATAACGCAGGCTGCCAAATCGGATGCCATCAATCACAGGCCGGGAACGTTGAAACATGCAAATTACCAGGGAACAAGCCCCATACCTGGGTTCGAGGGTGAAGGATGTGCGCCCGGAGGATTTTAGACGTTTCCCACCACGAAAAGGTCAAAGCCAACATAAGTGAGTAAGTGGGAAAAAAGGGGGAAGTCGTAAATGATTTCACTTTCAACTCTCCTCAGGCATGAGACAGCGGAGTTGGTTTGTGGCTATGATGGATCTTCGTTTGAATTTGGGGGTTTCCAGGGGAATTTTCAGTATTAATATCACAAGAGATTGAATTTCCGTGACTATTTCACTCATTTCAAAAACTGACCAATCACAGTCCAAGGTCAGCTCGTATTATCGCGATAATACCAACTGTCTCTGAATTATGATTGGCCTGACAACTTCGGTATTTTGAACGATTGAACTACAGAATAATCTGTGATTGATTGGTGTTTCCTCAAAGCAACTCATTTGAGTTTGAAAATAAAAGATGGACTTATGAGGTAAATTCAATCTCGTGTGATATTTTATGAGACTATTTCACGAACAAAATCAAAGGCCAGAAACTCCATATTCGAGAAAAGCAAAAATCATGTTGACGTCTACAATTTATATTTTTTATCAGTTGTCAAACCGTTCGTATCCATAGTTCAATCATTTACTGCGTTCGTTATTACCAATCCGGAGACGGATCGGACACAGAACATCCAATAATTCGGATCTCTCTCTCTCTGGCTGAAAGAGAGGAGAGAGAGATCCGTATTTATTAGATGTTCTGTGTCCGATCCGTCTCCGGATTGGTAATAACGAACGCAGTAATTGAGTTCAAATATACATAGAGACACAGCCCAGTTCAACGATTTGAAGCTAAATTTTGTGTAGTTCCTTCACCGGTTCATAGATGGATAAGTGTGTTTCAGAGAAGCGAAAAATTTTACCACCGCATCTGGCGGTAAGTAGCTGAACTATAAGGCACTATTTCCGAAGCCGAATGCGATGACCATCAGGACCGGCATATGGAAATGTGGGATGTTCAGTATTTTATAACATGATTTTTTTGATGCAATAAAACGACAATTATTTTTGATCTTTCATGAATATAAAATACTGATGTATGGAAAAATAAATGCATGCAAATTTTTCTTCATTCACAAGTATTTATAGATAGATTTTCTATGAATTTTTAAAATATTAAATTTTTTATAAACAGCGGGATGCTTCTGTGTCGAGAATCCTTTGGTTTTTTCTGTCCCCTGTACAGCTTCACTCTAATCAGTTGTCTCAACAAATGAATCCTGTGCTTTTCAAATTCTGGAGTTAACGGAGAGTTCCAATCTTCTATAAATTCATTTTTTTTTAATTTTCCTAAAATATACCTTTGAAGTCATATCTTTTCTGATTTTGTGACCATAATTTTCTTTATGACCAACAGCGCTTTCCTCAATAAATGTTTGAAATCGGTTGAGAGAATTCTCAAATGTATCCGATTTCGATTTGCAATATATATCCAATCGTTACCAAGCTTATTCAAATCATCAATGAGGAGTGCTTTTTCGCACTTACCGCATTTGTTTTTTTTTGGCGATGTTCCTCATCAAATACCCCGAAAAACTTGCGATTGAGTTGGATTCCAGGGTATTTAGGGGTTCAATTAACTCTTCATCCTTATATACCCTCACTAGGCTCACCGTTGCCCGAATCCGCAGAAGAAATGGTCGAATCTGTCCAATCAACCACATCAATGGGCCTACTTTCAGATTCTCCCATTGTACACAGGTCGAAATCATTGTCGTTTTGGCAGTTAGAATTATCGGAACATTTTTCAAGACAACCAGTCATGACCGACTGCAATCCAAATCTGAAGCATCGTGCTGAAGGGTTTGGATCATAACCCCTACGCTGTCTTATTTTGGAGAATGAATTCTCGATTGGGTCCTGGTTGAGCCGACTTTTCATCAAATATGAAAATGTTTCCTTCGTCTCCTCCCACAATTGAAGGATGCTACTGATGGTTTGTATCGAACCGTTGAAACAATAGGGAATATTTATACCAACTGTCCAAGACTTAATGAATTCAATTGATTTCGTCAGTGTTTATATTGCTGATGGCTGATAATTTCCTTCAAATTTTCCATTCGAATTGAGAAGAACATTCATTTTCAGAATGAACTGAACAGTTGAATTGGCACTTCTCGACCTCAGCTCACCAGTTGCAATGACTGTTCTCATAGCCGAATATAAAGTTCTGATGAAAATCTGCGTGGCCAATTTAACCTTCATTTTTTGGAAGGCGTTTGGATTTATGTGGTTTTCAGTTATCTTCAAGAGAGTACGAGAAAGACAAATTCTTTTCATCGATTAAGTACGTTTCTTTTATGTCCCTCCAAGAAACATTTTCACCACTCATTTCCTACCTGAGAACACTCCTTTGGAGAAATTCATGGCTAATAGTTCATCATTATTGAATCATACCGTTTGTAACGAATTTGGAGGAATCCGACCCTGCCTACGATTCATAGAACTAGAGGAAAATAAATCTCCTACAGATTTCTATAAATGAGTAGTGACAAAATGGATCGGACGAATATAGTTCCTTTAGTAGCTACTATGTGCCGCCACTTAAGTTGACAAATTGGCAAGTAAACTGCCAAAAATTTTTGCATCAAATCAATGAACTGGGTTGTGTCTCTATGTATATTTAAACTCAATGTTTCAATCTCAGATTATTCAGTTGTTGGAAATACCGAAGTTGTCGGACGAATCATAATTCAGAGATAGTTGGTATTATCACAGAATACCTAGTTAGGTATTCTGTGGTATTGTCGAGCTGTCTTTGGACTGTGATTGGTCAGTTTTTGAAATGAGTGAAATAGTCAAAATAACACCTCTTATTGGAAATCCCTTTACTTTCGAAAAAATCGTTCTTCCAAATATTCTCAGGAGCAGCATTCATAGTTCTGACGGACACCATCTTGCTGAAAATGTATGAGATCCTCGTGAAGAGAGTAGGAATTCCTTCTATCATTTTATGGAGTCTTTGTTGAACTCGAGATTCAGTAGAAAGACAAGAATATTATTGGTACCCACCTTGTCTTTGGCTAGAAGAAGCTGCTTAACGACTACGATATCCGCCAACAAAAGAACCCTCGTTATTGCCCCTAGCAGACACCTTGATGCCCGGATCAAGACCGTCCGGTCGGGTAAAACTTCTTCCGTTGCCTCTGTCTCCTCACAAATCCTTTCGATCGCACTTCCTGAAAAGAAAATAATTAATTGTTAGAAGGACACTCTATTTCGTAATGGAAACAGATTGAAGTGAAGTGTGATGCTCTTTTATTCTCAGAGGGATTCATTGCGACACAAAGCAGATAATGGATGGGCATGTTATGGCAGCATCGTTTTTTGTATCTGTGGCCAGTTAATTCATTGATTTTGTATCGCTATTTTAATTCCGTGTAACTAATATCGTTACAAACTATGTATGTATGTACGTGATATCGCCTATCATTGTGTATGAAAAGTGAGATTTTGATTTATTTCTGAATATTATTAGCAAAATACTTTGAAAAATGGTTCGTAAGAGTCTTGTTTGTGATAACTTGGACTATTTGAATCCTGATTTGAGTTTACACCGGTATGTTCTACTCTTATCATTCTAAGTAACAGTGACGTATATTTTTCGATTTTTAGAATCTCATTTCTCAGATTCTGTTCTGATATTGAGAGGAGGATCATTTGGTTATCAATTCTGAATTAAGCTCACTCTGTTTATCTAACCCAGAATCTGTACCAATGTATGGAACATTGTATGAATTCCCCAAAACGAGTTAATTCACTTGTGACTTCATTTCCATTCCTCAACACCGATAACACCACGCCACTGGACCTTTCAAAGTTAGATTCTGCAATGTTTCCACGACAATATAAAATGATATTGCTATCCTTTATGCTATCTTCGTAGCACTAGCTTTAAAAACTGAATGAATTTTGGCCTCACCAATTGTCAAATTTATGAATGAGAAGATGTGTCTCCTCTTTTTATGGTTTAATGCCTGGATATATCGATTCCACGTCCGAAATACGTCACTTCCCGAAACAACAACTCTAATAAAGACTGAACGAGAATAAATTCGCTATCACAAAAACGCCTATATCTCTTGAACCAATTGAGAAAAAATCAGAATTTGATCATAGTTAGCTCTGTTATGAACGTCAGAAACATGTGGAACTACTTCATAGATATTCCAATTCTCTGTCGCAAAATGTCAAGCGAAGTGAAAACACGAGAATTTATAGTGAAACTTTTTCAAATAATCAAAATGGAGCTTCAAAAGAATCGCAAAAGAGGCTCGCGTTCGTCCGGAAACGGTATCAAGAGTTGTTAAGCGCTTCAACGAAGATCTTACAATTGACCGCAAGGAAGGAACCGGGAGGAAAAAGGGGTTTCATAGCCCAAAAAAAGTGAAGAAAGCCATCAGCCTTTTTCAGAAGAATCCTAACCTTTCAGGACGGAAAGTGGCCCAAATAGTGGGTTGTTCGCAGTCAACCGTTCAGAAAATCAAGTCGAGTTGTGGGCTTAGAACATACAAAGTACAGAAAGTGCCAGACAGGAACGCTGTGAAGAATCAAGAAGCGAAATCAAGAGCAAAGAAATTAAAAAAAGATTTCTTGAAACATTTTTCCTGTTGGGTGATGGACGACGAAACCTATGTCTTCGCTGATTTCTCAACTTCCTGGTCAGGAATTTTATACTGCAGATTCTCGTGGAAATGTTGACGAACAATTTCGCGTGAAGAAACAAGCAAAGTTTCCTAAAAAATTCCTGGTTTGGTAAGCAATTTGCACTTCTGGGAAAAGGGTCTGTTGACTCGAAGATATACATCGAGGAATGCTTGAAGAAGCGACTTTTACCATTTTTACGTGAGCACGATGTGTCAACAATCTTTTGGCGAGATTTAGCTTCACGACATTACAGCAAGGCCACCAAGGAATGGTACGAAGCTAATGAGGTGGTTTTTGTCCCCAAAGAGGCCAATCCACCAAATTGCCCAGAACTCAGGCCAATCGAAAGATATTGGGCCCTGGTACAAAGAGAATTGGAGAAGACTAAGAAATCAACGAAAACATTGGCGGAATTCAAGCAAAAGTGGAAAACAGCATCCCAGAAAGTGACAACACTATAAGAAGCATGATGGGAAGAATTCCAGAAAAAATCCATGAATTTTGTAAAAAATAGTTTTGGTTTTTTTATTGTAAAAACAGTTTTCATTAGAATTGGAAAATGATTCGAAAATGAGTTTGATTTTCGAAATCGGTCCAGTGGTTCAAAAGACATAAGCGTTTTTGTGATAGCAAATTTATTCTCGTTCAGTCCTTAGTCATGAACTCAATGAGGCCACAATTCTTGAACGGTCGATCTCACTCATCACTCTACGATTCATGTCGGCAAGCAGAATCTTAAAATTGAATTATTATTATTTTCATAAAATTTTGAACTTAAAAATAAATTATGCCTTTGCATTTTCCTCAACAAAATTGAGATATTCCGAACCGATGATCGATCAAATCTCATTCAAGATAATAGAATATGTTGTTTTTCTAATCCATAGAGGATTGGCACCAATAACCCTTTATACAGGATGGTTCATTCCAAAACAGTCCGGTAACATGAGTTTTCTTGAGAGATCCCTCTCAAAATTAATCCGGGAATTCTGAAAGCACCAGGAAATGTAGGAGCATTCACATCGGTTCCTCCGTAATCCCTGCCACCGTATCAGAAAGAGATAAGCCAGAAAGGTTGTTGGGAAGAGGACAGATCTGCTCTTAATAGGAACGGATCACCTTTCTCCGATTCCCTCTCTTACCCTCCTTCTTCAAGGTGATATCTTCTACGTGAATGAATTCGGGAATGATCCTTCCGATCGTCTGACACAGATATGGATAAATCGGTTAAAAATTTTCAGATTCCGCTCCGGTTTGTCGAAAGGAATCGTCGGAATTTAGGTAATCGATAGTTGTCCATTTGGGCGCCAATTTGTGACGCCACCGACTTCTCGGATAAGGTATCATACTATACTCCATTCACTTTATATTGTATCCCGGTTGGCCATCAAATTCTGACACATTTCACAGTGTATACTTTGAAAATGTTAGGTTATAGTCATTTTCCTGTCAGATTCATAAGCAATGTTGTTCTTTTTACATAGGGATCGTAGTAATAACGTATTTATCAAAATGGTATTTTCTTTGGGAAGATAATGAATTTGAGAAAATATTATATGAGTTCGATATATATAAGACCTGGCGAACATTGAAGAAACTTTTTTTTCTGTTCATACTGGAAATATACAGCTCCACAAGAGTTAGGGATATCGTATTCAATTGTTTTTAAAAGTATGTAATCTCCGAGAAAATCGCTGTAAAATCTTTTAATACTCAATAACAACTTGAATCGATCCAATGAAAATCAGTATGAGATATTTTGTCAATCTGGTCGCCTTTATTCTGAAGTTTGGATCTTTGCATATGCTTCATGAATGTTCTCATTTTGAAATGAAGTCAGTTTATCAACGGCTTCGATTTGAACCGAGTTTTCTGCAAATGTCAAGACGTAAATTAACAAACGCTGAGGCTAATATAGGGCTATCGGAATGCTACAGTGTGGCCTAACTCAGATTGTTGTAGCGGAAAGACTCCAAGTCAGCCAAAGTGTGATATCTCGACTTTGGAATAGGTTCAGGGAGACAAGTTCCGTGTTGGAAAGACCTAGGCTTGGTGGGCGACGAAAATCAACACCTGCTCAGGATCGTTTCATCACCGTTTCGGCGAGAAGAAACCCTACATCTACGTGTAGAATGCTACGGAATACTCTTCAAAATGCAGATGGGGTCCAAGTTTCCATCGAAACCATCAGACGACGTTTGAGAGAGGTGAATCAAGGTTCTAGACGTCCATTAAGAGGAGTTCCATTAACACGTGACCATAAGCGTCACAGACTGGAATGGACAAGGCAACATATCAATTGGAACGATCAATGGCGTAGTGTCCTTTTCACTGATGAATCCAGATAAGGACGATTTTTAGATTCTCGAAGAATAAGGGTATGGACAATCCCACGCATACCCCGTAATCGTCGCTATGTCCAAGAAGTCCATCCATTCCGGGGGGGTAGTGTTATGGTATGGGCCGGGATATGTTTCAACGGGCGCACAGATCTACACATTTGTCCTGGAAATATGACCGCCTTACACTATAGGGAGCATGTCATAGACAATGTGGTGCCAAATTTTCACGCTGCTATTGGTGAAACTTTTTAATTTCTAGACGATAACGCTAGACCGCACCGTGCAGCCAGTTGAGAATGCGCGCGAGGAGCTTGGTATTCCACATTTATCAATACCTCCGCACTCACCAGATTTGAATTGCATAGAACATGCATGGGATATGCTCCAAAGAAGATTAGATAATCATCAACCTACCCTAGAATCATTAAATGATCTGAGAGAGCTTTTGCCCCGTTTAGGAAAGCAAATTTCTCAAGAAATTATCAACAACCTCGTGTGTAGTATGCAAAGAAGATGTCGAACTGTTATTGATGCCCGTGGAGGCCATACATTGTATTGATAGTCTCGATTTTTCTTAAGCTGTATACGCTGCAGACCTACAGGCTAAAATTAATTTGCAACTTGATATCATATTAATATGAATTTTCATCACAAAAATCTCATTTTAACTATATTTTTTTGCAATTTAAGTCAATATTCCTAACTCATGTGGAGCAGTTTATTTCACTATTATATAAACATGGTTAGAAGTTTCAGTTAGGATATTTTTTTGTACGGAAATCAAGAATCGAGTGTTGAAATTTCACTGAATTATAATGGACAGAATAGACCGTTAGTTTGTGATGGTTCATTCGAAAAAAGAATAAAAGTACTCGAATAACCCGACATAAAAACTCATAAGCGAACAGTGGAAAGCCTCATTCTTCAAAATTCTCAAAAAATAAGCCTACAGAAGACATCAAAGTATGCACAACTAAATGTAGTATTACTACGAAACCTGTGTCACAGTAAGACTCTATCTACCTCGGAGTCGTGGATGTCACAGAGCGGGAAAGGAGCATAGAATGCATGAAATTTGTTTTTCTTACTTTGAATCTGTTTCGCTTTATATCTCCGCTCCAAAGCGCTTTTTCAAGAATGATCAAGGAATGAAATATCCTTGAAATAGTCCAACCTCTTGAATTCTTGCCGCATGTTTACCTAACACCCTGTATTACAGAATGGGTGTTTCTCTTTTCTTTTTTCAAACAAGAAGAAATCGGGAAAACACAAACTCCAAGCCTCATATGATATTGAAAATTTATTGGTTGTGGTTACACGTGTTTCGCCCTTACGAGCATCATCAGACCTAAAAAATTTACAGCAATGTTCTATCCAAACAACAAGAAAAACAACACAGGAACATTAAAAAGTCATTATAAAATTATTTACCCAAAGAACTACAATCAGTATGAGGCTTGGACTTTGTGTTTTCCCGATTTCTTCTTGTTGAAAATTGGAAAGTCTCTTCGAGAAAAAATGGATGTTTATTTTAAATTTCTTTTTTCTCACTCATTTCAGTGGTAGTTTTATTTGGAATGTCTTGCTTACGTCTGTGTGTGAATTTTCGCGAGTCACAGGTCACAGCTAGTCAAATAATGAACTCGTGAATCATGCGGAAAAACAGCCCCTCGAAACACTTCATTATCACCCTGTGACGATCTCTTTCTTCACGTTTCGTTTCGCTCGCGAAATTCACCGATTCGCGTCGCAATTAAGGACAATTCCGCCTAGGAATGTCTCCTGAAAGGGGTTTGTGTTTCAGATACTAAAGCCTTGAATTTATAAGGACAGTTATGGTTCTCGTAAAGTGTTCGCAGGAAAGGGGCTCACTTCTTGGAGTTTCAACAGTCACGCACGTCGGATTCATCAGACTTGGAAATTAGTATCCGTTTATTCCGGGCCGAAGTTTTGAGGGAATGACATTATGCAGTCATCTGCGCGAGTGGGGGCTGTAAATTCCTAGGATCGACTTTAATTAATTCTCGGTTGAATTATGGATAATGTTGTGAGACTTGCGTCAGCTGGTTTATCCCGTTCTCAGTGGTTGATCTAAGGCTTAGTCTCAGAATAGTAATTTACGTAACAAGTCCGGAAAATAGGGTTTTTTTGGACGAATAGACAAGATTCTAGGACGAGCCGGAGGCGAGTCCTGGAAGTCTGTGAGTCCAAAAAAACTATTTCCGGGCGTGTTGCGTACAATATTTTTTCGGCAACCGTGAAGAATTACAAATCAATGAGATGACACATCTCTTTATTGATTTTGATTCATATTTGAATTAAACAGAACACAGAACAGAACTGTCATCCGTTATTTCGTTGCTATTGTGATGATCATAACAATGACAACAACGACGTGTTTTTCCGGCCTAGGCCGGGAAGTACGTACTGTCCGGCCTAGGCCGGGAAATGCTACTTTCTCAAAGAAAAAGCGTCCGGGAAGTGGGTACTTCCCGGACGGTTGCCGAAAAAATCTGTTTCTGTAATAGAACTTTGTCTACGTCAGATTTTCCAAGATGAATTTTTTAGTCGCATCAATTGAACTCAAATATAAATTTGAACAATTCAGACTGACAAATAGCAGTCATCAAAAAACACCTATTTTGGATTTTCCTCAAACAATAACATTATCAGTGTAATCACATAATTCCATTAAGGTCATTGGAAGAGCCTGGATCAAAACACGTTTCCAATGGAAAAGTCTTAGTTTTCAGGAGAACATCGAATGCAGACACTCAATCTGACCTTCAATTTTGAGTTCAAGGGTCAAGTAGATTTTTTGAATAAGGAATATGCATTTTTCTTTGCAGAATATTAATCTTCCTGATACGAGGATGTATTGATATCTAGTTAGCCTAGACCAGTTCCATGCGTAAACAAAATATTCCGATACCAAATCAACGAACAATAACTTATTAGAAGTGTCAGTGTAGAGTTCGACGTCAAGAAAGTAAAGCAGAGTTACGCAATAAATGAAAAAGAAGATGTCCACCGAAATTGTAAAAATCGAAAAATTGAAGTATCGAGCCATCATCAAGTACCTGTATTTATAAGGGTTAAGAGGTAAGCAGATTTACGAAGATATATGCTTAATACCCTTGGTGATCAATGACCTTCGTATGCGACTGTGAAAAATTGGACTGCAAGCTTCAAAAAAGGTAAATTTTCCATTGAAGATGATGACCGATCGGGAAGGCCAGTTTCTGTGTCAGTCCCCGAAAATATCGATGCAGTTCATGACATGATTTTATCGTCGAATTGGGCTAAAACGAATATCTGAAGCACTGAAGATTTCATACGAACGCGTTCATCATATAGTTCACGTTAATTTGGACATGGGAAAAATTTCTGCAAAATGGATCCCCAAATGTTTGAATGATTACCAAAAGCTTGCAAGGGTAGAAGCATCGCGTTCGATCTGTGCTCGATTTGAAAACGATGTAGACTTACTTAAACCGAATTGTTACTATGGATGAGACTTGGGTACATTTCTACGATCCAGAAACAAAGCAACAATCGATGGAATGGCGACACTCTGGTTCTCCAAGATCTAAGAAATTTCGTGTCCAAAAATCTGCTGGAATAGTTCTTGCTTCAGTTTTTTGGGATTGCCATGGAGTAATCATGATTTATTTTTTGGATAAGGGTAAAACAATAAGTGGAGATTACTATTCGACATTACTGACCACTCTACGGGAAAAATCGAAAGGAAAAGACGCGGAAAGCTTGCCAAAGGTATTTTGTTTTTACAGGACAACGCCTCAGTACACAAATCTCATGTTGCCATGCCAAAAATACGTGATTTAGGGTTAGAATTACTAGAACACCCCCCTTATTCGCCAGATTTGGCTCCGTCCGACTATCATCTCTTTCCTCAACTGAAAAAAAGTTTAAAAGGTCGTGAATTTCCTTCCAACGAAGAGGTAATAAAAGCTGTGGAGGACTGGTTTGCAGAGCAAGAAGAAACATTTCTTTTGAAAAGTCTGGAGACGTTCCAGGTTTGCTCTAATAAGTGTATTCAATTTAGAGGAGAATATGTTGAGTAATAAAATATTTTGACATTGAAATTTTGTTTGGTTCTATAGTAGGCTGAGAATTTTTCAATAGATTCTCGTATGTTTCACAAAAATGCAATTTCTTTGTCAGTTAGTACCTATATTATAATGCATCATTAGTTGCACCTCAAACTAAAAACCACTTTTTATGCCATAATCTCGAATATCTCCTCATATCGTCTTCATTGGGAAACCCGCCATCATATTTCCCCATCCACATCTCCTTCCTTATCATCCCATTTCACGCTCAGTGAATAATCAACCCATTTTCCGTCTCCATTCGCGACGGAATTACTCCTTTGAATTCGACATAATCCCGTTCAAGCCCCTATCAGAAAGAATATCTGGACGGAAGGACTCGGAAGGAGACGGGGTTGAGTGGAATGAAAGTGAACGGAATGAAATGAGCTTACCGGCTTGCCTCGCCTCTTTGCACGCCTCGTACATGCCCTGCCTGACTTCCGGGTAATCATCGGCGATCGTCTCCCCGACTGTGACGAATCTCTCGACAGCCAAATTGACGGCCTGACCCACTCTCGCCACCGCGGCTGGTCGTACTGCGCCACCCGTGCCCCCATGCTGCTCGACCAGGGACGAAATCTGCGAAGGAATACGTGGTTTTGTTAGAGTTGTTGGAAAATAGATGCATGAGGAGTGAGATGAAGAAGAACGAAATTTTAGTATTCAAATACAATAGAATAAATGATTGGTATTAATTAAGAGTAGGCATTGATATTGTTGAAAGCACATTCCGTGTTGGTTTTGATCCGGCTCGAAGGACCAATGTTGGGTTTGTGTCCCAATGTTAACTTGCGTTCTAAAAGTTTGGATTCTTGACAGTGGCGCACCGAGCTGTGACAAAAAAAGTAATTCAAATATTTTCATCTTATTATTTTTCTGAAAGTAATAATAATTATTTTAGAACAGAATGGAAACTTAAACATTTCCTTTAGAGATAGAAATAGGGATTGATATTTTTACGCGCATCCTATTCGATATGCAAAACTGTGTGTTTTGGCCTTAAACATCGTGTCACTGTGCTTGTCGCTGCGTTGCGGCCATTGCGAAAGGCTGTTCTTGAAAGTAGAAGACAAATTTAATGTAGAGAGTATGAAGTTCCACTGATAAAGCCTCGAATTACAAAACGATGTAATGTAGAATGCGAAAATGCAGAGACTTACTTTCGAATTTCAATATTTATCCCATTTCTTGACAATTTTATAGCGCAAATTCACAACCGATTCTTAAAACACAGATATGTTTTGTCGTCATTTATGTGCAGCTTATTGCCAACGAACACTATTGTTGAGTCTTGCACTGATGATCTGAAAAAATTGTTCTTATTTTACGAACAGGACCTTTCTTCCGAAAACGATGCGTTTTTGAATGACTATTTCACTCTTTCCGTTTTTATAGAGAGGAAGTTTCCGTAGCAACGTTCGTTTCATCTCGATAAAACTTTCAAGCAACAGGGTAATCGTTAGATCTGGGGTGATTGAATATGTTTTTCATTTTTCATGAGTACAAGCTATATTTTTGAAATAATAATCATGAAAATGTTTGTAGTTCATAGAAGATTAAATTTCCGAGGGCAAATAGTTGCGATTTTTTCCAAAAAATTATGAATAACCGTCGGAAAAAACCGTTAAGTGTAGTTTCCAAAACGCTGAAGTTCAACCTGTTTTTTTTTTAATTGAAAAACTAATTAAATCGAAAAAATCGCAACTATTTGCCCTAGGCAATTTAATCTTCCATAAACTACAAAAATTTTCATGATTCAAAAATATAGTTTGTACTCATGAAAAACGAAAAACATATTCAATAACCCCAGATCTAACGAACACTCAGGTTTTTTTAATTGAAAAACTAACTAAATCGAAAAAAAGAAAACTATTTGCCCTCGGGACGTTCTTCAACTTCAATTTAAAATAAAATCAAGTCTCTACGTCGTAAATTAGAGTACTTACACGTGAAATAAAGAGACCACTTTTGAATGGAGATTTACCACGATTCAAAAGATGATACTGCCCCTCAAATTGGAACGGTAAATCTGATGGTATCAGCGGAATTCGGGGAATTAATACGTCGTCTTCGGTACCACATCCGGTGGGGATTTTTCCAGTAAACGCGTGCCATTGTAAAGTTTAGGTGGATTCAGGTTTCTTATTAAAATTACAGGACAACCTACTTTCAATACCATTTAATGAGAAGGGAGTCCAAAGTAATTGAGAAATTCTGTAGGAAAATGGACAGCTTCTTTCAAATCGATAGCAGTATCGACCGAGTAGTATAATTTGCATCGGCGCATCAATATTTGCAAGAATCAAGTTATTTACCTAATCCACGTTAGTTGTTGACAGAATTGCTCTTTCTTTAAACCGAGATATGGTCTTACAACTTATGTTATCAATGTCAGGATAGACATTGTTGATCAACTCCCTTATGTTGTCTATCAAAGCACAAAGGTTTTCTAGGTTAATTCTTCCATCACTTTGTGTCAACTCTCCATTGCCAACTTTTAGCAACATCTCTGATAAAAGCCTGTTCTCACGTGAAGACAATGAAACCCTCATGTTAGTTTTAAGCTCTATTTAAAGGCTCACGCCGCACGCGGCCATACGGATCGGTATTGTCGGCTCCGCACCGCTATGTCCCTGCATTTTAAATCTCTAATATCTTCGGAAATATTCATTTAAATAACATGCTGTAAAGAGTGTAAAGGGCCATATTGATTTATATTGAATGGACAATGTATTTAAGGTACTTAATTGGATAAGGATTAATGCTGTATTGCTTAAAATAACTCACTAAAAAAGCCATTTTTTCCCGTAAAATGTGAAGGATACAAAATGGTTATTGTGGGTTATCCTTGAGAGAAAGACATATATCATCGCGGACTTTTTTATTGACCTTTTTCACGTGTAAAATACCGAGTACATTATTTTGATTTATCTCGTAGGGTTCAGTCAGCGTTTGCAATGTAAGCGCAAAAAAATGTGTTTATTTACGACATCACATTAGGAATCTGTAAATTTATTAGTTGTTCTCTACGATATTATGCAAGTATCATCATACCTACATATAAATCTTCCTCTTGAATCACTTTATCTACTAAAAAAAAGCGTTTCATAATCCGTTGCGTAGTTTCTAAGATTTTAGTATATATAGGGACAGACAACGATAACGACTTTGTTTTATAATATGTATAGATGTCGCAGTCGGATACTAAAATCCGTCAGTTTGCGAAATGACTAAGCAGTTTGTAATCTGACGAACGTTTTCTAAAACGCTCTTGAAATGAAGATCGTTTTACAATCGGTCTGAAATTTTTAGTCAGTTTGTAAACATGCGAACAACGCATCCGACGGATTGTCAAATCATTTGAAGCGTATTCTGAAAACGTTTCGTGCCTTGTTGCAAATTGAATAACTGTTATATTCGTATAATCAGCTGTACTTCATTATTCTGGATACAGAAATAATGATTATTCACACTTATTCTTTCAATATTTCATTATCGAAACTCGAAAGACCACAAGAAATAAAACTATTATTACTTATTGCAGCAGAGGCCGCTCATATGGCACCTGCTGTTGCATTTTGATATGCTTTGAAACAAAAGCACCTCCATGCCTTACACTGATTTTTGTTCGGAAGGCAAGCACATTTTTTGAGACCTTGGCCGCCGAACTTTGAGGAATTCGCTACTGCTTACCTTAATGTTATTGTTTTTTCAATTGGAACATTGAATTGTACAGAATTGAGTGACCTGTTCGCTATCAGCTACTCCCTCGAAAACCACCGGTTCAAAACGCCATTTTCTTTAGGACCAATTTTTTGAAAACGTCATTTTTTCTATCGATAATTGTAGCTTATATATTTTTCGGATCAAGCAGTTTCAGGTGGAACGTTTAAAAGGATGTAGGATATGACAATCCTTCTGATACGTTATACGCAGTTTACAAACCGACTGAAAATTTCAGGCCGATTGTAAAACGATCTGCATCTTGAAAGCGTTTTAGAAAACGTTCGTCAGTTTGCAAAATGACTAGTCATTTGGCAAACTGACGGATTTTAGAATCCGACTGCGACATAGATACTTCCATGCTATTCGCTCCTCTTAGATCCTTTTTTCATGCATACGAACCCACATATGGTTCCGAAACAATTGGTATCGAAAATCGGTGGAATCGAATAGAAAGTGAAAATCTATTATAGTGCATACAAACTAGAGTTTATGTCACACAACAAAACATTTTTGTTCCTCCAAAAACTCATCTTTTCATTCTTATTCCTTTTCTAAAAGTTGAGTGTCGCACGTGCATGTAAACATTCACTGACCTTGTCTGGAAAAGTTACGTTTTCTACAAGTGGCGTCGGCCATGTACAATGTAGATGCGTTTTGTTATTGTTAATTATATAACAAATAAATTCCGTTAAGGTCTTCATGTTAGTTTTTTATATTTTCACTGTAAATGAACAGTAAAGATGTCAAACCATATATGGTTTGCTATGCAGTAAAGAGTTAAGAAACAATATTCGATATTATTCCACCTCGCAAATATTCCATACACGAAGTTCGGAATCCAGATCTGGTGTTGTCTCCATTTGAGGCCCCATTTCCAACGAAATGAGAAAGAATTCTCGCTCGAACGGACGCAGGTTAGGCATGTTGAACGGGAATCTAAAGTTATTCACAGAATCCATCTTGGATTCGGATCCAGCTCGTCAAAAGATATTGCTGTGGCTCGAATGCAGATTCGACGTCGATTTCCATTCATACGAAACGTGTTTGAGAAGAGTCTCCGAAATGACGGCGAGATATTCCGGCTCACGGGTCCAGATTGAAATTGCTCCAGGAATACGAATTGATTATGTTCCTTTATGAGTATTTTATCGCGGTATAGACAGAGCATGGTCTCGACTACCAAACGGAACCAATCTCGGCATCTAACACGGACGAATCTTGGAAAAGCAAGTTTAGAGATAGGTGAAATCCCAAGGAATTTCCAGTTCAGTTCTGACTAGATCAGAGTCCTTTCCAATAAGAGGTGTTTTTTTGACATTCAAAGAAAAATGCCATTTTTTGGATGAATGATCGGATGTTTATCTATATCTATATATATAAAAGAAAGATGTTGCTTACACCATTTATAACTCGAGATCGGATGGGGTGTTTGTTATGAAACTTCATATATGGATTCGTCTACGGTCTGGTTATTATAAAATGCAATGAAACATCCAAAAAATCGATGAAAATTTCACTTATACAGGAAATGCTTTTCCTCCTTTTGAGCGAGGCCACTAGGTGTCGCTACAGTTACAGTTACGCTACCGCTTATTCGTAGGTACTTGATTTCATATTCTCTCCGTTAGATGGGGTGTACAGTGACTATATTACCACTATAGTCACTGTAATAGTGTGTAATTTGAGTTGCCCACAACTTTGCGCCGTTGGCCAACACCAAAAAGTCTTAGCGTAGGAGTACAGATGTCTAAAATGATTAGATTTCGTACCACTTCAGATGGCGCTATTCACACATTATGACTGATTATCAGTTATTTTTATAGTTTTATTTATTCAAAATATCTTAATCGTGAAGAAGGATGTCTAGAATAATGGTGTAGGCACTGATTAGATTTTGTTGTGACCAAATTGATTATATTAGCAATGTTTCGTTCTTTCCACTTCAGGTGGCGCTATTCACAAATTATGACTGATTTTTATCAGTAATTTCAAATACTTGAATTTATTCTGACGAACGTGGCGTGTTAATGGTAGATAATTTTGTCAAGCAATAATGTGTGTTTATATTCCTGACATTCTGATGTATATTAGTTCTAAGGAAAAGTAGAAAACTTTCATTATAAAAAGATGCCATTCTGCTGTCATGTCATAATTGACTTTAGCAAATCAGCTGTTGATACATCCATCAAATTGACAATGGAAAATACACTGAAATGATATTGCGGCGCCGCCACGTTGCTAATATTTTCGATTTGGTCGAACGTCATTCCATTCAAAAATTGACGGGTGCCCTCACCATTATTCTAGACATCTTATCAGTTTCGATCGTGATATGTCCATTCTCATCTTTTCTCATAATTTTTAAAATGGTTTTGAATTTCTGTTTGGTTAATAAATATATTTGCGGAAATCACTAAATCCAAAATTGCTATAATTGGTAATTGACATATTATTTTTATGTATCTGTTCTGTGTGACAGCTCATATCCATCGAAACATTTGACAGTTCAAAAATCAGAGAACCAAGCTGTTGATCTCCGATCACCGGTGATTGCGATTTGTGAAATCCACCGTAAGTATCATTTGATGGCAGTGTCTAGATAAGACTGCACTATATTTGATAGTATCGCCATTAGATGGCGATGTATACAATTACTGAGTGTAATTTGCATAGAACTTCAGTAACATCTAGGAGTATAGATTATAGAATGACTAATGACTCCTAGGTAACATGGAAGGCTATTACCATATGGAAAAGCGTGTAAACATCTCAAGTTGGTGGAACAGTGAATTTTTACCGAAATGTCAACTAAATGGGATTTGGACATCAGTAACTGAATGAGAATGGATAACTCACGATTGAAACTGTTTCAATCGTGAGTTGTCCATTTTCCTTTTCTCTTCATTTTTGAAATGGTTTTGAATGTCTGTTTGTGTGATAAATATATTTGCAGAAATAACTGCATCCTAAATTGCCCATAATTAGTAATTGACACATTACGTTTGTGTTTCTGTTCTGTGTGAGATATCCATGAGATGATTACCCATTATTTCCAGCTGAGCAGCAAGGTTCAGATTTGAAAAGGAAGGTATGCTGTTAATAAGGGAAAACAACATCAGCCAAATGACCACCACGACCACGACTACAGGACCATATCCATTTCTTGAAAATTTCCATAACCAAATCGTAAAGTGGCTGCCCTATGTCCTTGATGGCTTCACGATTTCCATCTTTCCATCTTGAATCGACGCTGGTCTCTAGGCGTAGACTTTCTCTTTCACATGGCAGCAAAGGAAGAAGTTGCAAGCTGTAAAATCACCAGATCTCCGTGGCCAATTGTGATCATCTCTTCGAGAGAAAACACGGTCTGGAAGCGCTTTCCGTGAAACATTTCGTTGCTTGTGTGGCACGTAGCTCCATCTTGTTGAAAATAAACGTTGTCCAGGTCAATACCATCCAATTCCAGCCATAGAAAATCATTAATCATCTCTCGATAGCGCAATCCATTCACCGTAACTGTTGCTCCAGCCTCATTCTCGAAAAAGTAAGGTCCAATGACCGTGCCGGACCATAAACCGCACCAAATAGTCACACGTTGAGGATAAAAGCTTTCTAACAATAACTCTTGGGTTTTCCGTGCCTCAGATGCGACAATTTTGCTTTTTGACGACGCCACCCAGGTGAAAATGAGCCTCATCACTCAAGATGATTTATCGATGGAATTCCGGATCATTTTCATGCATTTGAAGGACCGAATCATCAAAGACACGACGTTGTTGATGATCGGCCGACTTGAGTTCTTGTGTTAACTGAACTTTATAAGCCATAAAACCCAAATCTTCATACAAAATACAGTGAATTGATGATTGTAGAATGCATAATTCCAAAGAACGACGAGGATTGGCAAATTTGGGTTTTCTTCAACACTTTCAACTACGGCAGCAATATTCTAGGCTGTTCCTGAGCGGCGTTTACGGGTTTTATTTATCACATAGCTAACTTTTTTTCCACCAATTTCTGTGTTGTGGTTTGACAAGGTGCTTCACGAAGAATCAAAAATGTTCGAGTTTTACGAACCGTCTCTGACAAATTTTGTGAATTTTAATAATTTCAATGCGTTGTTGAAGAGTGTTTTATCTTCATTAATGGCGTAATTTCTACTTGTCAGATGTCGAAAATGACAGCTTCAAAAGTGACATCTACAGAAATAGCGGGAATTTGTTTCTCAATTATACTCCCCAAAGACATCAACTCGATTCTACAATTTAGATGATTTCGTGGGTGTTCTTTCCTTTGCTTTTAATTCAGCAGATATATAGCGCTATATGGGAATTAAAGTTCATTTTCGGCACGCAAGATCCAGATTGCTACACTATCAATCCTACAGTTGAAATTTCATGATTCCTTCGAGACACGTGAACCATTATTCAACCTACCTAAATTATACGGAACTGAAATTAATTTAATCTTAGCCTAGCACGAAAATTCAGCTACTTTCAAGGTTTAGGAAAAACAGATATAACCCACAACGAAAGTGGTTTTATTGTGTTATATCAGAACAAAATTGCACAGTTATACAGTTCTGATGTTTGTACTGTTTGGTGAAAATATTTTTCTTTCAATCAATCAATAAGAACATATCTGTTTCATTTAGTTTTATCGGTACCTTAATTCCTTAAAAAAAGCACCCTGTAACTTTATGAATATTAACACATTATGAACACAAACTGCAGGTTCATACATATTTGAATCCATGCATACATCTGTGTTACAAAACTAACCACTTTCTTTATTCTAATTCCTGATGGTGTTGCAACCTTCTCAAGGGGATTCCAGGTAGAAACAAGCTTCTTATCTCAGATCATGTCCCCCTGTCATCAAAAATCGAGTTGTCTGAGTGTTTTCACAATTTCTGATTCGTTGTTGAGTTATTGAGGGTGAGCACTTTTAAATGAGGCTGGATATGCAATCAGTTTTTTAACTCTGATAAATTGATTTGTATTATTTCTCTATGCAGAGATTGCTTATGTTGTTTTTTGGGCAGTTATTTTTATGAGAATGATTTTTCGAAATAAATGAATTTTGTTGTTTTGTTATTATCCTTATGATTTAAGGATTTCTATTCATAGGTCTACTGGATATATTTTTCCCAGAGATTTTCTTTCTTTTCGAGGAGTATTTTGTAATGAAGAAGCTGCTATGATACTATGCTACTTTAATGTTTTAATAAGGACGATATGTTTATCGTCCTTATTGGGGAACCCATTACCTCATCCATACCTACATCAGTTGCACAAACAGCAATTCTGGCCAAGCTTCGTTCCACAAGCTCGAATTCAAGTGCCTCATCGTTTATGCCGCAGATGTATGAATGAACGAACCGAAAAAACGGGGCAAAACGAGATTATGTTCGGCGCTGTTCTGCGGACGAAAAAATGCAGATCCGTTTCTTGCAGGCCAGAAAAAATTTCGCGGAACTATGTGCCCGAGTTGATAATGGTATCGGGCTGGCAAAGTTGTATCGTGAAAGCTAATAAATTTATACAAGTTGACGTTAAAGACTCTGCCAGAGAAAAATGAGGCAGCAGCGGCGGACTCCGAATTTTTCAGGAAGGTTATTCTCACAGGAAAAACGTTAGCAAAACATACCTTATTTGAGGTTGAATTTGTTAAAATATGTTAGTATGGGTTACTTCTCAAAAATGTAAGTATACAATAGAATCTACTGAACCCCATTGAAAATTTTCTGCTCTTTTCAAATACCTCAATCAAATTCCAAAATTTCAATATACAGGGTGTTGAATCTCAGCTTGGAAGAAGTCTCATAATTTGAAATACGGACCTGGAATTTTTTGAAAATTCAAAATTAAATCGATCGACCTGTAGAAGTGAATCATACGTCTCGAATATCCACCGACTCTACTGGTTGGTTCAAAAGTTATGGGGAATTGAAATTTTTGGTGAATACATAAACCACCCTGTGTCTCGGTTATGGAATTGATTAGACCTATCATATATCGGTTTTTTGGACTCACCTAGCTCTAGCTCAGGTTACCGTGTGTTCATTTACCAATGAAACAACCTGTATAAGATCGCCACAATAAGCTGCCCCCAAATTCTGACTGTGAGATGTTAGGACACATTGCCAAATTTTCAAAAACTACTCAATGTATTAATGGTCAAAAACACTATAAATTTATTAACTGTTAAGTTTTCGGCTTTCTACTTCCGAAGATGGCATTTCTCTTGATGGCCACTTTAAAACTATATCAAATTACCTAAAGTTCAATTCTTCAGGTCCAGTAGGTCCTGACATATTGGACTTCTTCTAAAAAGTTATAATATCCTTTCGACCTTGATATGAGCCGAAATACTAATCCTAAAATGAGATATATAGGGTGAAAGTTATAGAGCAGTTGTCTAGGTTTAATTCAAGCAAGAAGAAGGTCTGTAGTGCCAACAGTTCACTTGTTATGCGTATTACAATTATGATTTGAAAAAAATAGGTTTTGGTGGATCTTTAGTGGAAAATAAGAATGTTTTTATTCAATATACTGTCTACATATTCATATTCTATGAAAGTGACAAAAATTGTATATAATCAAGTTAAATATTAAATTTTGAATCACTAGGAAATCGTAACAAAAAGTTCATTATCATTATCAATATTGGTTTTTTAATTTTCAACAAAAATGGAACTTTGTATTCCCTCAACTTTTGAGGAGAAAAGAAAAAAGCATTGTCGTCACTTGTCGATGTGAGAGTCATTTCCACAATATCAGTATTTTCCCGATATTCTGTATCCTAGGGTTGAATACGCCCCTGCTTATGAAGGCAGCTTAGCGGTATTGTTTCATGGGGATTATGCCTTGTGAACGTTAGAGAACAATTTCTCTTCATTTGCACTTTTCACGAGAAGAACTTGATATTTCCCTGAAGGTTGCATAAGGTTGATTGTGGGTTTAAGACGACAAACAGAAATTTTGTTTTTCGTGAACGAAAACTTATACAAACTGAGATTAGTTGCCTATATTATATATCAGGAGACGGTAAAAGGAATTTTGTTTGTTGATGAATGAAGAATGAAGACACATGCACTATAGGCAGAAGTATTGGAAATTGTTAAAATAAAGATCGAAAAAGGGCCCGAACCCGAAACGTCTAGTATTTGACTTTGAATAAATTAGGTTAAGAAAATTCCAGATGATCAATTAATTTAACACAACGATAAAAGGAATTGTAAATTGAGCGCAAGAGATAGAGATGCCAGCCTATACAAAAAAAGATTGCTTACTTCCCTACCATAGAAGCAATATAAAAAAAGTTATTTATTCATATATAATACTACTAGAAACTAAATTTTTCCGGCAAAATTTCTCGACTAATATGAAAGTTTCTTGCCGAGAAGCAACAGACTTGAATATTACAAGAGAGAAATTTTACCAGCTTATATTTCATCTCTAGTGGTATTGGACATGACTATTTCACGAGAAAGTATGTAATATTGCCACATACGAGGATATATTGAAAAATTCTTAGCCTACTATAGAACCCAACAAAATTTCAATGTCAAAATATTAAATTACTCAACATATTCTCCTCTTAATTGAATACATTTATTACAGCGAACCTGCAACGTCTTTAGACATTTCAAAAAAATGTTTCTTCTTGCTCTGCTAACCAGTCCTCCACAGCTTTCATTACCTCCTCGTTGGGAGAAAATTTACGACTTTTTGAACTTTTTTTCAGTTGAGGAAAGAGATGATAATCGGACTGAGTCAAATCTGGCGAATAAGGGGGGTGTTCTAGTAATTCTAACTCTAAATCACGAATTTTTTGCATGGCAACATGAGATTTGTGTACTGGGGCGGTGTCCTGTAAAAACAAAATACCTCTTTTCTCTTTCATTTTTTCCCGTAGAGTGGTCAGTAATGTCGAATAGTAATGTCCAGTTATTTTTCTACCCTTATCCAAAAAATCAATCATGAGTACTCCATGGCAATCCACAAAAACTGAAGCAAGCACTTTTCCAGCAGATTTTTGGACACGAAACTTCTTAGGTTTTGGAGAACCAGAGTGTCGTCATTCCATCGATTATTGCTTTGTTTCTGGATCGCAGAAATGTATGCAAGTCTCATCTATAGTAACAATTCGGTTTGAGAAGTGTACATCGCTTTCAAATAGAGCACAGATCGAACGCGATGCTTCTTCCCTTGCACGCTTTGGTCAACATTCAAACATTTGGGGATCCATTTTGCAGAAAGTTTTCTCATGTCCAAATTGACGTGAACTATAATATGATGAACGCGTTCGTATGAAATCTTCAGTGCTTCAGATATTCGTTTAAGCCCAATTCGACGGTCTGATAAAAACATGTTATGAACTGCATCGATATTTCCGGGGACTGTCACAGATACTGGCCTTCCCGATCGGTCATCATCTTCAATGAAAAATTTACCTCTTTTGAAGCTTGCAGTACAATTTTTCACGGTCGCATACGAAGGACATTGATCACCAAGGGTATTAAGCATATCTTCGTAAATCTTCTTACCTCTTAACCTTTTTAAATACAGGTACTTGACGATCGCTTGATACTCCAATTTTTCGATTTTTACAATTTCAGTGGATATCTTTTTTCTAATTTATTGCGTAACTCTGATTGACTTTTTTGACATCGAACTATACACTGACAATAACTAATAAGTTATTGCTCTTTGATATGGTATCGCAATATTTTATTTATGCGTGGAACTGGTCTAGGCTAACTAGATATCAATACATCCTCGTACGTGTGTATTGCACTATTTGGCAAATGAGTATTGATCATAGATTAACTAAACGTTGTTTGTTTTCTCTATGGTATTCATTTCCGAAGCTATCTATGAATCTGAGAAATGTCAAAAATTTTATCGCTGGAAAACCAACTTGTTAGTTTTGTCGGCTTGCATATTTCATCGATGTGAAAGGAGAGTTGCTATGGAAACTTCCTCACTAAAAATGGTATGAGTAAAGAAGGCGCCCTAAAAAAATCAACAAATGAATTCCAATGTCACACAAATATGAAAATTTCTTATTGATTCCTTTCCCAATGAGGTGAATGATTTTATTAAAAGCCAAATAGCCAAATATCCGATACTTTCTGAGAAGACTGTTAAGCGTACGTAAACACACATTCTACTAGTGGAGGAAAGTTACACAATGGCTTCCTTAGCCAAGTAACCACTCAATCAGAAAGTTTGAAGGCGATTGAATTACTAACATTCCCGATTTCCGAACTGCCATTAAATGAACCGTGTAATTTTCTTGAAACACGCAGTCTTCTCTATTCGCAGTTCGCACGGCCATTAAGTGAAAAACTAGTAGAATGCCAGATCGAACTAATTGATAATTCGGAACGGGACTTGATTAATGGCTACGGCTACGGCTACGAGTTCACCGTAGGCCTCGCCTCCGCGAAATTCTGAAGGAAATACCTTCGTCCTGAAATATGGGGGGTCGGTATTTATGGCAAAGGTCAGTGATGGACCTTGAGATATTTTTAAATGGCTTTTATATTGAACTTGACTCCCAGATTTGCGAGTGACGTCGGGCCGGAAAATAGGATGTGGATTGTTTTTGGAAACGGGATTAATAGTATACAGGGTGTCCCAAATAAGAGTGACTGATTTCAAACATAAATGCCCAGCTTATTAATTGCTCCAAAGAGATGGGGTTTTCACTAGTTTCACTAGTTTATCAAATAGATTTTTCTAGGCTTGGCTGGCATTTCATCTCATCAACACAGGGTGTTTTACTGATGTTGGTCAAATTCAAAGGGAAAAACATATAAAACTACAAATTAAAAATGTACTACTACATGAAACATCGAATATCTTTGTTGTAAATGAAACAACAACAAAAAAAAAACATACATTTTTGGAAAGGAGAATGATTGCTCTTTCGAATGAGATCAAAAATTATATAGCAGGTAAATAAAATTCAATTTCCACAAACAATATTTAATTTTGAACGACGATCGTTTCGCCTCACTGAGGCTTCGTCAGGTTCTACATTTGAACTAATTGGGTGGTATAATAACAGGACATTATATAGGATATACAGGTATACATTGGGGTGTTTAGATGGTATTCCCAAGTTACAAGAAGATGTACCGACAGGGGCAATAAAAGTTATTGAGTTTTGCCGCTGGTTTTTCAATCTACGTGAAGATATTCAACAACGGCGATCTATTAACATCCGTTTGGTCATTTAACAAAATTTTTTGAGAATTATATCTGTTAATTTCAAGTGATTCTAATAGTGTTAATCTTGATCCTTTACTCTCGGCGATATATAATTTCGTAATTGTCGTTGAAATTATGACCAAATTCTCTTAAATGGTCGGCGTATGTTGAATGTGGACCATTTGATGTATAACTCTTCTGGTGTTCATGGATCCGTTTTTTAAATGAACTGCCGGTTTGACCAATGTAGACCAATGGGCCATCATCACAAGTAAGCTTGTAGACACCCGATTTATCATCTTTGTTTGATTTATCTTTGTTATTTTTAATGTATTTATCTAAGTTGTCAGAGGTTCTGAAAGCTGAAGTATAATTGAAATTGTCTCTAAAATAATTGGCAATATTTTCAGATAATCTATTATATTGCCAATTATTTTAGAGACAATTTCAATTATACTTCAGCTTTCAGAACCTCTAACAACTTAGATAAATACATTAAAAATAACAAAGATAAATCAAACAAAGATGATAAATCGGGTGTCTACAAGCTTACTTGTGATTATTGCCCATTGGTCTACATTGGTCAAACCGGCAGATCATTTAAAAAACGGATCCATGAACACCAGAAGAGTTATACATCAAATGGTCCACATTCAACATACGCCGACCATTTAAGAGAATTTGGTCATAATTTCAACGACAATTACGAAATTATATATCGCCGAGAGTAAAGGATCAAGATTAACACTATTAGAATCACTTGAAATTAACAGATATAATTCTCAAAAAATTTTGTTAAATGACCAAACGGATGTTAATAGATCGCCGTTGTTGAATATCTTCACGTAGATTGAAAAACCAGCGGCAAAACTCAATAACTTTTATTGCCCCTGTCGGTACATCTTCTTGTAACTTGGGAATACCATCTAAAAACCCCAATGTATACCTGTATATCCTATATAATGTCCTGTTATTATACCACCCAATTAGTTCAAATGTAGAACCTGATGAAGCCTCAGTGAGGCGAAACGATCGTCGTTCAAAATTAAATATTGTTTGTGGAAATTGAATTTTATTTACCTGTTATTGAACATGAATTTCCATCAAGTAAAGAATGAATCCATCAAATATCAAAAATTATAGGGTGTTCCATTTGAAATAATACATATTTTCCCCTTTTAATTTGACCAACATTAGTAAAATACCCTGTGTTGATGAGATGAAATGCCAGCCAAGCCCTTAAAAAATCTCTTTGATAAACTAGTGAAAACCCCATCCCTTTTGAGCAATTAATAAGCTGGGCATTTATGTTTAAAATCAGTCACTCTTATTTGGGACAACCTGTATTTTATGCTCACAACCTGAATTATCTAGCATTTCACGTCTTTTTTCTTGTAGTTGTTTGAGAGAATCTCAAAGCAAGCCTCTAGTATATTTGTTCAAAATTCAGTCACTTTACTTTTAATGTAGGTAATACCACAAATGCAATCCCTCGACTGGGACTTCTTCTGTTACAAGTAAGAGGGCCCAAAATTCAATGACTTACCCACTTTCTGATCTTCATTTAGTCATTGATAACCGAGCAAGACCAATGTTTAGGCCTTACCATTCTGATAACCGTTCAGAGTACATCCAAGTTAAAGACCTTATGGTCAAACGATATCTTTTTCATAACATGTATAGTCAGAATTTATATCCTTTTAAGTTTCAGTCAAATTCTTGTCGTTTGTGTTTCTAAGAATTAGAAAGTTATTGTTTCACGTTCTTACTATCAACCTAGATAAAAAATCCGAACATTTGTTTTTCGATAACGAACTTAGTGCAAATGAAGCCAATAGTTTGGTATGATCGAGGCGAGACTTAATCAAAGAGGAGTTACGAATTGATTTCAAGTTAATGAAAGCCCAGCTAGGGACTTCTTGCTCTAACGTGTTTTTTTCCTTGATTAACCATTCGAAAAGTGACCCACCCTGTAAGCTTCAATTATTCATAGAAGATTATTGTTTTTTAATAGCGAATGCATTGACTGATAGTGTCGATAAATCATCCATCAGGTGTTGTAGTTCATTTCCCACTATTTCATTTTTCCATCGATTCCAGGTCAGTGCCAGAAGGTCTGAATAATTGATCACCCTGGGATTTTAAAGCCATTTATCAGGAAAAGCATGCAACACCCCGATATTTTTCTGTTGGAACGTAAATGCTCGTTACTCATTGTCTGTTTCAGGGATGCCTTCAACTAATTGGATTTTACTGCAAGAACCGATCAGTCACCCAGTAAAAACCCAGTCTAAACCCGGATTTATATTATTTGAATTTTTTATGTATTTATCAAAAGCTCATGACGACGAGGTTTTTTTAGTGCTATACGTACGAGGATGTATTGATATCTAGTTAGCCTATACCAGTTAAATGCATAAACAAAATATTGCGATACCATATCAACGAACAATAACGTATTAGAAGTGTCAGTGTAAAGTTCGACGTCAAAAAAGTAAACCAGAGTTACACAATAAATTTACAAAAAAGATGTCCACCGTAATTGTAAGAATCGAAAAATTGGAGTATCGAGCCATCATCGAGTACCTGTATTTAAAAGGGTCAAGAGGTAAGCAGATTTACGAAGATATGTTCAATACCCTTGGTAATCAAGGTCTTTCGAATGCGACCGTGAAAAATTGGACTGCAAGCTTCAAAAGAGGTAAATTTTCAATTGAAGATGATGACCGATCGGGAAGGCCAGTTTCTGTGTCAGTCCCCGAAAATATCGATGCAGTTCATGACATGATTTTATCAGACCGTCGAATTGGGCTGAAACGGATATCTGAAGCACTGAAGATTTCATACGAACGCGTTCATCATATAGTTCACGTCAATTTGGACATGAGAAGAATTTCTGCAAAATGGATCTCCAAATGTTTGAATGTTGACAAAAAGCGTGCAAGGGTAGAAGCATCGCGTTCGATCTGTGCTCGATTTGAAACGATGTAGACTTGGGTACATTTCTACGATTCAGAAACAAAGCAACAATCGATGGAATGGCGACACTCTGGTTCTCCAAGACCTAAGAAGTTTCGTGTCCAAAAATCTGCTGGAAAAGTTCTAGCTTCAGTTTTTTGGGATTGCCATGGAGTAGTCATAATAGATTTTTTGAATAAGGGTAGGACAATAACTGGAGATTACTATTCGAGATTACTGACCACTCTACGGGAAAAAATTATAGAGGAAAGACGCGGAAAGCTATCCAAAGGTATTTTGTTTTCGCAGGACAACGCCCCAGTACACAAATCTAATGTTGCCATGCAAAAAATTCGTGATTTAGGGTTAGAATAACTAAACCCCCCCCCCTTATTCACCAGATTTGGCTCCGTCCTACTATCATCTCTTACCTCAACTGAAAAAAAGGTTAAAAGGTCGTAAATTTTCTTCCAACTAGGAGGTAATAAAAGCTGTGGAGGACTGGTTCGCAGAGCAAAAAGAAACATTTTTTTTGAAAGGTCTAGAGACGTTGCAGGTTCGCTGTAACAAATGTATTCAATAATGGGGAGAATATGTTGAGTAATAAAATATTTTGACATTGAAATTTTGTTTGGTTCTATAGTAGGCTAAGAATGTTTCAATATATCCTAGTATACCTGCGGTGCCTCGCGCATTCACCATTTTGCAGCATTATTATTTTATTCACCATTCCCTCCCAAAAAAAACATCATCGCCACCCCTGTCCTTATGATAATTCGAAACGAGGACAATAATTGGCTAAATCATAAGTTAAACACAATATTCCATCAATATGTCACATTTAATAATTAAATTACAGGTTATAAAATGGTATGTTTTATGCAAATTTCAAAAATTCATATCTTCTAAAATAGAGCGTTCTGTAACTGGAGAGTAGCACTGGTCGATTTTTCATGGAACAATGTGCCTAGAAAAAAATTGGGAGAAAAATCCGTGACTGGGCATAAGGTGAACTTTCATCCTTTTGGATAGAAAAATGTTATATCGTTTGTAAGGTTTTAATTCTCTTTTAATACATCTTATGACCTAATCCAATTAATTCCATTTGAAAAACGCACCAGCTATCACTTGAGTTTGTCTCAAATTTTGAGTTTGGTTTGGCATTTCATCACGAATTGACTGACGCATAAACAACACTTCCAAATTGTGCAAATTTATTTTGAAAATCATGGTTTTGTTCTAAATACGCATCGCGTACCACGTCCATTTAACGGTCAACAAAATCATCCATCCGAACAATTAATTCGATCAACTATGGAACTATTTCGCACCACGTTTACTCTAAAGTGTAAAAGATAATTAGTCCAGTCAAATAAGCTTAAATTAGGTAAGAATCTCGGAATTCGAGATACCCTGCTGTAAGTCTGTAAATACTTGTACATTGATACCCTGAATGTTGTCTCAAAACCTACATATTGTAGGGTATCTCGAATTCCGAGGTGAACTTACTAATTTGACTGGACTAAATACGCATTCACTGGGACGTCCTAAAGTGCTTGCAGAAGAAGTCATTTCTGCTGTAGGGTGTTGCGTAACGAAAGACCCGAATCAGTCTATCTATACTCCATCGTGCACAAGAACTGGACATGTATCCATCCACTTAATGGAAGATTTGGCGAATAGATTTTGGTTGGTGTACTTAGCAAGGCGTATATTTTGAAAATGGGCCCAAAACAAGAGTGGATGGTCCCAATTTTCATAAGCGAAATTTGTTAAGCGATGGAGCTCACTTTTGGTTGAATGGATACCTCAATAAACCAAAGACCAAACTGCCATAATTGGAGTGATGATAATCCCCAAGTGTATGTTGACACACCGTTACTTCCACAAAAACTGAGTTTTTGGTGTGAGAAACACGCCTGGACTTACTCAGTCTAAAAAATTCTCAGGAACCCGTTTAAAAAAAAATTATTTACCTTAAAAAAAACCTCCTTTATGAAAAAGAACGAATCCAAAAGCTTGGAGAAGAGCATAACTGGACGCAATCTCAAGTTATCCCTAAACTGCCAGCTATATCTCATTCAGCCATCACTTCTTCCGCTTGTGAAGACATCTTCATCAACATAATTCGAAGGCCGGGTCCAAATCTCTTTCCATAATTCGATAACTCCCAAATCAGCTGGAGTGGTTGCCAAATTCTCGTTGTCAGTAAAAGTGCCGGCATTCCCCACTCTAATATCGGGTCGAGCCGACAGCTCATTATTCAAGAAGACACCGAAAACGTCATGATAAATTGCGATGAGGCCGGTCCTATTGTTGGAAACTTTCGGAAACTCTACAGGATGGCCCGCAGGAGGCACAAAGCCGGCCCGGTTTTCCATTGTGGAAGGCTTGATTGTTTGCGTCCATTCAATCGTAAGTTTATTGGTCCCTCTGGAAATTTGATCAACATCGCCGCCATTGTACATACGTATTCGGGATTCGACATGAAGAATTTGTCGCAGAGGCTTTGTCCGAAAGAAATTAGGTGGTTGTAGACGATTTATCGAAAGTCGAAAATAAAAGTTTGGTATCAAAATTCCCCATCAAATATAATTCCTTCAGGTACATACTGTATGCAGTAAACATTTGCAAAGATGTCATATCACGAAAGACAAGAAAAATTCAAATTCGAATACATAGGCCCATGGTGGGCCACTAAATGGCGAATGCTCCGGTTATGGCAAAAATTTGTCCATATCACGATATCAAATGTACCTACAATGGTTTCCTGTGTACCCCAAGTCAAATATTGTGGTATTTATTACCAAAATTCAATCAATAACATTGGTGTTGACTGATCAGCTTTGCGCATAATAAACAGGTCGAGGTATGTCTTCGGCAGATTCAATTTTAGATTGGAATATTCAATGGTTTCCAGTTTACAGTTTCATAGCTCCGCTTATGTGTGGAAAGGAAATGGAAGACACTGATAGCAAGGCGTGTGTTGGCATTATTTTTTATCGTCATTTCATATTATCTCGAGCATTAAAAGAGTTCGAGTAATACACTGCGCAAAAAAATTAACGCACATTATGGAAATCTCAAATTTATTCTACAACTGAAGGTCTTCTCAATGATAATTATTTTTATCAGAATTATGCATGCATATGTTATCCACTTTCAACGTTTTTCTTCAATACAGATGTTTTCTCCCAGCAGGAATAAAAAAAGATGATATTATCAGATATTCATTCTAAAATCAGTTGTTCTCGATCAATTCTAGTGATCAACAGTTTTTCTTTCGTTTGATATTCTACACTCGATCGCTATGCAACGCGAAACACGCAATTTGACCCATGAGGAAAGTGCCCAAGCGGTAGTTTTGCGAGAAGAAGTGTGGACATACACAAGAATTGCAGAAAGGTTTGGAGTTTCCCATACAAGAGTGTCCAGAATGTTGCAGGGAGACAGGTATGAATGTCCGAAGACCAGGACAGAGTAGACCACGGGTAACAACTGTCATTCAAGAACGTTACTTGAGAGTTTCTTCGTTGAGACAACGGTTTGCAACCGCTCACCTCCTTCAAAATCAGCTTGAGCAAACTCATGAGGTGCAAATTAGCACTCAGACAATAAGAAATCGCCTCAGAGAATATGACTTAAGGCCTCGTGTTGCGGCAAGAGGCCCAGCTCTTACCCCAGCCCATCGAAAGGCGCGTTTGGATTTTGCGAGAGAGCATATCCATTGGGAAGAGGCCGATTGGGAAAGAGTTCTCTTCACAGATGAGTCTAGATTCTGCCTCTACCATTGTGATCGACGTTCCCTTGTATACAGACGGCCACATGAAAGATATGCTCAGTGCAATTTCCTGAATAGTGAATACTACAGGTTTCGGGGGAAGATCGATTATGGTATGGGGTGGAATATCTTTGATTGCTCGCACAGACCTAGTGGCCGTTGATAATGGAGCTATGAATGCTGATAAGTATATAAGGAACATTCTTGAAGAGCATGTAGTGCCATTTGACCCATACATTGGTGAAAATTTCATTTTTATGGACGATAATGCCAGAACCCATCGTGCGCGCATCGTTCAGGAGTACTTTGAAGAGGTTGAAGTCACTCGAATGGAATGGCCAGCAAGAAGTCCAGATCTCAATCCGATTGAGCAGGTTTGGGACAACCTCAATAGAAGGCTGAGAAGTTCAGAAAATCATCCAGCTACTCTTAATGACTTAGGAATCCAACTCGGAGAAATCTGGGAAGGATTAGATCAGAACATTTTAAGATCACTCATTTTGAGAATGAACCGTCGTTGCCGAGCTGTAATTAACGCAAGGGGTGGAAATACCAAGTATTAAATCACTTATCAGCATTTCAGTATTTTGAAAATTGTTCATTTCTCTTCTTTCACATAAGATGAATTTTTCTTCCATTTAATGTGTCTTGATTCGTTCAAAACCTTCCCGAGAGAACATAAAAAAAAGTTATAAAGTCAATGTAGAGTTAACTTTCATTAAAATTGAGATTTTCAGAATGTGCGCAGTGTATAAAGCCTACAACTTGTTTCAAAACTATGCTACTTCCACATGTAAAAAACGATTGTCTGCGAATTCCAAACCAGAGTATATGGTATACATGAAGCAAGTTTTGAATTCACTGTTTCGGAATGTGAAAGCACATTTGAAGTAAATGAAAATATCATTAAATGTAGTTTTGTAGTATGAATCAATGTACACATTCCTGGATGTATATTTGTATTAAGTGTTTCTAATATTTTGACTGTTTGACTGATGGATCAAAATCTGCCGAAGGCACAGGAGTATATGGATCTAAACTTAGAATGTTAGATGTTCTCGGACACTGATTCAATATCGTATAAGAACAAAACATCAATCTGATAGGTAAAGGGATTTCCAATTAGAGGTGTTATCTTGACATTCAAAGAAAAATGCCATTTCTTTAGATAAATGATCGAATGTTTATTTCATTATAAAAAGTAAAGTATGCCATTAACAATGGGAAATAACAAACGATCACCATGACCACGACTACAGGGCCATATCCTTTTCATGAAATTTTCCATAACCAAATCGCAAAGTGACTGCTCTATGTCGTCGAAAGCCTCACGAATTCCATCTCTGAATCGACGCTAGGCTCTTGGCGTAGACCTTCTCTTAGAAATGGCCCCCAAAGAAGAAGTCCCAAGGTGTTAAATCACAAGATGTCGGTTGCCAATTGTGATCACCTCTTCAAGAAATAATATGGTCCGGAATTTTTCCCGTGAAAGATTAATGGTTTCATTGCTTGTGTGGCACGTAGCGCCGTCTTGTTGGAGGTAAACGTTGTCCAGATCAATACCATCGAAATACGGCCATAAAAAATCATTAATCATCTCTTGATAGCGAAATCCATTCACCATAACCATTGATCCAGCCTCATTCTCGAAAAAGTAATGTCCAATGACCATAAACCGCAACAAAAAGTCACACGTTGAGGATAGAGAGGCTCTTCAACAATACCTCTTGAGTATTGGGTTATCCTAGCCTCAGATGCGACAATTTTGTTTGTTGACGAAGCCATCGAGGTGGAAATGGGCCTCAAGATGATGATTTTTCGATTAGATCAATTTGAAAGACACCAAGTTATTGATGGTCGCCAGGCTTGAATTCTCGTGTTAGCTGAACTTCATAAGCCTTAAGGGGCAGTATCACCTTTTGAATCGTGGTAAATCTCCATTCAAAAGTGGTCTCTTTATTTCACGAGTAAGTACCCCAATTTACGACGTAGAGACTTAATTTTTTTTTAATTGAACTTGAAGAACGTCCCGAGGGCAAATAGTTTACTTTTTTTCGATTCAATTAGTTTTTCAATTAAAAAAACAGGGTAATCGTTAGATCTGGGGTTATTGAATATGTTTTTCGTTTTTTTAGTACAAGCTATATTATTGAAATAATCATCATGAAAATTTTTGTAGTTTATAGAAGATTAAATTGTCGAGGGCAAATAGTTGGGATTTTTTCGATTTAATTAGTTTTTCAATTGAAAAAAAAACAGGTTGAACTTCAGCGTTTTGGAAACTACACTTAATGATTTTTTACGACGGTTAATCATCATTTTTTGGAAAAAATCGCAACTATTTGCCCTCGGCAATTCAATCTTCTATAAACTACAGAAATTTTCATGATTATTATTTCAAAACCATAGCTTGTACTTATGAAAAACGAAAAACATATTCAATTACCTCAGATCTAACGATTACCCTGGTTTTTTTAATTGAAAAACTAAATAAATCGAAAAAAGAAAACTATTTTCCCTCGGGACGTTCTTCAACTTCAAATAAAAAAAAATCAAGTCTCTACATAAATTAGGGTAGTTACTCGTAAAATAAAGAGACCACTTTTGAATGGAGATTTACCACGATTCAAAAGCCCCTTAAGTCTTTTAGATGTGCAAAAGGAACAGGAAAATTCGTAGGGTTTGGTACAAACTTGTTTTCCTAGCAACCGTAGAGAAATATTTTCTTTCATCAGGTTTCGGAATGATGACTTCACACCATCAGAATGTTTCACAAACATTTATTGTTTTTCGTTATTGTAATACGGAAAACACCTACTTTTCCTCTTGACATTAACCGAAGCAAATGCGCATAACATGGTTATCAACATTGCGGAAAAATTTAAGGAGCAGTCGAGCTAACGCAGGAGTTACTTCCACTCGAAATATGAAAAGGCAGCCATTCTAGTAGGAGGTGGAGTGAATGGAGCAACTCATGAATGAGTTCCATTTTTAGCTCGTACAATGTGCTCCAGATACAATAACGAGTTTCAGACTGTTATTGTTACGATTATGTTCGGTGCACCAGTTCTGAGCCAGTGTAATCTATTCTGGGTGAACCATAAAACGGGTATTCTGAATGATGCGCCTACAATGGTGATTTAAAGATGGGTTGATCAATGGGTAGGGGAAGTATGCCTATGATGGCACCTTGCCTATGATGGCACACCATGAAGATGTCTGTTAATATCAACTGAATAAACTTATGTTCACTGAGGTTGTTCGCCAGATAGTATTAACGAGAGGTATTCGTAGTTACAACTTAATACGTGACATTTTGTGTCTTTTATAACAGTTCAATTATTTTGATAAGTGTTGATGTATGATAATTATCTCCTTTATTTTCATATTATTCAGATGTTTCACAACTTTGTGTTAAAAAACTTTTACTTTCCTTTGAATGCCTTATAACAATGCTATAAGTGTGAAGTTTGAGGTAATGTCGTATTGTAATTGCCTTCTTCGGTTGGTTGAAAGATATATGACATTTATGCCTATGATGGCATAGTCGAAGTGTTCCTATGATAGCAAAGGGTGCCATCATAGGACAAAAGTGGTTCATCACATTGAATATTCTTTTTTTCTAAATCAACTTTATGACAACAAGAAGCAAGAGGCAACTTTGGAAAGAGGAAGATATGGAGGCAGCGCTAAATGCTGTGAAAAAAAAATAATATTAAGATATCTAATAATATAAATGTCAAAAAATTTAAATTTAGTTTTATGTTTTGTTACACTCTTACGTGCAGGTATACTCATCTGTTGACCTCTCAATTTCATTTTTATGCGATGAGAGTGCAATTTTTTTCAATAAACCAATTCAATAATTAGTTTCTTTTCATTTTCAGTCATATGCCATCATAGGACATATGTGCGCCTATGATGGCACCCTTGGCCAAATTTTGAAAAGTGCTATCATTCATTTCCTTCAAAATTTATACTTAAAATATACTCAAGAATGCATACTACATATGAGCATAAGTAAATCTATGAAATCGATTATCCAAAAAAAATTTCTTCCAATGAGATATGTGGATAATTCGTTAAGGGTGCCAACATAGGCACACTTCCCCTAGGTTTTTCTTTATTCGGTACATTTCTCGGTCTTGGATTGAATGTACAACGGATATATTTGTGTGAATGATAGTTTTGTGAAATGATGATTGAGAATCAGTTAGTTTCAAAAGAATCGGGTTGAGTTAAGTTAGTGGATTTCCAGCGACTGAAGTGACGGTAAATATGCCTCAAAAGTAGTTTTTTTATAACAAATATGAGAATTGGCGATCCAGAAATACACTGCGCAAAAAAATTAATGCACATTATGGAAATCTCAAATTTATTCTACAACTGAAGGTGTTCTCAATGATAATTATTTTTATCAGAATTATGCATGCACATGTTATCCACTTTCAACGTTTTTCTTCAATACAGATGTTTTCTCCCAGCAGGAATAAAAAAAGATGATATTATCAGATTTTGAATGTATTGGCTCCATTCTAAAATCAGTTGTTCTCGATCAATTCTAGTGATCAATAGTTTTTCTTTCGTTTGATTTTCTACACTCGATCGCTATGCAACGCGAAACACGCAATTTGATCCAAGAGGAATGTGCCCAAGCGGTAGTTTTGCGAGAAAAAGGGTGGACATACACAAGAATTGCAGAAAGTTTTGGAGTTTCCCATACAAGTGTGTCCAGAATGTTGCAGCGATTCAGGGAGACAGGTATGAATGTCTGAAGACCAGGACAGGGTAGACCACGGGTAACAACTGCCATTCAAGAACGTTACTTGAGAGTTTCTTCGTTGAGGCAACGGTTTGCAACCGCTCGCCTCCTTCAAAATCAGCTTGAGCAAACTCATGAGGTGCAAATTAGCACTCAGACAGTAAGAAATCGCCTCAGAGAATATGATTAAAGGCCTCGTGTCGCGGCAAGAGGTCCAGCTCTTACCCCAGCCCATGGAAGGGCGCGTTTGGATTTTGCGAGAGAGCATATCCATTGGGAAGAGGCCGATTGGGAAAGAGTTCTCTTCACAGATGAGTCTAGATTCTGCCTCTACCATTGTGATCGACGTTCCCTTGTATACAGACATCCACATGAAAGATATGCTCAGTGCAATTTCCTGAATACTACTGGTTTCGGGGGAGGATCGATTATGGTATGGGGTGAAATATCTTCGACTGCTCGCACAGACCTAGTGGTCGTTGATAATAGAGCTATGAATGTTGATAAGTATATAAGGAACATTCTTGAAGAGCATGTAGTGCCATTTGCCCCATACATTGGTGAAAATTTCATTTTTATGGACGATAATGCCAGACCCCATCGTGCGCGCATCGTTCAGGAGTACCTTGAAGAGGTTGAAGTCTCTCGAATGGAATGGCCAGCAAGAAGTCCAGATCTCAATCCGATTGAGCAGGTTTGGGACAACCTCAATTGAAGGCTGAGAAGTTCAGAAAATCATCCAGCTACTCTTAATGACTTAGGAATCCGACTCGGAGAAATCTGGGAAGGATTAGATCAGAACATTTTAAGATCACTCATTTCGAGTATGAACCGTCGTTGCCGAGCTGTAATTAACGCAAGGGGTGGAAATACCAAGTATTAAATCACTTATCAGCATTTCAGTATTTTGAAAATTGTTCATTTCTCTTCTTTCACATAAGATTCGGTGAAATCCTGAATTTTTCTTCCATTTAATGTGTCTTGTTTCGTTCAAAACCTTCCCGAGAGAACATAAAAAATAAGTTATAAAGTCAATGTAGAGTTAACTTTCATTAAAATTGAGATTTCCAGAATGTGCGTTAATTTTTTTGCGCAGTGTAATTCGCCATCTTATACTAATGTTAAAATCAACGTTATTCCTAGAGTCATGTATGAATTTTTCAGGATTTGAATTTGCTTCTTCAACATGACAGGTTCTGTCGAAATTTTGTCTAGAGATTGGCTCTGGGAAAACTTAATATTGACGTGTCACATTCCCACAATTAATTTGCAAACATTTTGCGTATAGTAATGTTTCGTTCCTTGAAGATAAAGGTTTCTCCAGGGGGAGGTGTTATTTTGAGATTCAAAGAAAAATGTCATTCTTTCAGATAAATGTTCGGATGTTTATTTCATTATAAAGAGGAATGTATGCCGTTAATAATGGAAAATAACATCAGCCAAATGACCACCACGACCACGACTAAAGACCATACCCTTTTCATGAAATTTTCCATAACCAAATCACAAAGTGGCTGCCCTATGTCCTCGATAGCCTCACGATTTCCATCTTTGAGGTCTTGAATCGACGCTGGGCTCTTGACGTAGACTTCTTTCACAGTTTCACATGGCCCCAATGGAAGAAGACGCAAGGTGTTAAATCACAAGATATCAGTGGCCAATTGTGATCACCTCTTCGAGAGATAACACGGTCCTCATACTTTCAATGATCAATGGTTTCGTTGCTTGTGTGGCACGTAGCGCCGGCTTGTTGAAAGTAAACGTTGTCTACATCATTACCATCCAATTCCGGCCATAAAAAATCATTAATCAGCCCTCGATAGCGCAATCCATTCACCATAACTGTTGCTCCAGCCTCATTCTCGAAAAAGTAAGGTCCAATGACCCGTCGCTTCATAAACCACACCAAACAGTCACACGTTGAGGATAAAGAGGCTTTTCAATAATAACTCTTGGGTTTTGCCAGCTCCATGTGCGACAATTTTGTTTGTTGATGTAGTCACTGAGGTAGAAATGGGCCTCATCACTCAAGATGATTTTTCGATGAAATTCTGAATCATTTTCATGCATTTCAAGGGCCAAATAAGCAAAGACACGCCGTTGTTGATGATCGGCCGTCTTGAGTTCTCGTGTTAACTGAACTTTACAAGCCTTTAGACACAAATCCCCATGCAAATTACGGTATAATGACGTTTGTGGAATGCCTTATTCCAAATAACGACGAGGAATGGACAAACCTGGTTTTCCTTCAATACTTTCGGCAACTGCTGCGATATTCCAGGGTGTTCTTGAGCGATGTGCACGGGTTTTATTCTTCACATCACTAACTTTTCCCAACAACTCAAATTGTTCCACAAATTTCTGTATTACGATTCGACAAAGTGCTTCACGACGACTCAAAAATGTTTTACTTGTCAAATGTCAAAAAATGACAGCTTCAAAAGTGAAACACCCCTTTTTCTTTCTCAACCAAACATTCGAAGGGGAAATGTTACCTACTTACTCTCTGTATAAAAAGTACCCGGAAAATGTTATTTAAATGAACCGCCAAAAAGGAATCGGTAATTTTTTTTTCTTAAAGTTGGTAGCACCTTCCTTTATTACCAAGCCAAATTTGAGCGCGATCTGTCAACTAGTGTGTTTACAACAGCTGTCAGTATCAGTCGACCTCAAAAGTGCTCTGCGAATTTTACAATGGAAAAAATAGTTGATCAAAGAGTTTGCCTCAAATTTTGTCTTGCAAACGAATTTTTTAGTGCCGATTCATTGAAAATGTTAAAAAAAAGCCTTTGGTGATAATTGTATGTCAAAAACACAAGCATACGATTAGTACAAATCATTCAAAGACGGTCCGAAAAAACCACGTCAAAGTCGATCGAAAATTAAAGTTTTGCTCACTGTTTTCTTCGATTATCGTGGTGTTGTGCACTCAGAATTTCTTCCTGAAGGACAGACAGTGAATAAGGAGTATTACTTGGGTGTATTGAGGCGTTTGCGTGAGAATGTTCGTCGTAAACGGCCAGATTTATGGAAGGACAATTCGTGGATTTTGCATGATGATAACGCGCCGTCGCACCGAGCCATAATTATTAAGGAATACAAGACCAAAAACTCAATAAATACCATCGAACAACCGCCGTATTCACCTGACTTAGCTCCGTGCGACTTTTTTCTATTCCCAAGACTCAAATTGCCCCTACGTGGAACGCGTTTTGAGTCCATTGAAGCCATCAAAACAAATTCGCAACGAGAACTGAAGGCCATACCTTTGGCGGCGTATGAGCGGTGCAAGGAAAAGTGGGTTCGCCGATATCATAGTTGTATTGTGAGCAATGGGGACTATTTTGAAGGAGACAAAATAAATATTGATGATTAAATTTAAATTTATGTGGTTTTTTTTACAATTCCGGGTACTTTTTATACAAAAGGTATTATTCAAGTAATGTAAATTTCTCAGGAAATGGTTCAGTTGATTATGCTTCTTCATTGTGCAATTCCAATATTTTGTGAATTTTTCCTTTGGGAATATGTCACAACAGCAACTGAGAAATTAAAAATCAACATTGATAAAATACAGCCAAATTTATGTGAAAAAGTGATAAAAAATTAGGTTGACACAATGCAATACGTACGGAGAAGTCAAGTTGGTCATTTAATTGATATTTTCCATACATTATGGCATGATATAACCTTCCAAAATTGTGTCCGATTTTGCAAAATACACTGCGCAAAAAAATTAACGCACATTATGGAAATCTCAAATTTATTCTACAACTGAAGGTGTTCTCAATGATAATTATTTTCATCAGAATTATGCATGCATATGTTATCCACTTTCAACGTTTTTCTTCAATACAGATGTTTTCTCCCAGCAGGAATAAAAAAAGATGATATTATCAGATTTTGAATGTATTGGCTCCATTCTAAAATCAGTTGTTCTCGATCAATTCTAGTGATCAATAGTTCTTCTTTCGTTAGATTTTCTACACTCGATCGCTATGCAACGCGAAACACGCAATTTGACCCAAGACGAATCTACCCAAACGGTAGTTTTGCGAGAAGAAGGGTGGACATACATAAGAATTGCAGAAAGGTTTGGAGTTTCCCATACAAGTGTGTCCAGAATGTTGCAGCGATTCAGGTATGAATGTCCGAAGACCAGGACAGGGTAGACCACGGGTAACAATTGGCATTCAAGAACGTTACTTGAGAGTTTCTTCGTTGAGACAACGGTTTGCAACCGCTCGCCTCCTTCAAAATCAGCTTGAGCAAACTCATGAGGTGCAAATTAGCACTCAGACAATAAGAAATCGCCTCAAAGAATATGATTTAAGGCCTCGTGTCGCGGCAAGAGGTCCAGCTCTTACCCCAGCCCATCGAAGGGCGCGTTTGGATTTTGCGAGAGAGCATATCCATTGGGAAGAGGCCGATTGGGAAAGAGTTCTCTTCACAGATGAGTCTAGATTCTGCCTCTACCATTGTGATCGACGTTCCCTTGTATACAGACATCCACATGAAAGATATGCTCAGTGCAATTTCCTGAATACTACTGGTTTCGGGGGAGGATCGATTATGGTATGGGGTGAAATATCTTCGACTGCTCGCACAGACCTAGTGGTCGTTGATAATGGAGCTATGAATGCTGATAAGTATATAAGGAACATTCTTGAAGAGCATGTAGTGCCATTTGCCCCATACATTGGTGGAAATTTCATTTTTATGGACCATAATGCCAGTCCCCATCGTGCGCGCATCGTTCAGGAGTACCTTGAAGAGGTTGAAGTCTCTCGAATGGAATGGCCACCAAGAAGTCCAGATCTCAATCCGATTGAGCAGGTTTGGGACAACCTCAATAGAAGGCTGACAAGTTCAGAAAATCATCCAGCTACTCTTAATGACAGGAATCCAACTTGGAGAAATTTGGGAAGGATTAGATCAGAACATTTTAAGATCACTTAAGGCGAGTTTATACAGCAACTGAAATAAAATAAGAAATAAAATAAGAATGTTTACTTGATGCATTTCATTGACAGCGTTTATACAGGAAATGAGCTAAAATAAGGAATAAGAATATTCTTATTCTTATTCCTTATTTTAGCTTATTTCCTGTATAAACGCTGTCATTGAAATGCATCAAGTGAACATTCTTATTTTATTTTAGTTCTTATTTTATTTTAGTTGCTGTATAAACTCGCCTTCAGTTTGAGTATGAACCGTCGTTGCCGAGCTGTAATTAACGCAAGGGGTGGATATACCAAGTATTAAATCACTTATCAGCATTTCAGTATTTTGAAAATTGTTCATTTCTCTTCTTCCACATAAGATTCGGTGAAATCCTGAATTTTTCTTCCATTTAATGTGTCTTGTTTCGTTCAAGACCTTCCCGAGAGAAAATAAAAAATAAGTTATAAAGTCAATGTAGAGTTAACTTTCATTAAAATTGAGATTTTCAGATTGTGCGTTAATTTTTTTGCGCAGTTTCGGGTGGTTTTTCATGAGAATTAACTAAAGATTGTTTTCAAACTTGACCTTTTCATTTTGTTATTGAGAGGTCTAATTCTTGATTATAGGAGAATAATTTGGTTCCGGTCTAAAATGGTGTACCTAAGGGAGTACTATTTTAGCCTCTATTTCTCTTAATATATTTTGTTCAGACTTCCTCAGAATATTCTATTATCCACTGCAAACTACCTAATCATTTAGAATATTTACCTGTCCATTCGTCATCCTCCTTGTTAAGCAAGACCGCAAATAGCTCATTGTCTTTATGAAAAACTGACTTAATGTCACTTGGTCATTAAACTTCTCACACTTCACACACAATATCGCTGAAACCACAGTGAAATTTCAACCTTTTCTTTGATAAGGTACCTAATTAAGACCTAGAGTCATAGCCTAACTAGTCTATACCTAGCACATAATATACGAAATGTAGTGGGAAATTCAAAAAGATCAGAACATGCACTAAATGATCAGGTCCAGAAAAATAAGCAGTTATATTTTGTAAGACTAGATAACCACCTTTATTACTATCATTTTCGTTCTGTCAACGTCGTGGTCGTACAACACTCATGTGGAAAACGTCAATGGCAATAATGTAGTAAGTAGGTACGATATTTTTTTTCAAGAATATTTATTTTGAAGGATCGGATCAAAAAAGTTGGCAAATTATTCATCTTTTCAGACTAATAGTAACGAGTGAAGATATGTAATAGCAGTCTTAGGAAAAATGGTAGAAATGACATTTTCGATAATGCATGGCAAAAAGACATTGTCATCCGAAAATGTTTTATTATTAATTATCGTTCTTTTGTGGTTTGAGTTCATTACGCGATTTCGCAACTGTGAAGACTCATATTCTAAATAGAGGAAAAAGAATTCACAAATAGGTATTATTCGAAATAAACATAAACTGGTGATCATCACTTCAAATTTGTATGTGCTCTCTTGTTGGGTAAATAATTTTCAGTCGGGTATTGCTCAATCTGAAGGATTAAGATCCGATGAACGAGGTGGCCATACTATTAGTCCTCCTTGACGCATTCATCTATTGACTATTCGAGAAATTACCATTACTTGTCTAGAAGAAAACAACGAATAGGAACACTGTTCAAAGGAAACAAATACTTTGTAGCTTGTAGGACACCTTGTTTTTACTTGACAGCGTATTTTAAGCTGAGGACTTCTTACTTCGAGATTGAGCCACTGAGTCGAATGTTTCAAACTTTTGCTTTCATTATTGTCTTCTCTTATTCCTAACTTTGAGGATATTCTTTGATTGAGTTTTTCCTCAAACAGTTTCATTAGTGTTTTTACACATAGAGATGTTTCAAGGGGAGCCTGGTTTTTTCACAGCAGTCTTTGACTTCGATACGAATGGTTTTTGTTCTGGAAATTCTCAAGTTAAAAGGAGAAACTAAAAAAATCTTCATTCAGTTCCACAAGACTCTTTTCCACATGAGTGTTAAGGGGCAGTATCACCTTTTGAATCGTGGTAAATCTCCATTTAAAAGTGGTCTCTTTATTTCACGAGTAAGTACCCTAATTTACGACGTAGACTTGATTTTTTTTTTAAATTGAAGTTGAAGAACGTCCAAGGGTAATCGTTAGATCTGGGGTTATTGAATATGTTTTTCGTTTTTCATGAGTACAAGCTATATTTTTGAAACAATCATAATGAAAATTTTTGTAGTTTATAAAAGATTGAATTGCCGAGGGCAAATAGTTGCGATTTTTTCCAAAAAATGATGAATAACCGTCGGAAAAAAATCATTAAGTGTAGTTTCCAAAACGCTGAAGTTCAACCTGTTTTTTTTTAATTGAAAAACTAATTAAATCGAAAAAATCGCAACTATTTGCCCTCGGCAATTTAATCTTCTATAAACTACAAAAATTTTCACGATGATTTTTTCAAAAATATAGCTTGTACTCATGAAAAACAAAAACATATTCAATAACTCCAGATCTAACGATTAACCTGGTTTTCTAATTAAAAAACTAATTAAATCGAAAAAAAGAAAACTATTTGCCCTCGGGACGTTCCTCAACTTCAATTTAGAAAAAAATCAAGTCTCTACGTCGTAAATTAGGGTACTTACTCGTGAAATAAAGAGACCACTGTTTGAATGGAGGTTTACCACGATTCAAAAGGTGATACTGCCCCTTAACCAGTCTAATACAACTGTAACAAGTCATTGAAAACTAAATGCAATTTCAAGAAGCTATGCGTTTACTTTCAGTAGTCTTAATAAATAATATTTTAAGAAATGATTTATAGAATGAAAACGATAAAAGGTGAAAAAGAATTTTAAGATAATAATACTCGCTTCCAAAAGAAAATTACTGAACACTCAATATTTACCTTATCATTCATAGTTCTATTAGCCAAACAGGAACGCTGATAGCTCATATTGGTGTTTCTCTTATCACTTCTCACTAACCACTACTACTATTCACTATCGAAACTATCTCTAGATCACAAACAAAGATCTCATAAACTCTGTCGACTACCACTTTACTCAAGAGAGCCCAAATCCATATCAATATAATTCAAAAAATCTAACAGGTATATTCAAAAACTATGTTCACTATTCTATACTACACGAATATCACAACAAAGAGATACGTATAATCTTCAAGATATAAAATACATTAAGCTCGATTGTAGTGCCGTTTTTGTAGAAATCGCAGCACTTTTCGTTAATTTGGAATAGGAATTAAACATCAACGATTGTAATGTGATTAGCAGGCAAGGTTAGCGTAGGGTTTCAGGATGTTTAATTCGGGATATCTTCTTCAACCTTGATGTGTTAATCGAATTAATAAAGTATCGATTTTATTGCACTTTCAGTTAGTTTCCTCGTGGTTATTGCAGTACAGTCCCAACTATTCTGCGTCAAGAAACTTGTTGATGCATAGTTGCAATTTACCATTTTAGTCTTTCGCTCAGGATAATTTTTTTCAACATCGTTCGTCGTTTCTGAATTTTTCGAACGCGATTTCTGTCATCCACGAACTTTCTGAAGCGCTTTAGTGTCTGAAAACTATTGGAAGCTCGGGTATAGAGAATCCGTACCGAGGGGAAACTCCGGGAAGACTGATTTTTGTTGCATAGTCCGGGACTTCCAAGTCCCTATTGATCAGCAGGATTCGCGCCAAGAATTGACGCAAGCGCTGCGGGGGTTATCCAGCCTGTAGCTCTGTAGCATCGAGGCTGTTAATCGGTGCCTCCTTCAGCTCAGGATTGTTAATTGGAAGGAGAGGAAGTAACTCTATACACCTATATTTACATAATAGGGAACGGGAGCTCCTGCCCACACTACGAAGAATTTGAGTCTGTCTTGAACTTTTTTTAAATTTATAACCTTCCACTACATAAACAAATCATTTTATTGATATAGAAGGTTTTCCAATAGCGATGATGCAATTCAAAAATTAAAAAACACATTTTTTTCATATGAAAAGTTGCATTATGTCTTTAGGTACATGGCTAGGGCACTTGAGATAAATGCAGATCTCACACCCCTACATCTAGTGATGGATAGGGTTGCCCATGAGGCCATCCTCAGTTTTTCCTCACTTTTTCACATAAGTCTGGCTGTATTTCATCAATAACATCTTCAATGTTGATTTTTAATTGCTTAATTTTGATTGGATTATCAGCATAAACTTGTGACTTAAGGGGAAGTATCACCTTTTGAATCGTGGTAAATCTCCATTCAAAAAGTGATCTCTTTATTTCACGAGTAACTACTTGATTTTTTTTTTCAATTGATGTTGAAGAACGTCCCGAGGGCAAATAGTTTTCTTTTTTCGATTTAATTAGTTTTTCAATTAAAATAACTAGGGTAATCGTTAGATCTCTGCAATATTTGGGTTATTGAATATGTTTTTCGTTTTTCATGAGTACAAGCTATATTTTTGAACTAATCATAATGAAAATTTTTGTTTTTTATAGAAGATTAAATTGCCGAGGGCAAATAGTTGCGATTTTTTCCAAAAAATTATGAATAACCGTCGAAAAAAAATCATTAAGTGTATTTTCCAAAACGTTGAAGTTCAACCTGTTTTTTTATTGAAAAACCAATTAAATCGAAAAAAAGAAAACTATTTGCCCTCGGGACGTTCTTCAACTTCAATTAAAATAGTTTTCTTTTTTTCGATTTAATTAGTTTTTCAATAAAAAAAACAGGTTGAACTTCAGCGTTTTGGAAAATACACTTAATGATTTTTTTTCGACGGTTATTCATCATTTTTTGGAAAAAATCGCAACTATTTGCCCTCGGCAATTTAATCTTCTATAAAAAACAAAAATTTTCATGATGATTAGTCCAAAAATATAGCTTGTACTCATGAAAAACGAAAAACATATTCAATAACCCAAATATTGCAGAGATCTAACGATTACCCTAGTTATTTTAATTGAAAAACTAATTAAATCGAAAAAAGAAAACTATTTGCCCTCGGGACGTTCTTCAACATCAATTTAAAAAAAAATCAAGTCTCTACGTCGTAAATAAGGGTAGTTACTCGTGAAATAAAGAGACCACTTTTTGAATGGAGATTTACCACGATTCAAAAGATGATACTTCCCCTTAACAAGCCCCCAGAGAAAGATTCTCAAATCACAGAATCTGGAAGGAATTGTGTTTTCAATAAATCGATTGTTAAGGTGTCTGTGTGGCAGGTGGCACCGTCTTGTTGCAAACACATATCATCCAGATTATTCTCAACAGATTATTCAACATTGCTCTGTATCGTTCTCTAATGGCCATCACGCTTCCACCATTTTCTTAAAAAAAATATGGACCAATCACTACGCTAGCATGAATTGCACACCACACAGTGACTTCATCTGAATGTAATGGTGTCTGAACAGTTTCGTGTGGATTTTCATCACTCCAAATTCTGCAATTCTGTTTCTTTAAATACCCATTCAACCAAAAATGAGCTTCATAACTGAATCAAATTAGTTGTTCAAGGCCAAAATCAGAAAATAAACCACGTTTATAGTGGTCTTATATATGGCGTCAGTTCTTGAACCATCAGCTGAATTCTGTATGAATTTGAACCCAAATCTTCACTTAGAATTTTCCATGTGGTTGTTTGAGAAAAATTCAATCGTTGAAAACGACGAGAAACCGATAAATTTGAATTTTCTCTTAAACTTGCTGCAACCATATCAATATTCTCTTGTAGACTTGTATTTCTTTGTCGTACGGCTCCTCTTAAATTCAATTTCGCATTTATGGACAAGCTTGGTGTCAAAATATAGCTTTTCGAGGACGCTGAATCCAATAAGAAATATTCCGAGGCTCTATCCTTCATAGTTTAGATTTTCACCTATAAAATGGCATTTTTTCGAATTTCAAATCGTCATATCTCCCGCTCCTGCGGTCGTATCGACTTTTGGTTCGTATATTGTGTTCGTATATTGTTAATCTGCATTGTCCAAAGCATATCTAGGCATAATAAAATCGATTTCGAAAATGTCAACTTTGTGGGTTAGTGGTTAGAACCCCTAAAAACACCATATTTGTCCTCGCAAAGAAATCCTTGGCAAATCTACAGCCGTTTTTCAATCTGAAAGATGTACTACCCATTCGAGCCATTCTCAAAACCATGGCCTACTACAGAAGGCCGTGAGTGCTCTGACTGCTCTGAGCCTCTGAACAAAACTCGAAAATGAAATGCCAATCAAAAAACAAGAAAAATCAAGTAGAAGAAGGACTATATGGACAAGTTTTGTATCGAAATATAGTTTTCGAGGATGCTGAATTCAATATAAAGTATTTCATTTTTTCGAATTTCTTCGTCATATCTTCTGCTCCTGCGGTCGTAGCCACGATTTGTTTGTGTATTGTTAAGAATAGTGGGTAGATTAACTGAAAAATCGTCCATGAATTCATCTTAAAGTTCTCTCAGTATTCACATATAGGCACTGATTTTGATAGAAGAATTCAATAATTTCTAAAAGTTGTTGAAGCATATATTTTTCCATGATCAAATGACATAACCAACTGAACACGAATCGAACGGGAAATATCCTTAATAAATAATGCACAGTTTCGCCCATAAACCCATTTCAAATTGTATCATTCCTATTGGAGAACCCATTAAAAAGTTTATGTATGACTGAAAGGAAAAGTTACTTCTACCAAAATTTCTATTTTCGCTCAACCGTCGAAAAAATAATATACAGACATTTTAACATTTCAAGTAAACAGAAATCATTGAAATCAAGGAGAACAATCAACGTAAAATTCAACACCCATAAATTGTGTTGAAGAATCAGAACTTTTAACCGGTTTTTTCAGTTACATGGGCCATTCAGACCTAACGAACGATGCAATCAAAAGCAAATCTGCGAGATGGCTACAAGCCCTCTCTCTCTCTTTCTCTTTCGTTATCTCTCTCTTGTTCCAGGTTTTATTAATTAAACCTTCGCTTATCTCACCCTGTTTTAACAGGGATATTCGCTTTATATTTGACGCGAGGTGTGGTAAGATTAAAATTACGTAAACAACGTCGTCGTGATAATGAGAGGAAATATTGTTGATATTGTGCACAGAAAATTGCAATCTTGGTTGGAGGAATTCAAGATAATTAGGTAATAGAAAGATGTATAAATAAGAAGTTATATCGTATATATCAGTTATTAAATTTTTCCACAAAACTCTAGTTGTAGCGTAATGAATGAATAATATGGTACTAGCAACATCAAAATTACACATTTTCCCACTCTTTTTGGTGGCAAGTGGCAAGACTCCAAATGAATGGAGTTTATCAATTTGCTTCTTTGATGGTTTTCCTGGATGGATGTTCTCTCGAATGTAAACTATGGTCTTCGTGGAGCATGCATATTTTTTTTTATTAAATGTAAATCATTACGTTTCGGTGAAGGGCAATTTATTTCAGAACTGATTTATATTTTATTTTTTTAATTCCAAACCGTACTTTACACGAGAAAAATACAGAAGAAGTAAAATTTTCTATTCGAATTTAATTATATCCAAGTCGTTACCTAAGTTTTTATTCAAGCAAAAACAGACGTAAAAAATTCCTTCATTTACGTTTATATACCAAAAAACAACTTGTCATCAATACAATTGTTGCTAACACAGATATTTCAGTTGTCCCTTCAATATATGGAATTTTTTTGAATAAATTGAATATCTCCAAAACAAATGAAGATGATAAAAATGCAATCGTTCCAGAATTTTACGTAAAATTCAACAAAATAAGAATGTTCAATTTGAAAAAGCCATATTAAGTTATGTGACCGCTTTGAGATTATTTTTTATATAACACACAGTAACCAAAACTACAAGTTGATTTCACATTTAGTTCTCTATGGAGTAGGGGTAGCAACTCACAAGGTCTTTTGTCTCCGAATTTGGCAATAACGCAGTGTGATTTCTCTTGGAAAACAACCTATGTATATGTAACATTATTTGGTGGAGTTCCTACGTTTGTAATATAATTTAAACTGCAGTTATTGTCGGAAACTAGGATAAAATTCTATCAAATTGTGTGTAAGCTAGGATTATCACATGTTCTTTGAAGATCGCTATAAGCTACCTAATTAGGAATATGCTCTCAAATAAATGGTCCATGCTGTTATTGAGGAATCAAAATTTCGAAAATAAAACATCAAGTACACACAACCATTATAATTATATCTATATCTACATATTTCTGAATAAACATAAGATAACAGTGAAAATATGCCAAAGAAGCACACCCATAAATACCTTCCCCAAAGTTGAAAGCCAACCCTGTACATTTTCTGATCTACGGAAAAAAAGACCTCGTATTTTACCTGTTTGATAAGGGGAAGTAGAGCTTGTTCTATGCTACGAGTCTTAATTTCTAAACAGTCAACATTTGTTGTATCTACATCTGCCATTTTCTACACTACTGTCTGTCCTTTTCTTTCGCTAAGTGGAGCCGATGGAGTGTCCTTTTTCAATATAACCTCTTTTCATTCTATCAATTCGATCAGCTGTTTCTGGGTTGAGATTTTGATATGTCTGGCGCCATCTAGAGCTTCGAAAAAAAAGCACCGCAAAGCGTAAATGAACTCTTCGATGAGATAGATCGCTAGCGTTCAGTTGCCGCCACCTTCGAATTTTCTTGGTCCACGAAGCAACACTGATATAAGGGAAGAGCTAAATTTATTGAAACAAGGACAAAACAAAATCATATGCCACATACTAATCACAGAGAGTCTTTGCTGAACATAAACATAAACCAACATAAACGGATGCGAACACAGCTCCACGAAAACCAAATTGTTCAAAGTCGATTCTGATTTCTACAAACACCATCTCAGTTTCAGAAATGAATTGCGAATTTAGCTTATTCTTTTAGTGAATCAATGACCAGCATACCAGCAACGGTTTTTTATCCAACAAACCATTAGGTAAATTCACCTTTGTCTTCCAAGAGTTCCAAGCATGCCAGCTTCTAGAGAGAACCAGGGTAATTTCATCTGAGAATTTTGAGAGCGAAGTTAAACAAGAGTGGATCAAAGACAGGGGGAATTAATTACAGAAAGTGAAATTCGCAGTTTTCAGAATGTCTGTATTTTTCTCAATTTAGTGAATAAACTTTTTTATATAGTAATATTTGATCTTTTTTACTTCATCTCTTTCATACAAGGATATCGAATTTGACATAAGCACTACCTGTTTCAAAACCACCAACAAAGTAGGTTGATGAAGATAAAAATGGAGGACAAACTCAAATTTCACACTAGGAAAACAGGAGTTAGAGGAGGTATCCAGTACGCCTTGTCAAGGAGGATTTAGGCAACACACCTTAAGGGAAATCATTATGTGCGATAGCCTAACTGACTTTTGCAGGATTTGAGAAATCAAGAATAGCTTTTCGAAAAGAATCGAAAATTCAAAATTCCTAACAGGAACGCAAATCGAAGGAGCCCTTGAAAGAGTTAGGAGGCTACCATAAAAGCAATAGTGCGTAATGTGTGTTGCCTCGTGTTTTGATGATAGCCTACTTCACTTTTTCGAGAAACGCGTTGAAAATTTGATTTTTAAAGCTTTTCGAAGAGACATTCCTAGATCTTTGCTGCAATTTATGTAAAGTTGTACTCTAAAATAAATAAGCTTCTGCAATATTTCAAGGATATTTCTTCAATGTGATTCTTGGCCACTTTTTCTTCATGTATAGCATTCTGGGTTGAATTGAAATAAACCCCAATTTTTTCTCAATTTATTTGTCAATTTGGTATTGAACACAAAATAAACAGTACCTAAATAATAATTAAAACAAATACTTCATGGTTTAAATCAATTCTCAAACATTCCACACATACTTCATCGCTCCTATCATGTTATTTTGTCAAAACAACGCTTCTATTCTCAAGGCAATAGCGAAGAAGTTTTTGGACGCCATCAACAAGAAATTCATGAAGTTTCTGGATTCGTCAAAATGCCATCACCAGCATCAAAACAGGAAACCGCAGGTAAAGCTGAAAATCACCATTCACCAAATAAGTATCTCAAATCATTTGTCAAAGCTTGCTTGACTGGTAAATACTAACACAACCATTCCTATGTAATTCTATAATTTCTTCCTCAGAATAATTCAATTTTTTAAGGATATCTTTAGTGTGTTCCCCTATCTGAGGTACCCTTCTATTTTTAGAAGAAGCTGGAGTTCTACTAAGTTTTGGCGCAGGTGAAGGGTGAAACTTTCCATCCAATTCAAAGAAAGCTTGTTGCTCGATATTATGTGGATGTAATGGAGCTTCTTCAATGGATAAAACTGGAGCCACGCACGCATCTAAATTGTCGAATATTTCCATCCATTCCTCCAATTTTTTCTGTTTGAAAATATTCGTGAACATTTCTTTCATTTCAGGATCGTATTGCGGGACTTCTTCGATACTCAACCCTAGCCCTTTCAACAAATCACTGTAAAATGGGGGTTCAATAGATCCAACAGATATATATTTCCCATCTTTAGTCTCGTAAACTTCGTAAAAGTGATATCCACTATCTAAAACATTCTCCCCTCTCTGTTGACCCCAAATTGGAAGGTTTTGGGACTTATACAACCAGCTTCCAAGGTAAGCAGTACCATTCACCATGTTATTGTCCACTATTTGGCCTTTTCCAGATTTTCGTCTCTCTATAAGGGCTAAGAGAATTCCTAGAACAGACATTGCACCACCTCCACCAAAAGCAGTTATGTTCACTGGAAATGTAGGCTTCTGGTTTTTGCGACCAAATAAAGACAATAACCCGGATAATGCCAAAAAATTGATGTCATGGCCTGCTTTATCGCTGTATGGGCCAAACTGACCAAAACCTGTTAATCTAGCATATATCAATCTTGGGTTCAATTCCATTAACACAGATGGTCCTAAACCTAATGTTTCCATCACACCTTTTCTGAACGGTTCTATAAGTACATCAGATGATCGGCACAGTTTATGGAATATCTTCACTCCTTTCTCGTCCTTCAAATTCAAAGCTATTGATTGTTTTCCATGTGCGAGACAGTCTGTATCTGCGTTAGATTCAATCTGAAATGTCATGGTAAGTCGAGTATATTAATATAAAGATTGAAGGAAAAAACCTTATCAACTCTCAGTACGGAAGCCCCAAAATCGCACAAAATCATGCCACAATAAGTGGCGGGACCTACACTTCCCAATTCGAGAACTTTAATGCCTTTTAAGGGCATTTTATGATCAATCAGGTGTCAAAGGAATCACAATAAAACTTAAGAGTGTCCCAACGAATCCTAGATACTGAAAAGAGCGAGAGACAAAACTGACAAAATAGGAATCACATTAAAAGTAATGAGTGTTTTAACGAATCCTAAATAATGAAAGGAGCGTGAGACACAACTGGCAAAAAATCAAATACCGCGCCTTGGAAGGAATATTTGACATTGATCTCCATTTTATTTCAAGGCTAAGACTTATAATTTAAATTATATATTATAATGGATGTATACATAATATATTATTTGGTATTATTAGATTCAATGATATTTGGTCATTGGCCTGATTAAATCCAATCTTTATGGCTATGATTTGAAGAGAGAGGAATCAATGAGATTATGAGATACAGCTATTGTTGGTAAACCTTGATTTCTGATGGTTCAACACAATTATTATACTTAATATTTTATAGTTCAGAATATGGTACAAATATAATATGATCTTTGATCAAATAGTGATAGAATCATTTGTATTATAATTAAAGCGAGCCTTGAAAAAGGAGCGAATAAGTTCTCTGAAACGTCAATAAAATTATTATGATTCAATTATGATTTCGTATAACTTTAATTACAACAATAAAGTTCCTGAAATTAAACATATAATTACATTTCAAATAATTGTTTTGTACTTTAGACGTTCGGAATTACTAAATAATCATTGTTACACATGAATTATCAATAGGGGTTCCGTAAATATAGTACATACTTCGAAATTTAGCGTTACTGATAATATTCGTAATCGATCGAGATGAAATTTCGCATTTAGACGGAAAAATGACCTATTCAAGATAAATGCCAAATTTTGTACCAATCCTGTAAGCAGAATCATTGTTTAAGTGTTTCTCCTTAACAATGGCAGAATCATATGGGATTCAAGCGAATTATCATAAAAATTATCATTATTTCTGTAAAAGATCCAGGATCCTAGAAATTCCTTCTAGGTTATCAGCATGCTCTAGGTTATCTATGATTCCTTCGACTCCTTCTGTGGCACGGCCTTCTGAAGATGTAAGATGTAGGAGCAAAGAGTAAACACTACTCTTTGGTAGGAGGCCATGATACAAGCACAGACAGTCTGTGACAGAGAGTCTGTGATACAAGCCTGTATAATCGCGATTCAGGGGTAGGCAGCGCCCTCTACTACACGTGTATACGGGAGTGGGTAAGATTTGTAAACATTAGTTCTGAGTGTTCTGACATAAGGTAATTTGCGGGGAAAAAATAAAATGGAAAGTGAAAAGAGTTTTTTTCTGAGCATAAACGAATATTTCCGATATTTGGAAGCAACTTCAAATAGTAGGAAGGCTCTTTGGGTCTGAAGGAATGAGTAGCGTTGAGATTGTAGAAGAATTCAGATAGCTGAAGGAAGGTGTACTTAGGTATTTTGTATTGCATAAGGTTTTACTCTTTATCAAGAAATACAGGTAATATTAATATTTCACCAAATATTTATGAATAAAATTCATGTTCTATTCTATAAAAACTTTTATTAACATATCCTGATAACTTGATAACATTGGATAAAAAAAAAAAATAGGACATATTAAAGTATAAGTGGATATTAAGGTCTTTACTATTTAGAGACGGAAATGGAGAAAGTGTTTTAAAGACCAGTTATCCACGAATACTTTACACAATTTTTTTTATTGGTAGAATTTGAAATCAGTCAAACACTGTAAGAAATGCAATTGACAGATCAATAATTAAAAATCGACGTTGAGATTTCACATGTTTGTGATGATAGTACCCGCAGAAACCCGTAGAAATTTTTCTCAGGGGGGGCCAAAATAGAAATTAGAAGGTGATATTGAGGAGTCTTGCTGAAAAACTATAGGACCATCAAAACCTCAGGGGGGGCCACGCCCCCCCCCTGCGGGCGCCCATGCATGTTTGTGATGATAGTAACCATGACACAACTTTAAAACTCGTTCTGGTAATGAGCAAAATAAGGAACCTACTTATAAAATTACAGTTATTTCTAGTTTCAACTTTTGTACTTGGGAAAATAATGAAATGAGACTGGACCCCTGTTGGCTTTACTATTGCATCCATAAACACAACAAAACGCATGTGATTTCGACATTTCAGTTCAGTAATCACTCATCACAATGTTCAAACGTATATAAAACAGAATCTGGAAAACAATTTTTCTAACTCACTTCACTAAAATAGAAAAATTAACCGGTAATAATTAATGTAGAAATCGAAGTTTTCCATATACTAACCTACAAACCTACCCACTTCCGTTAATGCTGTTTCTGCCGCAAGGTGGCTTGGGAGATGAACTTGAATCACAGACCAACCTTGAATCGCCAAAAGCCACTGTAGGTGAAACTGGTTATCATCCCTATGGCCTGATGTCATTTCACTGCTCTGTGGTCTGTATTTTTAACCTATGAAAGATCCATCTATAACCTCAATTCATCGTTTCTTTACTTTCTTTAATGAAAAGGTGTTCAAACTTAAATATCAATGAGAATATGTTGACTGAAATATTTCGATAATTTCCCATATTCAAATAATTAGTTAATAAATTAGTGCCATGAAGGTGAAAGTGGAGAAAGTCATTTACAATACGGGAAGAAATCCAATCGCAGTAAATATTCAAAATCGGCATATATCCGATAGGGATATATCAAACTATAAAGTGAATGTATATACAAACAGTTCAAATAAAACAGTTGTTGCAGCTCATACAAATAAAATTCTGTATGTGGGTGAAACCAATGCAGAGGACTCCATATTCAATAACTTTTTAGTTATTCGTAACAAGAACACAAACAAGGTAAGGTACTCCTTCATGGTCATGGCATGGTAAACTTTTTTCAACTCTGTCTCTTTTATTTTAAAGGTTCGACTAGTCAACTATGATAGTGCTTATTTGGATTCATTCACAAAATTGGGTGATTCCGATTTGAATAAAGCTGCTCCAAGTGAAGGAACTAGAGCAGAGTTATCCAAGCAATTTGGTTCTAAGAAGGCTAAAAGAGTCACTGAACAGAGAGAAAAGATGAAATTTGACATTGAAAACGCTAAAGGAACTCTGATGAAGGCTATATCAGGTAGGTCTTCGAAATAATTATGCATATAAAATTAAAACACCAGTTTTTTCCAGAAAGGAATACCGATGAGTGTATCCTCAATATCAGTCAAACTGAAGAGAGTGAGATTAGTTATTTGCCCAAAATCAATAGGAATGCTTCATCAGTAGAGAAAGTGTACGAACTTGAAGATTTAATGCCATCTCAAGTTATGGACAATTTACAGTCTGATGTGGATACCTTGCTTCAATGCGAGGATCTCAGTGAACTTCCGTAAGTGTTGAATAGAAAATTATTTATCTTGACTAAGTTCATGCTCACATCGATTTTCAAGAAATACTTGATTTTTCTTTCTTGTTTCAGGTTATGCAATTTCTGTTGTCATTATTTGAGAATTATGAAAGGAAATGATGAAATTGAATCAGATAGTACGAGGTGCAAAATATATCTGTACCTCAATTATTTATTGGAATTTCTAACAACTCCTGTTAAAAGTATGAATAAAAAATTTGTTGTGTGTAAATCTTCAACAGAACTGAATTTTTTCATTTTGGATGAATTCAGTGTTTCAACAAAACACACTAGGTGAGTTCTAATAAATCAGTTTTGAATTCAACACGCAAATTGAACAACCATTATTCTTCTCTTCAATATTTTTTTTATGGCATCAAAACTGCAATAAATTATCTAATTTCAGAACGAGATCCACATTTATGAGAGATAAACTAATATGTTTAATCTTAGTTTTGGCAATGAAGGCTTCTTCCAATAACAAAGTCAATTTAGAGATGCTTTCACAGGATATGAAGTTGGGAATCAAGAAACTGAAGGAAATATCAAGAGTACTTAGTTTCTCTAGTACAGCAACTTCTAATGAAATTTGTCTCAAGTTGCCACTTCCACCACCAGTTAGTTTTTCTACCAAGAAGAAAAATAAAAAATGATTGTACAGAACAATTGTAAATAAAGACCTATTTTATGCAATTTATATCTCTTCCTACCCAAAATAAAAGTAATAATGTTAGTAGTTACCAGAAAATGTCCTAGTCACTGCTTGGACTCGTTGATGAGTTTCCCGAGCAGGTAATAAGTATACAGAGTGGACCACTTTGTACCGGCAGGACTTAAAAGTCGAAAAAATTGTATGCCAACATTTTGTAACACGGTATCACGCAAAAATTGGACAATAGGCGCATAAATGCTTAGTTTCTAAGGTACCAGGAGTTGAAAACATTTCTTTATTCTTCCTCTGGAGACTATTAAATTTTAGAAAAATACCACCCAACTTATTTGTGAGGCAGGCAGAAAATGCCAGGAGTCACTTCTTGAATTTGATTTGGCTTTTATATGACATAAAATTTAAATATACCAGTCTCACCTACGAAGAAATGTTCACCTTAATTCCTTTACTTTTTTGTCAAGTCTTGATGCATGACTGCTGAACAAATTTCCCTTCATTAAAACACACCCTCTATAATGATGGGAAATATCGATATGAATGCATATAATAAAAACAATGTGAAATGATGGAATGAATAATTAAACAAATGATATTTATGCGTGTAATTTTCAACATTTATTGGTGAGGTACTGCCTCATAGGACAAGCCACCACTGACTACTTTTTAATTATTTTCACTGTTATTCATTATTGGAAATGATATTGAATAATGTCCCAAACTTTTTCAATGGTAGAATAAAAAACAAGACCAATACATAAAACAAAAATTATATTTATTTACACTTAATCAGTACGTACAAAATAAATTGTAATATACATTCAACATATAAATGTGAAATGATCACCAAAATTAAAAATGAATTGATTCCTTTATACGATAAACATCCCAATTACAGCGCCATATTCCGGCCTTCTATTGATATCTCTACCGCTCTTCTTGTCTGTTTCATTCTTTTACCGTCAACGTAATTCTTGTAGTGCCTTTCGAACCTATTCATCTGTTTCTTCTTCGACTAAAAATAAAATAAATAAATCAGATTGTTATATGTAAGCAAAGATTGCGAAACTTACCCTACTGATATCTACTTCAGACTGCCATTTAGGCCTATTCAAGTAGTCTTTGTTGGAAGGAACAGGAACCCTAGCTCTCGCTATCCATCCTGGTTCTCCTGGACGAAGAGGTCTGAAAATAATCAAAACCTTTAGAATATACTCTATTTTTGTTTGCGTAAATGAAATTTTCATTTAATTCGAAAAATATCAAATATGAATTGAAATATTCTTATACTCACTTTCCATCGGAACTCAGAGCTTCCGAAAGTTCGTTATCATTCCTGTGAGAGCTGGATTGTCCTTCGCTCCTTCTCTTTTGAGGTACTTGCATTTCCAAGTCCCTCTGAAGACGTTCCTCTCTGCTCATTGCTTTGAAATCTGTGGATAGGTTGAAAATCGGTCTTGCCCATTCGCTTATGAGCCTTCCGGCCCGTTCTCTGTTCTCCTTAGTTTCTTTAGGATGTTTATACAGATACATGACTGCCTTTCCAATGCCCGAATGTTTCAGGGTTGACTGGTCAATTGGAGGAAACTGAAAGTGGACAAGTGTTATGTTGTTCACAATTTAAAAAAATATCTAGATCAATTGCAATTTAATCTGAAAATAAACAACAGTTTCGAAAATCCCCATAATCCTCATACTTCTTTTCCGATAATTTCATGGCAATGGAGACTTTCGAAAAATAGGAAAAAAAAATGATTATAGATTTCAAACAACTTACAGATTGAAGCAGTTTTAAGATGGATTCCCTCAGTTGTAGAGATGGCATGGAACGATCAGGCATCGGTGCCAACCAATCTGTCAAAACACTTAAAACGTTGTGTTCGATAAAGGCCAACATCAAATCGTGCTTCCTCAGTTGCGACATGACTTTCGATAACATCGCTATCTTTCTTATTGCTGGTTTGTTTGCTTTGTTCAGCCTACGATCTTCCTGCAAAGAAGAATTGAGGATTTGAATAAATTGCTGTATAAATTATAATTCTTTCAACTGACCTCTGCGGCATTTCTCATGTCGGACAAAAGTTGGGCAATTATATCATCATTATCATTTATGATGTCGATGTCTCGCCTTTTACGTTTTTTCGAATTTTCTCTTTTCTTAGCCAACATTTTATCAAAATCAGATACACCGTCATTTTCACCTCTGCAAAAAAAAACTCAATTATTAAAATATCCGGCTGGAATGTTTCAATTGGTCCTCATTGTATAGTTTGCTTTCGATGGGATAAATGTTGTTATATCTCTTTCTATTTCGAACAACATTAAAACTAATGAAACATTGTAGCTATTAATTCATAATGGAAATTTTTTTGTGAAATTAGTCCATTTAAAACACATCTCTATTCAAATATGGAAAGTTGTTTCATTTCCCCAAAGAAAGTAGAAGCAATAAGAAAGCACTACTTTCAGATAAAATTGTCTGCTTCGGAAGTAGGTTTAAATACTCACTCATTACGAATCGTCTTATCAATGCCATCATCTGAATCTTCCGACACGTCAGGAACTACTTTTTCGGTAGGCGCCTCTTCTGTCTGTGTAGAAGGCCCAGCTTCATCCTCATCTTCGTCATCGCTCACCACAGCTAATCTCTTCTTTTCCTTTTTTCCCTCCTCTTCGTCCTCGGAATCAGAAACTAACCTCTTCCTTTTGGCCTTATTCTCGTCTCCAGAACCGGAGCGGGACCTCGAACGGGACTTTGATCGAGACCTTGACTTAGAACGTGACCTCGACTTGCTCCTTGATCTGGACCGGGAACCAGATTTAGCTGAACGTGACCTCGACCTGGACTTAGATCGTGACCTCGACTTAGATCGCGACCTTGATCTCGACTTAGATCGCGACCTTGATCTCGACTTGGACCGTGAAGCCGACCTTGACCTCGATTTCGAACGCGACCTTGACTTAGATCGCGACCTTGATTTTGAGCGGGACCCAGACTTGGAACGTGACCTTGATTTCGAGCGGGACCCTGACTTAGATCTCGATCTAGATTTTGAGCGGGATCCAGACTTGGATCTCGATCTTGATTTTGAGCGGGATCCAGACTTAGAACGCGACCTTGACTTGGATCTCGATTTTGAGCGGGATCCAGACTTGGAACGCGACCTTGATTTTGAGCGGGAGCCCGATTTGGAACGAGACCTCGATTTTGAACGAGACCTTGACTTAGAACGGGAGCCAGACTTAGAACGCGACCTTGATTTAGAACGGGAGCCAGATTTAGAACGTGACCTTGATTTAGAACGAGAGCCGGATCGGGAACCTGATTTTGAACGGGACCTTGACCGTGACTTAGAACGAGAACCAGATTTAGATCGGGATCTCGATTTTGACCTAGATTTTCTGGAACCTGAACGGGAACGGGCTTTGGATGGTGACCTGGAGTTATGTCTGGAATCTGAAAACATCATCTTGAATTAGAATGAAAAAAAATAATAATTAATTTATTTATCATTTTTTTTTTCAAATCACAAACAGTAAAAACACAATGAAACAAAAAGCTTTGTTGATCTGAAAACGTATAGGTTCATTTTGTATCCAGAGTGAAAGTGGCGATAATTTAATTTCTTCCTGGTTTATTCTAATAATTTTCTGACGTTTTTATAACAACAGCTTGCAGTCCAAATGAGGAAGACGATTATAAACAGAGTGCACTCAAAAGATCTGAAAGATTCAAATTTTGACACTCCATGATTTCTCTAGATAAAACGAATTCATTCAAAGCAGCTTAAATGAAAATGCATAGAAACCCTGGCGCAGTCAGTCAATACCTGAGGAATTTTGGTTCAAATTTGTTGGTCTAGTTCTGCAATAAGTTGATTTATTGTGAAAATCATGGATGCCGTTGTATAACCTTTGTTAGATTATGGAAAAATAGCATCAAAAGTCATATCAGGACATGTGAATATCAAGTTTATCCTTAACCATTCACTCCCATTGTGAATATTCAAAAACAAACTTACTTGATCGAGATCTAGGAGACCCACTTCTTGATTTGGGATTTCCACCGCTCTTCACAGAACCAGATCGGGATCCCCTTGAATTAGATCTGCTCCTATTAGCTGGAGACTTGGATCTAGACTTCGAACGCTTTTCCGCATTGGATGGACTCCTTGATCTGCTTTTCACAGAAGAATTCGATCTCGACCTAGAATGTTTACTGCTGGCATTCGAAGCAGATCTGGATCTTGGTTGAGAATCGCCATTTGCAGCAGGAGAACTGGGTTGGGACAAACTCTTTGGATTCGATTCCAAGGAAGAATTCAGTTCAGCCGCGGTCGTTTGATCTATCGGATTTTCTAAAAGGAAAAATTTTGTTCAACTGGCCAACAAAGATGATGAATCTAACTCACCAACTTCCATCACTGAAAGCGAATTTTAGTTATATCACAACACAACCACTTTAATTATCAATATTGTTTGTTTACAGTTGTATATTTCAAGATACAAATGATTCTGACACAAGCATCTTTTTATATCAAGCAATTTAGAATATTGACCATAACCTATAAATTCTACGAACAACACCATAACAAACCACAGAACAGTCACATTTGGGTCATAGAGATATTATATCCTTTTTAAACAAGCCATAACAGATGGTCAACAAGGCAACATTGGAAAAGGAAAATGGTTGAGTTTAATTCTTGATGGAATACTGTTACCATTGTTTGAGGACAATGCTGTTACTATTGGACTCGACTGCAATTAAAAAAAAGTTTGAATTCATTGAATAGGACGTTTATTCAATGAATTTACATCTGTGAAACTCGTAAAAAATAAACATATTCCATTTGTCAATGATCTGATCGCCCACAAAAACAGTAGCCTTTCTTTAGCAAATCAAGCAAGGGTGTTTCTGTACTGATGCAAGAAATTTCAAGAGGTGAATCCTTGTTCAAAATAAAGGGTAGTTTGTTGTATAAATGTTGGTCGAAAGTCAAACGTTAGGCCGTTAGGGAGATATCCCGATTCAAAGATTGCCGAAAATGATGTTTTTATTTTGTGTCTTAAAAACGAAAAGCGATAGAATGATGATATTTCATGGAAGAATTTTATGAAAACACACTTTCTTGATACTTTTTTATATTTCTAGCACGAGTGGAGGGGGTTGAAGTAGACTATCCCTATCATTTTTGTCATATGTAATACCACTATAGAATGAAAGTTTTACTGCGTTCGTTATTACCAATCCGGAGAGAAAACGGACACAGAACATCTAATAAATACGGATCTTTCTCTCTCCTCTCTTTCAGCCAGTGAGAGAGAGAGATCCGAATTATTGGATGTTCTGTGTCCGATCCGTCTCCGAAAGGGAATACCGAATGCGCCTTTTGTTGCTCGGAAAATAGATGCATAGAATACCTGGTGTAACGACTCCTTTCATAAAATCATGACCAAAATTTGTAGATCAAAACGGCATTCTAGAATCTAGATTTCAGATTTTGGTCTAGTTCCGGAATAAATTTTTATCGGTCTAGGCGCTACTGCGGCAACGACAAATAGCGCGACCCCTTTCGGGAGAAATGAAAAGCAGCACAAAATGTCACATTTTCGATCGACAAGAAAGTCTTAAGGTGGGCGTTCAATGTAGTGTGTTTTTATTTCAAGTTGATTTCGAAAACGGTTTCACTTTGAGAACTGAAATTTTGTGGGTGAACTCAGAAAGGATTAGGGTTCTTGTTGAAATAATTTTAATCGATTTCATTTCGACAGTTAATTTTTTTTCTTTCAAAAATAGAAGAGAATGAGCCAACCCATGCTTCTGTTTTATTTCAACAGAAAGACCCATGAAAATAGTTCAACTTCCAATTAAAAGTGAATCTACTGATAATTTCGTTCAGAAGATCAACTTGAAATACGGAATTGGCAGAAAAGGGCCAAATTCAAATTTTGGCGGGAAAAAATTCCTGCTTTACCCACAAATTGACATATTTCATAGTTCGGCGATTTTCGGATAGAGAGCGCCATTGTACATTTCATTCATGATTAGAGAGATATTCATAGAACTTATAGTGATAATGTAAGTTCTATGGAAATCTTTCATAAAATGCACGGTGGCGCCTCTATCGGAGGAGATTTCCTATTCGCTTTAAACGCCGACCTTAAACAAAATCTAATCAGTGCCAACACCAGGTATTCTATGCATCTATCTCGGAAATTTTGCGAATGACATTTGTATCAGAATCACGAGCCGTCAGGCGAGTGATTTTGGAAAAAAGTCATGGGCGAATTTTCCGAAAAGCAACAAACTTGAATATTACAAGAGAGAAATTTTACCTGCTCAAATTTCATCTCGAGTGGTGTTCGGCATGACTATTTCACGAAAAAATGTCTAACATTATAAGTAATATCACAGAATACCTATTCTGTGGTAATATGGTCACATTTGACACGGATTGCGCTATTTGGCAAATTAGAATTCATAGAATAACTAAACGTTGTTTGTTTTCTCTATGATATTCATTAAGGAAGCTATCTATGGATTGAAAAACCAACATGTTGGTTTTGCCGGTTTGAAAGTTTTTTCGAGATGAAACGATCGTTGCTACGGGAACTTCCTCACTAAAAATGAAAAGAGTGGAATGGTCAATTAAATTTAAAGAAAAACTTACACAATGACAGCGATATCGTTTTGAAATTAAAAATTTAAAGGTAAATCAGTTCTAAAATAAATTCCCCCTCTCGACACATTCACATTTTTTTTCAAATTCAAAACGGTAGGTACATTTTACGAGAAGAATCTTAGACAAAGGAAAGAGAAATTTATTTCATGTCGAAAGTGCCTCGATCTTTTGAGAAATGAAATAGATGTCTCACTTCTCCAAAGAAGAAAAACATATGGAAGATTAATTAGGGCCAGCCAATTTGTAATTGATATTTGTAAAGAGGGCGAAAAATTGTTCAAATTCTTCCATAAAACTTCGAACATTTTTAATAGAAAAGTTGAACATTTGTTACCAGTTCTGATCAGCCAAACTATGTTTAATATTGATTCATCCATTTTGGACTATTTTGATAATCATCTTTTTGATGGAAATTTCATTGATGGACATGCTGATCAGTTGATCAAATTTATTTTGAAAAATTATTTTAGAATAAGGATTCATCATGAAACCACCAAACTCTTAGATGAGTCAAAAAAAAATAGATCAAGATCTATGAACACCAGACTTATACTGTTTAGGAATGAATAATTTTACTATTTCAATGTATTGTGCTATTGTGGATTGTGATTGACTATAATTATTGTTTCAATAAAACACCTATCGATTATTATTTTGATATTTTATTGGGTAATTCATTTTCTGTAACATGCTTAAATTTTCTGACTCATCATATTTTTGTGAATTTTATTAAGTAAATTCAGGTGAGCTCATTTTTTCTTTAACCGGTTCATCTTTAAGGCGGATTCTTCGACAAGTTCATTCAGCTAATATACATATCAAATTGGAACCAAAGTTCAGCTAATTGTGGTTAATTGTTCCAAAGGTATTGAGCTCCGAAGCAATAATTCTGAAATGTGAATAACTACGGAACCACGCGAAAAAATTGGCCCATAATCGGACATGTGGGTATATTCATTTCTTTTTCCGTCGAAATTAATTGAATTCTGATATCATCAATAAAAAGTTATTTACCTAACGTGCGCATATCAAATTGGAACCAAATTTCAGCTAATTGTGGTTAATAGTTCCAAAGATATTGAGCTCCGAAGCAATAATTCTGAAATGTGAATAACTACGGAACCACGCGAAAAAATTGGCCCATAATCGGACATGTGGGTATATTCATTTCTTTTTCCGTCGAAATTAATTGAATTCTGATTTCATCAATAAAAAGTTATTTACCTAACGTGCGCATATCAAATTGGAACCGAATTTCAGCTAATTGTGGTTAATAGTTCCAAAGATATTGAGCTTCGAAGCAATCATTTTCAAATATGAATAACTACGGAACCCCTAAACAACACGGCAGATCCACGCCACTGGCGGCAAATGCGAATCTAATTTCTGCATTGTTGCCAGCGCAATAACTGTGGAACAAGGACAGCTATATCTGTACTTGTTCCACTCATGGGAAATTGTTCGGGATGTTGGCTTCAAAAGTTCCTGAATTTATGAATGACATGCCAGGTCTCCTCTTTCCTTTGTCTAAGAGAAGAATACAATAAATGAAAAAGTTTCTAAACAAACCAGGCTATCCTAATTTATTATTATTTCGAACAAGGAATCATCCTTTGGAATTTTTCAAATCAGAAACACCCAAAGATTAAAGATACAATTTTTTATATGAACATTACTGACTGTTGTTAGTGTAAGGTCGTCAATAGACCTGATGTAATAATAATTTACGCAGTATCATCCGCATTTTATGTACTCGAAAGAGTGCATACTTATCAGGGAAACATACTATCCTTGGCCACTCCTGAGTCCTGATGGACCTTGTTTCAATAGAGAATGCATCAACTTCGATGGGCTATTTAAAGAGGAAATTAAGGAAAATCATGACACGATATCGACCCATATATCATGGTTTGGATCAAACCAATATTTCATCCAACACATTATCCTGATTAAAATCAATAGGTAGCCAAACGTCTTCAACCCATTTCGCGCTTATTTTCGATACACATCATCAGTGATATAAATCTGACTACCTACGTAACTATATGCTTATAAGAAGAGCCTTGAATGCAAGGCCGTAGCTAGAAAAAAATTTCGGGGGGGGTCCGTCCGAGGCCGCAGCTAGAAAAAAATTGCGGGGGGAGGGGGGTGTCCGTTGAACTGAGCTATAGAAAAAATTTCGGGGGGCGTCCGGACCCCATCGGACCCCCCCCTGGCTACGGCCTTGCTTGAATGTTAGAATTGTTAAGATAGTCAGCATTTAGTAGTATCTAATTCCAGGCTTTTTACGAGCTCAGCATTGCAGATCTAGCAGTGATTTTGTCATAAGTAGCATGGTCTGAATATTTATTCTAACCCATGAAGACAATAAAGACCTTCACGGTTGGCGCATCATGAAACGCAACCAATTCCATACGTACCAATATCCCATAATGGTACGTTACAAAACAGACAGAGATTAGAAGATTTTCATGAAAAATTACCCAGCAAGACAGAACTAATTGAAAAGTTGTTCATTATTTCTTGGTAACGGGGTATACATTAAGGCGAATTACCATAAATGCAAAGTATTGCACACTTATTGTCGAGTACATCGACCTGAGGCTTCCGGATTTAGCGGAGTTACCGTGGCGAAATGCTAGGGAAGTTGTATATTCAGGCAGTATATAGATTAGATACGTTTTCGCAATGTAGGCGGACGATCTAGAATTTATATTTCACAGGTCCATTCGTCGATACTTCATGATGAAGCAAATTTTTTGCTTTGGGGGGTTTCTCAGTTTCTGAGTGCCCCTTCCACCTAAACGAAGTCAATATAAATTCTGTCGGTCCGTCCGGCAGTAAACACTTAATTATAGAAAGAAGTTTTCAGGATAGGTTCCAATATTTCTGTAAGTAAATATCAGGAATCATGGACGATTCCTTGACAGCTGCTGTCCAATAACTTCGAGACCTACTGTCAATTTTTTGACAGCTGTTAATTTTTTCGTACGGTATTGACATATGACATATTTATTTTATTTATTTTTTTATTGCTGCAGTTGGTATCCAGAGCTTACATTCACATTGATATCTTTCATAAACAACAATAAATTCTTAACGATAATCAAAATCAGCCTTGAAAAAAGAAAAAAAAAACGAAGAAGGAAAACATTAGTTCTTCATAATTGTGATCGAGATATTCTTGATAATGGAATATTTGTTGAAATATTATTTGGGCTGTTTCCATTATCTATGCGGTTTGTTGTTTCCGACGTTTCGACAAGCATTCGCCTGCCGTCTTCAGGGTGTAGGTCCTGAGAAGGACCGGTTTTTTGCCTAACTTGATCTGTCTGGACTTGTACGCACCATACTTTTTCAATTATTGAATTACAGTGTTGGGATTAGTTCTTCACTTAGACAAGGTTCTTCATATACAAAGAAATTACCGAAGTTTAAAAAACTCTCTCATTTTTTTAAATTTTCATTGCATGCTTTTCCACAGGAATAGAATTGAAAATATCGACAGCAAACATTGGAGAATTTTGTCCGATACATGGTTCTAGCATATTTTTTCCTCAAATCATATCTACTTTAACATTCTATTCATGCTCTTCTTCAACTAAGTACGAATAAAATAGCTTGTGTCCTCAATCAATTATTCTTTATTTTGTGAACTAGCTTTGTCTGTTCCAGTTTTTTCAGTTTAATTATATTTAATGTTGACGTACCAAATCATAGTTGAGTTGGGGCGTTGGTGTGAAGAAGTCCAAATTGTAACGTAATAGATTTGTTCTGTGCTCTTAATTTTTAATAATAAATATTTTGGAGCATTTCCCCAACAGTTGAGATTCTACATAAATGGTGTAATAGATAAGAACATCTTTTCACAGCTCCTACCATTGGAAATATTTTTTTTGTTTTATGTTAGATAATCTATATCTATGGATATCTTTTCAACAAAAATTGTAAAATTAAAATAGTCCATTTCATCGAAAATAGCACCTTGAGTATAGGACAGACGGGTAGTCTAGAGTAGTTATGAGGCTACGACGCCATCTAATTTTCCTAAAAGCTAAGAAACATTTTCTTGTTCACGTGACTGCGAGAATAAACTCTTGAAAATTCTCAAAACTAATTACCTCAAGGTCCTTGAAAAAGTGCAACATCCTGTTTGTAGAAAATATTTCACAAGTTTTTCGCAGTGATCGAATAAGCATATTAATAGTAGAATTAAATTAATGAAATAATCACGTTGCATTGGGTGTTTCACCAACGGAACATTGCATTCTGATTATTAGGATAAACATTTTTTTCGTAATAAATGATGATTAATAAAGAGATTCACCGTTTCAATTTTCATACGGATTGATGCATAGATATTATATGCATTCAAAATAAGTCAATAGTTGTATGTTTAGATGAAAGCCGCTTTTCATACTTCATTATTACAATTTCGTTTCGAATAGAAAACACTTCTTCAGTATAATATGCAGGTAATTTTCGATTTCGAATCTTTGATGTATAGTAAATAAGAAAATTATTTGGGTAAGTGAAAACGAATGATATTTGAATGGTCCCTTCTTTTAAGTGTGTAGGGAGGAAAAATGATTTAATTTGCAGTGGTGTTATTAATATTTTGACTCGATTTTTGTAAATCGTTCACCAAATTGAATGATTATGCATAAACAATAATACAAATTTTTACTGCAGGATATCCTCATATAGGTACTCGATGAAAATTGACAGAATTGGATACAAAACTGATGCAGGAATTTTCAGTAAGAGGCTTCATTTGGGTTTATAGGAAAAACATTTTTTCTAATAATGTCATCCAAAATAGGAATCTACAAATGTAAAGTGTCCCTTAATTTAATAAAAAAAAACGAATTTTCTTTGCTTAAGGCCCCAACTTTTCATGTAATATATTGGAAATGAACAAATACAGGAATTATACAAGCATAAATATTTAGGCCTTATTTTCGATGAACATCTCGAGTGGAAACTCTTCCAAATAAATTCAGATTTTCCAGATTTCATTATGCTCAGAGATGCTACGGACAATGCTGATTAACAATGTACTAACAAAAAGTGGATAGGATCCCAACAAGGGGAGTTATGACGATTTGAAATTTCAGATTTTTGAAAAAATGTAATTTGACAGATGAAAATCTAAACTATGATATATAGCGACTTGAATTTGTTCTTATTGGATTATGACGATTTGAAATTTCGGATTTTTGAAATGCCATTTGACAGGTGAAAATCTAAACTATGATAGAAAGCGACTTGAATTTTTCCTTATTGGATAGATCGTCCTCGAAAACCTATATTTTGATACCAAACATGTCCATATAGGTATTCTCTGAGTCGAATTTTAATTGTTTTTTTTTTCCAAATTCCATTTTCCAGTTTTGTTCAGACGCTCAGAGCACTCAAAGTATAGGTGGTACTGATCAGCCTACTGGGTATTCTGCATGATGAGAATGGGAATTAGATCGTCAAGATTGAAAAGGACTTTGATTTCGCCAGGGATTTCTTGGTGATGACAAATATGGTGTTTTTGGGGGGTCTTACCCCTTTGTCATTTTTCACCCAAAAAGTTGAGATTTTAGATATCGATTTCATTATGCTCAGAGATACTTCGGACAATGCAGATAAACAATGTACTAACAAAAAGTGCATAGGATCCCAACAAAGAGAGTAATGACGATTTGAAATTTCGGATTTTTGAAAAAATGCCATTTGACAGGCGAAAAATCTAAACTATGATGGAAAACGACTTGAATTTGATCTTATTTGATAGATCGTCCTCGAAAACCTATATTTTGATAGCAAACATGTCCATATAGAACTTCTTTGAGTCGACTTTTATTTGTTTATTTATTGTTTCCAAATTCCATTTTCCAGTTTTTTTCAGACGCTCAGAGCACTCAAAGTATGGGTGATTCTGATCAGTCCAATGGGTATTCTGCATGATTCGAAGGGGTATTAGGTCGTCAAGATTGAAGAAGAACTTTGATTTCGCCAGAGATTTCTTGGTGATGACAAATATGGTATTTTTCGGGATCTTACCCCTTTGTCATTTTCCACCCAAAAAGTTGAGATTTTCGATATCGATTTTATTATGCTCAGAGATACTTCGGACAATGCTGATAAATAATGTACAAACAAAAAGTGGATAGGATCCCAACAAGGGGAGTTATGACGATATGAAATTTCGGATTTTTGAAAAAATGTCATTTGACAGGTGAAAATCTAAACTATGATAGATAGCGACTTGAATTTGATCTTGTTGGATAGATCGTCCTCGAAAACCTATATTTTGATTTGATACCAAAACATGTCCATATAGGCCTTCTTTGAGTCGATTTCTAATTTCTAATTGTTTTATTTTTTCCAAATTTCCTTTTGGAGTTTTGTTCAGACGCTCAGAGCACTCAAAGTATAGGTGGTACCGATCAGTCTAATGGGTATTCTGCATGATTCGAATAGGTATTAGATCTTCAAGATTGAAGAAGGACTTTGATTTCGCCAGGGATTTCTTGGTGATGACAAATATGGTGTTTTTGGGGGGTCTTACCCCTTTGTAATTTTTCATCCAAAAAGTTGTGATTGTCGATATCGATTTAATTATACTCAGAGATACTTCGGACAATGCTGATGAACAATGTACAAAAAAAAGTGGATAGGATCACAACAATGGGAGTTATGACGATTTGAAATTTGGGATAAAAAAAATGCCATTTGACAGAAGAAAATCTAAACTATGATGGAAAACGACTTGAATTTGGTCTTATTTGATGGATCGTCCTCGAAAACCTATATTTTGATACCAAACATGTCCATATAGGCCTTCTTTGAGTCGACTTCTAATTGTTTTTTTTTCCAAATTTCATTTTGGAGTTATGTTCAGACGCTCAGAGCATTCAAAGTATAGGTGGTACTGATCAAACCAATGGGTATTCTGCATGATTCGAAGGGGTATTTAGGTCTTCAAGATTCGAGAAGAACTTTGATTTCGCCAGGGATTTCTTGGTGATGACAAATATGGTGTTTTTGGGGGGTCTTACCCCTTTGTCATTTTTCACCCAAAAAGTTGGGATTTTCGATATCGATTTCATAATGCTCAGAGATACTTCGGACAATGCTGATTTACAATGTACACACAAAAAGTGGATAGGATCCCAGCAAGGGGAGTAATGACGATTCGAAATTTCGGATTTTTGAAAAAATGCCATTTGACTGGTGAAAAATCTAAACTATGGAAGAAAGCGACTTGAATTTGTTCTTATTGGATAAATCGTCCTCGAAAACCTATATTTTGATAGCAAACATGTCCATATAGAACTTCTTTGAGGCGACTTTTAATTGTTTTATTTTATCCAAATTCCATTTTCCAGTTTTGTTCAGACGCTCAGAGCACTCAAAGTATAGGTGGTACTGATCAGTCTAATGGGTATTCTGCATGATTCGAATGGGTATTAGATCGACAAGATCAAAGAAGGACTTTGCTTTTGCCAGGGATTTCTTGGTGATGACAAATATGGTGTTTTTGGGGGGCCGTACCCCTTTGTCATTTTTCACCCAAAAAGTTGAGATTTTCGATATCGTTTCGTAATGAAATAAAGATCTTCATCGTCGAAGAATCGTATGGACAGCATAATATTTCTTGCGCTCTCGCTATTTTTGTCGTTTTTGGTGGGAAAAGTTGAAAATTACACAGTGAATTTGGTATCATTGGAAAGCTAGAATTTTGTTTTGCCGAGGACATATTATATGGTGAATATAAATACAGGCGAATTCATCAAAAGAGCCATTATTTGTTTTTCCTTCTCTGTATTTATCGTAAATTGTTTCACACATATGTGAAACAATACATTGCTGGTGAATTGAGAGATAAGAATATTCGCGGTAAAGATGGGAAGACCCAATAAGCGAGCAACAGTGGCGGAGCAGGCAAATTGCGGTAAATGCAATGGAAAATTTTCTAAAACAGATTATAAAGTACTGTGCTCTGGCCGTTGTCATAAATGGACTTGTGAGAGTTGCACTGGATTGCAGAAGGATCAATTGAAGGAAATGGTAAAGTCAAACAGCTCATGGGAATGCACAGAGTGCATTAAAAATAGAAGAAGATCTATTATTCGAGATATCAGCTCTGATGAAGAAGACAATCCTGATGAGGATGAGAGGTTCACAATCGTGGATATCATGAGGGAGATGAGAAATAATCATGAAAAAGTTACTATGGATATGCAATCTTCCGTAGAGAGGTCAATCACACTCTTCAGTTTCTGTCGGACTCATTCGAAGAGTTGAAACAAGAGAACAAATTAATCAAGGAAAAATTAGAAATGGAACAGGAAAAGTTGGATTGTGCTAATAAAAGGATAAAAACCTTAGAAGAAAGAATGGAAGAGCTTGAACAGGAAAGTAGGAACAAAAATATAATATTAACAAATGTGCCTACGCAAAAATCAGAAAATACTAAAGAATTGGTACAAAAAATTGTTCAAACTGTAAATGTTGACTTAAGTGCAGAAGAATTTGTTACCACACGTGTTTCTAAAAAGCTGAATGCACCAATCCTGATTAAGTTGAAGAATGAACATACAAGAAGAAGAATAATGGAGCAGCGTAAAGCTTACGGAACACTGAAGATGGAAGACTGTGGTTTTGAGCAGGAAAACTTCGTTTATTTTAATGAAGATCTACCACGATATAAACAGGAACTATATGCAAGGGCCAGGAATTTCAAGAAGGAACATCAGTATGCTTATGTATGGGTCAAAGACGGAAAAATATTCATCAAGAAAACCGAATCGGCAAAACCACTTCTCATTAGATCTGAAAAAGATCTAGAACACCTGGTTTCAAGTTCAATAACAAATTAGGGGTGGTTGATGGTTTATTAAAAGCTGAATTCTTCTTTATAATGGAAAAATACATAAACAATTTCAATGTGCCTAAAATAAAAGATAAGATTGTGTCTTCTAGGGAATTTTGTGAAACTGTAAGTAATGAATGTTCTAATTGTTTTACGCTGTTACATAATAATATAAGAAGTGTAAGTAAGAATATTGATGAGTTTAAGGTTTTCATTGATGGGTGTTTAGGGAGCTTAGATTGTTTGATATTAACGGAAACTTTCAAAATTTATGATAAGGATCTATTTAATTTGCAGGGGTATACATCAATTTATAATTCGGGTGATCTAAATAAAAATGATGGTATATTAATTTACGTAAAAAATGACATAAAATTGGGATATGAGTTAGTCAAAATTGGTCCAGTAAATGCCATTTTTTTGCACCTAGAGCTTCATTCTGTAGGGATAAACATACTCGCAGTTTACCGTTCTCCATCTCTGTGTCCTTCAGAATTCATTTCAGACCTAGAAAAGTTTTTACAAGTAAATAAACCAAATAATAGGATATCATTAATAATTGGTGACTTGAATATTGATTTGATGACTGACTCAAATATAAGGGAAGAATACTTAAACGTATTAAGTGAATATGGTTATTCATCAACAATAAACTCACCAACTAGAGAGAAGGCTTGCTATGATCACATAATGTTGAAGGGTTCTCTGCAGTTGGATGCCGTGCGTGCAATGGTGGTTGATCATTTGATTACGGATCATAAACCAGTAGCGATCAAGATTGCCCTTCCTAGAAACTTTAAAAATGCTGTTGTGGGTAATCTGAGTAGGGAATTCGTTAATTTTAAAAAACTAAGGCAATTACTTAAAAATGAAACATGGAGTAGTGTTAAAGATGAGGAAGACATCCACCTCTCAATGGATGCGTTTTTTGAAATTTTTTCACGGTTAATAGAACAAAGTAAGTACAAAATAAATGTTAGTAGAAAAGAAAAGAAACGTACTCCATGGATCACCAAGGGATTAATCAAGTCTGTAAATTATAAAAATGAACTTTATAAAAAATGTAAAAATAATCCAGGAAATATATTGCTAAAAAATGATTTGAAAAAATATAATAATATCCTCAAACAGCTGATTATGAAAACAAAAGCAGAGTATTATGGGAAGAAAATCAATAGTTTTGCGAACAATCCTGACCAACTTTGGAAATTATTAAGAAATCTTGATCATAAAACACAAATAATTCAACCAACATTAGTAGTTAATGAAGAAGGGGATAAAGTAACTGACAAAAGGGAGCTAACCGAGGTGTTCAATAAGTTTTTTGTGGGGATAGGTGAAAAGTTGGCAAAAAAAATTGAGAATAGTGGTGTTAAATTCAGACATAACAGAAATGTTAATTCCATTGTTATATTAGAAACTGAGGAAGCTGAAGTTTTGAAGATAATACATTCCTTGAAAGATAGTAAATCAGCAGGTGTGGACAAAATATCAACAGAAATAATAAAGAATACAGCAGAGCTCATAGTTGCACCCATTACATATGTAATCAATAGAGCAATCAAAATGGGACAATATCCCAATATTCTGAAAAAATCGATTGTGGTACCAATATATAAATCCGGGGACAGATCGTTGTGCTCGAATTACCGACCTATTTCAATTTCTCCTGTAATATCAAAAATATTTGAAAAGTACTGAAAATTAGAATAACTAAATTTTTGGATAGATATGGCCTGATTTCAGATCGACAATACGGATTCAGAGCGGGCAAGTCGACACAGAATGCAATAGCATACTTGACAGGTAAAATGTATAAAGCTATTGACGACAAAATGCCAGCAATCTGCGTTTTCATCGACCTCGCCAAAGCGTTCGATACGGTTAGCCATCAGGAATTATTACTGACATTAGAGAGAATAGGTTTTAGGGGTGAATCTTTCAAACTGATGGAAAGCTTTCTAAGTGACAGATTACAAGCTGTTCAAATAGGAGATGAAGTGGGAGAATTTAGAGAAGTAAAATATGGGGTTCCTCAAGGTACGGTGCTTGGGCCTTTACTTTTTATCATTTATATAAATGATCTCTTTGACTTACCATCAGTCGGAGATATCGTGAGTTTTGCTGACGATACTGCTATTTTCTACCAGGACAAAACTTGGGTCGACCTGAAAAAGAAAATTGAAGGGGATTTTGTACAGATTATTGAGTTTTTAAACTATAAACTACTTACCATGAATGTAGACAAAACTAAGTTTATTGCTTTCACCAGCTATAACCGGTACTTACCTGAGATAAATAAATTACTTATATCAATGAATCATGGGCCACCTATAGAAATCACAACCGGAGATTCAGTTAAATATTTGGGAATTTATATCGATAATCATCTTCAATGGAGAAAACAAGCTGATAAAATTGTGAAAAAGTTAAGAGCTCTCATTCCTAGATTTAAACTATTCAAAACTTTTTGTACAAATGAACAAATGAAACTTTTATATTATGCTTTGGTTCAATCTCACCTGACATACGGAAATCTAGCGTGGGGAGGATTGGTGAATGCGCATTCAAACAAAATAGAAACGACACAGAGATGGATATTGAAAATAATGTTTGGGAAACCATTTAGATATTCTTCCGATTTGCTGTATTCGGAGAGTGGAATATATGACTTGAGGCAGTTATACTACCAATCGCTAATAATCAATCATCACAGTCAGTTGCATAAAAAAGAACAAATAAAACATGAACATAACACCCGTTATAAAGAACACTCTACGGTAGTACCCAAGATAACTAAAACTATAGGGCAGCGGAGTCACATATTTTTGGGACCATTTATCTTCAATACTTTGCCAGTACATTTAAAAAAGATTATTATGCCAAATATATTTAAGAAAGAGTTACGCAGGTACATTAATTCAACCCCTAGACTCGTTGTGCACTCAAAGATTGATTTGAAAAATAAAAAATAATATGAATATATAGATTTGAAAAAACTGATTGTTGTAATTTAATTTGCTGTATATGATTTTTGGATAGATGGATTTTGTATGGTTGTCAGATATGAAATTGTGTTGTCCATATTGTAAAATCCACGAGCGGATATATCCATGTGGATTATTTATTTGTTCAGAATTTTTAGATTGTTGAGGATTGATGTTTGTTTTGTATTTTGATTATTTCTCTCTGAATAAATATTATTATTATTATTATTATTATTATCCCATCATTCATCCATAAAAATGGCATTTTTTTTGGAATGTTAAAATAACACCTCTTTTTGGAAAACCCTTTATTTATATCAAAAATTCACGGTCATAAAAATAGGAATCATCAATTATTTGTATGTCATGAACAAAATACAAGAAGCGAAAAAAATCAACTATATTCGTCAAACCTTCAACAAGATTCCATTCTTTCATTTGAAGATCTTCCAGATTCTCCAGAGAATGTCACGCATTTGTTCATAAAAATACAGGACTTTTAATTATAATATATGTTTCAATCATCATTATTATTATTCAATGATTGTTTTTGTTTGATAGAATCATATTTTTTCTGTAAAAACTTATACTTGTATGAGATACATACAGTTGTAGAGTTTCTAGATATTTTTGTTGTGCAATAAATGAATAAATAAAACTAGACTGATATTTCCCTGCACTTATAATGAAAAACGATATCTGCCAAGCGATCTCTCGTTCAATGGACTGTAGTTCTTCGATAATATTTTTCACTGAACCAAACCTTTCATTGTCATCAAAGTTTTTCGAAAAATACCCTTTTTGGGAGACAATTCCGGGCTGGTCTATTTACTGCAACATGGAATCCTTCAAGGAGAGATCCGTTATTAAATCTCATTAGGGAATGACTTCAGCAGAGTCTTATGAAAGTACAAACAGGGGCCCATTAAGAAATTTGTACAGAGACCATAAAAATATTCACACCTCCCAAATTAATCTTCCCCTATTGCAAAAAACTCCATAAATCATAATTTCTCCCTTCATTTTTCTTCATGCCGGGAATTCGAAGGTGGCGGTCAATTCGCGTGGTTTCTTGAAGAAGGGGAATTGTTAAAGTGGCGGCAAGTAGGTCGCCGAGGCTTCTATACAACCGCCAGGAGCAGTACAAACGCCGCCTTCAGCTCGTGCTAATGGCGCTTGTTTCAAACACGACCACGTCCAAGGAGAGCTCCTTCCAATTTTCGGTCCGGTGTTGTTATGAGTGAACCTTCGAAATTTTTCATGTTACGAGCCTATTTTTGGTCGTTCTGAAATGCTGACTTTTTGTGGCAATGGAGATGATATTTTTTCTGTGCGTCCAGTTTGATTTTCGCGTGTTGATTGGAAGTATGTGAGACCTTAGCTATGGTGAGTTTGAATGTTTTTTACCGTAGTGTTCCGTTCAGTGTTTCCGAGAATTCATAAATGTTTGAAACTTTGAATATTCTTGATACACTAAAAGCATTGATGATGTCATATGTAACCACGAGGAGAATGTTGTGAAGACAAGAATCTTTGGATGTAGGCTCTTCAGACCAAAAACAGAAAACCACAACCACAAAAACAGAGAAAATATTTCTCTAGTATTAACAAAAAATCGTGATGAATATACCGGTAGTCTATCTTAAGTGTCCATAATATTCAGATTGAATTTTCTGCAGAAAAAAATAGCTAAACAAAAAGGAAACTAAAAAATAAAATCTATAATTTAATAAAAAACCATGAAAGTAGTAAGCAATTGAAGAAAACAATGATTGGGACCTGGAGAAAGTAAGAATACAACAAATAGATGTTATATATAGATTAATGCTGTATGTAAACAAGGCAAGAACGTGCTTATTGGCACCCTTTAATATTCTCGAAACATGGTGAAAACCAAGAATCTAAATAAAAATTGTGGATAAAGTGCTGATCAAAGAATGTCCTATCCATAATTTTATTAATTTCTTGTGGACGACAAAATTTCTAAATATTCAATGATATGAAGAAGCATTTACTATATAAAGTGAATAAATAATACTTCCAGAAGTTCCAGATAACTAAGACTTTTAAATAGCACTGGCGCATCCGGCAATTTGCATTTTTTTTTATTATTATGAAACTTTAATTATTGTTTGTCACCTTTTGAAATCATGAAATATTTCCTTGGAACAGAATGAAGAAATATTGAGCATTTTATAAGTGTATGAACAGAAATGTTTGTATACATTCATTGTATCTGGTGTTTTTTTTTTGGGTGACAGAACTTTGAATTGAAATAAAATTATTTATTTGAAAGATAATTCTACTACATTGATGTTTTGTAAATACACTGCGCAAAAAAACTAACGCACATTATGGAAATCTCAAATTTATTCTAAAACTGAAGGTGTTCTCAATGATAATTATTTTTATCAGAATTATGCATGCATATGTTATCCACTTTCAACGTTTTTCTTCAATACAGATGTTTTCTCCCAGCAGGAATAAAAAAAGATGATATTATCAGATTTTGAATGTATTGGCTCCATTCTAAAAATCAGTTGTTCTCGATCAATTCTAGTGATCAATAGTTTTTCCTTCGTTTGATTTTCTTCACTCGATCGCTATGCAACGCGAAACACGCAATTTGACCCAAGAGGAATGTGCCCAAGCGGTAGTTTTGCGAGAAGAAGGGTGGACATACACAAGAATTGCAGAAAGGTTTGGAGTTTCCCATACAAGTGTGTCCAGAATGTTGCAGCGATTCAGGGAGACAGGTATGAATGTCCGAAGACCAGGACAGGGTAGACCACGGGTAACAACTGCCATTCAAGAACGTTACTTGAGAGTTTCTTCGTTGAGACAACGGTACTGCAACCGCCCGCCTCCTTCAAAATCAGCTTGAGCAAACTCATGAGGTGCAAATTAGCACTCAGAAAATAAGAAATCGCCTCAGAGAATATGATTTAAGGCCTCGTGCCGCGGCAAGAGGCCCAGCTCTTACCCCAAGAGTCCAGCCCATCGAAGGGCGCGTTTGGATTTTGCGAGAGAACATATCCATTGGGAAGAGGCCGATTGGGAAAGAGTTCTCTTCACAGATGAGTCTAGATTCTGCCTCTACCATTGTGATCGACGTTCCCTTGTATACAGACGTCCACATGAAAGATATGCTCAGTGCAATTTCCTGAATACTACTGGTTTCTGGGGAGGATCGATTATGGTATGGGGTGGAATATCTTTGACTGCTCGCACAGACCTAGTGGTCGTTGATTATGGAGCTATGAATGCTGATAAGTATATAAGGAACATTCTTGAAGAGCATGTAGTGCCATTTGCCCCATACATTGGTGACAATTTCGTTTTTATGGACGATAATGCCAGACCCCATCGTGCGCGCATCGTTCAGGAGTACCTTGAAGAGGTTGAAGTCTCTCGAATGGAATGGCCAACAAGAAGTCCAGATCTTAATTCGATTGAGCAGGTTTCGGACAACCTCAATAGAAGGCTGAGAAGTTCAGAAAATCATCCAGCTACTCTTAATGACTTAGGAATCCAACTCGGAGAAATCTGGGAAGGATTAGATCAGAACAAATATTTGATGGATTCGGTCTTTACTTGGTGGAAATTCATGTTTAATAACAGGTAAATGAAATTCAATTTCCACAAACAATTTTTAATCTTGAACAACGATCGTTTCGCCTCACTGAGGCTTCATCAGGTTCAAGATTAAAAATTGTTTGTGGAAATTGAATTTTATTTACCTGTTATTAGATCAGAACATTTTAAGATCACTCATTTTGAGTATGAACCGTCGTTGCCGAGCTGTAATTAACGCAAGGGGTGGAAATACCAAGTATTAAATCACTTATCAGCATTTTAGTATTTTGAAAATTGTTCATTTCTCTTCTTTCACCTAAGATTCGGTGAAATCCTGAATTTTTCTTCCATTTAATGTGTCTTGTTTCCTTCAAAACCTTCCCGAGAGAACATAAAAAATAAGTTATAAAGTCAATGTAGAGTTAACTTTCATTAAAATTGAGATTTTCAGAATGTGCGCTAATTTTTTTGCGCAGTGTATTTCGTATGTGTTTTGTTCGTGGTAAATTGGACTATTAGAATCCTGATTCGAGGTATGTTCTACTCTTATCATCCTAAGCAATAGTGGCGTGGATTTTTAGAATTCAATTTTTCAGATTCCTTTCTAATATTGAAAGGAGGAACATTTGGTTATCAATTCTGAATTTCGCTGATTCTGTTGTGGTTGGGTGTCAATTATCTTCCACAATATACGTTTGAGCGTTTAGTTTGCCCTTGTTCACACTGGTATATACTTTTTAGATTCGATTCGTTCAGTTTGTCAAAATGATCAAGAAAGAATTGAGAATCATTCAAATGGAAGGCAAATATTTTGTAACGTTTCCACTCAATGTTTTCCTGGCATGACTCAATCTTGTTGTTTCCAAACAAAACAGTGAAGCAAAGAAACTCTATTCCAACTTTCCATACGTCGATCCGTGTATGATAAAAGAAATGCCTCCGCATATTTTGAGTGACATTCGACCTCATGTACCTAGATTTTTCAGATATGCAATCGAGAACCCCATCATTCTTGCATTAATTTCTTTCGGTGCAACTTTCCACCTGGAAAATTTCGCATAATTCAAACGGACTTATTATATTCCACTCTATAATCCATTCGGAAGTTTCTTGATATTCGTCTTATCTCTGTTTGAGTACGGTATTTATAATGCAGCACTACTTGAACTCTGCGTCTTGTGAATAAGTTTCTTGAGGCAAAGATTTACGTGAATGATAAGTGCCAAATATTAGGGCGTAGGGTTGAACCGTTTGTAATTAAAATGAAATGTGTCCCGTATGTACACATATAAGCCGAATGGATAGAATGTTTTGCATATTAACTGGCTAATTTGTAGATTTCATCGATTACGAATTCCGTATAATGATTATAGGCTAGTCATTCAGGACAATCAATTCACAATGGTCCCAAACAGCGGCGTAGTGACGCCATCACGGATCTTTGTTCAAGATATTCTCCGGGCCCCTATCCTCCCTGTTAGCGCTAGTCTTCCCAAGCGCCCGGCGGGCCCCCTAGGGGCCCGGGCCCGTGTTCTTCGAACACGCCGAACACTGGTCACTACGCCACTGGTCCCAAAAGGTTTGAGAACAAACTATTAAGTACTACAAGTTCATCAGGAGTACATAAAATTTTAGAATGATTCAATCTCTATATATACACTGCGTAAAAAAATTAACGCACATTCTGAAAATCTCAATTTTAATGAAAGTTAACTCTACATTGACTTTATAACTTATTTTTCATGTTCTCTCGGGAAGGTTTTGAACGGAACAAGACTCATTAAATAGAAGAAAAATTCAGGATTTCACCGAATCTTATGTGAAAGAAGAGAAATGAACAATTTTCAAAATACTGAAATGCTGATAAGTGATTTAATACTTGGTATTTCCACCCCTTGCGTTAATTACAGCTCGGCAACGACGGTTCATACTCAAAATGAGTGATCTTAAAATGTTCTGATCTAATCCTTCCCAGATTTCTCCGAGTTGGATTCCTAAGTCATTAGGAGTAGCTGGATGATTTTCTGAACTTCTCAGCCTTCTATTGAGGTTGTCCCAAGCCTGCTCAATCGGATTGAGATCTGGACTTCTTGCTGGCCATTCCATTCGAGAGAATTCAACCTCTTCAAGGTACTCCTGAACGATGCGCGCACGATGGGGTCTGGCATTATCGTCCATAAAAATGAAATTTTCTCCAATGTATGGGGCAAATGGCACTACATGCTCTTCAAGAATGTTCCTTATATACTTATCAGCATTCATAGCTCCATTATCAACGACCACTAGGTCTGTGCGAGCAGTTAAAGATATTCCACCCCATACCATAATCGATCCTCCCCCGAAACCAGTAGTATTCAGGAAATTGCACTGAGCATATCTTTCATGTGGACGTCTGTATACAAGAGAACGTCGATCACAATGGTAGAGGCAGAATCTAGACTCATCTGTGAAGAGAACTCTTTCCCAATCGGCCTCTTCCCAATGGATATGCTCTCTCGCAAAATCCAAACGCGCCCTTCGATGGGCTGGGGTAAGAGCTGGGCCTCTTGCCGCGACACGAGGGCTTAAATCATATTCTCTGAGGCGATTTCTTATTGTCTGAGTGCTAATTTGCACCTCATGAGTTTGCTCAAGCTGATTTTGAAGGAGGCGAGCGGTTGCAAACCGTTGTCTCAACGAAGAAACTCTCAAGTAACGTTCTTGAATGGTAGTTGTTACCCGTGGTCTACCCTGTCCTGGTCTTCGGACATTCATACCTGTCTTCCTGAATCGCTGCAACATTCTGGACGCACTTGTATGGGAAACTCCAAACCTTTCTGCAATTCTTGTGTATGTCCACCCTTCTTCTCGCAAAACTACCGCTTGGGCACATTCCTCTTGGGTCAAATTGCGTGTTTCACGTTGCATAGCGATCGAGTGTAGAAAATCAAACGAAAGAAAAACTATTGATCACTAGAATTGATCGAGAACAATTGATTTTAGAATGGAGCCAATACATTCAAAATCTGATAATATCATCTTTTTTTATTCCTACTGGGAGAAAACATCTGTATTGAAGAAAAACGTTGAAAGTGGATAACATATGCATGCATAATTCTGATAAAAATAATTATCATTGAGAACACCTTCAGTTGTTGAATAAATTTGAGATTTCCATAATGTGCGTTAATTTTTTTGCGCAGTGTATTTCACAGACGATTATTTCCAATTTAATCTCTAAACAATGTTTTTATTTTCCCCTCGAACCGTAGAAAGAGGAGACACAGCATCTCATTCAAAAATTTGAGAATTGGTTAAGCCAAAATTTAGTCAGTTTTCACTGAGTGGGACGAAGTTAGCATAAAGGATTGCAGTATCATTTTATACTGACATGGCAACATTGCAGAATCTAACTTCCAACTTCCAATGGCGTGGTGTTATCGGTATTGGAGGATGGAAATAAAATTACAAGTGAATTAACTCTTTTTGACGAATTATTACAATGTTCCGAACATTGAAACATACTCTGAGTTAAGTAAACAAAGTCAGCTGAATTCAGAATTGATAACTGAATGATCCTCCTACAAATAGATATCAGTAGGGAATCAGAAAAGTGAAATTTTAAAAATCGAAGAATTTACGCCTCTGTTACTTATAATGTTGAGAGAAGAACATAACTGTGTAAACTCAAATTAGGATCCAAATGGTCTAATTTACCACAAAAAGACACTTACGAACCATTTTTCAACGTATTTTGCTTATAATATTCAGAAATAAATCCAAATTCCATACGCGATATCGTGATGACAATAATGTTCAAAGCGTCATTGGTAACACAAAATTAAAATAGCATTAGGAAATGAATGAATGATACTTCAGTACAATATAATGTGAAGAATGCACAATATTTGAAGAAACAAATACTCATGTCTGACATTCATGTACAAATGAATGAATCTCAATCTGGAGTAGGTACTTTCCTTTTTGAATTAGAGTTTATTTATCAGAAAATTCAAAGAAGAATTTTGATTCCGTAGTCGTACAGTAACCCAGTTCAGTTCTGACGATTTTGAAAATTGGCTTCACCATTTTTATTATTCAAAGGCGCATATCTCTTCTTTCTAAAGTTTAAGGTTTTCCCAAAGTTTCTCTGTGGAGATCTGCAATGTGCAATTTTGAAGGACTGAAAAATCGATCATGATAAGAGAAACGCTTCAGCGTGAAGTATTTATTAACATCGAGTTCTTTCGCGAAGTAAAAATATGCCAAATCGATCGGTGGTCGTGGCATTGGGCAGAAGGTCTTTTACATGTGGATAACTCTTAAAATCGACCAAAACATTGAGGTCAGAACGGTCGAGAGAAATAAAGTTAGGGTTCGACGAGATTGATAAGGTCCAACTTTCGTTTTTTAATGATTGTCCAGGTTAATTTTAAATATGTACATTTTTACGGGCTTTTGAATGGGACTGACTACCTTGAACTATCCTTTCACAGGAGGGGTACAAGGATCATTAGATTGTTAAACTGAAATGAGCGAAAGGAATGTTTTAAACTACCAAAGATTTTCATTTAATTTTGGGACAACTGAACTGAGTGAATAAATGTGTGCTATACTACCATATCCATTTGGAAAAAGGATCAAGAAACCTTCAAAGTATTCATTTCTAGGAAAATTACCAACCAAAACCTGAAGAAAAAATATATATATTCATGTGGAAATTGTATATGTTCAACCGTTTTTCTTATTGTTAATAGTGTTGAAATCGAAGGCTTCATCTCTGAAACTGAAAGAAGTATCATTATTTATTATTGTTGTTCGTTTGTTTTCATTTGATTGCTTGATTAAAATTATTTCACGATTAGGAAAAAACTACTGTCTATTGGGTCTTTTTTGAGAAACCAGGTTTTCGGGTATTCTACTAATTTGACGCTCTCCACTTGGATAGATTTTCTATATTATTATATATTTGTTGATTTAGATTGTGGATGATAATTTTCCAGATGGAAGTTAAAAACAACTTTTCACTCCACAAAAAGTTACCTTGAAGCAATAATTATGAAGTTGTTCTTTTCGTTGAAAATACATCCGCATTTTTTTGTTTTGGAAGATTCCCATGAATGAATAATGTTTCTGGTTAAGAATGTAAGAGAGAAATTACGCATTTTGCTGCTAATTATGATGATTAATCCCAAAAATATAAACATAAACGCATAAATATTCAAACTTTGGTTTCGTAATATAATCATTAAAAATTACGTGGAATTATTTATCATTTTGAAAGCAAATCGAGAAATCCCACTTTCTGATAAATATACAGGGAGAATCTTTGACTTATCATTAAAAGTCTTGGCTCAAGAAATAAACAATCGATGTTCTGGAAATAAGATGAATATTTTATTCTATTTCAACTGTGATATGTTTGTTTGCTACTCTTCGCATCATGCAGGATTAGAAAAAAAGGAAAAATGAGAAAAATCTAAATTTATCGATTATTTATTTTTGATTGATCATAGTTATTATCCAACTGAATCCAAATTCAATTCCGTATTACCACCTCTTTTAATCAACTGCCCAATACGCCTAGCCATCCCATGAATCAAGTCATCAATGAAATTCCATTCTTCCTGAAAGGCTAAACTCAATTCCTGAAAAGTTGGAGGTGGGTTTTGGCGATTGGATATTGCTCTTCCTAAGTAATCCCATACGTGCTCAATTGGATTCATGTCCGGTGTGTTTGCTGGCCAGTTTATTCTCTGAATATTGTTCTTTTGAAGAATGTTTTGAACCCTTCGTGGGGCGTTATCATCCTGATAAATGAAATTATCCCAAAATTCGTTGCGCGAAGGAACAATGATTGGTTCAATGATGTTTTCTACTTAGATGTACCAGTCATTGTTCGATCAACGATAATGAGAGGGGTACGGCGACCGAAAATCTTGTTTGTTCTACTGAAAAAGACCACTGTTTTTTTTCAATGTAACACTTTGTATAATCGATAACGGATTTGAGGACCAAGGTGAAAAGTAAAACTAACGTTTCAGTATAATTTGTTTATTTTTATTTTCTGAAAGCATCGTTTCTTTCGGAAATCTCAAACGTTTTTCTATTCCTATTGGTCTGAAATGAAAGTGTTTAACTCTTCAGCAAACTTAAATTTCTTCCGAAAGACGCAGATATGGAAAAAAGGGCATTTTCATGGATTTTTCAACACCCTCTATCATTGATCGAAAGATCCTCCCGATCCATGAGAGAGTTAGGACTTTGTGAAAAGGTTTTTTTAGCAGGTGAAGTATTCTTTTTTACTGCATCTTTCTCGTTTTTCTTCTTTGTTTTCTTGTTACAGATATAATTTCAAGATATTTGCCTCCAGTTAGATGAAAATAAGGCATGTTTTCAAGCACAATAAGGACCTCTGTAACATGGATAACAGCATATTTTTGAACAAATTCAGTATCACCACACATACACGGGGAGACAGAGTTTTTTCAGAGGTTTTTATCTGTTCTCGTGTATCATACGCATAATTGTATGGTACCCCGTTTACATTCCCTCTGCTAACACTCAGATTTGGAGCGGGAAACAGATTTTATTCTTTTATACAATCTGTTCCTTGTCGCCATTTCTTCACACGTGCCATATGCCATATATTGTTTGATATTACAAAACGGTATGTAATTCTCTCTTTCAAAAGAATATATATATATATTGACACTAAGCGGAATTTTGAGAAATTCCATGGAAATAAAGTTTTTGGTTTGGTACAGTAATAGTATATAACATTACTAGCAAGGTAAGAGGGTTTTTACTGGCGAATGGAGGATATAACTGACGAGCCGCAGGCGAGTCAGTTACCTTCTTGAGCCAGTAAAACCTTTTACCTTGCGTGTATTGTTTTATATTTTATTTGTTTCTCATTTGTAAAAAGGTTAGATAAATTCCAAAAAAAATCTCAATAATTTGTCGGAAATGTCGTAAGCTATGGAAGCGTTGCCATGAACATGTCTGTTTATTTTTCTTTACATTTGTTTTGGCGAAAGCGAAAATGAATGTACCAAAAGAAATTATTGAGGCAGCCAGCAGTGTAGCTTCAAGTTTATTACCTGCAAAATCAGCTTCAAGGTACGAGCAAGAATACGACGACTTCAAAAAGTGGCAAAACAAAAATAGTGTGATTGGGGTAACTGAAGATGTTTTGTTGGTCTACTTGAATCAGCTATCAGCTAGATTCAGCCCTAATACTTTATGGGCAAAATGGTCTATGCTGAGAAGCTGCTTGGAAATGAAAGAAAATGCCCCTGTTCGCAGGTTTGTTTTCCTTGAAAAATTTATTGAAAAATAATATGACGTTTAGTTGTCATTTGCAGATTTCAAAAGGTAATAGCGTTTCTGAAACGAAAAAATGAGCGTTATACGCCAAAAAAGGCCAAGATATTAAGTAAAGAAGATTAGATTAGATTAGATTATTTATTCATTCTCTGGACAGCTTACAACTGTATAGAATTCGTCAGGAAGAACAATATGAGAAGAAAAGAAAAAAAAATCAGATATACATCTTAACAATGAAAAATAATTATAAAAAATATCAGTAATAATGAACCTCAAACAAAAGAACAATTCAAATATTCACCCACCCCATAAAAACAATTCACAATCAGGAATTCCTTCATCTCCCTCTTGAATTCTCTGTACTCCAAAACCTTAAGCCTCTGTGGAAGATGATTGAATAATTTTATACCACAATACATGGGCGAGTGCTCAAATTTTGTAGTTGAACAATTTCTTTTACATGCTCCTGATGACCAGTGGTTGCTGGCGAAAATTGTAACAATATTTGGGATTTTTGGATGTTGTCGATGTGACGAAATTCTCTCCTTAAACATGAATGATGTAGAAGATATGGGAAAATACGTTATTGTGACATTGCGGCAAACAAAAAATTTAACAACAAGAAGATTCACCATAACCCATGATGGCTGCAGCTTCAAGCCCTGCATGTTATACAGAAAATATGTAAATCTTCGGCCTCCTGGAACAGAAAGCCTAAGATTTTTTTTGACATACCGACATGGAAAGTGCATTTCCCTTAATGCTGGCCAGCACACTATTGGTGGTGTCCCAAAGCAAATAGCGAAATATTTATGTTTAAAAGACCCAGAGTAATACACCGGCCACTCTTTTCGCAGAACTGGAGCCACTATGGTTGCGGATTCGGGTGGAGATATTTTAGCACTAAATCGTGCAGGAGGGTGGAAGAGCACCGAAATTGCGATGAGTTATGTCGATGATTCGGTCAACAAAAAAATCGAAATGTCTAGCAAATTATTTGGTAGTAAGGAGAGTACAAATGTTCTGCAGTCCTCGAGTTCAGCAGTTTCTGTGTCAACAGATGGTTCATCATCATCAGTATCAACTCTTTCATCATCAAAAATCTGTGTTATTGGAAATAACAATTGTACCATGATTTTCAACATATATGACGATAAAACAAAATTTTCTAATGTAAATAATAATACTAACTTGTAAAAATTTTGCAAGTTAACTGTCAGTTTTACAAGTTAGTGACTTGATAAAATAAACTTTCTTGATTAATATTGTGTTTTCGGAAACTGACGTTTACAAATGAGAAACAAATGGAAAAATGTACAATTCAAAGAATAACTGAAAAGCTGTTATCCAAATAAGTCAAATAAGTTTGACTTTCTTTTTGAAACTGCGAGCAAATGAAATTGATACGATTTTTTAAATTTTTAATTTTTCGCTGGATTGTTATGCAAAGTTTAGAACTTTTCACCATTTTCTTGTAGAAAGTGCAATTGATTCGCCATATCTCGATGTTGTTGATAAGATTCATAATAATGGTGATTAATTTGCAATGTTTTCATTTAGAAATCGTACAACCACGATGGCATCAAAACAAAGCATCAGCTCACTTTCTTCGTACAACATGTCAACTGTGAAAAATCCAATTATCTAGTTACAAAAGCATCATTACGGCAATCACGATAACGAAGAAAATATTGTTAGATAGCCGTCAACCTCAATCTTGTTGCGTATCTAGCGTAACCTAAGACGATGCACTCGCATTAAAACCGCAGCAGCAAGTCGAATTTTACACTTTTCGAATAATCAGGCAGGGGCCGTGAAGAGGAACGGAGTCTTGCTCGTTTCTAGAGGCTCTGGTGGAAATTGCCATGCATTATAAGCTTGGCTGGTCGGGAAACTTATCCGTCATTATGGGTTTCAACAGATTGGGAGGGTTCGACTGGGGAAAATATATGTTTATTCGAGTGTTTATCCGTGTAGTGTCACGTTGATGGGTTCACGAATGTTCGAGCTTTGAACAGAATCTTCGGTCTTGTTGAATTTGTTGATGATGGCTAATACGCCAGAAACCGGTATGGTATTGTCTTGCTGTGGTGGTGAACTTCGGAAACTAGATCTCTGCTAGTCCATTTCTCACACTTATTCAGTTTGTCTTTACTGAAGGACATGATCCTCATTTATCATTATTAAATTATATGAAACGATTTAAACAAAGATGAAAGAATTGATGTATTTTTCTGAATTTTATGTTTTTTCTTGTTAAAATTTCCTACAGCTGTGAAAAATCATCCACTAGTGGTAGAAGACATTTTAAGTTCAGGTGTTAGCTGCCTTATACTGTAAATTGAAATCAATATTTTTTTCAGATGACATATCGACCGAATGACCATCCCTGAGCCTGAGCCCAACGTTTCGTCGCCTGAAGATGACGCGACGGAAAGCTTGATGCAATATGCGCGACCTTGGTCCGAAAAGAGAGCCCGATCCTTTGCGACCGGGGCGCAACTTCAACGTAGATCTTCAGCTCAGATATCTATCTCCAGGTGCCTTCACTGTCCTTCCACCAGAGGATACACCACCTCCAGATCCTCCTCAAGCACCAGTTCCTTACAGGTATGCCTTTTGGTATGCTTATATAAGATTATATATGCGATAATAAATTGTATTCCATGTTCCTCCAACTGAACTGGGAATTATGTGGCTTCATCAATAAATCGAGGTGCCCCGTATGACACTTGCTGACTATAACTCAACTACCACTACGACTTCATAAATTCGGAAGATCTCTGGGATTCAAGCCTACTGGACCGGATGCCCACTCTCTAAATTTAGAAAACGGAGACAACTCAATTGTGGCTATCTTTTGTTTTTTACTGCAAGATTTGATCTTTCGAATATCCTCAATTACCTTCATTTATTCAGTGCCGGATTCAAGACTATAGAAGCATTTAGGTAAACTATTTTGGGTTGCAGAGCTGAAAACATTTTGATTGAGTTCTCTTGAGTGGTTGTTCAACGAATGTTTGCAAGACTTTCTGTATACTTTTGGAGACTTTTAAATAATGAGTTTGGCTTCTGTTTGAATTTTTCGAAGGGTTTGAATATCAATTATTTTGAATAATTGAAAAATTTTCACATAACCTACAGCGCCAAAAAAGTACCAAGAAAACATGTCTATCTTGTCGTATTTGAAGTTCAATCCATGGAAAATCTCATTATTCAATGAAGAACCCTTCCCAATTTTGTTGATTCGAACTGAACGAGTTGTAAGATTTTGTCGATGGAAATGTACTGCACATGAAATTGTTAGCAAAACTTAAAAATCGAAAAATTGTAAAGTTCAGAATCTTTAGCTATCACCAATTTTTCATTCCAAAAAGAAATGCGATGAATATGTCTTGTGAAATTATTTTCGAAAAGACATAAACGATGCATTGATACACCTGGGCATCCGTTTTCTGACTAAACGGCGAGACGGTTCTGAATATCAAAGTATTTCCGACTATACCGAAAATAAATACGCCTTCAACCTGACTTGAACTTGATGGAAACGTCCTCCAGTCCTCATCCAGGTCTGAGTCCAAAGAAATTGCTTCTGGCAGTTAGTTAAGCGGTCCCGTCCTACGGTAGTGTACTCGTATTGTTATGTTTAGTCCAGAAATCGTTTGTGACACCTCGCTTCAAGAACTGAGTGACATGATTAATATGTTCTATGTGTCCAAATACCAAGAGATAAGGTAGGACTGGGAAATATCACTATCACTATGTATTTTTCTTTCACGCGATATAAGCCTAAATCGAATTAGCAAAACTCTCGAAAATAAGTATTATACTTATTCTTCACTGCATAGAAATATTGACTATTATACTCCATTCACCTTTATAAAGTATCCCGGTTGGCCAAGATTTAGGTTTGTCAAGTTTTTTTACTCAAAACTGACGCAGGTTGGCACTCGTGAAATATCGCCAATGTCAAAATGTTTCTCAGGGACGTTGCTAATGCTAATTGCTTCTCAATAATTATCACGCTTGGAAACTGAAGATGCCGAAGGTAGTTTTGAAGAAGCATAGACAAAGTTTCAGGAAGTGCTATGTAGAATTGAAATTTGCTCATTCTGATAGTACTACTACATTTTCATACTGGAGTATTTCAAGTTGTGCCTTATTTTTCAGTAAAATTTTAACACACGATTCTTGATTTCCGACATTTCCGTACAAGAAAATAGCATAACTGAATAAGCGAATTGTTATCGTCCATTTTTTCAAATAAATAAAATAATATTGGGTAATAGGACTTTTAACAACTTTTATTCCGTCGCTATGCCAACGTTTCAAGGAAGATCTCCTCTTTCTCAAGGCTAGTCAACTAATTAAAAGTTTTTGTCATATTATAAAATCAAATAAGGCAGTACAATAGAAAATTCCAACACACGTGTGTTGGAATTTTCTATTGTACTGCCTTATTTGATTTTATTATATGACAAAAACTTTTAATTAGTTGACTAGCCTTGAGAAAGAGGAGATCTTCCTTGAAACGTTGGCATAGCGACGGAATAAAAGTTGTTAAAAGTCCTATAACCCAATATTATTTTATTTATTAGCATAACTGAATCTTCCAACCATGTTTACATACGTGAAATATTTCCAGTATTCACAGAGAAAAAAGTTTCTTCAACATTCGCCAGGTCTTTGAAAGTATTGAATTCACATTATATCCCCTCAAATTCATAATTTTCTCAATGTTAATGAACATTTTAATAAATACGCAATTACTAGGACTTCTATGTGGAGAGGACAACGTTGCGTATAATTATCTCACAGTAAAATTACTATAACCTAACATTTTCAAAATTTACACGCTGAAATATGTCAGAATGTCATGGCCAATCGGATACTTCATAAAAGGGAATGGAGTATAAACATTTTATGGTCGAAAATATTCCTACTTAATAATAGTTCTATTGGACAATTAATCTTTCGAAATTCCTTTGAACATCCGCAGTTCTCATAAGTATTAATTGTGTTCCATTCTTCAACCCAGTCAGTGTCCCTCATGCATATATGTAGGTATTATATGTATATCCTTCAGTGTATATCCAAAGGGCATTGGAAAACTGTTCACATCTCTTCAGCAAGAACACCCTGTATAACAGAGTGGCGACAGTATGATGCGTATGATTAGAATATTTATAATTTTGAGATATAATTAACTTCTTGTTCCATAAACCAGAGCATAATTTATCTAAAATCATCTCTTTTCTTTTTTTTTTCATTTAATATTCATCATATCTTTCGAAAAATCTATAATTCGCACATTAAGGTGGGCGTTCAATGTAGTGTGTTTTTATTTCATGTTCCATTTGAAAATGGTTTCGCTGTGAGAACTGAAGATTTGTGGGTAAATTCAGAAAATATTGGAGTTCATAATGAAAATGAAGAGCTTTTTATTCGAGAATGATGAAAATAGTAAAGAGACTGCTCGGTTATTATAAAGGACATACCGATAAGCATGTTAACGTGGGCGTTCAATGTGGTTTGTTTTTATTTCAAGTTGCATTTGAAAATGGTTTGACTTCGAGAACTGAAATTTTGTCGGAAACTTAGAAAGAAATGGAGTTCTTAATGAAATAATTCAAATCGATTTAATTTCGAAAGTTCTTTTTTTTTTCTTTCAAAAATAGAAGAAAAAGAGCCAGCTCATGCTTCTGTTTTATTTCAAACGAATCACCCATGAAAATAGTTCAACTTCCGATTTAAAGTGAATCTACTGATGATTCCTTTCAGAGCAACAACTTGAAATTCGGAATTGGCAGAGAATGGCCGAATTCAAATATATGGTGGAAAAAAGGTTCCTGCTTTACTCACATATTCACTAATTTCATAGTTCAGCGATTTTCGGATAAAGAGCGCCATTGTTCATTTCATTCAGAAGGATATAGATATTCATTGAACTTTTGATGATAATGTAAGTTCTATGGAGATACTCCGTAAAATGCACGGTGGCGTCTCTATCGGATAAGTTTTCCTACTCACTCTGAATGGTGACCTTAAAGGGCAGTATCACCTTTTGAATCGTGATAAATCTCCATTCAAAAGTGGTCTCTTTATTTCACGAGTAAGTACCCTAATTTACGACGTAGAGACTTGATTTTTTTTTAAATTGAAGTTGAAGAACGTCCCGAGGGCAAAAAGTTTTCTTTTTTTCGATTTAATTAGTTTTCCAATTAAAAAAACCAGGGTAATCGTTAGATCTGCAGTTATTGAATATGAGTACAAGCTATATTTTTGAAATAATAATCATGAAAAATTTTGTAGTTTATAGAAGATTAAATTGCCGAGGGCAAATAGTTGCGATTTTTTCGATTTATTTAGTTTTTCAATTAAAAAAACAGGAAGAATTTCAGCGTTTTGGAAACTACACTTAATGATTTTTTCCGACGGTTATTCATCATTTTTTGGAAAAAATCGCAACTATTTGCCCACGGCAATTTAATCTTCTATGAACTATAAAAATTTTCATGATTATTATTTCAAAAATATAGCTTGTACTCATGAAAAACGAAAAACATATTCAATAACCAAGTCTCTACGCGGTAATTAGGGTACTTACTCGTGAAATAAAGAGACCACTTTTTTTTTTATTAAATTCATGTGTCTCGACTTTTGAATGGAGATTTACCACGATTCAAAAGGCGATACTGCCCCTTAAGCTCCAACCAATTTGCAAGTATATCCAACTGGTTAGTATATTCGCATATTCGAAATCGAGAAACCAATAAAAAAATTGACAGCTGAAAATCTGAAGATTAGGTAAAAAGTTTTGGCAAAAGCAGACCACACACGTAAGAAGACCAAGAATTATCTGTTTGGTAGAGTTTATGAATCATATAGAACAAAGATTAAAACAAGAAAAAAATTTGAGTCAGAACTTGCTTTCGCTAAATATACCAATTAATACTCACGAAGCCTCACTTGTATAATATTAGTAAACTAATAAGGTGTTTCTTATCATTCCATTTTTTTTACTGCCCTTCATTCCAGACTCACTCCAACCACCAAAAGAAACAGAAACCAATCCTTCTCAATAATAGCTGAACCAACCAGTAAGGGACCCTCCAGAACCACTTCGCCAACCGGCCGAATCAGCCCCTTCAGAGGCAGGGGATTCAACCCTGCAGGATCACGACATGCATCTCCAGCCCCCTCGCCGCCTCCAGAGACGGCGGATATGGCTGCCAAACCTCCGAGAACGCCAACCAAAAAGTCCAAAATCCCCCAGATCAAGAGGAGAAACAGTTCGGTTTTGTTTGGGGAGAAAGTATCGAACAATGAAGGCTCCACAGACTCGACGCCGACAAAAGAAGGCTTGGGGATGAAGCTGAGCAAGAGCATGACCAATATTTCTCCTGGTGGCAGGGTTTTCAAGAGGCCGCCACCGAGTCCTAGTAGAATGTATCAAGGAAAGCCGGCTTTTCGACAGCTTTCCCCAATTTTAGGTGAGCAACAATGATATCCCTACGCAAGAAGGTTCTTTTACAGGTTGAAATCTAGTACTTCATTTATACAGTGTTAAACTGAGTTCTTTTCAACAGGTAGTTCACCAGAACCAAGCCAATCGCAGTCTTCCCCATCTCGGATCCCCACCAAGAGCCGCAGTCAACCCCAGAGTAGGCTACCGTCCCCCTCCAGGCACCTCCTAGAAGCCGACACCATGAAACTTCCATCTAAAAACAGTTCCAGAGCTCCTTCGAGGTCTTCCTCCAGGGTGCAATCCAGAAGCACCAGCAGAGAACCAAGCCCTTCCGTCCGACCCATGGTCTCGCCTACCAAAGCATCCACCAAGTATAAAAATGTTCAGTCCAAAGTTAATAGTTTTAGTAAACCCAAAGTGCCTCCTAAACCCCAGATGACCAGTGATTCAGAGTTATCTGACAAACCTGCGACAGTGACTCCTAGATATAAGAAAAAGACAAACAACAATAACACTAAGAATAGTTCTAGTAAAAGTGGTGCTTCTAATGTGCAAACTAAGTTGAATTCCAATAAGAAGAACAATAATAACAGAATCGAGCGAGACAATAACTCGAATAGTAACAAAAATACAAATAGTGCAAGCAATAATAACAAAGACAAACCTGAAGATTCAACGATACAAATTGATACTGAAGTGATCGAGAGGAATTTACCAAGACATCTCGACACGGACAACAATAAAAAAATAAACAACAATAACACACCTATGAAAATATCGAAGCTAGAAGACATTGTCAATCTATCCCAACCTTCATCTCCAGTTTTCCAGAAAGAGGTCGACAATCTCGAAATAAACGATGCCTCAATGAGACTTTTCGACGAACTTAGCAATTCAGCAGCCACAATAGTTCCAGTAACAGCAGATGCAATTACAAAACCGTTGAAGATCGATGCTACTGCTGACATAAGGGTAGATCTACCAAAAGGTATTTCACCAATGGTGGACGGGAGAATCTTGAGCGCTACGAGTGTGTCTCACGCGATGAACAGAATGAACGATACGGTTTTGGACACCAAAACCTTGATGAGGGAAAGTGGATTGTCTAAGCTATCTCCAGCTGCCAACGCTATAATATCCATGTCTAGAGAAAACAAACCGAAATCGAACAAAATCGAGGAAGAAACTCCTGAGAAGAAAACTGAAAAACGAAATTCAGCAGATTCTGCAAAAGCTACCCCAAATAACACTCTTGGGCTGAACGGAACCCCTCCAGACAGAGTGGCTAATCATGTAACGACTACAGGGTTGATGGACGCCAAAAACATGGAGAGGCAGGTGCAGAATAGTATGAGCAAGCTGATAGCTTCGGAAACACCCATAGGAGATACGATGGACAAGATGAACAAGAAAGTTGCAGTTGCCAAGAATGTTATAACATCTGATGTTAGGCCCATACAGATTTTGGTGAAAGAGAAACCCAGCGATGAAGATGTTGAGAGTGGGAATGTTAGTTTTTCGTACAGTGCTACCAATGGTTCTTTTCATGGGCGACCAAGGTGAGTAAAAAAACTTTTATTGAAGTATTCAAATTATCAACATGAGGGGTTTTCCAATAAGTCAATACCGGTTATAACAGATTCCAATTGTAGACCAAGAGCCAGCGACCAATTTTCATATTTCATTTCATAACTCACCAAAAGTTACTTTTTTAATATTCAATATCTGCTCGAAAATAAAAACCACTTCTGCCAGCCCATAATGGCCGGAGTAGACTACCATAAGCGGTCAAAGAGGCCAGAAAATTAGGTTCAACTATGTCATAGTATCATACACAAAACTTTCAGGAATTGTTATTGATAATATATTGAATCTATAAAAAATAATGACAGAACTTTTTCGTCCCTCCTAAGTGTTGGCAGAACTCTTTGAAAATTCATTAAAAACAGCAGCACTTAGGTATGTCATTTCAGTATGCTTGAAATTTACAGGAAATAAAGAAAATGTGTCTAGAAAGCGAATTATAATCATGACAGGAATTTTTTACATCACGAACCATCTGCCAGAACGAGAAATGTTGCCGCGCAAATGCGAGCGAAATGAGCTTATTCATATTTGCAAGTCAGACCTAGACCGCATATTGGGCATTTACGAGACTCATCAAAAGTTGATAGGAAGCTAAAATACATTCATGAAATTATAGAATTTGTTTTCAGTTTCATTTATCTGATCCGATGATAAGGGTATTCGCTATGTACTCGTAATACTAAAGCTCACTGTGAAAGTCTTATACTCTCTTTTACTACTCTTAGTCTACCCAACTTTTGGGGTTTTAAATGCCCTGATGGTTTATTTTTTACCCCTTAATGTGACTGAGATCTTACACTTCTTTGAATGTTTCGTAAGTCACACAGGTATACTCAAGACCTCCTCAATCCATTCGAAAAATTCTTGAGGAAACAAATTTTGAGGATGCGTATAGGAAGAGCATATTTCTTTGAATAGTTTATTACTAAATAAATTGTTGCAATGTTAAAAATAAACACCTTTAATTCCTTTAATTGACAATAATACATGCCCAATATGCGCTCTCGGCAAGAGCGTACCCAGGATTTCAGCTAGGGGGGGGGAGCTCATACCTGAGAAGATGGTCGGTCAGGTTTATTGTCAGGAAACCAGAAAAATTAACACTTATTTTATCTTCAAGGGGGGGGCAGCTGCCTCCCCTGCCCCCCCCCCCTGGGTACGCCCATGGCTCTCGGTCTGACTTGCAAATATGAATAAGCTCATTTCGCTCGCATTTGCGCGGCAACATTTCTCGTTCTGGCAGATGCTTCGTGATGTAAAAAATTCCTGTCATCATTATAATTCGCTTTCTAGACACATTTTCTTTATTTCCTGTAAATTTCAAGCATACTGAAATGACATACCTAAGTACAACTGTTTTTAATGAATTTTCAAAGAGTTCTGCCAACACTTAGGAGGGACGAAAAAGTTCTGTCATTATTTTTTATAGATTCAATATATTATCAATAACAATTCCTGACAGTTTTGTGTATGATACTATGACATAGTTGAACCTAATTTTCTGGCCTCTTTGAGCGCTTATGGTAGTCTACTCCGGCCATTATGGGCTGGCAGATATGGTTTTTATTTTCGAACAGATATTGAATATTAAACAAGTAAATTTTGGTGAGTTATGAGATGACATATGAAAATTGGTCACTGGCTCTTCCCCTATTATTTCATTTTCCCAAAACCCTTTTTGAAAAATGGTTGCCAAATTATATTTTGAACACAGTTTATCAAAAGGAACTCGATCAAGTATAGGGCGTTTTTAATTTTTTTCTTTAGGTAAAACTAATTTCATTGTTTGTTCCCGAAACCAAGAGGAATATAAATGTCGTTTTTCTTGTGTTACCAATTAGGTTTATTGCAAGGGGACATTAGTACATGTGGATTTACGAGGGTCTAATTTTAGTTGGGAATTGGGGTTAGTGGTCCAGAAGAAATCTATAGCTATGCGGTAGTCAAACACCGAAAATGTGCGTGTTAAGATTCGCATAATATGAGGGTGACCTAGACGGACAAAGTTCAAGGGGACATGGAATGAGGTATTACAAGAAAATTGGGTTATTTTGTTCGGACAGTTGAAATGGACAACCTCTTCTGGTTGTGACGCCATTTGTACCTACGTTAGCCTCAATAAATTCCAGAAATGTTTAGTATTGTGTTGCGTGAGTCTCGTTTTCAGGAGGTGTAAAGAAATTTGTTTCTCTGGATATTGCTGAGAACGATAATGGCAACATGCGTCTATAGACAATTGGAGATTTCTTGGATGATGATTTTTGATGTTTTACCGAACCAAATGTTATGTCCATCCAAAGATCACCATTCAGATTCTTTGATTCGTGTATGAATGCTCCTTTTAGTGATTCCAATGTGAACTTTCCCAAACTCACATGGTATTCTATAAATACAAAAGTGAAAAACAGGATTTATTTTTTCTTTGCATTACTCAACACTTGTTCTGTCTGCTGTGTTGGTTTGCAGAGTGGTTCGATGTTATGTCTTTTTAAAAGTTTGCCAATTATACAGGGTGGAAGGGAAAATATGGAAAATCTATCGGATTCAGATAAAACTGCGGCTCTTCCTTTTTTATTTTGTTTTTCGAAAACGGTTCATTTTATCGACAATAAACAAGAGTACTTTTTTAACTTAATGTTCAAGCATCCAAATTTGTTTTTTCTACACCTTATCATACAGGGCGTTGAAAATGTAAGCAATAAAATGTACAACTTTGTCCGCACCTAGTAAAATGAAAGAGCTGATTTAAATTTAAGGCCAGTATTTTAAGAGGTTCTTACTACCGTTAATCATATCAAATTTTCCTTAAATTATATTAAGTAGGTAGTTTGAAATTTATTCCAGTAAAATGGATTTCCAGTGACGTCATTTAGGAGGCCTTACCTCCGTAGGGAGGGCCGCTAGGAAAAAAATGATGGAAACCTGTCATCTTATTTTTTCATGTTTTATCTGAATCCGAGAGATTTTCCACATTTTCCCAGACACCCAGTATATGAAGGGTTTTCGAATAAGAGGTGTTAATTTGACATTCAAGGAACCATTTTTGTTAATAAATGATCAGATATTCATTTCATTATAAAGGGGAGGGTATGCCGTTGACCGTTGATAACTTTATGAGCCTTGAGACTCAAATCTTTATGCAAAATACGGTGCAATGACGTTTGTGGAATGCCCAATTCTAAAGAACGACGAGAAATGGACAAACCTAGGTTTTCTTCAACACTTTCCGCTTCAGGAGCAATATTCACGGCTGTTCTTGAGCGACGTGCACGGGTTTAATTCTTCACATCACTAACTTGTCCCAACAACTCAAATTCTTCCACCAATTTCTGTATTCCGGTTCGACAAAGTGCTTCACGACGACCAAAAATGTTCGAGTTTTACGAACCGTCTCTGCCAAATTTTCACTATTTTCTATAGTGAATTTTAATGATTAGAATGTGTTGTTGACGCGTGTATCGTTCCATTTTTATTGATGGCGTAATTCTACTAGTCAAATGTCAAAAAATGACAGCTTCAAAAGTGACATCTAACGAAATAGCGGGCTATATCTATATCTATACTAATATTATAAAGAGGAAAGATTTGTATTTTTGTCTTTGATATGAATAGGCTCAAAGACTACTGAACCGATTTCAGAAATTCAGAAAATTAAGGATACCTACTATAACTTCGAAAATTACCAAAAAATCAGCCATAATCAGCTATTTTCACGTGAGCTGCAAAAACCGTGGATACAATGTATGACGTGGATACAATGTATGACGGAAATGTACCTCTTGAATAGTTCTACAAAAATGTCCGCGATAGCATATATCTATCTCTCAAGATTGACTTGCTATTACGCGTTTATGGTAATCAGATGTTTTCCAATATTAGCACTATTTGGGAGTGTGTTTTTATAATAATAATAATAATGAATAAAACCGCACGGGTGTGGTTTGGTTTCTGCCACGCCACATGGGGGTGACGTCCCCACGGCCCGAGTTACCTGGGCCACCAACGGTAAATGGTGGCAAACCCATGAAAATGGAAAAATATTAAGCCAGCAACGATAAGTGGAAACCGCTATCATGGCAGAAGATCGAAATGCCACTCCACCTGCTGGCTCGACCACCGTGAGGAGGACTGCCCGCAGGTGAGCTCGCAACGCACGTATCAAGTGGAGCCGCGAAATGAATATTGAAGTAGTGCGAGATATTTTCAACGAACTGAAATAAATGTTTGGCATTGTCCTACCTTGTCAAAAAGACCATGAGTTCGAGCCAAAGATTGACCCTGATTAAAGATTCTAATCGTTCTACCATGGGGTTATTTTAATGCCTTTGGAGGAGACTAAGTTTTTTAAACCATGTAAACGCGCATGAAATCGTAGCATTTTTTGCTCGATTAGCTGAATGCAAAATTTCCAAATATATTTTCCTCTCGGGCTAATTTGTCCCTATCGTGATTATTTCAAGGCAGGGTAGCAATTAATGGCAGGAACCTTGTGGGACACACGTGAACAGAAGTGCGTGCAACAACTCTCCTTGAGGACGCACTAAAACAAGCGTAAATATCCAGAACAAAACATCGAAATCAGAGCTTCTCAGAGGCATGTTGTCTGTGTCCTTATTAACTATATTCCCAAGTTTACACATCTGTATTATCTGTTTAAATCTCAGGGTGAGTCACGTGAACACACTGACGTCCACTATGGCGTAAAGGGTCACGCGAAATGATAGGGTGGGTGACCAGCGAAGTTTTGTACTATTGGCGTCGAAGGTGAATGGAGGAATGATCGATAAAAAGGACCTGGTGCTCAAGAAGACCTTGAAGAATGTTATGTTTTTCTTCTACTCTGGTCGGAGCAAAAACGACTACAGTATCCAAGAAACAAAAATTGTTTACATGAAAAACCTCACGATATTTTTCTCCAAATTTAATCATTTACTCCTTGCTTTACTATCTATGTTTTACCATTGAGTTTAAATATACATAGAGACACAACCCAGTTCATTGATTTGATACACAAATTTTTGGCAGTTTACTTGCCAATTTGCCAACTTAAGTGGCGGCGGCACATAGTAGCTACTAAAGAAACTATATTCGTCCGATCCATTTTGTCACTACTCATTTATAGAAATCTGAAGGAGATTTATTTTCCTCTAGTTCTGTGAATCGTAGGCAGTGTCGGATTAGTCCAAATTCGTTACGAACGGTGTGATTCAATAATGATGAACTATTAGCCATGAATTTCTCCAAAGGAGTGTTCTGAGGTAGGAAATGAGGGGTGAAAATGTTTCTTGGAGGGACACAAAAGAAACGTACTCAATCGATGAAAAGAATTTGTCTTTCTTGTAGGTACTCTCTTGAAGATAACTGAAAACCACATAAATCCAAACACCTCCCAGAAAATGAAGGTTAAATTGGCCACGCAGATTTTCATCAGAACTTTATATTCGGCTATGAGAACAGTCATTGCAACTGATGAGCTGAGGTCGAGAAGTGCCAATTCAACTGCTCAGTTCATTCTGAAAATGAATGCTCTTTTCGACTGCCTCAATTCGAATGGAAAATTTGAGGGAAATTATCAGCCATCAGCAATACAAACTCTGACGGAATCAATTGAATTCATTAAGTCTTGGACAGTTATTATATTCCCAATTGTTTCAACGGTTTGATACAAACCATCAGTAGCATCCTTCAATTGTGGGAGGAGACGAAGGAAACATTTCCATATTTGATGAAAAGTCGGCTCAACCAGGACTCAATGGAGAATTCATTCTCCAAAATAAGACAGCGTAGGGGTTATGATCCAAACCCCTCAGCTCGATGCTTCAGATTTGGGTTGCAGTCGGTCCGCTGTTTATAAAAAATTAAATATTCTTAAAAATTCATAGAAAATCTATTTATAAATACTTGTGAATGAAGAAAAAATTGCATGCATTTATTTTTTCATACATCAGTATTTTATATTCATGAAATATCAAAAATAATTGCCGTTTTATTTACTGCGTTCGTTATTACCAATCCGGAGACGGATCGGACACAGAACATCTAATAAATACGGATCTCTCTCTCTCCTCTCTTTCAGCCAGAGAGAGAGAGATCCGAATTATTGGATGTTCTGTGTCCGATCCGTCTCCGGATTGGTAATAACGAACGCAATTATAGCATCAAAAAAATCAGGTGATGAAATACTGAACATCCCACATTTCCATATGCCGGTCCTGATCATCATCGCATTCGGCTTCGGAAATAGTGCCTTATAGTTCAGCTACTTACCGCCAGATGCGGGAGTAAAAATTTTCGCTTCTCTGAAACACACTTATCCATCTACGAACCGGTGAAGGAACTACACAAAATTTAGCTTAAAATCGATGAACTGGGCTGTGTCTATATGTATATTTAAACTCAATGGTTTTACCAAAAATAAATTTTAAATTCAAACAGCTCCTTCTGTTGAATGTTGCAGTTTCTTTGCCAGTTAGTATATATACGTTTATGGTAAAACACCCTGTATGTGTGAACGTGGGGTTCATTGGCATAAGTAATAAAATCGATTTTTCGAAGTGCAAGAAAATACACGTCTCTTGCCAGCATTGCTATTTGCATAATGATCCGTTTGTGATACACACCGGTCATTTTATTCGTATTGCTCTGAAAGATGCATACCTATATCTGCATAGTTCGTTGTGCAGGGTGACCCTATTCTGAACACTTGAAATGAAATTTCGAGTTTTCATTTTGTGCCCTCAATGAGTGTTATTGTGTTCAAATCAAATCAATGAATCAGCTTATACTGAATCCGAAATTGATTTCATTGCTCGAACTCAAAAGCTCATTATTCGAAGTGATGGACTGAAAAGAACAAACGAGCGGTATTCAATAGAGAAATTAATACAGCTAATTGAATTTTATGATCATCGTCGCCAATATAATGTAACATAATTAAATCAGCATTTGAATAAACGAACGCATTAACGAAATATTCGAATTAGTACGCAGAAAACCGCCCCAATAAACAGCTTTCATTTTTCATCGTTAGTAATTTTCCATTGATGTAGCAGGTATATCAGAAAATGAACAGTCAACAAAGAACCTTCATCAGCCATCGCATGGAAAGTGTGATAAATGGACTCGATGTAAATTAGTTTCATGAGGTGGCGTTTTTCATCGATAGAAATTGGCACATCTATTATATTGGCTTCGATAGGGTTAAAAATTTGCTTGGAAGTGTTAACCGTTGCTTTCATAACTATGGAATTGACGGGTTAGGATACCATAGGTACCTTCTTTTCTGAAAGAAATTGCGTGAACTTATCGTTCAAACTTCTATACCCAACTACCATACGAGGTCTAGATAAACATTTCAATAATGTGGTGTTCCATACAACAGTATGAAAAGAAGGCCTTCAAACGTAGAAAAAGTAATCATTCTCCAAAAACTACGAGGATATATTGAAAAATTCTTAGCCTACTATAGAACCAAACAAAATTCCAATGTCAAAATATTTTATTACTCAACATATTCTCCCCAATTGAATACATTTATTACAGCAAACCTGCAACGTCTCTAAACCTTTAAAAAAAATGTTTCTTCTTGCTCTGCAAACCAGTCCTCCACAGCTTTTATTACCTCCTCGTTGGAAGAAAATTTACGACCTTTAAACCTTTTTTTCAGTTGAGTGAAGAGATGAGAGTCGGACGGAGCCAAATCTGGTGAATAAGGGAGGTGTTCTAGTAATTCTAAGCCTAAATCGCGAATTTTTTGCATGCCAACATGAGATTTGTGTACTGGGGCGTTGTCCTGTAAAAACAAAGCCCCTTTGGATAGCCTTCCGCGTCTTCTCTCTTTGATTTTTTCCCGTAAAGTGGTCAGTAATGTCGAAGAGTAATCTCCAGTTATTGTTCTACCCCTATCCAAAAAATCAATCATGATTACTTCATGGCAATCCCAAAAACATGAAGCAAGAACTTTTCCAGCAGATTTTTGGACACGAAACTTCTTAGGTCTTGGAGAACCAGAGTGTCGCCATTCCCTCGCTTGTTGCTTTGTCTCTAGATCGTAGAAATGTACCCAAGTCTCATCCATAGTAAAAATTTGGTTTAAGAAGTCTACATCGTATTCAAATCGAGCACAGATCGAACGCGATGCTTCTACCCTTGCACGCTTTTGGTCAACATTCAAATATTTGGGGATCCATTTTGCAGAAATTTTTCTCATGTCCAAATTGACGTGAACTATATGATGACAGCGTTCGTATGAAATCTTCAGTGCTTCAGATATCCGTCTTAGACCAATTCGACGGTCTGATAAAATCATGTCATGAACTGCATCGATATTTGGGGTGACTGACACAGAAACTGGCCTTCCCGATCGGTCATCCTCTTCAATGGAAAATTTACCTCTTTTGAAGCTTGCAGTTAAATTTTTCACCGTCGCATACGAAGGACATTGATCACCAAGGGTATTAAGCATATCTTCGTAAATCTGCTTCCCTCTTAACCCTTTTAAATACAGGTACTTGATGATGGCTCGATACTCCAATTTTTCGATTTTCACAATTTCGGTGGACATCTTTTTTTAAATTTATTGCGTAACTCTGGTTTACTTTTTCGACGTCGAACTCTACACTGACACTTCTAATAAGTTATTGTTCGTTGATATGATATCGCAATATTTTTTTTATGCATGGAACTGGTCTAGGATAATTAGATATCTATACATCCTCGTAGTTTGATGTCCTATATTGACGTGCTAGTTTTTTTAGCGAAGTACCAACCTTGTTTTTCGCTCTTTTCACCAAGTCTTCCACTTTTTTCAAGGTTCATACAAGGAATACCTTGCTCACATTCAGCGATTCTCCGATAAATAGTTCTACAGGATATATTCTGATTTTCAAAAATTCGTATTATCTCGGCTAGATTAACTCGCCCAACTAAATTATAAATACTTTTCCAAATTTCTTTTTCGTAAGCCATATCGACTTGACCACTTCAACAACTTCAACAAGTGTTAAAGTGAAGTCAAGGTTACAAACAAACTTTTATTTCAATAGCAACCTATTGTCTTCTTCTCATCACCACTTTATTGGTCTATGAAATGTGTGCCAAAACTCCTGGCCTACCCTATTCAACACTAGATGTAGTGTAGTGAAATTTGTGATGACCACAAGTGCTCTAGTCGTGCACGTTCTCATAGCTCCTGCGTTCTCAAAGGTAGAACAGAAGGCTGTGGTGATTTGCCTCAATCATTCAAATTCATATCCAAATCAGTCTGCAAATTCAACATCTTTTCCTAATACCCCATCATTACCTAATGGAATCTTCCATTAAAAATTACACTGCCCTCTTATGTGCTCACAAATCGGTTGGAAGTATATTAAAAACCCTGACATAATTTAAGTAGGGGGTTGTTGTATGGAGGGGCTGGAGAAAGAGGTCGTTAAAATGAACTCTTTCTGCGAAGGTGGGGGTTCCTTAATATTAGTTCGCGTGCTTTCATCGTCTCTCGAACGGTCAAGAAGTAGAATATGGCGTGTCCAGATTACTCATTGGCGTAGGAGGAATTTCTTGGAATTTCACGGTTCTCGGCGAGAATGATCTCATCCAGTGGATATGGTCGATAATTTCGGGATAATGACCTCTGTTCAATGATGTTTTGGTGCCCAGAAGAATCCTTTGCTTCAAAAGGACCAGTGTATTTGAAAGACTTTACGAAAATGAGAATCTAAGTCGACTCGAGTAAATGGAGAAGCTATGAATGCTATGGATTTTTCAAAAGGACTTTTTATCGGTATGCACACGAAATTTTCGAATTCCTGGAGAAAGTTCTCCCGATCATTGGTGGAACCCAAAATACGACCCTGCTAATGTCGCAAAAAAAGGTGATCGAATTCCAAAAAAAGCAGGTTCGGTAGTTCGTGGGTGAAAACATGGAGCCGGAAATCTGCAGACGCAGGTTCGATTCCCGTCCGAAGCTGGAATTTTTTTCTGAATTCAAAAAATTATTTTTCGAACCGATAAAAATGTCCTCTCAATTCTTATGTACTATGATCACCTCGAACCATGTCCAGATGTCCGATAAGTTGAAATGGGGACCTCAGTGGACTCGAGCGAAAGATTTTCTTTCAATGTGACCGGGAGTGATATGAATCGGTGTGAAATCGAAATAAAGGGGGTGTCCCCGCCACTGCTTCTCCTTGGCCGCTGTCCAGCGACTACACAGAAGTCCTGGAGCCGCATTGGGGTAGTGAGTGCGAATAAAGCACGTAGTTGACACCAGCTCGCGAACCAGTGTCCTGGCCAATGTTCAGACTGACAGGCGTTCATTGAAATTCAAATTAAATTCCGCTTATTAATTCAGAGATAATTGAAATTGTCGGATTAAAATCAACGGTATTCAAATCACTGAATCATGAAGATATTGACTTTGAGTGATTTAGATATCCCATACATATGGTATTCTATTTGAGACTTTTTATGTTTATTAGTGATTTTGTGCCACTTTCACTTTCTGCATGTTTTGTTTTTGAGCCTGTAGGTCACTTGCACTTGAAGTCAACGCACCATTTATATGCTTAGTTCCCATGTTTTCTAGAGTGAGTTTTTAGTTTAAAGCGCACGCTCAATTTGTTTTTCGAAGTTCATTCATATGAGTTTATGTCTTTTCATAACATCAAAAAATACTATTTTTCAGTCGATCATTTGAGATTCGCCTATATTTGAGAATGTTGACAATACAAATGTTACACAAAGCGTATTAATGCATGCCAAATCTTACCAATAAATCAACGCTCATTTGAAATATTGCGTGCTGAAATAAAATCGATACTTCTTATGCTTCCAAGAAGAATAACTCCTTTCAAGGTCGATTATTTAATTACTTGTAATCAAAGAGTTCATAATCTAAAATCTATAGGTTCTTGCAGTTAACGCTTCATAAAATTTTCCCCATAATAATGGAGTCTTCAGTTTGATGATTTCTCTTTTTATTTTCAAAACCTTATTTTATTGTTGTACATTCACTTTATCCAAAAATAAAACTCATGAATTCTTCAGCAATGAACTTGTATTGAGAATATCGAATATGAAACATCTTCTAAAGAGATTAAGTCTCTCAAAACATATCGAAGCACATGCAGCTATTGATTTTGGCATCATCAGTATTTTTTTTGGCCACATAGTCAATGTTATTTTTGTAATTTTTTCTTTTGGAAATTCAGACCATCCATGTAATGTGCAATTCGGAAATAGATCAATATGACCTTCATTTATGTAATGCCCTTACATGAGGAAGAAAATGGCTATGGAGTGATACAAAATGGCGGGTATGATGTTTCTCAGATTTTTCGCTTTTTTTTTTCGAGATTCGAATTTTTGATAACTGTCTGAAGTCTCGTATATGTTCCAAAATAATTTTTCTTTGAGTTGCACATGGAAAATACAGGCTAGTCCAGGGTAGATGTAACAATCTGAAAGTGTAGATATTACAAATATCCTTCAACATGAGTGCCAATTTTTTTTGAATTCCCTGAATGTTCTTGAATATACACTGGATTTTTATTGAAATCAATTTGGAAAAGGGAGAAAATTGAAGTAGATGCTCATATGACTCATATGCTTTCGAAACGAGCAGTCACCCTTCGCCTCAATTTTTCAAAATTTTTTCCAACCCTATCTTGGAAGAAAAAAATTTGCCATATTTTCGAAAAAAATTATTCTATTTTTCAGTAGTTTTATCTACCATATCATTTTGTTACATCTACTCTGGGACATCCTGTATACAATCCTTATGAGATTCGGAAAATATTCAAATTCAAACTGCAAAAAACATCTCTCCTTCAATTTTTTACAATTTTAATAACCTTCACTTTTTTTTTCAGTCTGCCCCCCGATCTTCCACCCAACCACAACGATGTTGGTTCGAAGCGACCAGAATCAACAACCGAAGAGACGAAATCCAACAGCCGAACAGCGAAATTCCTTGCTTCCGCCAAAGACAAACTACTCTGTACATCCTGCGCTAAGAAGAAGAACGAAGAATCAGCCAACGCACCCCCAGCTGTACTACAAGAGGAGGACGAGAAGAAAGGATGTTTCAGCTGTTTGAAGAAGAAGAAAGAACCAATGAGGCATTCCATCAGGATCAACGTACAGGATGAGAGCGAAGTGAAACGATCTCTTTGGGAAAGAATGAAATGCTGTGGAAAGAAAGATGCAGTTGGTCAACAGGGATGTCTTCCTTTTGGTAAACAGAAGAGAGCTTGGGAAGAGAGGAGAGACAGCATTCTGAGTGATTTACCACCAAGGTATCAAAAATTTCACTATTAGTCTTTATCACTTTCTAATGCTTTTATTTCAGGCGTAGCTTCTGCGAGAGATTCAAGAACTTCATGAGATGGCTCTTCTGTTTGAACCTTTGCAAGAAGAAGAGGAAACTAACAGATCTTTCTGTAAGCAGACGGCACTCAATGTTGAGCAAAAAGAAGAGTTTAACTCCTACCACAACCCAACAGCCAATAGAGGTTAGTATATACTCCCCTCAATGATTCTAAATATATTTTTCGATTCTGCTACATTGGTTTTATTTTCAGGACCACACCCCAAAGCTAGATTTAGCCCTAGTCGAGCATTCATCCCACATGAAAGCCGCTATTCCTGTCTTACCTATTTCTCTAGCATGGTTCTGTTTGATAATGAACTGTCTTCTTCCTGGAACTGGTAAGTGAACAGTTCAGTTGGTTGAGATCATTCTTTAAAATGAAGAATTTTCAGGCACTGTTTTCAGTGGACTTTTCTGCCTGTGTTTTGGAATACCTAGGTTCTCCCAGAAGGATAGCATTCGGTCCAGAATTGGTGCCTTCATTATAGATTGCATAGTTGGCTTCAGCCAGTGCTTCACGATCCTCTTCTGCCTTGTTGGATGGGGATGGTCCATTTGGTGGGGGGTCATCATGGTGAAACTGGCCAGTGAGTAAATAATAAATATTTGTTGAATATTGGTGGTTTTAGCAAGAATTGGTATTGAGGACTGAACGAGAATAAATTCTCTATCACAAAAACGCCTATGTCTCTTGAACCAATTGAGAAAAAATCGAAATTTGTTCATAGTTAGCTTCGTTTTGAACGTCAGAAACATGTGGAACATTTACTTCATAGATATTCCAATTCTCTGTCGCAAAATGTTAAGCGGAGTGAAAACACGAGAATTTATAGTGAAACTTTTTCAAAATAATCAAAAATGGAGCTTCAAAAGAATCGCAAAAGAGGCTCGCGTTCGTCCGGAAACGGTATCAAGAGTTGTTAAGCACTTCAACGAAGATCTTACAATTAACCGCAAGAAAGGAACCGGGAGGAAAAAGGGGTTTCATAGCCCATAAAAAGTGAAGAAAGCCATCCGCCTTTTTCAGAAGAATCCTAACCTTTCAGGACGGAAAGTGGACCAAATAGTGGGTTGTTCGCAGTCAACCGTTCAGAAAATCTAGTCGAGTTGTGGGCTTAGAACATACAAAGTGCAGAAAGTGCCAGACAGGAACGCTGTGAAGAATCAAGAGCAAAGAAATTAAAAAAAAGATTTCTTGAAAAATTTTTCCTGTTGCGTGATGGACGACGAAACCTATGTCTTGGCTGATTTCTCGCAACTTCCTGGTCAGGAATTTTATACTGCAGATTTTCGTGGAAATGTGGACGAACAAGCAAAGTTTCCTAAAAAATTCCTGGTTTGGCAAGCAATTTGCACTTGTGGGAAAAGGAGCAAATTTTTCGTTGGCCAAGGCTCTGTTGACTCGAAGATATACATCGAGGAATGCTTGAAGAAGCGACTTTTACCATTTTTCACGTGAGCACTATGTGTCGACAATCTTTTGGTCAGATTTAGCTACATGCCACTACAGCAAGGCCACCAAGGAATGGTACGAAGCTAATGAGGTGGTTTTTGTCCCCAAAGAGGCCAATCCACCAAATTGCCCAGAACTCAGGCCAATCGAAAGATATTGGGCCCTGGTGAAAAGAGAATTGAAGAAGACTAAGAAATCAACGAAAACATTAGCAGAATTCAAGCAATAGTGGAAGACAGCACCCCAGAAATAATTCCAGAAAAAATCCATGAATTTTGTAAAAAATAGTTTTGGTTTTTGTATTGTAAAAACAGTTTTCATTAGAATTAGAAGATGATTCGAAAATGAGTTTGATTTTCGAAATCGGTCCAGTGGTTCAAAAGATATAAGCGTTTTCGTGATAGCGAATTTCAGTCCTAATGAGATGTAACCTACGAAAAAAATAAAAAGAGAAGCATGATTAAAAGAAATTCAATAAGATTTTGAAGATCCTCTCAGTATTTTTTGCATATTGGACGGCTTTTAAGTTTGTATGTTCATTTTGTCATAATCAGAATACAGTGGAAGTGGAACATATTTTATTGATGAACTTTTTTCAGGGAAGTACAAGAAACTAAAGCTTTTAGCTGCCGCTGAAGAGGAAGATACAAAAAGATCTTCAATTAGAAGTCAGCGTTCCCAATTTAAGGATCCAGAAAGAGGGTCGTAAATTTTTCCATTTTTCCAACTACCTATTAGATATTTTTATACTGAACACAAACGTAATTAAGCTAGAAAATAATATTAAGATAAAAAAATTTGTTATTGTTGATCATAGATGTTCCAAAATATCCTGGAGATGGGCAAAAGAAATAGAGAAGAAATAAAAAAGTTGAAAAAAAAGGTTTGGCATCATAGAATGTACTCATTCATTTATGTTAGGAGTGTATTATTCGAATAATTGGCCCTTTTGTTCTCTTGAAATATAAAAAACAGTTATTCACTCAGACCAATTCATTCTAACATTGAGAAATGAAGATTTAGATTTATTCAAGAATGGAATGCTTTTCTTGAAATTTTTCTGCCAATCACTTTTTGAAGATTCACAAATACGCACAAACATCCCCTTTGAGTAATATTTTTGCCCATCTGAAATATCAGGATATAAAAAACATTTATATGACCATTTGGAAAACATGTAAATATTTTGGTTCCTCTCTAGAGGAAAATCTTGAAAGAGCTGATGCTCCATTTTTGTATATAAATGTTCAAAATATTGAAATAACTTTTTTATCGAAAAAATATGTACTAGCATTATTTAGTGGATTGTATAGACTGGGGAATTTGAAAAGACAGGTTTTATTTAAGCAACATGCGGTGTTCAAAAGTTTATTACTCGATGTCGAACATTAAATAAATCAATATCTATTACGTATTGTTTGAAGGAATATAATGTTTTCTTGATCTTTTTTTGGGTCGATCACCTTCCACATTGATCTGAGTTGGTGGAGAGTGATTAACCCCAAAAAAGGATGAAGAAAACATCTATTATATCTTATATCTAGTGATTATTTTGTAAAATTCAGATATTGCAAACCGACAGCAAAGAATACCTACTCCAAAAAAATCTGATTTCAAAATAAAAATAATATATTTTCCTCAAGTTAGATGGAACTGATTTCCAAAAATTTTAAAGGAAAATCAACCCACAATATACGTCTCATTTTAAAATTCAAGTTCAACTAGAAGTATAGAGACTGATAACGAAATAAAAATTATTTATAAATTCCACCGATCGTCGATTAATCTAAGACTAGTTTTCATTGCAATACAGTTTTGTCTTTTATAATTTCATACTGTAAATAGTAGATAAGCTAGGTGAACTAAAACTGTTGATTAGTTTGTAATTTTTACGTAAAAAACAAATTTGAACTATTTAATACATATCAAGGTATTTGAACGGTTTGTTAGAATTGTCATTGAAAGGGTTTGACAGATCCGATATTTTTTTATAAAACTTTTTATTTGCTGAGTTTGAATACATTGATATATTTTGGAATTAATAAAGTAATATGAGCAAAGATTTAATTTTTCACCTGTAAGTTTCTCAACTTCGTCGAAAATATCAATTCAAGTCTCTAGATTGTCGTGTTAACGGAAAGACGGGCAGAACTGATTTTGAACACAAATTCGATAGATCTTGAAGACATGATATAGCCCTCTTTGAAATAATGATGTTTCAGGATTACTAGCTGTGATCCAATAGGAATTTTTCCTAGATTGACTGCTACGACTTACTTACGTACTTACTTTCATCAGTCGGCTATCTACAGAGAGCAGCAAACACGCACTATGAACAATGGGAGTCTCCTCTTTCATTTTCTAATTTTTCATAGTGCGTGGTTGCCTGCAATCTGAAATACTAGAAATAAACTTGTCCGAAGAGGTGTTGAAAGCCAAGGTCGTATTTTATTGTTGCAGGTCGCAGTTAGCTACGCTGAAGAAATTCTTACCTTTAATCAAGATGATTTTATTCATTTCATCTTGGAGTTATTCCCCTAATTTTTTCATTTCATTTTGGGAAAAATTCATGGAAGGAACGCATGAATGATGGGATTCTTACAGTTCAAAAACACATAGTTATTTCTCAATTATAATTTACTCTTTTTAGCGACGAAATATAACTTCTTACACATTATCGAAAAAATGAATTGACCTCAGTAATACTGACACCTAGACATTCCATTCTTGTGAACGACATGTCTCTATATAATAATTTTCAGATACAAATAGGTGCACCGCACATAACATTCACAAAATTGGAGGACTAGAAAAATTTGGCATACACCTACGCATAATTTATAATAGTCTGAATAAAATATTTTTCAAGTTGGTATATATATTTACACACATGCCATCAGAAAAATAAGTACATCTATATTAAATATTATTCGAAGTGTTTCTTGTTTTGGGTGGTCTTGTAGATGAATGCATGTTTTATGTATTTTTGAACGTGTAAGCTTTGTGAGATGGTGTGATTTTGTCTCTCTCGTGACTAAAAATTCCTTATATACTTCTCTCAATGTACAACCGATAACTTTCCTTCGATATATTGACTAGAAAATTTCATAAACTCAAGCTATATACAATAAAATTCCTCTTTTTCCATGAACTTCAGATGCTGTCAATATTCTCTGTAATTTCATCAAGAAAAAAATTGGTCCCGCTTGAAATAATGAAAAAGATGATATTTCTGAAAATTCGTTCCTCGAACTGCCTCCTGTTGAAAATAAAGTTCATCGAATTGAGGAATGCGCTTTTTTTTATTGACTAGTTATCTTTCTTAAGACCAATTATAGAGAAATTATATCACCAAGAATCCCAAATGAAAATTGAAACGGTATGATATTTTGCAGAAGAAATTTGGAAAGGGAAATTCGTCATGAATAAATAAATTTTTAAACGAAGAAAATATATAAATTAAATTATGAATTAACTAGTATAAACTTACCAGTCTCAGAAGCACCAAATCTAAGAGGAAAGATAATATAATATTTCCCAAAAATGCACCTTAATATTTCCCAGAAAAAAAAAACAATTTAGTTCAAGAATAACTAACTTTTCTGCAGAAACTATCACAGTGCAAGAGAGACAAAGGGGATAGTTTGTTTAAAGCTTGGAAATGTGTGATGGAAAAAGGCTACCACTGCTAGAGGCACAGATAATTGACTCAACTAATATATTTTTGTTACGACATTTACATTCAATAGGTACTTGTAAATACACTGCAAATAATAACAAACACATATTTCATATCGATCTGCTGCCAAATGTTCCAGGAAACATAAATTGGAATTTCGAAAATGCCAAGAAACCAAATCATAACATCAGAAAGAAACAAGGTTTTCGATAGAAAAGATCCTTGATTTCGGAAAAACGAGTTGCTCCGCTCGGTAGCCTTGATGTAGACTTTCCCATAAACCTCGGGTATCTTGCTACTTATCACTTGCCTCAGCCTTTATTTCGATTCACACAGATACATCTCACATTTATAAAACTGTAGATTTCCGAAATTCCAATTTTCCCGCCTAAACATCCGACAAAAAAATTACCCTAATATGGACTAAATTTACCCGGATTTCGTCTACAACATGGGCTATCATTCTAAAAAAGAGGGCGAAATAACATCAAATCTCTAAACCTTTGGTCATTTTGGAATTCAGTTGGTGCTTTGATACCTTCAGCGCTGTTCTATGTCCGATTTGAAATTATCGCCCTATAGGAAAATATTTTTGAATATACAAAATAATCCTACTTTCTACAATACAATGAATAATACTATTTCATTTCGACTAACATAATGTCTTTTTTACTTTTCGAATTATTGGAGGACGCCTCATTTCAGAGCCTTTCGCTCATACATAGTAAATAAAATCCTACACTATGAACAAATAATTAAAATAACAAATAAGGAACTAATATAAAACAATAAAGATCCCTACGCATAAAATTTGAATAAGTGTCTATAAAAACGAACCAGATAATCTATCAAAACTCAAAACAATAAATAACCCTGTCATTGATTCAAGATGCCATGTTTGAAATAATTAGATTCAGATCCTAAGGATAGTCAGAAAATGAATGAATATGCACGATGAGAGTGCAATGATATCGCGGAAAAGCTGGTGATATGTACGAATATATTCGTGGTCGATGGCAGAAGACGTTTTAAGGAGATTTCGCAGATCTGTAAAAAATGGCTAATAACGCATTTTTTCAAATGGATCACCCGGTATATTTCCAAATATCCTGAAACACAGTCAGAGTTCCTTTTGAATAATTCCCATTTTTTCTATTCCTAACTGAGAAAATCTTTTTCGAAAGAATTCCACAGAGAGTGAAGAAAATTCTCCTCTATCAGTCATTAAAAAAAAAAATGAATTATGTGCCTGAAATTCGGGAAAAAAGATAAAAGATTCTTTTTTTCGAATAGAGAACACTTCATCATGATAATTCCAAACATTTTGCGACTAAGCTGAGAGAAAATTAAAAATAATAAAATATAAAAGAAATAACAAAACTAAACAATTTGCTGACTAATTCAAGAAAATAACGAACTCAAAACCTAAGTCATTTGGAACGACGACAATTTTTTCCATGATTAATGGGAGTCCTTCAATTTCACAAAAAAACACCCAATTATGAACGGCTAAAAAGCAGGAACTGCAGTTCCAGTTGACATCGATCAGGTTTTCCAGCTTTCAATGATACAACAGTTCAGGAAGACGAATCCATTCCGCTATTTTACAAGGACGAAAGTCATTTTTGTGTCATTCACATCGTGATATCAACCATTTGATATATTTTTCGATATTCTAATCACGGATCAGCGTGAAGATCAAGAAATCGCTTGGGATATGTGTGGAATATCCATATGAAAAAATCCATCATATCAAAATATTAAGTACAATAAATAGATTCCATGAAAGATATGATCAAACACAGCATTCAAACACACAACTTGGTGGCTTGCATCTCGAACATGCAAACAATAAATAAAATATAAAAATAAATAACAGTTTCAAAATAATTATATAATAAGAATTAGATTCAACCATAATAAGTCATAATTTTTCCTTCTGCTGAAGGTGTGCTTAGAGTCATTAAGCCCATTGTACACACAATCACATCACATAAATCTTGAATAATAAATTATTACACTCTAAATCGTTGCTGAGATAGATTTCCAAGTTATCCTATACATAACATTAACAATAATAATGAATTTATATCGATAAATTCAGATATGTCTACACAATATGTTCGTTTCATTGGATGAAAGTAATTCTATTAATAAAATGGCATTTTGTATTAAAACTTTTCAACAAGAATAGGAAGAGAAGAACAAAGTTTCGAAACTGAGGATAACGAATGTTTTTCATCGGTATTACAAAGGATATATCAAATATGGAAAGGATATGTATTGGTAGGGGTTTAAAGGAAACAGTAGCCCTTAGTCCTGCTTCAAACGAAGCTCCCCTGAAACATCGCCGTTGTCGTTGCCGTTTTTGATTGACATACTTCTCGATGAGGAGAAACATAGTTTCATTATGAAGGGGAATTTGGTGCCTGCAAAAGTTCATTATTAAGATTTATTCTCCCTCAATACGTTCATGAACTAGAAATATAAGTATGCCATCTCTGGTACTCATTGCTAGATGTCGCTGAGAGTGAAATATATCTCAACAGTGACTCCTCGAAATGATTGATAAGGATCAATGTTCTATCTCGTTCTTGTCGGAGATGAGTTATGTTGCGCTGACGAGATCTAAAGAGATCGAAAACTAAGTCAGCATCTACCCCTCTCCAACAAGATCGGATGCATACAGGGCATGGAACTTGTCGATATTTATATCAGTGATTGTGATCCATTTGATCACGTTTCTTCATCGATATATTCCCACGTTACAACGGACGAATACTCACCGGGGCTGTCGATGGCGGCGTGATTACACGCCATGACGGCGGCCACCGCCTCTGTCGTTGTCTCGAATTCCAAAAGACCGGAACTCGATCTCTCGGACTTCATGGGGAATAATTTTACAGCCTTTGGTGCGACCACGTCGTAGTCTTTGAACACTTGAACTAATTCCGCCTCTGTCACTTGTGGCGGCGTGTTGAAGAAATGTAATATCTGAAAGAAATATACTGTCAAAACTTCTTTTAGCATTTCGGCGAAGTGTAACATCACTAGGAGTCTCTTTGATATCGTACGCCGACGGTTTGGTCTCATACAGCCATGATTTTTTTAATTGGAAATTCTTTGGCGATTCCTACCTTGCTGGGTGGCTGGATCCTGTTCTTGCTCGCCATGGTGGCGTTCATGAACCTGTTGTTTTTGTTCGTCGCGTACTCCTTGTAAGACGGCGATTTGTCGGGTAGTGGATAGGGGTTCGTCACCTCGCTCAGGTAGGGTTGTTTGCTGAAAGCCAGTTGGATCTTGTGTTCTTCGGCGCCCTTTTCGTTATTCGCGTTATTGGCGGAAGGTGGCACAGCACCGGTGCATCCTACCGTTATGTTGTTCAGATTCTGGACGCAGCGTTCGACGGCCACGTTGTCGCCCATCTGTACCATCGCCGTGCCCTCTTTGGACTTGAGGAATTTGATCTGTAAATGAAGAAAACGTTAAACCTGGAGGGTGTTAAGACTACGACATAGTTCCATGATAAATGTGAGTGTGAAGCTGGAATCAGACTGAGGACCTGAATGCCGTCACTGGTAGTCGGCTCAGATACTGTAGACAGGCAATATACATATGTTGCGACAGTCAGGGTACACTAAAATCCCGCTCTGATATAAAAGTAAACTCGAACTTGGTGTACGAATGCAGAAAGGCCATGGTCACGTTTGGCTCAGATAACACTCTCAATGTTGTCTGGTGCCCGGCGCATGCGTCTATCTCTGGTAACATAGAAGCAGATAACATAGCCAAAGAAGGGGCTCGCTCGACGTTTACTGGGCCAGAACCCGCGCTTCCTATCTGTCATACGTATATCACTGTTCAAGAGATGGCGTTGTTGGCTCGCGGCATTTTTGTCAGCGTGCCTTCGGGTCTGAGTCTCTCCAGTATTACACAAATGCGGTATGAACAATGGGCCATGAGGCCTACGTTCGGCCGACCAAAGGCGCCGCACCAGAAGAAGAAGAAGTAGAGAGGCAAAGGTGTATTCAGAAGACTATAGAGGAGTAATCTCCTTCGAAAGCATGGTCTCTGCGGCTACTCGACGAGGCATTGATGAGACCACTTGCAGGTGGATACGCTCAACGCTTCACAACAGATTGGTCCAGGCCAACATGTTCGAGGAAAAACTGCGGGTCGAAATTGCCAGAGGTACCCCACAGGGGGGCATACTATCCCCTCCTCTGTGGGACATGGTGGTGGATGAACTGCTAGCCTCCCTGAATAACCAAGGGTATTATTCTCAAAGATACGCAGACGACAATGCTCGTCAAGGGAAAATACACCGGAATAACCTCAGAACTTATGCGAAACGCACTGAGGACCGTAGAGGAGTGGTGCAACAGAGAGAGCCTAAGAGCAAATCCGAACAAAACAGCACTCATTCCCTTCACTCGCAAAAAAACATAGGAGATCTCACACCTCCCAAATTCTTCGGCGAAACTTTACAAGTTGTAGAACAGGTGAAATACCTTGGGCTGATTCTCGATAAGAAACTAACCTGGAACCCGCATCTACATCATGTAACCAACAAAAGTAAAACGACACTTATGATGTGCAGGAGAGATTTTGGAAAAACTTGGGGACTCAAACCGAAAGCCATGCACTGGCTTTACAAAGCGGTAATAAGACCCAGAATCACTTATGGCTCACTCCTGTGGTGGCCAAAAACAAATCGAAGACAGGCAAAAACCAACCTTGGGAAAATCCAAAGGCTTGCCTGTCTCTGCATCACGGGTGCAATGAATAGCACTCCAACAGCTGCTATGGAGGTCATCCTTAACCTCTCACCCCTCGACATACATGTCATGGGAGAGGCCAGGATGGGTGCATACAGACTGATCCAAACAAAAAACTGGAGAACCAGCACAACTGGGCATACCAGAATCACTCATGTAGCTGACGTAGCCGAGCTTGATATGATTTCAGACTACATGCAACCCCTATACTCATTCGAAAAACCATTCAAAACACAGCTCGACTGGAACAGATGGGACTCGAGTATAGAATCACAATCATCTGCAGAAATAGTCTGGTACACAGACGGTTCTAAGACAGATGAAGGAACAGGAGCGGGAATACACGGAGTGAGGCCAAGAATGGACTACATAATACCTCTCGGCAAACACGCCACGATATTTCAAGCTGAAACACATGCCATTAGGACATGCATACAGAAGAACCTGGAAAGTGGCTACCAAAGAAAACACATCCACATTCTCTCTGACAGCCAGAGCGCCATCAAAGCTCTCAACTCGACACAGATAAAGTCTAGACTCGTCTGGGAATGCCTCCAGGACCTTCTGGAGCTGGCAAAATACAACAAGATCACTCTGATGTGGGTGCCAGATCACAAGGGAATAGCGGGCAACGAAAAAGCAGACAGTTAGCAAGACAAGCATCTGAAACGCCATTCACAGGGCCAGAACCTGTGCTTGGAATCAGCCGATGCAGGACCCTGATTGAGGAGTGGATAAAACAAAGACACCGACAACACTAGGAACAGAGCGACGATCAAACATGCAGCAAAGTCATGGTAGGACACACAAGCCAAACCTTGACGGCTGATTTTTTGAATCTAAACAGAGCAAAAGCACGTATAATAGTAGGTCTACTGACGGGACACTGCGGCCTTAGAAAACATCTGAAAACCATAGGAATACTTGGAGAACCCGTGGATTGCAGACTCTGCGGTGAAGAGGAAGAAACAGCCTCTCCCATAATTTTTGAATGCGACGCCCTGGGAAGAAGGCGCCACAGAAGCTTCGGAGAAATCAATCGGGAAACGGGAATGAATCCGGAAAACCTCATAAATAGGCTACTGAACCTGATAAAGGACACAAACCTATTCTCGTGAGGAACCACTGACGAAAGAGTGATACAATAGACCCACATTGGTCGCAGTGTCACAGGGAGGCCAAGCACTAACCCGGTCTCTTGTTCGTCAGCAAATCAATCAATCAATCAACCTTCAAGTTTTGTCCAGATCAGTGTACCTGTTCTTCCTGTTATGCAATCTTCTCTTACGTCTGGGCCCACATACACATTCTTCAATCGTTCAATAGAAAAAAAAAAGTTTCAAACTGTAGAGCTCATATTTCAATCTTGATCAATGTCAACAGCATAATTTTTCGAAAACTCAGACTGTGAAGCCACAAGAACGAGTCCCAAGTATCCAATGCTCTGCGGAAACCATTTCAAAGCAAGAACCCTCAGCAACACCTCACCCTGTTTCCTCAATCCGTTGTTCTTTAAATCAACAGGTTTTTTACGTCCTGGGGCATATCCTCATAAGCTTCCGTTGAGTCCTGGCCACCTCCTTCTATCAATCTGATTCGAATTGCTACAGTGAGTAGACCTTCGTATTAGATTGTTGTTCTGGCGAGCTACAGACACAGAATAACTTCTTCTGCAAATGCGACACTCATCAGTAGTATTTCGTACGACTATTCAAATGCCATTCTTTATCTTTCTGAGAAGCCATGTTGTCTTATTATTCGGACAACCTGCTCCACTGCATTCATGATAATCAATTCATGGTACGTCAAGATCAAAGTGACGTCAAGAAAGTGACTCCACTATGGGTGCCAGGGCATTGTAGTGTTGGAGGAAATGAAAAAGCCGATGAGCTTGCCAAAAGTGCATCAAGATTAACACATGCTGGACCTGAGCCTATCAGTGGACTTGGAAAAGATCAATATAAGGCAGCGGTCCAACAAGGGGAGTTGAATAACAGAATAACCTTCTGGAGAAACTCTCCTGGACTTACTCAGTCCAAGAAAGTGGTGATGATTTCACCGACCTTCACCAGTAAGCTTCTAAAGCTGTCACGAGCTGAGCTTCGGGTGTTGGTAGGTCTGCTGACGGGGAACTGTCGGTACAAACATCATTTGTACCGTATCGAAAAGTCAGCTGATGAGATTTGTGGGCTGAACACATGGTATGCAAGTGCCAGAGCTGGCTGGTCTAAGAAACCGGCAGGAGGAAACCGTTTCTGGATACCCACGAGGTAACGGCCAAGGCACCTAAGGATGTTGTCGGTCTTATCAATACCATCCACGACCTCCTTGGGTTGCAATGGATGAGTAGGTAGAGAACAGAAGATCTGGGTGTTCAAAAATATTAATGATGACGCCAAGAAAAGGAACAACGTGATATTATCTGTCAATCTGACGTTATGATTCCCACTAGAAATAGATGCATAGAAATACCTGGTGCTGGCACTGATTAGATTTTGTTTAAGACTTTCTTGTCGATCGAAAACGTGATATTTTGTACAGCTTTTCATTTCTCCCGAAAGGGGTCGAGTTTTTTGTCGTTGCCGCAGTAGCGCCACGACCGATAAATATTGCGGATTTATTCCGGAACTAGTCCAAAATCTGAAATCTAGGATGCCGTTTTGATCTACAAATTTTGGTCACGATTTTTAGTAGGGAATCGTTACACCAGGTGTTCTATGCATCTATCACTAGAACCAAGGGGAGAATTTACGTAGATCAAGCAAATACTGGGATCAAACACAGAGCCTTGAGTAACACCTTTTCGTTTAAAAGCGAATTGCTGCAACTGACGGAGTTCATCTATGCAATAACAGCTGTAGATATCGTGAAAGGCCTCTCTAGAGGGAAATCTGCCTTGATGTGTATCATTTCTGCATACTCTTACAAGAGCTTCATCTCATATTTCCTTATGGAAATTGCTGAACGAGGACGTGAGAGCTCGCAATTGCCTCATTCTAGACAACATTCTATCGAAATTCCGAACAAAATATACGTTCCAACTACCCCAACCTGTCATATTTTATTTTTCCGCAGTATCAAATTCGAGAGCAGATTCCTCCTCCATTACACGAAAATTCCCAGTGAAATGCGGCCGGTCGACCGGGGAAACTGCATTGTTCCAGATGAAATTGTCGATTTCCCCGAGATATTCTCCGAAGAATTTCCAGCTTTCAACTTCATATCGCGGCGCGGAAGGAAACGGGAACTTTCCTCTATTCCTGCGCGAATTCGGGATTGTTTTCCCGGCACGAGCATTCCGGGTACAATCCGGAGTTTTCTCCATTTCATTCCTCTCGATTGCAACTGAACAGGACGGAGAATAATGGATCTGAATGCTCGTTCATTTTCGTGTCAGAACAGCTGTCAAAAGCGCGGATTACAAGTTGTTAATATGATATTATTCGGTTGTGAAGATTTCGTCGGGGTAGAAGAGGATAACAGAATGAATTAAAGGATGTAATTTCGTCTAATTACTAATAACTAATTAATTGTACATATATTTCAACTGTAGATCAGACACATTTTTCCTATACCATTTTTGAAAATTCGCTTTCGTTTGAGAGATACTGGGAACCGTTATTTCGAATGGACTGAATTGTGGTTGATTGTTTACTCCATTCGTGGTGCATATTCCTCAATCAGAACTGATTCAATATTCATCCTGGTATGATAGTTGTAGCGTAGCCGACTCATAAATCCACGCAAAATACCATAAAACCACTTGAAAAAGATAAATGGTTCATATTATCGAAAGAATCAATCATTTTAGAGAATAAAAGTTTTCTTTTTTATTAAACCGCGTCGTTTTTGAGTTATTCCTAATTGTATACGATAAAATTTGAGGGAGAAGAAATCATGAATTTCAATAATAATCTGGATGCTTTCCTGGATTAAATGTCAGCGGATATTATTATTTCTCTGGTCCCTGAACAAGTTGAACATGTTGTCAGAATGTTTATCAATTTTGTCGAGACTAAAATCTGAATGATGAAAAAATTCTTGATGTAGAGATATCTAATCATGATATCCCACAAATGTGTGAGATAAAACTGAACACCAAGAAGGATGAAATTATACATTTAATACGCAGTTTCTTTAAAAAAAATATTATTACCGGTCCATATCAAAAATAAATGTCAATGAAATAAAAAATCCGGATATATGAATAAAGAATGTCGTTACGAACCACTCCTGACCGTATACCCAGAAATAAGGTCAGGAGTAAGCTCACGAAGGTGAAACCTGATAACAAAAATCAAACAACCAAAAATTGCGTATACGAAATTCCGTGTGAATGCGGCAGGTCCTACATTGGGGAGACTAAACGCCCCCTTGAGGTTAGAATCAAAGAGCACCAAAAACTAGCTCGACTGGGAGAAACCGAAAAATCTAAGCTAGCCCAACATGCTTGGAACGAGGACCACAACATCAGATGGGATGAAGCTTCCATAATATCAAAGGAAGAAGGATGGAGAAGGAGGAAATTGAAAGAAGCAGCCTTCATGGCCATAACTCCCAACCCAATTAGTACACCCTCTGTGGAAATAAAGGATGTCTGGGCACCAATTATAAGATCTGAATTGAGAAGGATGAACTCGGCTCAGGGTGGCAATTAACACTAACCCAACCTAACCTAACCTAACCTAACCTGACCGAACTTAACCTACTGCGCATATCAACTGCGCATCTGATCGGGTCAAGGTGACCTCTACCAGGAAATAATACTTCATATATAACTTGAATAGTATAATAATTACCTGCTCCGGTAGACTAGTGGTTAGAGTGACTGGAATTTCGAAATTGCAACCTTATAACCCGCGTTCGAATCCCAACACTGTAATTCAATAATCGAAAAAGTATGGTGCGTACAAGTCCAGACAGATCAAGTTTGGCAAAAACCGGTCCTTCTCAGGACCTACACCCTGAAGACGGCAGGCGAATGCTTGCCGAAACGTCGGAAACAACAAACCGCATAGATAATGGAAACAGCCAAAATAATGTTTCAACATAGATCTTACGGTTTGTCTTGCGCGCCCTCTACCTCGCAAGACACACCGTTATACCATTGTTTGTAGAGAAAATCATCAATCTGGCATCGTATTCTCAAGAGCTCTGTGGAATATTCATAGAAGATGGGTTGAGTTAGGTCATTGACCTAGAATAGAAGGTTGAATAATCATAATTGAGTGACAAAATAATTATCCATGAGATATTTTTGGGATAACGAGGAAAATATGAATAAGTTATTAGTGTTTACGAACTAATCTTCATGAGATTCGAAGAAAGAACTTATTTTGGTGGGAGAAATATGGCTTTTCAATTGCAGAAATAATCAGACAAAACTAAGTGTTCTGAACATTCTTATTCCAATAAGGTTTGTACTTGAGTATTTCCTTAATGTATCAACTCAATTCCGATCGAAAAATATGAACTTTTAGATCTTTGGAGAGAATCGTATCAGGCACGTATTTGGCCCAATTTTTGGTTTCAAATAGCTATAAGTATCTTCTAAACAGAGCAGAAGACGGAAAAATGAAGAATGAAAAAAAGGTTTCTTTTGGTCTCAAGAATCTGAAGTTGAAATATATGTACAAGTCAAACACTCAAACACCCCTTATGATGGCAGACTGATCTATTGTTCTTATACCCTGCTGAATCAATTCCCCAGGAGATAATCCATCAATCAGGGCAAGAGCAGGTAGGAATTGGTGTTCTTCTTGAATTTCTGGAGGTTATATGCATCAAGGAACACCTCCCTTGGCAATGTGTTCCAAAGTCTCGCTGTTCGTTGGATGAACGAGTCTTTGAAGAGAGATGTTCTGCAGGTCTCCAAAGTGACCACGAAGGGATGTGAAGACTTGACTTGACGGGTTAGTCTTGAAGAGACTGCCAGAGGGGGAACGATTGCTGATAATTCAGAAGAGCATCGCCCATGGAAATATCTATGAAATAAGCTAGGCACACACGAAAGGGAAATCTGTAAGATCTGATCGGCAGTCCAGATCTGTAACAGATCTGGACGGCGGATAGGATCGCTCCCGCCGATCTGGTCTGTCGCGGATCAATGAGATATATGATCCGCGACGGACCAGATCGGCGGGAGCGATCCCATCCGCCGTCCAGATCTGTTACAGATCCGGACTGCCGATCAGATCTTACAGATTTCCCTTTCGTGTGTGCCTTGCTATAGAGACAGATCTCCTACTTTTCTACTGTGTTCTAGAGAGGTGAGCGAGTTTGTGAGCGAGAAATCACCGACGAGACGAATTGCCCTTTTTTGTACAGAATCCAAGAGTTTTAGGGTATGTTTGGGTGCAGCACTCCGAATATTTAGGCCCACTCCTTCGAGGTTTCTTCTCAAACCCCCACGGACATAGACAGTCATTAGTTGCGCCGCTAAAACGGAGGTTTCTTGCCTTATTGGCACTGAAAGTATCAGTTTAAGGCTATATACCCCTATCCTTATTCCAGAACATATATTGACTTGTCGTCAACGAATTGGAATGAGGGAGTTTGGTTCGATTCTCAGGTGTTGCTTTGAAATTTGGTGAACTGTTGCGTTAGCAGCCTCGAAAAAGAGGACCAGTCTCCAGTGAATACTGCTACACCACAGGAATTTTGATAAGGGATGTAAATCTCAATTATCTCTACATTCCCTGTACGTTGAATGCGAAATCAACGAAGTGAATGATCAGGGATAGGTTGACTTGAACAGTTTCTGATCCTGCAGTTCCAATCGGTCTTTAAAGATCAAGACAGAGAGCCCTTGCTCCAGGTGAACCTCTTCGTGCGTTCGGTCCATACCCACCTCTAGCAATCTGCCAGATTCCCTCTCACTGCAGAACCACACAAACAAACAGCAGTACAGCTCCTCATGCATAATGAAACTTCATCAGCCTCTCAGGAGTGGCAGCCTGAGCTTCGGCGGTTACACCTCGTAAACTCGTCTTTAGCGTACGCGTATCGATCTACACCAACCCTTATGCATTATAAACTCACTCCTCGCTTCAGCCTCCTGGATGCCACCGGGTCCGTAGATAAACCCCGTAAATTCCCACGATCCGGCAGCGGTGCTAGGGACGGGCCAGGACCGGATATCTATTCCGGCTTTCCGGCCCGCATATGGGAAACGGGAATTGTTTTCCCAGACGTGAAATTGCGGAAGATGGCGATTCGCGCCCCGTGTTGGTTCGGACGATCCGGGACGACCTTCGGGCCGGAGTGAGGCGATAAAGCCTTATCCGAGAAGTCCCGGAAGAGTTGGACGAATCGTAATCATAATATTTCAGCGGGGAAAGAACGAGGAATGAGCGTTACTTGCATCTATGGTGGGAACGAATTTTATGGCATTTCAAGAAATAGAAAAGTCTGCTATCAACGATTCACGATATTAGTTCTACATTGTTTTACAATATACACACAACCAAACTTGGAATCACCCTGTTATTTGAAAAAAACGAATTTTAATTAAAAAAAAGGCGCTGAAAAGTGAAGAGCAGTTTTCCCAAAACAAGTTTATTACAAAAATAATATAAATTATTGGAAGATTATTTTTATAATAGAACAGAAAATTAAAAGTGTAAATTTCTCTAAAAATAATTTTTATGTTCGACTGCTTCATAAACACTCGATTCATGAATTCGTTTAGCGTCCAGAATTGACTACTTTATTGGACACCACTTTATTGGACACCACTTTCCACTTTATTGGACTCAAATTTCACAGTCTTCTCTCGATTTTGCAATTTTCTTCGTTTCACACCACTTGTTATAGGCCGCATAAAAATTTTCATAAGCACTTTTAGTGGGTAGGAGAGATTCTTTGGCACTTGCGGCTAAATTATTCACGCTTTCCTCTTCCGAACTATCCATTTTTGGGATTATTATGACGTTTGTCACAGAATTAACGAAGTAAACAACTTTGTTCAGTGAGGTTGCTAAGGTCGCTGATGTTTACTAAGGTAAGATAAGCAAAAGCACACTCAAAGTATTTCTTGAAATAAAGCGACGAATATATTAATTGCCATTTCAGATAATAAAATGTCTGCATTGCAGTCAAACATAAAGCTTTGTATGCAAACTCGTACATAATTAGGCTAATGGACTTGCCCAAATTATTGGCCTCGCTCGCTTTGCTCGCTCTGCCATAAATTTTGGACTCGTCCATAAAGACCTAATTTATGTACTTGTTACATAAATAGCTATTATGTAACTGAGAATTGAACAACAAATAAAACGATTTTAACAAATCAATAATCAGTATTACCACCCCTGGCATTGATACAAGCTTGAATTCGACGAAGCATGCTTTCTATTAAGTTGTTAATTTCTTCTTCTGTAACATTTGCCCATTCCTCTAAAGCCGCTTGTATAAGTTGCTCTGCGTTACCAGGATTATTTTGACGAGCTCTAATTTTTCTTTTGATCCTATCCCACAAGTGCTCGATAGGATTAAGGTCCGGTGAACAAGAAGGCCACTCTGAAACAGTCACACCTTCTGTTTCGAAAAATTTTTTTGCAACTCTGCTGGTATGTGGAGGTGCATTATCCTGCATAAATAGGAAATAATCTCCAAAAGCCCCTCGCCAGAGACTCACTACAGGTTGTAGCACTAGATCAACATACCTAGGCCTTGTCAGAGATTGTCTAATGGGAATTAAAGGAGTTTTCTCACCAAACATAATTCCGCCCCAAAACATTACAGTACCTCCTTTGTATTTAGGGATCGGTCTTGCAGCTTGGAGCCTAGTTTGCCTCCCTCTGCCTCCTAAAATGCGAACACGCCGGTCGTCTGATCGTAGGCCAATTCTGGTCTCATACGAAAATAAGACATTTTTCCAATCTTCAATAGTCCAATTTTCATGCTCTAAACACCAATTAAAACGGTCAACTTTATTTTGCCTTGATAGTTCTGGAACTCTTAACGCTCTTCTCTTGAATAATTCCCGAGCGCGAAGTCTTTTTCTGATAGTTTCGACAGAAACACTAACACCTGTAGCTTGCAAAAATTGCCTTTGAAGCTCTGAATGAGTTACTGCGGGATTTCTTCTTGCTGTTTGGGCTAAAAAGCGATCCTGCCTTTCTGTAGTTACTCTTCCACGACTTCTTCTCGGCCTATTCTTTAGGCCTTAGGGTTCCTAACTCCAGAAACCTTGCATAGGTTTTTGAAACAACCCCTTGTGTAACCCCCACCGTTCTTGCAATCTGTCTTTGTGACATACCTTGTTCTGCCATAGTAATGATTCTTCCTCTCTGGACTTCCGATAACCCCACATAAGGCATTTTTTTTGAAACTTCGCAAAAAAACAAAATATAAATTCACTGCGACGTTCGAACGAAATGGTAAAATCGACACTGCAAAGCCAAATCTTATCAAGTGCTTATGAACCTAACTGTTTTTGTGACTAAACACATGCACTTTTTATTTGCTTCTAACGAAAAAGATATCAAAATAATATTTCATCTTAATACTGGGTGATTCCATATAAGTTTGGTTGTGTGTATACGCAAGCCGTACTGCTTAAACAGCGCCTAAACTAAACCGTGTCGAAAAAAACTTATATTGCATGGCTATAAGGTTGACAAAAATCTACAAACTAAAAACTGAAATTTGTTTGTCGAATGTCTAATCTTTTACAGAGTAATCTTTTTATTTGAGAATGTGAAGTATCTCAAAAAAGAGCTGTTTAAATATGGGACATACGAGAATATATTGAGAAATTCTTAGCCTACTACAGAACCAAACAAAATTTTAATGTCAAAATATTTTATTATTCAACATTCTTCTTAATTGAATACATTTATTATAGCGAACCTGCAACGTCTCTAAAACTTTAAAAAAAATGTTTCTTCGTGCTCTGCAAACCAGTCCTCCATAGCTTTTATTACCTCTTCGTTGGAAGAAAATTTACGACCTTTTAAACTTTTTTTCAGTTGAGGAAAGAGATTATAGTCGGACGGAGCCAAATCTGGTGAATGAGGGGGGTGTTCTAGTAATCCTAACCCTAAATCACGAATATTTTCCATGGCAACATGAGATTTGTTCACTGGGGCGTTGTCCTGTAAAAACAAAATACCTTTGGACAGCTATCCGCGTCTTTTCTCCTAATTTTTTTCCCGTAGAGTGGTCAGTAATGTCGAATAGTAATCTCCAGTTATTGCTCTATCCTCATCCAAAAACTCAATCATGATTACTCCATGGCGATCGCAAAAAACTGAAGCAAGAACTTTTCCAGCAGATTTTTGGACACGAAACTTCTTAGGTCTTGGAGAACCAAAGTGTCGCCATTTCATCGATTGTTGCTTTGTTTCTGGATTGTAGAAATGTACTCAAGTCTCATCCATAGTAACAATTTGGTTTAGGAAGTCTACATCGTTTTCAAATCGAGCACAGATCGAACGCGATGCTTCTACCCTTGCACGCTGTTGGTCAACATTCAAACATTTGGGGATCCATTTTGCAGAAATTTTTATCATGTACAAATTTACGTGAACTATATGATGAACGCGTTCGTATAAAATCTTCAGTGCTTCAGAAATCCGTTTTAGCACAATTTGACGGTCATGATAAAATCATGTCATTAACTGCATCGATATTTTCGGGGACTGACACTGAAACTGGCCTTCCCGATCGGTCATCATCTTCAATAGAAAATTTACCTCTTTTGAAGCTTGTAGTCCAATTTTTCACGGTCGCATACGAAGGACATTGATCACCAAGGATATTAAGCATATCTTTGTAAATCTGCTTACCCCTTAACCCTTTTAAATACAGGTACTTGATGATGACTCGATACTTCAATTTTCATATTTTTACAATTTCGATGGACATCTTTTTCTTTAATTCATTGCGTAACTCTGGTTTACTTTTTTGACGTAGAACTCTTCACTAACACTTCTACTAAGTTATTGTTCGTTGATATGGTATCGCAATATTTTGTTTATGCATGGTCGCATGGAACTGGTCTAGGCTAACTAGATATCAATACATTCTCGTATGTCAAGAAATGGAAAAGTCTTCTATCAACGATTCACGATATTGGTTTCACATTTTTTTACAATATGGAGAAGATTCGCGTTTGCCAATTACCTAAACCACTTTGAAAAAATTTCTTCAGATATTGACATTGTCATTATTCTTCTAAGATTTGTACTGAGCAATGAATAACTTTTCTTGAAAAACGTTTTTACTATCTTAAAGCTAACTCTTCGTCGAAATAATATTTCTACGTTAATTCTATCCGTGCACGTGATACCACCCAATCGTCAAAAGCAATCAAATTAGAATCCCAAGACGATCCAGAAATTTGAGAACTATCAACCATTGTTTCAGTATTTCTTTCCTGGTATATTTCTTACTTGTTTCCTTTCTTTTTCTCATGATTTCCTTTTACTCACCCTTACGACGTTGCCATACAAACACATCAAGTTGAAGAGTTTATCGGCGTTGGTTCGCAAGGGATCCAAACCGTACACCATGAGAACGGCGCCGGGCTGCTGGAACTGGGAATTCCGCTGCTCCCCCCGAAATTCCGGACTGGCCACCGGCGTACTTTTTCGGAAGTTTTCGTTCCCGAACTGCTCCGGGAAGCCACCGGGACCCATCTCTTCGTATCTGTGGGATTCGGAAGGGAAACGATCTGCAAAAAAAAACAAGGTTTCAGCTGCGACTATATTCTCAGTTACATTTCAGTACAATCCATTGCTTGAAAAACTTTTTTACTAAGTATCATGTCGATAAGGACTGAACGAGAATAAATTCGCTATCACAAAAACGGCGCTTATATCTTTTGAATCACTGGACCGATTTCGAAAATCAAACTCATTTTCGAATCATCTTTTAATTCTTCTGGAAACTGTTTTTACAATAAAAAACCAAAACTATTTTTTACAAAATTCATGGATTCTTTCTGGAATTCTTCCCATCATGCGTCTTATAGTGCTCTCAGTCGATTTCTGAGATGCTGTCTTCCACTTTGCTTGAATTCCGCTAATGTTTTCGTTGATTTCTTAGTCTTCTTCAATTCTCTTTTCACCAGGGCCCAATATCTTTCGATTGGCCTGAGTTCTGGGCAATGTGGTGGATTGGCCTCTTTGGGGACAAAAACCACCTCATTAGCTTCGTACCATTCCTTGGTGGCCTTGCTGTAGTGGCATGAAGCTAAATCTGGCCAAAAGATTGTTGACACATCGTGCTCACGTAAAAATGGTAAAAGTCGCTTCTTCAAGCATTCCTCGATGTATATCTTGGAGTCAACAGAGCCTTGGCTAACGAACAATTTGCTCCTTTTCCCACAAGTTCAAATTGCTTGCCAAACCAGGAATTTTTTAGGAAACTTTGCTTGTTTCTTCACGCGAAATTGTTCGTCAACATTTCCACGAACATCTGCAGTATAAAATTCCTGACCAGGAAGTTGCGAGAAATCAGCCAAGACATAGGTTTCGTCGTCCATCACGCAACAGGAAACATTTTTCAAGAAATCTTTTTTTAATTTCTTTGCTCTTGATTTCGCTTCTTGATTCTTCACAGCGTTCCTGTCTGGCACTTTCTGCACTTTGTATGTTCTAAGCCCACAACTCGACTAGATTTTCTGAACGGTTGACTGCGAACAACCCACTATTTGGTCCACTTTCCGAACTGAAAGGTTAGGATTCTTCTGAAATAGGCTGATGGCTTTCTTCACTTTTTTCGGGCTATGAAACCTCTTTTTCCTCCCGGTTCCTTCCTTGTGGTTAATTGTAAGATCTTCGTTAAAGCGCTTAACAACTCTTGATACCGTTTCCGGACGAACGCGAGTCTCTTTTGCGATTCTTTTGAAGCTCCATTTTTGATTATTTTGAAAAAGTTTCACTATAAATTCTCGTGTTTTCACTTCGCTTGACATTTTGCGACCGAGAATTGGAATATCTATGAAGTAAATGTTCCACATGTTTCTGACGTTCATAACAAAGCTAACTATGATCAAATTTTGATTTTTTTCTTGAGCGGTTCAAGAGATATAGTCGTTTTCGTGATAGCGAATTTATTCGCGTTCAGTCCTTATTCATTGAAATTTAAACATTCAATTATTGGTCATGTTTAAATCTTCAGGGTACCATTCAACTTCTGAAGTTAAACTTTTCGATTTGGCAAACAAGGTGGCATAGCTGATACTTCATAACGCCATTCCGGATAAAGATGAAAATGCACTTCATTGAACGTAGATAAAATCGAATAACTCTCCGACGATAAAAGTTTCATGTTCTGAACCTCGTCATGCGAGATTTCTCAAACGAAAATCCTTTGAAGTACCTCCCATAAACGCTTTAGAGCCGAAGAGGAAAAATGAGGTCGACTTTTCATGGAGGAACGAGATTTAACGTCCTAGTTAACGCGTAATTTCGGTTGAATTCTTCGTGCAGTACAAATTCAATTTTCGGGAAAATACGACGAGAAAATCTTATTTATATAAGTTCGCCTCTGGGAGTCCCAACAGTAGGGGTGATAATATGGGAGGTATATCGTTCGAAGGGTCCACAGTAACTGCTGTAGGCTTCACATAGGTACATTATCAGCCTGATCAGTTTCTTACTTTTTTTAACGGAAATTCTTTTTTTTCTAAAATGAAAACGTTTAAGAAACGAGCAAAAACGTTTTCTGGAACCCCCTGGGATTTTGATAAAAGGCCATGACAATTGAATTTTTCCTTCAGAACATATGTCAACAAGCTGGCCCGGCGAACTTTGTTCCGCCCTAATGATACTTACGGTGGATTTCACAAAACCACTCTGATTTTTGAACTGTCAAATGTTTCCATGGATATGAGCTATCACACAGAACAGATACAAAAAATAATATGTCATAATATGTCAATCACTAATAATGGCAATTTTGGATTCAGTTATTTCCGCAAATATATTTGTTACTCGAACAGAAATTCAAAAACGTTTCAAAAATTTTGAGGAAAGATGAGAACGGACAAATCACGATTGAAACTGATCGCCAAAATCCGATTTACTTGAAATTTCGATAAAAATTCACTGTGATATTCAACCGCTTTTTGATCTGTTAATAGCCTTTCATGGTACTATAAGCTCTATGTAAATTACGAGTACACGGTAATTGATGTCATATGTTCTTTTTTCGACCATTTCAAATCACGACGACCGAAATGCTCGAAAAAAGAACAGATGACATCAATCGATGGCCGCGAAAGCCTCAACAAATTCATCGTCATTTAATTGTGATAATGTCAAATATAGTACCTTCACGATTACGTTATTTGAAATGAATAAAACTATAAAATTACTAATAATCATCAGTCATAATGTGTGAATAGCGCCATCTGAAGTGGAAAGAACGAAACTTTTCTCATATCTCAACGAAATCTAATCATTTTAGACATCTGTACTCCTACGCTAAGACATCTTGGTTTTGCCCAACAGCGCAGAGTTGTAGGCAACTCAAATTACACACTATTACAGTGACTATAGAGGGAATATAGTCACTGTACACACTATTTGCTTATATCGCCATCTAACGCGGAGAATATCAAATGAAGTACCAACGAATAAGCGGTAGCGTAACTGTAACTGTAGCGACATCTAGTGGCCTTTCTCAAAAATAGGAAAAGCATTTCCTGTATAAGTAAAATTTTCATCGATTTTTTCAAAGTTTTATTGTATTTTATAATAACCAGACCGTAGACGAATCCATATATGAAGTTTCATAACAAACAGTCCATCCAATCTCGAGTTATAAATGGTGCAACCAACATCTTTCTTTTATATATATATATAGATTTTCGTTTTTCTTGTGAAAAGCATTACTCTACAATAGTTTCATAGAATCTCAACTGAGATACTTAATTACCTGTTGGGGAAATGCTCCAAAATATTTATTAGACAAAATTTAGTACAGAGTACAGCACCAATCTATTAATTTTATTTTCAATTTGGATTTCTTTACACCAACGGCTCAACTTTATTCAGGTAATCAAAAAAGTTACTTCCATAAGGAAAACAAATTAATAGAATATCGATAAATCAGATACACCGCCGTTCATTGATATATAAATAAATAATTTATGGCAAGTTCGAGTCAGATTCATGGCGATTGTTGATATTTATATCAATGAACGCGGTGTATCTGATTGATTAATCGATATTCTATATTCTGGTACGTCAACATTAAATATAAATAAACTGACAAAACTGACAAAGCTAGTTTACAAAATAAAAAATAATTAATTGAGGGTCCAAGTCCTTGAAAAAAAGGGAGTCAGAGACGATTTATTTTTTTCTGATTGATGAAGGGATGTATGAGTGCATAAAGATAATAATAATAAAAAAATATTTTATAACTATAAAATGAATGAAAAGGATATTCTCCATGATTTTTGGTAATTTTTCAACATTTCCACCATCAAAACAAACAAATATTTTTGTGTTTTTTCATTTCAGTATTGAAGTCTATCATTAGGTTAATCAAATGTCTATCTCCTTTTTCTTTCAAAATTTACCATTTTTTGTAAATAATATCACACAATGTGTTGTTTTCGCGAAATTTATTTCCTTGAATTTTTCTATTCGAAATGATAAATCCTATCCATTTTTAACAAAGACATCTTATTAAGGATTTTATTAGCCGTCGATTAGTGAAAATTAATTGTTTATTACAATTGTGGATTCTTACATGGAATTGAATTTCTTATGACACGCCCCGCAGGTATCTACTCCCAGATGACTGGTGAAAGAAAATTAGTGTATTATACAGTCACTGTGAGATCTAGTTCACGAGTAGGATTTCTTGTTGATATTCCCTGCGCCCCAACATTTGTTCTATTAAGCTGAATAATCCAATAAATAAAAATTAATGCACTGCACCGCCATCTGGCGGTAAACGTTTCCTATTTTGCAGGCTGAAGACTCTTAAGAACACAAGCTACTTTATCCATAGTTGAAGAAAAGTATGATCACAATGTTATAAATGAAAATGATTTGAGAAAAAAATATGCAAGAACATGTATCGGACAAAATTCTCCAATGTTTCGAGCTTTCCATCTTTCTGATTCTATTCTTGTGGACATAGCATGCAATGGACATATAAAAAAATTGTTTTCTTAAACTTCGGTAATATCTTTGGAGATGAAGAAATCATGTTTTGTTCTTCTGTTTCTTTTTTTTACAAGCGTGCAATGGACATTTAAAAAAATTGTTTTTTAAACTTCGGTAATATCTTTGTATATGAAGATCACATGTTTTGTTTTTCTGTTTCTTTTTTCTTATCACAAGGCTGATATAGATTTTTGTTGAGAATTTCTGTTGTTTATGAGAGATATCAATGTAAATGTAGGCTCGATACCAGCTTTCTGGTGTTGAAGGGTCAGGAATAAATAGATAAAATAAATGAAAACCAAATACTTGGAGGATTTGTGATCTGAAAAAGTTGGCCTATTGTTTTAAGCAGGTTAGGACTTCGAATACCAAAGAAGGACTGAACGAGAATAAATTCGCTATCACAAAAACGCCTTTATCTATTAACCAATTGAGAAAAATATCAAAATTTGATCATAGTTGGCTTTGTTCTGAACCTCAGAAACATGTGGAACATTTACTTCATAGATATTCCAATTCTCTGTCGCAAAATGTCAAGCGAAGTGAAAACACAAGAATTTATAGTGAAACTTTTTCAAAATAATCAAAAATGGAGATTCAAAAGAATCGCAAAAGAGGCTCGCATTCGTCCGGAAACGGTATCAGTTGTTAAGCGCTTCAACGAAGATCTTACAATTAACCGAAAGGAAGGAACCGGGAGGAAAAAAGAATTTCATAGCCCAAAAAAAGTGAAGAAAGCCATCAGCCTTTTTCAGAAGAATCCTAACCTTTCAGGAAGGAATGTGGCCCAAATAGTGGGTTGTTCGCAGTCAACCGTTCAGAAAATCAAGTCGAATTGTGGGCTCAGAACATACAAAGTTCAGAAAGTACCAGACAGAAACGTTGTGAAGAATCACGAAGCGAAATCAAGAGCAAAGAAATTAAAAAAAAATTTCTTGAAAATTTTTTCCTGTTGCGTGATGGACGACGAAACCTATGTCTTGGCTGATTTCTCGCAACTTCCTGGTCAGGAATTTTACACTGCAGATTCTCGTGGAAATTTTGACGAACAATTTCGCGTGAAGAAACAAGCAAAGTTTCCTAAAAAATTCCTGGTTTGGCAAGCAATTTGCACTTGTGGGAAAAGGAGCAAATTTTTCGTTGGCCAAGGCTCTGTTGACTCGAAGATATACATCGAGGAATGCTTGAAGAAGCGACTTTTACCATTTTTACGTGAGCACGATGTGTCAACAAACTTTTGGCCAGATTTAGCTTCATGCCACTACAGCAAGGCCACCAAGGAATGGTACGAAGCTAATGAGGTGGTTTTTGTCCCCAAAGAGACCAATCCACCAAATTGCCCAGAACTCAGGCCAATCGAAAAATATTGGGCCCTGGTAAAAAGAGAATTGAAGAAATCAACGAAAACATTAGCGGAATTCAAGAAAAAGTGGAAAACAGCATCCCAGAAAGTGACTGAGAACACTATAAGAAGTATGATGGGGAGAATTCCAGAAAAAATCCATGAATTTTATGAAAAATAGTTTTGTTTTTTTTTTATTGTAAAAACAGTATCAGAATAAGAAGATGACTTTGATTTTCTTTATAGTCCTTATAGTGAGCCATTTTGTCTAGTTTTTGTCGAACCATTGCACACTGATAGTTAAGTTTCAATAGTTTCCATAAGAAAAATACTATCAACTTTGAGGGATAGGGTTTTAGTTCCTTCTTCTACTCATCAATATACATGGAAAGTAATGAAAAAAACCTTCTTCTCCAGAGAAATTAACTCCGAGAAAATTGAATCCCTTTCCTGACGCAAACAATTTAAACTACAAGTTAAGTTGTTATTTGACTCCTCCGGGCTTTAATTACGCCAGGAAAACTCCCGACTCACATATTTTATTTCCGCGGAGAGTGCTACAGGATTTTCCTCGTCAAATAATTAAACACCAGCGAGAAACATCTAAATTATCGGACAAATGAGTTCTTAATTGACACTCGAGAAAGGTCGAGATAGAGTTTCTGTGGAGGATGATTCGCTACGGACAAGATGAGTGCGGGGTTGCCAGAACATTCCCTGTGCAGATAATTCCCTTGAAATAATCAAAAAAATCAATTCATGACGTGAAGCTATTGTGTGGTTCAACCGCTCCGTATACGCTGTTTTGGATGTGAAATTTATCAAGGAGTCCTTCAAATGACACCTGCATATCTTGAATCATAAAATTTCGTCTCGATTCAAAGGTAGCGTATATCCGGGAAAAATTCTACAGACTGGCAACCCAGGAAGAGAGCTTAGCGAGCTCTGAGGGTTTTTTGCAGTATCCAAGGGCCCTTTCAGCGTCCGCTACCAAGAGGGCCAAGAAAAGAAATAATGGATTTTAAATGACAAAATCGATCTTGAGGACCATCAAGACTCGAAAGTTACGAGTTGAAACGGAACCGGATTGTTCTCGTCGTGTTTTCACCATAATTTCTACGGAACCTAATAGTTTTGTAGCGAATGAAAGAATGAGACCATTCTAGATCTCGAAGCACGAGACTTAATTAAGTTTCGATTATACAATTAGTTTCATTTGAGCTCGCCAGACGATGCTATTATGTTTCCAGGATAATTATTATGATTTGTGCATTATGTGATCTGTTTTATGATTTAATATAATGAGCACCAAAGCTTTTTCCACTTTCGAACCGCGGATTAACAAGTGGCAACGCTGCTCTGAGGACACTCGTGATTATAGGAAAATAGTTCATTGAAAAACGCAACACAGCATCTCGTTCATAAATTCAAGAATTGGTGTAGCCAAAATTTAGTCAGTTTCCAATAAGCGGAACGAAGATAGCATAAAGGATAGCAATATCATTAGATACTGCCGTGGCGACATTGCAGAATCTTACTGTGAGAGGTCCAGTGGCGTGGTGATATCGGTATTAAAGAATGAAAATGAAATAACAAGTTCTTTTTAACGAATTCATACAATGATCCGAACATCGAAACAGATTCTGAGTTAGGTGAACAGAGGCAGCTAGTAAATTCAGAATTGATAACCAAATGTTCCTTCTCTCAATATCATGAGGGAATCCGAAAAGTGGAATTTTAAAAATCGAAAAACCTATGCCACTGTTACTAAGAATGATTAGAGTTGAACAAACCTGTGTTTACTCAAATATGGATTGAAATAGTTCAATATACCGCGAACGAAACACATGCGAGCCATTTTTTCAACGTATTTTGCTGATAATATTCAGAAATAAATCAAAATCTCACTTTTCATACGCAATGAAACGTGATAACAGCACTGTTCAAAACGTCGTTGGTAACGCCGTTAGTTGGCGATCGTACTAAAACATACTGAAAACTCCGATGTTTCAAATGGGACACCCTATTTATTATATAATTTTTTTCGCTTGTCTGTGTATTTTTGCCTAGTACTTCCTTATTACTGTTTCTTACGAGGATATATTGAAAAATTCTCAGCCTACTATAGAACCAAACAAAATTTCAATGTCAAAATATTATTAATTGAATACATTTATTACAGCGCAACGTCTCACTTGCTCTGCAAACCAGTCCTCCACAGCTTTTATTACCTCCTCGTTGGAAGAAAATATACGACCTTTCAAACTTTTTTTTAGTTGAGGAAAGAGGTGATAGTCGGACGGAGCCAAATCTGGTGAATAAGGGGAGTGTTCTAGCAATTCTAACCCTGAATGAGATGTGTGTACTGGGGGCGTTGTCCTCTAAAAACGAAATACCGTTGGATAGCTTTCCGCGTCTTCTCTCGTATAGTGGTCAGTAATGTCGAATAGTGATCTCCAGTTATTGTTCTACCCTTATCCAGAAAATCAATCATGATTACTCCATGGCAATCCCAACAAACTGAAGCAAGAACTTTTCCAGCAGATTTTTGGACACGAAACTTCTTAGGTCTTGGAGAACCAGAGTTTCGCCATTCCATCGATTGTTCCAATCCGGTTTAAGAAGTCTACATCGTTTTCAAATCGAGCACAGATCGAACGCGATGCTTCTACCCTTGCACGCTTTTGGTCAACATTCAAGCATTGTAGGATCCATTTTGCAGAAATTTTCCTCATGTCCAAATTGACGTGAACTATATGATGAACTCGCTCGTATGAAATCTTCAGTGCTTCAGATATCCGTTTTAGCCCAATTCAACGGTCTGATAAAATCATGTCATGAACTGCATCGATATTTCCGGGGACTGACACAGAAACTGGCCTTCCCGATCGGTCATCATCTTCAATAGAAAATTTACCTCTTTTGAAGTTTGCAGTCCAATTTTTCACAGTCGCATACGAAGGACATTGATCACCAAGGGCACCAAGCATATCTTCGTGAATCTGCTTACCTCTTAACCCTTTTAAATACAGGTACTTGATGATGGCTCGATACTCCAATTTTTCGATATTTCAATTTCGGTGGACATTTTTTTTTTAATTTATTGCGTAACTCTGGTTTACTTTTTTTAAGTCGAACTCTACACTGACACTTCTAATAAGTTATTGTTCGTTGATATGGTATCGCAATATTTTGTTTATGCATGGAACCCGTCTAGGCTAACTAGATATCAATACATCCTCGTATACTTTCGGGAATATTGCCGTTTTTTTAGTTTACTCTTGCTTTTTTGCTAATTTCTTGATGAAAATAACCACTTCAAATATATGGGAGATGATCCCTCACCATAAGGGTCCTGTAGCGTTCCTCGAACACCTGAAGAACAGAAGAATAGTCATTAAAAGATCGGAACTGATCAAGAGATCGTCCCGATCCACGAGAGAGTTAGGACTTCGTGAAAAAGTTTTTTTAACCGGTGAAGTATTTTGTTATTGCTTCTTTCTCGTTTTTTCCTCTTTGTTCTTGTTACATATATAATTTCAAAATACTTGCATTCAGATCGAAGAAAAAGCTTGTTTTCAAGTACAGGAAGTACTGTCACATTGATATCAGTATTTTTTCGAACACATTCAGTATCACTTCACATATACGGAGAGACAAAAATTTTTCAGAGGGTTTTATCTGTTCTCGTGTATCATACGTACAATTTTCTGGTACCCCGTTTACATTCCCTCTTGTAACACTCAAATTGGGAGCGGAAAACAGCTTTTTTTTAAATCTGTTGCCATTTTGATATTTGGTAGGTTATAAAAAAAAATCGTATTTGATTTCTTTCTTCTGATCAATCATCAAACACCCTGAATTTCAGTTAAATATTAATCCTGCTATCGCAAGATCCAAGTTTCAGTTCCCCATTATTCTCTGGAATATTCAAATTACCTAAGTTTTCCTTCAAGAGAAGTTTGAATTAAGTTGAACGCAACATTAGCCTTGACAGAATGGACACAATTAAAGCCACTTGGAAGCGGAGTTATGGCCTAAATGGATTCTTTTCATTCTTCGAACAATATTCTCCCGTTTTCTGCGAGAAGTTCCCTGAATGCTCGAGAAACAACGCTCCTAACAGTTTGGAAGAAGATTGTTTGTTCTCAATTTTATTGCTGAAGGCTTTTGGAATTGCGGTGAAAGAGAATTCAATCTGGCTTCCCACAATGATATTCAGCGCATTATGGAAAATTAATCATTAAAACGAATGAAACTGACGATACAAATTGAAAAACATCGAAGGAAGTTGACGCATACGCAAAAAAATCGATCCTTTCCAAAAACAAGGGTAACATCAGATACTAGCGCATTCACCAATTTGTGACCAAACTCTGACGAAATTTTCTGGCACTCGATAAATATGCAGAACGCCAACTGTCCCGTAGGAGCAAAAAACTCTATTTTCTCCTCATAAAGGACGTCGAGTAATGGACTTCATTCGTTAAATAACAGCCCCTGTGATGTCTGAAGAGGGACGACCTATATCGTGGCTCTCATCGTGAAAGCTTTATCCATTATCGGTCTTCCGATGGGAGTTAAGGGTTTTCAGTGAGAAACTTGTAGTCCCTAGTTCAGCAGGATAATTTCCATTGATGACTTGAGGATCTACATAATCAAGGACAAGCTCGCGGAAAAGTCGGTCGATATCGAATATGGCAAATCAAAATGATTCCCAATGGTAAAAATTATACATACAGGGTGAGTCTTTGACTTGTACATATATTTTAACTGAAGATTCTTGAGGCCAAAAGAAACCGTTTTTTCATTTTCCATTTTTCCGAATTCGGCTCTGTTAAAACGATATAGCCATTTGAAAAAAAACATTGGGCTAAATATGTCCCTGAAATGATGCTGTGGAAATGATTAAAAGTTCATATTTCTCGATAGAAATTGAGTTTATACATTTAGGCCCAATTAAGGGAATACTCAAGTAGTCAAGTACTAACCATATTGGAATAAAAATGTTGCAAACACGATAATTTCAACTAACACAGTTAGTTTCATCGGATTATATCTGCAACTGAAAAGCCACATTTATTCCACCAAAATAAGTTCCTTCTTCGATTTTTCTGCAGATTAGTTTGTAAACACTAGTAACTTCTTCATATTTTTCTCGAAATTCCCAAACAATATCATGAAGAGAGACTTTTCATTCAGATTTATTACTAAACAACCTAACCTAATCTAATTTGTATCGATTCTGCGAATTTCTGCACAGAAATTTCAAGAAGATGATGTCAGCTTGCTGATATTTTCATTGAGGTTAAGGATTTATTACGAAACATAGTATAAATCACGATACATTTGTGTACCGTGGTATAAATATCTATGAATTCTGCCGTTTCCATCATAAATCGACTTTGCCGCCAAATTTTACCACGCATGCGTAGAGCGAAAACCGAAGCATGGTTATCTGGAGGCCAACGTTAAACAATAACAAACCAGAGTCTCTGAACAACCTGTAAACATTATGTGAAGTTCTGAATAATCTGAATACATTCAGTGACTTATTGTTCTAATGTGATTATTATGTGAAGTGAATTAATATAATTTCAACCGTGTCGAGTTTATAAAATTCCAAGAGGATGTTGTTTAGATAGAAACATCGCCACAGATTATCAGGTATCGTATTATTTTTCATTAATTTCAATTTAATAAGTAGTTTGTATCGAGATTCAACATTCATGTCCGAATTTTGTATTTCATCGACATTTAACCTCAATAAGGACCGGTAACTATGAATTTTCAATAGAAACTGTGCGTATTAAATCCTCCTTGGTGTTCAATTTCATCTCCCACATTTGTGGGATTTTATTATTCAAATATCTCGACAAAGTTGATAAATATTGTGACAACATTATAAACTCGTTTAAAGACCAGATGAGGAATGATATTCGATGATATTTGATTCAGAGACGCATTCAGATTATTCTTGAAATTAATGATTTTTTCGTCAAATTTCTCCGGGTAAAATTGGAAATAACTCGAAAACGACGCGTTTTATTGAAAAAAATAGGAAGACTTTTAGTTTCTTAAATGATTGATTCTTTCAAAAATATGAACCGTTTATCTTTTTAAAGTGGTTTTATGGTGTTTTAGCGTGTATTGATGAGTCGACTACCCTGTAAGTTTTATACCAGTGAAGATATTGAATAGGTTCTGATTGAGGAATATGCACCATGAATAGATTAAAAACTCAACCAAAATTCAGTTCATTCGAAATAACGGTTCCGAAGATATAAACAGAAAAGTGTTTTTTTCATGGATTTTCGACACCCTGTATCTCCCAAACCAAACCGAATTTTGAAAAATGGTATAGGAAAAAAGTGTTTCGTTTGATGAGAGGAATCTACAGTTAAAATATATGTAGAAGTCAAAGACTCACGCTGTATATGGAAAGAACATTTTGGCAGAGCGATTTTTCAGATTTTTCAGAGTGACTTTCTGTAGAAATTCTAGTATACTATTAACCGCACAGGATTGCAAGGTGTTGAAAGTTGGATATATCCTTGAACTATAGAAAGCGCCTTTCAACAATAGATAGTGAAGCCAATTTTCAAAATCATCAGAACTATAACAATACGGAATCCAGATGTAGTTGAAATTTTGGCAACGTTGCGACGTTCTTTGAATTTTCTAATAAATAAACTCTAATCAAAATGAAAAGTACTTACTTCAGATTGAAACTGATTCACTCATTTGTGCGTGAATGTCAGATATTAGTGTTTGATTCTTTGGATATTGTGCATTCTTCATATTACATATACTGAAGTACCCCAATGTCCGCTAAACGGCTCGACCATTTTTGCACAGATAATTGATGGGCACGTTATGATAGCACCGTTTTCTGAATCGTGGCAAGTTTATTCAATTATTTTATACCATTATTTTAATTTTGTGTTACTAATGACGTTTTGAATAGTGTTGTCATCGTTCAATATCGCGTTTCATTGTGCGTGAAAAGTGAAATTTCGATTTATTTCTGAGTATAATCAGCAGAATACGTTGAAGAAATATTGTCTTGTTTGTGGTAAATTGGACTATTTGCATTCGTCAAAACTTGTTATTTAATTTCCATTCTTCAATACCGATAACACCACGCCACTGGACCTTTCAAAGTTAGATTCTGCAATGTTTTCACGGCAGAATAAAATGTTATGGCTATTCTTTATGCTAACTTCGTTCCACTCATTGAGAACTGATTAAATTGGCTCCACCGATTCTAGAATTTATGAATGGAATGCTGTGTCTCCCCTTTCTATGGTCTAAGGAAATCTCACTTGTTTAACATTCTCGAAAGGATTTAATTCAGCATTAACATCATTTTAGTGCAATTCCCTTCGGCCAATAACAGAAAACAAAAACCTCATCTCGGGTCTATTTGGCACGAAAAACTCGTAAATTAATCTCGCAGCAAAGCACAAACGGCATCTCTCGACACAATACAACACGGAGATGAAAAATAAACCGGGATATTACTGCTTTCCTTCAGGCACTACCGACTTAACCATAGTCACGGACTTCGGGACGTGTTAGAAGTTAGAACTTCGCTACAGGGTTGCCAGAATGAAAAAACAAATTCCCAGATCTACACATCATACAACATTTAAGATTATGCAGTTTTTTAAAATATTTTTGTTGGGTTCTTTTTCCTAGGACCGGGGTCGTTATCCTTTTGTCCAAATGCTTTCAATTTTCGAATTTTGAGCCAAGAATGGTCTTCAAGGACAATTCGCTGATGGACTACTTGGTCAAATTCAATCCTATCCGTCCGTAAACACGATAATTTTCGAAAGAAAAAAGCCAAATCAGCCCAATCAAGTTGTTAGGTACAAGGTACAAGTGACGTTACCGGTATAAACCCTTTATACAGGGTGTTTTTTTTTTAAGTGTTTCATTAGACGTATTCGAGGAAAGCATTGCGATACAAATTCAAAATTTTGTATTTCTCTTTCAGAGTACATGAACTCAATTTGTAAAATATTTTCAAGCCGAATCTACTTCCGGAAACGAATGTGAATTTCGTTATTTCAAATGTAACACCCTCATTATTGATACATATTCGAAGTCATCGTTTAATTCTGTAATGAGTTGATGTATGATATGCGCAACCACATCAAGCGATTTTTGAATTATAGCCCAATTCTCAAATTTTACAGAAAGATTGTCACAAATTAATGTTTATATCTCCGAAATCTCTCATTGTAAAAAATTTTTTTAATCAACAGTGGAACCAAATAAAGTACGCTGATACTGCTTCTTGTATAAATTATGAAAAAATATTATACAGGGTGTCTGAAACAGGGCTTCAAAGTTAGCCTCAACAAAACTATCACATTTTTTTTCAAATGGGAACCATATAATTTCGTAATTCCGATCGATTGCTTGTCAAAAACTAGTTAGAGTGTGGCAAACATTTCTTGTCTTCAAAATGAGTAGTTTTGCCGTTATCAAATAAAATTCGAATTTCACGACTAAAGCCAGGTTTCGCTCAGTGAAATTCATTGGTATGCAAGTCCTTTTCAAAGTAGGCTATGTAAGGAATTGTCATTCTTACTTATTTTTATTGATCAAGCACTATTTGGTCATCGTTCATTATCTGCTTTGTTTATTTGTCACATTCGCAGAAAAAAGAGAACAGATTTTTGATATATCATTCTAGTGTACCTAATTATTATTGCATGTTCTGCTTAGTGCTCGATCAATAAAAATAGGTAAAAATGTCAATTCCTAAAATAGCCTACTTTGAAAAAGACGAGCATACCAATGAGTTCGACTTAGCGAAACCTGGCTTCAGTCGTGAAATTCAAATTTTAATTGATAACGGCAAAACTACTGGTTTTGAAGGTACATGAAATATTTGGCACACTCTAACTAGTTTTTGACGAGCAATCGATCGGAATTAAAAAATTATATGGTTACCATTTGAAAAAATGAGATTTCATTGTTTTGTCGAGGCTCACTATGAAGCCATGATTCAGACACCCTCTATAATATTTCCTCATAATTTATACAGGAAGCAGTATCAGCGTACTTTCTTTTGTTCTACTGTTGCGAAAAAAATTTCTTGCAATGAGAGATTTTAGAGATATAAACACTAATTTGTGACAATCTTTCTGTCAGAAAATTTGGGAATCAGGCTATATCTCAACAACCGGTTGATGTGATTGCGCAAATTATACATCAAATCATTGCAGAATTGAACGAAGAATTCAAATATGTATAAATATACAGGGTGTTGCATTTGAAAAAACGAAGTTAACGTTCGTTTTCGGTAAAACCGGAAGTAGATTCGGCTTGAAAATATTTTGCAAATTGAGTTCATGTACCTAATCTAAAACAGAAATTTGAAATTTTGAATTTGTATCGCAATTCCTTCCTCGAATACGTCTAATTAAACACTTAAAAAAATCACCCTATATTGTAACTCCTATGCCCATTCAATTGATTCGCGTTTGTTCAATAGACCTTTCCAGAATTACCTGTGTAGGTGACAGTTGCGCGCGTCACTTGTGGGCTAAGAATGAATATCATTGGTCGTCAAAATTTCCCTCCTTAAATCGTTGACATTTGACAATTGATATTATTATTTTACGCAGTCGATGTTTTAGATGTGGATGTTATTTGTTGTATTGTTTATCGAAAATCAAGATTTTAGTATGCCTCAACAATGTTGTGTTACTAAGTGACGGTCAAGGTACGATAAAACCAGTAGGATCTCATTTCATTGCTTCCCTCTCTCTCTTTCTTTTCTCTCTCGTACTAAGGTTTGCGCATCTTTTAATGCTGCCCACAAGTTGCGCATGAAATATACCTGTTTCTCTCTCATTCTGGTTTAGTTCACATATTTCATCTTTGTTCTACGTATTCTGGAAAGGTCTATTAGCGATAAAGTTCTTGACCGAGCCAAGGAGACTTACTTTTATGTGGACCAAGAATAGCGTAGGACCCAAAACCGAGCCCTGAGGAATACCTGCTAAAAATCTTCAATTTCTGGATCTGGTCCTGGTCATGTTGAAGTATGTATCCCAGAAAACATGAATAGTATTAGGAATACTTGTGAACATCGTGAAAAATTTAATTTTCCCTAGTTCTTGCAGACGCTTAGTGCTCATACAAATTTAACGAAATTGTGAGAAATGTTTAAAACGCCAAACTACTTTTCTGTTGAAAAATACCATGCTCTCAATAATAAGATCCCGAATATTATTGGAAACGATTTGGCAACCTCGCAGCGTCGACGACGCCGTAAATCAGTCAGCCGAAGTCGCGGGACGTCTCACAATTGGGTTCGGACGCTCACGTGCTCAGCTCACAGCGTCATCGATGCCTCAGTTCCGACGCTATTTCTGGTCGAATCTACATCGGAGCGTAGCGTCGGGACGCTTTCCCGCTAAACAACGATCTGATTAAGTGGCATCGTTAATCAGTATCAGATTTTCGGTTGTTAGTCTGTGCGGTACACGTCGAGAGTAGACGGGGTACAAACTGGCGGAAATGGGGAGGAGTGGATTTAAGAAGATTGATTGATGAGGAAGAATATCCAGATGAAAGCAAAGTCGTCCGAAGAATCCACTGGCATGCTCGTGACACACTCTCACTTCTTTGATATATACTGAGAAGCTTAGTCAGTATGATAAAGTGAAGAGGAAGCCTTTGGATCACTAACAGTACCACAGCAGTCACTGTAGGATGTCATGGCAAAAAGTGGCATCAAACCCACGGTTCCTACACTGAAGGAGAAGATGAGCAATATCTTCTTCCCACCAAAAAACCAACAGCAGGAACTCCTACAAGAAGGATTAGCCTAATAGCCTATTGCTAGAAATGAAAGAAATATTTCCAGTACTACTGGAGAAGGAGGAATAGAAGAGATCCTTCCTCATCTACTGATGGTTACAAGAAGTAGCCTAACACTGGGACATGTACTTAGAAGAAGGCAAAGGGAGAAATTCACCTTCATACAGAAAATAAGGAAGAATGTCGGAACTGATCCTCGATCTTTTCAACTCAGCCTAACATCGTTTCCACTCAAAACGATGGGCGAACTAGTATAGTCCTTCCAAGAATTATTGACATCAAAGCAGGCCTTGGAATTACAGTCACAGCTTTATTTCTAGTTACAAGAAGATAACTTCTGTGCTTTCATCATAGCACTCTATATATATAAAAGAAAGATGTTGGTTACACCATTTATAACTCGAGATCGGATGGACTGTTTGTCATGAAACTTCATATATGGATTCGTCTACGGTCTGGTTATTACAAAATACAATAAAACTTCGAAAAAATCGATGAAAATTTTACTTATACAGGAAATGCTTTTCCTCCTTTTGAGTAAGGCCACTAGATGTCGCTACAGTTACAGTTACGCAACCGCTCATTCGTTTGTACTTCATTCGATATTCCCCGCGTCAGATGGCGATATAAACAAATAGTGTGTACAGTGACTATATTCCCTCTATAGTAACTGTAATAGTGTATAATTTGAGTTGCCTACAACTCTGCGCTGTTGGGCAAAACCAAAATGTCTTAGCGTAGGAGTACAGATGTCTAAAATTATTAGATTTCGTTGAGATATGAGAAAAGTTTCGTTCTTGACACTTCAGATGACGCTATTCACACATTATGACCGATTATTATTAGTTATTTTTGAAGTTTCATTTATTCCAAATAACGTAATCGTGAAGGTATTTTTGACATTTTCACAATCAAATGGCGATGAATTTGTTGAGGCTTTCGCGGCCATCGATTGATGTCATCTGTTTTTTTTCGAGCATTTCGGTCGTCGTGGTTTGAAATGGTCGAGAAAAGAACATATGACATCAATTACTGTGTAATTTACATAGGGCTCAGTACCATGAAAGGCTATCAACAGATCCAGAAGCGGGTAAATATCACAGTGAATTTTTATCGAAATGTCAAGTAAATCGGATTTTGGCGATGAGTTCCAATCGTGAGATGTCCAATCTCACCTTTTCTCATAATTTTTAAAATATTTTTGAATTTCTGTTTGGGTAATAAATATATTTGCGGAAATAACTGAAATCAAAATTGCCATTATTAGTGATTGACATATTATGACATATTATTTTCGTGTATCTGTTCTGTGTGATAGCTCATATCCATGGAAACATTTGACAGTTCAAAAATCAGAGAACCAAGCCGTTGATCTCCGATCACCGGTGATTACGATTTGTGAAATCCACCGTAAGTATTATTTAGGCGGAACAAAGTTCGCCGGGCCAGCTAGTAAATATATAAATATAACCTCAAAAATAAATGGTATTTATTCAAAGTGACGCACTTTGAACATGAAAATGTCCTCAATTATCACATATGTATCCATCGTGTCAATCTGTATACCAGCAATATATTAGTTTCTTCTTGTATTGGTATATTATCGAACGATCAATTATAGGAGCATACAGCCTGGAAATACTGGTCCGATAATAAAAAATATAATGGATGATTAAAAAACATGTTCCTTTCCAAAGTTCAATATGAATATTAGCTAAACCAGAAAAATCCAGTTGATAATTTGAAGCGTGTTGCTGCAAAGTGAATGGATTGGAAAATTGTAATAGATATCAAGACAGAAACAATACTTAACAAATGGATCTATTTAATATATGAAAAATTTTGTCGTGACATAGTAACTTCCAATATTTGTTAACAATGAAGGAGTAAATTATGCAATACTAAAAATGTGAATATTCCTATTATTCTGCTTCAATATTGACTGTTATTTCCTCATATTTCCTCAATATCATAACATCCCATATATTTTGACTAATCTTCTCTTATTTCTTTTTCTACGTCCTCTGTGCAGGCTTTCCATCTATTAGCTGTACATTCTTCAAGAGCGACATTCCAAAGATCTTTCACTTGAGCAATTATTTGCCAAATTTGTTCGAATATTAATGTCAGCCCATTGCACCTCAAAGGGAAGTAATATCTTCCTTTGTATGGAACCTTTAGTGGATAAGCTGCTCCACAGGATTGTCTTCAAATGCATGAGCTAAGCTACTGACAAAGTCTTGAAAGTAAATCGTGCGGTATAGTAAAGCAAGGTTTCAGAATTATCGAGCAATGGCGCTTAGTATCTTTCGGTTTTATAAGCACGTAAAACACTTCTGGTGAAGCAACAAACTAACAAAGGCTCCAATTATGGTGCAGAAGTCTGGTAAGATTGGGGGTTGTTTTTCTTAAATACTGTCATGGATGTAAGTCATGGTAGTGAGACCCAAAATCACCTATGAGGCAATGGCCTGGCTTGCCAGAGTAGGTTAGGAAAGCATGAGGAAAATCCTCGACAAGATACAGATAAAAGCTAGAGATAGATCTCTACTAGTCCAATTCTCACATGTATTTTAGTTTGTTCCAACTTAGGGACACTATCCTCCTTTTTTAAAAGCTTATATATACATAAATGGAGCTATGAGAATGTCCCAACAATAGAGTACTCGAGAACATCATAGATCTCATTACTACTCCATCTGGTGATACACGGATAAGCCCATTAGACCATCCTCAGACTAGGAAAGGTGCTGGTGCTGGTGATGAAGATCAAAAACCAGCACGGTCCTCTCTCATCGAGTAAATTTTATGAGCAAACCTCCTCAGTTACAGAATGATCAGAAAAATATATATGTTCATCTAAAAGTAGGACAAAATACTGGCAAAGGAATACACCTAGGTGTTCAAAGGAAACAGCATTGAATGGTACAAAGATGATTCAAGAACCAAAACAGGAGATGAACCAGTCAAGGATGTGTCATTCCGATATATTGTGATAGTTAAACTGCTACCGAAGCACTGACCTCTTATGTCATCAGCCTGGTTATTTTAGTTTGGATTCTTGATCACTCTTGAATCAAAAGAAACGAGCCAGACACTTAGCATAAAAGAAACACCAGCTCCCTTGATTTGCTAAGAACATTTCTGTTGCATGTGGAAATGCTCCTTCAAAAAGGGGTTCCTAAGAAGAACGAGAAATACTGTAGCGTAATCGTACAAGCTAGGCTGCTCAAAAGAGCTAGTTAATTCCGACAAAGTGCATCAGGGAGAAGAAGGAACTGATATGGGTATGGATATGGGATATTATGGGCCTGGCCAGTTCTAGATCAAAGAAAATGAAGTAGCGAAAGCAGTGGTCTCTTCCTCAGATAAGAACCAATGGTTGAATCAGCCCATTCACTGACTTAAGGGTAAAATACAGAATGGCTGGAGCTAAAGGTTCTGCAATGATACTAAGCTTCGTCTGTTTCTCAGTAAAGCAAAGGCTGATGCGTTCACGAAAAAATTCAATTCTTTGATAGGTCCGGATAGGAATCAGAGAAAACAAAGAGGCGAATATGTTTGCAGAGAGGGCGCAGGAACGACAATCACTGGCTCAGAACTTTTCTGTAGTATAGGGTAAGGCATCTATAAGAAAGAGTTACTGGAGAAAGAGAAAACCGAAAGGAAAAGACTGTGGCGGAATCTCCCAAAAAGTTCCTTTCGAATTTAGAAACTGCAAGATCCAAAAGGTACCTGGATCTTAGTAAGAACCAGCTACACCTCATGGCTTTCTTAAAGGACATTGTTGCCTCTGGAATCATCTGGTTAAAATGGATTTATCGGAATGCCTTACCATTGCACCCAATCGAAAAAAAAAATTGGGCAAAAATCTTGCCGGAGTGAGGAACTAGCCTCGTTGATTTCATAAGATCTCTGGAACTGGAAGGCAAGCTATAAAGTGCGTGGTGTGAACAGCTCAGTTATAGACCTTGAGGTCGCAGTGAACTGTTACCACTCTCTAACTATTACTATATTGATAGGTCATACCGGCACTGATCTGGAAACTTTGAATGTTTCCTAAACAAGACGATGACAACTCTGGAATGAATTAAGTTTGGGACTTTAGGCTTGAGCAATCTGATCAGCTTCTGGAATCACCTCTCTCGTATAGAGCGAAATGTGTCATGCTACTGAGCCACGAAAAATCTCATTGGTCCTTGCCAAAAATTTAGTAGAATTTGTCCTACCACATAAACGTCAGCTTACACTACGGAATACCTATTCCTTTATGTTTATGAGAACTCTAACCCGAAAGAAAATAATCAACGGATTCGCCAAAATCTGCACGCTTTTCACACATGGACTCAATAGTCGCAGCGATAAAACCTTCAACATCTGGCACCGACAGCCTCACAGCTGATCCGTTTGCTATTCAAAATATTTTCCCAAACGCTCCCAGATTGAACCGAGTTCCAGCATCCATTCACACCGCCCGAAGCATAAATAATTACTTATACCGAGGAATCACACCTAGTGACATAAATTCCGCAATTACATACGTCTCTGCCAGAGCGGTTGAGTCGAGCAATCGTTAAAATCTTTACGACGATGCAAAATACCGACAGCGAAGCGGCGATTTGTCAGCGACACGTTTTCAGTGATCTAGGTAAATCTCAATCATCCTCCGTCGGTTACTATTTATAAAACAGGGATTTGCGGAGATGCAAATCATTCCCCGGGCGTGCATCTGCGGACTTGGTGCAGCCAGGGATGCCAACTGATCGAAAACGCAGCTGTCGATATAGCCCAAATTTCCTTATCGATTTTCTTGATTCAAAGTTGATATTCTAAGTCTGTCCCAGCATAAGGTTTCGATGTCCCAAAAACGACTCAGATATGCAACGTTATTAATGAAGGGTGTTTCAATAAGAAGGCAAGATTTGAATTGCAATGAAATAGTAACAAATGATACCTTATAAGTAATAACAACTAAACATCATAAAAGATGAGGCTAGTTGTAGCCACTAACGACGTTATCGCCACATCGTGACCGTGCGGCGAACTAACAAGTTCCGACGTCTGTGGCAGTTAATTTTTGTAGCGGAGCCTTTTCTCCAGTTATCTATGCTCCTAGGTCTAACTGTGCTACTAAATGTAACCTCCTCTATCAATTCGATGAAGACAATCACCCATATACAGGGTGAGTCTTTGACTTGTACATAAGTATATTTTAACTGTAGATTCCTCTCATCAAACGAAACACTTTTTTCCTATACCATTTTTCAAAATTCGGTTTGGTTTGGAAGATACAGGGTGTCGAAAATCCATGAAAAAAAAACACTTTTCTGTTTATATCTTCGGAACCGTTATTTCGAATGAACTGAATTTTGGTTGAGGTTTACTCTATTCATGGTGCATATTCCTCAAGTTACAGGGTAGTCGACTCATCAATATACGCTAAAACACCATAAAACCACTTTAAAAAGAAAATCGGCTCATATTTTCGAAAGAATCAATCATTTAAGAAACAAAAAGTATCCCTATTTTTTTCAATAAAACACGTCGTTTTCGAGTTATTTCCAATTTTACCCGGAAGAATTTGACGAAAAAATCATCATTTCAAGAATAATCTGAATGCGTCTCTGAATCAAATACCATCGAATATTATTCCTTTTCTGGTCTTCAAACCAGTTAACAATGTTGTCACAATATTTATCAACTTTGTCGAGATATTTTAATGATAAACTTCACAAATGTGGGAGATAAAATTGAACACCAAGGAGGATTTAATACGCACAGTTTCTATTGAAAATTCATAGTTACCAGTATTGAAGTTAAATGTCGATGAAATACAAAATTCGGATATGAATGATGAATCTCGCTACAAACTACTAATTAAATTAAAATTAATGAAAAATAATACGATACCTGATGATCTTTGGCGATGTTTCTATCTAAACAACATCCTCTTGGAATTTTATACACTCGACACGGTTGAAATTAATTAATTCACTTCACATAATAATCACATTAGAACAATAATTCACTGAATGTATTCAGAACTTCACATAATGTTTACAGTTTGTTCAGAGAATCTGGTTTGTTATTGTTTATAGTTGGCCTCCAGATAACCAATACTTCAGTTTTCGCTCTACGCATGCGTGGTGAACTTTGGCGGCAAAGTCGATTTATGTTGGAAACGGCAGAATTCATAGATATTTATACCACGGTACACAAATGTATCGTGATTTATACTATGTTTCGTGAAAAATCCTCAACCTCAATGAAAATATCAGCAAGCTGACAACATCTTCTTGAAATTTCTGTGCAAAAATTCACAGAATCGATACAAATTAGATTAGGTTAGGTTGTTTAATAATAAATCTGAATGAAAAGTCTTTCTTCATGGTATTGCTTGGGAATTTCGAGGAAAATATGAACGAGTTATTAGTGTTTACAAACTAATCTGCAGAAAAATCGAAGAAGGAACTTATTTTGGTGGAATAAATTTGGCCTTTTAGTTGCAGATATAATCCGATGAAACTAACTGTTCTTGTTGAAATTATCGTGTTTGCAACATTTTTATTCCAATAATGTTAGTACTTGAGTATTCCCTAAATGTATAAACTCAATTTCTATCGAGAAATATGAACTTTGAATTAATTCCACAGTATCATTTCAGGGACGTAATTAGCACATTTTTTTTTCAAATGGCTATATCTTTTTAACAGAGCCGAATTCGGACAAATGAAAAAAGAAAATAAGGTTTCTTTTGACCTCAAGAATCTTCAGTTAAAATATATGTACAAGTCAAAGACTCACTCTGTATAATGTTTCTGGACTGTAGTTAGATACTGGAGTTTTTCGAAGGACCTTTCGGGTTTTTATAATTTTCATTGAAACAAACACTTTCACAGTTTTCATTCAAAGAAATTTTGCAACACACTTTTTGCAGATATTCGATTTATCAGTGTTTACTGAACCATTAAAACAGTTAACACAATTACCGACTTACTTTATTCTCAATCGAGAAATATCACGTTTAATGGGATATTGCCATCCCTAGGTGCAATCGGGGCCTCATGCCAACAATTTTATGATTCACGCAATGGCAACGATGAGCTTCGCCGAAAAATTTGAGTTATGTCCTTCGTTAATCTCCTCGAGTCGTCATCCATTCACTATTCGACTACATAAAAACTATAAATTATCGGTCGGATATTGTGTCGTTATTGTATTTTTTACACTAATTTATCGCTTTTTACATGAACAGTGGCGGCGAGTCGGATATGATGTCCACATAAATCAGTTTTACGCCCGGCTGCTGTTTCCTACGTCAGGAGTTCGGAGTCATCGACTGGGAAAGAAAGAGAGAACGGGTTTTGTTGTGAAAAGCTCGAAAAATGTGTTTCAGAAATGCTGACTCATAGATTTGGCTGCATCTCTGAAACTCGCGACTGAGGCTTAACTCAATCGCCAATATGAATTTAAAGTTTTTGACGACCCAGTAAATTCGAAAAATATGATTTAATTTGAGAAAAGTTATTCAGGAGTAAAACGTTACACTATAGAAAGAGGAGACACAACATCAATTGATAAATTCGAGAATTGAAAGCCAATATTTAGTCAGTTTTCAATTCTAATTCAAATTCTAAAAATTGAAGAATCTACGCCACTGTTACTTAGAATGGTAAAAGTAGAACATTCCTGTGCAAACTCAAGTTAGGTTTCAAAGAGTACAATCCAAGACACAAACGAACCATTTTTTCAACGTATTTTGGTAATAATATTTAGAAATAAATCTAAATCTCACTTTTCATAAGCAATGAAACGCGATATCGTGATGACAACATTGTTCAAAACGTCATTACTAACACAAAATTGAAATAGCCGTACGAAATTAATGAATCACAATTTTCTGATATTCACCTACAAATGAGTAAAGGCGAGTTTATACAGCAACTAAAATAAAATAAGAACTAAAATAAAATAAAATAAGAATGTTCACTTGATGCATTTCAATGACAGCGTTTATACAGGAAATAAGCTAAAATAAGGAATAAGAATAAGAATGAGAGATGGTCAACTTTTATCTTTTTCGCTTATTTTATTTGGAAAATGATAGTGCGCATGACCCAAATCCACTCCCCGTATTGACACTTTTGACAAGTCCTAAGCCGAATTTTCGCGTGACAATATTTTAAAACTATTTCGTCCGTTTTGAAATATTTGTGTTTTCGCGTCGAACTGATGACGTCTCGCACCAAATAATTTGAAGCGGTTTGAAAGCAGGTAGCGGAATAGTTCGAACTGCAGTTTGAAGTTTGTAATCAGCTGATTGAGGAATGTAGGTTATGCTTGTTGGATTTATTTTGTTTTCACCGTTTTTATTTTGAATAAATAATAATAATAACTGTTCTTCATTGCATTTAATATTGTTTGAATATGACAGCTTTGTTTTTAGAACGCATTGTGACCTGTGACTGTGAAGTAATAAATCACTTCGAGTAGAGCACACCTTTATTTTAGCATTTTAGCGATGCATGAACTGGTGACGTTTACTTCGAAATGTTTTTGAAATAGTTTTGAACCGTGATTCACGCGAAAAAATGGCTTAAATGAAATGACAACTAATCATTGTCAAAAAATCTGCGATTTGATTGGTTCATTCTTATTTCTTATTTTATTCTAGTGATCTCTATAAACCTATGTTTTCTGCTCTTATTTCTTATTTTATTTTATTTTAGTTCTTATTTTATTTTAGTTGCTGTATAAACTCGCCTTAAATGAATTTCAATCTGAAGTACTTTTCATTTCGATTGAGAGGTTATTCATTCGAAAATTCAAAAAACTTCACAGCGTTGCAAAAATGTCTACTACATTTTGATCCCCTAGTAGTTCAGTTACCCAGTTTAGTTCTGATTTCGAAAATTGGCTTAACTACACTGCGCAAAAAAATTAACACACATTCAGAAAATCTCAATTTTAATGAAAGTTAACTCTGCATTGACTTTATAACTTATTTTTTATGTTCTCTCGGGAAGGTTTTGAACGAAACAAGACACATTAAATGAAAGAAAAATTCAGGATTTCACCGAATCTTATGTGAAAGAAGAGAAATGAACAATTTTCAAAATACTGAAATGCTAATAAGTGATTTAATACTTGGTATTTCCACCCCCTGCGTTAATTACAGCTCGGCAACGACGGTTCATACTCAAAATGAGTGATCTTAAAATGTTCTGATCTAATCCTTCCCAGATTTCTCCGAGTTGGATTCCTGAGTCATTAAGAGTAGCTGGATGATTTTCTGAACTCTTCAGCCTTCTATTGAGGTTCTCCCAGACCTGCTCAATCGGATTGAGATCTGGACTTCTTGCTGGCCATTCCATTCGAGATACTTCAACCTCTTCAAGGTACTCCTGAACGATGCGCGCACGATGCGGTCTGGCATTATCGTCCATAAAAATGAAATTTTCACCAATGTATGGGGCAAATGGCACTACATGCTATTCGAGAAAGTTCCTTATATACTTATCAGCATTCATTGCTCCATTATCAACGACCACTAGGCCTTAAATCATATTCTCTGAGGCGATTTCTTATTGTCTGAGTGCTAATTTGCACCTCATGAGTTCGCTCAAGCTGATCTTGAAGGAGGCGAGCGGTTGCAAACCGTTGTCTCAACGAAGAAACTCTCAAGTAACGTTCTTGAATGGCAGTTGTTACCCGTGGTCTACCCTGTCCTGGTCTTCGGACATTCATACCTGTCTCCCTGAATCGCTGCAACATTCTGGACACACTTGTGTGGGAAACTCCAGATCTTTCTGCAATTCTTGTGTATGTCCACCCTTCTCCTCGCAAAACTACCGCTTGGGAACATTCCTCTTGGGTCAAATTGCGTGCTTCGCGTTGCATAGCGATCGAGTGTAGAAAATCAAACGAAAGAAAAACTATTGATCACTAGAATTGATCGAGAACAACTGATTTTAGAATGGAGCCAATACATTCAAAATCTGATAATATCATCTTTTTTTTATTCCTGCTGGGAGAAAACATCTGTATTGAAGAAAAACGTTGAAAGTGGATAACATATGCATGCATAATTCTGATAAAAATAATTATCATTGAGAACACCTTCAGTTGTAGAATAAATTTGAGATTTCCATAATGTGCGTTAATTTTTTTGCGCAGTGTATTTATATTATTCTATAGTCTGAGAGTAAAACGAAGTTTTACAAATCAAGTTTGTCACAAAACGAAATTAAATTTATTACAATTTACTTAATCACAGAACAATTAACAAAGAGTGCAGATTTCGAATGACATTTGAATAAACTAAAATCTGGCGATAAACTCGCAGCATTAAAACGTTCATAACAATTTCGCCGGACCATATATCGTCATCTATTCCATAGTTTTAATGCCGCTAATCTCGTAATCTCGTATGAAAACCATTCGAGGATCACCGCAATCCAGATTGTCTAATATTACGCACACTTCAAACACTGATTAGTATTGATGAAACTCATTATGCTAACGGTATGCGGCAGACCAGAGTCATTACGCATAATGAGATCGTTTGTGAAATGTGATTCCACAAACGCGACACATTTGTTCGACGACATCCTCTTCGGGTTCACTATCGGATGACTTGATCGTAATGGATGAACCTTGAAATATGGTATCGATGTACACAGGAAATTTGGAGAAGGATTGATATAGGATCTGGATGAAATCAGGTCACGAAAGTGGGGGGCTTTTGCTTAGGCTGTGGTGGAAGTACCTAGAGGAATAGGGTTTCGCGTAGGCTGCATATGGATTTTGGACGACCCTATGCAAATGTTTTCTCGATGAATTCATGAAACTAGAGTTCGTCAAGATTGTGATCGTCCATAAATTCTAGGCTGAAGCAGTTCATTTTATCACATATACGAGGATATATTGAAAATTCTTAGCCTACTATATAGAACCAAACAAAATTTCAATGTCAAAATATTTTATTACGCAATATATTCTCCTCTTAATTGAATACATTGAATACAATGTTGTAATATGGCGTCAACGAGTAAGGATGGTTCAACAAACGCTCCGCGTATGAATAATCCTGAATGTGCTATCTGCAAACGATACATTGCAAAATCCGGTATAAAATGTTCGGTTTGTAATAAAGTTTATCATAGTCACTGTAGTAGGAAAATGGGAAAGTGTTGTGATAGAGAATTCATGATTTCTCCATCGTGTTCAGAAACAAGTGAAAAGTTATTTCCATCAATGATCGATGATATCGTCATAAACAGTGAATCGTCAACCAAAGATCTATTGCTGAAGATAATATTTGAGTTGGAGAGTAAAAACAAAATACTCATTGAAAACTCAAAACTGTCGGAATTTAAAATTTCCATGTTGGAGAATGAAATCGCCCAGAGAGATAAAATTATATTCAATCTAAGAAGTAAAAAAGGTAAACAAGATAAGGAACTCGACACCGACACCGTTCTTCAGGACCTCACCGAGCCAAGCTTGACGTATAGGGATGCCGCAACTGCTGCTCCGAAGGTTGTTAATGCAACAAGATCTTCAGGCATCGACACCTTACGGAGATTTCCCGTTACAGTACCCCATGAAATGTCTCTTTCTAAACAAACTACTCGCGAGATGAAAAATCGAAAACAAGCCACTTTGCCCACTTTATATATTGGTGATACTCAGACTCAAGATTCCAGCATAGCAGCAAAAACCAATGAGGAAACAGAGTGGCAGACTGCCTCTCGCAGAAAAGTGAAAGGAAAAAAACGAGCTCTTGTAGTTGGTAATTTCACTGGTTCGACCAATGTTGAGGGCGTAATGAAATTTAAAGCTCTGCATGTGTCAAACTTGAAGCCTGAAACTAAAGCAGAAGATCTCCAAATGTTCCTGCTGAATACCTTTTCTGAGGTAAAATGTGAATCCCTACAATCTCGCTACCCTGAAAGTTATTCGTCCTTCAAAGTTCTTATCCCAGCTGAGGAATACGATAAGGTCGCAGTTCAGGCACACTGGCCAAATAGAGCTAGTGTACATAATTTTTACCAGCGCAGGTCAACACACATAAACCCATAATTGATTATGTTCTGAAGTTGAGATTATTGCAGTTAAATGTTCAATCCATCTTGAACAAAATTGATAGAGTTACACTTCTTGTTAGAATTTATATGATATATTTTGTATATTGCAGTTCATTTTTATCATGTATGTAGGATTATAGTTGTCAGTTGAATTGTCAAGATTAAAAGGTCACATTGAATCAGAAATATATCGTATTTATTTGCCTAAAAATAAGAATATTTCGATAGAGAGCTCACATTTTGGTCCTTCGAACCTCAAAAGAACAACTCTATGGAAGATCTACGGAGAAGTTCGCGAAAAAATGCAGGGGAAAATAAAAGTTTGCCCGCTGACTTTGCATACCCTAAAGACGGAAGAATGTCTATTGCATTTTCCAAAAAATCCAACAATTGTTCAAACAATTCTCAGGTGAACTTGGAACGACATCGAATTGCCATCGAGATGGAAAAGAAACGGCAGTCTTTGGAGAAACAGAAACTTGAGATAGATAACAATATGCGGTTGTTGCAGATGGAAAATGATTTGGAAAATGCTAGACTTGATGCAATCGAAGAAGTAGGGAGTCACAGAAGTCAGTCGAATGGTACATATGAAAAAACTACCATTAGCATTCGACAACAAAACGATATATCCCAGTGTTTATATCCTGAAGTTATCGTAGCAAAGGATAAATCTAGTCCTCCAGATCATGATCAATTCGGTCGGGAGGTTACTTCAAAAGATGAATTTGTGACTGAATGGGTGAGAAAATCCACTCAACAGTGTCAAGATGTTAATCATCAGGAAGTTCTCAGTATAGTAGAAGATGAATCGATACATCCTCCAAGAAATGATGAATCGGCTAGGAAAAAATCAGAAATTGAGGTATTGTGTCAAACCATAACTGATGTGATAAAAACAGTTACGAAAAATGCTGCTTCAAATGAACACAATCAAGATAATATGTTCCTAAGAAGACAGATCGTCGAAAAAGATTTTCCTAAATTCTCAGGGAATCCTGCTGAGTGGCCACTTTTTCATCAACAATATCAGAGAATTTCCAAATTATGTGGTTACACTAATGAGGAAAAGATGTCAAAGCTACAAAAATGCCTAACAGGAGAGGCCAAATCTGCCGTTGCGGGAATGATGCTAACCTCAGAAAATACTGATTTGGTGATGGAAACTTTGGAACTTTATTTCGGGCGACCAGACTATATTATTGAAGTGATCATTTCTAACATCAAACAACTTCCAATTTTGAAAGAGAGAAATGTCGATAAACTCATTCAATTTTCCAACGAGGTGAACAATCTTGTAGCAACTATGGATACCTTAAACTCCAAAGGACATATGGAAAATCCACACTTGATAAGAGATTTGGTCTACAAACTTCCTGACATGTTGAGACTGAAGTGGGGTGAAACAGTTGCAGAAAAATGTGGAAAAATAAATTTGTTAGATTTTTCGAAGTGGTTGAAAGGTATAGCTAAAGCAGCATGTTACGTTAGTTTGCCAAATGAAATGAATCCATCAACTCAGCCTGAAAAACATATTCAAAAAACAGTTCCAACCAAAAAACATGAACGAGTATTCAGTACGAGTGAAATAACAAAAAAAGTTTGTTGTTATTGCGGGCTTGAACATGAAAGATCCTGTTCCAAACTTCAATCAGATGATGTTGACGAAAGATGGAGAATTGTTACAGAAAAAAAGCTGTGTTTCATTTGCCTTAAGGGAAAACATCAGAAATTCAGATGTAATAAGAAGAAAAGGTGTCTTGTGGATGGTTGTCAAAGCTTCCATCATCCACTTCTCCATAAGGTTTCAGTATCGACGCAGTCAAATATAAATATACATACTGATTCGATTCTTGCAACACATAATGACAGAAAGAAGATTTTGTTGAGAACAATTCCTATAAAAATTCATGGTCCTACAAAAGTGATGAAAATTCTCGCTCTTTGTGATGAAGCCTCCACTGTTACAATAATTGATAAAGAAGTGATAAGAAGCCTCGGACTAAATGGAACGAAAGAAGCTCTTTGTTTACAGTGGACCAATGACATCATCTCAAGGCAAGAAAATTCCGAAAAACTGAACTTGAAAATCTCAAAAAATCAGGATGGTGCCGAAATATTCACAATGGTGGGTGTTCATACTATAGAAAATCTCTCCCTTCCTCCTCAGACCGTAAATATGGATCAGTGGAACTCATTTCCTCATCTAAAGAATCTACCTATTGAAAATATACAAAATGAGAAACCACTCCTTCTTATTGGCCAAGACAACATAAAATTCATCGCTCCCAACCAGGTTAGAGGTGGCCCAGAAAATACTCCAGTGGCTACAAAATGCAAATTGGGTTGGTCACTTCACGGTCCTGTTCTGGAGGATGGAGATATACAAATTGGAGCTCATACTTTACATATCTGTGAAAGAGATGCTGACAATGAGTTGCATGAAATGTTGAAACGTTCATTTGCCAATGAAGATTTTGGAATAAAGCCAACCCAGAGTTCGAGAGATCCTGAAGAAAATAGAGCAATCACCATCATGAACAAGACAATTAAACGCATTGGTGAAAGATTTGAAATTGGTTTACTTTGGCAAAATGATGAGACTACATTACCCAGAAGTAAATACAATGCCATCCAACGTTTGATATGTATGGAAAATAAATGTATGCAAAATAATGATTTCGCCATGAAGTATCAAGAAAAAATAGAGTATTATATTGTAAATGGTTTTGCCAGAAAGTTATCTAAGCATGAAGCTTCGATTGAAAGTCCTCGAACGTGGTATTTGCCACACTTTGGTGTCGTCAATCCTAAAAAGCCTGGAAAAATGAGATTAGTATTTGACGCTGCTGCCAAATCCAATGGATTTAGCCTCAATGATTTCCTATTACCTGGTCCTGATCTACTGCAGTCATTGGTGGCGATTCTTTGGAAGTTCAGGAAGAGGAGAATTGGTTTTTGCGGAGATATTAAAGATATGTTTCACCAGGTGCTGATTCGTGAAGAGGATAGGTGTGCACAACGGTTTCTATGGAGAGATTTGAATAGAAAAAAACAACCTGATGTATACGAGATGATGGTGATGATATTTGGCTCCAAATGTTCTCCAGTTTGTGCTCAATTTGTTAAAAACTACGTTGCTCAAGAACAAGCAGAATCTCCAGATATCTTGACTGCAATAACTAGGAAGTTTTACGTGGATGATTATCTTGATAGCAAAAATTCCGAAGAAGAAGCAATCGAAACTATCCTCGAAGTTCGCAGAATTTTAGCCACAGGGGGATTCAACATTGTGAACTGGATGACGAACTCACCGAAAGTGAGAGAAATGCTGGGTTCTGATTTAGTTGTCAAGAATTTAGATGAAGAGAACCTACATCGAGTACTAGGCCTCTGGTGGGACAGTGAAAAGGACGAATTTCTATTCAGAATAAATAATGAAGATACCTCGGACAAATCTTTCACCAAAAGAGGAGTCCTGAAATATTTGATGTCTATTTTCGATCCTATCGGTTTTCTCTCATCATTCACAATCGAAGCAAAGATTTTGCTGCAGGATATATGGCGTTCAGGAATCAACTGGGATGAAAAACTTCCTGAGGAATTGATGAAAGTCTGGTGTAGGTGGATAGCTAGTTTTCGGCAAATCGAAAAAATTAGGATTCCCAGATGTTATTCGGTGAATATTCCAAAGGCTGATAACATTGAAATTCACTCATTCTGCGACAGCAGCCAGAAAGCTTACGCCTGTGTCGTTTATTTGCGAGTTTCAAGAGGCCTACAAACAGAAGTTTCATTCATTGCCGCAAAAACTAAAGTTGCACCTTTGAAATTGCTTTCTATTCCGCGCTTGGAACTTCAGGCGGCAGTAATGTCGAGTAGACTAACAACTACAATAAAAAACGAACTGAAACTTTCAGTGAATAAAACCTTCTATTGGACAGATTCAAAGTGCGTCCTATGTTGGATACGAGGGGATGTTTGGAAGTACAAACAATTTGTTGCTCATCGAGTCGGCGAAATACATGATTTAACAGAAATAAATCAATGGAGATGGATTCCCACCGACATGAATGTTTCAGATGAAGCTACAAGAATAAATACCTCCAAACAAACATCGATTTCCGAGGAATGGTTCGCAGGCCCGAGTTTCTTGAAGAGAACCGAAGAAGACTGGCCAAAAGAAAAAGAAATGGGTCCATTAGATGGCGTCGAAATGGAAATGAAGAAGACATTTTCTGGTACTCACTACGTTTATGTTATGAGCAATTATTCGGAATGTTTACCAGACATCAAACGGTTCTCAAAGTGGCTTCGACTCATAAGAAGTACAGCTTGGATGTTACGATTTATAAAGCGAACAAAAAAAATTACACCAGAGAGACAAGAGCTATCCGTTGAAGAGTTGAATGAAGCTGAAAATTTATGGATCAAGAAAACCCAACACGATTTTTACGAAGATGAATTGAATTGTCTAAATGATGGAAAGAGAATAAGAAGAAAGAGTAAGATTGGGAGTTTGTGTCCAGAATTAGGAGAAGGATTCATAGTAGTTGGCGGCAGGATAGACCTGGCTGATTCCCTAGAAGAGCGAACTAAGAAACCTATCATCCTACATCCAAAACATGAATACACCCAACTACTCATTCGTCATTTTCATGAAAAATTCAGACACCAAGGGGTTAATCTTGTTCTCAATGAGCTACGGCAAAGATTTTGGATTGTTAATGGAAGAGCAGCAGTAAAGTCCACATTTTTCAACTGTCAAAATTGTAAGAACAGGAAAGCTAGGCCAGTTCCACCAATTATGGGTCAACTTCCAAATGCCAGAGTAACCCCCAATACGAGAGCATTCGTGAACGTAGGCTTGGATTATTTCGGTCCATTTTATGTCACAGTGGGAAGAAGAAAAGAAAAAAGATGGGGTGTTTTGTTTACCTGTTTAGCAGTCAGGGCTATTCATTTGGAAATTTCACATTCTCTAAATTCGGATTCTTGTATGATGGCGATAAAAAGAATGATAGCAAGAAGAGGTAAACCGAAAAGTATATTCTGTGATAATGGGACAAACTTCCGAGGAGCGGATAATGAAATTCAAAAAGCAAAGAAAGACCTGGATAATACCTCATTCATTAAATCTGTGACCTCAGATGGTATAAACTTCAGATTCAATCCTGCAGCAGCACCTCACATGGGGGGTGTGTGGGAACGACTAATTGGATCTGTAAAAAAGGTCCTAGGAAAAATTCTATACGGACAATCGTTGAAGGATGAAACTCTCCAAACACTTTTCGCTGAAGCTGAGAACATTGTTAATTCTCGCCCCCTGACCATTTTATCAACTGATCCCTATGATCTCGCACCACTAACCCCAAATCATTTTTTGTCTGGGTTTGCAAACAATGATAGTTCCATAATCGAAATTAATCCAGATAGTAATTTTTTGAAGCGTGAATGGAGAAAGGCAGAAATGTTGAGGACATCGTTTTGGAACAGATGGATAAAAGAATATCTTCCCACCCTTAATAAAAGAAATAAATGGACGCTTCATCAGGCACAGATTGAAAAAGATGATGTTGTCGTAATGGTAGACGATGATGTACCGAGACATAAATGGAAACTTGGTAAAATAGTACAAACCTTTCCAGGACCTGACGGAAGAATCAGAGTTGTCGACGTTAGAGTTGGTTCTTCTGTTTTTCGGCGACCAGTCGTCAAGATATGCAAGTTGGAACTGGAGGGATAGTGAAATTCTTCACCAGGGGGGAGAATGTTAGAATTTATATGATATATTTTGTATATTGCAGTTCATTTTTATCATGTATGTAGGATTATAGTTGTCAGTTGAATTGTCAAGATTAAAAGGTCACATTGAATCAGAAATATATCGTATTTATTTGCCTAAAAATAAGAATATTTCGATAGAGAGCTCACACTTCTATTAACTGAAAAGAATCCTGATTTATTCTGTGTTGTTGAACATTGGCTACCGAGGGAAGGCATGGACACTATTCAATTTCCTGGCTATAAACTGGCAGCAAGTTTCTGTAGATCGACCCATGATCACGGAGGTGTCGCTATTTTCGCGAGAGACTATTTGGAAACTCAGCAAATAAAGGTGATGAAGCTCACAGAAGAAATGATATGTGAATGTAGTGCTGTTAAGTTGATACTCGGAGAGAGTGCGTTTGTGTTCATCGGTGTATACAGACCACCATCAGGCAATTTTGAAACATTTATCACAAAAATGTCAAATATAATACAGTACTGTTCTAAAAATGTCGAAAATGTTTTTCTCTGTGGCGATCTCAATGTTGACTATCTGCAGGTGAGTTCAAAACGAAGAGAACTTCTGGACGATTTATTTGACTGCTTCCAATTGAAAATCACTTCATCAGATCCGACACGGGTTTTTACCAATATATTAGGCCATACCTCCTCTTCAAAAATCGATTATATTGTAACAAATTTTGACTTGAATAATTGTAAATCTGATGTATTTCCACCTCACTTTGGTGATCATAATGCACTTTTACTGGATTTTTTCATTGATAATATCAAAGTACGGCCTGATAATTGCTTTCAACGTAAATTGTGCAGAAAAATGTCCCCTAAAAATTTGGTTAAATTGGCTGAAGATATTTCCAAATATTCCTTCACTGAATTATATGAAATTTCAGATGTAAACATAAACTTTCAAACATTTGTTAGTACAATAGGAAACTTCATTGATTTTCACTGTCCATTAACTTATTACTCTGTTAGAACGAACATATCAAAAAATTGGATAACACCTAGAATAAGAGTTGCCAGTGAAGAATTGAAACTTCTTCATTGGCTTCAAATCAATTTGAAGACTAGTGAGTCCCAGAAATTGTATAAGGACACAAAGAGTGCTTTTAACTACTTGGTAAAGACAACAAAGTTGAGCTTCTTTGATAACATGATTAGAACATCAGATAATAAAAATAAAATGGCCTGGAAAATAGTAAATATGGAAACTGCTAGAAAACCCAAAAATACAAATAATTCGAGCTCTAAATTAAAGTTGAGTATTGATGGAGTGGTGACCTCTGAAGATATCGATGTAGCCAATTCTTTCGCGAAATATTTCTCTGAAATTGCTAAATTGACTTTAGAACGGAATTACGGTAATGTACTGAGTCAAACATGTACTACTTCCCCAATTCGAAACACTACTTTTTATTTTCATCCTGTGGATAAAATTGAAGTAGTTGGTGCAATAAATCAATTGAAAAATAAAAAGTCTACCGGACATGACTTGGTTTCTGTCAAAATATTGAAATTAATAGCCGATGATATTTCTGAACCCTTCGCGCACCTCGTTAATGAATCAGTTTCTAGTGGTGTTTTTCCTAGTTGCTTCAAGCTTGCAACTGTAATTCCAATACACAAAAAAGATGAGACTAATGATCTGGCGAACTATCGCCCAATTTCCATACTAAGTGTGTTTTCAAAAGTAATAGAAAGAATAATACTAAACCGAATGATGTCATATTTGGTCAAATTTAATATAATTGCCGAGAGTCAACATGGCTTCAGATCGGGACGTTCGACTGGGACGGCTGTCATTGATTTCCTCCAGTACGTTCAGTCATCTTTAGACGAAGGTTACGCTGTTGCTGGTCTCTTTTTTGACCTCTCACGAGCTTTTGATACCATCGATCCTAGTTTCCTCGAAAGTAAACTTTACAATCTTGGATTTCGTGGTGTTTTCTTGAGATGGATTGTTAGCTTCATGACAAACCGTAAATTGAATGTAAGGGTAGGAAATGTATGCTCTTCTGAATTTGAGATTGAACTTGGTGTCCTACAAGGTTCGGTACTGGGACCATTACTTTTTATATTGTTTATAAACGATTTGCCGGACCATATAAAGGTTAAATTAATTATTTTTGTTGATGATACCTCTTTTATTCTGAGAGCAAGAAGTTTAAAGGATCTTATTGAGTTATGTGAACTGCTGTTAAAGAGCTTTAAATTGTGGTGTCAGGCAAATAGACTTATATTAAATGTAAAGAAAACTGAAGTGATTAAGTTTGAACTGAGAAAATCCTCCCCCTTAACTTTGAACACTGGAAATGAGGTTATCTGTAGCAAAAGTTTCACCAAGTTCCTGGGTGTAATCGTCGACAGCAATCTGAGATGGTGTGAACATATCGCCTACATTTCTAAAAAACTATCGTCGTCATTTTACGCCATAAGCAGACTGAAGAGCTCGCTCCCACTCGAGGCACTATTGAATGTCTACTATGGACTAGTATATTTTCATCTGTCATATAACATCGAGGTCTGGGGCAAGTCAATTGACTTCAGTAGATTGTTTATTGCACAAAAACGTATTTTACGAATGATCTTTGGACTTAGCTCACGAATGTCTTGTAAATCAATTTTTCATGAACATAAAATATTGACTGCACCATGTATATATATATATAAATGTCTTCTCTATACCAAGGATAATGAAAGAGTGTATGTTAAGCTCTCTAGCTTCCATAACTATAATACAAGAAATGACAGTTTGTTGTCCATACCAAAGCATAACACCAGCAAATTTGAAACATCTCCAATGTATATATGTATCAAGTTGTTCAATAAACTACCAGATAATATAAAAATTCTGGAAAAAAATCGTTTTCGTACAGCAGTGAAGGCATTGTTGTACGAGAAATGTTATTATAGTGTAGATGAATATCTGTGTGATAGTCTCTAAGGCTTTTCTTCATTTCCTTCATCATAAGAGTATAAAATGTGTTCATTTCTGTATTCTTTTTGACCTATCCTATACATTGTTTAATGTCTCACAGGATGAATAAAGATTTATTTATTTATTTATTTATTTATTTATTTATTACAGCGAACCTGCAAAGTCTCTAGACCTTTCAAAAAAATGTTTCTTCTTGCTCTGCAAACCAGTCCTCCACAGCTTTTATTACCTCCTCGTTGAAAGAAAATTTACGTCTTTCAAAACTTGTTTTCAGTTGAGGAAAGAGATGATAGTCGGACGGAGCGAAATCTGATGAATGAGGGGGGTGTTCTAGTAATTCTAACCATAAATCACGAATTTTTTGCATGGCAACATGAGATTTGTATACTAGGGCGTTGTCCTATAAAAACAAATCACCTTTGGATAGCTTTCTGCGTCTTTTCTCTTTAATTTTTTTCCGCAGAGTGGTCAGTAATGTCGAATAGTAATCTTCTGTTATTTTTCTACCCTTATCCAAAAAATCAATCATGATACTCCACGGTAATCCCAAAAAATTGAAGCAAGAACTTTTCCAGCAGATTTTTGGATACGAAACTTCTTAGGTCTTGGAGAACCAGAGTGTCGCCATTCCATCGATTGTTGCTTTGTTTCTGAATCGTGAAATGTATCCAAGTCTCATCCATAGTAACAATTCGGTTTAAGAAGTATACATCGTTTTAAAATCGAGCACAGATCGAACGCGCTGCTTCTAACTTGCAAGCTTTTGGTCAACATTCAATCATTTGGGGATCCATTTTGCAGAAATTGTCCCAATTGACGTGAACTAAATGATGGACGCGTTCGTATGAAATCTTCAGTGCTTCAGATATCCGTTTTACCCCAATTCGACGGTCTGATAAAATCATGTCATGAACTGCATCGATATTTTCGGGGACTGACATAGAACTGGCCTTCCCGATCGGTCATCATCTTCAATGGAAAATTTACCTCTTTTGAAGCGCGCAGTACAATTTTTCACGGTCGCATACGAAGGACATTGACCACCAAGGGTATTAAGCATATCGTCGTAAATTTGCTTACCTCTTGACCCTTTTAAATACAGGTACTTGATGATTGCTCGATACTCCAATTTCTCGATGTTTACAATTTCGGTGGACATCTTCTTTTTTTATTTATTGAGTAACTCTGGTTTACTTTTTCGACATCGAACTCTACACTGACACTTCTTATAAGTTATTGTTCGTTGATACAGTATCGCAATATTTTGTTTATGTATGGAACTGGTCATGGCTAACTAGATATCAATACATCCTCGTATCTGTGTTTCAACAGAAAAGAGATGAACTTAAAAAGCTCATTCTGGAGGTTGCAGTGTCTTTGTCAGTTAGTATAAACCGCTGGCATTCTGACTTTCAAGCTCACGCTTTGTGAATTGTGGCAAACTTTCAAACTTCCTCAAACATTTATTTATTTTCGATTGTGTACCAGAGAGATCAAATTGTACGTTTCGTTGTTCGTATACTAAACTCCCGATACCTCATAACCATAAATCACGGCGAGTGTCTTCCTAAAACCGGCGTCTATTATACAAATCCGTCGACAGATAGTTGGCGAGTATTATAGAAAGTGCCCGTTCGCATATTTCTCGAAGCAACATTTCACTATGCTTAATATCGGGCTCATGCCTTCAGAAATTACAACGAATGGCGGAATATATCATTCAGGTAATTACGCCAGCTTTGGAGTCGAAACGGAATACAGAGTTACGAAGTGGCGTAAGTGGCCCAATTTATCAACTACCAGAGACTCAAGATGCAATTTTCTCCGATTTCGAGATACGGTTTCGAAGATGAATTGATATAAACACGAGGGCAATCAACTCTAGGCCTCAACTTATTTCAGTGAAACAACCATTCTTTGTACATCACATATTCATAAGAAGGAACGATTTATTGCAGGAAATGGATGTGGTTCCATCAAAAAAGTCAATGACAAGTTTGAATCTAACGAGCTTCGCAATAGTGAGAATACAATTTGAAAATTGAATCGAATTTTATCAATAGCACAATCTTGATTTTTGATTTTCTCGATATACCAAAAATATCACATAAAAAATTGTTTTTTCGGCAACCGTCCGGAAAGTATCCACTTCCCGGAAGCTTTTTCTTTGAGAAAGTAACATTTCCCGGCCTAGTCCGGAAAGTACGTACTTTCCGGACTAGGCCGGAAAACTCACGTCGTTGTTCAATTCAAATAATAATCAAAATGTATAATGAAGAAATGTGTCGTCTCATTGATTTGTACGGTTGCCGAAAAAATATTGTACGCAATACGCCCGAAAATAGTTTTTTTGGACTCACAGACTTCCAGGACTCGCCTCCGGCTCGTCCTAGAATTTTGTCTATTCGTCCAAAAAAACCCTATTTTCCGGACTTGTTACGTGAATTACTATTTCAACTGTATTTACGATAAATCATCCTAACTCATAGAATTTCAGGTCAATGACATAACCTAACCCAACTTATATGAATATTCCACAGAGCTTTTGAGCAGACGATGACAGATTCTTGATTTTCTCTTCGCACAATGGTATAAACGAAGACTTGCGAGATATTGGGCGCACAAGACCACCCGTAGTCTTTGAATCTGCGTCTCAAACGTCCGTGAACGACGCATGCGTATAGCTTCAACCGGCGCAATACGTAAAGCTATGTTGTTATAAAAGGGAAAGTGATTATTTTAGGTGTTTTCCTTCGATCTCGTGATGATTTTGTCACGACAGTGAATAAATGTGATATTAACTGTGTAGTGTCGACTTCGACACTCAGATAAATTTTCCATATTCAAATCTTAATGGAATACAAGAGCTCTCTTGGAGAGAAGAATAACAATAATAATAGATCTTTATTCCCAATCACATTCATACATATAGGTACAATCACATATAATAGCATGAAATAGATGCATAGAATACCTGGTGTTGGCACTGATTAGATTTTGTCTAACACTTTCTTGTCGATCGAAAATCCGAGAATTTGTCCTGCTTTTCATTTCTCCCGAAAGGGGTCGCGCCGCAGTAGCGCCACGACCGATAAATATTGCGTATTTATTCCGGAACTAGACCAAAATCTGAAATCTTGATATCTAGAATGCCGTTTTGATCTACAAATTTTGGTCACGATTTTTAGTAAGGAGTCGATACACCAGGTATTCTATACATCTATAATATGAACAACGACATGGAATAATGTCAAGATACTAATTACTCATAATTTTTTCTTAACATTCCATATTTTTGATTGTTTTTATGGACAGCTGTACCAATTCTTATCATCACGAGGATTAAACAATACAATGGATGTATGAAATGGAAATAAATACCACAAAGTGAACACTGAATGAATGGTTTTAGCCGTTGGTCTGATTGGAAGAGATGCATCTGCTGACTGACTGGTTTCGTGTAATGTTGTACTGGGTAAAATCCTTGTCTCACGGAACGAATTCACTATAAGGTACGATTATGAAGGGCTCCGACTTTTGGGAGAATAGCGAGGGTATACAGGGTGTTTCAGAATAAGGGACCAAAAATTCGGGAACTTAATCCTCAGATGATTTTATGACATAAAGTTGCTATGGACTATAGGTCCCTGACGCACTGTTTCTGAGATACGGGGTGTTGAAATTAAAAAAAAATGGTTTTATGAAATTATTTTCTACACCGTACACAATTTTTTTTGCGTTTTGGTAGGTCATGAGTACGCATTAAGACACATTCTTTCCTATACAAAATGATATTCAATTTTCACCAGTGGCGTCCGTACAGACTTCCGTGAATTCGGGGTCTTAATCTCCAGATGATTTTATGATATAAAGTTCCTATGGACTATGGCTCTCTGACGCATTGTTTCTGAGATACGGGGTGTTGAAAATTAAAAAAAAATGAAGAAATTGGACTAGCAGAGATCTAATTTCCAAAGCTCACCACTGGTGGAACCACCACAACAGGATAATGACAGAGCGGTTTCTGGCTTATTAGCCAGACTTAGGCTTATTATGCAGTCTTAGGACGAAATCCTCTTCGTTCAAAAAAAAATTTTTTTCGAAATTATTTTCGGCACCGTACCCGATTTTGGTAGGATATGAGTACGCAATAAAACACATTTTTTGAATTTCGTGAGAAAAGGTACGCCATTGCTTTTGATAAATAAAAGTTTAACTATCACTTATGAAAACAGAACTGCCTACCTACTACCACTAAAACTAATAATGCAAATATGAATTTTAGAAGTAATAATAGTAATTTACGTAACAAGTCCGGAAAATAGGGTTTTTTTGGACGAATAGACAAGATTCTAGGACGAGCCGGAGGCGAGTCCTGGAAGTCTGTGAGTCCAAAAAAACTATTTCCGGGCGTGTTGCGTACAATATTTTTTCGGCAACCGTGAAGAATTACAAATCAATGAGATGACACATCTCTTTATTGATTTTGATTCATATTTGAATTAAACAGAACACAGAACAGAACTGTCATCCGTTATTTCGTTGCTATTGTGATGATCATAACAATGACAACAACGACGTGTTTTTCCGGCCTAGGCCGGGAAGTACGTACTTTCCGGCCTAGGCCGGGAAATGCTACTTTCTCAAAGAAAAAGCGTCCGGGAAGTGGGTACTTCCAGGACGGTTGCCGAAAAAAGAATTTCCTAACTCTCTTAGATGAAATTGCATTTTATTTTTTTTCTCAGAAAGTATTCGTCGCAGGTAAAAAACTCAAGAAACCATTATTATGAATTATATAGTTTTCAAATTTTTTGGGATGCCGTCTGGGCTTGAGAAATCCGAAAAATGACCCAGCAACGGTTTTCCTTTAAATTCAAACCTACATATTTTCCAGAGATGATCGTGTTCGAAAGAATTTTTTTTGTGGAAGATGATCCGGAAACCTCCATATTTTCCAGAGATGAGCGCGTTCGAGAAAAATTTTTGTGGAATATGTGTTTTTGCAAGCTTTACAAGATACCACTTTTCAAATTTTTTGGGATGCCGTCTGGGACTTGAGAAATCCGAAAAATGACCCAGCAACGGTTTTCCTTTAAATTAAAATCTACATATTTTCCAGAGAAGATCGTGTTCGAAAAAAATTTTGTGGAAGATGTGTTTTTAGATTCCCTACAAGATGTCTTTTTCCAAATTTTTTGGGATGCCGTCAGGGCTTGGGAAATCCGGAAAATGATCTGGAAACCTCCATATTTTCCAGAGATGAGCGTGTTCGAAAAAAAATTTTTTGTGGAATTTGTGTTTTTGCGAGCTCTACAAGATACCACTCTCCAAATTCTTCGGGATGCCGTCTGGGACTTGAGAAATCCGAAAAATGACCCAGCAACGGTTTTCCTTCAAATTAAAACCTTCATATTTTCCAGAGATGATCGTGCTCGAAAAAAATTTTTTTGTGGAATATGTGTTTTTGCAAGCTCTACAAGATACCACCGAATTTATTCGGATAGAAGTCTGTACGGACGCCACTGGTGAAAATTGAGCATCATTTTGTATAGGAAAAAATTTGTCTTAATGCGTACCCATAACCTACCAAAACTCAAAAAAAATCGTGTACGGTGAAGAAAATAATTTCATAAAACCAATTTTTTTTTAAATTTCAACACCCCGTATCTCAGAAACAATGCGTCAGGGACCTATAGTCCATAGGAACTTTATACCATAAAATCATCTGAGGATTGAGATCCCGAATTTACGGTCCCTTATTCTGAAACACCCTGTATATCTGGTGGAAAGCTGAACCGTAAAACCGTTCCGACTAGTGGCAGAGGTATAATTTAGTAACTGACAGAACAGGAGGGAATTTTCTCGGATTCTAACTGAACCACAGAGAAAGTGGGTGAAATCATAGAGCTGGTTCTTTGTGGTATTAGAAAACAAAAAATTTGAATTTCGAACAACATCAATTTACTGATTTGTTTAGATTGTGGTTATTATATATTGTCGTCAGGTCAACATGAATATACCCAATGAAGATCCACACAAACAGCAATCTACACATTTTTAAATTATCTACACAAAGCACTAGAGAACTCGGAAATTGCCATATCCTTGTTCCTTGACTTGTCGAAGGCATTCGATTGTTTGGATCATGAGTTTGTCTTTATTAAGTTAATGAAATATGGAATAAAGGGAACCGAATTACAGTAGTTTAAGTCCTACTTAAGCCAAAGAATACAAAGGGTACTAGTAAAAAAGGAAAGAACTCAAGTAAAATCTGAACCAGGAGAGATCGGACTGGGAGTACCACAAGGTGGCATACTGGGACCTCTGATTTTTATTATCTTCATAAATGACCTTAACAACCTGTCCACAGATGATCCTTCAGTATCACAGATAAACTACGCAGATGACACAAGTATCACCATTAGAGCCAAATCTTTTCCAGAAGCATCTGAAATCATAAACGCGATCATGCAGCAGACTGTCTCATGGTTTCAACAAAATCATCTGTTAGTGAATTCTGATAAGACTAATACAGTATTGTTCAAAACAACAAATGCAGGATTTGACACTCCATCCCGGTTGAGACTCGAAGACTGCATCCTTCCTATCAAGAGATGTCAAGTTCCTGGGCATGACATTAGACGATACCCTAAATTGGAGTACACATATCTCCGAGTTGAGCAAGTCCTTGAGCGCTACATGTTATTCACTGGGTGTATTGACGAAATACCTTGATGAAACTTCCCTGAAAGTGGTGTATCAGGCGGTATTTGAGTCTAAACTTAGATATGGCATCATTTTTTTATGGTGTTGTAAGAGAGACCAATAGAATTTCGATCTTACAAAAACGGGCTATTCGCACTATCTTCAAGATGAAGAGGCTTGATACATGCAGAGGTTGTTTTCGAAAAAACAATCTACTAACTGCCACCCAATACATGTACAGGAATGTCTACTGTTTACTTTCAAAAATAAAAACCTTTTCGAAGAAGTCACGACCACTTACTACAATACCAGGACAACCCAACTCAGATACCCCAAACATAGATTAACTCAGACAGAGCGCAGTGTTGATTACACCTGCGTAAAATATTTCAACAGAATCCCAGAAGAAATAAGAAGGGAAAAGGAACTCAAGCATTTCAAAAAATTGATATTTAAGCTATTAGTGAAAATTGAACCATACTCAATTGACGAATTTATGAGTTATGATGGGACAAACATAGGCCGCTAAGAACATGGCAGAAATAGCTTTGACCCTGTTTCCATTTCAAGTGCTTCAGATATTCTTGTTGTATTTTATTTGGAAATAAAGTCTGTTTATTATTATTATTATTAATCCAGAAAGGATCCAGAAAGATTCCGTTCAAATCTGCAAATCTGTGTCGGAATATTCCCGTGATGCAATCCCTGCAAAACGCGAGGTAATATCACATACCTAAAGCTGTTTTATCCCTCTCTTTCACATCAAAGTATCTGGTACATATCCAGACGAAAATATGAACGTCTCACCCTGAAAATTTGATCAGCGCTAGTCGCTGCCACTCTGCCGGAGTACGAGAGGCAGAAGAAGGCTTAGCCCGTTCAGAGGCTCAGATTCCTCGTAAATATTACATGCCGTCGGGATTCCGTATTACACAACAACGTGCCACTGCGCCTCATGAAGAATGAATGACGCCCATTCCCCGTTTTCATTTTCCGCATTTACGGAGATTAAAAAAGATATTTCGGGCCTTGTCTGGCTAGTATTACCACCGGGAGATATTAAGGAAGGAAAAAGTTACATCATCCGGAAAATTCTTGAGGGTTCTTTACGTTTTCGCTGTGTTGAACGCGGGATGATTTATGTCGGGAAAACGGGAATGTTTTTCGCGGGGAAATATCCGGTCGTAATAATTTTCTGGGGTATTCTAGGAATAGCAAATTCCGCAATGGAAAAATTCGTCTGGGGTGGAGGATATTCACTATACCCTATTTTATGAGTTTGAGCACTGAGGAATGCAGGAAGATGCATAACATAGCAGCTTTTCCTATAGAAGTAATAGACTACAGGCCCGTGTCGAAAATTGATGGGTCATTTGAACCAGAAGATGACCTATCTAGAACGATAGAAGGACATAAAATAATAAGATTCAGCACTATGCCGTCACTTGTAAGCTGTCCAACTGAGTACAGGTGGCAATTCAAAAGGACAGGTAGACTGGGTACATTTGGGTCACATGACTTCTGACGGCATTCTTCCCATCGATAGCTCCATGGAAAATAATAGGAAAACGGGCAGTGCCGTACAAAAATGATGCGCCATATATTCGGAAATTTTTTTTGATTTTCCGAAAATTTCCATGGTAAAATAGGTCATTTGACTTTGTACGGCATCAGTTTTATACGGTTGCCATACATCTTCTAATCCATTATTCAGCAACGCCGTACAAAAATCATGCGACAAAGGGAAAAAATCGAGGGTTGCAAGACCCTCTCTTGCCGTGCTCCAGGGGGTCATTTGAAAAAGTACGGCTTCGGTTCCAAAACATTATCCAGCACTCAAAATTACTATTAAAAATAAGGCCGTCAAAAAAAAATGTTCATTTTGATGTTATATCAATAATTATCTTAATTTCATCTTATGCTTGACCCATAAAGCTCTAAAGTCATTTGACCCAGTACGGCAACTTCTTTTTTTACATGATACTTTAAGATACAATTCTTATATTATATTGCCGTTCAAAAGAAACTGTTCTAAAAAAAATATAGAGAAATACAAAAAGTGAAATTTTTCATATTATTTTGTCATTTTTTTTCAATTTTTCTCTTCAAAAATATGTTGATGCCGTACAGTATCAAATGACCATAGAGTATCCTTAAAATGGTAGCGCAATTTTCATCATCCTAAATGATATGGTCTGGATAAAAATGTACGGCATCATTTGTTCCTAATTTATTTACCTTAATACTATTCAAAACAAGGGATAAAATGGAGAAAATTGTTATATATCATTAATCTATGAGTTCCAAACTTTTACAATAATATGAAAAATTTCACTTTTTGTATTTCTCTATAATTTTTTTTAGAACAGTTTCTTTTGAACGGCAATATAATATAAGAATTGTATCTTAAAGTATCATGTAAAAAAAGAAGTTGCCGTACTGGGTCAAATGACTTTAGAGCTTTATGGTCAAGCATAAGATGAAATTAAGATAATTATTGATATAACATCAAAATGAACAATTTTTTTTTGACGGCCTTATTTTTAATAGTAATTTTGAGTGCTGGATAATGTTTTGGAACCGAAGCCGTACTTTTTCAAATGACCCCCTGGAGCACGGCAAGAGAGGGGGTTGCAACCCTCGATTTTTTCCCTTTGTCGCAAGATTTTTGTACGGCGTTGCTGACTAATGGATTAGAAGATGTATGGCAACCGTATAAAACTGATGCCGTACAAAGTCAAATGACCTATTTTACCATGGAAATTTTCGGAAAATCAAAAAAAATTTCCGAATATATGACGCATCATTTTTGTACGGCACTGCCCGTTTTCCTATTATTTTCCATGGAGCTATCGATGGTAAGAATGCCGTCAAAAGTCATATGACCCAAATGTACCCAGTCTACCTGTCCTTTTGAATTGCCACCTGTACTCAGTTGGACAGCTTACAAGTGACGGCATAGTGCTGAATCTTAATATTTTATGTCCTTCCATCGTTCTAGATAGGTCATCTTCTGGTTCAAATGACCCATCAATTTTCGACACGGGCCTGTACTCTATAATGCATGTAACGCATCAGCGTTATTCACCCTCAACATTTTCCATTACTCCAGCGCAGACAAGTTTCTCATCAGGATCAGGCCAAGAAAAGGCTGCAAACCCACATAATATACCTCGTAATTTTCATTCTTCGCGGAAAATCCGACACGAAAACTGTTTCGGAGTCGATGTTCGAGAAAATCCCGGAACAATAACGGGATGGAAAGTTTACCATGCAGGCAGTTAGGGAATGAAAGACGGGCAAAGAACAATAAACCAAAATTGTTGAATTCCATGCAGGGAGTGTCTCACGCGAAGCCATTAAATTTTCTTTGTATATACAGAGAGAGAGAGTAGTGATTAATGGTGGATATTGAGAAAGGGTGATGTGAAAAAGGTTCAGTTTCCCGACCTAGAAGTTAGGTTGAGTTCATTTCATGGATGTTGATGAATTTCACTCAGAATTTGATAACAGTTGCGCATTCGCCAAATTGCAACACATAATGAGAAATTATCTTTTGTGATATTCAACATTTGCATGAAATAATCTTCGACCATTATATTATGTGGACCGTATACTTCATTCACTTTTATAAAGTATCCCCGTAGGCCAAAAAATTATGACACATTTCACCGCGTATACATATTTTGAAAATGTTAGGTTATAGTCATTCTTCTGTCAAAAGAATGAGCAACGTTGTAGTTTATGAATATAAGTCTTAGCAACTACGTATTTATCAAAATGTTTATTTACCTTGCGAAAATAATGAATTTGAGAAAATATTATGTGAATTCAATAATTCCGAAGATCTGGCGAATGTTTAAGAAACTTTCTCTCTGTTAATACTGGAAATATACTGCTCCACAAAAGTTAAGGATATCGTATTCAATCGTTTTCAAAAGTATGTTATCTTCGAGAAAATCGCTGTAAAATCATTTGAAACTCAATAACAACTTGAATCGATCCAATAAAAATCAGTATGAGACATTTCGTCAATCTGGTCGCCTTTTTTCTGAAGTTTGGTTCTTTGCATATGCTTCATGAATTTTGAAATGAAGTCAGTTTATAAACGGCTTCGATTTGAAACGAGTTTTCTGAAAATTCCAAGACGTAAATTAACAAACGCTGAGGCTAATAGGGCTATAAAGATGCTACAGGGTGGCCTAACTCAGGTTGTTGTAGCGGAAAGGCTCCGAGTCAGCGAAAGTGTGATATCTCGACTTTGGAACAGGTTCAGGGAAATAGGTTCCGTGTTAGAAAGACCAAGGCTTGGTGGGCGACGTGAAACAACACCTGCTCATGACGTTTCATCGCCGTTTCGGCGAGAAGAAACCCTACATCTACATGTAGAATGCTACGGAATACTCTTCAAAATGCAAATGGGGTCCAAATTTCCATCGAAACCACCTTTTGAGAGAGCTGAATCTAGGTTCTAGAGGTCCATTAAATGGAGTTCCATTAACAAGTGACTATAAGACTATAAGACTGGAATGGGCAAGGCAACATATCAATTGGAACGATCAATGGCGTAGTGTCCTTTTCACTGATGAATCCAGATATGGACGATTTTCAGATTCTCGAAGAATAAGGGTTTGGACAATCCCACGCATACCCCGTAATCGTCGCTATGTCCAAGAAGTCCATCCATTCCGAGGGGGCAGTGTTATGGTATGGGCCGGGATATGTTTAAACGGCCGACATATCTACACATTTGTCCTGGGAATATGACCGCCTTACACTAGAGGGAGCATGTAATTGACAATGTTGTGCCAAATGTTCACGCTGCTATTGGTGAAACTTTTCAATTTCTAGACGATAACGCTAGACCCGAGACCGCACCGTGTAGCCAAAGTTGAGAATGCGCGCGAGGAGGAGCTTGGTATTCCACATTTACCAATACCTCCGCACTCACCAGATTTGAATTGCATAGAACATGCATGGGATATGCTCCAGAGAAGATTAGATAATCATCAACCTACCCCAGAATCCTTAAATGGTCTGAGAGATCTTCTGCCCCGTTTATGGAACCAAATTCCTCAAGAAATGTTCAACAACCTCGTGTGTAGTATGCAAAGAAGATGTCAAGCTGTTATTGATGCCCGTGGAGGCCAAACATTGTATTGATAGTCTTAAAATGTTTGAATTCTCTGGGGATAAAATTTCGTTATTTTACTCGATTTTTCTTAACCACCCTGTATACGCTGCAGACTTACAGGCTAAAATTAATTTGCAACTTGAAATCATATTAATATGAATTTTCTTCACAAAAATCTTATTTCAACTATATTTTTTTGTGATTTAAGTCAATATCCCTAACTCTATTTTCTTGTACGGAAATCAAGAATCAAGTGTTGAAATTTTACTGAAAAATTGACAGAATAGTCCGTTATTTTTTTATTCGAAAAAAGAATAAGAGTACCGGAATAACCCGACCGAAAAACTTATAAACGAACAGTTGAATTCCCCATATTTCAAAGCTCTCAAGAAATAAGCCTACAGAAGACATTGAAACACCTTTTTGCACAACTTGAAATACTCCAGTATGAGAATGTAGTGGTACTTCTAAACCTGTGTCACAGTTAAACTTTTAAAGAACCAACTCCATTAACAAAGTTAAGAAAGTGTAAATAATAAATGATTGCATTGGCAACATCTCTCAGGATTATTTCACTTTCACGAGTGCCAAAACCTACGTCAGTTTTAAGTAAAACTACTTGATGAACCTAAATCATGGCCAACCGGAATGCTTCATTAAGGTGAATGGAGTATTCTATCGATTCAAATAAAGAAAGATTTCATGCAGTTTTCTGAATTTTATGTGATTTTTTTTAATATACTATAGCTTTTAAAAGAATCTTCCTATATGTAAAATTTGCTGAATATTCAAATTTGTGTTTCTATTCTGTAGTCTTCTTTATTAATATCTTGCAGTGTCTTTGCTGGACATCTACATCGGTTGTAGTTATCTGCTCGTTGAAGGCAGAGGTGTTTCGATAAATGTTTTTCTCAGACTCACTGTGCTGATATTGTTAATTTCTCGTCTATAGGTACCATAGGTAGTTTCGTACAGAAGGTCGTTGGATGGATTATAGAGATGATTTGATGGCAACCTTAACTTGGTGTGTTTTTTCAGCGCTGAAGTTTTTGCTACTTTTAACCTTTACTGACTGGGTCTCTGCTGTTTAGGAAAAGTATGTGTCCATATTCAGTGAGGGGTCTACATATCATCTCATTATTTGTACTAGCTTTTTTATGATTTATAGCTTTTTGTTTGTATGTAAGCACCCTGAATTGCGTAGCTTTGGAATTAAGGGCTCTTTTAATAAGTCTTGTGTGGTGGTTGAAGTTTAGCTTACTGTCGAGGTTTATAACGAGATATTTGATATTATTCTCCATTTGGATTCTTTTGATTGTACAATTTTACATTTGGGGAGTTGTTTCTTAATCTGTGAGAGGCGGCATTTTGGCTGAAAGTTCGCTTGTCGCCTTTTCATATAATCACTATGCTTATTTGAGTACTGAAGTTTGTGGTAAATGAGTGCTCCGATACAGGATAAAGAAGTGTGATCATGTTTTTTTCAACGGGGTGGCTTTGCTTACTTAACGTTAAGTTAGCGGAACCACTTTCTCAATATCTACCAAATATCATAAAAATGGTTATAAATAATTGTCGAGTAATTGGCGTAGTCCATATGAAGTAAAAAAAACACAAAAAATCCATTCCTTCTTGTTTATTTTACGTCTTTTCCCCGCGAGTTTGGGATATTTCTGGAATTATCGCATTTTTGGCAACAGTGCATTCGTAATTGACTTTTTTTCTATTGCATTAATTGTCGAAAACATGCCTCGAATTTGTCGTGAAAGGAAAGAATTTGTCGCGATCTTCGTTTTTTTTACTAGGTGGCTTTGCTAACTTTATATCAATTTAGCAAATAGTGGTCGAATATCATCCGGATGATCATAAAAGTTTGTCGAGTAATTGTCGATGTCCAAATAAAGTAAAAAACACAAAAAATTTAATCTTTCTAGCAATTTCCACCCCATTTTCTCGCGATTTCCCTATATTTCTGAAAATGTCGCATTTTTGGCAACAGCGCTTTCGTTTTTGACTTTTTTCTATTGCAATAATTGTCGAATACCTGTCCCGAATTTGTCGTGAAAGAAAAAAAATTGTCGCGTCCTATAATTGTATTCGACAATTAATGCAATAGAAAAAAGTCAAAAACGAATGCTCTGTTGCCAAAAATGCGACAATTTCAGAAATATAGGGAAATCGCGTGAAAGTGGAGTGGAAATTGCTAGAAAGAATAAATTTTTTGTGTTTTTTACTTTATTTGAACATCGACAATTACTCGACAATATTTTATGATCATCCTGATGATATTCAACCACTATTTGCTAAATTGATATTAAGTTAGCAAAGCCACATAGTAAAAAAAAACGAAGGTCGCGACAAATTTTTTTCTTTCACGACAAATTCGAGGCAGGTATTCGACAATCAATGCAATAGAAAAAAAGTCAATTACAAATGCGCTGTTGCCAAAAATGCGATAATTCCAGAAATATCTCAAACGCGCGGGAAAAAGGCGTAAAATAAACAAGAAGGAATGGATTTTTTGTGTTTTTTTTACTTCATAAGGACTTCGACAATTAATCGACAATTATTAATAACCATTTTCATGATATTTGGTCGATATTGAGAAAGTGGTTCTGCTAACTTATCGTTAAGTTAGCAAAGCCACCCCGTTCAAAAAAAACTAAGGACGCGACAATTTTTTTTCCTTCACGACCATTATTCGACAATTAATGCAATAGGTTTTATTGATTTTCTCGCAAGTGGCACTGCTAACTTCATAGACATTTTTTAGGCATGACTTGAATGTTCATTAACGCTGGCGCCAGAAAAAAAATTGCATTTCAGCATCGCCCATTCGAATCTCCATCACGACGACGAATATCTCAAATCGTGTTTTCAAAAGCTCGCTCCGTTCGGATACACTCATACATTTCGTCGCAGATAAACGAACGCGTCCACAAAACCCCAACAAACGCTCGATCTCGTCTTATTTTACGCTCCTACGACCCGTGCCAAGACGCATTAACTAATGATGTTGGAACAAAGGAAATTTATGAATTTCTTTTCGTGTACCTACAAACGGCGTGAAAGATTCTACGGTTTCCTCTGCGGGAATGACGTCCGCGACGCCGTCGTTCGGTTTGTTTCGGCGTTGTTTTATGTTGCGTGTCGAAATTCGGCTTCGTAACGTTCCGTCGACCGGTCAAGATTTATGTTCCATCGCGATCTGATCGAGTGATCGAGCCGGATACGAATGACGTGAGATCATATACCGTGAAATTTTTTAAGGACGCAAATAGGAAACCTGGAAACGTGTAATTTGATGGGATCTGGAGGGATCGAGCGATTGTTATCGGATTTCGGACAGGTGCTTGCATTTAACACTAAATTCGACTCAGTGAACTATTCGGTTAATCAGCTATTGGCGATTGATGAGGGCGCTGCTAACTATAAACAAACACGGAGGAAAATAAGTTATCTTTTCTAAGGCTACGTTGTTTTGATATATAGAACAGATTTAAGGTGTTTTTCTTTGATCTCGTGATGATTTTGTGAAGAATTTCAGTGAATTGATGCATTATTGACACTGCAGTGTCGAGTTTATAAAAGTTTGGTGGACAAAATAGCTTTCTTCCTTCTGATTGGATCGACATTTCATGACGAATTCGATGGAAATTATGAGAATAAATGATTGTTTTGAATGTTCTTTACTTTCATGGAATATACTTCAAAATAGCAACACGAAAAGATGTTTAACTGCCATAAACTATGATCTGAATGTGAATAAGTTCTGATGCGACATTACAGACATGAAGACCTATGCATGGTATTTCCTTATAATCAAGTATCCCTTGAATATTTCCACAATGTTGAGCGGTAAATTCATCAATTCAACCTCAGATCCTGGCTACTGAATAAAACCTTCCAAAATAAACTGCTCCACAAGAGTTAGGGATATCGTATCCAATCGTTTTTAAAAGTATGTAATCTTCGAGGAAATCGCTGTAAAATCATTTAAAACTCAAAAACAACTTGAATCGATCCAATAAAAATCAGTATGAGACATTTCGTCAATCTGGTCGCCTTTTTTCTGAAGTTTGGTTCTTTGCATATGCTTCATGAATGTTCTTATTTTGAAATGAAGTCAGTTTATCAACGACTTCGATTTGAAACGAGTTTTCTGAAAATGCCAAGACGTAAATTAACAAACGCTGAGGCTAATAGGCTATCGGAATGCTACAGGCTGGCCTAACTCAGGTTGTTGTAGCGGAAAGGCTCCAAGTCAGCCAAAGTGTGATATCTCGACTTTGGAATAGGTTCAGGGAGACAGGTTCCGTGTTGGAAAGTCCAAGGCATGGTGAGCGACGAAAATCAACACCTGCTCAGGATCGTTTCATCACCGTTTCGGCAAGAAGAAACCCTACATCTACGTGTAGAATGCTACGGAATACTCTTCATTGACAATGTTATGCCAAATTTTCACGCTGCTATTGGTGAAACTTTTCAATTTATAGACGATAACGCTAGACCGCGAGAGGAGCTTGGTATTCCACATTTACCAATACCTCCGCTCTCACCAGATTTGAATTGAATGGAACATGCATGGGATATGCTCCAAAGAAGATTAGACAATCATCAACCTACCTCAGAATCCTTAAATGATCTGAGAGAGCTTCTGCCCCGTTTATGGAACCAAATTCCTCAAGAAATGTACAACAACCTCGTGTGTAGTATGCAAAGAAGATGTCAAGCTGTTATTGATGCCCGCGGAGGCCATATAGATAGTCTTAAAATGCTTTAATTCTCTGGGAATAAAATTTCGTTATTTTACTCGAATTTCTCAACCACCCTGTATAAGCTGCAGACCTAAAAGCTAAAATTAATTTGCAACTTGAAATCATATTAATATGAATTTTCATCACAAGAATATTATTTTAACTATACTTTTTTTTGCAATTTAAGTCAATATCCCTAACCCATGTAGAGCAGTTTATTTGCTAAATACTCATTATATTCACTAAAAATATTGTTCACAGTTGTTTGAGAAACTCTTAACACAATTCTTTGTGGCAAGGTTTCTCCATCTATAGTTTATTTAGCCATGCTTTTCTTCAGACCAATTTCTCCAATGTATCAAAGGCATAAGTGGTATATAGTGTTGAGGCATCTTTCTTAGGAAATTTATGATAACGCATAATAGCTATTTATGTAACAAGTACATAAATTAGGTCTTTATGGACGAGTCCAAAATTTATGGCAGAGCGAGCAAAGCGAGCGAAGCCAATAATTTGGGCAAGTCCATAAGCCTAATTATGTACGAGTTGCATACAAAGCTTTATGTTTGACTGTAATGCAGACATTTTATTTTCTGAAATGGCAATTAATGTATTCGTCGCTTTATTTCAAGAAATACATTGAGTGTGCTTTTGCTTATCTTACCTTAGTAACCATCAGCGACCTTAGCAACCTCACTGAACAAAGTTGTTTACTTCGTTAATTCTGTGACAAAAGTCATAATAATCCCAAAAATGGATAGTTCGGAAAAGGAAAGCGTGAATAATTTAGCCGCAAGTGCCAAAGAATCTCTTCTACCCACTAAAAGTGCTTATGAAAATTTGTATGCGGCCTATAACAAGTGGTGTGAAACGAAGAAAATTGGAAAATCGAGGAGAAGACTGTGACAGTTGAGTCCAATAAAGTGGTGTCCAATAAAGTAGTCAATTATGGACGCTAAACTAATTCATGAATCAAGTGTTTATGAAGCAGTCGAACATAAAATTGTTTTTACGTCTCCTTGAAGAGCAATTGAAATCACAACAGTTACAATTGTAAACAGTTTTTTTTCAGTACTACTACTGAACCAGAAAATTGAACTCAAACAAGACGTCTTGTAACCTAAAACATGGTAACCCTGTGAATAATATCATATTAAAAACACTGAAATGAATAGCTTCTCAACAATTTTTACTTCAATACCTACTAATCAATCTGCTCAGAACACGATAAAAAGTGCTGAATAGCCCTCAAGAATACCTGGATATATGAAACAGAATATTATTTTATATTTATTCAAATGAATAATAATGATAAAAGGGGACAAAACAACTGAAGGACCGTACCCTTGACGTTCTGCTGGAATATCAGGCAAAGCACAGGGACAATTGCTTGACTGTCTTCACAAAAATCTGAGTAACGTTTTTTCCAAATGTGTGTATACTTTAGGAAATGATTGCTCCTTACGGCTTTCTACTTGGAAGACAAGCTTCTTCGTTTAGTGGCTGAAATAAAACCAGGATACTCAACATGTGCTGATTACAGCTTATTCTTCTTCCTCTGAAAAAACGATACAATCTTCGACTGCCAACAAAATTAAACCAAGAACAACAAGAAAACGACGAAAAAACAAGTAGTAACCGGGGACGAAATGAAACCGTATTCTAACGAAAGATGACCCTGCAACCTAAAGTAGTTCGCGATAATGCGCAAATCCGCGCGGCATTCCGGGCATCAAGATTGCTGTGAAATGTTTCTCATGCCGCGTCCTCCAAATGTGTTTCGTTTCCGTATCGGTTGCCGTATGGGCAATTAGGGAAATGAAGCGAGCGGGAATAATTTGTTTCATTTCATGATCTGCTGGAGTTTCCAGACATTCGCAAATCAAGATAAATCGAAAAAAAAACCGTTCGGCCCCTTTTTCTCCTCCCACCGGAAAACGTCGTGAAATTATGCAGTGAAAATCTCCTGGCGAGATTTGAAGGTTGAACATCAGCTGATGAGTTCATATTGTATTCATCAACATTATCATACTCTTCATTTGGAGTTAAGAGTCTTCAGCCTTCAAAATAGGAAACGCATACCGCCAGATGGCGGTGCAGTGCATTAATTTTTATTTATTGGATTATTCAGCTTAATAGAACAAATGTTGGGGCGCAGGGAATATTAACAAGAAATCCTTCACTGAACTAGATCTCACACTGATTGTATAATACACTAATTTCCCTTCACCAGTCATCTGGGAGAAGATATCTGCGGGGCGTGTCATTTAAAAGAAATTCATTTCCATGTAAGAATCCACAATTGTAAGAAACAATTAATTTTCACTAATCGACGGCTAATAAAATCCTTAATAAAATGTCTCTGGTAAAAATGGATATTTATCATTTCGAATAGAAAAATTCAAGGAAATAAATTTCGCGAAAACAACACATTGTTGTAATATTATTCACAAAAAACGGTAAATTTTGAAAGATAAAGGAGATAGACATTTGATTAACTAAATGATAGACATCAATACTGAAATGAAAAAACACAAAAATATTTGTTCGTTTTGATGGTGGAGATGTTGAAAAATTACCAAAAATGATGGGGAATATCCTTTTCATTCATTTAATTCTTATAAAATATTTTTTTTATCATTTTTATCTTTATACACTCATACATCCCTCATCAATCAGAAAAAAATAAATCGTTTCTGACTCCCTTTTTTTCGGGGACGTAGACCCTTAACGTCTGTGTAATATAATAGAAAATCATTTATAATCGGTATTCAGACGAATTTCGAATTACGAAAAAAAAATTCACTTCGGCGGAAGTCGAACCACGCATCTCCAGATTACTAGTCTGATGTTTTTCCAATCAGACTATCAAAGCTACTCATCTCAAGTGAAAACTTTTTCCGGATTTCGAAATTCGTCTGAATACCGATTATAAATGATGTTCTTTTGTATTTCCCAGACGTTCACTCTGAATCAATAGTATATTACGCGTCGTTTTCGAGTTATTCCTAATTGTTTACGATGAAATTTCAGGAAAAAAATCATGAATTCCAAGAATAATCTGGATGCTTCCCTGGATTAAATATCATCGAATATTATTTCTCCTCTGGTCTCTGAACAAGTTAACAATGTTGTCAGAATGTTTATCAACTTCGTCAAGACTAAAATCTCTTTGATGGAAAAACGTTTGATATAGAGATATGTAATAATAAAGTTCCACAAATGTGGCAGATAAAATTGAATTCTAAGAAGTATGAAGTTACACATTTTATCAACTCCCATAGAATAATATATCCATTATTCAACTGATTTTGATCTGTAATAGTCTCTATAAACCAATAGTGTGAGGTAATTATAACTCACGCGTATAACTCAGTCTAGTACAAATAGGAAAAATGTAGCTTACGAAATGAAAAAAAAAGTCGGGTCATTGGGGAACTCTTTTTCAGACATCAAGGTAACGTTCTCGCCATCGATTTCTACATTTTCTTAGGTATGAATATAAAAAATTGCTTTTGGAAAACGTGAATTTTTGACTTTTTCTACGGGATTCGATTCGATCTTCGTCCACAGAAAGCGCTTTTGGCAACTGTTGTCAACTTTGAAAATGCAGGTTAGTTCGAATTGTACTGAAGAAGTCGAAGATTAAGTATAGTGTTCAATTCGCAGTAATGATCATAACACACTTGATGAATTACACCCCTCGCCTCACGGCTCGGGCTGCAAAATTCATCTGCGTGTGTTATGACTTACATTACCGCTCATTGAACAATATTCTATTATACGAACAGTTTCTTTTAAAATTTTATTATTACCGTATCAGATGTCGCCATGATGTAGTCTCTTCGCATGACGACCTATGTTCAACTCCAACATTCATTGAAGTAGGGTTATATTGTTCTGACTTTTTAATAAGTTTATAATTTATCAAGTGAACCCATCACTATCCATATTATTTTCGGGCAGGTTTCCTTACCTTTCGCCAAGATTCGCAGCGATTAAATCGCCTCCTAGGACAGTCGACGAAAAGAAAGACCCTCCACAAACCATATTTATGGCTCGCTCGCACGACATGTGCTCACGCTTTGTTCCCCGTTGAAGAACCCTTTCTCCAGTCGCCCGCCTGTCAACTCGAGTAGTGTTATTAAAACCGTGATGACATTAATCTTCTTAAGTTGTTAATTCGGAGGTTATTTCTCGACGTTTACAGGAAACGAGTGCCACGCTATATCGCGACGTACGTCACAAGAGACGAAGATATTACCGCGAAATTATTACGTCGTTATTATTACGCAGATACGTAAAACGAGAGGAATTCCAGGGAACGTATTTCATTGCGTAAGTGTTTGGAGCGATCCGAATAACGTTAAAAGCGTTCTGGGATAAAAGAGGAAGTTCGTCAAGAGTTACGTAAAAGGAAACGAGCGGGAGATTTAATAGATTTCGATTTTAGTGACGACAGAGAAGCTTCGAAGGGAAGAATAGGTTTTTGTCGTGATCCAAGTGAAGGAATTGTTTTTTTCGAGGAATGAATAGGAGAAAATTGAGTTTCGCCAGATGTAATGGGAAGAGTTGAACATTGCTACAGAAGGGCCTCGCTGAGTCCGTCTACGACGAGAACGAAATGCTGCAGTGCAAAGAGAAAATGTTAACCTTCCTAAAGGGTGATTTTTTAAGAGCTATTGAAAATTTTCAAGTCCAATTTTGGCATACTCTTTTCAACATTTCTATCGGTAGCTCACGAATAAATACTTGTTGTCTTCCAATGCGTCCATCAAAGCGGGCTCGATAGTAAAGGCATGAACCCTAAGAGTCTTCAGCCTTCAAAATAGGAAACCTATACCGCCAGATGGCAGTGCAGTGCATTAATTTTTATTTATTGGATTATTCAACTCAATAGAACAAAATCAGTGTTGAAAAAAAATATGTACGTATACTCCATTCACTTTTATTTAATCACATAGGAGGTCATGGTTTCGTTTTCAGTAGTTGGTGCTCCTGATGAAAAGCACAGAACATATGATGAAAAGTCAGTGCGCGCACAGAAAATATTGTTAATGACAAAACGACGTTGCCAGTTTCTTTGTTTACATCAAAGTAAAAGGCCGGAGACACTTGGCGTTTTTTTCCGATCGGATATTTTACCGTCGACGGTACAACGAAATTGGAGCTTTCACACTGGATTACACACTGGGCAGTAAAATATCCGTCTCAAGTCACAACGACGCTACCTCCGCCAGTCGATCACTGACACAGTGACACGCAGCACTGTGGACTGGACGACGAGTGTGTAACCAAAGAGTAAACACAAGAGACCTCACTCCCCCTATTTATGAATGAAATCGTGAACATCGTTTGTTTGACCTTGAAAGTCATTTGTGAATGACGAGGTCTAATCGAGGGGTGCCAATAACAGCCCTGTATCGGCGTAGTATTATTCAAGGTCGAAGAACTGATGTTTGCCGCGAAGCCTAAGTGATTTCTCTTGTGTCTACTCTTTAGGCCTCTTGCAACGATAGAGAATTCTCGCGAGAATTCTCTGTCAAATTCACTGACCGAAAATTCTCTGCCGTGGCATACGATGGAACAATGGAATTTCACAGAGAATTCTACCGAAAGTAGTATGCAACGGCAGAGAATTTTCGGTCAGTGAATTTGGCAGAAAATTCTCGCGAGAATTCTCTGTCGTTGCAAGAGGCCTTTTGGTGTAACCTTGCATTCGGTCACGTAGGCCACTGCTGGGGGTAGTTGGTAGAAAAACCGACGAATGTAGTGGCAGCGGTCGGCTGCATTTCTACCGACGGCGTTAAAAAATCCGATCGTCCTTTTTTTCCGCCGAATGTGTACGTCGCCATAAGATCCCACGCGCCACTTCTGGACCTTCTGGTACGGCGTCGACGGCAAAATATCCGATCGGAAAAAAACGCCTAGTGTGTCTCCGGCCAAAGTATCAAAGATATTCCACATTTTGTTGGGTTTACAAATTGTTCGTAGATTTTTGGTATTTAATCGATATTTGCAGGTGAGTTTTTCGTCGAATATCCAAGATTAACGTATGTTTATTGTTTTTAGCACCAGTTTGGAGCGTGAGGACGATTTTCAAGACCAGGACGAATGTTTACATTTCGAGGTTGAAAGGGTACACGGGAATTTCGTTGCAAAAGCTGTTATTTGGACAGATATCGCAGTAGATGGATCGGATGGAGCCTCGAGAGGTCGATTAGGATGATATTTTTCAGGTTTTCCAAGAAATTTGGCGATATCTGAGCAGATTTGCAAAAGTTAGGTACCTCACTAATGAGGTGGAACTTAGACCTAACTCTCCTATAAGAAACGCCTTTCAAAGGTCGAGATGGTGAGAAATGTATTCTTTAGATGTTGTTTGAACGAACACAGCCGAGTTTTATACCCCAACATTGATTTTAAGAAAGTTATCAACAAAATAAAATTGACAATATTCTTGATTCTAGTAATTACCCATCCATTCATCTTATTTCTTTGGGTTGATTTTTTTTAATGAATTCTTGATTAGAATCAACAATTGATGTCGTCAAGTCTTGAACTTTCAGTTCAAGAGGATAATAAACATTAAATCTTCACAAGCATGCATATGAAAATTATGTGAAAGCAATGCAATTTTCTTCCATGGCGAAAAATAATATATTTCAACAGTGATCTCTTGTACTTTTTGTGCAAATAACTAGAAAAGGAATCCTTTCTATCAATTCATATAAACGTTAATTATTTCCGTCCATAACATCTTTTCCAATTCATTCATTTTCCCAATAAAATCACATTCTGAGAAATACGCCAAGAATGTAGAAAGGGCAACATAGTGTTGACTTGGAACATAAAGATATTTTGAAAAACGTCATAACTTCGATACAGAGTGGAATGTGTCAAATTTCCAAGGCCAGAGTTGTGATTTTATAATTGTGAATGGAGTATAGTTAAAAAATCACCTGTTATTATCGTGAGAAAAGTGAGAAATTAGATGGAGAAACTGGGTAATGTTCTCTGTAGAATCTCGATACTTACTGAAAATTCAGTACCGATAAAACGCTCGATGAGAAACATAATCCTGAATTTCCTTTTTACGTTGACGTTCGTCGACTACCAGATCCGCCCAATAGGAATCAACCTCCTTTCATAGGAGAATATAAAATTTACAAGTGCAGCTTTAAAAACACGCTATATGAAATTGGATTTCGTTTTGCTCCGAGCGCTTCCCTGATCCTCTTCAAGAGCGGAAATTCTACGTTAATTGGACGACCGCTCATCCGATTTTGAATAACCTTCCCGGTATTACAATTTTTTTTACAATTTCGCCATATTTGCCGGAGAGGACTTTTTGTTGGGAAACGCTATCGTATAGACGGCGAGCATTGGGGATTACAAGAACTATAGGTAAAATGGGTAGAGTTGGTTAGAAATGTTAAACTGATCTATACATAGTGTCACATTGAAAAGGAAAAATTTCGACACTATGGTATACACAATTGCTGAAAGAGTAGCGATTGTGAGCCTTTTATGTAATTTATTCATGTTCCCTGTCGTCGGCATTTTTGCCGACGTATGCCTTCGGGTCTGAGTCTCTCTAGTACTTATTATACAAATGCGGTATGAACAATATGGGCCTATGATCGGTCGACCACTGGAAGAAGAATATGAAGAACTTTTTATTCGAGAATGATGAAAATAGTAAAGATATTGCTCGGTTATTATGAAGGACATACAGATATGGAAAATGTAGTTGGAAACACTGGAGTTTCAGTACAAAATTCGAGCAGTCTTCTAGTCCAGTTGAACAGTGGAAGAATCGAAACCTCAGTGCGATTCGATATCGAATAAGCGGCTGGTCTAGTTTTATGGCAGTTTGTAGTGGGGATGCCAGAGGCCAGAGCTCAACGATCTAGGATCTCGGATCGAATTAGATTAGAGGAAGGAATCAGTAACACTCCCAACGCGCGAAGTGATGGGTGTTATCATGTCCGTTGAAAATGAATACGACAATTTTATTCCAATCTTATCGGAGGAATTAATTTGCCCCAATGAGTGACACAAATAGTTTCCTTTGAAAATTGTTGCTCAGGTCTTTTTCACCATAACTGGTTTGAAAATAGCCGAACGTGAAGGTATCGGCCTATCTCCAAAGGCAACAATAAACGAATTTATTGTCTCCGCAAATGATTGACCACCGAAATACCATTTTATTATTTGAATTTTCTCTTGAACAGTAAACATTTTTATTCACGCGGAATTTAATTTATTTTCAAACAGTATAGCCGATTGCATCCAAGTTCGGATTGCGACTGAATTCGATCTTCGATCCGCGAAAAGGAGCAGAGATCCAGGCATCCCTACTACGATCGAAACTGCTATTAAACTAGACCAGCCGCTTATTCGATATCGAATCGCACTGAGGTTTCGATTATTCCACTGTTCAACTGGACTAGAAGACTGCTCGAATTTTGTACTGAAACCCTAGTGTTTCCAACTACATTTTCCATATCTGTATACCCATAAGCATGTTAAGGTGGGCGTTCAATGTGGTGTGTTTTTATTTCAAGGTGCATTTGAAAATGGTTTCACTTAGAGAACTGAAATTTTGTGGGTTAACTCAGAAAGGAATGGAGTTCCTAATGAAATAATTTGAATCGATTTCATTTCGAAAGTTCATTTTTTTTCTTTCAAAAATAGAAGAAAATGAGCCAACTCATGCTTCTGTTTTAGTTCAAACGGAAGATCCTTTAAAATAGTTCAACTTCCGATTAAAAGTGAATCTACAGATAATTTAGTTTCTCTATTTCAGTATCGTAATGAGTTCATTACAGTACTAAAACAGTGCTGTAATGAATTCATTACAGCATCGTTTTCAGTTACATTTTTCGTTTTGTGGTTGTCAGCAATGACTTCCGATCCTTTTAAATTTCAGCAGACGTCAATTAGGAAATGTCAATTTTCGTATTTCCTAACATTCACACCAACTGCCAAGATACAATATGAAAGTCACTAGGACCTATAATTTGAATTTTTTCATTGAATTTCACAAAATTTGAGTGAAATAGAGAAAATATCGTCTGATACTCGTTGCAGAATGCAATTCCAATACTCACTCCCTCCTTCGTCGCTCATTTTCGAATTCATTTCATTCTGCAACTAGTTTTAGAATATACTATTAGAGAAACAACTCGAAATATGGAATTGGCAGAGAATGGCCAAATTCAAATATATGGCGGGAAAAGTTCCTACTTTACTCACATATTCACTAATTTCATAGTTCAGCGATTTTCGGACAGAGAGCGTCATTGTTCATTTTATTCATGATAAGAGATATATTCATAGAACTTATAATGATAATGTAAGTTCTATGGAGATATTCCATAAAATGCACGGTGGCGCCTCAATCGGATAAGTTTTCTAACTCGCTCTGAACGGCGACCTCAATAGAAAATACATTCTGGCTTTAGTATAGGAATTCCAAGAAACTGGTACAGTTTCACATTATTCGATCCGACAAATTCCCTCACATAGCCTTCTAGACAAAAATGAAATATCCCAATGCCAGCTCCATTTCGTGTATTCTCCTCCATCCTCCACGTCGACATGGAAGGAAATGGAATTAGCGTCGAATATGGAAGACGAATTCCAAAACGCGCCACGTCAGCGAGACAGTTGCGAAAACGGTTGATTTCACGCCCAGGGATATAGAAATGTTTTTGCCCGAAACATCATCAATCAAGTCGGTGTAATTCGGCCTTTTTCCTCGTCACGCGAAACAGTAACACGGAGGGATTTTTCATTTTGGCGCCCGAGTCACTCGATAGTCGTCCAGCTGTAGCGGAAAAAAAATTATGAAGCGAAAACGACCAGGCTTTTCAGAGTTCGACTTCGAAAAAATCGAATGATTCTTGATACTGGTGACATATATGCATGGGGTAGATAGGTATAGCCATGAAAAATTCAATTTAAATACTATATTCCATTCATTTGAGCATAAAAGGAAGAGAATTCCAGAAAAAAACAATGAACATATAACAATAAAATGAAAACACAATTATACATTATAGACAAGAAAGAGGAGACTCCCATAGTTCATAGTGCGTGGTTGCTAGCGATCTGAAATCCTAAAACTTGACCTGTTTGAAGCGGAGGGGATGAATCGATCGGCCACGCCGGTGGCGGGACTGCGAGTTTAAATACAGGGATAAATCAAGACCGTGAAACCTCTGAAAAGGTCTACCACACTTGCAGGCAGAACGTTGGGGGTAATTCCTTTTGGTCCACGGCTAGAAAGCCCGGAATATTGTAATTTTGAAACTGAATTTGATTCTAATAACAAAAATTCACAATTATTGCTTGTATCAACTGAGAATCGTCTCCAAAAATTGCTAAGGATCTTCTGATAAATAAACTGCTCCGCAAGAGTTTGGGATATCGTATTCAATCGGTTCTAAAAGTATGTAATCTTCGAGAAAATCGCTGTACAATGATTTAAAACTCAATAACAACTTGAATCGATTCAGTAAAGATCAGTATGAGATATTTCGTCAATCTGGTCGACTTTCTTCTGAAGTTTGGTTCTTTGCATATGCTTCATGAATATTCTTATTATGAAATGGAGTCAGTTTATCAACGGCTTCAATTTGAAACGAGTTTTCTGAAAATGCCAAGACGTAAATTAACAAACGCTGAGGCTAATAGGGCTATCGGAATGCTACAGGGTGGCCTTACTCAGGTTGTTGTAGCGGAAAGGCTCCAAGTCAGCCAAAGTGTGATATCTCGACTTTGAAATAGGTTCATAGGAATCATAGGGAGACAGGTTCCGTGTTGGAAAGACCAAGGCTTGGTGAGCGACGAAAAACAACACCTGCTCAGGATCGTTTCATCACCGTTTCGGCGAGAAGAAACCCTACATCTACGATTCTACACTGAATACTCTTCCAAATGCAGATGGGGTCCAAGTTTCCATCGAAACCATGAGATGACGTTTGAGAGAGGTGAATCTAGGTTCTAGACGTCCATTAAGAGGAGTTCCATTAACACGTGGCAATAAGCGTCAAAGACTGGAGGGCAAGGCAACATATCAATTGGAACGATCAATGGCGTAGTGTCCTTTTCACTGATGAATCCAGATATGGACGATTTTCAGATTCTCGAAGAATAAGGGTATGGACAATCCCACGCATACCCCGTAATCGTCGCTATGTCCAGGAAGTCCATCCATTCCGAGGGGATAGTGTAATGGTATGGGCCGGGATATGTTTCAACGGGCGCACAGATCTACACATTTGTCCTGGGAATATGACCGCCTTACACTATAGGAAGCATGTCATTGACAATGTTTTGCCAAATTTTCACGCTGCTATTGGCGAAACTTTTCAATTTCTAGACGATAACGCTAGACCGCACCGTGCAGCCATAGTTGAGAATGCGCGCGAGGAGCTTGGTATTCCACATTTACCAATACCTCCGCACTCACCGGATTTGAATGGCATAGAACATGCATGGGATATGCTCCAAAGAAGATTAGATAATCATCAACCTACCCCAGAATCCATAAATGATCTGAGAGAGCTTCTGCCCCGTTTATGGAACCAAATTCCTCAAGTGTAGTATGCAAAGAAGATGTCAAGCTGTTATTGATGCCCGTGGATGCCATACATTGTATTGATAGTCTTAAGATGCTTGAATTCTCTGGGAATAAAATTTCGTTATTTTATTCGATTTTTCTTAACCACCCTGTACACGCTGCAGACCTACAGGCTAAAATTGATTTACAACTTGAAATCATATTAAAATGAATTTTCATCACAAAAATTCAAGTCAATATCCCTAACTGATGTGGAGCAGTTTATGTTATAACAGTAAAAAGGGAATCTTTTGACCGATAGTTGTCTGTGGGGTGTCATTAACATCGAGTTCCGGAAAAATGGGTAACTTTGATAGTGTAATTGGTTAATTGGTAGCATATCGAGCAGGAAATCCGAAGATGTTTGGGTTCGACTCCCGCTCGAAGTGACAGCTTTTTACGGAATTCAAAATCCGTCTGAATACCGATTAATGATTTTCTCCTATATTAAACGTAATCAATGTCCAAAAACTTCCATCCTTAATTGACGAGATAAATCAGAACAATCGCTTCGTCCCAAACTACCCCGATGAATCATCCCATTAACAATGATCACTCCAGGACCAATGAATCGCGGGCCACAAATCCGGTAAAAACCCTTCGAATTAAAGTCTCCGGAACGGGTCCGATAAGTGCCGGCGTAAAAACTCAAGTTGTCCCACCTAGTGTGACAAACGAGCGGCCTCATTCTCTCGAGGGACAATCCGAGCTAAATATCGGGTTGAAATAGCCCCAGATGATTGATATCTCTCCCGTCGAGATCGGTACTCGGAAACCACTCGATCACCCTCTGTTTGTTTCATGACCAACTTTTTCCTCGACGACCTCTTTTGGTCGCCGCGACCGCCACTTGTCGGGTTAATAGACCACGCCACATGAGTATCTTCTAGTTCTAGTTATAAGCTGGGATAGCTTATATCAGATTACAACTAAATAAAGGGTTTTCCAATAAGAGGTGTTATTTGAATAGCCCGCTACTTCGAAAGATTGTCATTTTTGACGTATGACAAGTAGAAACTAGGCGATTAACAAAAATGGAACGATACACGCTTCAACAACGCATTGCAATCATAGAAATGATGAAAATTTGGCAGAGACGATTCGTAAAACTCGAACATTTTTGGGCCGTCGTGAAGCACATACATAAATTGGTGGACAAATTTGAGCTGTTGGGACAAGTTAAAGATGTGAAGAATAAACCCTGCCCGTCGCTCAAGAACAGCCGAAAATATTGCTGTTCACGCCAAGTGAACGATTCAGAAACTTTTCTGAATTTTCATAATTCTCCTAATTCATTTCCTTCGAAATTAATTTAATTTCTCCGATACCAGGGGAACTCCCATATGCAGTGTAGGTGCGAGAAGAAATCGTCAGCTGTGCAACGCATATGTCGCATTTTATTTCATTTCCGTATTTTTCATTCAGTTTATTGATTGCCTGAATCGTGAATATTAATATCTGCTACCGCTTATTTAAATTTCTTCTGTTCCCTTTCGCGAATTCGAAAAACTTCAGTTTTTCCTGTGATTCGTAGTTTTAGTGATTTCGATTTCATCGAATTACATTCATTTAAGAACATTCGTTTGTGCGAATTCATTTCGAAAAAGACTGTTACCAGTGGCGTGGTTATTATTATACCACAAGGATAATAGTATATTGTTCAATGAGCGGTAATGTAAGTCATAACACACGAAGATGAATTTTGCAGCCCGAGCCGTCAGGCGAGGGGTGTAATTCATCAAGTGTGTTATAACCATTACCGCGAATTGAACACTATGCTTTATCCTCGACTTCATCAGTAAAATTCGAATTAATCTGCATTTTCAAAATTGACAACAGTTGTCAAAAGCGTTTTCGGTGGTCCAAAATCGAATCGATATCGAATCCCGTAGAAAACGTCAAGAATTCATGTTTTCCAAATGCAATTTATGGATATTCAGACCTAAGAAAATGTAGAAATGGATGGCGAGAACGTTACCTTGATGTCTGAAATAGAGTTCCCCATTGACCCGACTTTTTTACTCATTTCGTAAGCTACACTTTTTCCTATTTGTATTAGAGTGAGTTATTATTACCTCACACTATTGGTTTATAGAGACTATTACAGATCAAAATCAGTTGAATAATGGATATATTATTCTATGGGAGTAGATTAATGTGCTCAATTTCACACCTTTAGCAACGGATTTTCACGTCAGCTTCATTCAATGTTCGTTTGTCGAGCTCGATCACTCTGTTCATGGAAATAGGAGTAACCGACAAGATCTGGTTGACCGTTTTGCTGAAATAGGTAACACCTCTTACTGGAAAACCTTTTAGAGTAGTCTACCCAACAAGCTAATCTAACGGCAAGGTGAAAGGTAATTTCTCCAGACCAACGAGAACAAACCCGAATGAATAATAAAGCTCAGTTTCCAACACTGTGAATGTTCATAAACAAACAGTGCATGCAGAAACAGAACATAGAAAGTCGGGTAATGCAATATTCGTACATGCGACCCCTTACTTAATACCTACTGAAAACGAGACGGCTCTAAACTACGTTCTCTTTCAGTATAACCATACCTTGCAATTAATCAGTATACAAGGTAGGTACATTTTCACCAGTACGAAATGACAATCAACGTGCCAAAGCAATTGTGTGCGGAAATTTAATTTCGCATAGTTACACGGATAATTGAATGGCAGCTCCGCAAAACGAATAAGTCGACCTATTTCAGGCCGTCTTTTATATGAATAGACCCAAACGACTCAACTTTCAATTCAGAATTTTTCGCAATCTTGAAGAGGAGCTCTTTTTCTACATTGTTGGCTTCAGACTTTCGACGTAGATGAATTCAAGTGAATACTTATTTTCAGTTACGCTTTCGTATCGTAGATCGATGGCATATTGTACAAGAAAATTTTATCTGTGAAGGTACTTACTGAAAGGTTGTGGCCTTGATCCGAAATGTGGTTCCTGCAATAAGGGTTGTGGCCTTCCATTGTTTGTGTTTTCTTTTACTGAAATTGAAAATAGGAGATTATTACTTGAAGGTCATTTTTGTGGAGGAATAAAATATGTTCTTGGTCCTCTTTTGGTTAAATCTACAACCTAAATTAACAAATATGTATCAATAAAGAGAATCTATAAAAGTATAGAAAGGGAAACAGGGAAAACTAACTGCGATTTCAAAATAGACACAAACTTCTTTTCGAATTTTTTGTCTATTCCATTCCAACTATCGATAGATTTCGGACAACATATTTTCTCAACTCGATGCAACAACAACAAGACAAAGAACTGTACGCACAGAAGAAAATTTCGCTGTTGTAAGTGATAGTGTTAATGAAGATTCAGATTTGTTTATTCGTCGACGTTTACAACAAGTTGGACTCAGTGCATCCACCACATGGAAAATTTTGCTTGAAGACCTACACCGACACAAGATCCAAGTGGTTCAAGAACTAGACCCACTTGACCATAATAAGCGTCGTTTGTTAGCTGATTGGCCTTAGAACAGCTCAAAGTTGATCCACTTTTTTATCGAAAAATTGTGTTTGGTGATGAAGCTCATTTCTGGTTGAACGGCTACGTGAACAAGCAAAATTGCCGTATATGGAGTGAAAACAATCCTCGAAAAGTTCTGTAGGTTCCATTGCATCCTAAAAAATGCACTGTATGGTGTGCTTTACACGCTGCAGGCATCACCGATCCATATTTCTTCAAAAACGATGCTGAATCTAATGTTACAGTGCATGGTGCTCGTTACAGATCGATGATCAATGATTATTTGTTTCAAAATGTGAATGTTATCGACCAAGAAGTGTTTTGGTTCCACCAAGATGGTGCTACACCTCATGCTGCTACCATAACAATTGATTCATAGAAAGAAATATTTGGATTTCGAGAAATGGTCCAATTAAGTGGCCTCCAAGATCATGCGACATAACTCCAATGGATTATTTTCTTTGGGGATATGTCAAGTCATTCATTGGTTTAGGCTGATAAACCAGAAACAATAGATGCTTTGGAGGCCAATATAACTCGTGTTATTGCTGAAATAAGGCCTGAATTACTCGAAAAAGTGGTCCAAAATTGGTCTGGTCAAATGCGGTTCCTCAGAGCTAGTCGTGGTGGACATATGCGAAAATTATTTTTGTCCACGACTTCCCTATAATCCTTATATTTCGAATGATCTTTGAGAAACATAGTGATAGTCATCATTCACCGGTGAATAATGACAGTAAATAATGATCCATTAATCACTGCTTAACATTCACTTCTGAAAATTCTTAATCCGTCAGGATAACCCGAGACGCCGTTTTTCCACGATGGAAAATTGACTGCCAACCACCAAGCCATCAGAGCGATGACAATTAAGAGAAAAAATAACCACTTAATGTTTTCTTCTATGATTCTCATTCAGTTTGACAAGCTGAAAAATATTCAAAACGTCTGTGTCCATTCTCGAAGATACCTGCATTACAGAGTCATTAAAAAATGTTGTGTACTCCACCAGAAATAAGACAGGCTGCAAGAAATACTGCATTATATCTATTGCCGGAAAAATCAAGGAATCTCAGCCTGAAAGCGTTGGTTAATTTCATGGACTGAGAGGAGCTAATAAAATCCAATCATTTTCGGAGTCAGTTTTACTTTTCGAACATATCAGCTACCTATAAACAAACAACCCTATGGAGCCATTATTCCATGCTTAAGAATACTCTCAATATAAATGAAGGCAACGATACTGGAAATTATAAAAAACTGCGTTCACTTTTGGTAAGGAAATCAGAAGGAAGAAATTATTCCTGAAGCATGCGATCAAAAATATCTTGTGATGAAGGTGAAACACTAGCTTGCATACATTTGTATTTCATTTTCATCAGAGCGAAAGTATGGAAATGAATCGATGTCAACTGAACTTTTTGACGTTTATCGAGATTTTGCATTATTCAGTGCGAACACAGAAAATGTTATGTCAACGCTTTTGATAACTATTTTCGTTGTTGAAAATGCAGATTAAATCGAATTTTACCGAGGAAGTCGTGGACAAAGTATAGTATTCTATTCGCACATAATTACTATTATTCACTCGGGTGAATTGCGACACTCGCCTGGCGGCTCGCGTCGCAAACTTCCCCCTCGTGAATAATAGTGATCATTATGTGCTCATCGAATAATATACTATTTAGCACTCCATTTTCTTATCATGAAATCAGATAAAAAAAATTCAGCAATTGCAAATTTTTATTATCAATATTCAACAATCATTACTTATGAACATTAATATTAATCGTAAAACTAGAACGATTACTAACATCAATGCCCTGTGACGTTAGGGAGCTTCGCAACACATTATTAGAATCCTCAGAACCATCAGTACTTGTAGAAACCGGAAGTACAATATTGGATGATGATGATCCAAAATCTGTTGAGGTTCGGAGAATTTTTTCAGCAATGATATTTCTATATGCACGGAATTATCAACATAGCCCTCGGCACCATGTTTTTTTATATCCGTAACATTTGCTCCTGATTCTGCTAGCAATGAAGCGGAGGATCTTCGAAAACAGTGTCCTGTATATTGCTTTGGTTCTGGAAGTTTGAGGAATTCGGCAACAATAGATGGAATTTTCCCAAATGTATTGATACCAACTGGATTGGCAGTGCATGTATTATTAATTATTTCAGGAAAAAACGACGATGTTTGTTGACAGAAGGGCGCAGTGCAAAGTACCTATGAAAATAGTCAACATACTCCCCAATAATACTGAAAGAACGACTGCCTTTCGTTTTTGTGTTTGGAAGTAGTATAACCTAAATCATTGGTTATTTCGATGTCTTCCACTGATAAATTACTGCACAATTCTTTACGTCGACAGGCTCCAAATAATCCGAAAATAGTTGCAACCTTAACCATCAAGTATTTCTCATCTGGTGCCTCATTTATAAACTTTTCAACTTGTTCACGAGTGATAATTTTCGATTTTTTGGGACGATATCCTTCACTTTTCTGTTTTAAATATGCTATTACCTTACAATATTTACTAACATCCACACCATTTTTAATAAGGGCGCTTGACTTTATCATTGAAAATTTGCCCCACAAAGTTGATGAACTCCATATTTTTGATTTTTCTCCTAAGTATGCCAGGAAAATAGGTTCACTGAAGTTGCCTTCTATATTTTTCAATTTACACCAGGCCAGGAAATAGTTATATGCAATATCGTACTGCCGAACAGATTTTTTAGGTAGGAGTTCCAGATTTGCTCTTCTTGCAGACTCTTCAATATCCACAGGAAAAACCAAATCGTCACTTTTATTAATAATTGGACTTTCGACAAACAAATCAAGCAGTTAAAAACCCAAGACGAAAATTGGACAGGAACGAAATTCAAATGACAGCGTCTCTTCTCATTTGTTTGTTATCATAACGTTGGCAATGTTTGCCATTCCCAACAACCTTTTGATGATTTGAATATTCAAATGCATTTTGAAGTTCGTTGTCATTGCAATTTCGCCCATTTCATCATCAAAATAGGGCAGTTGTACAAAAAACATTGTATGGTATTTGTGTTTAAAAGTGATTTCATTTTGTTCGTGAAATTGTTCAATTCGCTCCGCTCATTTCACAAACTTTTTCACTCATAAAATAAAATGCACTTTTAACACTGATATCATAAATAACTATTTGAAACATAGGCAGTAATAGAAGTCTTATACAATACTTTTATCAAATCTTCGATTCGAACATTAACAGATACTGAAAAACGCTTGGACAGTTGTGGACGGTCAAGTAATCTGTATGGTTTTGGTAAATGGATAGTCGTATGCAGATGCTAGGGGTAGAAAAACTCTCCTCTGCCAATTTCCTTGGTTGCAGTCGAAGTGCTACAAGAAAGCATCTCATTCGAGAGAAAAAGGAGATTAGATCTTTGAAGATGTGTTTTCACACTAGAAGGGTGTAGAAAACTCAATAAAACGACTCATTTTAAACCACATTCCAATCATCCAAACTCCAAACAAACAGTCGAAGATCAATTATCTCTATTTCCAAAATAAACTCTCCCCATCAAAACATCCGGTTAATAAATGCCAATCCTCACATCAAAGAATCTCAAATTGAAAAAAACTATTACGACTTACCAATCATCATTCGATTCTACACATGCAACTTCCCTTCCACACCTTATTAATGAATCGGGACTTAATGAACATGATGCCACCCATTAATCCTCACTGACCTATATCGAACTAACTAAGGAAAAATAATTAACTCACGACGTACCCAATGCAGAAATGAATGGTCGAATATCGACTGCCAAAATCGAACCTCGTTATTTTCTAGAATTAATTAGCCGTAGTACGGTTAATTGTCGAGATGAATGGCCAACAGTTGCTGATCTACTTTCTGTCGACGAGAAATAAATATCATTTTTCATTGTGAAAGAATGCGCAGTTTGAAGTGTCTTGAATTGAAGCTCAAGGGGCGAACGCTTGATAAATCTCGTAACTTCAAAGGACTTGGCGGTGAATAAATTTCAACAATAGAGAGATATTACGTTGTCGGTTTCTGGAAACGTTTATCACACCAAATTTACCACAGCATATAACTGGCCAAGAAATATAGTGGTATTCCATTCCATTGACAGTCAATGATCCCCTAAGATAAGTGTTCAGAAATACGTCAAATTAGAGTATTTGATTCTTGGCACCAAGAATTTTCAACTTATTGACTTTTAGAATAATTCCAAACCAAACAAAATTTCAATGTCAAAATATTTTATTACTCAACATGTTCTCTTCTTAATTGAATACATTTATTACAGCGAACCTGCAACGTCTCTAGACCTTCCAAAAAAAAATGTTTCTTCTTGCTGTGCAAACCAGTCCTCCACAGCTTTTATTACCTACTCGTTGGAAGAAAATTTACGACCTTCTAAACTTTTTTTCAGTTGAGGAAAGAGATGATGGTCGGACGGAGCCAAATTTGATGAATAAGGGGGGTGTTCTAGTAATTCTAACCGTAAATCACGAATTTTTTGCATGGCAACATGAGATTTGTGTACTGGGGCGTTGTCCTGTGAAAACAAAATACCTTTGGAAAGCTTTCCGCATCTTTTCTCTTTAATTTTTTTCCCGTAGAGTGGTGAGTAATGTCGAATATTAATCTCCAGTTATTGTTCTACCCTTATCCAAAATATCAGTCATGATTACTCCATGGCAATCCCCAATAAACTGAAGCAAGAACTTTTCCAGCAGATTTTTGGCCACGAAACTTCATAGGTCTTGGAGAACCAGAGTGTCGCCATTCCATCGATTGTTGCTTTGTTTCTGGATCGTAGAAATGTACCCAAGTCTCATCCATAGTATCAATTCGGCTTAAGAAGTCTACATCGTTTTCAAATCGAGCACAGATCGAACGCGATGCTTCTACTCTTGCACGCTTTTGGTCAACATTCGAACATTTGGGGATCCATTTTGCAGAAATTTTTCTCATGTCCAAATTGACGTGAACTATATGATGAACGCGTTCGTATGAAATCTTCAGTGCTTCAGATATCCGTTTTAGCCCAATTCGACGGTCTGATAAAATCATGTCATGAACTGCATCCATATTTTCGGAGACTGACACAGAAACTGGCCTTCCCGATCGGTTATCATCTTCAATGGAAAATTTACCTATTTTGAAGCTTGCAGTCCAATTTTTCACGGTCGCATACGAAGGACATTGATCACCAAAGGTATTAAGCATATCTTCGGAAATCTGCTTATCTCTCAACCCTTTTGAATACAGGTACTTGATGATGGCTCGATACTCCATTTATTCGATTTTTAAAATTTCGGTAGACATCTTTTTTTTTTATTGCGTAACATCCTCGTATCACTGCGAATAATGTAAACCCTCCCATATTCTCGTTATCGAAGTATCGAGAACAGTAAATGGAAAGATCAAAGGCACTCAGCACAAGAAAAATGTTCCTCGATTCCAATATGTCGGCGGAATTTATGCTACCCCAACATTATAGCGTCAGCTGCACACACCAAATGACACGTAACGATTCCTGCGAAACCCACAACCCACACAGTCGGGAGTTGGAATCTGGCCTTTCCCCGATAACCACGCATTAATTTAAAAACAATACCAAACAGATAAATCAGCCAATGTTTCGAGATTCGCACCAACTAATCGTGCATTCTCGAAAGCCTCAATTAGTTTTCTTGGCTCCCGTATTGTTCCACTTCGCATTTCCCGAATATTTACGACCACCGTTTATACAGAGTGATAGTCTCCATCAGCTTCTCAGTAGTAATATCTCAAGAGATTGAATTTCCGTGATCAGGCTATCGAGTTGCTTGGAAACATCACGAGTCCGTAGGACGAGTGGTGTTTCCTTTAAGCAACTCATTTGAGTTCGAAAATAAAAGATAGACTTATGAGGTAAATTCAATCTCGTGTAATATTTTATAAGACCATTTCACGAACAAAATAAAAGGTCAGAAACTCCATATTCGAGAAAAGCAAAGAAAAACTTATGTTGACATCTACAATTTATATTTATCAGTTGTCAAACCATTCGTATCCATAGTTCAATCACAGATCATTCTGTAGTTCAATCGTTGAAAATACCGCAGTTGTCAGAACAATCATAATTCAGAGACAGTTGGTATTATCGCGATAATACGAGCTGTCTTTGGACTGTAATTGGTCAGTTTTTGAAATGAGTGAAATAGTCAGTAGTAGTATCACAAGATATTGTATTTCTGTGATAAGTCTATCGATGCATTATCGTTTGAAAATAAATCGATCGACTTATGAGGTAAATCCAATCTCGTGTGATGTTTAATAAGACTATTTCCCGAACAAAATGAAAGGTCAGAAAGGGCAAGATTTGAATTGCGCGCCAGTTTTGACAGTGATAATGTCACATGATGATTCATAATTTTTGTTTTCTCATACCACAAAGTTTCCTACTGCGAACGGTTCGGTAACAAGGACGAACCAACTCTATGACTTCACCCACTTTCTCTGTGGTTCAGCTAGAGCGCCTAAATACTTCCTACTTGTTTTCAAAATTAATCCATATACTAGTCGCAACCGGCAGACGGCTCAGCTCGCCACCCTCAACTGACATATACTCTCGCTTTTTCTCAAAGTCGAAACCTGTTATATTCTTACCCGAAAAGTGAATTCTTTCCGTGAGGTAAGGACTTTACCCGGTACAACATTACAAGAAACACATACATCTCTTCAAATCAGATCAACCGTAAGTACTACTCCTACAGTGTCCACTTAGTGGTATTTATTTCTTTTTCATACATACTTTTTTGTTATTCAATTCTCGTGGTGATATGAATTGGTACAGCAGTCTATTCTTCTTTCCAAGAGAGCTGTTGTGCTTATTCACTGATGATATTTCATAAAAAGGAAATACTTGAAAATCAACGGTTTTTTTTTGGAAATTGAGGAAGCAAATTAAATTAGATGTTTAGATCCATGTTTGCAGGAAATTTGTACTAACGATCATTGGTACTCTGTGCCCTCTATCAATTTGTTACACCCTGTATTCTATTAAAATATTGCATAGAAATTGGGATTGTATAGTCACCATTTATATAAAAACCCTACAAACGAGTTCAGAGAATCCCATTTAATTCTGGGAATTAACTTCAACAATGATTGCACTTTCAATCACCGAAAATTGAAAATAGAATAACAAATTGATAGATATTTACTTTGATAATCAACTGAGCCGTTAAATCACAATGGTATTTAGTGTAGTGTAACATCATTGGTTGAATCGATCCTGCTGAATCCAAAAATATGAGATATTTAAGGGTAAAATGTTAAAAACAGTTAAATCGTTAAAAAATTCATGCTGAATTTGGGCAAATCAACTCTCCGTGATGTAGCATGCGTGCATTTGAAAAAATACTGAATTGGGTTGAGACATTTAGAAAAATACTAAGAGTAATTTTTCTATAATGTTTTCATAATGTTGCATATCAAAATTGAATCCAAATAATTTTAATTATAGTTAAAGATTTCACTATTTGAAAAGAGCATTGATTTTGAAGAGCTTTCTCAGCATCAAATTTTATTTTAGTTCTTGTTGTACACTAAGATTTGTTGGATCACCCGGTATGCGGGATAGTCTTCGAAAATGGACCCGCATCAGCTCAGCCATACCGTTTGGTATCCGCAATGAAATATGAGGCAGCATTGTGTGTTGTTTCTATTTAGAGAACAGTATGCCAAAGCTATTTTAATTGGTTTAATTATACACCAGACTAATTTTTCTAAAGGAATTGACAAACGAATTGACGCACGTCTATTCGGGGTGATATTCTGCCAATGTTTTCACGTTTCTGCTTCCTCATTGTTGATATTCACGTCTTGTTAGCATTTTAGAGGGATTTCACTTGAAACATGACATGCCGCATAAAATATGGAATATAAAGTCATGTTATTTAAAGTCATCATTCAAGATTGGAAGATATCCTGTTATGTTGGAACTTTAGTTCGTTAATGAAGGTAAAGCATGTCCTACTTGATTTCAGGAAAAATAAGAGTTCCAGGTATTCAGTCTTAGAAGTACAGTAATGGAAAAGGAAATGTAATGAGTATAGTTTCTGTAGATTTTCGTCAAAGTTTTAATTCGTCCAATTTGAAACGAAACCTATAACTTTTAATGGATGTCTGTAAAATGTTCAACATCATAGGTTTTGATTGAATGCCGAGTCCGTTTCTTATATTTCCAGAGATCATCATTTTAAAGCTGCATCTGAACGTATCTGCTATAAAGGTGATCTCGAATATACAGGGTGAGTCTTTGACTTTTCCATACCATTTCTCAAAATTCGATTTGGTTTGGGAGATACAGGATGTCGAAAATCCATGAAAAAAACACTTTTCTGTTTATATCTTCGGAACCGTTATTTTGAATGAACTGAATTCTGGTTGAGTTTTTACTCTATTCATGGTGCATATTCCTCAATCGAAACCTATTCAATATCTTTACTAGCATAAAAGTTACAGGGTAGTCGACTCGATTCATCAGTACACGCTAAAACACCATAAAACCACTTTAAAAAGATAAACGGTTCATATTTTCGAAAGAATCAATCATTTAAGGAACTAAAAGATTCCTATTTTTATTTCAATAAAACGCGTCGTTTTCGAGTTATTTCCAATTTTACCCGGAGAAATTTGACGAAAAAATCATTAATTTCAAGAATAATCTGAATGCGTCTCTCAATTGAATATCATCGAATATTATTCCTTCTCTGGTCTTTAAACGAGTTAACAATGTTGTCACAATATTTATCAACTTTGTCGAGATATTTTAATAATAAAATCCCACAAATGTGGGAGATAAAATTGAACACCAAGGAGGATTTAATACGCACAGTTTCTATTGAAAATTCATAGTTACCGGTCCATATTGAAGTTAAATGTCGATGAAATACAAAATTCTGATATGAATGATGAATCTCGATACAAACTACTCATTAAATTGAAATTAATGAAAAATAATACGATACCTGATAATCTGTGGCGATGTTTCTATCTAAACAACATCCTCTTAGATTAGATTAGATTTAAAGAGGGGCGTTTAGACTTTGCGTAGCCTCGCAAACACCTTGACCTGAAGATCTATTGTGCTACACCGCGCTGTTTACCAATCAGGTAGCAAAGCCTCTATGAACTTCACTACTCTTCTCGGTGCCACGCCCATTACTTGTTCCGGTTTTAAGAAACAGAAGTCAAGATGTTGTAGCCTTTTCCTGGCTTCTTGGAATATTATAAACTCGACACGGTTGAAATTATATTAATTCACTTCACATAATAATCACATTAGAACAATAAGTCACTGAATGTTTTCAGATTATTCAGAATTTCACATAATGTTTACAGTTTGTTCAGAGACTCTGGTTTGTTATTGTTTAACGTTGGCCTCCAGATGACCATACTTCGGTTTTCGCTCTACGCATGCGTGGTAAAATTTGGCGGCAAAGTCGATTTATGATGGAAACGGCAGAATTCATAGATATTCATACCACGGTACACAAATGTATCGTGATTTATACTATGTTTCGTAAAAAATCTTTAACCTCAATGAAAATATCAGCAAGCTGACAACATCTTCTTGAAATTTCTGTGCAAAAATTCACAGAATCGATACAAATTAGATCAGGTTAGGTTGTTTAATAATAAATCTGAATGAAAAGTCTCTCTTCATGATATTGTTTGGGAATTTCGAGGAAAATATGAACAAGTTATTAGTGTTTACAAACGAATCTGCAGAAAACTCGAAGAAGGAACTTATTTTGGTGGAATAAATGTGGCTTTTTAGTTGCAGATATAATCCGATGAAACTAACTGTTTTTGTTGAAATTATCGTGTTTGCAACATTTTTATTCCAATAAGGTTAGTACTTGACTACTTGAGTATTCCCTAAATTGGGCCGAAATGTATAAACTCAATTTCTATCGAGAAATATGAACTTTGAATCAATTCCACAGTATTATTTCAGGGACGTAATTAGCCCAATGTTTTTTTTCCAAAGGCTATATCTTTTCAACAGAGCCGAATCCGGAAAAACGGAAAATGAAAAAAAGGTTTCTTTTGGCCTCGAGAATCTTCAGTTAAAATATATGTACAAGTCAAAGACTCACCCTGTATATCACAAATATTAAATCATTTAATTCGATCCGTGCACGCGATATCACCCAAGCGACCTATGCTTTTTCTAGTGAAATTATGCTTGTTTGGATTAATGTGAAACTTAATCGGGTTTCCCCAAAACTTAAATGAATCTGTGTCGAAAATTTCCAACTTTTAGCATTCTTTGTCATCTGCCATGTCAGCCCAACGATGTCTGACAAAGCAATAACCGAAAAACAAGGCTGTTCATCCACCTTGACGCACCCCATACAAAAAACTTTTTCAATATCCATTCACTCGGATCGAATTACCATTCCGTATCCGCAATGCCATGCCTTGTCTCGACCGATTTTAATGAAAAGTCTAAAAAATTCCGGATGGAAACGAAACGGAAACAATAATCCCACACGGTAAAGTTACGGATACGAACTTTTCGCGTGTCAACAAGAAACCTCCTATCGGCTTGCTTTCGCCCAACTTTGACCTGTTGACTATACAAGACGCCCGGGCGGGATACTCCCCGCTGGGATCCGCATAAATACGTACACTTCGCATGGTCGCAACTTCTTCCCGTAGGTGGCAGTTTCTATCCCGGACCAAAACGGGGAGTGGGCCGGATGGAAATTGATGTGAAGACCGCCGCTAAGGCGGGGAATATTAAAACGAAGAATGGGGTATTTTCGAAGGACGTATTTTAGGATTTATGCACACATGGATTACTTTTATTCCGAAGTCGATATGGGAGTTTCGAGTGAGGGATGAACGAATATCGAAAGAATTATGGGAGGCTGTTTGTCGGGAAGCGATCGTAACAGCTTGAATGGGATATAAGTTGGCAGGGTACATAAGTCGATTCCAAATTGAGAGAGTTAGCATATGTGCATATGAAGGGTAGGGGAAATACGTACAAAATGACATATATGGACAAAATGACAGGCACCATAACTTGAGTTTGAAGGTATCAAGTGCGAAACGGTCTTCTTTATTACGTGACCCGAGTGGCTCCTTCCAACCTCTGAAAACGCACAAGCGCTCAACTAGTTCCTTCGGTCGTTGTGAGGAATAACAAGTTTGGATAGGTTACGAGTTTTTTTTCATTGCACCAAATTTTTAAATATTTGGTGAGTTTTCACAATTTTTTTCATTTTTGTTGCATTCATTTCAAACCTTACTTATTCATCGTTGAATACACAAAGCTTTTTTCATGTAAGATATCCTTTTTGCATTCATTCGATATGTTTCTTTTGTAATATCGCTATATGGACAAAATGACATATACATGCAACGGACAAAATGACATAGGTATGTCATTTTGTCCATATAGCGATTACAAAAGAAACATATCGAATGAATGCAAAAAGGATATCTAACATGAAAAAAGCTTTGTGGATTCAATGATGAATAAGTATAAGGTTCAACATTTGAAATTACTAGAATCTCGGTTATTTGAATTGACACGAACATCGGTTCAAGAATTAGGTTTTGCGATTGCTGAAAGAAATGCTTTCTCCCACAGATTAAACGGAATGAAGAGATTTCTTTACGCAAGTCAGAAGCTACTTCAGCAGCTCGTGTTCATGCTTTTAATCGGCCCCAAGACAAAATTTTTTTTGATCTTTATGGAAATTTGCTGCCCCCCCCCCCTATATACGCCACTGACTTCCCCTACATTAATTTGGATAGATGATGCATGTGAACAGGGCTTGCATATTTATATCGATGAATTCGATGTGCCTTTTGATCAAACATTCATTCACTGAATTCCTGGCTTCATAATGCATGCCTCTGTAACGTACGAGGATATATTGAAAAACTCTCAGCCTACTATAGAACCAAACAAAATTTCAATGTCAAAATATTTTATCACTCAACATATTCTCCTCCTTATTGAATACATTTATTACAGCGAACCTGCAACGTCTCTAGAACTCTCAAAAAAATGTTTCTTCTTGCTCTGCAAACCAGTCCTCCACAGCTTTTTTTACCTCCTCGTTGGAAGAAAATTTAAGACCTTTTAAACTTTTTTTCAGTTGAATAAAGAGATGATAGTCGGACGTAGCCAAATCTGGTGTATAAGGGGGGTGTTCTAGTAATTCTAACCCTAAATCACGAATTTTTCGCATGGCAACATGAGATTCGTGTACTGGGGCGTTGTCCTGAAAACACAAAATACCTTTGGATACCTTTCCGCGTCATTTCTCTTCATTTTTTTCCCGTAGAGTGGTCAGTAATGTCGAATAGTAATCTCCAGTTATTGTTCTACCCTTATCAAAAAAATCAATCATGATTACTCCATAGCCTACCCCAAAAAAATGAAGCAAGAACTTTTCCAGCAGATTTTTGGACACGAAACTTCTTAGGTCTTGGAGAACCAGAGTGTCGCCATTCCATCGATTGTTGCTTTGTTTCTGGATCATAGAAATGTACCCAAGTCTCATCCAAAGTAACAATTCGGTTTAAGAAGTCTACATCGTTTTCAAATCGAGCACAGATCGAACGCGATGCTTCTACCCTTGCACGCTTTTGGTCAACATTCAAAAATTTGATGATCCATTTTGCAGAAATTTTTCTCATGTCCAAATTGACGTGAACTATATGATGAACGCGTTCGTATGAAATCTTCAGTGCTTCAGATATCCGTTTTAGCCCAATTCGACGGTCTGATGAAATCATGTCATGAACTGCATCGATTTTTCGGGGACTGACACTGAAACTGACCTGCCCGATCGGTCATCATCTTCAATGGAAAATTTACCTCTTTTGGGCTTGCAGTCCAATTTTTCACGGTCGCATACGAAGGACATTGATCACCAAGGAACCATATCTTCGTAAATCTGCTCACCTCTTAACCCTTTCAAATACAGGTAGGGGAGCGAGGGGCTTGTTGTAACAGGGGCAAGTAGTAACAGGCTCTTTTCAATAGGATCTTAAACTTTATTGGCGTGTTTCTTTGACTCGATTTTACCAATAAACCACGCCGCATAATGTTTCCATATCAAGTATCCTGTCAGCCTGCGAAGTGACCGGAAGTGTGCTCGTGCTTCATTTTTGCCAGGTAATATAAAATTGTACTGTCGTAAAATTTTGGTTTGCATTAATATTATCGACTAATTTCAAACTTTCTGTATTCTATTTGCACCCAAATTTATCCATCTCTGATAATGTGTAACAGTTTTTAAGATTGCTAAATTGTTTAAATAGTTATCTTGATAAATGTTAAAAATCATACCATGGGGTTAGTTGTAACAAAATCCCGGGGCTTGTTGTAACGTGTTACAACATGCCCCAAGTTATGATGAGGGTGTATAAAATGGAAAAAGATGACAAAATCAAACGAAAAGGTAAAGGGAAGGGAACAGGCAAAGGTACATCAACAAAAAATAAAACCGGAGTAGACAGAGCTAAAAAAAGATTCTATGTTCAGATTCAGAATCTGAATCAGAAGTGTGGTGTTGTGTGTTGTCTTGTATGTGGTGAAGCTTACACAGATTCAAATAAGGAAGATTGGTCGAGTGTATCTTTTGTAAGATTAGATGTGGGCATAATTGAGATGTGTTACAAGAGACACAATATCTTTTATTCGTATTAATTGTAGCTCCGATGAAGAGTGAATTGAATTATGATGATACCCGCCCAATGTTGATTCTTGTATGTGCAATACTTTGTTTGATAGAGTGCAATACTTTGTTTGATAGATATCAAAAGGAGATAATTACGAAGCATACCTCAGTTATGAATAATTTCATTACTTTTTCTGTGATTTAAGAGTGCCATGATGATTATCAGGAGGGTTCATCTGAATGAAACTGTTAATTACCTACTGAATTTTTAGGTGTTGATTACTAAAAAAGTGTATTCAAGTTGATTTTCGATAAGAATCACATAATACCTACTTTAGAAAGATGTTAATTTAGTTAAAAATATACAAAAATATATGATCAGAAATATTATTGTTGCCTTTTTTTGTCGTTACTACTTGCCCCGGCAGACGTTACAACTTGCCCCAAGCACGAGGTAAGTTGTAACACCGCACTTCTTCTAGAAAATAATTGATTATGAAATAATGAACAATAGTTTTGGTATTATTTTCACTTGATTTGGTAGAGGAAGAGTTACAGCATCCATCCATCTTCATTCGGTAGCAATTTCATCAATGGATCTCAAGATATATTAGTTTTCATGAAAACTGTTACAACAAGCCCCTCGCTCCCCTACTTGATGATGGCTCGATACTCCAATTTTTCGATTTTTACAATTTCGGTGGACATCTTTTTTTAAAATTTATTGCGTAACTCTGGTGTACTTTTTTGACGTCGAACTCTACAGTGACACTTCTAATGAGTTATTGTTCGTTGATATGGTATCGCAATATTTTGTTTATGCATGGAACTTTTTCCTTGTCCAACCCTAAATAGTATACGATTCCATAAGGAGGAGAAGTGTCACTTTTCCTGGCGCGCTTGGCACCTGAAGAAGAATAAGCAAGATAATTGAGAGGATTGGGGGACCATAAAGTTGACATTCTGTGAAATAATAACTACTAAATAATACCATTATACAAACTTCGTGATCCTCCACATTCTTCAACATCAACTACAGTTCAACTCGCGGTAAAAACCGCCCAATAAATTCTTCAACACGAACCCACCTCTTAAAATATTCCCGGCCAGATTCGCCCTCAACCTGCACACATTTACATACCTCGAGTAGCGGCGGCAGGAGCGCGGAAACTGAGGAATTTACATCCGGGTCCATTCAACAAATCCTGAAAAATTGCTCCCCTGCCGAATAAAAAGTCCCCGACGTCCGACTGTAGGAATTGCTCAGCGAAATTTTTCATTCCTTATTCCTGGAAGAAGTTTGAATATTTCCGCGGAGTTATCTGATTCCGATGTGACGGGAAGCAGTCAAGGAATCGCGTTTTCTAATTATGCGCCTTTCTTCAGGAAAATGAGAAAAGCGGGCGGCTTTTTCTCTGATCTCGATAAGAATCGCACTGAAATCTTTCCTAACGTTGGAAGTCAGCTTTAATTTGTCAATTACAAAACTTTATAGTTAACCGCCACCAGATATTTCAAAAGTCTTGTTATTTTGATCTCCTGATTTTTGCGAAAATTTCAAATCATTAGATCACTAAACTTTCATAACGTGGCGTAATCCTTACGAAAGCTGAGTATACAAGTTCGGCAATGGACAAAATGTCACTAGGGGTTCAGTAAATATGAAAAAACTTCAGTTGTTAAGTCGATATGGCTTACAAAAAGAAATTCGGAAAAGTATTCATAATTTAGTTGGGCGAGTCGATAGAGCCGAGATAATACGCATTTTTGAAAATCAGAATATTATATCCTGTTGAACTATTTATCGGACAATCGCTGAATGTGAGCAAGGTATTCCTTGTATGAGCCTTGCAAAAGGTGGAAGACCTAGAATTTTTGCTCAAGCAAGGACTGTATGACTGGTAAGAAGAGCGGAAAACAAGATTGGTACTTCGATTAGAAAACCAGCTCGTCAATATATGACATCAACTATACTGCTCCACAAGAGTTAGGTATATCGTATTCAATCGTTTTTAAAAGTATGTAATCTTCGAGAAAATCGCTGTAAAATCATTTAAAACTCAATAACAACTTGAATCGATCCAATAAAAATCAGTATGAGACATTTCGTCAATCTGGTCGTTTGGTTCTTTGCATATGCTCCATGAATGTTCTTATTTTGAAATGAAGTCAGTTTATCAACGGCTTCGATTTGAAACGAGTTTTCTGAAAATGCCAAGACGTGAATCAACAAACGCTGAGGCTAATAGGGCTATCGGAATGCTACATGGTGGACTAACTCAGGTTGTTGTAGCGGAAGGGCTCGAAGTCAGCCAAAGTATGATATCTCGACTTTGGAATAGGTTCAGGGAGACAGGTTCCGTGTTGGAAAGACCAATGCTTGGTGGGCGACGAAAAACAACACCTGCTCAGGATCGTTTCATCACCGTTTCGCGAGACGAAAACCCTACATCTACGTGTAGAATGCTACGGAATACTCTTCAAAATGCAGATGGGTTCCAAGTTTCCATCGAAACCATCAGACGACGTTCGAGAGAGGTGAATCTAGGTTCTAGACGTCCATTAAGAGGAGTTCCATTAACACGTGACCATAAGCGTCAAAGACTGGAATGGGCAAGGCAACATATCAATTGGAACGATCAATGGCGTAGTGTCCTTTTCACTGATGAATCCAGATATGGACGATTTTCAGATTCTCTAAGAATAAGGGTATGGACAATCCCACACATACCCCGTAATCGTCGCTATGTCCAAGAAGTCCATCCATTCCGAGGGGTAGTGTTATGGTATGGGCCGGGATATGTTTCAACGGGCGCACAGATCTACACATTTATCCTGGAAATATGACCGCCTCACACTTTAGGGAGCATGTCATGGACAATGTTGTGCCAAATTTTCAAGCTGCTATTGGTGAAACTTTTCAATTTCTAGACGATAACGCTAGACCGCACCGTGCAGCCATAGTTGAGAATGCGCGCGAGGAGCTCGGTATTCCACATTTACCAATACCTCCGCAATCACTAGATTTGAATTGCATAGAACATGCATGGGATATGCTCCAAAGAAGATTAAATAATCATCAACCTACCCCAGAATCCTTAAAAGATCTGAGAGAGCTTCTGCCCCGTTTATGCAACCAAATTCCTCAAGAAATGTTCAACAACCTCGTGTGTAGTAGGCAAAGAAGATGTCAAGCTGTTATTGATGCCCGTGGAGGCCATACATTGTATTGATAGTCTTCAAATGCTTGAATTCTCTGGGAATAAAATTTCGTTATTTTACTCGATTTTTCTTGACCACCCTGTATACGCTGCAGACTTACAGGCGAAAATTAATTTGCAACTTGAAATCATATTAATATGAATTTTCATCACAAAAATCTTATTTACTAATTTTTTTGCAATTTAAGTCAATATCCCTAACTCATGTGGAGCAGTTTATATCGCTAGTTAATTTTATTGAAGCAGAGCACGCTGGAGACGATATTATGTTCCGGCCAGACCTTGCGTCCAGGCCCTATGCAAGAGAAACTCAAGATCGGTTAGCCGACCAAAACGTACCATTTGGATTTGTTCCCCGAAACGGCAATCCTCTTAACCTCCACAGACTCTATCCATAGAAGATTTTTCGGCTCTCTTATGGAGGATAGGAAGCCCAAAATGAAAAGGAACTTCGACGCCGATTATACAGAAATATCCTAGAAATCGATCTAGTTACCGTCCAAAACCTGATGCTATTTGTTCGTAGGAAGTTGCGCTCTGTGGAAGATAATGGTCTTATTGCTTCTGAAACGTTTATCAATGTGTATTACAGTACAATGAACAAATGTATAATAATGAAGAGGGGGATAATGTCCCTAAGTTGGAACAAACTAAATACATGTGAGAAATGATGACGGCTAATAAGCCAGAAACCGGTAAGGCATTGTCTTCCTGTGGTGGTGCCACCTGATGGTGTACTTCGGAAACTAGATCTCTACTAGTCCATTTCTCACAAATGTATAATTTTTGTCACTTTTGGTCTCTGAAATTTGTGTCAAAACGTATGGGACATACCTTATATCGAGCATGTGATGTCCTAAGTACAGTTAGAGAGTTCCCTTCCTCATAAAAAACTGCCAACGACTACATTCGAAGTCGCCCAGGCCTTCGAAAAGGGAAACAGCGAAAGACCTTCCGGATTTCCACCCCGGCGACCTTTTCTTAACGAAATCCCGAAGATACCCTTAAACTCCGTTAAACCGTAACTTTCCATCCACGCAAGCTGTTCAAACAAAGCGTTGATTATGCCGGGCGAAATCTCTCGTCCCGCCTTCGGGCCTGCTACCGGTTGAATTCCTTATCGGACGAGTCCCCCAGTGAATTTTAATCCGACAAGTCTTTTAACTCGGCTATTAGGATTCCAAACATTGCTCCATTTTCTTCTCTCAGATCTCAATTTTCGGAGCGCGGCAATATCCCAGGTGTTATCGAGTTCGGGCGGATTAATCGCCGTATAAATCCGGGAGGCAGAGAAGAGACCATTGTTTAATAGGATTTTAACTGCCGCCGAACCGGATCGCACTTCTGGAGAACGCGGAAGTGAAATCTATCGGGAGCGATCCCTGACCTGACGGTTCGGTTTGCTGCCTTTGCAGGTTTCCGGGAATTCGATATGGCGTAGGTATTGGAGTTTCTTCCATTGGGGCGGATCGAACTTTCAAAGTGCTGGACGTGATTGAAGGTACCCTTGCGAGACGAGAAGAAGGAAGAAGGAAATTCGATGCGATCCAGATTCGGTTGAAATGGAATGACCACCATTCGAAATGCGAGGAATGTAATTGTTTTTCGAGAAATATTTTGGTTCACATTGAAGAGGAGTCCTTGAGTATGGGCATTCCTTCAGTATCTACTTTCTCAGAAGGTTTCAAAGCAAGTTGCAAGTTGATATCTTGAGGTATCACGGGAGTATGAGCAGGTTGTGCTAGCCGGTGAAGATACCTTCTGACTCTAGTCACATTATCAGCAAACATACAAGGATGTATTGCTATCTAGTTATCCTAGACCAGTTCCATGCATAAACGAAATATTGCGATACCATATCCACGAACAATAACTTATTAGAAGTGTCAGTGTAGAGTTCGACGTCAGAAAAGTAAACCAGAGTTACGTAATAAATTGAAAAAAAAGAAGATGTCCACAGAAATTGTAAAAATCGAAAAATTGGAGTATCGAGCCATCTTCAAGTACCTGTATTTGAAAGGGTTAAGAGGTAAGCAGATTTACGAAGATATGCTTAATATCCTTGGTGATCAATGTCCTTCGTATGCGACCGTGAAAAATTGGACTGCAAGCTTCGAAAGAGGTTAATTTTCCATTGAAGATGATGACCGATCGAAAAGGCCAGTTTCTGTGTCAGTCCCCCAAAATATCGATGCAGTTCATGACATGATTTTATCAGACCGTCGAATTGGGCTAAAACGGATATCTGAAGCACTGAAGATTCCATACGAACACGTTCATCATATAGTTCACGTCAATTTGGAAATTAGAAAAATTTCTGCAAAATGGATCCCCAAATGTTCGAATGTTGACCAAAAGCGTGCAAGATTAGAAGCATCGCGTTCGATCTGTGCTCGATCTGAAAACGATGTAGACTTCTTAAACCGAATTATTACTATGGATCAGACTTGGGTACATTCCTACGATCAGAAACAAAGCAACAATCTATAGAATGGCGACACTCTGATTCTCCAAGACCTAAGAAGTTCCGTGTCAAAAAATCTGCTGGAAAAGTTCTTGCTTCAGTTTTTTTGGGATTGCCATAGAGCAATAACTGGAGATTTCTATTCGACATTACTGACCACTCTACGGAAAAAATTAAAGAGAAAAGACGCAAGCTATATGCAAAGGTGTTTTGTTTTTACAGGACAACGCCCCAGTACACAAATCTTATGTTGCCATGCAAAAAATTCATGATTTAGGGTTAGAATTACTAGAACACCCTCCTTTTTCATCAGATTTGACTCCGTCCGACTATCATCTCTTTCCTCAACTGAAAAAAAGTTTAAGAGGTGGTAAATTTTCTTCCAACGATGAGGTAATGAAAGCTGTGAAGGACTGGTTTGCAGAGCAAGAAGAAACATTTTTTTTGAAAGGTCTAGAGACGTTGCAGGTCTGCTATGATAAATGTAATCAATAATCAATTTTGACATTGAAATTCTGTTTGGTAAATTTTGTTTGGTTCTATGGTAGGCTAAGAATGTTTCAATATATCCTCGTATATTCCTCAAAATCGACTCCATCAAAAGTGTTCAGGCCCAGTAGCTTCAAAGTGTCAGCAAAAATCAGAAGGCCACTCATATTTCCCCCTATGAGAGGATGTAACCCAAAACTTTTCTTCAAGCATGACACTCAACCTGAAGCCATTGCCAAAGTTGCCTATTGATTTTAAACAATACGGTAAAAAGGTAGGGCATCAGAAATTTCGGATAGATTGCCATTTTTTTATGTTGTGGTTCTCACGAGAAGGAATATCCTGTAATGTTCTGAGAACATCGTGAGAACCAAGGGCAAGCAGGTAGGAATTGGTGCTCTTCTTGAATTTCTGGAGGTTATATGCCTCGGGGATCACCTCCCTAGGCAATGTGTTCCAAAGCCTCGCTGTTCGTTGGATGAACGAGTCTTTGAAGAGAGATGTTCTGCAGGTCTCCAAAGTGACCACGAAGGGATGTGAAGACTTAACTCGACGGATTAGTCTCGAACAGAATGCCAGAGGGGGAACGATTGCTGATAATTCCGAAGAGCATCGCCCGTGGAAATATCTATAAAATAGATATAGATCTCCTACTCTTCTACGGTGTTCTAGAGAAGTGAGCGAGTTCGTAAGCGAGGCATCACCGACGAGACGGATTGCCCTTTTTTGTACAGAATCCAAGAGTTTTATGTTTTTTTTTTTAGGTGCAGCACTACAAATATGGGAACATTATTCCACGACAGGTCGAATCTGCGCCTTATAGATCATAAGCAGCTGACCTGAGGTGAAATAGCCCCTGGCACGAAACAGAAAACCAAGTTTTTGGGATGCACTTTTAGCAATGGATCTCACGTGATTCTCCCAAGAAAGGTTACTGCCGACAGTTATACCAAGCATCGAAATGGATGACTTCAATGGTATGGTCACTCCCGACAATTCTATGCTGGGCACAGTAAGATCGGCTTTTCTAGAGAAGAGACATGCTGGTGTTTTGCTTGGGTTGAATTCCACCAAGTTTTCCTAAGGTCTTGTGTCCTGACCTAAAGTAAAAATGGGGTTAGGACATCAGATGGTTCTGCTCAACTCGGACAGACGGCCACATCAATTTTAAGTGACCCTCACTTGATCAATGCGAAGGTGGAATCAATCCACCTGCGCTCCACGTCTACAGCAGGCTCCTACCGAGCTGTATTGATAATTTCAAAGGTAGGAATGCCCTTAAGGGCCAGTATCACCTTTTGAATCGTGGTAAATCTCCATTCAAAAGTGGTCTCTTTATTTCACGAGTAAGTACCCTGATTTACGACGTAGAGACTTGATTTTTTTTTTAAATTGAAGTTGAAGAACGTCCCGAGGGCAAATAGTTTTCTTTTTTCTCGATTTAATTCGTTTTTCAATTAAAAAAACCAGGGTTAAGCCCGCAACGGACGGCGAGCGATATATTATATCTCATATATTACACCAATATCGCTCCTTATGAAAATGCACCAAGCCCCGCGGACGACGCTATAATATATATTCCGATATTACGATATTTTTCCATACTAAAATGACATATGTCAATGCAAAGCTATAATATATATTATATTATCGCTCGCCGTCCGTTGCGGGCTTGATCGTTAGATCTGGGGTTTTTGAATATGTTTTTCGTAGTACAAGCTATATTTTTGAAATAATCAACATGAAAATTTTTGTAGTTTATAGAAGATTAAATTGCCGAGGGCAAATAGTTGCGATTTTTTTCAAAAAATGATGAACAACCGTCGGAAGAAAATAATTAAGTGTAGTTTCCAAAACGCTGAAGTTCAACCTGTTTTTTTAATTGAAAAACTGATCAAATCGAAAAAATCGCAACTCTTTGCCCTCGGCAATTTAATCTTCTATAAACTACAAATTTTCTTGATGATTATTTCAAAAATATAGCTTGTACTCATGAAAAACGAAAAACATATTCAATAACCCCAGATCTAACGATTACCCTGGTTTTTTTAATTGAAAAACTAATAAAATCGAAAAAAAAACTATTTGCCCTCGGGACGTTCTTCAACTTCAATTTAAAAAAAAAATCAAGTCTCTACGTCGTAAATTATGGTACCTACTCGTGAAATAAAGAGACCACTTTTTGAATGGAGATTTACCACGATTCAAAAGGTGATACTGCCCCTTAAATCAAGATGTTTGTGGGCCTCACAACCATCGACATCGAAAACCCACATGCTTTTTCGTATCTGTATATTCCAAATTCGAATCCTTCCTGTCGTGTAGATGATAATAAAATTGACAGACGGATCGAAATACGATTGATCTATAAACGTTTCGTTTTATATCGAGATAGTTTGGGCCAATATAGTTCCCCATTCATTCGAATTTACAAGATTTCAACCGAATAAAAGTAAGTAAAAGTAATTGTCGATTCGCGACTTATCAGACACAATGAAATAATTGTTAGATTAATGCGGCTCGCCCACGTAGCAACGTCGAAATTGATGCCAGTAACGCCGGGATGCATCGTGCATCCAGAAAAAAGTCGCCCGAGTTTACTACCGCGACAGGTGTCACTACCATAAAGTTATGACTCAGGACCGACTCGTTCGAAAATATCCCGGCAACCTATTAAAATACCGTTTCACGGCCAACTTTTCAACATAACTAGACTGAAAGATACGTCGATAGCAGAGAAAACCATCAAAACGCCCAGATCCTAGCGAATTTCGAAGAAATCATTACATGATACGAGGATATATTGAAAAATTCTCAGCCTACTATAGAACCAAACAAAATTTCAATGTCAAAATATTTTATTACTCAACATATTCTCCTCTTTTGAATACATTTATCACAACGAACCTGCAACGTCTCTAGATCTTTCAAAAAAAATGTTTCTTCTTGCTTTGCAAACCAGTCCTCCACAGCTTTTATTACCTCCTCGTAAGAAGAAAATTCACGACTTCTTAAACTTTTTTTCAGTTGATTAAAGAGATTATAGCTGGACGGAGCCAAATCTGGCGAATAAGGGGGTTGTTCTAGTAATTCTAACCCTAAATCACGAATTTTTTGCATTGCAACATGAGATTTGTGTACTGGGGCGTTGTCCTGTAAAAACAAAATACCTTTGGATAGCTTTCCGCGTCTTTTCTCTTCAATTTTTTCCCGTAGAGTGGTCAGTAATGTCGAATAGTACTCTCCAGTTATTGTTCTACCCTTATCCAAAAAATCAATCATGATCACTCCATGGCAATCCCAAAAAACTGAAGCAAGATTATTTCCAGCAGATTTTTGGACACGAAACTTCTTAGGTCTTGGAGAACCAGAGTGTCGCCATTCCATCGATTGTTGCTTTGTTTCTGGATCGTAAAAATGTACCCAAGTCTCATCCATAGTAACAATTCGGTTTAAGAAGTCTACATCGTTTTCAAATCGAGCACAGGTCGAACGCGATGCTTCTACCCTTGCACGCTTTTAATCAACATTCAAACATTTGGGGATCCATTCTGCAGAAAATTTTCTCTTGTCGAAATTGACGTGAACTATATGATGAACGCGTTCGTATGAAATCTTCAGTGCTTCAGATATATATGTTTTCGGGGACTGACACAGAAACTGGCCTTCCCGATCGGTCATCAAATTTACCTCTTTTGAAGCTTGCAGTCCAATTTTTCACGGTCGCATACGAAGGACATTGATCACCAAGGGTATTAAGCATATCTTCGTAAATATGCTTACCTCTTAACCCTTTTAAATACAGGTACTTGATGATGGCTCGATACTCCAATTTTTCGATTTTTACAATTTCGGTGGACATCTTTTTTTTTAATTTATTGCGTAACTCTGGTTTATTTTTTTGACGTCGAACTCTACACTGACACTTCTAATAAGTTATTGTTCGTTGATATGGCATCGCAATATTTTGTTTATGCATGAAACTGGTCTACGCTAACTAGATATCAATACATCCTCGTACATCCCTAGATTAGTAACTGTTTTATGTTAATCAATTTTGCAACACCTACGCCAATACTGACTGAATATTCAGAATTTTCTGCGCCCGAACACTAAAGCATTCCAAAGGGGTGGAATTCGACATCCCACCTTCGCTGCCAGCGAGTAAACTACCCCCTCGAAACGCGTGTTTATCGAATTAGCGAACAAACTAAATACCGGAAATTCCCGTACAGGTCGAACACATTCCAACGATCGAAAGCTCTCCCGATAATCAGGTACCATCAAGGCAAATTGACGATCATGCGGGTGAAACTACATCTGTATTCAGGACAACAACAGGAAAGGGCTAGAATGATGATGCAAGCAAGTTTTCCCGGAATTTATTTGTCGGCTGCGTGACACGGGAGGTTCGTAATTGAATTACACATCTGGGTGAAAGGGTTCGTCAATCCCGGAGGAAGATCCCCCAACTCCCACAGAAGGATTAACTCTAGCAACACTACTCCTTTTCCAAAGTAAATTTTTCATCCTTGGATTCGAATTAATCAGTGTACATTCGGGTTGAATTTCTCAATATCTGAATTTTTGGAAAAACTGCTTGAAATAATCGGAATTTCCCTTTGCCAACATTCATGATTCTCTAAACTAGGATTGAAAGTCATCACTCACCCAAGCCCACTCCCTCAAATCAAAAAGTCTCGAGTAAAATTAGAACAGTGCAGAATCTGAGTTCTTATGTTGGCCACTCACGTGGAGTTTTTACGGGACTTTCGGGCAGCCAGCATCGCATGAATGCTCGGAGAGAGTCTCCGTGTATGGTCGATCGAACTACCCTTCGGCGTTCAATTCATCTTTGAAACAGTATCGAAATGTATGAACTTCCTTAAGGGGCAGTATCACCTTTTGAATCGTGGTAAATCTCCATTAAAAAGTGGTCTCTTTGTTTCACGAGTAAGTACCCTAATTTACGACGTAGAGACTTGATTTTTTTTTCAAATTGAAGTTGAAGAACGTCCCGAGGGCAAATAGTTTTCTTTTTTTTCGATTTATTTAGTTTTCCAATCAAAAAAACCAGGGTAATCGTTAGATCTGGGGTTATTGAATATGTCTTTCGTTTTTCATGAGTACAAGCTATATTTTTGAAATAATAATCTTGAAAATTTTTTTAGTTTATAGAAGATTAAATTGCCGAGGGCAAATAGTCGCGATTTTTTCGATTTAATTAGTTTTCCAAAAAAAAAAAACAGGTTGAACTTCAGCGTTTTGGAACCTACACTCAATGATTTTTTTCGACATTTTTCATCATTTTTTGGAAAAAATCGCAACTATTTGCCCTCGGCAATTTAATCTTCTATGAACTACAAAAATTTTCATGATGATTAGTTCAAAAACACAGTTTGTACTCATGAAAAACTAAAAACATATTCAATATATATACAGGGTGTTTGGAGGGTGAGTAGCCATAGGTAAATGGTGGATAGGTGATGCTCTTGGCTATTTGCTGCGCCTATTAAAATATCATTTTGCCCAAAGTTCAAGGTGTTATAATTTTTTTACCATTTTTCTAGAAATTTTCCATTTTTCTCATTAAAACCTTGAATTTTTTCAAATTTAATGCTCGAGGTGCCTATAAAATGATTTATTTCCTTAGTCTAGTCTTGTCTTATTCAGATCGAATCATAATTTCATACAAACGTCTTCAAAAAACCTGACAGCGTCGTATCAAACATCAAAATGAAAAAAAAAATAATGTTGTGTCCACTTTACAAAGTGAAATAAAAAAGAAATTTACATGGTGTTGGGTTTTAAAATGGCTTTAAAAACTTCTCTAGTTAATACTCTTTGCAATGGTATGTAACATGTACCATTAATAATCAGATAACTCAACAAAAAACCGTTTTGTCCTCAAGGATGCCTTGAAAGGATGACGACAAAACTATTCCATTGAGCAGGCAAAATCTTTTCTCTCATTCTACCACAGCTAAAAATAGCCTGCCCTCTCTATCATCGGCTAACAATACTCCCAAGGCCGTCGCCAGGGAGGAGGCAGCTGCCCCCCGTGACCCCCCCCAATCAGAATAGAAAAAATGAACTGATTTTCGTATATTGTGCTATTATTTCATAAGTTTTTAAGGGATTTTTGAGTTTTGGGGGGGGGGGGGCTGTCCTCGTGTCCTCCCCCACAGCTCAAAAGCTGGGGGGTAATTACTACATTTGCAAGTCATTTCGTAGGCCTGCAGTAATGCAGTTTTGAGTTCACTCAACATTTCGGTGGTTCATCAACATATTCTGTAGCATATTTTGAGCTGGGGGGGAGGACACGGGGGGCAGCTGCCCCCCCCTGGAGCTCAAAAATCCCTTGAAAACTTTTGAAATAATAGCATAATATACGAAAATCAGTTCATTTTTTCTATTCTGATTGGGGGGGGGGGGCACAGGGGGCAGCTGCCCCCTCCCTGGTGACGCCCTTGGGAGTATTGTTAGTCGATGATAGAGAGGGCACGCTATTTTTAGCTGTGGTAGAATGAGAGAAAAGATTTTGCCTGCTCAATGGAATAGTTTTGTCGTCATCCTTTCAAGGCATCCTTGAAGACAAAACGGATTTTTGTTGAGTTATCTGATCATTAATGGTACATGTTACATACCATTGCAAAGAGTATTAACTAGAGAAGTTTTTAAAGCTATTTTAAAACCCAACACCATGTAAATTTGTTTTTATTTCACTTTGTAAAGTGGCCACAACATTATTTTTTTTTTTCATTTTGATGTTTGATACGACGCTGTCAGGTTTTTTCAAGACGTTTGTATGAAATTATGATTCGATCTGAATAAGACAAGACTAGACTAAGGAAATAAATCATTTTATAGGCACCTCGAGCATTAAATTTGAAAAAATTCAAGGTTTCAATGAGAAAAATGGGAAATTTCTAGAAGAATGGTAAAAAAATTATAACACCTTGAACTTTGGGCAAAATGATATTTTATTAGGCGCAACAAGTAGCCAAGAGCATCACCTATCCACCATTTACCTATGGCTACTCACCCTCCAAACACCCTGTATAATAACGATTACTCTGTTTTTTTAATTGAAAAACTAATTAAATCGAAAACAAGAAAACTATTTGCCCTCGGGACGTTCTTTAACTTCAATATAAAAAAAATCAAGTCTCTACGCCGTAAATTAGGGTACTTACTCGTGAAATAAAGAGACAACTTTTGAATGGAGATTTAGCACGATTCAAAAGGTGATACTGCCCCTTAACATTTGTTTCAAGAATGCTAAAAAACCCGAAACATGTCAAAGACAAATGAAATAAAAATTTATCGTGAATTTTTCACAGTTACAATTGATGAACAAACAAAAGTACTCACCCCTTCCTCCCGACCATCTCCGAACCAACGTCTGCGTCTCACCATTCTTTTACGCAGGCCTCGAGATTCTGCGGACGTTTCTCTACCCCGTGCGGCGACCTGCACACAGACAAGACAACCACACGTGAGCTTCCATCTTTTTCTGATCAAAATTTCCAATTTTTTCTTCGAAATATGAGAGGTTTCATTTCTGAGGGTTATGTGCATGATGTTTGTCTGTATGCAGGACTCGCGCAGTCTATATATTTTATGTTGTTCTGTGTTCTGTGAGAGCAGATGTTGTTCAGTGTCCCCTGACTCCTTTCATTGTGGTCGGAATACACCATCCAACATTTTGACACTGTGAATTCGGCGAGAGTCCAAGAACTGGAACTGAGCAATGGTCACTCGATGTCAAAATGTTAGTGGATCAAACGGGATGAAGTAACGTCATTATTAGTGACATGACAAAACGTGTTGGGAGCTGTTTGCTGCTGTTATGGTCGGGAGGTTTCGCCGAACTTGTGTTTGGGGGATGTTTCAATGGGGTGCATTTATGTATAGAGTGGAATCATTGTCTGAAAAGGACATTTCGAGTTTCGAATACAAATTACATCAGTAAAATAGTTCTTCATCATGCTTATCTTTTTTGTTTCTAGTATTATAATATTATACCGTGCTTGTTCTAATAAAGTCATAGTTTCATATTGTTATACAAAGTGAGTCTTTGAATTGTACATATATTTTAACTGTAGATCATAAGGCCAAAAAAAAACTTTTTTCATTTTCCATTTTTCCGAATTCGGCTCTGTTTAAACGATATAGCCATTTGAGAAAAACATTGGGCCAAATACGTGCCTGATACGATTCTCTGCAAAGACCTCGAAGTTAATATTTCTCGATTAAAATTGAGTAGATACATTTAGGAAATACTCAAATACTAACCTTATTTGAAGAAGAAGAATGTTAAAAACATATATATATTTCTTTACAAAAACACTTTGTTTTGTCCGATCATTTTCACAATTGGAAAGCCATATTTTTGTCTGTGAGAGACGCATGCGTATAGCTACAACCGACGCAATACGTAAATGGAGTAATCAAATATAGAGGAAATAATTTCTAGAGCTACCTATTTTAATAATAATAATAATAATATTTATTCACAAGTAGGCAATTTACAACGAGAATAACATTAATTCGCATCAGGTTAAATTAAGTACAGAAAGTGAATAAATAACCGATATCCATCACAGAAACTTTAACTCCATATGGAGCTATTGCTTGTACGTGATGACAGGATCCTATTTAAGTAACCTCCACATGATGAGTGAACAAATACTGAAAATAAACAACACCAATACAATATGCATCAAAATGAAACGCTTTTAGTTCCTTCGCCCACCCATGATTATAACCTCTGATTAACAAAATCATATAGATGTTTTCTTCCGTAAGAGAAAAGCCATTTTTTTATTTTTTTCTTGAACAAATTAATGTTGTTGACATGCCTTATGTCAAGAGGAAGTTCGCTGAATAGTTTTGGTGCAAGTAAGTCACAATGACGCTGTCCTATAGTTTTGGTACAGCGAGGCACACTCAGGGTATTCACCCTATTACGTGTGTTGTAGCAATGAACGATGGGTTTGGCAGTTATTTTCGCTTTTTTAATATTAACTAGCATATTCATACAGAACAGCTGTCTCACATCCAGTATTTCGGCCTCTTCGTATATTTTCTCATTTGGGAATGCAAGCGGCCTACTGTACAAGATCCGGAGAATCCATCTTTGAATCACACCCAAGTTTTCCAGATGAGCATCACTCACACCGCCCCAGCCCACAATTCCATACGTCAACTGTGATTGTACCAACGCGAAGTACAGCATTCTGAGATGTCTTATGTCCAGGTAATCTTTCACAAACCTCAATTTGTACAAAACACCCCTGAGTTTTTTCACCAGTTTTTGTATGTGTAGGTTCCATCTAAGATGTCGATCAATCGTTATTCCCAGATAGTTGACCGACTCTGCCTCTGGGATAATAAGTGAATCTGATGCGATCCGCAGAGGACCCATGCACGGTAGTCCACGACAGTAGGAAGTAAAGGGCAAATATTTCGTTTTTTCCAGGTTCAAAGTTAACGTATTATACCTGAACCATTCCTCTAATTTTCCGAAGTCATCCTCAGCCTCCGATTTCAATGACTCCCACGAATCTGATTCACAAAAAAGTGCAGTGTCGTCCGCAAAACTAAGGATTCTGCCCTTGACTCTGACATCCAATAGGCTGTTGATGTATAGTGTGAACAAAAGTGGTCCAAGCACAGTACCCTGCGGCACGCCGTAGGTCACATGTAAGGGTTCGCTCACCTCGCCATCGATGTTCACTCTTTGTCTTCGATCAGTTAGGTAACTCTTAAGTAGGTCGTAGATCCTTCCCCGTAATCCATAGTTGCTTAACTTGGTAAGAAGTTTGTTATGAGAAACAGTATCGAAGGCCTTAGAAAGATCAATGAAGACGCATAGGGATGGTTTACTATTATCTAGGGCGTTATAGATATAAGATATCAATTGATGTATTGCGTCTTCAGTTGATTTATTTTCTCTGAAGCCATATTGATGAGATGAAATAATCTGATACTTTTCGCAGAATTTCATTATCCTGCTTTTCAGAATTTTTTCGATGATCTTAGAGATATTGGAGATCAACGAAATGGGCCTATAGTTTTCCATTTCTAATTTATTTCCATTCTTGTATTGAGGTTTTATGATTCCAACTTTCAGGCTTCTGGGGAAGTATCCCTCATCAAAGCAGCGGTTTATCAAGTGAGTGAGGGGAGTCTTTATTTCATTGGATACCTTCTTCAGAGTTTCTGCTTTAATATTGTCATGTCCGGGTGTTTTCTTATCTGCGAGTATCATTATTGTCTCTTGAACCTCATTGCTGTTTGTTGGAAACAGGCACATGGAGTTTTTCACGCTTTTATGATGTTCTCTATAATCGTTAGGAATCTTGATTTTTTCAGCGTATGTTTGACCCAAATTACTATAAAAGGTATTAAAACTTTCAGAAATCTTTTTTTTACATTTTAGAATGGCACCATCCACTGACATGATTTCCGCAATTTTGGTATTCGGTTTGGACTGATTACAGATGGTATTTACACTCTCCCACAGTGCTTTGGACTGATTAACGTTTTCTCTTATTAGTTTTTGGGCGTATGTTTTTTTCGCGATCTTTATCAACTTGGTCAATTTATTCTTGTAGTCAAGGTATTCTGTCTTCAACTCTGAATCGTTTGGATGGCCCTGCATTGCCTTGTAAAGTATCTGTTTTTTATTGTTGTTATAAAAGGGGAAAGTGATAATTTTAGCTATTCTTCTCCGATCTCTAGATGATTATGTTAAGACTTTCAGTGAATGTAGGTAATATTAACCGTGCAGTGTCGAGTTAAGTACACTGTTTAGTTAGAAAAGTCGCCATAGATTATTTCCATACTCAAACCAAAACGGCCGGAGTGAATATCCAAACATCTAGGTCAAACTAGCATCAGCTCAAACTGATGCTGATGTAATATTCTTCATTAAACTATTATTAAACGTCCACGTCTACAGGAGATACAAGCAGCGCAAGCTGAGGCGAATATCTCTGATTTACGTCACTTCAGAGACGATATATCTTCCGCTTTGATCCTTAATCCGCCTTCAGGAATTCAATTTAACCCTCAGGAGCAATAAGGGGAATGTGTAAACTTGTTCGGTAAAACGGACGTAGAGTTTCCCACTGAATAGGTCATGTACACCGGAAATAGGTTAGTGCGGTCTATCGCCTACGGTTTTATGCATAATATCTGATGCTAGATGAGGAAGTTTTGAAAATTCGCTTAGTGAAATAGAAAAAAAAACGAGTCGTTATGAATGATATAGTCTTATAAAAAATTATATTCGTTGCTCCGAAAGTTACTATGTTGCTTATCGGTACGGCACAGGATGTTGGCAAGAGGATAACGATGAAATTATTGATTTTCAGGTCAAGCTTCCTCGGTCAGAAAAATTGTCCCACGGCCTAGCTTGTCTGAGCGCGAGTCATCATAAATTTCGTTCCAAAATATTGTGCGAATTGCAACTGGCCAAAAAGCTCGGACGATTATGTCATCCTTCAGAAATCCACCCACGGGAGGTGGGTAGAGGAAATCTTTAATGGTTTTGGGAAAACGAAGAAGAGAAAGTAGCTGGAGAAGCCTTAAGCGGGAGGATTCTCAGTTGACTCGGGTTCGAAAGTTAAGAGTAGCTGGAGAAGCCTCAAACGGGAAGTTTCTCAGTTGTTTCGGGTTTGGTTAGGTTTGGAATCGGAAGTTAGGAGTAGCTGGAGAAGCCTTGAACGGAAAGTTGACTCGAAAACTGTTTTAGGGTACTTCAGTGGTTTGAGGTACGGTCTCAAAGCGGAGACGGAAAAGGTCTATTCGGTTAATAGTGTAAGGCATTGCATCGGGAGTTAAAGACTAAAAAAATTAATTAGAATTATTTAGATCACGTCTCGTCGATAAGACCGGGAGAGAAATTAAACTGTGAGCAACGGGTTAGTGAAGTGTTTTTGTTGTTTTTTTAGTTATTTTCATCATCCTTAGGATAACCTGCCACAAGGAGAAAGGTCAGGTAATTTTGCTCATACTTTGCTTATTTGTGTATTGTTAGAAAGCTGCATGTAATGCCAAAAACCATTAGAGTCCAGAGTCTTGAAATCTCCCCAGGTTTTCGGTTTTACATTGTTTTGGATAATTTGAGTTTGATTTGAATATTGTATCTTGTTTTGACGATTTGATTTCGTATTGATAAGTTGACCAGAAATTCTGAAAATTTACTCTTTTGACGTGAGTGAGGTATATACATCGTGTGTGAACCCGTTTATTTTATTTTATTTTAGTCTTAATATACTTCTAAAGTTTGACCAGTAGTGTTTCATTTATCACCCTTCTCCCTGGGAAATAATTAAGCTTCAAGTCCTGTCCCTAGTGCGACGGTCCGATCCCACACTTTCTCCCTTCAAGGAGAAATATTTTCAAAAACTCTGACACCTTTTCTTTTCTTTTTTTTATAAGTAATAACAACCCTTGATTGGTGGAAATCATCTCTTCCGCCGAATCTCAAAGATTCTCTTTGTTTGTTACAAAGATATAGCTGCGTTTTGTAGCAACAACCGGCTGTTCAAAATTCATACTTTTTATTTTATATACCACAAAGTTCATGCTTGGATGGGCTTCATTGGGAAAAGAGGAAGAATGAAAACTCGGTGGTTACTCCCACTCTCATCGAGTCTATGGCCTGCAATGCGCCTGAACCCCAAAAAAAAGCCCTTCGCCCTTCTGAACAAAATCTCTCGTTTTACACACCACTCGGTCGACTAACCAGTCTCACGACACCTTGAGTCTACCTAATTTCTGGTGTCACTACACGCCTGTAGAAGTAATTCGCCGGAACGCGATTTGGCACGTGCCTGCCTAAACTTAAACATTTCCGTTAAAATCACAAGTGCTAATCCAGTGTACTCGTTACGTGAAAGACAATAAACAGACTATTGTTCTTCGAGAGACTACAAATCACCAGCTGATATTCATCTTCAAAGAACTACCAACCGTAAGTACCATTCCTTCAGTATTTGCTTTGTGGTATTGTTTTTTATTCCATATATAATTCTTTCTTTTTCTTTAATTCTCGAGGCGATAAGAATTGGTACAACAGTCCATTTCTTCTCTCCAAGAGAGCTCGTGTATAATATTCACCGGCATTTGATATAAAATGCGCATTCAGAGCGTCTGAGGTTTTGAACATTGGCATATCATGATTCAGTACAGCATCGAAGTTGTTACATTCCAGTCGCAACCACCCAGTAGATCGATAGTATCCTCAAAATTCACCACGAACCTATTCAGTCTTCCCGGAGGGTCCCCATAACCGCTGCAGGTCGCAACTTGCCGAAGTTATGCTAATTGATTAAAGTTTCTCGATCCCAGGAACGCAGTTTCGTTATCTCTTCTTCTTTTCTGATTAATTGCTCCACCTAGCACTCGCACGTGCTGTTCGAACCCGATACACAAAGTACCTAATGGCGCTATTAGCCCAGCTATGAACGATGATGTAGCCGGCAAATATAGATAGATGGTAGATACTCGAGAGGAGCTGTTTCTCGAGGGGGAAATCGACTTCTGGTTTCGTGTTTCTCGATAAGCTCGATATTATTCTTGTTTGACAGCTCGGGAGGAAATTAGAGATAGGTTCGTTATTATAGCAGCCTTCTTAATACTTTATTACGTCGACCTGTACCTTGCCCGTTTTTTCTCATTCCAGTTAAATTGGTTTAGATTATGTCGGTTCTCTATTATTAGTTAGTCCATTATCCTCTACTGTTATGGATAATTTTATGAATTTATGGAAAGATGAGAAAGTCCAGGTCTAGAGGATGTGATGGTATTCCTTTTGAAGTAATAAAACCATGCATACATATAATTGCAGAGCCCTTAGCCCACATAATGAAAAGATCATACATTGATGGTATTTTTCCTGGGGGCCTTAAAAAGGCTGTCATAAAGCCGATATTTAAGAGTGGTGACCTTAAAGATCCAAGTTGCTGTTACTAGTAAAATTGGAGAAATACGGAATAAGAGAAGAACAGCTGAAACTCATCGAAAGCTATTTGAAAGACAAACCTCAGATGGTAAAGATGGTGATAAATAACAAAGAATATCAGTCCTCACAAAAAGTGAGCACTGTGTGGTACTCCGACAGGGAAGTATCCTTGGGCCACTTCTTTTTTTAAGGATCTTCCTTCAGTGTTGCGTGACTGTGTTTATGACGGACTTTATGCAGACCTCATATCTTTTGCTGATGATGCCAATGTCATCTTGAGACACCCCTCTTTTGGATCTTCTCTGGATATGGTGCGGACAATTTTGGATGATATGAATAGCTGGTGTAGCAAAAATTGTCTTGTGTTGAATGTTGCAAAAACTGAATGCATGGTGTTCAGTACGGAAAGATCTTCAGTTATGATACCACAGAATATAAACGAAGAGATTGCTGTGTCTTCATCTACAAAATTTCTTGGAATTTATCTGGACAGTCACCTCAAATGGAACTGTCACATTGATAATCTTGTGAAAAGACTGAACTCAGTGATATATTCAGTGCGTGTTCTAAAAACTAGAGTGGACTTACATACTTTGAAGATAATATATTTTTCGAACTTTCAATCTTTATTGGGATATGGCATAATTTTCTGGGGAGGAAGCTCGCTAGCCGAATCAGTATTTTTAAGACAGAAGTTTATGTTGAGAACATTGTTAGGGTTATATTATAGAGAGTCATGTAGGGGTCGGTTTAGAGAACATAATTTGTTTTCACTTTATGGTTTGTACATATATATAAAGTTCTAGTATTCTTGTACCTTCATCCTCATTATTTTGAGGACTACAGAAATATTAACACAACAACAAGAAGAAGGAAACCTTTCTTTTATCCCTATCATTCTTTGGCAATGTCAGAAAAATCTCCTCTTTATTTTGGGATAAAGTTGATGAATTCCATACCTGATGAAATAAGAATTTTGAGAGATGTGAAAGTTTCCAAGAAAACCCTTCTAGAATTTATTATAAGGTGTGAACCATACTCATTATCTGAATTTTTTAGGTTTTGTGAGGCAAAATTGTAATTTCACGAATTTCAATTTTATTGTATTTGTACAATAATTCTTGATTGAATAAATATCTATCTATCTATCTTTGGAAAAATGATTATGGATGCCTTGTATGAACCTTGCAAAGAGTGGAAGACCTAGAATTTTCGCAAAAGCAAGCCAAGTAAGACTGGTAAGAGGAACGGAAAACAAGATTGGTACTTCGCTAAGAAAACTAGCACGTCAATGTAGGAGATCTAACTATATCACTATCACAGACCTTGCATCCAGGCACTATGCTAGAGAAATTCAAGATTGGCTAGCCGACCAAAACATACCATTTGTTCCGCGAAACGGCAATGCCCCTAACCTTCCGCAGGCTCGACCCATAGAAGATTTTTCGGCTCTCTAATCGCGAAAAAGTTTACGATGGAGGATGGGAAGTCCAAAATGAAGAGGAACTTCGACGCCGAATATACAGGAAGATCCGATAAATCGATCTAGATACCGTCCAAAACCTGATGCTAGGTGTTCGCAGAAAGTTGCGCTCTGTAGATGATAATGGCCCTCTTCATTCAATTTGAATTGAACCCCGTTCTTACCATAACTAGGTATATAAAGCCCCACCATTTGAATCTGCTGGATTGCAAATGGCCAATTACTTAGTGTGCGATTTGTTAGAGTCAACTTTTGTTTATTTTAATTTCAAGTTCACTTTCAAGGCCCTGCAAGTTCAGAAATTCAAATGGTACGGTGGTCAGATGAAGTCTCATCGGCTAGAATATCTCGAAATGCATTTTATTCAAAGTTTCAGAGTACTTGTAGTGTCAGTGCCAAAATGGCATCGGTTTCAGTGTAGAACTGACCTGACGGACAAAATATGACCAGTCGGGATGCGTTGAGAGGAACGGAAGCTTTTACAGTTTGATTTTTTTTTCAATCTGATCATTTTTAATCAGAATCTTCTCACCCCCTCTTGATTTATCTTCCCATCAGTGGCAGGAATCGGCACAGTAAATACCCCACACCCTCACCCATCCGTTTTTCCGATAGACCGCAGCTCGGGATCAGAATTCGGAAGTTTTGTTCCGTATCATCTCGTCCTCTTCGAGAAGTTTCTACTCCGCTCCCTCGATTCTCGTCTGTCCCGAGGCATCAACTTCTTCGATAAGCACAATGGAAGGAAATGGCCTCCGATGGGGATTTGCTCCTAACGGAAACGTCTCTCTTCGGAAGTCTGCACCAGATGTATCTTCTGGAGTCGAATGACGAAGAATCGGGAAATATGTTCCTGTGTGGGTCTATTTATAGTTACAGGGTTGCAATACGTTCAGAGAGAAAATTATTTTTTTTTCGTTGTGACATTGTATTCTTTCTTCATCTCTGGATCTGAAGTCTTGGAATTACATGACACACGAAGAGTGGATTTTTTGCGGGTAGTAGTGCAAAGGTCACTTCATCAAGTATTTTTTCATATGAGTTCATAATTTTTTTGATGTCTTCTCCAGTTTGTCAATTCTCAATGTTTAAGATTATCTGTTTCTTTCATTTTGTGAATTCTGCCCTATATTAAATTAACCAATTTTTTTGTCATTTACATCACATTGTGTTTATTTTATATGTGATCATTCGAAAATGTATTTGGGAACAATGGTTAAGTGGTAGAGTATCTTCTTGGTGAACTTCCCCTTGAGGTTTCATTTCTTTTCTTTGAAATGAATACATTATTATTATTTCCACGAAAGATTATGAGGAACACTGAGTGCGAGTTTTACTATTAAGTACCCAACTAGGTTCCTGCTGTTTGTCAATAGATGTCCATTTTGACATATTCAAAATCACATAAACCAAGCTCCGAAGTATGGTAAACAAACTATGTAAGGACTGAACGAGGATGAATTCGCTATCACAAAAACGCCTATCTATATCTCTTGAACCAATTGAGAAAAAATCAAAATTTGATCATAGTTAGCTTTGTTATGAACGTCAGAAACATGCGGAACATTTACTTCATAGATATTCCAATTCTGTTTCGAAAAATATCAAGCGAAGTGAAAACACGATCATTTATAGTGAAACTTTTTCAAAATAATCAAAAATGGAGCTTCAAAAGAATCGCAAAAGAGGCTCGCGTTCGTCCGGAAACGGTATCAAGAGTTGTTAAGCGCTTCAACGAAGATCTTACAATTAACCGCAAGGAAAGAACCGGGAGGAAAAAGGGGTTTCATAGCCCCAAAAAAGTGAAGAAAGCCATCAGCCTTTTTCAGAAGACTCCTAACCCTTCAGGACGGAAAGTGGCCCAAATAGTGGGTTGTTCGCAGTCAACCGTTCAGAAAATCTAGTCGAGTTGTGGGCTTCGAACATAGAAAGTGCAGAAAGTGCCAGACAGGAACGCTGTGAAGAACCAAGAAGCGAAATCAAGAACAAAGAATTTAAAAAAAGATTTCTTGAAAAAATTTTCCTGTTGCGTGATTGTCTACGAAACCTCCTATGTCTTGGCTGATTTCTCGCAACTTCCTGGTCAGGAATTTCATACTGCAGATTTTCGTGGAAATGTTGACGAACAATTTCGCGTGAAGAAACCAGCAAAGTTTCCTAAAAAATTCCTGGTTTGGCAAGCAAATTTATCGTTGGCCAAGGCTCTGTTGACTCGAAGATATACATCGATGAATGCTTGAAGAAGCGACTTTTACCATTTTTACGTGAGCACGATGTGTCAACAATCTTTTGGCCAGATTTAGCTTCATGCCACTACAGCAAGACCACCAAGGAATGGTACGAAGCAAATGAGGTGGTTTTTGTCCCCAAAGAGGCCAATCCACCAAATTGCCCAGAACTCAGGCAAATCGAAAGATATTGGGCCCTGGTAAGAAGAGAGAATTGAAGACTAAGAAATCAACGGAAACATTAGCAGAATTCAAGCAAAAGTGGAAGACAGCATCCCAGAAAGTGACTACGAACACTATAAGAAGCAATATGGCAAGAATTCCAGAAAAAATCCATGAATTGTAAAAAATAGTTTTGTTCATTGTAAAAACAGTTTTCATTAGAATTAGAAGATGATTCGAAAATGAGTTTGATTTTCGAAATCGGTCCAGTGGTTCAATAATATAAGCGTTTTTGTGATAGCGAATTTATTCTCGTTCAGTCCTTAGCCTGTCATTTTCCTCAGTTCTAATTTGCTTAGTGAGAGAACTTTTTTGGTCCAGCTCGTTGAGTACGAGAGGAAAGACTTGGGGATCTTGGGGACCTCGATAAGCTATCACCAGGTCATATCAACTATTTCGCGAGAAAGATGGTACAAGAGGGGGACATGAATCATGATGATAGTGAGCCTCGGAATCTCTTAATAGTATATTTGGCAGAGATGGATTCTTCCGACCAATCACCTTTCACACTACGACGTTCATTCACCTCCACGCTTATCAGTACCTCATTGAAACCGTAGGTAGTTTTTTATTTCTCAGCAAAGAACAAAGAGTTTGAAATGGCTGCGACTGATATTTAGAATGAGTTGCACCTCGAGGTGAGGAAGTTCTTTCCTGAAAGATGCAAGATTATCCTGCTGTATACGAGTATGTTTCTTGATCGGCAGAGAGAATTAGTTCGAATACATTATTACTGTATTGGGGTCCATCTTTTGCTTCTGTTTCAGATCAAAGCAATTATTTTTTATTTATTCACTCTAAAAGTCCCGACTGGAAAAACTGGATTTATAACGATGCATGGATCTCTTTCTCGAAAGGCAATTTTCGTTGAAGAATCATAAATTCCTCGGAACAATAACAGATTTTCACAATTTCTGAATTGATTCCTTTCTGCGAATATAATTCTATTGAAAATTTTTTGACAGTTCCAACAACCAATTAAATTTCCTCATTTGATATCAGATGAACAATTTCACCCAATCATGTCAACATTACATCGATAACAGACCATGGGCTGTTTTCACGTTGCTATGGACACATATTGATTCATTTCGATTTTGAAGTTTCAAATATTTAATATTTCGAAATGTCACGATTTGGTTGCAATACTGACGATAATATTAATGAAATTATAGAATCGAACATACCAAAAAACACCGTTTACAGTAAGAAATTTGTATGGAAAGCATTTATAGACTTTTGCAACGATAGAAAGTATCAATTAGATGGAAATCGGACGGCGGAAGAATTGGCGTTGATTTTAAAGGATTGGGCTGTGAACATGAGGAGAAAAGATGGTAAAGAGTTCAAAGACAGTACGGTCAAAACCATGTGGAATATAACAAGTAAGCTGTTACAAGAAAAATATTATAAAGAAATGAAAGTTATTATTGACCCATTCAAAAGTGTTGTATTTCAACAAGCGCGAGCTGCCCGTAATTCTATACGACGAAAACTGCAATCAGACCCAAGTAAAAGGAAGCAAAGTTCGGCAGCATTAAGTTCTGTGGAAATAACAAAAATGGTGAATTTATGGAATGAAAATACTCCTGAAGGGCTGCAACGGAAATTCTATCACATAGCCGCGGTAGAATTAGCTTGGCGAGGTGGGGAAGCTGCTGCTTGCTTGACTGAATTTTTTTGTATCGAATCAAACAACGATGGTTCTGTAACCAACCGAGTGGAATATAACCCTGTATTCAGCAATACTTGCCAGGGTGGTTCAAGAATGTGTACTGGAAGCAAGTTTTTAATAGAAAACGATGACAGCAACGTTTGTCCTGTCCGATTATTCAAAAAATTGATGTCGAAAAGGGGCCCAAATATTAAAACCAACAGATTATTCGTCAGACCAAATCATCAATGGAAATCCGAAAATGATCACTGGTATGATAATATGCCCATTGGAAGAAATACGATTCAAAATTGGACAAGATCGTCTGCCGAAGCGATTGGATTGAATACAAAGGAAAAAAAAATTACTAATCATTCCAATAGATCGACCGCGGTTAGTCGATTGGCCAAAAGTGGTGTACAAGAACAACAGCTTATAAAAATTACGGGTCACAACAATGCCAACTCAATAAAACCCTACTTGAATATTGACGAAGAACATCATAATCAAATTATTAACAGCATGCGTAGTGGAAATACATCTTCATCAGTTATAGAAACTAACACGTCTGGATCTTCATTTAACTATTCTAATTGTTCCTTTGTTAATTGCACCTTTAAATAAATTGTTTTAGCTCTGTATTTTTTCTATAATTAGCAAAAAATTTTCTATCCGAATAACCCTCGGACATTGATAAATGCTCAAAAATTCTATGACAACTTTCTCAAGCTTGTTGCTTGTAGACAACAGACCTCCGCCTACGGCGTCGGTCTGTTTCCAAGCAACAAGCTTTCGAAATCTGTCATAGAATTTTTTCGAACAATTATCAATGTCCTTGGGTTATTACTACTGATAAAACCCCTGAGACACAAACCCCTGGGATGAACCCTGCTGAAACAGAACCCCCTAATCCCGTCAAAACGGAATCAATCGATCCAGAATTCGACATGGAACGAATACGTGGGCGACTCCAAACCCCTTTTCATCCACCTTCCTCATTCAATCCCACCGCAACCCCCTCCAAACAAGATTTTCCGAAACACACTCACACACACACGTGGGTCGACATTCGGCCTATCCTAGCGTCCCATCGGGATTAACGCGGTACACGTAAACGTACATGTATTTAATTAGCCGGTCCAGCGGTCGGATTGATTGGATCGTTCATCCGGAAAAAGTTGCAGGAACGCATTTGACGGCCCCGTCCGGTAAATTGCCCAGCACCGGGACGCGTATGGGCCTAAAGGACCCATACACGCAACGTTTTTCAACGCTCTACGAAGGCAATCGATAAAACCTTGAACTAGTTGTGAGGGTTGCTGCATTTGATCTTCGAATTATGATCCACGGTGTTAAGTTCCCTGAAGGACACCGAGGATTCAGCGATGAATATCTGTAACTGTTAGAAAAAAGTGATGAAGATAGAGGATGATCCCTCCTCTTGTGTCACAGCTTCTGTTGACCTCTAGGGACTACAAGCTTCTGACTAACTTTCTCCCTGCAACCTACCTCGAAAAGGTAGGTAAAAGGATACATTCCAACCTCAAGGTTTATTGTGCCCCTCATCAGAGCTGATTTCGCAACTGCGCTATCTACAGCTCGTCTTCCAGCTCCAGAGCTCCAATGAACTCCAGAATCTGAGATGGCTTCGAGAAGGCTAAATTCTCGTTCTTCCCATGATTATTCTCTCCAAGACATTCCTGGTGCAGGCTTGCAATGGCCATGCATTCTGTGAACAGGGGTTTCATCCTTTTCTTCACAAAATCTGAACTCAGTTTCTGACAAGCCCATTCTCATCCAATGCTTCCTTAGGCATCAATGTCATATGAAGAAGCCAGTCAGGAGTCCTAGCCTATTCATACCGAGATCAAAATAATTCCCCATTCTTATAGTTCCGAAATGAATAAGGAACTTCTTGAAATTATCCTGTTATCTGAAGAAATCTTCGAGGATAATTCCAAGTTCCAATAGAGAGCGGAAGAGAAAGAGACAGAAAGGGAGAGACAGTTGTTGCAGAAGGAAGAAACTGATCTGTCAGTTTCTCTCTTTTGCTTTCTCTTAAACCTTCACTTGCCTATACGAGTACCATTAGATTAGATTAGATTAGATTTAAGGAGGGGCGTTTAGACTTTGCTTAGCCTCGCAAACACCTTGACCTGAAGATCTATTGTGCTACCCCGCGCTGTTTACCAATCAGGTAGCAAAGCCTCTATGAACTTCACTACTCTTCTCGGTGCCACGCCCATTACTTGTTCCGGTTTTAAGAAACAGAAGTCAAGATGTTGTAGCCTTTTCCTGAAGACAGCTCCACAATTGCAAAGCAGGTGTTCAGCTGTTTCGGTGGCTTCTTGACAGAAGCGACAGGTATCATCAGGAACCTTTCCCATGTTCCGAAGATGATAATTTACAGGACAGTGTCCCGTGAGTATGCCCGTCATTTTCCTCAGTTCTAATTTGCTAAGTGCCAGAACTTTTTTGGTCCAGCTCGTTGAGTACGAGAGGAAAGACTTAGCCTGTCTCTGTCCCTGGACCAGTCGCCAGGACCTACTCTTCCTTTCCTGTTCCCATTTTCTAACAGCCATCGCTTGATGGCTTGCTGGGAAGCCGCAGAAAGGCTCCGGTCCAACGAAGGGGACAAGTCCACCCTTCCTTGATAGCTGATCAGCCATTTCATTCCCATGCACTCCCGAGTGGCCAGGTACCCAAACGAGGTTGACCTGATTGTTAAGCCCGAGTGCGTTGAGTGACATTTTGCATTCCCAAACTGCAGGCTTGCAATGGCCATGGATTCTGTGAACAGGGGTTTCATCCTTTTCTTCACAATTTCTGAACTCAGTCTCTGACAAGCCTATTCTAATCTTATGCTTTCATAGGCATCAATGTCATATGAAGAAGCCAGTCAGGAGTCCTAGCCTATTCGTAACGAGATCAAAATAATTCCCCATCCTTATAGTTCCGAAATAAAGAAGGAACTTCTTGAAATTATCCTGTTATCTGAAGGAATCTTCGAGGATAATTCTAAGAAGTTCCTGTAGAGAGAGGAAGAGAAAGAGACAGAAAGTTAGAGACAGTTGTTGCAGAAGGAGGAAACTAATCTTTCAGTTTCTCTCTTTTGGTTTCTCTTAAACCTTCCCTTGCCTATATGAGTACCATAGAAAGGTTCTGGGCTAGTAAGTGGCGTTTGGGCTCTCTTTCTGACTAGTGTGTTGGCCTCTTTGATTCCTGAGTGACCAGGAAGCCAGACTAGAACCTAGAGACCTTCTTGTTCTTGTCTACTTCATTAAGTTTCCTTCGGCATTCCCATATCAGCTTTGATTCAGATTCGATGACATACGAGTTCAGTGCCCTGATAATAGCTTGACTACCAGAATGGTCGCTATGTCACACCCTTTAAACTTCATTTCCAACACTCGAGTGGGATGCTGAAGATAGTGACCACTTGGTTCTTGCCCTGTCTACTCCACCGTCGACATCGTGGTTTTGGAACCAGCTGTATACCTACGGAGCCTCGTAGCGGATGAACTTCTGCACGAGCGTAACCGACCTATGAAGTTTGATAACCAACGACGAAGCCAGCAAAAAAAGAAATAAGAAGCAGAATAATTCAAGTAAAAAGTTCTTTCAACAAGAAATATGTGTGAAATGTTCACTATAAGAAAGCGAAACGTGAAGGAAAAAAATTGAAGCATGTTGTTGAAGACAAATACTGAAGATGACCTAGATAGAACATGTAACAAACGTGCAAGTGTTTAGAAGAGCAACAGAACTGAGAAAAAGAAGGGCAAACTTAGTTGAACAACTGTTGAGACACCAAGAACTATCGGCAGTAGTAATGGAGGAAATGACAGACATGAAAATTATATCATACTAGCTGGCCCGGCGAACTTTGTTCCGCGTAAATGATACTAACGGTGGATTTCACAAATAGTAATCACCGGTGATCGGAGATCAAAGGCTTGGTTCTCTGATTTTTGAACTGTCAAATGTTTCCATGGATATGAGCTGTCACACAGAACAGATATACAAAAATAATATGTCAATTGCTAAGAATGGCAATTTTGGATTCAGTTATTTCCGCAAATATATTTATTACCCAAACAGAAATTCAAAAACATTTTAAAAATTATGAGAAAAGATGAGAATGGACATCTCACGATTGGAACTGATCGCCAAAATCCGATTTACTTGACATTTCGATAAAAATTCACTGTGATATTCACCCGCTTCTGGATCTGTTAATAACCTTTCATGGTACTATGAGCCCTTTGTAAATTACACAGTAATTGATGTCATAAGTATGTCTTTTTTCGACCATTTTAAACCACGACGACCGAAATGCTCGAAAAAAGAACAGATGACATCAATCAATGGCCGCAAAATCCTCAACAAATTCATCGCCATTTAACTGTGATAATGTCAAATATAGAACCTTCACGATTACGTTATTTGGAATAAATAAAACTATAAAAATAACTAATAATCATCAGTCATAATGTGTGAATAGCGCCATCTGAAGTGGTAAGAACGAAACATTTCTCATATCTCAACGAAATCTAATCGTTTGAGACATCTGTACTCGTACGCTGAGACATTTTGGTTTTGCCCAACAGCGCAGAGTTGTAGGCAACTCAAATTACACACTATTACAGTGACTATAGAGGGAATATAGTCACTGTACACACTATTTGTTTATATCGTCATCTAACGCGGATAATATCAAATGAAGTACCTACGAATAAGCGGTAGCGTAACTGTAACTGTAGCGACATCTAGTGGCCCTACTCAAAAGGAGGAAAAGCATTTCCTGTATGAGTAAAATTTTCATCGATGTTTTCAAAGTTTTATTGTATTTTATAATAACCAGATCGTAGACGAATCCATATATGAAGTTTCATAACAAACAGTCCATCCGATCTCGAGTTATAAATGGTGTAACCAACATCTTTCTTTTATATATATAGATTGTGTTTTGAAAAGGAACACATCAAGTCATGGGGCGAGGAGTGCTGCAGCAAACCAGCGAACCCTCGACGATGGTTTCACTGCAGTGTATGGGCCCTTTACTCGATCGAACACAATGAAGGATGATGACAATCGCTCGGCATACATGGCTCAGGTGCTCGTTCCCTACAGGTCGTAAAGGTCCCGAATGGACCCCGTGATTGGTTATGATATTGCATTGTAAAAAATAGGTATGCTACTGGAAATCAATTGGTGCTAAATCGACTCCATTCCGTTCTATCTGGGGATGACATGGAAGGTCGTAAAAGTGAGATACGCCAACTGATGTTCGGTGATCCGATCAATATAGGTCACTTGAAATGTTCAGAACCTTTTGAGCATTGTGTACCTACATTCTATGAGTTCAGGAATGCCCAGTTGGGTTTGGGGCTCGTTGTTTAGACCAAGGAAAGGATTGACTCTTTCCACTATTTAAAATCTATTGACATCTACGGTCTACAATTGCTTATGCAACTAGATAAAAATACAGGGTGAGTCTTTGACTTGTACATATATTCTAACTGTAGATTCTTGATGCTAAAGGAAACCTCTTTTTCCATTTTTCCGAATTCGGCTCTGTTAAAGAGATATGGCCATTTGAAAAAAATAGTGCTGAATACGTGCCTGATATTATTCTTTACAAACACCTCAAAGTTCATATTTTTCGATTGAAATTGATGTGATTATTAGATATTCTGGGTGATAAATTTAAAAAATACTCAAGCACTAACCTTATTTGAATAAGAATGTTACAAACACGATATTTCCTAACAAAACACTTAGTTCTGTCCGATCATTTCTGAAATTGAAGAGCCATATTTCCGCCACCAAAATAAGTTCCTTCTTCGATTCTCCTGAAGATTAGTTTATAGACACTAATAATTTGTTCAAACTCCGCTATACCAGTCCCAAGCCTGGGGTCTCCTCGAAAGAGAGGAGAAAGGAGGAGGGGGAGGAGTAACAACCTCGTTAAAAAACCTGGGTTCATCTGGCCCGGATGATAGCACCCTGTTAGGGCCCCTGCCAGGGTACGGTGAAGCTGCTGTCTTGTAGGCGGATGTTGGTTCATCAAAGACTAGAGGAAGACAACCTTGAAGACAAATTACCTGGTCCTCCAGGTTGGGAGTTTGGGCAATGGGTCAGCTACCCATTACTTGTAAAACAAAATTTTTTGCTAAAAATCCTAGCACACAGCCTCGGAACTTGGACGGATATAAATGGAACAGACCACGGCAACGGAAAAAGGAAATGATTTTTGGAACCTGGAACGTTCAGGGATTAAGAACAAAAGCAGAAGATGTACTCAAGGGATTACGACAGGCGAAGATTGATATGGCTGTACTGTCGGAGACTAAAAAGAAGGGAAACGGAGTTGAATATATTGCGGGCTATATACACATTTACAGCGGAGTACCAAAATCCAAAAGAGCATGCAAAGGAGTCTCAATTATTATAAACCAGAGATATCAGAAATGGCTCGTCAGTTGGAAGGCAATAAATGAAAGAATTGTTACAGCTAATCTTGAAATACGGGGACACAGAGTGTCGCTTATAGGTGTGTATGCTCCCAACGAAGACGCAAACTTAACCGAAAAAGATGAGTTCTATGACTTACTTGGGGACACAATCGCTGAAGTGGGAAATAAACGAGAGATTATACTGCTCGGAGACTTTAATGCCCGTACAGGAAGCAGGGACAACGATTGCGTGATTGGAAAGTATGGCGAGGAAACATTGAACGTTAATGGCCAGCGACTAATTGATGTATGCAAAGAACATAAACTCAAAATACTAAACGGCTTTTTCCAACATAAGAACATACACAAATACACCTGGTATCAAGATACAAGAGGCCTGAGATCCATCATCGATTATGCCATTATAGGACAAAATACAAGATTTTATGTTCAAGACACCAGAGTATACAGGGGTATAGAATGCGGATCAGACCACCACGTCCTCTCATCAAGAATTCGAATTCCGTTCAAATACAACTGTAAGTCAGAAAATCAACCACGGGATCAAAAAATAGATCAAATCAAATACAACCTTGATGGCCTGTATGACGAGAGTACCAGAAGGCTCTACCAGTCTAGACTTGATGACAAGCTGAAGGACGAGTATCTTGCCCATGAGACGGAACATCTGTACAAGCATGTAACTGAGTCGATGCACTCTGCGGCGTGTGAAGCTATTGGTCAGAAGAGTATAAACCATAAAACTCAGAGCAGTAATATTACATGGAATACAACTCTCGAAGAACACAGAACAAAAAAACAGGAAGCTTATAAACAGTGGCTGAACAGTAAAAACCCAAGCGATAAACTAGTATATAAAAAGTTACAAAAGGATTATAAGACATTAATTAATCATAGTAAGAACGAGACTTGGGAAAATAAACTGAGAGAGCTGGGTTCCTTTATGGGTGGTACAAGATCGTCGGAGGCGTGGAAATTATTAAAAGCCCTGAGAACTAACACTTCCAATAAAACGCGGATATCGCCAATTCAGATGGATGTTTGGCAGCAACACTACTCCAAAGAACTTGCAAAAGATAGGCAAGAATACACCAGCACTTCTCCAACAAAATACAACATACAGGGCCAACACATAGATGTTACTGAGGATATGATAAGGGAAGCTATAAAATCCTTGAAAAATAAAAAAGCTGCAGGACCGGAAAGTCTGCCTGCTGAGCTGTTGAAAAATGGAACAGAGAAATTAATGAAACACCTCCAAGAGCTTTTCACCCGATACATAAATGGGGACAGCATTCCATCATGTTGGAAGGAAGCATGGATAACACCCATCCATAAAAAAGGACCACCCGATAACTGTGATAACTATAGATGTATATCTGTCACTAGTACCATGAGTCGCCTGTACGGTAAGATATTAAGGAATATCATCGAGAAAGAATATGGTCCTCATGAAATAGAGCAGCAGGCCGGATTTCGAGCTGGTAGATCCTGCATCGATCATATCTTCAGCATCTTGCAGCTGAATGAGAAGAAAGTGGCGACAAATAGGGAAGTTCATCTACTCTTCGTGGACTTGACCAAGGCCTACGATACGGTTCCGGTTCAAAAGCTCTGGAGAGTCTTGGAACAGTCTCCTATAGATAACACCATAATAAGAGCTGTTAAGCAGCTGTATGATGGGTCTGTGTCTCGAGTTAAGGTGGGAGATAGGCTATCAGAGAGATTCAGAACAACTAAAGGCCTTAGACAAGGATGTTGCCTCTCCCCAACGTTGTTTAAAATATACCTGAATGAAGTCTTGAAGAAGTGGAGAAAAGCATGCAGAGGAATGGGAATACCACTAACCGAGGATACAACACTCTATACATTGCATTTTGCAGATGACCAGGTAGTGGTGGCTCAGGACGCAGAAGATCTGGGGTTTATGGCCAGAAGGCTCTTTAAGGAATATGAGGACTGGGGTCTGTCGGTCAACAGAGAGAAGACGCAGTATCTGTGTGTTGGCAGCAACAATGTGGAAGATCTCCGAGTAGATAAAAACACTCGTATCAGCTCATGTAAGGAATACACCTACCTTGGAGCAAGAATAGATAAAGGAGGTCGAACGGAAAAAGAAATAGAAGATCGTATCGTGAAAGGGAGACAGGTCATCGGATGTCTCAATTCTATCCTATGGGCTAAAGAGATATCAAGAGAGCGGAAACACCAAATATATAATGCCATATTCAAAAGCATAGTGCTCTATGGCTGCGAGACGTGGCAAATGAATAAAAATCTGGAACGTCGTCTGATGGCTCTCGAGATGGACTTCTGGCGTAGATCAGCTGGGAGGTCGAGATTGGAGCGAGTGAGAAACGAGGAAATAAGGGAAATTATGAAGGTGGAAAACACGATAGTCGATGAAGTGCAGAGAAGGCAATTAGTATGGTACGGCCATGTAGAAAGGATGCAGGAAGATCGAATTCCGAAAATGGTTCTAAGGTGGACGCCAACGGAGAAAAGAAAGAGAGGAAGACCTAAACAAACATGGATTGGTGGAGTACACAAAGCAATGTCTGAACGGAACTTACAGCCAGGAGACTGGGAAGATCGAAGAGGATGGAAGCTGGGAATCGGAAGGCGTAGAACGCTATAAAACCGATATATATATATATTATAATTTGTTCATATTTCCCCGATATTCTAAAACGATCTCATAAAAATTGGTTTTTCACTAACCTATCCTAACACCACTAACCAAAGTCATATGGTTCGGTGTCAATGACCATCCTCTGTGATATTCAATTCACCCACAGAACTCTAGAGAAGACGACGCCAGATTGCCGATTTTTTCCTCAAACAATGCAAACTCAAGAAAGCAGTACGTCCCCTATCGTTAGCGGATGAACTATCACAATCGCTAAAAGCGTCTAGGCGTTGCTTTTTGAAAATGCCAAACGAGTAGTTCTGATTCTCGCCAATATAGCGCTGCGTTCTTGATTTCAGTCGTCACGGCCTACTCTTCCCTTCAGAAGGCCGTAGATGTAGCCGCCACGCAAGACAAAGACAAACCGTTGTTCTGTGCTCCAACCAGTCCAACCTAAAACGTTAGTCAGTGATCCCATACACGGCATAAACGAAGTTTACGCTATGGACTTTATTTATTTACAGAGAATAAAGCAAACAGGTGATGATTATGTAAATGACTTTCAGTGAATTGATGTAATAGTAGTGTCGTTCTGGTGTCGAGTTATATTGTGTCGATAGATATTTTGCTGAAGGACCGGTAACAATGAATTTTAAATAGAAACTGCCTATAAAATGTATAATTTCATGCTTCTTAGAATTCAATATTATGTCCCACGAATGTGGAATTTTATTATTACATATCTCTACATCAAACGTTTTTTCATTATAGAGATTTTAGTCTTGACAAAGTTGATAAACATTCTGACAGCGTTGGCAACTTGTATGTTTTGATTCCATTATCTCCCGACCAGAGAAGACAAAATATTCGATGAGATTTGACTCAGGACAGCATTCAGATTATTCTAGAAATTCATGATTTTTTCAAACTCTAATTCAATCTTATACAATCAGGAATAACTTGAGAACAACGCGTTTTATTGAAAAAATATAAGAATACTTTTGTTTTCTAAAATAATTAATTCTTTCGAAAACGTGAACCGTTCATCTTTTTCAAGTGGTTTTATAGTATTTTCGCGTGAATTTATAAGTCGACTATTCTGTAACTTTTTTACCAGGAGAAATATGGAATAAGTTTCAATTGAGGAATATGCACAATGAATAGAGTAAACAATCAATCAAAATTCAGTTCATTCGAAATATCGGTTCCGAATATATGAAAAGAATAGTGTTAATTTCATGGATTTTTGACACCCTGTATCTTCCAAAATAACCGAATTTTGAAAAATGGTAAAGAAAAAAGGTGTTTCTTTTGATGGGAGGAATCTACAGTTAAAATATATGTACAAGTCAAAGACTCACCCTGTATAAACTATGGACATGAAAATCGTAGATCCAATACATTGAGCTTCAGTAAAGAAAATACTAAAGTTAATAACAGGTAAATAAAATTCAATTTCCACAAACATTTGTTTGTGGAAATTGAATTTTATTTACCTGTTACTAAACATGAATTTCCATCAAGTAAAGACTGAATCCATCAAATATACTAAAGTTAGTCTGCGTTGTACACAAACATGTTCAGACTTGCTTTGCCACCTGAGGCTATAATGGTGAAAATCCAGGCAGTGAGAATGAATGTATTCCCGTGATAAAAAAAAATTGTGTCCGAAATTTCGGCGGGATAGGTTCTCGAATTACAACAGATGGATTTATCATCGGGAGTGTTTTACTCTCCAATTTTTTGTTTCCATTCGGTCCCAATCTTTCGCCATCTCTAATGGATGAAACGACGCATTTGCCATTCGACCGAATGAATACAAAATCGAGTACTATTCTGCTAGAGACTCTTTTCACAGATAACGCCGATAATCGACATGAATATTCCGAAAGTGCGAAAATCGCGCGACGAATAGCGAACGCTGTAGCGATTCGTATCGTATGTCAGGGCGGCTATCGGGCCCCCGGATCTGAAAAAATAAAAAATTCGGGATTGAACCGGGCCGTTTTACCGTGGGGATTTTTATCGGGACCGTGCAACGTTTCCATTCGACATCGATAAAAACAGAACCGGGTAATAATGCGGAAAAACGTCGGGTAAAAACAGGTTCGCATCACGATGGTTGGGGGTTAAACGCCACGTTTTATGCGAAACACAAGCCGCTCAGATAACGAGGGTTTTGTGTTGGGTCGGGATATTCTGAAGTGCTATGAGAAAAATATGGGATGAGTGGTATTCGGAATTTTTTCCATCGGGGATGGATCGCTTTTTTATTCCGCACTATTTGCGCATAGACCATACAATTGGTCGGCACGTCGTAAAGGAGTTTTTTCTTCAAAACCCGTTGTGCACTCAAAGAATAAAGATCGTTTTTATCCCACCCTCGTCGCCAAAGTTCAATCTCAACGAGGCAATTAATAAGTTCTCAAGAGAGGGAGATGAGATTTTACCTTATTTTTCTTTAATTGCTATCGTACAACTGAAATAGCTATTATTACAACAAGGGAAATATGAATAGTATATTTCCCAGGTTGTCAAAGTTACATCCCGAGGGCGAAGCCCGAGGGATGTATAGACAACCGAGGAAATATATTCATATTTCCCGTGTTGTAATCAATAGTTTTTTTTTCTGATTGAAACATTATTGTTCTGAAAATGGAAAAATTAATATTAGATTGCAAATTTTGGAATTAATTGGATTTTTAACGTTTCTATGGGCCGTGTTTGTGAAAATCATAGTTGACTGTTTTGATTTTCATGTCTTGTCTGAAATAAAATTGATGAAATAATGTCAAATTACGTGGAAACTTAAGCGGCAAAAGCCTGTGAATGTTTGGTTCCGGAGAGAACAAATTGGTGAATATATCTTCCGATATCGAAGATCGTTGGTCGGTGATCGTGATCAAAGTGTCAAAAACGAAGAATGATATAAATAGGACATTTACAATAATTTGATGAAGAATGAAGGTTTGAAAGTGTCGATGATGGCATCGCATGAAGCACAATCATCACAATCTTTGGAGACGATTTTTGGAGAATCGTTCGAGACTACAGCTGAAAGGAATGTTCATAACGAAAGGGCAGTCTCATCGACGAATTGCGAACAAGATATTTCATCTTTTGTATCTGGTTACAATACCTTTAGCCAGAGCCGGACCGTGGGCGTGGCGAAGGAGGCATTTGCCACGGGCGCAAACGACCTAGGGGCGCAAAATATGAAATATGATATATTTCATTTTTAATAAAGATTGACTACAATCTCTATATTACAGAGTGGCGTATTTACCAGTTCACAAGGTACGGTTCCACCAAAACCGTGTGCCGCACAAATGTTTACGAACATTTTGTGCTGCACTCCAGTAGTTCGCGTACAAGCTGTGAACACATTTAGCGTCCGTTTCCTTGGTACAGCTGTGTGTAACTTTTGTGCGCGCACAGTGCAGCACACCGTATACAAGAACAAGTTCTCAGTATTTCGCCTTCCGTCAATAGTTGAAAATATGGAGGATCAAGAAAATGTTGTGCTTTGTAGTGCAGCTGTACAGGGTGTCCCAAATTCGATGATCACTGAGAGCATCTCGAGAACCATAAGGGTTAGAGAAAAAATGTTCAAGGACTCCCGATCTCTTTTTTCAAAATAATCCATTGCCAGCGATCAGATCCGAGATATCTGAATTGGTTCTCGAGTTACAGGGCGTTTCTGAAAAATTGCTGTTTCAAATATTTCGCTATACATATCTTATTTTCTGTTGGAGAAAAGTTCCAAAAAGTTTTCTTTTGTAATTCCTATTGCCGAAATAAAATATCTCCAAATATACGAAAAATCTTTATATACATGCTGTCCCAAATTCAAGTGAAGACGAAAAACTCAATATCAGATTTTCGAAAAACCGTTTACAGGATGATACTCGGTGAATCTGCTGCTAAAAAGCAATGATGAAAAATATAGGGTGTCTCATTTAAAAAACATAAACTTTTCTCTCCAGCACTTGGACGGCGAATAATTCTTCGGATCAGATGGAAGCAGCGTATAGGCAATAGAAATTATAAAGGAAAACCATTTAGAAAATTCGTGATATTTCCAATTCTCCAACAGAAAACGAGATATAGGGAAATATTTGAAACAGCAATTTTTCAGAAACGCCCTGTAACTCGAGAACCAATTCAGATATCTGGGATATCTGTTTGCTGGCAATTGATTATTTTGATAAAAGAGATTGGAAGTCCTTGAACATTTTTTCTCTAACCCTCATGGTTCTCGAGATGCTCTCAGTGATCATCGAATTTGGAACTGCGATAAAATTATTTTCCACTTTGGCAGAATGTCTGTGGAACCGCAGTCAAATTTTTTAGCCAACTCTTCAGCTGCATCATGTTTCTTATTTCTGTTTTATAATCTTCATTATTACAATCCATCAATACAGGATATATTTCTATTTTTTATAAGCTTTTATTTAGTTTCACCTGTCCCGGTGTCTGTGTGTCTGTCTGTAATCAAATCTTGCAAGTTAAATATGACACACTTCTAATCGTCCGAACTATTTGAAATTTTGCAGGTGTACCTAATTCTGGTGACAATGCATCATGAAATATTTTTTATAGAAAAAAACAAAATGGCGACTCCAAAATGGCGGATGAGTTTTGTAATTATGATCCGATTCCATTCAAAATTAGTATCTGGGGGTATTTGGCTTCGAAAATTATGATACTTTTGTCAAAATTGAGAAATTCAAGATGGCGGCCACAATATGGCGGACGAGATTTGTAAATATGAACATATTCTATTCAAAATTGGTATATGGGGGTTTTCTGGGTCGGAAATTACGATTCTTCAAAATCGAGGAATTCAAGATGTCGGCTTCAAAATGGCGGATGAGTGTTGTTATAAAAGCTTATCTTCAAAAATGTTTTTTGAGAATTAGGCTTGTTAATGAATTGGATTGTTTTCTCGTTATTCCAATCCATGTTCGCGCACACATAAATGTATTCACCTTCGAAGCAGAAACAAAACTGTTATTTTATTCGTTCACTCATTTATTTATTGTTGTCTTCATGTTTTAATACTTTCTTCAATGTTTATATGTATATAACAATACTGTTATATACATTTAAACATTGAAGATGCAAGTTGAAAAGTATATCTGGAAAGCATTTGTCCCACTAAGACTCTACTAGATGAATTAAGATATGGTGGGAAAATAATATCCCACTAAGACTTAAAGGGTTGAAAGGTAATGAACAAAAACTCAATCATCAAAATGAATAGAAAATGATAAAAAAAATTGTTATTTATCATTTTCTATTCATTTTGATGATTGAGTTTTTGTTCATTACCTTTCAACCCTTCAAGTCTTAGTGGGATATTATTTTCCCACCATATCTTAATTGTTCATTTGTTCATTGCATTTTCAATGCGCTGACATCTTCTTGAACACTAAATCCCCAAATGATATCTTCCTATAATAAATATATGGGAGAAGTTGTCCTCTTCGATCCGTTTATGTCTTTTAACAACAAATAAAAAATTTCGAAGATGGTGGACAATTTTTTTTTATTCGCTGGAAGCGTGTGTTGTTGATTCCTACATTTTGCATAAAGTTACCATGAACACGCAAAAAAAAAGAAACCTATGAGCCACTTGAGTTCAGATCATGTTTGGCTAACGAATTGATTGGAAATTTTTGTTCGAAGAAAAAACCCGGTTATGCACCTGGTAAAGGTTATGCCAGAAAAAAGAACCAACCAGACGGTCAAAGCTCTACTGCGAATTCAGTTCGCCTAAGTAACACATGTGAAAAACTGTGGGTGGTTTTCCCTCTGATTCACATCTATATGATTCTCGATGAAGGTCCTCTGGGAGAATTATTTCCCACCTCAAAAAAATCATAGAGAAAAGAATAGAGAGTACAGACTTCAATTTAATTGTTAGAAATGAATAGCGGCATGAAGAAAAACAAACATATATGATTTTGAAGATGTCCCAGTCTTTTGTCACTTAAAGGGAAGAAATATGGGAGATTATTGTGAATAAAAATTTCTTCAAAATATAATCAATGAAGGTCAATTATGAAAAACATGTATTTATTGAAAAATGAATTTCTTCAAGGGCGCATTTCGAAAGTTTGCCACAGGCGCTAGAATCCTAGTTCCGGCTCTGCCTTTAGCGGAAATTTTAAGAATTGCACTTTTCTTTTTCCAATAAATAAATGAAAGATTTCTTATAGTGAAATATGAATATATCATATTGTCCCAAGGGAAATATGACTTGACGTTTCATATTTCCCTTGGGAAATATCAGTGTGTTATGACATATGGTAACTAAGGCGATATTGCTCAATATTGCTCCGATCAGAAAAAAATGCATTATCCGTGCATATGCACATATAGGCCTTTGACGAGAAGTTTACCGAATTGGATATACTCGTATATCACTCAGTAAAAATGGGACTGTGTCGATAGAAAAGTTAGTAAAAGGACGCCAGGAGTAGATGCCAACCAATCAATAAGGAAGTACTTCCCTTACCGTCCAGTGGTTGCACCATCAGCTAGATAATGAAGGTATTCTATTAAATGACCTCTTCAGAAAATATCCTGGTGGAGCAAGAAAAGATTTTAAATACAATAGTAAAAATTCTGTCAGTAAAATTTGAGAACTATAGCCAAATTACCCATTGTAATAAATCGAAATATTGCGGTAAATCAATTTAGATTTCTAAATTTATATTCATGGCTTCGAATTTCACTTTGTTGCAGAAGGGTTTCAGTACGTGAGAAACAGGATTTATGCGAGAAGATAGAAGTAATTAATAGAGCTGTTGATTTTCGGACCAACATTTCTCATAAAACGCAAGCAAGAATCCGAAGAGTACTTTATGTACCGAGAAGGTCCCACGACTTGGAAGGCGGGATGCGGAGGCAGCGTAAAATTGAGGGCTGGATCGTGAGAATTGCAACATTGCAACTTAACAAAAATTTCATACGATTACGACACCCTTCTAAGAATCCGCCCACAGGGGCTGGGAAAAGGAAAATCTTTATTTGCTTTTGGAAACGAGGAAGTGAGAGTAGCTGGAGAATTCTTAAAAAAAAGGTTCTCGGTTGACTCGGGTTTGATTTTAGGAAGGTTTAAGAAGCTCTTCAGTGTTTGGAAGTACGGTCTCCAAGCGGAGACAGAAAAAGTGCGATTCGGGGAATAGTGATGTGAAGTATTGAATCGGTAGTTAAGGCCTAAGAATAAATTGAAATATACTGCTCCACAAGAGTTAGGGATATCGTATTCAATCGTTTTTAAAAAAGTATGTAATCTTCGAAAAAATCGCTGTAAAATCATTTAAAACTCAATAACAACTTGAATCGATCCAATAAGAATCAGTATGGGACATTTCGTCAATCTGGTCACCTTTTTTCTGAAGTTTGGTTCTTTGCATATGCTTCATGAATGTTCTTATTTTGAAATGAAGTCAGTTTATCAACGGCTTCAATTTGAAACGAGTTTTCTGAAAATGCCAAAACGTAAATTAACAAACGCAGGCTAATAGGGCTATGGGAATGCTACAGGGTGGCCTAACTCAGGTTGTTGTTGCGGAAAGGCTCCAAGTCAGCCAGAATGTGATATCTCGACTTTGAAATAGGTTCAGGGAGACAGGTTCCGTGTTGGAAAGACCAAGGCTTGGTGGGCGACGAAAAACAACATCTGCTCAGGATCTTTTCATCACCGTTTCGGCGAGAAGAAACCCTACATCAACGTGTAGAATGCTACGGAATACTCTTCAAAATGCAGATGGGGTCCAAGTTTCCATTGAAACCATCAGACGACGTTTGAGAGAGGTGAATCTAGGTTCTAGACGTCCATTAAAAGGAGTTCCATTAACAAGTGACCATAAGCGTCAAAGACTGGAATGGGCAAGGCAACATATCAATTGGAACGATCAATGGCGTAATGTCCTTTTCACTGATGAATCCAGATATGGACGATTTTTAGATTCTCGAAGAATAAGGGTATGGACAATCCCACGCATACCCCGTAATCGGCGCCATGTCCGAGAAGTCCATCCATTCCGAACTCGGCACAAATTACAAGCTTCGAAGCTTGTAGTTTCAGAGGGGTCTCCTCAGGAGACCTAGGAGTTATCAGGATAAACAATATATCATAAACAATATATCATTCCGAGGGGGTAGTGTTATGGTATGTGGCCGGGATATGTTTCAACGGGCGCACAGATCTACACATTCGTCCTGAGAATATGACCGCCTCACACTATAGGGAGCATGTCATTGACAATGTTGTGCCAACTTTTCACGCTGCTATTGGTGAAACTTTTCAATTTCTAGACGATAACGCTAGACCGCACCGTGCAGCCATAGTTGAGAATGCGCGTATTTACCAATACCTCCGCACTCACCAGATTTGAATTGCATAGAACATGCATGGGATATGCTCCAAAGAAGATTAGATAATCATCAACCTACCCCAGAATCCTTAAATGATCTGAGAAAGCTTCTGCCCCGTTTATGGAACCAAATTCCTCAAGAAATGTTCAACAACCTCGTGTGTATAGTATGCAAAGAAGATGTCAAGCTGTTATTCATGCCCGTGGAGGCCATACATTGTATTGATAGTCTTCAAATGTTTGAATTCTCTGAGAATAAAATTTCGTTATTTTACTCGAATTTTCTTAACCACCCTGTATACGCTGCAGACCTACAGGCTAAAATTAATTTGCAACTTGAAATCATATTAATATGAATTTTCATCACAAAAATCTTTTTTTAACTATATTTTTTTGCAATTTAAGTCAATATCCCTAACTCATGTGGAGCAGTTCATTTTAGACAACGTCTCGTGGATAAACTCGCGATATAGCAAGTTACGTCGCGAAAGACCGGGAATGAAGTAGCAGCGAAAAACGGGTTAGTGACGTGTTTTTTTTAAGGATACATTCATCATCCTTTGGACTAAAGGCTTGTTCGGACTAGGCCAGTATTTTAGTCGAGTGGAGAGTAGAGAGTAGCTAATCTCCTCACTACTGTCACACAACTGTCAGGAAATCGTTCGCACTTTGGTCAAGTCGAGTTCACAAGTGAAATGAGAAGTGAGTGATGTTTCGAAGAACGAACAGCATGCAACACAATAAAGTAAACAAACTGGTTAACCTCATCGTAATGGCTATTTTAGAAGAGGTGGATGAGGAAATATGTGAGATACGTAAAAAGCAGCTTTGGCTGCGGAAATGGATCAATAGATACGAACTAGGAGCTACGAATTGTCTTCTGAAGGAATTGGCATTAGAAGATCCCAAAGAATACCTCGATACTTTGAGAATGTCAGAAAGTTGTGTAAATTTTCTGTTAATAAAACTTTATAGACGTGAAGTATATACAAACCTGATATTTTTAATTTTCGTTTTTATTTCTTTTTCTCCTAAACCGGATAAATGCATTTCGGATTCTATTTCCTCTAATGTGGATTGCCTCATCATTTTATTTTTGTAGTCTTTCGACTTAATGTTCCATAAACATTCGTGATCCAAATATTTTTGAACAAATCTATATGTGATATCGAAACATATTTGAAAAACGACCTGTGCCAATACGGTTTTGTCAGTACTAATGCACTCGACTATCATGAAATGTTCGGACTACTGTATACTGGCGGTCCAGTGGCAAGTGGCGCGTGGTGGGGGAAGCTACTCGCCCGAGAAAATAGAATGGAATGGATCGACTCGACTCGCCCACTGACTAATCCATTCGACTCGATTGTTGGCGTTCGCACACGGCAAGTAACTAAATCACTCGCTACTTGACTAATCTACTGGCCTAGTCCGAACAAGCCTTTAGGGATATCGTATTCAATCGTTTTTAAAAAAGTATGTAATCTTCGAGAAAATCGCTGTGAAATCATTTAAAACTCAATAACACCTTGAATCGATCCAATAAAAATCAGTATGGGACATTTCGTCAATCTGGTCGCCTTTTTTCTGAAGTTTGGTTTTTTGCATATGCTTCATGAATGTTCTTATTTTGAAATGAAGTCAGTTTATCAACGGCTTCAATTTGAAACGAGTTTTCTGAAAATGCCAAGACGTAAATTAACAAACGCAGGCTAATAGGGCTATCGGAATGCTACAGGGTGGCCTAACTCAGGTTGTTGTAGCGGAAAGGCTCCAAGTCAGCCAAAATGTGATATCTCGACTTTGGAATGGATTCAGGGAGACAGGTTCCGTGTTGGAAAGACCAAGGCTTGGTGGGCGACGAAAAACAACACCTGCTCAGGATCTTTTCATCACCGTTTCGGCGAGAAGAAACCCTACATCAACGTGTAGAATGCTACGGAATACTCTTCAAAATACAGATGGGGTCCAAGTTTCCATCGAAACCATCAGACGACGTTTGAGAGAGGTGAATCTAGGTTCTAGACGTCCATTAAGAGGAGTTCCAATAAGACGTGACCATAAGCGTCAAAGACTGGAATGGGCAAGGCAACATATCAATTGGAACGATCAATGGCGTAGTGTCCTTTTCACTGATGAATCAAGATATGGACGATTTTCAGATTCTCGAAGAATAAGGGTATGGACAATCCCACTCATACCCCGTAATCGGCGCTATGTCCAAGAAGTCCATCCATTCCGAGGGGGCAGTGTTATGGTATGTGGCCGGGATATGTTTCAACGGGCGCACAGATCTACACATTTGTCCTGAGAATATGACCGCCTCACAATATAGGGAGCATGTCATTGACAATGTTGTGCCAAATTTTCACGCTGCTATCGGTGGAACTTTACAATTTCTAGACGATAACTCTAGGCCGCACCGTGCAGCCATAGTTGAGAATGCGCGTATTACCAATACCTCCGCACTCACCAGATTTGAATTGCATAGAACATGCATGGGATATGCTCCAAAGAAGATTAGATAATCATCAACCTACCCCAGAATCCTTAAATGATCTGAGAAAGCTTCTGCCCCGTTTATGGAACCAAATTCCTCAAGAAATGTTCAACAACCTTTACTCTTGTAATTAATATAATAATAATAATAACCTTGCAACGTAAAAATTACGTTATATCTCATTAATTGACTTCTTTTGACGTTCGCCTCTTGAGTTGAATCATCATGTGTTTCGAAATTATATTGTCGTCCTGATATAGTGGGGATGCCCAGGAAGGTGCGCATATTTAATTTAATGATGATCAGTGATGAATGAGACGGTGAAGAGTGTGAATACATATTGGCTATTCAGTTTTTTATTTCGTATTGCGTTTGTAATAATTCAGATAAAATTGCATTTTAGTGAATTTTCAAGATTCCATAATTCTATAATAATTTTCTTAATATCCGTATTCAATTGGTAGATTGATTAATTATATATTTTCAAAATTAGAGTTTTCCTTTTCAAAATTTGCAAATGGCGTAAGCTTCCATTTCGTTCAATTTCATTTAATTCATTTCGATTATTTTTTTTTCTTATTAGTATTTCTCGATTCTTAAAATCAATATTAAATAATTCCATTCTACATTTTATTTTGTTCTTTTGAACTGTTGCTTGCTTCTGTAACATTTTGCAGATATATCAAAACTTCTCTTCTTCAATGGTTGGACCCTTGTGGTTTAGGATTTAACCAAATATAGACCATTAAGAAGTGAGGGCAGTATGAAGTTTTCATCAGAACGACGGCCTGTTGAATTGTCACCACAGGACATAGCCAAATTAAGGGGGAGAATTTCATAGGTTCCGAAAGTCGTTTGAAATCGAAGGTAAGATCTTTCCAATTTTTATGAGAAGGCTTATCTTGGGCTTTTCTGAGGAGAATTTCAAACTTGGCAACATTTTCAAAATTTCAATACTTTCTGCATTATTTTAGAGTCACCATTAAAAGGAAATTTTCCGATTCAAAATTTGACAGCCAATCGACACCTCCTAGCTCATTTATTCGCTCCAATCCAATCAGGATTAGTTTTTTTCATTTTGTTTCTGTTTTTGAGTCAATTAATAAAATATTGTCAATTTTTTTTATAATTTAATTTACTATATTGTCGGACAAAAACTTCTGCACTCTGTATTTCTATTTGCATGTACCACTACTGGTGAGAAGAGCCTGTCAAGAAAACCAGTTCATTCAAAATTTCAAATCCATTCGATCCAGCCGAATATTGCGTTTTTGGCAACTCAGAGCTCAATCCACGAAGTACTGTCCAGAAAATTTCGGCAAAGGTACAACACAACAAAATTATTCAGCCAGCAGTTATTTGGATCTATTCGACGAAAGAGAACGGACAATGGTTTAATAGGTGGCAAACCAGAGGGTACAGGAAAATTTGGTATTTGTGAGTCAGGCAATATACTTGTATGGAATTTGATGATTTTTAAGTTGAATATATATTTAAAAATTTTGACTACAGTTTTATTTGTTGGTGAGCATTAAGGGTTCTCTTTTTTTGTTTTGAGTTGATAACATCCATTAAATTCAGTTAATTTTGAGAGAACCTAGGCGCCCACTCAAAGAGGCAAACCGAGAACAAATCCACTTCCCTGAGCTTGCTAGTCGTAAGAGCATAAACATAACATCAAAGGTTACAACCTCGTGTGTATAGTATGCAAAGAAGATGTCAAGCTGTTATTGATGCCCGTGGAGGCCATACATTGTATTGATAGTCTTGAAATGCTTGAATTCTCTGGGAATAAAATTTCGTTATTTTACTCGATTTTTCTTAACCACCCTGTATACGCTGCAGACCTAAAGGCTAAAATCAATTTGCAACTTGAAATCATATTAATATGAATTTTCATCACAAAAATCTTTTTCTAACTTTATTGTTTTGCAATTTAAGTCAATATCCCTAACTCATGTGGAGCAGTTTATTTTAGACAACGTCTCGTCGATAAACTCGCGATGAAGTAGCAGCGAAAAACGGGTTAGTGACGTGTTTTTTTGAGGATACATTCATCATCCTTTGGACTAACTGCTAGAAGGAGAAGAGTCATGAATTTATCTTATCAAGTCATCTATAGTAACTCAAAAGTTACTTCAAGATTGACGCATCATTCGATTCCGTGAAATTTCAATCTTTGAAAGAAACCACGAGTACACCGAGTTTCCTCTTCCATCCGGATACAACAAGAATTAAACCCATATTCGTGCCACGTCCTCAACTCGTCCCAAACAAGATTAGGCTCTCAGCGGCAGTATCTCATAAAGTTTCCAGTCACAGCAAGAAAGCCCGCTCGGTCGCCTTCCGAACCGCATCTCCTCTCTTAAAGCGACGCGGCTTAAGCTCCGAAAAAGCGAGCAAATCACATTCCTCAAGTCGGCTAGTTAGCGTTGAGCCCGCAATTTCGTCTGTACGCGGCTCCCCTTTACACCCACCTAATTCCCTTCTTGTTCGTACGTCGAGGCCCGCGAGATCCTGAGTATATACAAGGAAATAACGACGTCGAAAATGAGCGAAACTAATGATGTGCGCTACACAGAGACTGCCGGGATGATGGGATACGCCGCTTTAATGAGGAGTATTCGCGATGCGTTAAATGTCCTATTTAATGTTCAGACTTCGGGATACCCTACGCCATTCAGAACAGGAATAAAACGTGGGAATTGAAAGCAGTGTAATTTCTTTCTTGATTGAAGGCGCCTTCGTTTCGTGGCGTCATGGCAATTTCAAAAAACCGCTGTTAATTTAGCTGCATTTTAAAACATGTTTTTAATATTCGACAACTACACTGCGCAAAAAATTAACGCACATTCTGAAAATCTCAATTTTAATGAAAGTTAACTCTACATTGACTTTATAACTTAGTTTTTATGTTCTCTCGGGAAGGTTTTGAACGAAACAAGACACATTAAATGGAAGAAAAATTCAGGATTTCACCGAATCTTATGTGAAAGAAGAGAAATGAACAATTTTCAAAATACTGAAATGCTGATAAGTGATTTAATACTTGGTATTTCCACCCCTTGCGTTAATTACAGCTCGGCAACGATGGTTCATACTCAAAATGAGTGATCTTAAAATGTTCTAATCTAATCCTTCCCAGATTTCTCCGAGTTGGATTCCTAAGTCATCAAGAGTAGCTGGATGATTTACTGAACTTCTCAGCCTTCTATTGAGGTTCTCCCAAACCTGCTCAATCGGATTGAGATCTGGACTTCCTGCTGGCCATTCCATTCAAGAGACTTCAACCTCTTCAAAGTACTCCAGAACGATGCGCGCACGATGGGGTCTGGCATTATCGTCCATAAAAATGAAATTTTCACCAATGTATGGGGCAAATGGCTCTTCAAGAATGTCCCTTATATACTTAGCAGCATTCATAGCTCCATTATCAGTGATCACTAGGTCTGTGCGAGCAGTCAAAGATATTCCACCCCATACCATAATCGATCCTCCCCCGAAACCAGTAGGATTCAGGAAATTGCACTGAGCATATCTTTCATGTGGACGTCTGTATACAAGGGAACGTCGATCACAATGGTAGAGGCAGAATCTAGACTCATCTGTGAAGAAAACTCTTTCCCAATCGGCCTCTTCCCAATGGATATGCTCTCTCGCAAAATCCAAACGCACCCTTCGATGGGCTGGGGTAAGAGCTCTTGCCGCGACACGAGGCCTTAAATCATATTCTCTGAGGCGATTTCTTATTGTCTCTGAGTGCTAATTTGCACCTCATGAGTTTGCTCAAGCTGATTTTGAAGGAGGCGAGCGGTTGCAAACCGTTGTCTCAACGAAGAAACTCTCAAGTAACGTGCTTGAATGGCAGTTGTTACCCCTGGTCTACCCTGTCCTGGTCTTCGGACATTCATACCTGTCTCCCTGAATCGCTGCAACATTCTGGACACACTTGTATGGGAAACTCCAAACCTTTCTGAAATTCTTGTATATGTCCACCCTTCTTCTCGCAAAACTACCGCAAGGGCACATTCCTCTTGGGTCAAATTGCGTGTTTCGCGTTGCATAGCGATCGAGTGTAGAAAATCAAACGAAAGAAAAACTATTGATCACTAGAATTGATCGAGAACAACTGATTTTAGAATGGAGCCAATACGGCAATACATTCAAAATCTGATAATATCATCATCTTTTTTTATTCCTGCTGGGAGAAAACATCTGCATTGAAGAAAAACGTTGAAAGTGGATAACATATGCATGCATAATTCTGATAAAAATAATTATCATTGAGAACACCTTCAGTTGTATAATAAATTTGATCGTTAATTTTTTTGCGCAGTGTATTTACTATTATTATGATTTAAAACGGGGTGTTATGGCTCGGTTAGCTTTCCGGGGACTGCGACTATGTAAATCTTTCGTTCTCTACCGTACTCACTCATTGAAACCCAAGGAGGTATTCAATGGTGTTGATGAAACCGACATCTCTTTTAGTCAGAACAACCGCTAGTACCATTCTCACAGTGTTTTTTTAGTGGTATTCATTTTCTATTCCATACATTCATTTTATTCTTTGAATCTCGGGGTGATAAGAGTTGATACATCAGTTCATTTCTCCTCTCTAAGAGAGCTCCTGAACAATTTTGAATGATTTTCTTCATCAAACTGATGGATTAACTTTGGTTCGAAAACGCTTTGTTTTCGAGATACTGGGTGTTCAACTCAACTGCATCTCCAATCATATAAGTTTGAGTTCATCCATTAAAACTAATGAATCATGAATATACTCCATTCACAATTATAAAATCACAACTCTGGCCATGATTTCGTTTTCAGGAATTGGTGCACCTGATGAAAAATCTGTGCGCGTACAGAGAATATCTTTAATGACAAAACGGCTGTGTCAGTTTCTTTGTTTACATCAAAGTAAAAGTATCAAAGATATTTTGACATGGGTTCGAACGGCAAATTTGAATTGGACCAAAAATCGATTTATAAGCATGAATAAAGCAAAAGTAAGTACTAATCGCCTTTTTTACACTTGATAACGAAGTTTTTTTTAGGTATCTGGCCGTTTGGAAAGATTTCAGACGAAATTCCGGTCCCCCAGAAGTTTGGTTAGTTTCGGTATCGTTTTTGGTACTCAAAATTTATTTGGAATGTGTAAATGGACAAAAAAGGCTTCCTTATACGATATTTTCACGAAAGCGACCGGAAAATATGATTCAGGTAGGATTTTCGAGGAATTATGAGGAAAGAACTTGCAAAATGAAATTGCACAATTTTCGTAAGTAAACGGGTTTTGGATGGCCATCATCGGTCTCTAAATGATTATTGTTGATCGTTTTCACGTTTCAGAAAAAGAACCACTTCGTATAAGCCCATTTTGAAGAAATTTGTGTATGTAACATTCAACGGTAGGTATTTGCTCTTAATCGAAAAAATATATTATATCTAGTGCTACTTCTTTCAAAATAGACACAAGCTTTTGATGCTGTAGGGGCCCTATAATGTGGAGGAGTTTGTGTCTTATTTTAGAACAGGTGAATGATAAATGTGAAGCATATGTTTGACCTGTTCCATATTATTTGTACAAACCTACTGTGGTTGTAATGTATGAATATTTTTTAAGCTAATAAATTATCATACAGTCAGAATATTTTACTTCTTGTTCATAAGATCAAATAAATGAAATGTATATCTTCTACTCTTATTTTATCAAGTTAGCTATTAAGGTTATGTTCCAAGAAAAAGTTCCTGTTGCATCAGAACTCCCTTCAACTATTTGGATTCCAGTAGAGGGATATAATATTCCATTATTCTTGATTCAACAATTGATGTCAAGTCTTGATCTTTCAGTTCAAGAGGATAATAAACATTAAATCTGCACAAGCATGCATATATGAAAAATCATGTGAAAGCAATGCAATTTTCTTCCATGGTGAAAAATAATATATTTCAGCAGTGATCTCTTGTATTTTTCATGCAAATAACTAGAAAAGGAATCTTTTCTTTCAATTCATATAAACGTTAATTATTTTCGTCCGTCACATCTTTTCCAATTCATTCATTCTCCGAATAAATTCACATTCTGAGAAATACGCTAAGAATGTAGAAAGGGCAACATAGTGTTGACTTGGAACATAAAAATATTTTGAAAAACGTCATAACTTCGATACAGAGTGGAATGTGTCAAATTTCCAAGGCCAGAGTTGTGATTTTATAATTGTGAATGGAGTATACATCAAAATATGCCGGAGCCAACTAATTGAATTAAATCAATCACATTTAAACGGTCATGACGTCTCACGAGAGACGTCAACTAGAATTGTTCAAATATCACCATGTACAGTTTCACAGATATGTAATATTGACAAGAAGAGCTTAAATTCTTACAACTCTGACAAATTTCAGCTGAATATCTTGAGAAATACAGATGACAGCAGAGGAAGAAACTTCAACACCATATATTTTGAAAACGAAACGTTAACGTTTGATGGTCCCTGTTCATGAGATGATTATGATAAAGATTATACATGTAACTCATGGTCTCCCGAAGAAACCCCTCAGAAACTACAAGCTTCTAGCTATTTAATGCGAGTTGAGAGAACAGTTTGTGTTCGAGCTTTGAAACTGTATTCTTACGCCACCATAGGGTCCTTGAACAACACTCTTACCACTGAAGTATACAGGGTGAGTCTTTGACTTGTACATATATTTTAAATGAAGATTCTTGGGGTCAAAATAAACCTTTTTTTCATTTTCCATTTTTCCGAATTCGGCTATGTTGAAAAGATATAACCATTTGAAAAAAAATTGTGCTAATTACGTCCCTGAAATGATACTGTGGAATTGATTCAAAGTTCATATTTCTCGATAGAAATTGGGTTTATACATTCAGGAAATACTCAAGTACTAACCTTATCGGAATAAAAATGTTGCAAACACGATAATTTCAACAAGAACAGTTTCATCGGATTATATCTGCAACTAAAAAGCCACATTTATTCCACCAAAATAAGTTCCTTCTTCGATTTTTCTGCAGATGAGTTTGTAAACACTAATAACTTGTTCATATTTTCCTCGAAATTCCCGAACAATATCATGAAGAAAGACTTTTCATTCAGATTTATTATTAAACAACCTAACCTAATCTAATTTGTATCGATTCTGTGAATTTTTGCACAGAAATTTCAAGAAGATGTTGTCAGCTTGCTGAAAATTTCAATGAGGTTACGGATTTTTTACGAAACATTACGATTCATTTGTGTACCGTGGTATAAATTTAATGTGATTATTATGTGAAGTGAATTAATATAATTTCAACTGTGTCGAGTTCATAAAATTCCAAGAGGATGTTGTTTAGATAGAAACATCGTCACAGATTATCAGGTATCGTATTATTTTTCATTAATTTCAATTTAATAAGTAGTTTGTATTTAGATTCATCATTCATATCCGAATTTTGTATTTCATCGACATTTAACTTCAATATGGACCGGTAACTATGAATTTTCAATAGAAACTGTGCGAATTATATCCTCCTTGGTGTTTAATTTTATCTCCCACATTTGTGGGATTTTATCATTAAAATATCTCGACAAAGTTTATAAATATTGTGACAACATTGTAAACTCGTTTAAAGACCAGAGAAGGAATAATATTCGATGATATTTAATTGAGAGACGCATTCAGATTATTCTTGAAATTAATGATTTTTTCGTCAAATTTCTCCGGGTAAAATTGGAAATAACTCGGAAACGACGCGATTTATTGAAAAAAATAGAAATACTTTTAGTTTCTTAAATTATTGATTCTTTCGAAAATATGAACCGTTTATCTTTTTAAAGTGGTTTTATGGTGTTTTAGCGTGTATTGATGAGTCGACTACCCTGTAACTTTTATACTAGTAGAGATATTGAATAGGTTTCGATTGAGGAATATGCACCATGTATAGAGTGAAAACTCAACCAGTTCATTCGAAATAACGGTTCCGAAGATATAAACAGAGGAGTGTTTTTTTCATGGATTTTCTTTTCGACACCCTGTATCTCCCAAACCAAACCGAATTTTGAAAAATGGTATAGGAAAAAAGTGTTTCGTTTTTTGAGAGAGAATACAGTTAAAATATATGTACAAGTCAAAGACTCACCCTGTATAGTCGTCTTCATGTTTCAATCAATTTTAACTTGAATCGTGCATCATGTCACGAAAGGACAGCTTATAACTACCATAAATTAGTCCATTTTACCCCCTGTTCAGAATTCTTATTTTTTCTTTTCTAATACCACAAAGTTTCCTACTGCGAATGTTGTGGTAACAGGGAAGAACCAGCTCTATGACTTCACTCACTAACACAGATATATACCCTCGTCAGCACCCGTTACATTCGTACCTGATAGTGTTTCATGAGATATGAGGACTACATCCATACAAGGAAGATAACTAGCAGATACATCACTTCGAGTCAGACCAACCGTAAGTACCATTCATTCAGTGTTTACTTTGTGGTATTGTTTCTATTTCATACATCCATTTTATTCTTTAATAATTCTGTCCAAGAGAGCTCTTGTATTTCATTCACCCACCAATTCACGTAATTGCTCTTTTGTTGTTCAGTTCCTCACAAGGATGGACAAACTTGGGGTATTATACCTGATGTTCGAAAGTTGAAAATTTCCTTTGAAGTTTCGAAACCGAATATCCGGATTATTCATAAAACACGCCTTTCCAAGCTGCGATCCTGGGAGCTCCCGGAATTGAGAAAGATTTCGCAGCTGCCTCTTCGCATCCGACAGGCATTAACATCACACGCGACGAAAGCTACTCTTTTATATCCTTTCAATTTTTTGAGACGTCTCTCTAGGAAGAATGCATTAACCGGTGGAACCTCTCACGCGCCGATATCCCGATGTTCTAATTCAGCCCCGAGCGCATCTGACGGCGTGAAATTTTGCGGGGGACGTTGAAAAATAAGCATGGATCGATGTCGTATACCCTTTATTCCAGGCGTGGCATGGCGCTGGGAAAATTTACATGTGCTCCAGATTCCTGTCCCTAATGCGGTCGGAATGTTGTTTTTTATTTCGGCACGTATGACGGCAGGTTGAAGAAATGAAGTGTTATGTGTCATACATATGCAAGTATGTACGAGGAGAGACGGATGCGGTAAAGTTTTGAATTTTTTATGTTTCGATCCTAATACGTTTTCCATACGGATGGGGAGAATACGAATGAGGACAGAAATGTGTAACTTTTACTTTCCAGTTACTGAAAGAGCTATTTCCACTCTTCCAGACCCAGACCATGATATGAAGAGTGGGGTATGGAAATGGAGAACCTACACCAAACATAGTCGTTTATATACAGGGTGTTAGGTCAATATAGGGCTAAAATTGAAGAGGATGTTCCTTGGACCATTTTAAGGATGTGTTATTCTGTGATCATTTTCGAAAGAAAGCTTTGTTGTGACATACGAAGATGTATTGATATCTAGTTAGCCTAGACCAGTTCCTTGCATAAACAAAATATTGCGATACCATATCGACGAACAATAACTTATTAGAAGTGTCACTGTAGAGTTCGACGTCAAAAAAGTAAAACAGAGTTACGTAATAAATTAAAAAAAGATGTCCTCCGAAATTGTGAAAATCGAAAAATTGGAGTATCGAGCCATCATCAAGTACCTGTATTCAAAAGGGTTAAGAGGTTAGCAGATTTACGAAGATATGCTTAATACTCTCGGTAATCAATGTCCTTCGTATGCGACCGTGAAAAATTGGACTCCAAGCTTTAAAAGAGGTAAATTTTCCATTGGAGATGATGACCGATCGAAAAGACCAGTTTCTGCGTCAGTCCCCGAAAATATCGATGCAGTTCATGACATGATTTTATCAGACAGTCGAATTGGGCTAAAACGGATATCTGAAGCACTGAAGATTTCATACAAAAGCGTTCATCATATAGTTCATGTCAATTTGGACATGAGAAACATTTGTGTAAAATGGATCCCCAAATGTTGGAATGTTGATGACCAAATGCGTGCAAGGGTAGAAGCATCGCGTTCGATCTGTGCTCGATTTGAAAACGATGTAGACTTCTTAAACCGAATTGTTACTATGGATGAGACTTGGGTACATTTCTACGATCCAGAAACAAAGCAACAATCGATGGAATGGCGACACTCTGGTTTTCCAAGACCTAAGAAGTTTCGTGTCCAAAAATCTGGTGGAAAAAATCTTGCTTCAGTTTTTCGGGATTGCCATGGAGTAATCATGATTGATTTTTTGGATAAGGGTAGAACAATTACTGGAGATTACTATTCGACATTACTGACCACTCTATGGGAAAAAATTAAAGATGAAAGACGCGGAAAGCAATCCAAAGGTATTTTGTTTTTACAGGACCACGCCCCAGTACACAAATCTCATGTTGTCATGCAAAAAATTCGTGATTTAGGGTTAGAATTACTAGAACACCCCCCTTATTCACCAGATTTGGCTCCGTCCGACTATCATATATTTCCTCAACTGAAAAAAAGTTTAAAAGGTCGTAAATTTTCTTCCAACGAGGAGGTAATAAAAGCTGGACTGGTTTGCAGAGCAAGAAGAAACATTTTTTTTGAAAGATCTAGAGACGTTGCAGGTTCGCTGTAATAAATGTTTTCAATTAAGAGGAGAATATGTTGAGTAATAAAATATTTTGACATTGAAATTTTGTTTGGTTCTATAGTAGGCTAAGAATTTTTCAATATATCCTCGCAATTCGCACTTTACAAACAAAATTCTTTCACATCTTCTTCTTACCGAAGAACATTCTATTTAGTTGTGATGAGAAACACCTACAGATGCGTTGTGGTCTCGTCAGTGTGAAAAATATTTCTTCGCATTTATTGAACTTGGGACGGATGTCTAGAGTACCTCTAAGACTTCCACGACATCTATGTTTTCAGTAATATGTTTATCGTTCCAACAATAATATCAAAATGTGAATATCGGCACAATGAACATCAAATTAATAATTCTATCAGCGACGTTTCGGAAATTTTATTTCCTTCATCAGGCTACAATAAAAAGTAACATGTTACGAAACATTCAGGTTGGGTCCAAAAAGAGCAAATAGTCAAGAATATAAAAACAAAAAGTCAAAAATATAAAAACCGATTTTCAAACAAATGTGAACAACCGAATGATTAAAACAGAAGGAACTAAAATATTTTTATAAATAATAATAATTTTTTGACACGATTTATTTATGAAAATATTTAAGTTCCTTCTGTTTTAATCATTCGGTTGTTCACATTTGTTTGAAAATCAGTTTTTATTTTTTTGACTTTTTGCTTTCATATTCTTGACTATTTGTTCTATTTGGACCCAACCTGAATGTTTCGTAACATATTACTTTTTGTTGTAGCCTGATGAAGGAAATAAAATTTCCGAAACGTCGCTGATTGAATAAGTGTTTTTAATTTGATGTTCCTTGGGCCGATATTCACATTTTGATCTATCTTTTCCTTCTTAGTCAACAAAGAAATTTTACCCTAACAGAAGTCCCTTATATTAAGATCATGAAGTAGTTTAGTCTTTGGTATACAAATTTTCTTCGTTAACTGTTGAAAACATAGATGCTGTGTTACCCAATCTTGCTAAACACACCCGCAAACCCTCCAACAACACCTAAAAGCCCAATAATCCACAGACGTCGATTCTACCCCTCCCCAAACCAACAATAACCCACCCCGCAAACGTAACAAGTCCCTCGTCTCCAGAAAACCTCAAAATCGAAAACGTTCTAAACGAAACCGGTCCACCCTGACAGAAAACACCCTAAACATCACGTCTCGACCCGGGAATCGCCAAAATGATCCTCTCGAATTCCACGCCGACAAGAAAGAGGTGTTAACCAAGCAGCGAGCGACAGGGGAAAGTCTAATAACGCAGACATCTCGGCAGTCGGTCGAGATAAGTCGTCAGAACGTTCCATTTCCAGGGACATTTCCCGCATTTTCCTCCCGAAAACGGTATCGGATGCGGGGGCGGATGACGAGAAGTCGTCTACTCGCGGATGATATCGGCATCTTACAAGTGCTCGTTTTTGGGGTGGATCTATGCCGACAAACGGAAGTTTCTTGGAGGAAGCACCGGATGAATGTCGCTTAATCATCTCCAACTCTTGATGAGGTCTGCGAGGGAAACGAACTCGAGGATGATAAGGGAATTGGGTCTCATATTCGGGGAAAATTACAGGAAAATGGTGTGGTTTGGGGTTAGCGTTCTCAGAAGACGTATACAGTTCAGGATTAGAACATCCACTCAAATTAATGGAGAAATAGCTGAGTTGATGATAGCGGAAATTGTTTACAAGAAGCTTTATTAGTTGGATTTCAGAGACAGCGCATTGGAGTGCTTAATTGGCTCTCTGCATGAAAAAAAATGTGTGTGAAGCTTCTTAGTGTGGTTTCCCAAGACTTTCTAAAGCCCCCTCATATTTATCATGTAACAATAACCTCCCGCTTATCTTCACTGTTGGTAGGACTGTGATGTTTGCTGACAAGACCTCCATCGTTGCGAAGGGTTTGAATACGAAATATCAGCAAGTTGAAAATTAGCAAGGCAGCAAGCCAATTTTCTGCTTGATGCAGGCAAGAAAAGCTTCAACTAAATGCTGGATGAACAGTATTGATTCATATTCATAATAGCAAAGCACTTGCGCCATTCCAAGTTGAGGTGTATTGTTATACATCCCACCAGTTTGAGCTTCTCAGTGGGGTTTCCCCAAGGCTATGTCTTGGACCCCCTCATATTTATCGTGTTTATCATCTCCTGCTTGACATAACAGTTGGTGTGTCTGTGATGTTTGCTGACGACACCTCAATCCTTGCGACTGGTAGAAATGTGAGTGAATCCAAGCAAAACCTGAAAAAGGCAGCAAGCAAATTTTCTGCTTGGTGAAGACAAAATGAGATACAACCAATTCAAGTGAATGTGGATTCAAATTCCACAATGGAAAGAAGCACTCTCAAAATACTGGAAGTGCATGGTGACAGTTAGTCTTCGTGGGGAGATCACGTGGATATTATTGCCAAGCTTACTTTGAGAGGAACTTTAGACAGAAGTGGTCCCGTCTCCATAATCCATGTATTGAGCTCTTGCTTCTTCTTACTTACAATATAACATTTGGGGTAATCTATACTAATATCATAAAGAGGAAAGATTTGTATTTTTGTTTGTAGAAGCAACAGGATAGTTGTCGTTTCTATTTCTGCCAGTTTAATATCTATACTTTTTCCACAGTTTTATTGGCCTCTTCGTTTCTTTTGATCCCTGAGTGACCACAATCTTAGACTGAAACGACCCTATCATTTTTCCTATTTAGCATCGTGGTGAAACCTTCATCAATGTTCATTTTCCTGATAAGGTTTGCTGATGAGATATACCTACTTGTTTTGACTAGACCAGGCTCTCTGATGTTTAATTTACTCATCAGCACTTCTTTCCTCAGATATTGTGGAAATGGCCTCATGAGCTAATCTTTCTATCAGACCTTTGCCTTATAGTTATAGTGAAAAGGGGTTACAGTCCACTGCGACCTTAAGGTCTATTGTGCCCCCTGACAGAGCTGTCATCATCGCGCCTCCTACAGCTCGCCCTCCAGTTCCAGAGATTTGATGAAATCCAGTATCTGGGACGGCTTCAAGGAGGATAACTCCCCACTTCTACAAGTTTCTTGTCCAAAGCTATCTTTCCTTTGGCTTACAATGGCATAGCATTCCGTAACCAGGTGAATAGGAGTTTCTTCCTCCTCCCCACAGAATCTACACTCATCAGTGTCCGATAACCCCATTCTCAACACATGCTTCTTTAGGCGACAATGTCCTGTGAGAAAGCCAGTGAGTAGGTGAAGTTGGTTTTTACTGAGATCCAGATATTTTTTGGATCTAGCAGTTTCAAAGTTCCGAAGGAACTTTTTGGAGTGATCCATTCCTGGGAGATTCCGCCAGAGTTTTTCTCTTTCGGTTTTCTCCTTCAGCATAAATTCCTTCTTATAGGTGCATTTTCCTATACCACAGAAGGGTTCTGGGCCAGTGAGTGGCGTCTGTGCGCCCTTTCTGGCCAGTTTATTGGCCTCTTCGTTTCTTTCTAGATGTATATCTAGACATCTTCCGATTGCAAGTATTTCCGTTTGAAGGACGCTTGTACAGGAGCCTAGCGATAGTGCACACTTGGTACTTGTCCCATAAATCCCAGCGCCAGCTCCTGTAGCGGTTTTAGAACCATCAGTATACCATTTCATTGTATTTTCTTTGAGATTGTAGTTGGTGTATCCCCTTTCCCAATCTTCTCTTTTACTTAGCATTGTACTGAAGTTCTTCTCAGTGCCTACTTTCTTGATCATTACATCGCTAGGAAGGTTTGCAAAGAGGACCAAGCTCTCTGAAACTTGACTCTCTCATTGCCTGCTCCTTCTTTAGTTACTCTGAGGATGGCCTCATGGGCTACCCTATCAATCACTAGATGTAGAGGTGTGAGGTCTGTGATGATCTCAAGCGCCCTGGTTGGGCACGTTCTCATAGCTCCCGTGATGCACACACAGGCAAGCCTTTGTACTTTGTCGAGCATTTTCCTCGTACTTGCCTGACTTGTCTTTGCAAACCAGGCTACTGCCCCATATGTGACTATAGGTCTTACAATCATGACGTACATCCATCGCAGTATTTTTGGGTTACAGCCCCAATTCCTGCCGCATAGACGTCTGCATGCCATCAGAGCTCTTGTAACTCTGCCAGTAGCATTATCAACATGCTTGTTCCACAGAAGTTTGCTATCCAGTGTTATTCCTAGGTATTTGACTTCAGACCCCCACTCCAAGATATTTCCGTTCAATATTAACGTTTTCATGGCTGGAAGTTTCCTCTTCCGAGTGAACGGAATCAATGTGGTCTTGGTTGGGTTGATGTTCAGCCCCACTGACAAGCACCACTGCTCAATAATTCTAAGGCCCTTCTGCAATAGGTCGCAGAGAGTGCCTTCGAATTTACCTCTAATTATTAGGACTATGTCGTCAGCATTCAAACATTCAAAGCCAAGCTCCGTTAGCCTGTGTAGAAGTTCATCCACTACCAGGCTCCATAGGAGGGGGGATAGCACCCCATCCTGAGGTGTTCCACGAGTAGCTTTGACGAAGACCTTTGCCTTAGTTGGGCACGTTGTAATAGTTCCATGGATTCACACAAAGGCAAGTCTTGTTTCTTGGCGAGAGATTTCCTGGTGTGTTCTGACCTTCGTTGGAGCCACTATGTACTCATATGTGCTTCTGGATCTCACAATCTTGACGTACATCCAACGCAGTATTTCAGGGCTACAGCCCCAAGTCTTACCAACATCACTTCTGTACGCCATCAGAGCCTCTACTGCTTCACTTGCAGTGACCTCCATTTGCTGTCCACTATTATTATTATTATTTTGAACAGAGGTCGTTATGGCTCGGTTAGGCTTCCGGGAACTGCGACCACATAGATCTTTTTTTCTCTACCCTACTCATTCATTGAAACCCAAGGACGTCGTAATGGTCTTGTCAATAACATCCTTAGGAGCCTGTTTCTGTTTCTGATCCAGAGAGCCTACAAATCTAATCTGCTGACTTTCCCGTGCGGTACAAGTGATATTTGTACCGACAGTGTCCCGTCAGCAGACCAATCTCAGCTCGTGACAGCTTTAGGAGCTTACAGGTCGGAGAAATCATCACGAATTTTGTGGACTGAGTAGGTCTAGGAGTGTTTTTCCAGAGGGTTATTCTGTTATTCAACTCCCATTGTTGAACCACTGCCTCATCTTTTCCAAGCCCACAGAAAGGCTCAGGTCCAGCAGATGTTAACCTTGAGTCACTTATTGCGAGCTCATCGGTTTTTCATTTCCTTCAACACCACAATGCCCTTAGTTCTTCTCAGTTTTACTGCGATGACACCCTGGCCAAACTGTGACTTGATCAAACATCTCCCTACTTGAACATGCCTTGATCTTGAAGTAGGAGTCTTCCCAATCCAATAAAACCCCATACCCAAAATTAAATGAAAACTCTCGCCATATTCATAGCAATAACACAATTGGGAAGCAGAACATTTTCCGCCAACCCTAGCAGTCTCGTTCGCGTCGAATACCGAAATTCAATTACGTCGAGGGTTAAAGGGCGAAACAAAAGGAGTCGAACCAATCTAATTACGATCCCCCGAAGAGGAGGAAAAGTCCTCGTTTCCCCCAAAAAAGTACACGAACGACAGACGCCGAAAGTGGCAAAACTCCCCACTTTGCCGGGTCAATCAAAAATTCGGCGATATTTCAAACGGGGTGGCAGACGTCTCCACTCTGGTCCAGACGGTCTCAACAATCGGCGACTGTGGAAGGTATTCGTATCGAGTCGAAAATTTCTGAAGGATAAAAAGTTGGAATTGGGGTCGACACAACGGAATGCCGATGGGAAAAGTTCGATTGCTGGATTGGGGGAATTTCACTTCGCGATATCTGGAACTGGATGACTGATATCGAGTGTTGGACAACATATTGAAGTGTATTCGGTGCCTATATGAGTTTTCAACTTTTTCGATCTCGAAGATCGAACGACTTGTCGTTGCTGTTTTCAAGTCGATCGTTCTTCTTCTCCCATGAACTCAACCGTAAATAATAGAGGTAGAAATTCACAAGTGCTCTAAATCTTATTTGGAGTGTCCCCATAATTTTGCCGAAATTCATACTCACGTAGACGAGATCAGGAAATAGTATATTTCATTACTAGTCCAGAAAGTAAGCTTTTTCCGTGCGCGCGCGAAGAGTTCCCGTGTGAGGCGCAGCCGAACACGGGAATTCGTGCAAGCACGGAAAAAGCCTTTCTGGACGTGTAATGAACGATATTTTTCATTACACCTCTCTGAAAACAATCCAACGATATTTGTTCTTCGACAGAAAGCATTTCGATATTGTAAAACAATATTTATTCGAAACACTGACGTCTACTGTCATCACGCAATCGTTGCTTTGTGTCTCAGCATAGATGCATCTATGTCTCAGCGCACGGAAAAGGGTCACTTTCGGTGCGGCCGCACGGAAAAGGGTCACTTTCGGTGCCCTGAATCGACATGTTTTGATAGGGTTTTCAGAGCGGTGTAATGAAAAAAATTTTTAAAGGACCCCGCACTTTCCTTATTGCGAATGACGTTTTGTCAAATGTTCTAATATTTTGTTATAATGTAGTTCTCGACATACTGATCAAAAGTGTTCATGGCCCCAACTCAATCCTATGACTAGTTTTTTAGATACGGGGCGTTGAAGTTGAGAATTACCCATTTTTACGACGCGCGTATCTCGAAACAGAATCGAATGAACTTCAATTTTTCTCGAGAAACATTTCATTCCATCCTCAGGGAGCGACCATATAGAAGAATATGACCGAAAATCGTTACGAATACAGGGTTATCCATAATTGAATGCATGCCCGATTTTGAAAATAAATATAAAATATGTCAGTTTCAGAGCGAGAACGTTCGCAAAATGAACTATTTCACTAGATATGTTGTTGTTACATCGAAAAAACCCAGAAATACCCAGAATTCATACTGGGTGATCCATTATTATAGAAACTATTCACAATGGAGATTAAGTGGGCACCCTGTATTTTGGGGTTGATTTAAGATGTTTGTTTGATTTTTTCAGAACATATCATCATGGACTTCAAAGAAAACAGGGTGATTCAGTCATGAAATAAACTCTGAACCTCACGAAAATACCCAAACACCACCTTTTCATTATCACCCCCTATTCCGTTGAGATGAAGGTTTTCTTTCACCCCTATACTTCATACTATAAAAACATCAATACGGCTGAGAGTTTTTATCCACTTCCTATGACCAGATATTTTTTATGCTGGAAAAAGAATAGAATAACACAAATAAATAATTTTCATATAATATAAAAAAATCTGGTCATAGGGAGTGGATGAAAACTCTCAGCCGTATTGATGTTTAATCTTGAAATAGAGGGTGATGAAAAAAAAAGTTGGATTTTGGGTATTTTCGTGAGATTCACAGTTTATTTCATGACTCAATTACCCTGTTTTCTTTAAAGTTCATGATGATATGTTCTGAAAAAATCAAACAAACACCTTGAATCAACCCCAAAATACAGAGTGTCCACTCAACCTTCATTATGAATAGTTTCTATAATAATGGATCACCCAGTATGAATTCTGGGTATTCAAGGTTTTTTCGATGTAAAAACAACATATCTAGTGAAATAGTTAATTTGGCGAACGTTCTCGCTCTGGAACTGACATATTTTATCCTTTCAAAATCGGGCATTCAATTATGGATAACCCTGTATTCGTAACGATTTTCGGTCATATTCCTCTATATGGTAGCTCCCTGGGGATGGAATGAAATGTTTCTTGAAAAAATTGAATTTAATTTGATTTTGTTTTGAGATAAGCACGTAGTAATTCTTAACTTCAACTGTATCTCAAAAACTACACCTTTCACAGTTGTAATTCAGAAATTTAAAGTTGAATTTCAGAAAATGGAACATATATTTCAGAATAGCAATATGTTATTCAGAAAACAGAAATTGAATTTCAGAATAGTTAATTCAAATTCAGAAAAACGAAATTGAAATTCACATTAGGAAGGTGTAATCCAGAAAAACAAAGTTGTAATTCAGAATAGTGAATTGAAATTCAGAAATGGCAAATTAAATTCCACAAAAGGAAAATTGTATTTCAGAAGTTATCAATTCAATTTCAGAAAATGTAATATGTAATTCAGAATAGTATCGTGCTCGGCATCAAGCGATTCAACATAGGAATCTATGATAATGTGGCTTCGAACTTGTCTTAAGTATTTGGTATTTTCAAATTTGTTTTTTTCCTGTTTTTGTTTTTGACTGTAGTTATAGGTATACCTTTATGATATTCTTGGAAACAAAGTTATTATTATTATATTTCTTCCTTCTATGAAAGTATCTACGTACTTTGAGTCTAAAATGACCTCAAGAATCATTATTGATATTTTTCGCCACCCATTATGAAATCATGTCTCCATTTGAATTACATGCATGATATAAGAGAAGGTGGTTTGAGTATCAAGAAAATGAACTACAATTTCTTTCTTCAGAATTACAATTTCGTTTTTCTGAATTAAAATTTCCCATTTCTGAATTTCAATTCACCAATTCTGAATTACAATTTATATTTTCTGAAATTCAAATTACCGTTTCTGAATTACATATCACTATTATAAAATTCAAATTACCCTTTCTGAATTACATATCACTATTCTGAGATTCAAATTACCGTTTCTGAATATCAACTCACTATTCTGAATTACAATTTCCATTTTCTGAAATGCACTTTGCTTTTCTGAATTACATTTTACGTTTTCTGAATTACAATTGGAAAAGGTGTAGTCATAGGATTGAGTTGGGGCATGGGCGTACCCAAGGGAGGGTGGCAGGGGGGCAGCTGCCCCCCCCCCCTTGAAGATAAAATCAATGTAAATTTTCCTGGTTTACTGACAATATACCTGACCGACCATCTTCTCAGGTATGAGCTGCCCCCCCTAGCTGAAATCCTGGGTACGCTCTTGAGTTGGGGCCATGGACACTTTTGATCAGTAAGTCGAGTACAACATTATACCAAAATATTAGAACATTTGATTTTTAAATTTTATACCACTTCGAAGCACAGGCTGGATATTTTTTCAACTCTTTTCATACTCGTGTTTAGGTTAAAAAACCAATTTTATGTGAATTTTTTCATTCAATTTAAATTCCAGGGCTGAATCAAGAATAAGCTCTTAATTTACAAGTTTTAAGACAAATTTTATCGGATGAAATGGGAAATACCTCGAAATAGTTCTATCAGAAAAACTTGAGAAAACTTTCATTTCCCAAAGTTATCTGTTTGAAATTCGAACATTACAAGCTCGTATGTACCTAATCATAAGGTAAATATTGCCAATAATAGATCAAATCCTGATCGAAATGTTTTTGGTTACTGAAAATCTATTGGTCAACCCATTCATGAGTTTCTATTGACCACATTTGATTTTTCCGGAGTGTTTTTGTATAGTTTTTTTCCATTGTTTCGGGATGAAATGTTGTTTTGTCTGAATTCGATGCTATAATAATCAATATTTCCTTAATATTCGAATGGAAGGAGCAATCGAAAACGATAGGATTAAAAGTTATACTCACATAATGTGGTTGTGTAGTCCCAGCTTTCTGAGTCGTTTTTGTGTACATTGAGTTTTTCCGGCTGCAATAAAAAAAGAATCATCAAAAATTGATCAGATGTTAAATAGTTTATTCAACAAGAAATACAACAATAGCATCCTTAGATTCTATTCAAACATCGAATACACTAAAATCGGGCAATATATGATCATAACATAACATTGTTTCGAAGGCACTACATGTGTATATTCCCATTAGGTCCTACATTAATTCCACTACCGGAAACAATAATTAATTAACTTACATAAATAAATCACACCTAGGCGTATTCGCCATTTTGCGTCGCCGTCAACTAAATGGCGAATGCGACGGGCTCGTAGACGCCTCCTAATGAACCCAATTACTTCGAGAAATCGTCTCGATTTCAAAACCAGGTACTCTCGCGATATTTCCAACCTTTACCGTTCGTGAATGCGCACCAAATATTCCGACGAAACTTGTCCAATTAAACATTCTACCGGCATAGAGGGCAAACTTTCGGAATCCCTTACTCGAAGCGTCGAAAATTCCCAAGCCAGGCCTCTCGTCCCTGGGCACATCAATTACGAACACGTACGGCCTCGTCACAACTAGTTGAGAAAATTGGATCTGCCGCATATCGGATTGGCTGGCATTGGACCCGTTTGATGAAAAGGTGAAAGGACTGTCATCGGCGAATGTCAGCGTGAGGCTTGTGGAATTTCCATCTGAATTTGGAAGAAAAATATTGTGTTTTCGAAGCTATAACTTTTCGTTGGTCGAACATTTCAAAAACTGACCAATCACAGTCCAAGGACAGCTCGTATAATCAGTAGTAATATCACAAGAGATTGAATTTCCGTGTCCATCGATTCATTTTCGAGCGAAAATGAGTTGCTTGGAAACATCACGAGTCCGTAGGACGAGTTTGGAAATAAAATATAGATTTATGAGGAAAATCCAAGCTAGTGTTATATTTTATAAGACTACTAGCTGGCGCGGCTACACAGAACAGATACACAAAAATAATATGTCATAATATGTCAATCACTAATAATGGCAATTTTGGATTCAATTATTTCCGCAAATATATTTATTACTCAAACAGAAATTCAAAAACATTTAAAAAATCATGAAAAAAGAGGAGAATGGACATCTCACGATTGGAACTATGTAAATTACACAGTAATTGATTTCATATGTTCTTTTTTCGACCATTTCAAACCACGACGACCGAAATGCTCGAAAAAAGAACAGATGACATCAATGGATGGCCGCGAAAGCCTCAACAAATTCATCGCCATTTAATTGTGATAATGTCACATATAGAACTCTCACGATTACGTTATTTGGAATAAATAAAACTATACAAATAACTAATAATCATCAGCCATAATGTGTGAATAGCGCCATCTGAAGTGGTAAGAACGAAACTTTTCTCATATTTCAACGAAATCTAATCATTTTAGACATCTGTACTCCTACGCTAAGACATTTTGGTTTTGCCCAACAGCGCAGAGTTGTAGGCAACTGAAATTACACACTATTACAGTGACTATAGAGGAAATATAGTCACTGTACACACTATTTGTTTATATCGCCATCTAACGCGGAGAATATCAAATGAAGTACAAACGAATAAGCGGTAGCGTAACTGTAACTGTAGCGACATCTAGTGGCCTTACTCGAAAGGAGGAAAAGCATTTCCTTAATAAGTAAAATTTTCATCGATTTTTTCAGAGTTTTATTGTATTTTATAATAACCAGACCGTAGACGAATCCATATATGAAGTTTCATAACAAACAGTCCATCCGATCTCGAGTTATAAATGGTGTAACCAACATCTTTCTTTTATATATATATATATATACAACATCTTTCTTTTATATATATATATATATATAGATTTCACGAACAAAATATTAGGTCAGAAAATCCATATTCGCAAAAGCAAAGAAAAAATCATGTTGACGTCTACAATTTATATTTATCAGTTGTCAAACCGTTCAATCACAGATTATTCTGTAGTTCAATGGTTGAAAATACCGAAGTTGTCAGACCAATCATAATTCAGAGACAGTTGGTATCATCGCGATAATACGAGCTGTCTTTGGACTGTGATTGATCGGATTTTCATATGAGTGAAATAGTCAATGGTAATATCACAAGAGGTTGGATTTCCGTGGTAAGTCTATCGATTTATTTTTAAACGAAAATGAGTTGGTTGGAAACATCACTAGTCCTTAGGACGAGTAGTGTTTCCTTAAAGCAACTCATTCTAGTTTGGAAATAAAAGATAGACTTATGAGGTAAATTCAATCTCATGTAATATTTTATAAGACTATTTCGCGAACAAAATAGAAGGTCAGAAACTCCATATTCGAGAAAAGCAAAGAAAAACTCATGTTGACGTCTACAATTTATATTTATCAGTTGTCAAACAGTTCGTATTCATAGTTCAATCACAGATTATTTTGTAGTCCAATCGTTGAAAATACCGAAGTTGTCTGACCAATTATTGTTCAAAGACGGCCCAGAATTGGATGGTATTGATCTGCACAACGTTTACTTTCAAGAAGACGGTGTTAAGTGCCACTTATCTGATTGTTGGATCTTCTATACTCGTAAGATTTTCTATACTGATACTTATTTGTTGATTTAGGTTGAGGAAAGTGATCAACCCAAAAAATACCAAGAAAACATTGCTCTTCTTGAGAACTTAATCTTGTTTTAGCTTCTTCAAATTCTGTATTCAATTATCGTTTGTTTTCTCGTTACACATTTTTTGTCCCTAGCTTTTATTTTTCATAATTGTCTTTTTCGGCAACCATCCGGGAAGTACTCACTTCTCAGACGCTTTTTCTTTGAGAAAGTAAAATTTCCCGGCCTAGTCCGGAAAGTACGTACTTTCCGGACTAGGCCGGAAAAAATCACGTCGTTGTTGTCCTTGTTATGATCATCACAATAGCAACGAAATAACGGATGACAGTTCTGTTCTGTCGAATTCAAATACCAAAATGTATAATAAAGAACTGTGTCGTCTCATTAGTTTGTAATTCTACACGGTTGCCGAAAAAATATTGTACGCAACATGCCCGAAAATAGTTTTTATGTTCGACTGCTTCATAAACACTTGATTCATGAATTCGTTTAGCGTCCATAATTGACCACTTTATTGAACACCACTTTATTGGACAGCACTTTATTGGACACCACTTTATTGGACTCAACTGTCACAGTCTCCTCTCGATTTTGCAATTTTCTTCGTTTCAGACCACTTGTTATAGGCCGCATACAAATTTTCATAAGCACTTTTAGTGGGTAGAAGAGATTCTTTGGCACTTGCGACTAAATTATTCACGTTTTCCTATTCCGAACTATCCATTTTTGGGATTATTATGACGTTTGTCACAGAATTAACGAAGTAAACAACTTTGTTCAGTGAGGTTGCTAAGGTCGCTGATGGTTACTAAGGTAAGATAAGCAAAAGCACACTCAATGTATTTCTTGAAATAAAGCGACGAATATATTACTTGCCATTTCAGAAAATAAAATGTCTGTATTGCAGTTAAACATAAAGCTTTGTATGCAACTCGTTCATAATTAGGCTTATGGACTTGCCCAAATTATTGACCTCGCTCGCTTTGCTCGCTCTGCCATAAACTTTGGACTCGTCCATAAAGACCTAATTTATGTACTTGTTACATAAATAGCTATTTTGGACTCACAGACTTCCAGGACTAGCCTCCGGCTCGTCCTAGAATTTTGTCTATTCGTCCAAAAAAACTCTATTTTCCGGACTTGTTACGTAAATTACTATTTCCTTTTTGAATCCTGAATTCAATCATAACTTTTCTCGACATGAATTTTTTCGTCCACCTAAATCTTCATTCTTTTTCGCGTACTCAATTTAGGCGCCCAACGTGGGGCCAGTCGAATGTTAATTCTCTTCTTTCAGAACCTACATTTCAATGCTCACTTGGCATGTTCGCAAGTTTCGTTTTCTCGTGTTCCCTGCGGGAATGCCGTCGTGAGGGAATTCTCTGAAACATGAATATTGTGTCGGAATACACGACGTGAATCGTAACATTCTGTTCGGTCGTAAATTATAATCGGAATATGTCTCATCGTGCGGCCTCCAAACTACCCTAAGAAAGATTAATGTCGGCTCGTAGTACTACCGCCCCAACCCCCACTGAATTATTAATCGCGACAGAGTCTCCCGCGGTATCGCCAACTGTAGACGGGACCTAACCCGATTAAACGACTGTCTTTCTCGTAATTTCTGAATATTCATAAATTCCTTTTGGAATTTCCCCGTTGGACGAGCGAGCGAGGTTAGGTTGGGTAACATGCCACTTTTGGATATTTATGTGGCGTGTGGAATGGAACACGTAGAGCAGCGGGGTAAATTGGAAAAAGTCACACACCGTGCAGGAATCGAACCTGCGTCTTCTTGTTTGTCGGACTGGTAACTCTACCTCTAAGCTACCGATGCACATAGGGGTATTTTGCTGATCCAGTTGGTCAAAAATCAAATTATTATAAGTTGTCGCAGATAAAAAAAAACTGGTTTTTATAGTTCTCGAATTACTAGAGAACAATCTAGACAAGCCATCTCGGTTCCTTATCGTATGCATATGAGCGATTTTTTTGACAGAAGTTTGTCATTGCTTCGAATGCACGTATCTTCCGCATTTCGTGAATATTATAGCCTATGATAAAAAGTGAAATATTTGCGTGACTACTAACTTCTTTGAAAATACTGTTATGGATATGGATCAAGGAGGTAAGAATGCATACTTTTAAAATATAAAGCTGAGTTTTTTTTGGCAGGATACTGTCATTTGACGCTTGAAAATATAGTTTGAAATATTTGAAATTTCTAATCCAATTTCAAGTTTAAGAAGGTTTTTGTTGTATTTCCGGTTTCGTCCCGGTTCTTATATTTATTGATAACAACAGGTTAGAGTTTATATAAAATTATTATGGCCCAATTAGCCGCCCATACCCGCCCCCTTTTTTGCCAGAGATGACAGACCAAGACAGTGAAAAAAATAAAAAAATATATATTTGGAATTAACACTATGTAAGATGGTAATTATTTGGTTTCAGGGTTACCCGGTCACTCAGGTGTTAGAGTATTGACCCGTAGATCACTTTTTGATCAAATAAAAAAGCAAATTTTACCAAATTTCGAAGAAAAATTACATTATTTGGAGAATTGGATTTTATCCAGTGAAAATTATTCCGAAGATGAATTAAAGACGATGAAGCACAAGTTTTCGTATATTAAGTCGGAATTTAAACAAAGGTGGAATAAAGCAGATAAAACGGAAGCTAGATTTCTCCATAATAATGATGAATGGCTAAAAAAAACTTTCGAAATACCGAGAGCGCAGGCTAAGAGTTCAGGTCGACCATCAAAATCATTTCATGAGCTGAGCGAACGAAGCAAGAGAAGGAAAACTGAAACTTTACGTATTACAGTGGATTCTGATGTGTTGATACATGCTGCACAAACAAAATTACAAACTTCTGGAAGAAAAGATGGGTATAATAACTTGTATCTACTTCCATGGAATAATATATCCATTATTGAACTGATTTTGATCTGTAATAGTCTCTATAAACCAATAGGGTGAGGTAATAATAACTCACCCCTATAACTCACTCTAATACAAATAGGAAAAATGTAGCTTACGAAATGAATAAAAAAGTCGGGTCAATGGGGAACTACTATTTCAGACATCAAGGTAACGTACTCGCCATCCATTTCTACATTTTCTTAGATCTGAATACCAAAAATTGCATTTGGAAAACGTGAATTCCTGACGTTTTGTACGGGATTCGATATCGATTCGATTTTCGACCACAGATATCGCTTTCGACAACTACTACTTAAATTGATTACGAAATAAATAAAAATTTCGGATCGATCGGGAACTGTATTCCAGACATCAAGGTAACGTTCTCGCCATCCATTTCTACATTTTCTTGGGTCTGAATATCCAAAAATTGCATTTGGAAAATGAGAATTTTTCACGTTCTCTACGCGGTTTGATCGCGATTCGATTGTCGACCACAGAGATCGCTTTTGACAACTGTTGTCAATTTTGAAAATGCAGAATAATTCGAATTTTAGTGAAGGAGTCGAAGATAAAGAATAGTATTCAATTCGCGGTAATGGTCATAACACTCATAACACACTTGATGAATCACACCACTCGCCTGACGGCTCGTGCTGCAAAATTCATCTGCGTGTGTTATGATTTACATTACCGCTCATTGAACAATATACTATTATTTCCAAACGTACGTTAACAACGTCATTTTTCGACTGACAGGACCATCGAAAAGTTCTATTTCTCCGTCAAGGAGGAAAAGTGTTGTTATGTTTCATTTTTCACTCAATTATAACGATCGTAAGTGTCAATCAGAAGTTGATGTTCAGATTTCCATCAATTTCAAAATGTTTGAAAATAAAATAACATATTTCTTCCGAAGGAGAAGCGACTTATCATGGCTCACTTACCCGCCTCACTACGTCCGGCGGGTAAACTCAAGCTAGCCACGAAAAGTGACACTTTTCCTCCTCATGAAAGTTCATCCAAGAATTATTGACATACCGAGGGCTTTGGAGGAACAAAATTATGTGGGCAAAACCTATTATTTTGAGTTGCAGAATTCAGGTTGGTTTTGGAAATAACACTGACGTTTTGTTCTGTCATTAATATTCGAACAAATTTGGTATTAATTGCATGAAAAATCATTGGTATGGGGCTCTGTACAGCTAGTGAATGACCTGCACAGAGCACGTAGAAAAAGAAATAAGAGAAGGTCAGACAAAATATATGGAATGTTATGATATTGCTGACATAAAGCCTTCAATTATGAACATGACGAGTTTTGCCCAGATAAGGCAATAATAACAGTGGTTGTTGAAGCAGAATAATAGGCATATTCACATTTTTAATATCACATATTTTACTCCTTCATTGCTCACAAATATTGAGTTACAATGTCAGGACAAAATTCTTCATATACAAATGAATCCATTTTTTCTCTCTTGATATCTATTACAATTTTTCCACATTCACTTTGCAGCAACACGCTTCAAATTATCAACTAGATTTTTCTGGTTTAGCGAATATTCATATTGAACTTTAGAAAGGAACATGATTTTCAATCATGCACTATATTTTTCGATATCGGACCAGAATTTCCAGGCTGTATGCTCATATAATTGATAGTTCGAAAATGTATCAATACAAGATGAAAATAATATACTGCTGGTATACATAGTCTCTCGATGGTAATCGTATGTGATAATTGAGGACATTTCCATATTCAAATCGAAGTGTTTTATTTATATATTTATTGCTATGATGAAAGCACAGACAATTTCTAGTTACTTTTTTGTAACTAGAAATAAAGCTGCGACTGGACTTCCAAGGCCTGCTTTGATGTCAATAATTCTTGGATGGACTATACTATTTTCGGAATTTCAAAAAACTTGTCTGCTTGCCGATAATTTATCTCGTTCTCAATCACAGACGTTGAACCCATTCAATATCAATTCTCTGAAGGAATAACGTTACAGGACTGAGGTTCCTTAACTCTTGAGGCTATTGAACTTCAGCCGATAAGCTACGTAGAGCGTAGAGGCTTGCTTAGCGGTTTGCAATCTGGCTACTACAAAGAGAACTGACCTCCAAATAAAACTCTTTCTTTAGTTTGTTCTTCATTATTTTCCAAAACTGTAATGTAAGATCAACTGCAGTCTTCATTGTGCATACTTGTGTACATTCTATAACGTTCGTTTCACTAAGCTACTTGCTTGGTGACTCGCCAGGTGACTCGCCAGGTGACTCGCCAGGTGACTCGCTAGCTGACTCGCTTGGCTCTTGACGCTAAGCAAGCCATAGAGTTCAGTAGCCTCAAAAGTTAAGGTATTCCAGATTGAAAATGTATGTAAGAAATATTCGCACAGTCTAGGAAAAATTACAAATGACTCTGAATCATTGACGATTTCATCGACACCTGCTGTCAATTACTGTTTGACATCTGTCAAAAATGTTATGCAATTAATTCCCCGAACTGGAAAATGCGAATCTACAAAAGGTTTAAATAATAAAGACCAATCTTCCGTGACGTGAAATATTGAACTTAAATATTCCCCATCCATCAGCAGAGCAGGGCAAATCGCAACACCAATAGTGATTTATCCGCCACTAATGCTAACAGATGAAGGAGTAACAGCAACCGAATTCTGGAACATATATCTGCTGCCAATCCGGGCCAAAGCCCAATACATCAATGCATTTTGAATAATTGAATTGATTTGCGCTCGCAAATTGCCATCGGTGCATTAATCTATACCCGCCGTAAATAATGGCCGCGAGCGAAGCTCGTTGCGCCGAAATGAATTATATTCGTTCGGGTCCGAGAATAATTGCGAGACCGATGGAGGATCGAGTGAGTGCTCCCGAATCGTTACCTGGATCCCATAGACGATTTCCTCACAGGTAGCCGGATTTCTACAATTGCAATATTGTCTGCATGAGGAGCGTAGGGGTCCAACGGATTTGCATTGGAAAGCGTGGAAGCTTGAAATTGGGTTCTCGTAGCGGAGTATCTCGTCATTGGTGGATGAGAGCAGGCCAATTCGATAAAACGTGGAGGAGCATTATGCTTTGAAGTCGTTTTTCGGGTTGTTGAATTCAATATTCAAGTGGAGGAGTTATAGAGTACCCCAAGGTGTCGTAACGTTATATCCAGTCCCCATTAAACATTGCGTTAACGTCTGTAGTTTGTTGTCTTATGTAGGCCACTCACGAGGACTTTTTACGGGCAGCCAGCATCGCATGAATGCTCGGAAAGAGCCCCCGTGTATGGCTGATCTAGACTACCCTTCGGCATTCGAGGCGTTCCACACTCCAGGTACTTGGACGCCTGAGCTCCAAGATGCTTGGTGAGTGGTGAGTAGCTTTTTGGAATTCGTCCCATCATGCTTCATATAGTGTTCTCAGTCACTTTCTGGGATGTTGTCTTCCACTTTTGCTTGAATTCCGCTAATATTTTCGTTGATTTCTTACTCTTCTTCAATTCTCTTTTTATCAGGGCCCAATATCTTTCGATTGGCCTGAGTTCAGGGTAATTTGGTGGATTGGCCTCTTTGGGGACAAAAACCACCTCACTAGCTTCGTACCATTCCTTGGTGGCCTTGAGGTAGTGGCATGAAGCTAAATCTGGCCAAAAGATTGTTGACACATCGTGCTCACGTAGAAGTGGTAAAAGTCGCTTCTTCGAGCATTCCTCGATGTATATCTTCGAGTCAACAGAACCTTGGCCAACGAAAAATTTGCTCCTTTTCCCACAAGTGCAAATTGCTCGCCAAACCAGGAATTCTTTAGGAAACTTGTTTCTTCACGCGAAATTGTTCGTCAACATTTCCACGAGAATCTGCAGTATAACATTCCTGACCAGGAAGTTGCGTCCATCACGCAACAGGAAAAATGTTTCAAGAGATCTTTTGTTGATTTCTCTGCTCTTGATTTCGCTTCTTGATTCTTCACAGCGTTTCTGTCTGGCACTTCCTGCACTTTGTATGTTCTAAGCCCACAACACGACTTGATTTTCTGAACGATTGACTTCGAACAACCCACTATTTGGGCCACTTTCCGTCCTGAAAGGTTAGGATTCTTCTGAAAAAGGCTGATGGCTTTCTTCACTTTTTTTGGGCTATGAAACCCCTCCCGGTTCCTTCCTTGCGGTTAATTGTAAGATCTTCGTTGAAGTACTTAACAACTCTTGATACCGTTTCCGGACGAACGCGAGCCTCTTTTGCGATTCTTTTGAAGCTCCATTTTTGATTATTTTGAAAAAGTTTCACTATAAATTCTCGTGTTTTCACTTCGTTTGATATTTTGCGACAGAGAATTGGAATATCTATGAAGTAAATGTTCTACATGTTTCTGACGTTCATAACCAAGCTAACTATGATCAAATTTTGATTTTTTCTCGATTGGTTCAAGAGATATAGGCGTTTTTGTGATAGCGAATTTATTCTCGTTCAGTCCTTATTTGAAAAATAATGTTAAAAACACGATATTTCCTAACAAAAACACTTAATTTTGTCCAATTATTTCTGCAATCGAAAAGCCAAAATAAGTTCCTTCTTCGATTTTCCTGAAGATCAGTTTGTAGACACTGATAATTTGTTCATATTTTTCTCGATATTTTAAAACTATCTCATAAAAATTGTTTTTTCACTAACCTAACCTAACTCCATTAACCTAGGTCATAGGATTCGAGGTCAATGACCTAACCTAACCCATCTTCTATGATATTTCACAGAGCTTTTGAGAAGACAATACCAGCTTATTGATTTTCTCTTCAAACAATGGTATAGCACTTCTTGAGTTTGGCACGGATCCTCATCCAGCAATACCTCCAATTCAGCGTCTTCGAAGGTTTTTTGATCGGTCGTCAACATTGAAATCGCCGTCTTTGAAGCGATAGAACCAATCACGGCACGTTGTTCCACTTAGAACAGCAGCTCCCTGAACGTTTTGGAGCTCTCGATGGGCTTTAGTCGCCGTTTTATTTGAATGAGAGAAGAAAATCAACACTTTCTGCAAATTACGATTATTTGGCACAAAATCAGTATATAACGCCAAAACAAAATCACTTATGTGTCAAAACAGTTTGTAACAGTGTGTAAGCTTGGTTCGTGACGTTTTGGATATGTCGAAATCGACCAGCACTTGCTGGAGCCATCTATTGACAAACAGAAGGAACTTAGCTGCGCACATAATACAGGGTGTTTGGAGGGTGAGTAGCCATAGGTAAATGGTGAATAGGTGATGCTCTTGGATACTTGTTGCGCCTAATAAAATAACATTTTGCTCAAAGTTCAAAGCGTTATAATTTTTTCGCCATTTTTCTAGAAATTTCCTATTTTTCTCATTAAAATCTCGAATTTTTTCAAATTTAATGCTCGAGGTGCCTATAAAATGATTTATTTTTTTAGTCTGGTCTTGTCTTATTCAGATTGAATCATAATTTCATACAATCGTCTTCAAAAAACCTGGCAGCGTCGTATCAAACATCAAAATGAAAAAAAAATGTTGTGTCCACTTTACAAAGTGAAATAAAAAACAAATTACATAGTGTTGGGTTTTAGAATGGTTTTAAAAACTTCTCTAGTAAATACTCTTTGCAATGGTATGTAACATGCACCATCAATAATCAGATAACTCAACAAAAAGCTGTTAGATTAATTTTACCTGCTCAATGGAATAGTTTTGTCGTCACCCTTTTAAGGCATCCTTGAAGACAAAACTGTTTTTTGTTGAGTTATCTGATTATTAATGGTACATGTTACAAACTATTGCAAAGGGTATTAACTAGAGAAGTTTTTAAAACCATTTTAAAATCCAACACTATGTAATTTTTTTTTATTTCACTTTGTAAAGTGGACACAACATTATTTTTTTTTCAATTTGATGTATTATACGACGCTGTCAGGTTTTTTGAGGACGTTTGTATGAAATTATGATTCAATCTGAATAAGACAAGTCTATAGTCTAAAAAAATCAATCATCGAGCATTAAATTTAAAAAAATTCAAGATTTTAATGAGAAAAATGGGAAATTTCTAGAAAAATGGCAAAAAAATTATAACACTTTGAACTCTGGGCAAAATGTTATTTTATTAGGCACAACAAGTATACAAGAGCATCACCTATCCACCATTTACCTATGGCTACTCACCCTCCAAACACCCTGTATATTATGATATTCTGACAAAATTATACTTTTTTTTGTGAAATATCGGGTGATTCTTAGAAAGTTAAGTTAAGCGTATTTTAAATGGCTGCAAACGAAGAAATAGACCCCATTGGGAGCTCCTTCGACATAAAGTGATGCCTCTTTCTTCTGAATATGTAAAACATATGTGACGACATGATATATAGGAATCTACCAAGTTTCCCCTGTGTCTCCCACGCATTCTGCAAGCAGTCATCGACTCCCATCACATCAAAGCCTCTCACAACATGATAATCTCCTTCTGATTCATAAACAGGCGCCAATAAATAAGCCCGAAACGGAAATATGAGCCAAGCGCACCGCCCGCGCATATTTACGTACTCTTCGCGAAAAGAAACGCGAAAATTCGTGTACAAACGCAGTTACTCAGACCAAACGTCGAAATATCCGTCAATGCGGTATGCAACGATGCAAAACACGTCGCACGTTTGTAAATAAACGATTACGAACGGTCAACAGGGTACAGGAATTCGAAATACAACCGAAATAACACGGTACGGTGCAACAAACGCACGTACACGAGAGGCGCGAAAATAAAAATTTATTTTTCGCTCCGAAGATATTTTATCAATTTTTCGTGTATTCGCTCTTGGCACGAAAGGACGCGTTGAAGTCCGCGACGTGTTCGATCCGGTCCATCGTCCGTTAAGTCTTAAATTAGCAGAACGGAGGAATAATTAAATTGTTCGGCGACGTGTGTTGTTTTCATTTGTCTGGTGAAAAATCGACATCGAATTTGCGATGCACAGAAGCACAGTGTTGCAACAGTACTCTCGAGTTATGAATATGGATGATTCACCCGTCGAAATAGGTCCAACGGAAATAAAAACTTCAAAACAACAATTATTTATCTCACATGCCATCAAAAGGAAGAAATTACCGGTGTTCATGGTCGATATATCGATATGTCATCTACAAGGCAAAAAAGAAGACTTTGATACCTACTGTAAAGTAAACAAGTGGAGTAACGTTAATTCGTTCTTGCAATTCTAGCTGGTGCACAGACGAACTAAAGGCGCGTTCACATGATGTCGATCAAGTCCATTTATCGCGTTTCGATCCGAGAAATTTACATTAGCTTAAAAGTACTATCTTCAGTACTACCCCCTTTCATTGAGAATGTTTGGATCTAGATGGAGAATAATGTTTTAAAGCTACATGCAAAATTTGGTCCAGCTCTCTTACTGTCATAATCTTAGACCATAGAAAAAGGAGACATGCACATTCAAAAATTCGACAATTGGTGAAGCCAAAATTTAGTCTGTTTTGAATGAGTGGGACGAAGATAGCATAAAAGATTAGCAATATCACCACAGAATACCTAACTACACAGAAGTGTCTTTCCGCCTTCCCGCCAGAACTTTATTTGATGACGCTGGTGCCTTGCTAGTTAGTACATAATTATATCAACGTGAAATTTAAACTTCCTGCTGGACCCATACAATTATAAATATAGCATAGAATTATGTCACAGAATACCCCAACTTAGTTAGGTATTTTGTGATTATGAGGCTGGACCGCTCAAAAGTGACATATGTACTACCTAACAGAGAATGAAGGTCACGAAAATTTGCCCCTTGATGATCAAAGTGCCGACGCTTAGTGACGCTTCTGTGTGGTTAGGTTTTCTGTGATATTACTATGTACTGCCGTGGCAACATTGCAGAATCTAACTTCGAAAGGTCCAGTGGCGTGGTGTTATCGGTATTGAAGAATGGAAATAAAATTCCAAGTAAATTAATTCTTTTTGAAGAATTCATACAATGTTTCGAACATTGAAACAGGGTCTGAGTTGGGTAAAAAGAGTCAGCTAAATTCAGAATTGATAACCAAATGTTCCTCCTCTCAATATCAGATAGAAATCCGAAAAGTGAAATTCTGAGAATCGAAGGATCTACGCCACTGAACTCAAATAAGGATTCAAATAGTCCAATTTACCACAAACAAGACACATGCGAACAATGTTTTCAACTTATTTTGCTAATAATATCAAGAAATAAATCCAAATCGTACTTTTCGTACGCGATATTGTGATATCAACACTGTTGAAAATGTCATTAGCAACACAGAATTAGAATAGCGCGTCGAAATGAATGAATGAACTGGCCACAGCTTCAGAAAACGGTGCTGCCATAACATGCCCATCCCTTATCTGAGGCAAAAACGGTCGATACTTATACAGTGCGCGTCAAAATTATGGAACAAATTCATTTTCTCAGAAGAAAAATATTTGGCAACAAAATCCTGAAACAAGCCGATTTTTGTTACACTTTTATCAAATTTTAATGCGTTTTTGAATGATTTTCGTTGCACTCTGTGCCATCCCAATCAACCCTCTAGATTTTTCTAATAGGGAAAGTTAGTCATGTGGTACTTTTTTGGCAAGGTCTTTGTATCTTCTTCACAGGCGTGCAGAAATTTTCAAGAAAAATATATTTTTTTTGAAAAATAAGTTCAAAGATGTTTTCAGTATGTGCACTTTGTCATGGCTCATTTACTTTGAGACGATGGTACCTGATGAATGTCGACCATAACAGTTTTGTTCATGCACAACTTTCAACCCCCTCAGGTGAAAAATTAGAATGTGTCAAACGTTTCAGTTATAATCTTAATTAGGTATGTTATTAGTACGTTTCTACTGAAGTTGAAACTTTTCGATAAAATGTTTCAATTCAAAGAGATAGCCATGACAAAGTGCACATGCTGAATACCTCTTTGAGCTAACTTCTTTTTCAGAAAAAAATTTGAACTTGAAAATTTCTGCACGCCTGTGAAGAAGATACAGCCAAAAAAGTACCACATGACCCACTTTGCCTATTCAAAAAATTTGGAGTGTTGATGGGGATGGCACAGGGTGCAACAAAAAAACTTCTAAAATGCATAAAAATTTGCTAAAAGTGAAACAAACATTGACCTGTTTAAGGATTTTGTTGCCAAATATTTTTCTCCTGAGAAAATGAATATGTTCCATAATTTTGACGCGCACTGTATATGTAATGTGAAGAATGCACAATACTTGAAGAAAGAAAAACTCATTTCGGACATTCACGGACAAATGAATTTCAATCTAAAGAAGGTACATACCTACTTTTCATTTTGATTGAGAGTTCATTCATTAGAAAATTCAAATAATAAAGAAATAGAAGAAAACAAGAATAAGATCAAATGAAGAACAATTCGATGAAATATTTAAATTCCTGCCATTATTATGCTAATTAGACCTCTATACAGGCATTCCCGAAGATATAATTAAAAAAGTTCTCTAATTAAAAATTCCTCAATAATTCTCCATTGATCACCCTGAACAATGGCCAAACGCCGTCAATGTCCTCCCCAGAACTCCTTAATACCAGCCAGTCGATCCTGATTCCTTAAATCCCCTTAAATGAAATGAGATGATGAACTACCGGAACCATACCGAATTGACGACCTAATGGTTGTCGTGAAAAATGAAACCCCCAGTCGTGATAAATGAAGCTACCCCCCTGCAATAATCCTTCCTCCATTTCTCCCAAACCTAGCTCCAAAGATGGCCGCCAGCTACCTGTAGAATGACGCTGATCGATAAAATAAGCCGAGGAGCAAAAGGAAGGTGAGAGAGATTAATAAACTCTCCGCGACTGAAACTGCGAATGATGATTTATCACTTGGAAAGTTGGATGCAAAACTTGTGAGATAAATTCGGAACTGAGTGCCTCCTAATGCATGAGGCCTACCAACAGACCCTGAGGAGGAACGAGAACAATGTTTCGAGGTCGATCTGAAAGAAACTTTGAATCTTTCCCAGATTAATCGTCGGAGTTTGTGCGAAACACGATGTTTTTCCAACATGAATAGTGGGAACTAGTAATCTTACGTTGTCAAATTTAAGTGTTCCTTCTACGAGATTTGGAAAACTGCCTTGGTAGCTTAGAGGTGAGAGTACCTGATCGGCATTAAGGGGCGTAGGTTCGATTCCCTCTCGAGGAGAAACATTTTTTTCGAGATAAAAACTCCATTTGCACGCTGTTATGTCTTCTTAATTGAACCGTAGAGTTCGACTAGTCGAACCGAATGGTAATTATTTACTCAAAAACACGCCATAATTGACCGTTCCTTCTGGGAAACCCTGTATATCGCCAAGACGCCTTGGATGTTGTACCCGACATTTTGCATGGAGTAATAGGAAAACTATCGTCACAAATAATAACCGTCATCTCATGAAGCAAAAAATTCCATCGACCTTCATTCGGATCTTCAGTCGACACTAATGATGCAGTATCGAATTCAAACAGTCCGTCTCTATATTAGATCAATTTCACATGATGATTGGTTGATTGCATGTTAATTACTCGATGTTGACACATTGCAGACAGGGCTAAAACTTGGACGTTTTATGTTTCCTATATTGTTCGCTAATCATCGTTGAATGAGGTTAATTTGATACTGATAACCGTACTTTTTCAATTGAAAATTAGAATTATCCGTTAGGTATATGAGGATCGGATATGAATATTTGTTACTTTTGAAGTTTTGTCTTGCGAATATTCATTAAGAGGCATCTCATCATCCACAATTTATGAATTTACAATTTCTGAATTACAAATGACGGTTTCTGAATCCTACTTTCTACATTACAAATGACGGTTTCTGAATTACAATTGATGATTCCTGAAATGAATGTAACTGATATGAAATACAATTGATGATTCCTGAAATAAATGTGAATGATCTGAAGTACAATTGAATGTTTTCGAATCCTTTTTTCTGAATTACGAATGGCGGTTTCTTAATCCTACTTTCTGAATTTCAAATGACACTTTCTGAAGCACATAAGACTTCATCTGGATTAGAATTGAATATTGATGTTTCCTAAAATGAATTGATTACAATCGGTTTCAGAATTCTACTTTTTGAATTACGAATGTCTGTTTCTTAATCCTACTTTCTGAATTCAAATGACGGTTTCTGAAGCACATAAGACTAAATCTGAATTACAATTGATGATTCCTGAAATAAATGTAAATAATCCGCATTACAACTGACGCATTCTGAATCCTATATTCTGAATTACCATCGATGATTTCTGAAATGAATGTAACTAAGCTGAATTACAATTGACGGTTTCAGAATCCTACTTTCTGAATTACGAATGACGGTTTCTGAATCCTGTTTCCTAAATTACAAATGACGGTTTCTGAAGTATAATCTGAATAACAACTGATAATTTCTGAAGTGAATGTAACTAATCTCAATTATCACTGACGGTTTCTGAATCCTCCTTCTGAATTACAAATGACGGTTTCTGAATCCTGCTCTCTAAATTTCAATTGACGCATTCTGAAGCACATAAGATTCAATCCGAATTACAATAGATTATTTCTGAAATGCCTGTGACCAATCTGGAATACAATTGATGATTTCTGAAATAAATGTAACTAATCTGAATTACCATTGACGGTTTCTGAATACTACTTTCTGAATTAAAAATGACGGATTTCTGAATTAAAAATGACGGTTTCTGAATCCTACATTCTGAAAAGCAAATGACGGTCTTGGATGCACATAAGATTTAATCTTAATTACAAATTATGATTCCTGAAATCAATGTAAATAATCCGAATTACAACTGACGCATTCTGAATCCTATATTCTGCATTACCATCGATGATTTCTGAAATGAATGTAACTAAGCTGAATTACAATTGACGGTTTCAGAATCCTACTTTCTGAATTACGAATGACGGTTTCTGAATCCTGTTTCCCAAATTACAAATGACGGTTTCTGAAGTATACTCTGAATAACAACTGATAATTTCTGAAGTGAATGTAACTAATCTTAATTATCATTGACGGTTTCTGAATCCTACTTTCTGAATTACAAATGACGGTTTCTGAATCCTACTCTCTAAATTTCAATTGACGGCTTCTGAAGCACATAAGATTCAATCCGAATTACAATAGATTATTTCTGAAATGCCTGTGACCAATATGGATTACAATTGATGATTTCTGAAATAAATCTAACTAATCTGAATTACCATTGACGGTTTCTGAATACTACTTTCTGAATTAAAAATGACGGGTTTCTGAATTAAAAATGACTGTTTCTGAATCCTACATTCTGAATAGCAAATGACGGTCTTGGATGCACATAAGATTTAATCTGAATTACAATTGATAATTCCTAAAATAAATGTAAATAATCTGAATTACAACTGACGCATTCTGAATCCTATATTCTGAATCACAATTGACGGTTTCTGAATCCTACTTATATACTGTAAATTCTGAATAACAACTGATGATTTCTTAAGTGAATGTAACTAGTCTGAATTATCATTGACGGTTTCTGAATTACAAATGACGGTTCCTGAATCCTGTTTTCTAAATCATGAATGACAGTTCCTGAAGCACAAAAGATTCAATCCGAATTATATAATACATAGATGATTCCTGAAACGCATGTGACTGAACTGAAATACAATAATTGATGATTTCTGAAATGAATGTGACTAATCTGAATCACAATTGATGATTTCTGAAATAACTGTAACAAATCTAAACTAAAAATGACGGTTTCTGAATCCTACTTTCGGAATAACCACTGACGGTTTTTGATGATTTCTGAAATTAATGTGACTAATCTGAATTAGAATGAATGATTTCTGAATGGAATGTAACTAATCTGAATCAAAAATGACGGTTTCTCAGGTACATAAGATTCAATCTGAATTGCAATTGATGATTTCTGACATAAATGTGAATAAACTGAATTTCAAATGTTCATTTCTGAAATTGAATTGAATAATCTCAAATACAATTGTTTCTGGATCAAATTGATTAATCTGAGCAGCTTGTCTTCATTTTGCCCAAAAGCCAATTTTCGTCTGATCCAACCTCGTAAGCTACATATAAAGTCATCCACCGTAAAAACGAAACCACTAATGACCGACATCGAGATAACATTTCCGTCTCGGTAATTCGGCCTTCGCTGGCCGAATTTAAAAGTGAAACGCATCACGCACCGGGCGCCGAACGGATACATTCCATGTTCATGTGCAGCAATAACGATTATCGTCGAAAACATCACGAGTCGGTACATGCCTCGGGCAAACGGTCGGATAAATGGGAATTATGAAGCATAAATTTCGCGTATTCGTCCGTAATTCACTGTCCAGATGATTTAATCGCGGTCTCGTTGCCAGCTCGGCCGAGGTCCGTTGACATGTTGTAAAACAAGGTTCTCATATTTGCAGATGCAGATTCGGGCGGTCAGTCCGATCGGCATTTCGCCTTGCGGGCCGGTTAACTGCCGGATAAAGCAGGTAGCGATTAATTGATGAAGGTCCGGTGTTTATCTCCTACGGAATCGGTGGTTTACTCGATGTATGTTCGTAGGAATAAATTTTCGGCTTGGGTTGGCTGATAGACCTTGCTCCTGATTTCTTGGATCAACATCCCTTGTTGCTGGTGAAATTGGGACCTTCAATTATGCACAGACGATGTTATGCTTCCGTTCCATTTGCCACGGTCCAAGATCCCTCGGACGTTCAGCATTTTGAACAGTCTCGTCTGATCTCAAGCATATTGCGGTATTATGGAAAATTCTTCTTAGAATCTTAAGAAACCGCCTCTAAATATCATTTCGGTCATAACAATCCGTTCTACTGTAAAAGGAATCCCTTGCTTATCCAGAACACTCACGTAACATTGTAACAAAAGACCCCTTCGCATAAACCACAATACTTCGCTAATCACCCAAATGGACTTTGCGGGAACATGAACTTCCTGTCCGAAAGAAAGTTCCCCGCAATCCCGTTAGCTCGAGGCGAGTTTGGAAGTAACCCAAGAAATTTCACATACGACAGATCCGTCCCGACAGTTTGACATTTGAATGGGTCTATATTGGGACAAAGAATGTGGGTTTTCAATGAGGTGGTTCCTATCTGATCGCGATGTGTTTCAATAACGGATCCACGTTTAGGTCGTTTAGGATGGTCGATGAACCTTTCTAAATGAAAGGGATTCTCTCGATAACTATAAGTTATGTCTTTACTTGTAGTGGAACATATACTTTTCGTATAATCTATCAGTATTGAGGTCAGCACACCTAGGGAACCCTACACCTTCCATCTCTATGGTGAGAGGGACTTATCTCTGTCTGCTCGAGGCATTCTTGTCGGCGTGCCTTCGGGTCTGAGTCCCTCTAGTATCGCATAAATGCATCCAAGAAGAAGGTCCGCAGAAACGATTCAAGATTGAAATTAGGGCTTTCTAGTGTCTAGTAATTGTTGATCTAATACTTACGTCTTTCTGTCTGAACTCCTCTTAGTGTGTGAAAGAGCTGTTTAAATTTTAATTTTTTTTTGGTAAAACAAAAAATGATTGAAATTTGGCGAGAAAAAAAAGGAAAGTCTTAAAATTTGTTTCAATGAATTTGTTAATAATGTGTTTGACCACCGCGATTATCTATACACTCCCAAACACCTCTTGGCATTTATGCAATAGGATGGTCTATTTCTTCTTGAGGGATACTATCCCAAGCTTCCTGTACTTCATGTCTCAGAGCCGCCAAAGTCCATGTGGATCTGGGCGATCATGGCAAAAGATTCACATCATGGGTCGCTTCAAAAAAGTTTAAACTAACTCTGGCAACATGAGGTCGAGCAATATCTTGCTGAAATATTGGATTCTTGAGCCAGTTAAGGTAAGGGAGAACATATGGCTTCACTATATTTCTCGAATAAAAACTAAAAGTGACCACTTGCATGTGCAATAGCAACCCATACATAACGCCTACTGTCCGGTGTACATGACGCTCAAAATCAAACTGAGGTTCATGTCTTTCACCCCGACGTCGTCTAACCCTTCTTCGGCCATCATGTGCACCCAAGGAGAATCCAAATTCATCAGAAAAACCACCTGATGCCATTCCACATTCCAATGTTGACGTTCTCGGCACCACTGTAATTGTTCCCGGCGATGTTCAACCGTCAGAGATAACACAAGATAGGGTCGATAATGCTGTAGTCCAAAAGACATTATCCGGCGGTAAACCGTTCGGACAGTTACAAGATGGCCTTGGCCTCGTAACCACTCATCAGCCAAAGATCGAGTTGTAGCAAATCGGTCTCTCATGGCCCTAAGTCTTAGACGTCGATCTTGAACTTCGTTTTTGTCCCTTCGACGTCCGATGCCTACCCTTGTTCGATTTTGGGCATTATCAAACCACGCTTGACAACATGTCATAACAGTAGTTTCATTTCTGTGCGTACGGTTAGCGATTCCTCGTTGTGACAACCCCGCCCCCCGTAGACCAATAATTCGACCTCTTTCAAATTCACTTAGCTTGCGATAAATTCCGCGTACACGTGCTCTAGGAATTTTAGCAACAACTAAACATCGACTTTGGATCTCTTTGAACAGCTGGTTTGTTGTAAAATTAAAAAAATTCGCAAAAAACGACTAAGGACTGAACGAGAATAAATTCGTTATCACAAAAACGCCTATATCTCGTGAACCAATTGAGAAAAATTCAAAATTTGATCATAGGTAGCTTTGTTATGAACGTCAGAAACATGTGAAACATTTACTAAAGATAATATTCCTATTCTCTGTCGCAAAATGTCGAGCGAAGTGAAAACACGAGAATTTATGAAGCTTTTTCAAAATAATCAAAAATAGAGCTTCAAAAAGAATCGCAAAAGAGGCTCGCGTTCGTCCGGAAACGGTATCAAGCAACGAAGATCTTACAATTAACCGCAAGGAAGGAACCGGGAGGAAAAAGGGGTTTCATAGCCCAAAAAAAGTGAAAAAAGCCATCAGCCTTTTTCAGAAGAATCCTAACCTTTCAGGACGGAAAGTGGCCAAAAAGTGGGTTGTTCGCAGTCAACCGTTCAGAAAATCAAGTCGAGTTGTGGGCTTAGAACCAACAAAGCGCCAGACAGGAACGCTGTGAAGAATCAAGAAGCGAAATCCAGAGCAGAGAAATTAAAAAAATATTTCTTGAAAAATTTTTCCTGTTGCGTGATGGACGACGAAACCTATGTCTTGGCTGATTTCTCGCAACTTCCTGGTCAGGAAGTTTATACTACAGTTTCTCGTGGAAATGTTGACGAAAAATTTCGCGTGAACAAACAAGCAAAGTTTCCTAAAAATTCCTGGTTTGGCAAGCAATTTGCACTTGTGGGAAAATGAGCGAATTTTTCGTTGGCCCAGGCTCTGTTGACTCGAAGATATACATCGAGGAATGCTTGAAGAAGCGACTTTTACCATTTTTACGTGAGCACGATGTGTCAACAATCTTTTGGCCAGATTTAGTTTCATGCCACTACAGCAAGGCCACCAAGGAATGGTACGAAGCTAATGAGGTGGTTTTTGTCCCCAAAGAGGCCAATCCACCAAGTTGCCCAGAACTCAGGCCAATCGAAAGATATTGGGCCCTGGTGAAAAGAGAATTGAAGAAGACTAAGAAATCAACGGAAACATTAAGGGAATTCAAGCAAAAGTGGAAGACAGCATCCCAGAAATGGAAATAATTCAAGAAAAAGTCCATGAATTTTGTAAAAAATAGTTTTGGTTTTTTATTGTAAAAACAGTTTTCATTAGAATTAGAAGATGATTCGAAAATGAGTTTGATTTTCGAAATCGGTCCAGTGGTTCAAGTGATAGCGAATTTATTCTCGTTCAGTCCTTACAATATTAAAGTAACGAAAAATGTTGACATGAAAAAAACATTCACGGTTTTTTTCTCCAAATTTCATTCATTTACTCCTTGCTATACCATCTATACATTCACGGTTTTTTTCTCCAAATTTCATTCATTTACTCCTTGCTATACCATCTATGTTTTACCAAAAAAATTTAAAATTCAAACAGCTTCTTCTGGATGTTGCAGTTTCTTTGTTAGTTTGTATATGTTTTGAGGACTTCCTAACCCAGTAAGTCTTTGATAGTTCCTTCGAACAACTACGTACAACAAAGTTGGCAATCTTCTCAGACTGTAGTAGCATTCCAGGATAAACAGTAAGTGTCCGAGCAAGATACCGAAACTTCAAACCGAATGTACCACAATATACAGACATATAAAGTCGATAAATCAGAATCTACGTCTCATAAGCTCCGCCAAAGCTACAAACCGACCTTCTGTAACTAGCAGCCCGGCCGAAACGTCAAGATTCCCGACACAATCCCCTAATTCCATCCCCCGGAGCCCGGCTCGATTCCGCAATCCGTGTAGAAAACCCGATCGAGGTCGCTGCTGCCGAATCCGAAGATCCCTGAGTGAGGAAATTAATCCGACGGCCATGAAACCGTTATTGCGATATTTCGAACCGCCCGGATTTCATTTAATTAGAGCGACGCGAGGAACATGTCCGTCCGTCGGGAAGCCGCCCGGGCGGCATATTCATATCCCACGTACCGTATCGCAGCTCGGAGACAGCCGAAGCTTACTCGATAAACCACGCGCGTGATCGCGTCTTATTTGGCGATATCAGTCGTGGAATATGAATTGGGATTATACGTTATATTGATACCCCGATTCTTTTAATTCTTTTCAGTTCAAATAATAACGATTAGGTTTTTTCCATATTCCCGAATAATAACGGCTACCTCTTATTCAAGAGTGAATGCTTTAAGGTTATGAATTTATTGGGGTAAAAAAATAAGTAAATTTAGAAAAGATTCTATATTGAAGCCAAAAGAATGATCGAAATCTTCTCTTTAATGGTATATTTTTTTAAACTTTTTGAGGGGTGTTCTAATAGTTGTTGTCATTGATCGAGTTACTTTTGTTGCATTCATAAGTTCGGCCTCCCACTTCTGAAACGAATTGACAAAATTAATCTTAATTTACATAGCTATCAAGCAAATTGAATTTTGTGAGTTGGTACATATTATATTCCGTTGCTGTTGCAAAGTTACACAAAGTAAAAAGCTGTTGAAAAGAAGAATCACTGAGCTTAATGTACACAATTGATAATGGAGTTAGGAAGTTCAAAAGTTGTCAAAATGAGAATGGTATCAAAAAAGAATATCACTTAATTGAGATAAGTTGTCCAACATACGAAAGACAAAAATAAGGATCATCGTTGCTTGGAAAAATTTGTGAAAGTAAAAGTATGATTGGAAGACTATTTAAAAAGTTAAGGGGACAGAATTTTTTCGAAAATTATATGCAATGAATAAGATCACTCGAAATTTTTCTCAAATGGTATAGTTATATCAGAACTAAATTTGGGAATACCTAATTAATAACATCCAATAACCCAGCCCAATTGATGATTCAGATCGTTATAACAAAAAGTAGTTTGTAATGCCGGGTTTCCACCAAGCGGACAGAACAAAAACAAAACACGAACTCGGTCCGTTTGTGACAGTCCGCGAACTGTTTGCAAACTGTTCTAGAACTTGTGGATTGTTTTCCGGACTCGAAAGTCCGCGAATTGCGTTTTTACGGACACAAACAGAGTCCCATCCAATGTCTGTAAACTTCAAAGGATTTACGAGTTCTAGGACTGTTTGTCAGCTTGGTGTAAACGCCTAGTTTGTTTTTATTTACGTTGTTGCGATCTAATGTGGTAGTTTGAATCGGTACGTGAAGGGAAGAAGTCGTAATGTTTATTAAAACTTGATCGAAGTTTACCTCCTATACTCATATCATCTCCTCTGAGTTCTTGTAACAGTTTAGACGTCACATTTCCCCTTTTTTGCCTTAAGGATGGCCTAATCCAAAACCGGCGTTTAGTTTTGTTCTTTTCAATCATGTAAAATGTAACTGCCAGCAAAAATAAATCCTCGTCGTCTTGTTCTCTCAAGTTTGCAGCGCGCCACATTCTCACAACTACACGTCCGGTGTCTCTATGTAAACTGAATCAAACTTAAACAAAACACGAACAGTTTTCATTCATTTCTGTCCGCGACTGGTGTAAACAGAAAGTCCGTTGGGAACCCCAACAGTCTTCGAACATTTTCCAAACAAAATTGTTCGAAATTTCTGTCCGAACGGACAGTTCGTGTTTTGTTTTGACCTGTCCGCTTGGTGGAAACCCGGCATAAGGAGTAAGAGTAACCCTATTTTACCTGAATGAATAGGAAAATGAGGAGCTCGGCTATATGTCGATATAAATTTCATTTTATATGTAATCCGCAATCCCTCAGTTGCCCGCCCATATATTATGTTTAGCCATCGGTAAAAGGAATTTATAAATATTAAATTTTTTTGGGTATGATATTTTAAGATTATTAAAATCTTTTCACACTTAACTTTTTTACAATTATTTCCATTCATCAAATACGTTGAGTTTACTTCGGCTTCGGGTGAATTCGGACTGCGATACGGTACGTGGGATATGAATATGCGCCCGGGCGGGCCTACGCGCCCGCGGCTAATTTACGGCGGAACGCAACTGCGGACGGACAGCCGTGCATACGGCTGGCTGAAAGTGAGTGCGAGTGGAGGAGGGCGCGAGAAAACGGAGCGGGAAATTTATGAAACGGCTGAGAAATTATTAATTTAATGACCGGGATGATTTAGGGACGCGAGATTAAACGTCATGGGGGATACGAGTCGCGCACGTGGATCTGCGCGTAATGGGATTTTGGGCTTTCCGGGATCTTTTATATTAAAAATGAATATGGGATAGGTGCTTCGCAGACAGGATTCATGCGCCGATATCTGGTTTCCTTATAACAGAGATTATACGTTTTCACAATGTTATGACGATCATATTTGAAATCGTAGAAATGTCAGTCGTTGTAGTTAGAAGTCCTCAGGATTGTATATCATAACCTAGTCGATGAAGGTTAGAATGTTGTCGCCTTGGAACACAAGCAAGTCAGAAAACTGATTTAAAGTAGAAAATTTATACGAGGATATATTGCAAAATTCTAAGCCTACTATAGAACCAAACAAAATTTCAATGTCAAAATTGAATACATTTATTACAGCGAACCTGCAACGTGTCTAGACATTAAAAGAAAATGTTTCTAGTTGCTCTGCAAACTAGTCCTCCGCAGCTTTTATTACCTCCTCGTTGGAAGAAAATTTACGATCTTTTGAACTTTTTTTCAGTTGAGGAAAGAGATGATAGTCTGACGGAGACAAATCTGGTGAATAAGGGGAGTGTTCTCGTACTTCTAACCCTAAATCACGATTTTTTTGCATGGCAACATGAGATTTGTGAACTGAGGCGTTGTCCTGTGAAAACAAAATACCTTTGGATAGCTTTCCGCGTCTTTTCTTTTCAATTTTTTCCCGTAGAGTGGTCAGTAATGTCGAATAGTAATCTTCAGTTATCCAAAAAATCAATCATGATTACTCCATGGCAATCCCAAAAAACTGAAGCAAGAGCTTTTCCAGCAGATTTTTGGACACCAAACTTCTTAGGTCTTGGAGAACCAGAGTGTCGCCATTCCATCGATTGTTGCTTTGTTTCGGGATCGTAGAAATGTACCCAAGTCTCATCCATAGTAACAATTCGGTTTAAGAAGTCTACATCGTTTTCAAATCGAGCACAGATCGAACGCGATGCTTCTACCCTTGCACGCTTTTGGTCACCATTCAAACATTTGGGGATCCATTTTGCAGACATTTTTCTCATGTCCAAATTGACGTGAAATATATGATGAATGCGTTCGAATGAAATCTTCAGTGCTTCAGATGTCCGTTTTAGCCCAATTCGACGGTCTGATAAAATCATTTCATGAATCGATATTTTCGGGGACTGACACAGAAACTGGCCTTCCCGATCGGTCATCATCTTCAATGGAATATTTACCTCTTTTGAAGCTTGCAGTCCAGTTTTTCACGGTCGCATACGAAAGACATTGATCACCAAGGGTATTAAGCATATCTTCGTAAATCTGCTTAACTCTTAACCCTTTTAAATACAGGTACTTGATGATGGCACGATACTCCAATTTTTCGATTATTACAATTTCGGTGGACACCTTTTTTTTATTTATTGCGTAACTCTGGTTTACTTTCTTGACGTCGAAGTTATTGTTCGATGATATGGTATCTCAATATTTTGTTTATGCATGGAACTGGTCTAGGCCAACTAGATATCAATACATCCTCGTATACTAAATGATAAAGAAACCGCAACACCCAAAAGGAGCTGTTTAAATTTTGAATTTTCTTCTGGTGAAACAAAGGTAGTAGCAAGGAGTAAATGATTAAATTTGGGGAAAAATCGTGAAGGTTTTTTCATATGTAATACCACTAGAGATGGAATTTTCCCGGCGAAATGTCTCGATTGTAATAAGAAAGTTTGTTGCTTGGAAATTTTGTGAATGACATTTGTATCAAAATCACGAGTGATTTTCGAAAAAATGTCATGAGTGAAATTTCCGAAAACAACAATCATGAATATTACAAGAGGGAAATTTTACCTACTTAAATTTGTTTAAATTTTGAATTTTCTTCTGGTGAAACAAAGGTAGTAGCAAGGAGTAAATGATTAAATTTGGGGAAAAATCGTGAAGGTTTTTTCATATGTAATACCACTAGAGATGGAATTTTCCCGGCGAAATGTCTCGATTGTAATAAGAAAGTTTGTTGCTTGGAAATTTTGTGAATGACATTTGTATCAAAATCACGAGTGATTTTCGAAAAAATGTCATGAGTGAAATTTCCGAAAACAACAATCATGAATATTACAAGAGGGAAATTTTACCTACTTAAATTTCATCTCGAGTGGTATTCGGCATGACTATTCCACGAGAAAATACGGTAATATGTTCACATTTGACGCGTATTGCGCTATTTGGCGAATTAGAATTCATCATAGATTGACTAAACCACTAAACGTTGTTTGTTTTCTCTATGATATTTATTTCCGAAGCTATCTATGAATTCGAGAAACGTCAAAAATTTTGTCGCTGAAAAACCAACTTGTTAATTTTGAAGTGAATGTCCTAATATCTGGGTGATCCATAATAGGTAGAAGAAAACTCTACCAGATAAATAACTTAGGTGATTATTAATACCTCAACATGTTTCGAGCTCTATGAAGCTCATCTTCAGCAGTAATCACACATAAGTGAAGCTGAAAACAATTGAGAAAACATAAAAAAGCTCAAAAAACAAAGCAAAGCACAAAAACAACTACAAAAATTAAAAAACAATGTAACTTAACGGGCAAAATGACATGACGGAATAATAAAATAAAACAGAATGAACAAAAACTGGTTAAACTTATTAGTTTTGCCGGATTGAAAATTTTGTAGAGATGAAACGATCGTTGCTACGGAAACTTCCTCACTACAAATGGAATGAGTGGAATAGTCATTAGTAATAACACAAGAGATTGAATTTCCGTGATAAGTCTATCGATTTATTTTCAAACGAAACATGAGTTGCTTGGAAACATCACGAGTCCGGAGGACGAGTGGTGTTTTCTTAAAGCAACTTATTTGAGTTTGGAAATATAAGATAGACTTATGAGGTAAATTCAATATCGAGTGAAATTTTGTAAGACTATTTCACGAACAGTTTAAAAGGTAAGAAACTCCATATTCGAGAAAAGCAATGAAAAACTCAGGTTGACGTCTACAATTTATATTTATCAGTTGTCAAACCATTTGTATCCATAGTTCAATCACAGATTATTCTGTAGTTCAATCGTTGAAAACACCGAAGTTGTCAGACCAATCATAATTCAGAGACAGTTGGTATTTTCGTGATAATACGAGCTGTCTTTGGACTGTGATTGGTCAGTTTTTGAAATGAGTGGAATAGTCATGTAAACATTTTTTGTTACTTCAATATCGTTTTTTGCAATTTTTCTTAATTTTTCTATGAACCAACTGATCGAGGAGATCCAAAGTCGATGTTTACTAGTTCTTAAGATGCCTAGAGCACGTGTACGCGGAATTTATGGCAGGCTAAGTGAATTTGAAAGAGGTAAAACTATTGGTCTACGAGAGTCAGGGTTGTCATTTAGAGAAATCGCTAACCGTACGAACAGAAATCCAACTACTGTTATGAGATATGGTCAAGCGTGGTTTGATAATGCCCAAGATCAATGAAGAGTAGGCACGGACGTCGAAGGGGCACAAACAAAGTTCAAGATCGACGTCTAAGACTTATGGCCATTAGAGACCGATTTGCGACAACTCGATCTTTGGCTGATGAGTGGTTAGGTGAACCAAGGCCATCTTGTAACTGTCCGAACGGTTTACCGCCGGATAAGGCCTTCCGGACTGCAGCATTATGGACCCCATCTTGTGTTACCTCTGACAGTGGAGCATCGACGGCAACGATTACAGTAGTGCAGAGAACGTCAACATTGGAATGTGGAATGGCATCAGGTTGTCTTTTCTGATGATTCTCGATTCTCCTTGGCCGAAGAAGGGTTAGACGACGTCGAGGAGAAAGACGTGAACCTAAGTTCGATGTTGAGCGTTATGTACACCGGACAGTAGGCGTTAGGAAAGGGGGTACTATTGCACATGCAAGTAGGTCACCTTGAGTCTTTATTAGAGGTTACATAAAAGCGCTGCGTTATCCACTCTCAACTACTTGAGACGAAAGTGTCGAGATCCTTTCTACACGAAACTATACCAAATAGCTGAACGCGCTTTCATGATCGAGTCGTATCCAGATTGAACACCTGGTGCATCAATTTGAATTAGTGTGCTGAACTGGGCGATCCCGAAGTGGAGATGCACCAAAGTTTCGTGGAAGTTAGTATCGAATTTGCGAACATTAAGTACTTGGCCAAGAGCCTCCTCTCACAATGATGGAGTTATCATTGGTTAACTGCCTAAATGATCCCTTTCAGGACTCGGGTCCTGTTGCAGGACGATTAATTAATCGGACAAAGCAGTCTTGGATCCGATATCCGCAGAGGATATTGATGGTGTTTGGTAATGCGATCCGTAATCGTTACAATGCGTCAGTGTGCAAGATTATGGAGACCGTTGATATGATAAGTTTTCATAGCTTTAAGCTTATCTAATTAGTTTGTTAGTGAACTAGTAAACCCAGTTCAAGCAGATGCTGATCAAGTGTGATTAATGGCACTAATCACCTGCAGTAGTTGGAAGTTGAGCGAGTTTTTTTCAACAATTTCTGTTGCCGAGAGTTGAGTTTTTTGTCTGGTCTTCGACTCTTTGGGTATTAACGGATTTTATTGGAATAGTTCTAATGGTCGGATTGAGGATATAGACGATTAGGCCGTAGCGGAGAATTGGAGAGAAATACTGGATCACTATAGGGTTCAGTTTCAGTTCATTGCTTCCTTATGTGAAGATTTAATACCTACATTAATATACAGGTTGAGTCTTTGACTTGTACATATATTTTAACTGTAGATTCTTGAGGTCAAAAGAAATCTTCTTTTCATTTTTCGATTTTTCGACATTCGACTATATTAAAAAGATATCACCATTTGAAAGAAAATAGGCCAAATACGTGCATGATACGATTCTCTGCAAACACCTCAAAGTTCATATTTCTCGATTAATATTGAGTTAATTCATTCAGAGAATACTCAAGTATTAACCTGTCTCGAATAAGAATGTTAAAAACACGATATTTCTCAACAAAAACACTCAGTTTGGTCCGACTATATCTGCAATTAAAAAGCTATATTTCTCTCAGTAAAATTACGTTGTGAACACTAAATATTGTCCATATTTTCAGCGATATCCCGAAAATATCTCATAAAGAATGTCTTTCAATCGATTTATCAAAATTTATTATTATTCACCTAACCTATTTTGTATCCATTCTGTGGATACTTCACAACAACAAAAATTTGTATGTTGTATGTTGCCAACCTAACCAATATTGCTGAAACTTCGGAAGATCTATGAATTTTGTGTTTTTCCTCGATCTCGTAATGATTATGTGAAGACTGTCAGTGAATGAATGTTAAATTAACCGTGTAGTGTCGAGTTAATAAGATTCCAAGAGGATATTGTTTAGACAGAAACATCGCCACAGATAATTTAGTGCTGTATCATTTCAATTTTCACTAATTTCAACTTAATGCGTGGTTTGTATCGTGACTCAGCTCATATATCCGAATTTTGTATTAAGTTTACATTCATTTTTAATCTTGACCAGTAACCATAAATTTTCAATAGAAACTGTGCGCATTAAATGAAATTATATCATTATCCTTCGTGTTCAATTTCATCTCCCACATTTGTGGGATTTTATTATTTACATATCTCTACATCAAACGTTTTTCCACCATTTTAGTCTCGACAAAGTTGATAAACATTCTGACAATATTGTTTAGGACCAGAAGGTGATAATATTCGAAAATATTCAATCCAGGGAAGCATCCAGATTATTCTTGAAATTCATGATTTTTTATTTCCTAAAATAACTAATTCTTTCGAAAATATGATCTGTTAATCTTTTTCAAGTGGTTTTATTGTATTTTTGCGTGGATTTATCAGTCGGTATACGCTTACAGAAGACCTTCAAATACCTTTTTGCACAACTTGGAATACTTCAGTATGAAAATGTAGTAGGTACCACTACGAATCCTGTGTCACAGTTTAACCTCAAAAGAACTAACTCCAATTACAAAGTTAAAAAAGAATAAATAGAAATTAGCATTGGAAACGTCTCTGACATTTATTTGACAATTCACGAGTACCAACCTGCGTCAGTTTTGAGTAACAAAACTTGACGAACCTAAATCTTGGCGAACCAGGATAATTTATAAAAATGAACAGACTATACTGAAAGTGCCAAGAGATTAGATCGACATTGTAGACGCGCCGTAAGAAAATTATATCCACAAAACTCCAGCAGAGCAAAAAAATCCATATTCATTCATAAAAAAAAATTGCTGAATTGGAAAGTCTCAATGTTCACCAGCACGATTCTGTCTGAAGCAATAAATACTGCACAATAATCGACGGACGAAAACGAGAAAATGGAAACGAGAAACGTCTCCTCGAACTCCGATAAAATTCGCGAAATTCGAAGAATAATTCGACGAACTAGACCGTGAAAAAGTCTCGAGAATAAACTCGCGACCTTTGTTTCGGGTATACATATTTTCGATTGGAAAGCGGAAAAGCGTACATTGTGCGCCATTCGATTCGGAAATATAAAAGAACGCTTCTAGAGGAGATCCAATCGGAATAAATAACTTCGCGTGCGCTATCGTATTTCTAGAGTTATGTTTATGCATTTAACAATTGTCGAACTTGAATGGGAAGATTCAATTCGTTGGAACATGAATTGATAACCAATATTCAAATGTACCTACAGGTTAGGTGAGGGCGCAATATTGGACTTCAAAGGCAAATAACCTCCCTGAATGGGGATAAAAGAAAAATATATCACCCCTTCTTCTCTTGTTTTCAGACGGATTTTTTTATTCCGGAAAAGTTTTCACTTCAGGCAGGGGTCGAACCACGCATCTTCAGATAACCGGTCTCATGTGTTTCCAATTACACTACCAAAGCTACTCATTTTTCCGGAATTCAATACCTATATAGTTATAGTTATGGTTAGGAAGGGGTTACAGTTCACTGGGACCTTCAGGTGTGAAGGTCTTAGGTCCCCATCTCAATCCAAGACGAAATAATCAGCAAAAACTCATGATTCTAGTCACATCCATCTCCGCCATTGGGAAATCGTAAAGCGCGACCCATTTCGCGTCGGAAAATCGGGATCGATAGTCGTAAATGTTCGACTTGCGACCGTCCCCGTACCAGATCTTGTCCAGGTTTTTTCGGGCCGGTCTCGTGCTACCCATCCTTTCGGATGACCTATACAGGAGGCCCGTGCAATATTGATGGGGGTGGATTCTTTCGCGTGTCTCACGAGCCTACCGGGACGGATCGCGACGTAATCGGCGGGTAGGGTTGAGTCGATAAACGTCGATGCAACCATCAAATTATTCGATGAAATTTGTTCATCGTGTAGTTTTCCACCTAATTTTTACTGTCTTGATATCACAACGTTATTTTCGTACCTAATACACTGAATTCGTTCAGTGAGATAGGGATCTCCCAGTACAACAGAACACGAGACCAGGCAGCCAGCTGATACACCTCTTCAAGTCAGACCAACCGTTCCTTCAGTGTTCACTTTGTGGTATTGTTTCTACTTCATATGTACATTTTTTTCTTTAATTCTCGTGGTGATAAGAATTTGTACACCTGTCCATTCATCCCTTCAAGAGAGCTTTCGTATTTTTAACACAATCTATGTTTTAGTTTGTCTTTTGCCATAGTCTGCCATTTTCCTAAAACTCCTTGCAGTATTTCGTTGGGGGAAAAGATATATCTTTGTTCAGGTTGGCACCGAAAGGGCGCCCTGATCTTGAATTTTTTAGTGTGAAAATATATCTCAAAAGAGACGTCTCGAAATCATAAATTAGGACCAATGTTCCCTATTATTTGTGTCGAAGCTGAGTTCTGTTGCTCTGAAAAAGGTCACAATGGGATGGTCAGCATCTAGTCCTCTTCGACAAGATTGGAACTCTCATTCATTTCCTAGTATGGCTAGTTATTATATATTTATGTCAACAATTGATTAAATTTGGCTCAAACTGAATTCTTTTTTCCTTACAGCAATTAAATTACCTAAACTTCCTTTTATCCAATGTTCATATTTTACTATTCAGCTAAATTTAATTACGTAATTCTCATCCTCACGCCATTTTCGAATTTCAGATGTGCATATATGCACATTTGAACTCGCAAAGCGTATACGCTTTGCGAGTTTTATTATCCTTGCAGTCCTGAATTATCAATAACTTTTCGAAAAAGAAACTACTTTTTGATCGCTAACACCACTCTGATTAAAGATGAACCTTCTCCAATAGTATATTCTAAAACTAGTTGCAGAGTGGGCTCCTATTCCAATACGAATGCGAAATTCGAAAACGAGCGACGAAGGAACGAGTATTAGACGATATTTTCTCTATTTCACTCAAATTTTGTGAAATTAAATGAAAAAAAAACAGATTATATGTACTAGTGACTTTCATATTGTATCTTGGCAGTTGGTGTGAATGTTAGGCAATACGAAAATTGATATTTCCAAAATGGCGTCTGCTGAAATTCAAAAGGATCGGAAGTCATTGCTGACAACCACAAAACGAAAAATGTAACTGAAAACGATGCTGTAATGAATTCATTACAGCACTATTTTTAGTTCTGTAATGAACTCATTACGATACTGAAATAGAGAAATATCTTAAAGCTACTGAGATAACGGTCTATAGCGAGAGATACCGTAATAGTATATTCTAAAACTAGTTGCAGAATGGGCTCCTATTCCAATACGAATGCGAAATTCGAAAACGAGCGACGAAGGAGCGAGTTTTCGAACGCATGAGTGTTAGAATTGCATTCTGCAACGAGTATTAGACGATATTTTCTCTATTTCAGTCAAATTTCGTGAAATACTGTTGAAATTCAATGAAAAACTCATCCTAGTGACTTTTGTATTGTGTCTTGGCAGTTGGTGACTGTTACGAAATTGACATTTCCAAATTGACGTCTGCTGAAATTTAAAAGGATCGGAAGTCATTGCTGATAACCAAAAAACGAAAAATGTAACTGAAAACGATGCTGTAATGAATTCATTACAGCACTGTTTTTAGTACTGTAATGAACTCATTACGATACTGAAATAGAGAAAAGGAGTTACAATCATTCAACAACCTTTGTAACTGGCGCCCAAGCAAGTGAAATTTAGGGGTTAAATCTCCGGAAGGTCCGGAAGAAAAGCACCTCATCATCTTCAAACTACAGAAAAAATGTTTCTAATAAAAAAATAATCAAAACAACAAATTACAAATTTTACATTAGGATTTTGACAGAACAACGAGAATACGGTATAATCAAGAAAGAAATGTAGATAATGCGAACATCATAAGAATTCTCAAGAGGAACAGCTACCGTGAAAGTGTGATTGAAAATTCCAAAAGAACTAGGTAGAACCAGACTGAACCACAGTCTCATGCCGCTCCATACTGACTCAGGAAACACCTAATAAGAACGGATCTAGCAGAAATTCAGGAGTGCAGATTCTGTGGGGAGGAGGAAGAAACTCCGGATCATCTGGTTACAGAATTCTTCACCATTGCAAACCAACGCAAAAAATGTTTAAGACAGGATAGCTGAAGAACTTGCTTTGAGTCATTTCAAATATTGTGCCTATTCCTGAACAGTTAGCCCTGATTAGAAATTGTCATCTTTAGCGACTTTAGCAGTGAAACCTTACACTAAAAACTGAATTTAAATGGATTTTCTTCGGGTCATCCACTGGCTTCCTTACCGTTCATCCTCATCGATATATCTCTTCGATTTGGCCATCCCTGGCGAACCCTTTTTCCGGTCCTCTCCGAAACGGACTCGATAACTACCCTCGTCCACGCAACGATCCTCATTCCCGTGTTCCAAGTCTCGAAATTCCGTGTTTAATTGTAATTTGAATGGGGGAGTTAGCTCTATTAGGGTGACATATCGACTAGTTCGACTTTGGGATGCGGTTCCATCCAATTGACGACGTCGCGCGTCGGTTTTCGAACGCCGCGGAAAATGTTACGCTAACCTACTTACCTCAGTTGCTAAGCGAACGCCGTACGTTACCGTCGATTAAAGTTGCCTTTTTGTCGTCGAATTTTCTATTCTGTTCTCGAATTGGAGCGTATCTAGGAGTATGAGGGAAGAAACGATTGGTACCTATCGCAAAATCGATAAAAGCTCGGTTTCCAAACGAAACAGTATTTCCTATACCATTTTTCCAAAAGGTGTCGAAAATTAATGAAAAATACACTCATCGAATTCGTTTTCTGATATCTAAATCACAACCTGCCCTACTCTAAAACTTATGGTATTCGTTTCTATTTCAAACATACATTTTTTGCTTTGATTCTCGTGGTGATAAGAATTGGTACAGCAGTCCAATCTTCTCTCCAAGAGAGCTCTTGTATAATTAACATTCAGATTATAAGTACATAATATTTACATATCAGTTGAAAAGTAATATCAAAATCATCTGCATAGAGGAAAAATGACATGGAAACAAACAAAATAACTCTGAATTTTATTAAAGATTCAATTCACTATAATGCGTCAAATTTCATTAACATTATATTATTCCATATTTTTATATTTTTTACATCTTATGTTTTGTAGGCTCATAACAATATCTCCATCAGTTCTGGGAATACAGGACTAATTCTTGATCCTTGTTATTTCTTGTTGACTCAAGTACATCTACAAAAATGTGAATGATAAGCTGAAAAACCTGCATCCACTCGAACAACACTAACGTCCATCCATATAACAAACCTAAATAAATATATAAGACTACAACTACATAATATATGTGATAGAAATTTTGAGGAAACTGTAAACAACAACTAAATAAAAAAATTATGGAATTCTGTTTCTTTGGATTTCCAAAGCCTGATGAAAACATTTCAGTGCTGGGCCAAATGCTAATTTCAATAAAAAATTAAGAGTTCAACTTTTCTCTGGGATGCTCTGATATTTAAGAATTGAACAAATCCATAGTGAAAGGTTTGTGATTACACAGTAGCAATAGGAAGAATGAAACGGAACCAATCTAAAATTTCACTTACATATACAGGTTTTTATTCAGTTGACAACAGGCATCATGGCACACATCTACTCAATAGATGTACAACTATTGTACATTGTACTAATTAAGACTGAAACTAGACGACTGAAGGCGAGTTTATACAGCAACTAAAATAAAATAAGAACTAAAATAAAATAAGAATGTTCACTTGATGCATTTCAATGACAGCGTTTATACAGGAAATGAGCTAAAATAAGGAATAAGAATATTCTTATTCTTATTCCTTATTTTAGCTTATTTCCTGTATAAACGCTGTCATTGAAATGCATCAAGTGAACATTCTCATTTTATTTTAGTTCTTATTTTATTTTAGTTGCTGTATAAACTCGCCTTGAGACGAATTACACGGAACGAGAAAGGACGATGTTCCTATGTGACAAAATAATAACTTGTTCTCGATCTATTCGACATAATATCTTTGGGAGCTCGCACTGAGAATGTCTTAAGCCCGCAACGGACGGCGAGCGATATATTATATCTCATATATTTCACCAATATCGCTCCTTATGAAAATGCACCAAGCCCCGCGGACGACGCTATAATATATATTCCGATATTACGATATTTTTCCATACTAAAATGACATATGTCAATGCAAAGCTATAATATATATTATATTATCGCTCGCCGTCCGTTGCGGGCTTTATTCTGGAAGTGATATATTTAGGAGGTCTTATTTTAACCACTGGGAGATCTCGGGAAGATTCATTCGGTGTTTCCTGATTAATGATTTGTTCTAAAAATTATCAATTATCCAATATAAATTGATTAAAAGCGTTGCTTGTAAGATATTTTCCATTTACTTACGAAAATATGAACATAGCCTTACTCATTGTAAACTAAGATTGAGGAGAATCGGAGAAAAGATTTACCGGGTGAGTCTTTGATTTGTACAAACATTTTAACTGTAGATTCCTGAGACCAAAAGAAACCTCTTTTCCATTTCCCCAAAAAAATTGGGCCAAATACGTGCCTGATACGATTCTCTGCAAACACCACAAAGTTCATATTTTTCGATTGAAATTGAGTTCATACTTCTACGGAATCCTCAAGTATGTACTAAACTTATTTGAATTAGAATGGTAAAAACAAGATATTTCTTAAAAGAAACACTTAGTTTTGTCCGATTATATCTGCCATTAAAAAGCCATATTTCTCTATCAAAATGAGTTCCCCTTCGATTCTTCTGAAGATTTGTTTGTGAACACTAAAAACTTGTCCATATTTTCCTCGATATCCCAAAAAAATCTCATAAAGAATATCTTTCAATCAATTTATCAGAACCTAACCTAACCCATTTTGTATCCATTCTGTGAATATTTCACAGAAATTTGTATGTGGACGTTGTCAGATCAAGCAAAATTCCTAAAACTACCTGAGATCAATGAATCGACCGCAGCCTTCTATTGAGAGGATTGTGAATCGACTCATCCGTAGCATGCGTAATACAGATTAAAGAGATAATCTTTGTACGTAATATAAAGACTGTGAACGACGCATAGGTACGCGATATCCAAACTGCAAACATAGTGGAAATCATCTCCAGAGCTATGTTATTACAAAAGTGGAAGTGATTATATGAAGTGTTTTTCTTCGTTCTCGTGATGATTATGTGGAGACTTTCAGTGAATGAATGTAAATTTAACCGTGTAGTGTCGAGTTATAATTCTAAGAGAATATTGTTTAGAATCTAAATAATATTCCATCTAAACTTTAGATGGAAACATCGCCACAGATAATTTTTCATTAATTTCAACTCAATAGGTGGATATTGTATCGCGATTCAGCTCATATAGTCTCGACAAAGTTGATGAACATTCTGACCAAATTGTTAACTTGTTTAGAGACCAGAAAAGTAATAATATTCTAATATTAATCCAGGGAAGCATCCAGATTATTCTTGAATTCATGATTTTTCCTCAAATTTTATACGTATACAATTAGAAATAACTTGAAAACGACGCGTTTTATTGAAAAAACATAGGGATACTTTTATTTATGGAATTTTGCATGGATTTATGAGTCGGTTACGCTGTAACAATCATACCAGGAAGATTCTAGAATGAGTTTTGATTGAGGGAAATGGCACCGTGAATAGAGTAACCAATCACCCAAAATTCAAGTCATTTGAAATAACGGTACCGATGATTTGAACAGAAAAGTGTTTTTTTTTCATGGATCTTCAGCACGCTGTATCTTTCAAACGAAACCGAATTTTCAAAAATGGTATGGAAAAAAATTGTATAGTTTGATGAGAGGAATCTACAGTTCGAATAAATGTACAAGTCAAAGACTCATCCTGTATTTCGGTGAATGAAGAAAAAAATTTAATGATCTAGCACACTGCATCAAGCGAAATTCTACAATGTAAATGGTCAAAATTGCCGACAACTGAAAAGTGAGGAGGAGAAAGAAGTCAGTGGGTGGTATAAAAAAGGCTTCAATTTTGAACTCTGCCGTGTTTTCTTCTAAAACCGAGTGTTCTACCATTCCGCGACAAGCAAAAGTTCGTTATTTTAACGCCTCGTCGGTCGGCGTCAGTGGCAACTAGAAAAAATTAATGGTAGCAATGACAATACGCAGATAGAAGAAATGGGTCCACGTCGAAAGCTAAACGGGCCCGATGTATCTCCCGATAGGATTTATACCCGGGTTATATTTACTAACCCGGCCGGAACGGCGAAGTAGTAGAGCAAATACGCTGACACGTTAATCGGTTGTCGACATAATGTATGTTTATAATTCGAGATTATTATATCAATTTATTCTCCTGCTCTAAACATTGCCAACACGCGACCCGGAGATTAGAGCGGAGAGGTTCACCTGAACGTAAGCGATTTGTTTTGGGGGAGAGGGCCACTTAAGTAGAAACAGGGGGTTTCAGGGACCTACAGATACAGGTAGGAGGATAATAGGACAAGCTTGGATTGGAGGAAACGAATTGGTTTTTTTCCAATACCGAGGCCATTAAAGGAATTGAGATGAAATGAAAATCGAGGGGGGAGATGACGTCCTGTTAGATTCTCTGTTTCTCTAACCACATAAGCTCCTGACCTCAGGTGATTGTTTTCTTTTTTTTTTCAATTTCTACACCAACCAATTGTACCGGGTGTTTTTTTAGAATGATAGAATTTTCGATAGAGATAAATGTGATTCGACAGGAGGTAGAAGCCATGTTGTTTTGACATTTCTGTTCAGTAAGCATTGACAAATTATCATGGAAAGACTCACGCCGCAACAACGTTTACAAAGTGTTGAAATTTATTTTCAAAATCAGTGTTCTATTCGCCAAACTTATAGAGCACTTCGTGAAATTTATGATTCACGTAATCGTCCATCAGAGCAGCTTATTCGTCGAACAATCGATAGATTTCGGACAACATTTTCTCTACTCGATGCAACAACAACAAGACAAAGAAATGTAGGTACAGAAGAAAATATCGCTGCTGTGTGTGCATTCAACACATGCAAAATTTTGGGTCAAGATCTTGGTCTACACCCATACAAGATCCAACTGGTTCAAGGACTAGAGCCACTTGACCATAACAAGCATCATTTGTTCGCTGATTGGGCTCTAGAACAGCTTAAAGTTGATCCACTTTTTTATCAAAAGATTGTGTTTAGTGATGAAGCTCATTTCTGGTAAAACGGCCGTATATGGAGTGAAAACAATCCTCAAGAAGTTTGGCAGGTTCCGTTGCATCCTGAAAAATGCTCTGTATGGTGTGCTTTACAGGCATCCTCAGATCATAATTATTTGTTTCAAAATTCGAATGGTTTCAGCCCAGGAGTTCTTTGGTTCCAACAAGATGGTGCTCCTCCGCATGCTGCTACGTAACAATTGATTTATTGAGAGTTACGTCAAGTCATCGGTTAAGGCTGATAAACCAGAAAAAATAGAAGCTTTGAAATCCAGCATGACTAGTGTTATTGCTGAAATAAGACCTGAATTACTCGAAAAAGTGCTCCAAAATTGGTTTGGTCGAATGCGGTGGACCCGTGGAATCAAAAAGGTGTTTAGCTGACGGTACCTCTAAGGCGTGTAGCGACATAGAACAAAACTTCGTATCGTAACGCCATTGCGTAACAATTGTTTGTTACGCATCGAAGATACGGCCTGTCAACAAATATAGTGTATCAATACATCTTCCCGTAACATATAAGCGTAGCATACTGCCGTTCCGTCTCTATATTAAAACAAATATTGAATCAAACAAAATTTGTACTTCAGTGTGTTATTTAATCAATGTGTTAGAACCAAGCGCTGCCGACCTACTAAGTCATCATCAGGGTTCCCCGTCCAGAAATCACAACGCAGGCATCAAATGAGAACAGGTACAGCGAGACAAATAGCCAAGAAGAGACAATAAAAGTCACGGAATCAACAAAATGTCGCAAATGATTTGAGATTTTTTGTTGATTAAATAAATTAATGGTAGATTATTCCGTCCACTCCATAATTGCGATGTTTTCAACGGAAAATAGATCGCGACTATGAACTGCACTGGTCTACACATGGAAACAGGTGGTGCAACATCAGAGCGTATCATTTCTTTGATGCGGCGCGGCATTAAAAAACCGACAACCTACGGGACGCCCCGATGTTACTATGTTACGGTGTTACGCAGTGCCGTCCAGACTTTTTACGCTACGGAGTTGCGATACGAAGTTCGTGGCTCGTCGTGTATAGCCGTTACCATTTTTTCGTTCTGATATATCCAATTTCAGGCGATTCAAAGCTGATGCTGAATAATTCATTCCTTACTCGATCCGAAAACTCCGATATCGAAAAGATAAAACGAAATATAGGGTGGAAATGTAGACCGCGATAGATGAACCCAAATGGTTCGACGTTATTTAATAGACAAGCATGAAATGTGCTCGGCACTGAACAGCAATTTAGTCATCAATAAGCGCGTTCGGCAATGACATCTGACTGGTCGGATTGATCTGAACCGTTCGTTTATTACATCCAGATTGAGGGGAGTACACATCTGGACCGTTCGGCAAGAAAATCTGATCAATCGGATGTAGATCTTTTTGCTCGGTGTATTTCGACGAAGGAAACGGATTTTTTTCCACAGAACAGAAACAGAAATTACTTTTCGGCCTTTGTGAATGTATTTTTTATCCCGCTTCGAATATTCTTGAACAGTCTGTTGAATTTTCGTGTCTTATGTTATTTTTTGTGTAGTGATAAATAAAAAAATGTTGTTTGATAAAAAAATAATGATTCAAAATATTGAATCATCTCAACCAAGGGGTAGAAATGTTGAGAACTATAACAAAAGAATTAAAATAGTACCCAGACTACCTCTACGGACGAATAGACCTTCAAGCTCTAATTTAATATCTGGCTCGGGTAAGGCGTTACATACGTCAAACTGAAAAATCGATCAAAATGCTCCGTAGCGTTCGTTTATTACAGAAAAATCTGACAAATCTGTACAATCTGTTATCACGTGACTAAAAAATCCGTCCGCTCTCGGATGCTATTGCCGAACGCGCTTAATGATGCAAAACAAACACCCCGTCTTTTCAATACTAACCGACGGGTAAAGTGGCATGTGCCGTATGGGGTGAAAATTATATAATGATCCCCTCGCCTGTTTCCCGAGGGAGACAAGGCGAACTATTTTATCGATACTCCGATGTGACCAGAGAGGGTTACATGAATTTTTGAGAGGGAGAGGAGGATTTGAAGATAAGTGTTTCAAACTGAGTTCCACCTACGAGGATGTATTGATATCTAGTTAGGCTAGACCAGTTCCATGCATAAACCAAAAATATTGCGATTCCATATCAACGAACAATAACTTATTAGAAATGTCAGTGTAGAGTTCGACGTCAAAAAAGTAAACCGGGGTTACGCGATAAATTACAAAAAAGATGTCCACCGAAATTGTAAAAATCGAAAAATTGGAGTATCGAGCCAACATCAAGTACCTGTATTCAAAAGGGTTAAAAGGTAAGCAGATTTACGAAGATACGCTTAATACCCTTGGTGATCAATGTGCTTCGTATGCGACCGTGAAAAATTGGACTGCAAGCTTCAAAAGAGGTAAATTTTCCATTGAAGATGATGACCGATCGGGAAGGCCAGTTTCTGTGTCAGTCATCGAAAATATCGATGCAGTTCATGACATGATTTTATCACACCGTCGAATTGGCTAAAACGGATATCTGAAGCACTGAAGATTTCATACGAACGCGTTCAACATATAGTTCGCGCCAATTTGGACATGAGAAAAATTTCTCCAAAATGGATCCCTCAATGTTTGAAGGTTGACCAAAAGCGTGCAAGGGTAGAAGCATCGCGTTCGATCTGTGGTCGATTTGAAAACGATGTAGACTTCTTAAACCGAATTGTTACTATGGATGAGACTTGGATGCAATTCTAAGATTCAGAAACAAAGCAACAATCGATGGAATGGCGACACTCTGGTTCTCCAAGACCTAAGAAGTTTCGTGTCCAAAAATCTGCTGGAAAAATTCTTGCTTCAGGTTTTTGGGATTGCTATCATGGAGTTATCATGATTTATTTTTTGGATAAGGGAAGAACAATGACTGGATATTACTATTCGACATTACTGACCACTCTACGGGAAAAATTGAAGAGAAAAGACGTGGAAAGCTATACAAAGGTATTTTGTTTTTACAGGACAACGCCCCAGTACACAAATCTCATGTTACCATGCAAAAAATTCGTGATTTGGGGTTAGAATTAATAGAACACCCCCCTTATTCATCAGATTTGGCTCCGTCCGACTATCATCTCTTTCCTCAAAGAGAAAAAGTTTAAAAGGTCTTAAATTTTCTTCCAACGAGGAGGTAATAAAAGCTGTGGAGGACTTGTTTGCAGAGCAAGAAGAAACATTTTTTTTTTGAAAGGTCTAGAGACGTTGCAGGTTCGCTGTAATAAATGTATTCAATAAAGAGGAGAATATGTTGAGTAATAAAATATTTTGACATTGAAATTTTGTTTGGTTTTATAGCAGGCTAAAACTTTTTCAATATATCCTCGTATGTACAACAATTTCGTCCTATCGTCTCAATTCGGTTTACAAAATATGATCAGATTTTTTCGATTGAAAAATATTAGAATTTTGACAATTGAACAGTTTTCATTTTGTTTACTCAGAAACTACCTGTTCATCATCAAAATGCCATATCGCCATACGTACAGCATGTGGAACAATAGATTTCGATCGGTATCAAGGTCTAATTGAATGGTAACTCAAACGGCTCCCTCTGGAGTCATTTTACCGTTTCATTCGTCGACCGAAGCCACGATGGCCGAAAATATTTCATCCCGAAATAGATTACTGACGGCTAGTTAGAAAACTTAAAGGTTCGTGTCGGATTTAGTCGGCAGCTTTTTCGATTATTCCCGTTCCATCTCGTACTTTCAATTCGCCACTGCACGTTTTCAATATCGTATCAGTCCTACTTTCCTACTTCTATCGGGTGTTTTTTTTTGGAGTGAACTTTAAATTGAAATAAAATACATTCAAATTAAGATATGGCTTTTATGTTTTAAAACAAGATTCCGGCATATGTCCACCACGACTAGCTCTGAGGAACTGCATTCGACCAGACCAATTTTGGACCACTTTTTCGAGTAATTCAGGCCTTATTTCAGCAATAACACGAGATATTTTCTCATCCAAAGAGTCTATTTTCTCTTCCTTATCAGTATAAACCAATGATTTGACATAACACCAAAGAAAATAATCCATTGGAGTTATGTCGCATGATCTTGGAGGCCAATTAATTGGACCATTTCTCGAAATAATGTTATAGCCGAATCTTCCATTCAAGGAATCAATTGTTATGATAGCAGCATGAGGTGTAGCCTCCAGCGTTAGAGCACTCTATACAGTACATTTTTTAGGATGCAATGGAATTTGCAGAACTTCTTGAGGATTGTTTTCTCTCCATATACGTTAATTTTCTTATTCACGTAGCCGTTCAACCAGAAATGAGCTTCATCACTAAACACAATTTTTCAATGAAAAAGTGGATCAATTTCAAGATGTTCTTGCGCCCAATCAGCATACAAACGACGCTTATATGGTCGAGTGGCTTTAGTTCTTGTACCAATTGGATCTTTTCCATGGGTTGGATGCACATATTCCATCTTGTTGTGAAAGTCGACGAATAGACAAATCTGGATCTTCATAAACACAATCACTTACAGCAGCGATATTTTCTTCTTTACATACAGTTCTTTGTCTTGTTGTCCGAAATCTATCGATAGTTCAACGAATAAGCTGCTTTGATGGACGATTATACAGGGTGAGTCTTTGACTTGTACATATATTTTAACTGTAGATTCTTGAGGCTAAGGGAAACCTTTTTTTCATTTTCCATTTTTCCGAATTCGGCTCTGTTAAAGAGATATAGCCATTGGAAAAAAAATGGGGCTGAATACGTGCCTGATATTATTCTCTACAAACACCTCAAAGTTCATATTTTTTGATTGAAATTGATGTGATTATTAGATATTCTGGGTGATACATTTAAAAAATACTCAAGCACTAACCTTATTTGAATGAGAATCTTACAAACACGATATTTCCTAACAAAATACTCAGTTCTGTCCGATCATTTCGGCAATTGAAAAGCTATATTTCTCAGAACAAAATAACTTCCTTCTTCGATTGTCCTGAAGCTTAGTTTATAGACACTAATAATTTGTTCATATTTTCCTCGATATTCTAAAACGATCTCATAAAAATTGGTTTCTCACTAACCTATCCTAACTCCATTAACCAAATTCGGGGTCAATGACCTAACCTTACCCATCCTCTGTGATATTCACCCACAGAACTCTAGAGAAGACAAAGACGATGCCAGATTGCCGATTTTCTCTTCAAATAATGGTATAGGCGAACTCAAGAAAGCAGTACGTCCCCTATCGTTAGCGGATGAACTATCACAATCGCTAAAGGCGTCTAGGCGTTGCTCTTTGAAAATGCCAAACGAGTAGTTCTGATTCTCGCCAATATAGCTTTACGTTCTTAATTTCAGTCGCCACGGCATACTCTTCCCTTCAGAAGGCCGTGGATGTAGCCGCCACGCAAGACGAAGTACAAACCGTTGTTCTGTGTCTCCAACCAGTCAGTGATCCTATACACGGCATATACGAAGTTCACGCTTTATTTATTCACAGAGAATAAAGCAAACAGGTGATGATTATGTAAATGACTTTCAGTGAATTGATGTAATAGTAGTGTCGTTCTGGTGTCGATAGATATTTTGCTGAAGGAACAGTAACACAATTTTATGTCCCACGAATGTGGAATTTTATTATTACATATCTCTACATCAAACGTTTTTTCATCATAGAGATTTTAGTCTTGACAAAGTTGATAAACATTCTGACAACGTTGGTAACTTGTTGAGAGACCAGAGAAGAAATAATATTCGATGAGATTTAACTCAGGACAGCATTCAGATTATTCTTGAAATTCATGATTTTTTCCTCTAATTCGATCTTATACAATTAGGAATAACTTGAGAACGACGCGTTTTATTGGAAAAATATATGAATACTTTTGTTTTCTGAAATAATTAATTCTTTCGAAAACGTGAACCGTTTATCTTTTTCAAGTGGTTTTATAGTATTTTTGCGTGAATTTATGGGTCGACTATACTGTAACTTTTTCACCAGGAGATATATGGATTAAGTTTCAGTTGAGGAATATGCACCATGAATAGAGTAAACAATCAACCAAAATTCAGTTCATTCGAAATATCTGCCTCGAATATATGGAAAGAATAGTGTTAATTTCATGGATTTTCGACACCCTGTATCCTCCAGACGGAACCGAGTTTTGAAAAATGGTATGGAAAAAAAAATTTTCTTTTGATGGGAGGAATCTACAGTCAAAATATATGTACGAGTCAAATACTTACCATGTATAAACCTTAAATTTCACGAAGTGCTATACAAGAACACTGATTTTGATAATAAATTTCAACAATTTGTAACCGTTGTTTCGGCGTGACTCTATCCATGATAATTTGTCAATGCTTAATGAACAGAAATGTCAAAACAACATAGTCTACCTTCTGTCAAATCACAATTATCCCTATCGAAAATTAATCACCCAAGAGAGAACACCTTTCGTCAACTATTTTCAAACGGATTTCACATGCTAATCAGACGAAACTATTACCATTCGAAAACGTCAATTTTCCGCTTCTCGGCCTTTACAAGTTTAATGCATTTTTCGGTGGTTTGCGATGGCTGTTAGATATCCCTCAGAAGATAAATTTCACATACACAATTCCCCGAAATGATTCCTTTTCATCATCGATCGGCCTTCCAATCTGCTTCATGAATTTATGGCCGTCCCACAAAGTGACGGATACGAGCCGTCGTCCGCATGGACGAAATGAAAATCGAGAGTTATATTTTCCCGGGGATTGGAAATTAAACGGGGAAGCGCACGATATATGGGGGCCATCAGGGCGGACGAGGTCCTGAGAAAACGCGCACCGTTCGTTCCCGTTTCCCTCGACCGAGCTCTCTCCCTATGATTTATTCATTTTCCATTCAGCTTCGCGTCACGAAGGGCAGAGGAAATGAAAATTTCACGACCCTCTTATGATGCCGACCCGGGCCCATTTGTACGGCGGTATTTTCGCTCGACGTAACGTATAGCCCGGGAGAACAAAGCCGTTCTGTTTTTTCTTGCGACGTCTGCTGATTTCTTTTTCTTCGATTCAATTTTTTTCATGAATATCTTTCCACTCCCATATTTTAGAGAACGCCTAACGATTTCGGTGGTTTACTGGGTGTGACACAATTGGTACCTACGAGGATATATTGAAAAATTCTTAGCCTACTCCTACTATAGAACCAAACAAAATTTTAATGTCAAAATATTTTATAACTCAACATATTCTCCTCTTAATTGAATACATTCATTACAGCGAACCTGCAACGTCTCTAGATCTTTAAAAAAAATGTTTGTTCTTGCTCTGCAAACCAGTCCCCCACAGCTTTTATTACCTCCTCGTTGGAAGAAAATTTACGACCTTTTAAACTTTTTTTCAGTTGAGGAAAGAGATGATTGTGAGACAGAGCCAAATCTGGTGAATGAGGAGAGTGTTCTAGTAATTCTAACCCTAAATCACGAATTTTTGCATGGCAACATGAGATTTGTGTACTGGGGCGTTGTCCTGTAAAACCAAAATACCTTCGGATAGCTTTCCGCGTCTTTTCTCTTCAATTTTCTCCCGTAGAGTGGTCAGTAATGTCGAATAGTGATCTCCAGTTATTGTTCAACCCTTATCCAAAAAATCAATCATCATTGCTCCATGGCAATCTCAAACAACTGAAGCAAGAACTTTTCCAGCAGATTTTTTGACACGAAACTTCTTAGGTCCTGGAGAACCAGAGTGTCGCCATTCCATCGATTGTTGCTTTGTTTCTGGATCGTCGAAATGTACCCAAGTCTCATCCATAGTAACAGTCCGGTTTAAGAAATCAACATCGTTTTCAAATCGAGCACAGATCGAACGCGATGCTTTCACCCTTGCACGCTTTTGGTCAACATTCAAACATTTGGGGATCCATTTTACAGAAATTTTTCCCATGTCCAAATTGACGTGAACTATACAGGGTGTCCGGTTAACCTTGTACAATATTGAAACTGGTGATAGACCAGGTCATGACTGTTCAGAATATCAGAATTTCACCTCAGTAAAAATATCACCATTTTCGAGATAATGGGCATTTTCTAAAAATCTAGAAAATCACTACCTCACCTGCGTTTTTTGAGTGCTAATTCAAATATCTTTGTTGCTGAAGATTAATGATGAGTGATGCTTTCAGACGTACAAAACAGTTTTTCATAACTTGATACATTTTTCAAGAAATAGAGGTGGAATGCCAGATTGGAATCCCACCAATTTCTATTAACAAAAGTTTGACATTATTGTCTGGATCACGTGGAGGTGAACATTCATAACAAAAGAATGCCCATTTTGTCCAGACTATAAAATGGTATGAAAGTTGGTATAACTATTTTTGGAAGGAGTGGTATTTCGATTATAAGTGATTTTCTAGATATTTAGAAAATGCCCATTATCTCGAAAATGGTGATATTTTTACTGAGATGAAATTCTGATATTCTGAACAGTCATGACCTGGTCTATCACCAGTTTCAATATTGTACAAGGTTTACCGGACACCCTGTATATGATGAACGCGTTCGTATGAAATCTTCAGTGCTTCAGATATCCGTTTTAGCCCAATTCGACGGTCTGATAAAATTATGTCATGAACTGTATCGATATTTTCGGGGACTGACACAGAAACTGGCCTTCCCGATCGGTCATCATCTTCAATGGAAAATTCACCTCTTTTGAAGCTTGCAGTCCAATTTTCCACGGTCGCATACGAAGGGCATTGATCACCAGGGGTATTAAGCATATCTTCGTAAATAGGCTTACCTCTTAACCCTTTTAAATACAGGTACTCGATGATGGCTCGATACTCCAATTTTTCGATTTTTACAATTTCGATGGACATCTTTTTTTTAAATTTATTGCGTAGCTCTGGTTTACTTTTTGGACGTCGAACTCTACACTGACACTTTTAATAAGTTATTGTTCGTTGATATGGTATCGCAATATTTTGTTTATGAATGGAACTGGTCTGGGCTAACTAGATGTCAATACATCCTCATATATCACTTGTTTCAAAAACTGACCAATCACAGTCCAAAGACAGCTCGCATTATCGAGATAATACCAACTGTCTCTCAATTATGATTGGTCTGACTACTTCGGTATTTTCGAAGATTGAACTATAGAATAATCTGTGATTGAACTATGGATACGAACGGTTTGACAACTGATAAATATAAATTGTAGATTGTAGACGTCAACATGGGTTTTCTCGAATATGGAGTTTCTGCACTTCTATTTTGTTCGTGAAATAGTCTTATGAAATATCACACGAGATTTACCTCGTAAGTCTTTCTCTTATTTCCAAACACACATGAGTTGCTTTAAGAAAACACCACTCGTCGTACGGACTCGTGATGTTTCCAAGCAACTCATTTTCGTTTGAAAATAAATCGATAGACTTATCACGGAAATTCAATCTCTTGAGATATTACTACTGACAATTTCGTGGCTAATGAGTAAATGTTTTCCTTCGAATACCAAGAAAGTTTTCAGGCGTGAGTCAATATTTCGACTGCTGGCATCGAAAATAAATGCACAAAACCGATCGAGCGAGTCCCCTTGGCCCCAGATTCCCGTATCCTCCGTTAGTCATCCCGACATTGGCCCGTTGCCGGGAATTTCATCCAGGCGGACCATAACCTCTCTCTTTCCGAACGGAAAAACGAACAAACGACGAGTTTGTATTAGATTCGCGGCCTGTTTACATACGCGGATTTTAGTACCTCGTAACGCGGATAGGTATACGGCGCTATTAACTCCTGCCTAAGAGCCTCTCGCATAATTGAATATTTTCGGGATTTATGATTATGTCCGATTACTTCAGACGGGACGATCGAAACGATCCGTTTCATCTTCAAAGTGATGTTTCTATTATTCGCACGGTGTTGCTTCATAAACGGTTATTTCGTTTCCGCTGTAGGTTTGAACGATATTATTATTCGATGTTATTTTGAAGAATGTTATTATTGTTGATAGAAATATCGCCGAAAATCAAGCACCAAGCACCTCGAGTAAAGTAAGGAATATGTGGAAAATGCAACAACGAGGATATATTGAAAAATTGTTAGCCTACTATAGAACCAAACAAAATTTCAATTTCAACATATTTTATTACTCAACATATTCTTCAAATGTTTCTTCTTGCTCTGCAAACCAATCCTCCATAGCTTTTATTACCCCCTCGTTGGAAGAAAATTTACAACCTTTTAAACTTTTCTCAGTTGAGGAAAGAGATGATAGTCGGACGGAGCCAAATCTGGTGAATAAATAGGGTGTTCTAGTAATTCCAACCCTAAATCACGAATTTTTTGCATGGCAACATGATATTTGTGTACTGGGGCGTTGTCCTGTAAAAACAAAATACCTATGGATAGCTTTCCGCGTCTTTTCTCTTTAATTTTTTCCCGTAGAGTGGTCAGTAATGTCGAATAGTAATCTCCAGTTATTTTTCTACCCTTATCCAAAAAATCAATCATGATTACTCCATGGCAATCCCAAAAAATTGAAGCAAGAACTTTTCCAGCAGATTTTTGGATACGAAACTTCTTAGGTCTTGGAGAACCAGAGTGTCGCCATTCCATCGATTGTTGTTTTATTTCTGGATCCTATAAATGTACCAAAGTCTCATCCATAGCAACAATTCGGTTTGAGAAGTCTACATCGTTTTCAAATCGAGCACAGATCGAATGCGATGTAGTACAGTCAATCTGTCGAAAAAAATATAAAAATGGGCTAATAATTTCCAAGTGGATGAAACTTGGTAAGTCGTTAGAGACTAATGAAAGGAAGCTTACCTGTGACTGGCCAGGGCCACCTATTCGGGGATTCAAAAAAAAACTCAAAAATATGTTGAAATGCATTTTTCTCGAAAACTATGCATTTCACAGAAAAATTTATTGAACAAAAAATGTAGAGGACATCTTTATCTACAATTAATGTCATTGGTGCTATGTTGTAAAACAAAAAATGTGCGCAGTAGGTGGCGCTAAAGTTCCCAAAAAAGTGTTTTTTCAATTTTTCGTCCAGAAATTTTCATTTTTCAGTTACGATTCAAATGGAAAAATTGTTCCTTTCAATTTTTTAAACAACTTTTATTTTAAAACTTTTTTCGTACGACTTACCGTTTCAAAGTTATAGTGGCATAGTATTAACAAAAGGGCCGAATCATAGAGCTGCCCAATTCTTCTAGGAAGGTACATTTTTCAGTTGCTATGTAAGTTTCGGAGAGTAGTGACAGCAAAACTTTGCTCTGTGAAAATGAGTGAAAATATTCCTGTTTGTTTTATTTATCGACCTAATTCAAATTAGACAAAACATCCATAAAATCATTGTAAGTTTCAACATTTCTAATTAATTATTGAATATTGAATTGTTTTTTGTATCAGAATAAAAATAATAATTTTACAACTAATAATTCCGCTCAAAGAAACAATTTATATGACAATTTCATGAAAAGGTATCCATAAAGATCTAATATTGATAGTAATTTTGAATATTTATATGTTATAAACAATATAGATTATTACTTCATCTTCATTAAAAGAATAAAAATACATCTATTATATGCTACATAGCTATCTTCATACTCTGTGAAAGCGTAATAGTCAAATTTTCACTTCAACAAGCTGCAGCTCTGAAACGGTAAGTCGTAGGAAAAAAGTTTTAAAATAAAAGTTGTTTCAAAAATTGAAAGGAACAATTTTTCCATTTGAATCGTAACTGAAAAATGAAAATTTCTGGACGAAAAACTGAAAAAACACTTTTTTGAGAACTTTAGCGCCACCTACTGCGCACATTTTTTGTTTTACAACATAGCACCAATGACATTAATTGTAGATAAAGATGTCCTCTACAGTTTTTGTTCAATAAATTTTTCTGTGAAATGCATAGTTTTCGAGAAAAATGCATTTCAAAATATTTTTGAGTTTTTTTTGAATCCCCGAATAGGTGGCCCTGGCCAGTCACAGGTAAGCTTCCTTTCATTAGTCTCTAACGACTTACCAAGTTTCATCCACTTGGAAATTATTAGCCCATTTTTAGCCAGATTGACTGTACTAATGCCTCTAACCTTGCAGGCTTTTGGTCAACATTCAAACATTTGAGGATCCATTTTGCAGAAATTTCTCATGTCCAAATTGACGTGAACTATATGATGAACGCGTTCGTATGAAATCTTCAGTGCTTCAGATATCCGTTTTAGCCCAATTCGACGGTCTGATAAAATCATGTCATGAACTGCATCGATATTTTCGGGGACTGACACAGAAACTGGCCTTCCCGATCGGTCATCATCTTCAATGGAAAATTCACCCCTTTTGAAGCTTCCAGCCCAATTTTTCACGGTCGCATACGAAGTACATTGATCACCAAGGGGATTAAGCATATCTTCGTAAATCTGCTTACCTCTTAACCCGTTTAAATACAGTTACTTGATGATGGCTCGATACTCCAATTTTTCGATTTTCACAATTTCGGTGGACATCTTTTTTTTTAATTATTGCGTAACTAAGTTTTACTTTTTTGACGAAGAACTCTACACTGACACTTCTAATAAGTTATTGTTCGTTGATATGATATCGCAATATTTTGTTTATGCATGGAACTGGTCTAGGCTAACTAGATATCAATACATCCTCGTATAACTGAGAGTTTTGCAAAAGGAAGAAACTGAAAGAGAAGTACTTCCAGGAATGGATCATTCCAAAAAGTTCCTTCGGGGTCTTGGAATTGTAAGAACCAAGAATAATGATCTACTGATCAAGAAAATATTCATTACAATGCTAAGCAAAATAGAGGAATGAAAACAGGATTCTAACAACAAAGTAGCCAAATCAAATATAAACGGGATTATTGTTACTGAACGTCTATGGTTGGAAGCAATGGGCGAGGGCTTCTAGTAAGGTTGGTTTGGGTCACTAGGAGTTGGAGGAGCCGTTTTTGACGACCACATTCATCTGATTCAGCCGAAATGTAGTTTATTTCCAAACCAACATGATTTCCCCAGATCTTTCAATCTGATATCCGTCACCCCTCGTCAGACACTCAACGAGGTCACTACGTAATTATATCCTCACATAATTGCACGTCGAATTCTATAGAGCGGCCATCGAATGTTTCCGAATTTATCTCCATTTTCCGATCAGCAAATTCAATTTGGCCTCCGCTCCCCCCAATTTAAGTTCGGAACGGCCGCGAACAGTTTGCTGATCTCAATCGGTGTTTGTCAATTGACGTGATTAAATTCGACGCGGAATATGCCACCCCCTCTCTCCTTCATCCCTCGCGGAAATTCCGCCCGGAAAATTCATCGGGACGAGAGTTATTCCCAAGTTTTCTTATCTCGGTGCCGCGGAGGCTTCCTCGGCGGTCGGGGTCACCTAATACGCTTCGGCTGTTACTTTAAATTCAATAACAATCAAGCAATTATGAGCCGAGGGACCGAGGAAAACTTCGAAGGGAAGGGAACTCAAATCGAGTTATCCGCCAGTTTCTTTGTCGCAAAGGTTCAGGTTTTCCAAGCTGGCGAACCCCCCGATTTCAATATCTGGAGTTGATTAGGAGGATGCGGATTATCCTCGGACCTAAAAGAGGCGACTGGCAATTGGAAAAAAATTGAAAATTTCGTTTTTCTGCTCTGTAATCGCGAATTTAAGGGGCAGTATCACCTTTTGAATCGTGGTTAATCTCCATTCAAAAGTGGTCCCTTTATTTCACGAGTAAGTACCCTAATTTACGACGTAGAGACTTGTTTTTTTTTTTAAATTGAAGCTGAAGAACGTCCCGAGGGCAAATAGTTTTCTTTTTTTCGATTTAATTAGTTTTTCAATTAAAAAAACCAGAGTAATCGTTAGATTTGGGGTTATTGAATGTGTTTTTCGTTTTTCATGAGTACGAGATATATTTTTGAAATAATTATCATGAAAATTTTGGTGGTTCATAGAAGATTAAATTGCCGAGGGCAAATTGTTGCGATTTTTTCGATTTAATCAGTTTTTCAAATAAAAAAAACAGGTTGAACTTCAGCGTTTTGAAAACTACACTTAATGATTATTTTCCGACGGTTATTCATCATTTTTTGGAAAAAATCGCAACTATTTGCCCTCGGCAATGTAATCTTCTATAAACTACAAAAATTTTATTGATGATTATTTTCAAAAATGTAGCTTGTAATCATGAAAAATAAAAAACATATTCAATAACCCCAGATCTAACGAGGACCCTGGTTTTTTTAATTGAAAAACTGATTAAATCGAAAAAAAGGAAACTATTTGCCCACGGGACGTTCTTCAACTTCAATTTGAAAAAATATCAAGTCGCTACGTCGTAAATTAGGGTACTTACTCGTGAAATAAAGAGACCACTTTTGAATGGAGATTTACCACGATTCAAAAGGTGATACTGCCCCTTAAGGTAGCCGATCACATCGAGTAGGAAAACTAATCCGATAGAGGCGCCACCCTGCATTTTAAGGATCTTCGTTTATAACGAGAAGAAATGCCCAATTCATTTTAACTATGTCCTCGAAAATTGGAAAAATGGAAAAAATAAACAGTTCAATCAATTTTCCACCAGTTATCTCCTCCTCATCCCTTAGTTTTCCTCTCCATTATCTCAACTCCAAGTAATTTTTATTTGTTTTTTTTTCAAGAATGTTTATAAATGTTTCTTTTTTTTTCTTCCTCCGAAATTTTCAAAATTGTCGATCTTTGTTCTCTGTTTCTGAAATTTGTAAAAGGGAAAAAATTATTGTATTTTAAATTTGAATCTTTGTTGTTGTTCGATGAGAAGGTTAATATTCTTTGTTATTGGTTGCTCTTGATTTTTATTTTGTAATTTAATTTGAGGCCTTGGCAGAGTCCGGGTTAGTGAAACTCTGGTAATGAGACTTCAATAAATGGATTCATTATTATTATTAAGTAATGAGTCTTTTTAAAACTTTGGATTCCTCTCGTAAAACAAAACTATTTTCCCCTTTATGTATATTTTACACAATTCGGCCTAATTTGGAGGATACAAGGTGTCGAAAATCCATGAAAAAAACTTTTCTGCCCATATACAGGGTGAATCTTTGACTTGTACATATATTTTAACTGTAGATTCCTCTCATCAAACGAAACATTTTTTTGCTATACCATTTTCCAAAATTCGGTTTGGTTTGGGAGATACAGGGTGTCGAAAATCCATTAAAAAAACACTGTTTATATCTTCGGAACCGTTATTTCGAATGAACTGAATTTTAGTTGAGTTTTTACTTTATTCATGGTGCTTATTCCTCAATCGAAACCTATTCAATATCTCTACTAGTATAAAAGTTACAGGGTAGTCGACTCATCAATACACGCCAGAACACCATAAAACCACTTTAAAAAGAAACGGTTCATATTTTCGAAAGAATCAATCGTTTAAGAAACTAAAAGTATTCCAATTTTTTTTTCAATAAAACGCGTCGTTATCGAGTTATTTCCAATTTTACCCGGAGAAATTTGACGAAAAAATCATTAATTTCAAGAATAATCTGAATGCGTCTCTGAATTAAATATCATCGAATATTATTCCTTCTCTGGTCTTTAAACGAGTTTACAATGTTGTCACAATATTTATCAACTTTGTCGATATATTTTAATAATAAAATCCCACAAATGTGGGAGATGAAATTGAAAACCAAGGAGGATTTAATACGCACAGTTTCTATTGAAAATTCATAGTTACCGGTCCATATTGAAGTTAAATTTCAATGAAATACACAATTCGGATATGAATGATGAATCTCGATACAAACTACTTATTAAATTGAAATTAATGAAAAATAATACGATACCTGATAATCTGTGGCGATGTTTCTATCTAACAACATCATCTTGGGATTTTATAAACTCGACACGGTTAATTATATTAATTCACTTCACATAATAATCACATTAGAACAATAATTCACTGAATGTATTCAGAACTTCACATAATGTTCACAGTTTGTTCAGAAACCCTGGTTTGTTATTGTCTATAGTTGGCCTCCAGATAACCAATAATTCGGTTTTCGCTCTACGCATGCGTGGTAAAATTTGGCGGCAAAGTCGATTTATGATGGAAATGGCAGAATTCATAGATATTTATACCACGGTACACAAATGTATCGTGATTTATACTGTTTCGTAAAAAATCCTTAACCTCAATATAGATGCATAGAAATACCTGGTGTTGGCACTGATTAGATTTTGTTTAAGACTTTCTTGTCGATCGAAAACGTGATATTTTGTGCAGCTTTTCATTTCTCCCGAAAGGGGTCGCGTTTTTTGTCGTTGCCGCAGTAGCGCCACGACCGATAAATATTGCGGATTTATTCCGGAACTAGTCCAAAATCTGAAATCTAGGATGCCGTTTTGATCTACAAATTTTGGTCACGATTTTTAGTAGGGATTCGTTACACCAGGTGTTCTATGCATCTATACCTCAATGAAAATATCAGCAAGCTGACAACATCTTCTTGAAGTTACTGTGCAAAAATTCTCAGAATCGATACAAATTAGATTAGGTTAGGTTATTTACTAATAAATCTGAATGGAAAGTCTTTCTTCATGATATTGTTTGGGAATTTCGAGGAAAATATGAACAAGTTATTAGTGTTCACAAACGAATCTGCAGAAAAATCGAAGAAGGAACTTATTTTGGTGGAATAAATGAGGCTTTTTAGTTGCAGATATAATCCGATGAAACTATAGCTGTTTTTGTTGAAATTATCGTGTTTGCAACATTTTTATTCCAATAAGGTTACTACTTGAGTATTCCCTAAATGTATAAACCCAATTTCTATCGCGAAATATGAACTTTGAATCAATTCTACAGTATCATTTCAGGGACGTAATTAGCAGAATTTTTTTTTCAAATGGCCATATCTTTTCAACAGAGCCGAATTCGGAAAAATTGAAAATGAAAAAAAGGTTTCTTTTGACCTCAAGAATCTTCAGTTAAAATATATGTACAAGTCAAAGACTCACCCTGTATGTATCTTCGTAAGCGTTATTTCAATTGAACTGCTCTCTCCATTAGTTGTATAGAACCCTAGGAACAGCTTGAATCATAATTCATAATATGCCATCCAAATATAAATTTGACAGAACGCAGTTTGAAATATAACTCAAACAACAGTGGCAAATTATGCTATTTTCGAATTCTGCGTTGGTTTAACAATTAACTATTGCAAAACTTATAATAGAGAGAACAGACATTTTACAGGCGGAATATTAGAGTAGAAGCCTGCGGAACTATCTTTCATTTTCATTTCACAATTCCATTTAGTCAGTCCATTACCGCTTTGACAGCAACATAACAATGTATCATATTTCACGTTTATTCGTAACGCTTTTCATTTATTTACACAGAATTAATCAACGGCTACAAACAAGAATGGAATGTAAATCGAAACCGTTATATTTTGGATTCAATGTAGGTACAATAGGCATGTTGGAATTCATGATTTGCAGACCACATAATATACTCCACTCACTTTTATAAAGTAAGCCGGTTGGCCAAGATTTAGGTTTATCAAGTTTTTTTTACTCAGAACTGACGCAGGTTGGTACTCGGGAAATGTCAAATAATTCTCAGAGACGTTGCCAGAGCTAATTTCTATTTACTCCTTTTTAACTTTGTAAATGGAGTTAGTTCTTCTAAGGTTTAACTGTTACATAGGTTTGGTAGTACCACTACATCTTCATACTGGAATATTTAAAGTTGTGCAAAAAGGTATTTAAATGTTTTCTGTAGGCTCATTTCTGGAGACGTTCGAAATGTGGGGAATTCCATAGGTCCGTCTGTTCATTTAGAAGAGTTTCTGTTGGGCTATTCGAGTACTTTTATTAACTGTTTCGTTAACTGATGTATTTTATTAACTTAATCTTTCAACCATGCATGTCTATATACGTGAAATATTTTCAGGATTAATAAAGAAAAAAGTTTCTTCAACATTCGCCAGGTTCTTAGAATTATTGAATCCACAAATTTACTATTTCCTCAAAGTTTATAAACATTTTGATAAATACGTAATTACCACGACATCTACGTAGAAAGGACAACGTTGCTTAGTTATCTGACAGGAAAATTACTATAACCTAATATTTTTAAAATATATACGGTGAAATGTGTCAGAATGTCATGGCCAACCTGGATACATCATAAAAGTGAGTGGAGTATAGGATGAAATATGTTCCTTTCGTGTCTGGACAGATGCATCCTAGATTTTTTGTGTTCTATTCCCACTTATCCCGTTCTTGAATTCGATATCAAAAAGCTATCACAAGATTTACAATATGAAAAACCAAGAGATGCATTTCCGCTCGAAAAACCAGACTCTCACTTATGACAACGAGATTGTACCATTTCGCCGAAATCGGGATTTCCCATGATGAAAAACTGGAAATCATCCCCTTCTTCCGTTTCCCTGGAAAGCCGATATGAATATCTCAACTGGCAGCACACACACCTTTGAAATTCCCACGAAACGTTTCTGCTGTCAAAAAAGTCCCAAATCACGAAGGAATCTGCACAAAGCAGAAACTTCCGTATTCTCAGACATTTCATTCGGCCAATCGAGATGAATAAAAGATGAAATGGCAGAGAAGGTTCCCGATACACTAGAACTTCCGATAAAACCAATTCTATCGTATTCATGCACGGATACAAGAGGGACGGGGGGTGGTAGAAATTCAATCAGCATATAAAGATTTCAAGAACTGAACTTGGCAATAAAATGACTTCTACAAATCGAAATTGAATCAAATTGAAATGAAATTCTATGAAATATTCAGAAAAAACCCCCGTACGTAATCATCCAAGTTGATATCTGTGATATTGACATCTTATTATGATCTGCCTTCGCTACCCTAAGGTCCATGTTCTGGACCAATAAAGGCATGTTTCCACCTTCTGTTCAATCAAGTATTTCATTTAGTTATTTTATTCTGTCAAATCTGTCGACGATTGCGTGTGGTGACCTCTTCTGATTTCGTCCACCATACTAAAGACGATTACGTGTGGTGACCTCTTATGGTTTTGTCCACCATACTGAGGACGCATGGGGCGTACCATACAGGCCCGGATCTACGATTTTTTCAGACCGGGGCAAAAATTCCTGATGGCGCCCCCCTAATTTGTGTAATTTATGAAGTCATAAAAAATAACAAAATAAATAATACAATTAAATAACAAAAAAAAATAATAATAAGGAAAATATCAAAAACAAATTAGATTTTTTCTTCGAAGCTTCACGCGGCGTGATTTTGTTTCCGAGAACGGATCTATCAGCTCCTCGAAATCTGTTTCGAAAGCAGTTTTGTTTTCTTTAGCTAAGATCGAGAGACCAGAGAGACATTCCTGACTCATTGAGGAACGCAAATAATTTTTTATCATTTTCAATTTTCTGAAACCGCGTTCGCAGCTTGCGTGGTAGGTAATGGGCAGTATATTATTAAAGCTATACTGACATAAGGAAAAGCTTCTTGCAGATCTTGCCTGTGAAGAATTTCTAGCAGGTCTAATGAAGTCGATCTTCCACTAATTTAAGGAAACAGCTCTTTGAAAACCGCTAGTTCCTAACAGAAATCAACTGCATTCAAGTTTCGTCAATATTTTTGCGCTAAAAAGGTCCCATTTTTCTGCAGATTCTCTGTTTGCATGTTTAAAAGAGCATGGCCATTGAGGAATGTGAAATTCGTATGCAGACTCTCTGTGCTTCCTGAGCTTTTTCTGATTTCCGACAATAATCTGTCGAAAACAACCTTAATTTCCTTCGAGAATAAACCAACTAGAACTTAGCGTTCTTGACTCATCCTCGCACATTTCGTCGACTGCTTTTTCTTCTTGGAAATACGTTTATTTCTAAGAATTGGCTCCACATCCAATTCTTCTGAAAGAAGTGTAGCTTTCGAGATCCAGTTTTCAATAGGATTTTCTCTCATTCTTTGCAAGATCTTCACAAGACCTTGCATCAACGATAATCAACATGAAATAATTATATCCCCTCTCTGAATTTCCACGTTGACCCTATTGAAAACTCGCAGAATATTATACCAAATTGTTAGATTCAGGATGAATCTAAAATCCATCACAAGCAAATGACCAGCTTCATACTTGGATTCTGCGACTAGTGAGGATTCTTTGATTTCTTCCACCAGCCTTCACAACTCCCGGTATTGAGCAAGGCATTAACACTCGCATTAACAGCTCGATGTTTAGACCATCTTCCTTTCAAATTTGTTTTCGTGCACTTTTTCATAATTGTTCAACGTGTGATTGAACTAGCAAAAAGCGAATACAGTTTTTGTACAACACCAAATAAATTTACTATTCTGAACATGATGAAGCCTAATGGACACTCACAAGATTCAAAGAGTGGAACCAATACTGCCAGCTCGTTCATCTGTAGAATTCTGGACTGCTTTATATATGCCAGCCATATTAGATCCGTTGTCGTAGGATTGCCCACGACATTTTTTGACATCTAAATCATCAGCTTGCTGTTTATCTAGAATTCCAGTTTTTCCGTCAACTTCTTTGGCCAATAGAACTTTCCTTTATCCCATATCCAGACACCAGACTCCGTTTTCTTCAAATATCGTATAACCTGGTTCATTTGTTCTGTGTGAAAAACATCTGGGGTGCAGTCGAATATAAATAGTGAAATATTTGGCCTCCTTGATCTCATTAATAATGTTATTCCGAACTTTGGTGGCCATTAAATCGATAATTTCATTCTGTATAGTTTTGGACAGATTGGATGTTTGTCCTTTTTTTGAGTGGTCCAGATGGCACTTCAGAGTCGGGTCATATTTGATAATACTTTTTTCCGAGAAAATAAAAAATCAAAAAATTCAACCACTGGTTGTTTTTGGCGCCCCCTTGAGCTGGCGCCCGGGGCAAGCGCCCCGCTTGCCCCCCCCTAGATCCGGGCCTGGTACCATAGTCATGTATGACCAGAGTACCATGCCTGGTTTTAGCACCCAATTCCCTCCAAAGGGCATGTCCAAATGGCCGCTATGGCCTTGAAAAGAATTTTCTCGTCAACTATTTACAGGAATGAAATTCTACATCATTTTCTACATCATTTTCCACATTAATTCTCATCAAAGTAATAATGTATACTCCATTCACTTTTATTTAATCACATAGGAGGTCATCGTTTCGTTTTCAGGAGTTGGTGCCCCTGATGAAAAGCACAGAACATATGATGAAAAGTCAGTGCGCGCACAGAAAATATCGTTAATGACAAAACGACGTTGCCAGTTTCTTTGTTTACATCAAAGTAAAAGTATCAAAGATATTCCACATTTTGTAAGGTTTACAAATTGTTCGCAGATTTTTTTTTTGGTATTTAATCGATATTTGCAGGTGAGTTTTTCGTCGAATATCCGAGATTAACGTATGTTTATTGTTTTTAGCACCAGTTTGAGCGTGAGGACGATTTTAAAGACCAGGACGAATGTTTACATTTCAAGGTTGAAGGGGTACACGGGAATTTCGTTGAAAAAGCTGTTATTTGGACAGATATCGCAGTAGATGGACCGGATGGAGCCTCGAGAGGTCGATTAGGATGATATTTTTCAGGTTTTCCAAGAAATTTGGCGATATCTGAGCAGATTTGCAAAAGTTAGGTACCTCACTAATGAGGTGGAACTTAGACCTAATTCTCCTATAAGAAACGCCTTTCAAAGGTCGAGATGGTGAAAAATGTATTCTTTAGATGTTGTTTGAACAAACGCAGCCGAGTTTTATATCCCAACATCGATTTTAAGAAAGTTATCAACAAAATAAAATTGACATTATTCTTGATTCTGTAAATTGCCCATCAATTCATCTTATATCTTTGGGTTGATTTTTTTTAATGAATTCTTGATTAGAATCAACAATTGATGTCGTCAAGTCTTGAACTGTCAGTTCAAGAGGATAATGAACATTAAATCTTCACAAGCATGCATATGAAAATTGTGTGAAAGCAATGCAATTTTCTTCCATGGCGAAAAATAATATATTTCAACAGTGATCTCTTGTACTTTTCATGCAAATAACTAGAAAAGGAATCCTTTCTATCAATGCATATAAACGTTAATTATTTTCGTCCATCACATCTTTTCCAATTCATTCATTTTCAGAATAAATTCACATTCTGAGGAATACGCTAAGAATGTAGAAAGGGCAACATAGTGTTGACTTGGAACATAAAAATATTTTGAAAAACGTCATTACTTCGATACAGAGTGGAATGTGTCAAATTTGCAAGGCCAGAGTTGTGATTTTATAATTGTGAATGGAGTATAAATAACGATGTAGAACCCCCATCAACGACCTCGTGACCTTGCCTCAGGAACGCCCCCCAACTCCGATCATTATCGAACATCTTGTCCTTGTCACCTTGTCGCGTTTAATCAAATAATAACTTGTCGGTCGGTGGCGCTCTGGCGCGTGCACATCGTGCTCAGGCAATTATGAATATGCATACATAAAAGCGTAAACCGGAACTGGAAGGAAACTGGACAGATTCCGGCTCGTGAGGCGATTCTCCAATCGGGAAAATTGTGGATACGAACGACCTATAGGACCTATTGTTGTAGTTATGAAAGGGAGGTCGAGTGGACGACGATTGTTCAAGTTCTCGCAATTGTAGCCCCATTCAGGACAACTATTGCTCGTTTTGTCGATAACAGCCGCGTTTACAAAGATCTGTACTATTTTTCTTGGTCGTTTGAGCTAACAGCATTAAAGTTCGTTTTCTACATATTAAATTGATAAACTCTTTAACTTTGACCCATTTTCTGTTTTTCCACATTTTTATTGTGACTCGCATTGAATACGTTCAATGCGAGAATGGAGAAGTACTAGCCAAGCAACTACAATATCAAACCCTTAGAACACTCTTGAACACCTAGGAGATAAGTTACTGAAAGAAATATAATAATTAGAAATGCAGAAACATCTAACGCGTTATCGAAATCATTCAACGCTGGCTTGAGATCGTTGTACAATTGGCGCCCAACGTGGAAACTAACCCACGAACCTGAGAATCGAAACGTTCTACAGCAACTATTATGTCTCATTCAGCTTTCCTTGTCTTCCCTCAAAGATTAAGAAAGCCAAGTGAACGTTGATATGATGATTATTTTGTTCATTCCGTATAAAAAATTGCACGAATTGAAAAATAAAGCATACTGCATTTGTTGATAATTACTGTCCTTATACTATAGAAAGAGGAGATGCTACTTTCAATAATGAATAGTGGAGCCAATTCATCAGAGCTAAGCTGTGTAACTGTACTACTACGCAATCAAAATGTAGTAGAAATGAGGGAAATGGACTAACAGAGATCTTATTCCCAAAAACACCACTGGCGTCACCACCACTGCAGGATAATGACAAACCGGTTTCTGGCTTCTTAGCCTTCATCAGTGCCACATAACGAAAAAGAACGAAGCCATGATCGACAACATAAATGTCGACAAATGAACCATGTGGTCAATCAATTATTTTCATGGAAGTCCATTTCGTGGACTAAATTTTCCAATTCGCAATTAAAAACAATAAAACTCACCTTTGCGAAATCTATCTTCAGCGTGCAGCACCCTGAGTATATGTCAGCACCATTCAATGCTTCTTTGGCTCTCATCGCTGATTCTATACTATCGAATGTAAGACATGTTAAGGCTAAATTACACTGACAAACCTATGAAATGCTACGATGTATTCCGCTAAAAATGTAAATGAGAATTTTGTTTGATGGAGTCTTCAAAGGCTTGAATACAGCAGAGTCTGTTAGCAATGAGCCGTGAGAGAGTGAATTAGAATCAGCTGGGCATATTACGTAGTTCATCTATTATTTTCTATTTCGGTCGAGCACAGGAAAAGCCTCCTCGAATCTTTCGAATTCTTTCGTTGGTTAATATAATAGTATGGCGCTGTGATAAGATTTTAGAACTGAGAAAGACCATGCTGTTGTTAGGAAAGAAAAGCAGAAATACAGGGTGTTTGGAGGGTGAGTAGCCATAGGTAAATGGTGGATAGGTGATGCTCTTGGCTACTTGTTGCGCCCAATAAAATAATATTTTGCCCAAAGTTCAAGGTGTTATAATTTTTTTACCATTTTCCTAGAAATTTCCCATTTTTCTCATTGAAACCTTGAATTTTTTCAAATTTAATGCTCGAGGTGCCTATAGAATGATTTATTTCCTTAGTCTAGTCTTGTCTTATTCGGATCGAATCATAATTTCATACAAACGTCTTCAAAAAACCTTACAGCGTCGTATCAAACATCAAAATGAAAAAAAAAAATAATGTTGTGTCCACTTTACAAAGTGAAATAAAAAAAAATGTACATAGTGTTGGGTTTTAAAATGGCTTTAAAAACTTCTCTAGTTAATACTCTTTGCAATGGTATGTAACATGTACCATTAATAATCAGATAACTCAACAAAAAACCGTTTTGTCTTCAAGGATGCCTTGAAAGGATGACGACAAAACTGTTCCATTGAGCAGGCAAAATCTTTTCTCTCATTCTACCACAGCTGATAATAGCGTGCTCTCTCTATCATCGGCTAACAATACTCCCAAGGGCGTCGCCAGGGAGGGGGCAGCTGCCCCCCGTGCACCCCCCCCCAAATCAGAATAGAAAAAATGAACTGATTTTTGTATATTATGCTATTATTTCATAAGTTTTTAAGGGATTTTTGAGCTCTAGGGGGGGCAGCTGCCCCCCGTGTTCTCCCCCCCAGCTCAAAAGCTGGGGGTAATTACTACATTTGCAAGTCATTTAAAAGGCCTGCAGTAATGCAGTTTTGAGTTCACTCAACATTTCGTTGGTTCATCAGCATATTCTGTAGAAAACTAAACATAGAGAACTTCAATCATTAAATAAAATGTTTTTAGACATCTCAAATAAAATTAATATGGTGTGGATGATACGAATTTAGTGATTTATTATATTGAAAGGAATATGTGAAGATTTTCATACTACTGCGAGTAAAATACGAGTATTCTGTTCCACGCTTTTCAGTATTTCGTGCAATTTCGATTGGCAACACTGCTCCTATTGGCCCCCGCCCTTTGTACAGCAGGTGTCAAAGTCGTGCCTTTATTTAGTCGAGACTTATTGTTGCTACTTCACGTGACACATGGCTGCTTTTACTATAATAAGAAAGAGATGTTACGCATGTATTAGAAATAATGGCCAACAATTTGAACAAGATTTAAAATAAAGAGCTCAAAAATCCCTTAAAAATTTATTAAATAATAGCATAAAATACGAAAATCAGTTCATTTTTTCTATTCTGATTTGGGAGGGGGGGCATGGGGGGCAGCTGTCCCCTCCCTGGCGACGCCCTTGGGAGTATTGTTAGCCGATGATAGAGAGAGCACGCTATTTTTAGCTGCGGTAGAATGAGAGAAAAGATTTTGCCTGCTCAATGGAATAGTTTTGTCGTCATCCTTTCAAGGCATCCTTGAAGACAAAACGGTTTTTTGTTGAGTTATCTGATTATTAATGGTACATGTTACATACCATTGCAAAGAGTATTAACTAGAGAAGTTTTTAAAGCCATTTTAAAACCCAACACTATGTAATTTTTTTTTATTTCACTTTGTAAAGTGGACACAACATTTTTTTTTTCATTTTGAAGTTTGATACGACGCTGTCAGGTTTTTTGAAGACGTTTGTATGAAATTTTGATTCCATCTGAATAAGACAAGACTAGACTAAGGAAATAAATCATTTTATAGGCACTTCGAGCATTAAATTTGAAAAAATTCAAGGTTTGGTCAATGAGAAAAATGGGAAATTTCTAGAATAATTGTAAAAAAATTATAACACCTTGAACTTTGGGCAAAATGTTATTTTATTAGGCGCAACAAGTAGCCAAGAGCATCACCTATCCACCATTTACTTATGGCTACTCACCCTCCAAACACCCTGTATAACTTTGACAATTACCAATGATTGTCATAAGTAATAAAACACTCAGAAAATTGATATTCTACAAAGAAAAATGCATATTTGCTATTCAAAAAATCGACTCGACCTTGAAATCAAACTCCAAGGTCAGATTGAATGCCTTCATTCGATTTCCCTCTGAAAACTTCAATTTAAAACATTATTTGTTGCCGGCTCTTCACAAGGTGTTATTTTAGTGGATCTTTCAAAATGCGTCACCTTTTAATGCGATAAAAATCTGCATTTCGAGCAATAACTATAAACGTCACATTATCCTATCGAAAGCAGAAAATTAATTCAATTCAATAAACATAAAACCACGATTAGACACTAAAACCGAACCGATCATTAAATAATCCCAATAAAACACTCTCTCCCTGTCAGACTCGATAAATTCACCCAGAAAACTCATCATAATTCAGTTTTAAAAGGATATTCGACCATCGCTTGCACCCCGTTTTTCTTGAAGATCACGATCCTCAAAACTTGTCCACTCGATTGACAGATTGTGTGTAGGACGTCCTGAAACAAAAAGAAAATCATTCGGTTACATTTCAACGTGACGGGAGGCGTACGGTTCGCGAAAAGTCGTTAAATTGAATTTACGACGTCGATATAACTATGCATTAATGTAATAATAAAAGCTTTTGAAGTGCGTTCGAAAATTGAAAAACGTTCATATGATGCCGCAAACTTGACGAACCTTGTTTAGAATCGAGTTATTCCAATATGCCGCTGTTCGTTTCGTGTTGATTTGAACATTAAAACGAGGTAAACGGTTTTACTGAGGTAATAAATTTGTAAATTCACCTTTTGTGTTAAACTAAATTGATGTAATTCCGTTTATTTCTGACTGTTTGGCGTTTAATCATCGATGTTAAAATGGGATTTTAAATTGAAGCCTGTTTAACTCAAGTAAGTTATATGGAGTATTTGAAAATTCATTTCATGATTTACTGACAGATGGCGCTCTAGTTACATTGGCTTCAATTGACTTTAGAGTTCCCATAATACCGTAGGGCGTAGATGTAGTCGCCATGTTGGAAAATGATTTTGTTCAAATGAACCTGTGCGAACATTTCAGTTTTCAAGCGATGAAATTCTACATGTAGATTGGATTCAAGCTACATCCAGATCCCGTCATGGTCCCTGAACCATATACAGGATGTTTATGAAACTATTTATTTTTTGAGCCCCCCTGCTCAGTTACATTTCTCCCGGTATAGAAGTTACAGCTTAGCCGACTCATAAATCCACGCAAAAATATAATGAAACAACTTGAAAAAGGTAATCGGTTCGGATTTTCGAAAGAACGGATCCTTTTAGGAATTAAAACCATTCTTAAGGTCACCGTTCAGAGCGAGTAGGAAAACTCATCCGATAGAGGCGCCACCGTGCATTTTATGGAATATCTCCAAAGAACTTACATTATCACCATAAGTTCTATGAATATCTCTCCAATTATGAATGAAATGTACAATGGCACCCTCTATCAGAAAATCTCTGAACTATGAAATTAGTGAATATGTGGGTAAAGCAGGACCTATTTTCCGCCATATATTTGAATTTGGCCATTCTCTGCCAATTCTGTATTTCTAGTTATTCTCATGGGCCTTTCGTTTGAAATAAGACAGAAGCATGAGTTGGCTCATTTCTTCTATTTTTGAATAAAAAAAAAATTGAACTTTCGAAATGAAATCGATTTAAATTATTTCAGTTCTCACAGTGAAACCATTTTCAAATGCAACTTGAAATAAAAACACACTACATAGAACGCCCACCTTGAGTTTTTTCAATGAAACGCGTCGTTTTCAAGTCACTCTTAATTATACCCCACAAAATTTTACGAAAAAAACATAAATCTCGAGAAAAATCTGGATGCTTCCCTGGATTTTAAAAATCATCGAATCGCAGAAAAATTATCAACTTTCTGATCCCACTACGAGTTAACAATGTTGTCAGAATGTTTATCAACTTTGCGGAATTTTCAATCGGAAATCACCGATCTAGTAAGTACTAAAATCTCTATGATGAAGAAACGTTTGATGTAGGGTTGTTTTATAATGAAATCCCACAAATGAGGGAGATCAAATTGAAAGTTCTCAAAGATCCTGATAATAGTTCACCTAACGGCACCCAAGAGATTTTTCTTCGAAATTATACATTTTATACGTCCAGTTACAATTGAAATTGAAGGAAGATGAAATGATACTTAGCAATAATTATTCTGTGTCGATGTTTCTGTCTGAACAATGTCCTCTGCGATAATTCACAAAAACCCTAACTGGAACAATGAAAGTAGGAAAAACTATGAAAAAACTTCTTCCCAAAATATGTGAATTTTTTAGCTATTTCACATAAAACAGCACTAGTAATAATGCACTTCAGAACTGCCAGCGGATATTTCCTCAAAACTTTCACGAAAAGGGGGTAATCAAAAGTTCGTGCGGAAAAACACGCCTTCGGCGAAGCCAATGGAATCCAGAATATGACCACCAAGTAAAATGGTTCCCTCACAGCCTTCTTTAGAGAAAGCCCGGATCACAAACTCGCAATGGCAAATGCGTATCTACCTACATGGTAAATCTGCCTAAGAGGTAAATCTACCTTATACAAGGAGAATGAATGAGCACCCAAAAGTTTCTAACTTCATTTTGAAAGTAGAATATTACGAAAACGAATTCTACGATCTTGAAGAAAAGTTCACTGCCATATTCAGAAGGAAAAGACCTTTTCAAAAACATAATGCACGATCCAACTTCCCTACTCAAATTCAGGAGGAATAATAATAATAATAATTTATTCACAAATAATCCACACATCATTGTGATAACACTGATAACCCTAAATATAATATAATAATATGATGTGCCCACTGCCCATGAATAACAAACATGACGAGTCAAAGCGATTTTCCAAAAGCCTTTATTTTTCTACTAGAGAAGACTTCTGTTTTCTTTTCAATGTGACACCCTGTAGTATGAGTGCCCTTGGCTCAGTGGTAGAGCATTGGAATTAGGTTTTTTTGTTTTTATTTTTCCTGTATATGTTTTTTTCTTAAACTGACATTAAACCCATCACTTAGAATCGTAAAAGAATTGTCAAAAGAAGCTCATATTCATAATATCAAAATTGTAGTGGTTACTTTCAAGTAGGAATTATAAAATATGATAATTAGTAAAAGCGTGTACTCTACGTACTGCAAATTTGTAATTCCAAAAGATTGAATAAATTGATTTTTGATTTGATTTGATTTGTAATTAGGACCCAAAGGTCCGAAGTTCAATCCCGAACTAGGAAAGAAATTTTCTAGTCTCGGTAGGGGCCACCATTCTCACTGTTGGGTCAAAAATTAACAGTGCTGTGCCTAAGGTGGCGTAAGGACACAATAACAAAACCTACACAGAACACAACTGCTTACTCCGAACTCGGCACAAGTTACAAGCTTCGAAACTTGTAGTTTCAGACGGGTCTCCTCAGGAAACCTAGGTGTGATCAGGATAAACAATATATCAATATCAATCTACTTCCTGAAAACTGTAAACACGGTAAACACAAAAACATGACCTATTTCACACAAAAAATATTGCAATTTGAGGAAGAGTGCGTACAATTTTTGGACAAGCTTCTCAGTTACGAATTTCCAAAATTGACAAAGGTACAGGCTTTTTAAGGACACCTGTTAAATTCGCAAATCTGCCAGCACAAAAAATTCGAACAGAACATCTCATTATCACTTCCAAGCGCCACAGCAATTTTTCACCATCCAGAAAGTTTTTGGTGAAAAAATAGACTTTGCGACGACCCGTTCGGGCGCGTCTCTCCACATGTGCGGTCTACTAGACGGTAGACGACGTGAAATAGTAACTTTTACGACCGTTCGACTATGATTTATTTCGAGAATTTGTTCTATCCAAGAACTTCAAATACGCCGAAAGCGGGGAGCGTGCCCGAAATTTTGATTAAATACGAATGTGTGGATTATCTGACGCACGAGAAGTGTAGAGAACGTCGGACGAGACAGGAGCGCTTAATTTGAGTTACGACACGGATGTGTCGCGTTTTATTGTGCGATTTTTTTTGTTCGGGTAATGACACGTTTTGGCTATTTCGTTCATTTCGGGTCTGCTTATATTCGCGATAGGAAATCGATCGCCGCTCAGCATTCAATATTGAATGGGTGTGGCTATACGGTGTGGTTCACCTCAAATTTAGCATGGCCATGCGTAGAAATCTTCTTAGGTTCACACATGAAATTTCTATTAAAGGAATCATAGTAGAACTCTTATTATGCAGAATTTAATCAATCAATCAATATTTTTTCAATCATATCCCTACATTAAAATTGAAAAAAATTTTTTGTGACTGGCAAATATAGTATCATTAATATCTATGGTAGAGGAATACATCACATTTTTTGTGAAATCTCAATCATCATTATCATAAACTACGGAATTTCCATAAATGTATATCAAGTTGCCCATAAAATCATTTTCTTGACTGTGGTCTATAGATTTCCACTGAGATTATCGAGGAACTCCTAAATATATACACTCTGGTTTGAAGTAAAGGGTTTTCCAATAAGAGGTTTTATTTTGACAATCAGAGAAAAAGCCATTTCTTGAGATAAATGATAGGATGTTTATTTCATTATAAAGAGGAAGGTATGCCGTTAATAATGAAAAATAACATCAGCCAAATGACCACTACGACCACGACCATATTCTCTTCATGAAATTTTCCATAACCAAATTGTAAAGTTGCTGCCGGATGTCATCGATAGCCTCACGAATTACATCTTTTGAGGTCTTGAATTTTAAGTGATGGCGTAGTTTCGATATGCTGAAAAATTTCGCGTATTTTTAGAAAAAAAAATTTTAAGATGCTGGATCTTCTTTTTCGAGGGCGTAGACGAAGAATATGTAATCAGATATCTATATATATAATGAATTTGTTGAGGCTTTCGCGGCCATCGATTGATGTCATCTGTTCTTTTTCGAGCATTTCGGTCGTTGTGGTTTGAAAAGATCGAAAAGAGAACAGATGACATCAATCACTATGTAATTTGCATAGGACTTATAGTACCATCAAAGGGTATTACCAGATCCAGAAGCGGGTGAATATCACAGTGAATTTTTATCGAAATGTCAAGTAAATCGGATTTTGGCGATCAGTTTCAATCGTGAGATGTCCATTCTCATCTTTTCTTATAATTTTGAAATATTTTTGAATTTCTGTTTGGGTAATAAATATACACTGCGCAAAAAAATTAACGCACATTCTGAAAATCTCAATTTTAATGAAAGTTAACTCTACATTGACTTTATAACTTATTTTTTATGTTCTCTCGGGAATGTTTTGAACGAAATAAGACACATTAAATGGAAGAAAAATTCAGGATTTCACCGAATCTTATGTGAAAGAAGAGAAATGAACCATTTTCAAAATACTGAAATGCTGATAAGTGATTTAATATTTGGTATTTCCACCCCTTGCGTTAATTACAGCTCGACAACGACGGTTCATACTCCAAATGAGCGATCTTAAAATGTTCTGATCTAATCCTTCCCAGATTTCTCCGAATTGGATTCCTAAGTCATTAAGAGTAGCTGGATGATTTTCTGAACTTCTCAGCCTTCTATTGAGATTGTCCCAAACCTGCTCAATCGGATTGAGATCTGGACTTCTTGCTGGCCATTCCATTCGAGAGACTTCAACCTTTTCAAGGTACTCCTGAACGATGCGAGCACGATGGGGTCTGGCATTGTCGTCCATAAAAATGAAACTTTCACCAATGTATGGGACAAATAGCACTACATGCTCTTCGAGAATGTTCCTTATATACTTATCAGCATTCATAGCTCCATTATCAACGACCACTAGGTCTGTGCGAGCAGTCAAAGATATTCGACCCCATACCATAATCGATCCTCCCCCGAAACCAGTAGTATTCAGGAAATTGCACTGAGCATATCTTTCATGTAGACGTCTGTATACAAGGGAACGTCGATCACAATGGTAGAGGCAGAATCTAGACTCATCTGTGAAGAGAACTCTTTCCCAATCGGCCTCTTCCCAATGGATATGCTCCCTCGCAAAATCCAAACGCGCCCTTCGATGGGCTGGGGTAAGAGCTGGGACTCTTGCCGCGACACGAGGCCTTAAATCATATTCTCTGAGGCGATTTCTTATTGTCCGAGTGCTAATTTGCACCTCATGAGTTTGCTCAAGCTGATTTTAAAGGAGGCGAGCGGTTGCAAACCGTTGTCTCAACGAAGAAACACCTTCAGTTGTAGAATAAATTTGAGATTTCCATAATGTGTGTTAATTTTATTGAGCAGTGTATTTGCGGAAATAACTGAATCCAGAATTGCCATAATTGACATATTATTTTTGTGTATCTGTTCTGTGAGAACAGCTCATATCCATGGAAACATTTGAAAGTTCAGAAATCAGAAAAACAAGTCGTTGATCTCCGATCGACGGTGATTACGATTTGTGAAATCCACCGTAAGTATATCATTTAGGCGGAACAAAGTTCGCCGGGCCAGCTAGTTTCTTATAATATGTACATATATAGTTTTCGAGTAATGACCATCAAAGAATCCGAAATTTTGGACTGTTACGAAAAATACCATGGAATCCAGACTGATCTGTGGAGATGAATGAGAATTATTTCATTCCATTCACAATGGAACACTTCATAATAAACATGGGCGCCCGCAAGTAGGGGCCATTGAGTTTCGATGACCTTATCGTTTTTCAGCACAACACCCTCAATATTACTTTCTCAATACAAAGTGCAAGGAAAAATGGCCCCCCCCTGAGAAAAATTTCTGCGGGCGCCCATGCTCTTATTGGAAAACCCTTTAGATTAACGTATTCATCTTGAACAATTTCCGAAATCATCAAATCATGAGAAGTTTTCAAAATTGTGCTATTATTTGAAATGGCACATCTATTATTTCAGCGAATCTATTCGATACTTTCAGAACGGTAAGCACTTATCGGTAATTTCCAATTAGGATTCCACATCGGCTATTTCGAAATCAACATTCGAATAATCTCGACCCATTCAAACTAACGCAGCATCACTAATTTTCCAGCTACAATCACGTCCAAATCACGTATATTTCCCATTGTGATCCAATCCAAAACGAAATTTCACAGTTGATTTAAAATACGATGCATTATCTTTCCGTACCATAAAACGCCGATCGAAAGTTTATCGTTTCTGGTGTTTGTTTTTCGACGCTACCGACCAATTTCGAATCCCATCGCCGTTACGATTGCGGTTATAAATTACGTCTTTGATGGTCGTTCGTCAAGATGATGGGGAAGCGTCTATCGATGTGCGGTAAAAGCGGAAACCAGTATGGAAGGAAAATATTTCTGTTTGGACAGTTGGAAATTTTACGAGAAAACGAGCGTTTCTGGCTCATCAATCCGCGCACTCTCTAATTGGTGACGTTTACTGCCGCAATAAAAGTCATGTAGTGTGTCTAATGGGGCGCTATTGACTTCGGTTTTGACTGCATCAAAACTGTATATACGATCGGTTATTGCGATTCATTCATAACAGGAGATTTGGAACTTTCCGATAGGAAAGACTCGAATAATCCATTTGATATCAATTTATCAATAGTAAGGACTGAACGAGAATGAATTCGCTATCACAAAAACGCCTGTATCTCTTGAACCAATTGAGAAAAAATAAAAATTTGATCTTAGTTAGCTTTGTTATGAACGTCAGAAACATGTGGAACATTTACTTCATAGATATTCCAATTCTCTGTCGCAAAATGTCAAACGAAGTGAAAACACGAGAATTTATAGTGAAACTTTTCAAAATAATCAAAAATGGAGCTTCAAAAGAATCGCAAAAGAGGCTCGCGTTCGTCCGGAAACGGAATCAAGAGTTGTTAAGCGCTTCAACGAAGATGTTACTATTAACCGTAAGGAAGGAACCGGGAGGAAAAAGGGGTTTCATAACCCAAGAAAAGTGAATAAAGCCATCAGCCTTTTTCAGAAGAATCCTAACCTTTCAGGACGGGAAGTGGCCCAAATAGTGGGTTGTTCGCAGTCAACCGTTCAGAAAATCAAGTCGAGTTATGGGCTTAGAACATACAAAGTGCAGAAAGTGCCAGACAGGAACGCTGTGAAGAATCAAGAAGCGAAAGCAAGAGCAAAGAAATTGAAAAAAGATTTCTTGAAAATTTTTTCCTGTTGCGTGATGGACGACGAAACCTATGTCTTGGCTGATTTCTCGCAACTTCCTGGTCAGGAACATTATACTGCAGATTCTCGTGGAAATGTTGACGAACAATTTCACGTGAAGAAACAAGCCAAGTTTGCTCAAATATTCCTGGTTTGGCAAGCAATTTGCACTTGTGGGAAAAGGAGCAAATATAGAGCAGATATACATCGAGGAATGCTTGAAGAAGCGACTTTTACCATTTTACGTGAGCACGATGTGTCAACAATCTTTTGGCCAGATTTAGATTCTCGCTACTACAGCAAGGACACCAAGGAATGGAACGAAGCTAATGAGGTGGTTTTTGTCCCCAAAGAGGCCAATCCACCAAATTGCCCTGGTAAAAAGAGAATTGAAGAAGACTAAGAAATCAACGAAAACATTCGCGGAATTCAAGCAAAAGTGGAAGACAGCATCCCAGAAAGTGACTGAGAACACTATAAGAAGCATCATGGGAAGAATTCCAGAAAAAATCCATGAATTTTGTGAAAAATAGTTTTGGTTTTTTTATTGTAAAAACAGTTTTCATTAGAATTCGAAGATGATTCGAAAATGAGTTTGATTTTCGAAATCGGTCTAGTGGTTTGAAAGATATAAGCGTTTTTGTGATAGCGAATTTATTCTCGTTCAGTCCCTACGTGATAATATAGGTGTTCTAAGGGTTTTCCAAAAAGAGGTTTTCTTTTGAATAGCCCGCTATTTTAGTAGATTGAAGTAGATTTGAAGCTGCCATTTTTGGACATTTGACAAGTAAAAACTACGCCATCATTAAAAATGAAACAATACACGCTTCAATTACGGATTGAAATGATTGAAATTTTATACAGGGTGTCCCAGAAGTCCCGCACTTCCTTGAGGGGATCAAAAGTGAAAAATATTCTAAGCCCAAATATCCATGTTTGAAATTTTTTGATAAAAAAGTTAATCAGTAATCAATCAATGAAAGTGACCAATCAGGAGCGCGCTACAGAAGAATGAGTAAGCAGTCGGGGACGCGAGAGTGAGACGCCAGAGCTGCTGCCGGCTTTTCACGCAGTAAACAGAGACTGGCGTCTCACTTTCGCTTACTCATTCTTCTGTAGCGCCAACACCAAGTAATTTGGAGACAGGGAATCTAATTTGAAAAAAGTTATTGAGCAGTAAGCACAACTTCATCGCAAACAAGCCTAATTCTCGAAAAACATTTTTGAAGATAAACTTCTATAACAACCCCTATATACCAATTTTGAATAGAATAGGATCATAATTACAAAACTCGTCCGCCATCTTGAATTTCCCAATTTTGACAAAAGTATCATCATTTTCGAACCCAAATACCCCCAGATACTAATTTTGAATGAAATCGGATCATAATTACAAAACTCATCCGCCATTTTGGAGCGGCCATTTTGTTTTCTTCTATAAAAAATATTTCATGATGCATATTGTCACCAGAAATATGTACACCTGCAAAATTTTAAATCAATCGGACGATTAGAAGTTTGTCATATTTAACTTGCAAGATTTGATTAGAGAGAGACAGACAGACAGACACAGGGACAGGTGAAACTAAATAAAAGCTTGTTAAAAGTTATTGAGCAGTAAGCACAACTTTATCGCAAAAAAATAGAGATTATTACAATTTTCTTAAGAATTGACCAAATTGAAAAAGTTTAGATTTCTATAGGAATAATTTTACTGAAAAATTACAAAATTTCAGCCTGGAGATATTGCATTTTTTATTCTTTTTTTTTATGCGTGTCCACCCCGTGCCAAAATAATTTCCCGTTCCCTATCTGGCAAACAGTTATTTGTGAGTAGTGTGAATTTTGGTTTACGTCATAGTAACATTATTAGAGCACTCAAGAAACGAACACATTATCATGTCCTCATAAAATTTTACAGTAGTTTTATACCACATATTGGTAATGAATGTGAGGAAATTTACTACTGGTTTCAATGTATAAGGTGAGTAGACTAGTAGACACAATGTTTCTTAGATAATTCCAACCCCAAAAATCGTTCGTGGTGGGTTTTGTTCTACCCTTCGGCCATTCCTCCCTAGCATTTTGGAAGAGATAACTATAGTTCAAAAATTTTGTGCCGCTTCAAATGTTGCCGATTGTTGTCCGCTTAAAATGTTTATTTCTGAGGAATCAAATTTTAAGTCGCTTCTGGTGGTTTGATTCCAATTGAAACCAGACCTCTATCCCACTGCACACAATTGGTATCAGCTTCAGAAAGTTTCATCCCATCAAAAACATTCTGTAAAAACTAGCCAAGTCTCGATGGAGCTGCTTGTTTATCTCTAAAAAGTAATGAAATCTAGAAAAAGTCGAGCCAAGTTTAAGGCTCCTTACTGCGATTTCTTTATTATTATAGTTAATGTTGTGTGACTTGGCCTTTGAACATTCTTTATACGTTAGTGGGTACAAGTCAATTTTGTTTACACGTAATGCTATATCTGTTGTTACTACCTATGTTTGTTAAGCGAGATAATAGCCCATGCTGGTATTGGTAATTGGACGCTAGTGTCTCATTTCAGGCTGTTGTTGATTGTGCAACATATATGCATTCAGCATTGACAATGCTGACTTCTGCTCTCTTCTTTTTGGAGGCTCAAATTGACCCCCGATCTTAAATAAAATAGACGTACAGACGGTCTTCTATCAATGATTAGAAGTCCGTCTGTACTGGAAATAATTGTTTATACTGTTTGTTTCAGGCTCGTATTATTGAATACGCAGCTTTATCAAGCCTACAATTGACTGGTTATTGAATGAACGTTTTTCAATTGGCAATTTTCCATCGCCAATGGGTTGCGTTTCTGGCGACAGATTGGTGCAATGGTGTCATGAAGCACCTGGTTTTGTACCCTTGTGTACCCTTCAACGGCCAAGTCACACAACATTAACTATAATAATAAAGAAATCACAGTAAGGAGCCTTAAACTTGGCTCGACTTTTTCTAGATTTCATTACTTTTTAGAGATAAACAAGCAGCTCCATCGAGACTTGGCTAGTTTTCACAGAATGTTTTTGGTGGGATTTCACTTCTTTTTGTAGAAACGTGGGCATATTGATCTATTTTATTAGATTGTCTTATTTGACACATTTTTTTAGTAGTAGTTTTTTTATTACAAATCTTTATTTTTTTCCGGTTCTGAAACATGGTAGAGAGAGCCTCCGATTATTTTTTATTGAATTCAGCGTCCTCCAAAACCTATAGTTTGATACCAAACTTGTCCATATAGCCCATTTCTTACCCGATTCCTTTTCGGATTCAATTTTTTCTCTCCCAATCTAACCACCACAGACCCATCTGATGTTCTATATTTCACCAAAATTTCATTGCATTTTTTTATTTAGTGATACAGCGAAACAGATTTCTTCTTCATCAAGCTCTTCGGAATGGAAAGAAGATATAGAGAACATAACTGCTTTTACAGTTGCTGGTGATTCTCATAGAAGAGATTTGTTCACCAAATAAATCAACGAAGTGGGAAGTGGGAGAATTACCTCAAATAGTTCAACAATTGTTGAATGAGCACACTCTGATGAAGAATGATCATAGATCACTTCATGAGGCCTGACAAGTTCGATCAAATTTTCATCCATTTTCACTTCAATCACTTCACAAAATATCCGACGTGATATCACTTCGTTTATTGTTCCGGCCTAGCTTTCGAAAACCTATCGTTTCCTTGAACAATAAATGAGACAGTAAAATTATCACTGTGTATAAGACTGATCACCCGAATCCCGATTATTATTCTTTTTTCAATTTATTATCTAAAGTCGATATTCACATATTGAGTATGATAACAATGTGTTTCCAAGCTCATAAACTTCCATACATTATTGTGGTTGCACATTTTGCGAAGATGACGTGATAGCACGTGAGCTCACGTGACGTGCCAACAATGGAACTCCAGATTTTCGATTATTTTAGTTTTTATAGTTTTCCCTTAATGTGACCATTAAACCCTAACTCTGTACCAAATTTCAGCTCTCTGAGTTTATGGGAAGTACTAGTTCTATTTTGATGATCATGAGTGAGTGAGTGAGGGTCGAAAATGCGAAACTTTGCTTTCGCTTAACTTCGGAACTAAATGACCTACACACTTGAAATCTTGGAAGTACGTGATTATAGCTTACTGGATGACGAAAGTTTCGGCGTTCTAGTCTCATCCGCAGGTTCTCAAATAGGGGCCTGAAAATGCGGCGAAATGGTTCGGGTAAAGATAGTACGGCAGTGTTTGCTTCGCGCTCGACTTGGCGGGGCACACAAATTTGGATTCTCATCAACCACCCCCACGTACACTTCAAGAACTCAGACGGCTTTTACCGCAACTCTGGAGAGAAATTGATCAAGGCTACTTCAACAATATGATCGAAGGATCGAAAGTATGCAAAGGCGATGTCAGAATCTGGTTGCTCTTCAAGAAGACCATACTCATTACTGAACTTTATTTTTCAAAGCTTTGAGTGAACTGAATTTTGTACAACGAATACTAACTAAAATAAACTTCCTCAACTTTTGTGCAGCAGTATACAAACTGCATTCAATCCAAATTGGATTTCCAAACGAGAATAACAAAAAAACGAACAACAAATTTCCTACAGTTCGTTCGAAACGGCATACCAGGCCATTTCACCTGATCAAATGTTTACATTCAATTAAGGTAATTGAATGTTGTGCCTACCGCCGAAGTACCTTAATTGAGCCCGACAAAAATGTGGGTAATTTGTGAATAAGCAATTTCCGCTATCAAGATCGTAATGATGTCAAAGTTAGGCTGGCGGGAGACAGGGGGCCAAAAAACGTTCGCGGACCGAATAATTGCATGTGGGCGGCAGATTCTTATCGTTCCATCGGGCTGTGAAAACGGTCCGCGTCAACCGCGAAAAGACAAGAATAATAATAAAACGTATTCGAACATAGGCAGATGACATATGTATTCCTATACCTAAATTGTTAGATTTTCGAAGTGAAAGTTTTCCTGACAATAGGAACATTGAAATTCATTTTATATTAGGTATCCATAAAATATGAACATGAAAATTATGAAATTATGACAATTTGGCAATCGGCATGGAGATCATGAGGAGTCAATAAGATATGCAATATCATCATCATAATTTCTTCTTTTCAGACAAATACCGAGAAATTTCTCATAAATTCAGATGTGTCTAGCTCTAGGATGAATATAGTAAAGAGAAACTTACCACTGTTATTGGATACATGGGATTTATGATTGTGAACAAAAGAATGTGATTTGGTTTACTTGGTTCTTGACCTTTTCTTCTGGGCTCGTCATTATTCACGAAATTTCCTTGATGCACCTGGAACAAGAAAAATTGAATAAAATTTCAGTATATCGATTTTTCAATATTTTCACCATGCTGCGAAAATTTAAACGCTTTATAAATATCTAGTCTTAATTTGCATAATTGTTGTGCGACTCCCCATGATTTCGCGAAATCATCGTTTCATAATCAGCAAACTGCATTCTATACAGGGTGTTCCTGTATTGGAACGAACGAAGAGGAGAGATTCCTTGAAAAATTTTAAGAAGAAAGCGTCCCATAAACACTGGACCGCAAACGTTTCGTTTCCGAGGTACAGGGTGTCCCATTATAAATTACTGGATGGCTATCTCCGTTATTTTTGATCACCCTGTATAGTTCAAAGTAGCAAAGTTGTATTTTTTGTCCTGAATCGTCCAAATCTGATGACAAGATTGTCATAGGTCAATCGCTTGTGAGATGTTTCACATATTTCTTGCTCATTTTGAATGGGACACCCTGTATAATTTGCAGTTTATCGATTCTCCTTAAAAATACAATTAATTTGATGTATCACATGCAAACTTACGTTCAACTGTTTTTAAGATATTAACCATTGGAAATCCAGGTTTTACTTATATTATTATATCAACAAAAGAGTTATTTGTTGTATGGTTTTCTATTGTCTTGTATGGGTAATTATTTTGACATCTTTAGTTAAATATATTTTTATTTATTAACAACATATTACCTACTCACTAATTATAACAAAAATAACAATATAACATAATTGTGTATCATTAATGTATTCTAAATCAATAAATTTTTCAATACTTTGCTACAGAAACCATGTTTTATTGAACACTGAAACCTAGCACTCTTATTGAAAGACCCCTTTAGTAGTAGCAGTGAAGAAAATGAGGTTTTAGTAATTAGATTCAAGAAAACTGATTATTTAACATCTTCACAAGTCACTACCATCACCATCTGGGATTAACAGACGATGGGACTGGTGGGTGAAATGTAGCAGGAAAGTGAGCCAGGATTCGAGGATGTATTGATATCTAGTTAGCCTAGACCAGTTCCATGCATAAACAAAATATTGCGATGCCATATCAGCGAACAATAACTTATTAGAAGTGTCAGTGTAGATTTCGACGTCAAAAAAGTAAACCATAGTTGCGCAATAAATTAAAAAAAAGATGTCCATCGAAATTGTAAAAATCGAAAAATTTGAGTATCGAGCCATCATCCAGTATACTCCATTCCCTTTTATAAAGTATCTTGGTGGGCCATGGTTTAGGTTTATCAAGTTCTTTTACCTAAAACGGACGCAGGTTGGCACTCGTGAAAATCAAGCGACATTGCCAAGTCTACTTTCTATAATTACTCTTTTTTAACTTTGTGAATGGAGTTAGTTCTTTTAAGCTTTAACTGTGACACAAGATTCGTAGTATCACTACATTTTCATACTGGAGTATTTCAAGTTGCGCAACGAGGTATTTAATTGTTCTCTGTAGGCTTATTTCTTGATAATTTTGAAAAGTGGGGATTTCCATACGTCCGCGTCCCTCCGCGTCCGTCCGTTCTGTTCGTCTAAAAGTTTTTCTGTCGGGTTAATGAACTATCACAAAGTAACGGACTATTCTGTCCATTATTTTTCAGTAAAATTTCAACACTCGGTTCTTGATTTCCGTACAAGAAAATAGCATAACTGAATCTTCCAATCATGTTTATACTCGTACACTTGAAATATTTCCAGTATTAATAGAAAAAAAGTTTCTTCGATATTCGTCAGATCTTTGGAATTATTGAATTCACATAATATTTCCTCAAATTCATTGTTTTCCCAAAGTAAATAAACATTTTGTTGAATACGTTATTTCTACGATTTATATGTAGAAACGGCAACGTTGCGTTCATATCTGACAGAAGAATGACTATAACCTAACATTTTCAAAATATACGCGGTGAAATGTGTCAGAATTCCAGCGCCAACCGCGCTACTTTATAAAAGTGAATGGAGTATAGGTACCTGTATTCAAAAGGGTTAAGAGGTAAGCATATTTAGGAAGATATGCTTAATACCCTTGGTGATCGATGTCCTTCGTATGCGACCGTGAAAAATTGTACTGCAAGCTTCAAAAGAGGTGAATTTTCCATTGCAGATGATGATCGATCGGGAAGGCCAGTTTCTGTCAGTCCCCGAAAGTATCGATGCAGTTCATGACATGATTTTATCAGACCGTCGAATTGGGCTAAAACGGATATCTGAAGCACTGAAGATTTCATACGAACGCGTTCATCATATGTATAGTTCACGTCAATTTGGACATGAGAAAAATGTCTGCAAAATGTTTGAATGTTGACCAAAAGCGTGCAAGGGTAGAAGCATCGCGTTCGATCTGTGCTCGATGTGAAAACGATGTAGACTTCTTAAACCGAATTGTCACTATGAATGAGACTTGGGTACATTTCGACGATCCAGAAACAAAGCCAACAACCAATGGAATGGCGACACTCTGGTTCTCCAAGGCCTAAGAAGTTTCGTGTCTAAAAAGCTGCTGGAAATGTTCTTGATTCAGTTTTTTGGGATTGCCGTGGAGTAATCATGATTGATTTTTTGGATAAGGGTAGAACAATTACTGGAGATTACTATTCGACATTACTGACCACTCTACGGGAAAAACTAAAGAGAAAAGACGCGGAAAGCTATTCAAAGGTATTTTGTTTTTACACGACAACGCCCCAGTTCACAAATACCATGTTGCCGTGCAAAAAATTTGTGATTTAGGGTTAGAATTACTAGAACACCCCCCTTTTTCACCAGTTTTGGCTCTGTCCGACTATCGTCTCTTTTCTCAACTGAAAAAAAGTTTAAAGGGTCGTAAAGTTTCCTCCAACGAGGAAGTAATAAAAGCTGTGGAGGAAATTTTGTTTGGTTCTATAGTAGGCTGAGAATTTTTCAATATATCCTCGTAGATGCATTTGGTATTTCAACGAGCCCACTTGTTATGATAATGATATACATCTCTTCAATCCCTAATCACTCCTACTCCATATGAAGAGTAAAACATTCAGAAACTCGCAATAAACCCCGTAAGATCCACGGTACGACACGCTCGAAAGAGCCCAGTCCAGCAATTACATTTTCTATCCAATTTTCAGACGGTAACCGTATTTCGGTTAATTGTCGTAAATGACAATTAGCATCGTCCAGAGGCGCCGTAAAGGTGCCATTTCGGCCTCGGTGGACCGGAAAAAAAATACGAGCCTATCGCTGCGAATGGCCACGCTTCGGGGGTGGGTTCCGCTCCGATAAAGGGACTTGGAGGTATTTCGGATAAAACCAATTAGAATCGACGATCTGAAATGATCGTTATCGTCGTGGATGGGTCGTTTGGACGACGAAACCGAGGTAATTTCGGCAGGATGCTGCGGTGATAAAAATGCCGCAGGATGATCGAAGGCCACAACAAATCCTGAGGATCGAATAGAATTTGATTTGTGTAATGTTATTTCCATGGAAATTTAAAGAAGATTAACACAAATTTGATCTTTTTACCATTTCCTCACGAAGACAAAATATTGATTTTCGTCAAGACAAGCTGTATGTGAAACTTTTGATGTTCATAAAGTTAGCAAAACAACTCTCGCTAGTTATACTCGGAATAGCTCAAAATTTTGAAGTTTTTTATCCGTGAAGAAATAAATTTTTCCGCACTTATACACTGCACAAAAATATTAACGCACATTATGGAAATCTCAAATTTATTCTACAACTGAAGGTGTTCTCAATGATAATTATTTTTATCAGAATTATGCTTGCATATGTTATCCACTTTCAACGTTTTTCTTCAATACAGATGTTTTCTCCCAGCAGGAATAAAAGAAGATGATATTATCAGATTTTGAATGTACTGGCTCCATTCTAAAATCAGTTGTTCTCGATCAATTCTAGTGATCAATAGTTTTTCTTTCGTTTGATTTTCTACACTCGATCGCTATGCAACGCGAAACACGCAATTTGACCCAAGAGGAATGTGCCCAAGCGGTAGTTTTGCGGTAGTCCAGAATGTTGCAGCGATTCAGGGAGACAGGTATGTATGTCCGAAGACCAGGACAGGGTAGACAACGGGTAACAACTACCATTCAAGAACGTTACTTGAGAGTTTCTTCGTTGAGACAACGGTTTGCAACCACTCGCCTTCTTCAAAATCAGCTTGAGCAAACTCATGAGGTGCAAACTAGCACTCAGACAATAAGAAATCGCCTCAGAGAATATGATTTAAGGCCTCGTGTCGCGGCAAGAGGCCCAGCCCATCGAAGGGCGCGTTTGGATTTTGCGAGAGAGCATATCCATTGGGAAGAGGCCGATTGGGAAAGAGTTCTCTTCACAGATGAGTCTAGATTCTGCCTCTACCATTGTGATCGACGTTTCCTTGTATACAGACGTCCACATGAAAGATATGCTCAGTGCAATTTCCTGAATACTACTGGTTTCGGGGGAGGATCGATTATGGTATGGGGTGGAATATCTCTGACTGCTCGCACAGACCTAGTGGTCGTTGATAATGGAGCTATGAATGCTGATAAGTATATAAGGAACATTCTTGAAGAGCATGTAGTGCCATTTGCCCCATACATTGGTGAAAATTTCATTTTTATGGACGATAATGCCAGACCCCATCGTGCGCGCATCGTTCATGAGTACCTTGAAGAGGTTGAAGTCTCTCGAATGGAATGGCCAGCAAGAAGTCCAGATCTCAATCCGATTGAGCAGGTTTGGGACAACCTCAATAGAAGGCTGAGAAGTTCAGAAAATCATCCAGCTACTCTTAATGACTTAGGAATCCAACTCGGAGAAATCTGGGAAGGATTAGATCAGAACATTTTAAGATCACTCATTTTGAGTATGGACCGTCGTTGCCGAGCTGTAATTAACGCAAGGGGTGGAAATACCAAGTATTAAATCACTTATCAGCATTTCAGTATTTTGAAAATTGTTCATTTCTCTTCTTTCACATAAGATTCGGTGAAATCCTGAATTTTTCTTCCATTTAATGTGTTTTGTTTCGTTCAAAACCTGCCCGAGAGAACATAAAAAATAAGTTATAAAGTCAAGGTAGAGTTAACTTTCATTAAAATTGAGATTTTCAGAATGTGCGTTAATTTTTTCGCGCAGCGTATTCAAAAAAATATGGGATGTGTCCCTAAGTTGATATCAACTTAGCGGAACAACTATTCCCAAAACATTTTCTGCAAAATTCAAACTAGTACATCTTTTTCGGTGATTTATCCGTAAATTATTCGTGAAGAAAAAAACATCGCCACTCTTGTATTTCAAAAAAATTTTGATGTTTCGCTAACTTGATATCAACTATACAAAAAATGTTTTCAGCAAGAAACAAAGTAGCTCATCTTTTTCGGTGATTTATACGTGAATTATCCGTGGCGAAAGAAAATTTGTATCATTCAAGGTTTTGTAGAAAAATGACAAAATCTGATTGATGAATCTGCGAGCGGCCGTCAGAAGGTATATCAGGCATTTTTTTCGAAAACTATGAATGCAATATTGTTGAAAATTGGTAATTGATGGCTTTCCATCCTCGATTTATCCGTGAAGAGAAAAATTTTGCTGAATCTATTTAAAAAAATATCACTTTCACTGGTCACATATCAAAAAAATGATTTTAGCAATCAACAGATAATTTAATTTTTTTCAGTGATTTATCCGTTTATTATAGTTGAGAAAAAAACATCGCCACTCTTGTATCTAAAAAAATATTAGATGTTTAATTTTTTGAATATTTGTTCTGTTACTTGGATAAACACCAGTGTGAGTAGGTACGTGGTTTTATTTTAAACGAAAGCGGCAAAATTTTTCACGGATAAATCAAGGATGAAAAGTTATATCTTTCTCCCCAATTTCAACACTGCATGCATAATTTTCGAGAAAAATGCCTGATATACGTTTGGACGGCCACAGATCCACCACTCAGAACTTGTCATTTTTCGGATAATAAATGGATCACAGAAAACGAAGAGCAACTTTGTTTTTGCTGAAAACATTTTTCGGATAGTTCTTTCGCCAAGTTGATATCAAGTTAGCGAAACATCTAATGCTTTTTTAAATACAAGAGTGGCGATGTTTTTTTCTTCACGTATAATTAACGGATAAATAATTGAAAAAAATGATATCACCTGTTGATTGCTAAAATTATTTTTTCATTATGTGACCATATTTGATATACACTTACCAGTGCAAGTGAAGCAGAAGCGGCAAAATTTTTCTTCTCGCGGAAAAATAAAAAATGGAAAGCTTCATCTTTCTTCCCAATTTCAACAATATCGCAAGCTTAGTTTTAGAGAAGAATGCCTGATCTACGTTCCGACGGACGCAGATTTTGTAATTTTTCTACAAAACCTTGAAAGATACAAATTTTCAACCACGGATAAATCAAAGAAAACGTGTTTTTTGTGTAAAACATTTTTCGGATGGTTGTTTCGCCAAGTTGACTCAAGTTTGCGAAGCATTTACTTTTTTTTTCAAATACAAGAGTGGCGATGTTTTTTCTTCACGGATAATTAACGGATAAATCACTGAAAAAAATAGAATCATCTGTTGATTGCTTTAAATCATTTTTTCAATATGTGACCTGGTTTTTTGATATACACTTACCAGTGCACGTGATATCTTTTTGATAACAGAAGCGGCAAAATTTTTCTCTTCATGGATAAATCAAGGATGAAAAACTACATATTTCTCGCCAATTTCAACAATAATGCATGCATGATTTTCGAAAAAAAATGCCTGATATACGTTCCAACGATTATCTACGGATAAAATCACTGGCAAGGTATTCATTTGGAAAAGTTTAGATTGCTACCGTTTGGTGACAGGATAAACGAATTTTGTCTTCCAGAAGAAGAAATGTTGACTTCTCTTCGACAAATATTCCTTTATCCGCATTCTCGGTTTATTAAAAAAAATATATGCAGCTTGGTTCATTGACCCACTACGTCTAGAAAAAGGATATGAAGCTAGTCATTCGTCTTTCAAGATACGAAAAAGAGCAAAATATCAACAGTTATTACCAGAAGGAAATGACACAAGAAAAACCTTTCAATCAAACCAATTAAAGCCTACTTGCTCGTCAAATTAAGGACTATATCAAGTACTAGGTAACTCCAGATAAACTACTTTATGGTCTTGACAAGCGACAACAACAAACTCGACCTCCTATAAGCCGCAACTTCATCTGGTTTCTTGTAAAAGGTCATTGTCCGTCTTTGAGCCATCTGACCATTACCTTGTCGCTTACGAAGTTACGAAACAGGAGATAGTAGGCGGTTTTACAGGTATTCGCTCCTAACCCAAATTTTAAAGAGGCAGAAATGTCAACAAACTCAAATTTAAAAAGCGCGATTTTTTTTTCAGCACGACTATTCATGCGAGCGTAGAAAAATTCAAGGACCCATATGAGAAGAAAACTAGTATTTTCACCCTTTTTTTAATTCAAAATAGGGAAAACCTATTAATAAAAATTCATGATTTCGCAACAAATAAACCATCTCTCAGATACATTTCTATGGAAAATGCATAGAAGAAAAAATCACCCTCTGTTGACAAAGCTCATTTCAAAATTTCGAACTTCAAAGTCAACTCCAAATTTAATCTTTTTTTGAATTAACGAAAGTAGCAGAGAAAACAGGAATGCCTACGAAAACAAGAGGGAAAACTCCGCGGAAAATCGATGCCGGGCAGAGATAACCACAGAGCTCAGCAGGAAATTTAGGGGCTGAAGACACATTCTCAATGAATTGAACTTACTCTGTTAATAGCTTCTGTTTCAATCCTCTGTCTTTTATTTTGTGGGCCGTCTCCATTGAACGCCATTTTAGAAAACACTTTTTAACTCCCGAAAAACCAACAACCTCAACCCGCAACAGGACGCGCAGAACTGGGAAAGCAGGAATCGAACAGGACAGTGGGGAAAATGAAAAATATCACGGAATACACCGGGAACACTGACGATCGCTCAGTAACATTACGCCCTCTACAGTAGACATAGCGAAGTGTATGATCAATAATTTGTGGTTGCGGCATCAACAGAAGGGGCCATAGTCGATAGGTGACGCCACAATCATCCGAATTTGAAACAATTAATTAATTTCTGTTTCCTTTTACTCGTGAATCGTGATCCGATTCTCGAATCAGATCATCTTGAGAACACCAACATAATATACGGAATTTAGGAGTTTCTTTTCGTCAGAATGAAGATGAAAGAGAGCTATATATTTCTATGGACCAAAGAGTACAAACCACAGAACACAATGAGAGTTTTTATGAAACCTGAAAATTTATTTATATTCTATGTACAAATGTCAGTGTCACATTTCGAATCGAGATTCAAGAATGATGAAAACTGTTTTTAAGAATTTGTAACATATTTTCTCAAACACGTAGGTCAAAATGACTGCACTTATTCCAGACAAAACCGAAGATGAAACTGCACCAGAGAATGAAGATGCAGAGAGAGCAGAGTTGGAATCATACATAAAAGAATTTCAAGAAAGACTGATTTCAAAACAAGAACTTCGAGCTGCCAACCAAAATGCTCCTAATGTACGGCCCCCCGAGTCTTATTTCAGTAAATTGGATTCCAACGTTAAAAAGAATACGTCGTTCGTCAAAAAAATTAAGAACTTCACTGCCAACCAGCTCGATATGTATATTAAGGACATGGCTGGTTTGAATTTATCAAAATATATATCTGAACTAGCAGCTGGGCTTGTGGATGCCAAATTGAAGATGACTGATGTTTACGCTGTTGTTAAACTATCGAGTTTGCTTAATCAGACTTACGGAGATTTCTCTCAATTGCTTTTTGAGAATTGGCAGAAGAATTTGTCCATCAAACCAGGTGAAAAGATTGCCAATGCCAGTAAATTGAGAGTTGATCTGAGACTCTACGCAGACTTGGTACAAGCTGGAATTTTCAATAACAAGCATGCCTTCACTCTACTGGGTAATGTTCTGATGACTTTAATCAATATGGATAAGGATGAACATAGCAACATATCAATAATTCTCAGCTTTTGTAAACATTGTGGAGAGGACTATGCTGGTAAGTATGCAGTTGGCTTTTGAGTTCATATAAAGCAATGCTCTGTTATGTTACAGGTTTAATACCGAGGAAAATGAAGCAGTTAGAAGAAAAATTGAATATACCTATTCCTCGTAGTACATTTTTACCTCCTGAAAAACAACAAAATGTGAGAACCCTACTAAGAGACTATTTTGTGAGTTTAAGTAAACATGTAGTCAAGGACCACCAAGAGATCTTGAATTTTGAAAAACAAAATATGAGGATATTACAGACTAAAGGCGAATTGAGTGTTGAGAGAAAAGAGAAATTGCAAAATATGCAAGCAGCTTTTGATAAACTCCACACATCTGCCAAGAGTTTTGCAGAGATTTTGGATGAAAACATGCCATCTTTGAAAGCCCAAACTCCAGTTCAAAATCAAGAGGTAAAATTTTACTAGAATTACTTATGTCCCTTTACTATTGTCCTTATTATTATTTCAGAATATGATTGTGACTGGATCTGGACCAGATATTGAAGATAGTTCACAATCGTACATTGAAAAAATTTGGGTCGACTCTGAAACCCAAAAATTTTACTGTCAACTTCCTGAATTACAAGCTTTCCTTCCATCATCGTTCATCAATAAAAATAATGCTGTAGCGCCTCAAGATGTCATGACTGAAGAGGTACTAGACTTAGAGTTACCGGCAGAAACAGAGGAATGTGAAGAAGATGGTAAGTACAATTTGTCATCCTTCTCGTTGAGAGCTTCAGTGGTAATCACAGAAAGGCTGGTTTGTGTCGTTCTGTTTTATGATGTATCGTCCATTCGAATAATATTTTCAGGGAAAATTGAAGAAGCAATCGCCGAAGATGATATAGAAGAAGTTACTGTCAGTACAGCTAGCAACAAAATCGTTCTTGAAGCCTTCCTGAACAATCTGCACAATTGCGTCAATCGTGAAATGATCGATAATGCGGCCATAGATTTCCTGGTAACATTGAACAGTAAACACAATCGTAAGAAATTGGTGCGCGCCCTGTTTGTCGTCAATCGAACACGATTGGATCTTTTACCGTTTTATGCTAGGTTCGTAGCCATTCTTCATCCTGCTGTGCCAGAGGTAGGGAATGACTTGTGCCAGATGCTTAGGCAAGATTTCAAGTATCATGTAAGTTCCGTTTTGGATCTATCAAGAAGAGACATACTTTACATTACATTTGAAGATTGTTCGCCAATGAAAACTTCCTATTTCAGGTTCGGAAAAAGGATCAGATCAACATAGAATCGAAAATAAAGGTGGTCAGATTCATAGGTGAACTCGTCAAGTTCCAGCTCTATCCCAAGATAGAAGCCCTGTATTGCCTGAAGATACTTCTTCACGATTTTTCTCATCACCACATCGAGATGGCCTGCAATTTGCTTGAAGTCTGTGGCAGATTCCTCTACTGCAACCCCGACTCTCACCAGAGAACGAAAGTCTACCTGGAGCAGATGATGAGGAAGAAATCAGTGCTGACGTTGGACTCTAGATACGTGACTCAGATAGAGAACGCCTATTATTACGTGAATCCGCCAGAGGTCGTGACAGTGGCGAAAAAGGAGAGACCTGTGATGCATCAGTTTATAAGGAAGCTCTTGTATCAGGATCTTCAGAAGAACAACATCGATAAGGTCATGAGGCTGATGAGACGGTTGAATTGGAACGATGAGGCTATATCAGCGTACGCCATCAAGTGTCTGACCAACGCTTATAACGTCAAATATTACATCATAAGGTAAGACTTTAACGAATTTCCTTGGGTCTTCGCTGCCAGCGGTCAGTGCTTAGTTCCCCTGTTTTTATGAGCAATAAGACCCATAAAGGTCAAATGACGGAGGTATGGTATAAGTGGAAATTCTAGGAAATTGAAGATGTTTTAGCTGGGATCTTATTCAAAATCCCTCTTTTCAATATTTCTGAAAAATACACTGCGCAAAAAAATTAACGCACATGGATTTCTCAAATTTATTCTACAACTGAAGGTGTTCTCAATGATAATTATTTTTATCAGAATTATGCATGCATATGTTATCCACTTTCAACGTTTTTCTTCAATACAGATGTTTTCTCCCAACAGGAATAAAAAAAGATTATATTATCAGATTTTGAATGTATTGGCTCCATTCTAAAATTAGTTGTTCTCGATCACTTCTAGTGATCAATAGTTTTTCTTTCGTTTGATTTTCTACACTTGATCGCTATGCAAAGCGAAACACGCAATTTGACCCAAGAGGAATGTGCCCAAGCGGTAGTTTTGCGAGAAGAACAGTGGACATACACAAGAATTGCAGAAAGGTTTGGAGTTTCCCATACAAGTGTGTCCAGAATGTTGCAGCGATTCAGGGAGACAGGTGTGAATGTCCGAAGACCAGGACAGGGTAGACCACGGGTAACAACTGCCATTCAAGAACATTACTTGAGAGTTTCTTCATTGAGACAGCGGTTTGCAACCGCTCGCCTCCTTCAAAATCAGCTTGAGAAAACTCATGAGGTGCAAATTAGCACTCAGACAATAAGAAATCACCTCAGAGAATATGATTTAAGGCCTCATGTCGCGGCAAGAGGCCCAGCTCTTACCCCAGCCCATCGAAGGGCGCGTTTGGATTTTGCGAGAGAGCATATCCATTGGGAAGAGGCCGATTGGGAAAGAGTTCTCTTCACAGATGAGTCAAGATTCTGCCTCTACCATTGTGATCGACGTTCCCTTTTATACAGACGTCCACATGAAAGATATGCTCAGTGCAATTTCCTGAATACTACTGGTTTAGGGGGAGGATCCATTATGGTATGGGGTGGAATATCTTTGACTGCTCGCACAGACCTAGTGGTCGTTGATAATGGAACTATGAATGCTGATAAGTATATAAGGAACATTCTTGAAGAGCATGTAGTGCCATTTGCCCCATACATTGGTGAAAATTTTATTTTTATGGACGATAATGCCAGACCCCATCGTGCGCGCATCGTTCAGGAGTACCTTGAAGAGGTTGAAGTCTCTTGAATGGAATGGCCAGCAAGAAGTCCAGATCTCAATCCGATTGAGCAGGTTTGGGGCAACCTCAATAGAAGGCTGAGTAGTTCAGAAAATCATCCAACTACTCTTAATGACTGAGGAATCCAACTCGGAGAAATCTGGGAAGGATTAGATCAGAACATTTTAAGATCACTCATTTTGAGTGTGAACCGTCGTTGCCGAGCTGTAATTAACGCAAGGGGTGGAACTACCAAGTCTTAAATCACTTATCAGCATTTCAGTATTTTGAAAATTGTTCCTTTCGCTTCTTTCACATAAGATTCGGTGAAATCCTGAATTTTTCTTCCATTAAATGTGTCTTGTTTCGTTCAAAACCTTATAAATAAGTTATAAAGTCAATTTAGTCAATGTAGAGTTAAATTTCATTAAAATTGAGATTTTCAGAATGTGCGTTAATTTTTTTGCGCAGTGTAGTACCAGTAGTTCTCAATATACGTTTTTTCGAATCTCGTCATGAAAAACCTGGTTGATAGTGAATTATCAAAGTCATAGATTCGAGTAGGATCTTTCCTAGAAGAGATTTTTAATGGAGTTTGTATGTTTCTGGACAGGTGCTTGGCTAATCTTTTGGCCGGACTTGTTTCCTACCAAGAAGAGATTGGCACCAGAGTAGTTGACGGAGTGCTGGAAGATATAAGGTTAGGTATGGAAAAGAACCTGGCAAAGTACAACCAAAGAAGAGTGGCCCAAGTGAAATATTTGGGTGAATTGTACAACTATCGTATGGTCGAAAGTGCTGATGTGTTCAAGGTATGATGCAGGATTTGCAGTTTCATTCCTTCTTTTTAAATTATTTCGGTGTATATTCAGTACTGCAATAATTTATTTTCAGGTCTTTTATTCTTTGATCACTTTCGGAGTGTCATTAGATCCTTTGGTTACCTCACCGTTAGATCCACCAAATCATCTCTTTCGTATAAGATTAGTCTGCATTTTACTTGAAACTTGTGGTGAGTAACTGATTAATTCAGCATCCCACTCTTTCCTAATCTTAAAACCAGATTGCAATCTTTTTTTCTACAGGAACTTACTTCAGTAGCGGCAGTAGCAAAAAAAGACTTGACTATTATCTCACATTCCTGCAAGTCTATTATTGGTTCAAAAAATCGCAATGGGGAGAATCTTTCCCTCCCTTCCTAGACCACATCTTCAAAGAAACCGTTTTGAACTTGAGACCCAAATTGAAGTTATGCAAGAGCTACGAGGAGGCTCAAAAAGAAGTGGAGAATATCAGAGTTACTCTGGGCATAGGTGAGAAGGTATTGATGAAATTCTGGTATTAAACTCATCATGTTATTTGCAGAGAATCTTTTATCAGCTGAAGCAAAGACAAACGGGGATTGTTTGGACACAATAGCAGAAACAGATAATGAAGATTTTGGTGAAGAGGAGATTTCAGAATCCGCTCCTGGAAGATCTACTGATGAGACTGCCACAGAGGATGAAACTGTGGATCACACACAGGGATCAGATGATGAAGGTGAGAATACACGTTATTAAAGCTTTTAATACATAATTCCACTGAATTTTTAACATTTTCCACAGGAGATTTACAGAGTGAAGCAGATCCGGTCTCTGAATCCCTGGCGATTCCTTCAGCCCCCAAAAAAGTAGAATGTGCTGAAGATAACGATTTTCAGAATGCCCTGGATAAAATGGTATCCGAAAACATTCAGGAAAGGATGAGAGAGCCTGTAAAAGCCAACAATATCGATATTTCAGTTCCGGTCGTGATGAAAACGAACATGAAAAAGAGCTATGAACAATTACAGGTAAAATATTGACAGATTTGAATTTATAATAATCCACGGAGCTAATTTCTTTTGTAGGAACATGGAGAGGGTGACAACAACAAGATAGGCTTCGTCTTGATGGTCCGAAAGGGAAACAAACAGCAATACAAAGCCTTCCAAGCGGACAAAGACTCTGAGCTAGCTCAAAATTTGAGAGATCAGGAAATAGCACAAAAGGAAGAGAAGGAAAGGGTGAAGCGTCTTACCTTGAACATAACGGAACGTTTAGAAGAGGAAGATTATCAAGAATTAGTACAACAACAAAATAGGCCAGTTACCCAGAATTACAATAGGGAAAGGAAAAAGTATCAGCATCCGAAAGGGGCACCAGACGCTGACTTAATATTTGGACCAAAAAAAGTTAGGTAATCAGCAGGCTGCAATGTGAAGAAGGAAAAAAAAGGTATGGAATATGATAAAAGATGAAGACGTCCAGACGAAGAAATTTGTAGTCACAAGTTCCAGATAACTTTGAGTTTGTTATGAAGTCTGTCGTAAAGATGTTGAGATCAAAAATAATTTATGTAATCACCATGATTATTTTGAGTTAGACTTAATAGAAATGATGTGAAAGTTGAGTTGTATTGATGATTTTTGGTCAATGTATTCTCTTTCAGTGAATTTCATACAATGAGTTTTATTTCATCATAAACTTGCTCCACAGACATACCTGCTACTTGTCCAACTAATCTAACCTATGAAGGTATATTCCTCTATGCTTGGCTACACTAGCCTCTAAGCGACTTTCGGCCACCAGATAACCTCAAAAAGAATATTCAAATCGTTTGATTTCGCCCTGAGATTAAATTTGGCAGAATTTCACTCAAATATTCACATTTCGAAACTACTGAAGCGTATTTGAGTTGCTAATTTCTATTTAAACAAAGCTAGCAATACCTACTAAGACATTTCCATGATTTGATCACCAGCACTAACCTCAAAAATATTTGACAGGTCGTTAGATTTCCTAGATGAGATGGAAAACTATTATTTTACCTTTGATATGAATATGAGCTCCTTCAACCTTCAATATCTTTCTAGAATCTAGACTATCATTTTGAGCAGGGAAATATATGGAAGAATAAGAACCATGGAATATTTATTATATATGCCATACATGGTAGCAGAATATGAAAATTATCACAATGGCCTATATTTCAAATTGTTTCTTTAATTATCAATGCTATAAAAACTTAAAGATAAATATAATACAGTACAAAATTCAGGTTTGTTGAAACTCAGGATACAGAGCAGTTTCAATCAGCATCTTCGAATTCCTCATCATCAATATCACCATTACCATTGTGACAAATAACATTATTGCGATCATTTATGTTATTTTGTCCAAAGTTATGTGCAAGGTTGTCTACAGCTGGAAAAAGAGAGCCATGATTCTTTTGTAACAATACATAAAGGGACAAGTATGAAATTTGAAACCGAAGAACATCACATACCAGCATCTCCTCCAGCCTGGTAATCTCCCTCCTCTGTTTCATGAAACTCCTCAAATTCATCCATATTTTCATCAGCATCCTCATAAAGATGATCTTCATTAGCATCTTCATAGAGGTTATCTTCCTCTTCATCAACATCTTGTGGATCGGGATTGAGTCCCTTCAAAGAGCAAATTTTTATGTTTTTGATAGCAATGAACATCAAAGCATTCGATAAAGTACCTGACACACTGAAATTGCCTCATAAATTGCCATTATAGAAGCAGCAGTTTCAGGTATAAAAAGTAGTTCTGCAACATTAGATTCTGATTTCTCTTCATCATCACTGCTTTCGGCATCTTCATTTACGTCCGGGCCTTGCTCAAGACCTGAGGAAATCAGATTGAATAGCTTACAAAGATACGATTTAGAAACTCATGAATTTTACCTGGTAAAGACAGACAGTTATCAAGCAAAACATAAACACATTCTTGAGAGTAAATGTTTGGATCTTTGGTTGTTGCATGTAAAGAAATATCCTCATAATCTACTTTGAAACCCTTATCATCTCTAGATTGCCAGCTGAGAGTCCTGGAATTAAGTTCAATGAAAATCTCTTTGAAGAAAATTGGGAAAACAATAACCTTTCACTGATGTACAACGTCCCATTTCCCAAATCTTTTTTGTTCAAAAAAGCTCGCACGTTTCTCTCGGCAAACCTTATAGGCGATTCAGGATGAAGAAACGATGTAACTATGACCATTTTGCAATTTTATAAATTTTAAAAATTCTCGTTGAAGTTTCAAGTTTTAACAGCCGCCAAGTTAAAATCATAGAATAACGAAATAGTTTATTTATGGCAGAGATAACCGAGATGGTCAACTAGGTACTGAAATTTGGTACATTTTAAGGAAATTTAGCCATCTCTGTCTGTTCAATGAACTTCATATAAGTTCATCCTTGTTTAAAACTGATGTGTGCCACTACTTAGATGGCGCTAATTTTCAAGCCCAAAGGGTAGGAAACTGCTCTTTGCAAATGCAAATGGCGATTGTTGACATCCTAAATGATGTTGTTTACAATCTGTTTACAACATCATAAAATATGCCGTTTAAAATGTTTACCTCGTTGGAATTCTCCAGCATTCTCGTTCTTTGCTTTCAAATCGTCTTCGAGCTAACAACAAGCAGATATTGGTGTGGACCTGTCTTCAGAGCAGAAATATTTGTTTGTAAATTAGCCAACATGCGTTGTATTATATGTGGATCTGATGATCTGGAGGTGAAGAGAATGTATTGGGTAATCCAGTTGTTTAGACAAGTGAGAAACGCGAAGTGGTGAAGGGTCCGTCAAATTCGCCGCAACGTTGCCAGATCGGGCGATTATTCCGGTATTTGAAGAAAAGGTCATTTCTTTTCTTCATTAGCACTTTGAACTAAGCAACTCTGAATAAATTTTTAGAAATCATAAAATTTCTTTCAATATATTGATTAATCACAAAAATCCTTCCGAAACAATTCTAATTGATTAAATTAGAATTTCTTAATATCTTTTTTACGTGACAATAGATACGATGAGAAACAATAAGGTGGAATTGAATATATTTTTCCTTTGCATTTTATTTCATGCCGAGGTGAATTTCAAAGAACAAATAATAATCAAAATAGGTTGTCTAAGAAGTGAAAAAAATTTCAAACTACTAATTTGAAAATTCTGACTCAAATAGATTAATTTACACAAAAGAAAAGCTGACATGTGTCGACAAGTGGGCCAATATTTATTTTTTTTAACACTTATAATTTATTTTCAAATGGAGTTCGTGAATTGAGACAAATTTCATCGAACAATGCGGAAGATATTTTCACGTGGCGTTACCTTTCAATAAATCGCCAATAAAATTTACTCTTTCAATTTCTGAACAGTGGAATAACTTTTCTTCGACATTATAAATTATAATTCAATCTGAAATAGATTAGCACAATCTAGCAACAAAATCCGGTTTTGACACTGCTCGCGCATGCGCAAATCGGCCTCCAAATCTCACTTGTTTAAACAACTGGATTACCAATGTATTGTTTTCCCAGGAATATTGAAAAGTAAGATATTTGAATTACGTAAACATTATCATATTAATATTTTCAAAATTTTAGATCCAAGTTGTGGCAAGAAAGTTTAGGAATGATATTCAAAGGAGAATCTCATAGAAGGTGGAAGATTTGTAATAAACATTTCCAGCCAGCTTCCTTTCGTAACTTGATCTCCTATGAATTAAATAAAGATGCGGTGCCTTTTCGGTGGGTCACCTCAAATGAATTGCCAGAAGAAAGTGAGGCTGGTCCTTCCGGAATGCTGTCTTCAGGACTTCACAAAGGTATGGATCTACATCAACTGCAAAATAAGAAAATATGCATATGATAGGGTCACCTACTGTGTATATGCCAATTATAGTGTCATTAGTTCGTTTTATTTATCACTTATACACCATATTAGAGTGCTCATTGATTTTATGCTTTCAGAAAATACTGGGGCCTTGCAGGATTTGATGATGAGTGATGCTGGTTTAGGAATGTCATCTGTTGAAGGTATTAACAGTATGGTAATTTGTGGGGAGCAGTAGATTTTACGAAAACTAGAATATTGAAAAATATGCACATAATATCACCTACTGTGTCCCTGCAAGTTGCTGTAGTCCGTTTTATTTATAATTTAATTAAATGCTTGACATATTAATAATGTTTCTTAAATATATAATATGTGCTTTACAAGATTAGAGATGCTCATTAAGTATTTGCTTTCAGAAAATACCGAAGCTTTGGAAAAATCAGTGAGAAGTGAGAGTCCACTTGCTACGCAGAGCCAGAGTACTCCACCTCATCAAAGTATCACTGAAACTCCTTCAAGGAGAAGAATTTTCAGGAATATTGAAAGTCTCTACACGCAGGAGTGTTCCCCAAGGAAAAAAAAATTAGTTGGCATGGTCCAAAGTAGGGAGAGACAACTGAGAAAATTGAAAATTTTGTGCAAAAGAAGATCGCATGATATAAGAGCACTCTCGAATATCGCAGAGTCTAACATCATGAATAATTTATTCAAGAACATGCCTTCCGTGACAGCAAATTTCATGCTGTCACAAATAAAAAATTTTAAGCCCAAAAATTTGAAAGGAAGGAGATGGAGTTTAGACGATAAGATTTTATCTCTCTGCATACTGAAAAGGAGCCCAAAGTGCTACAATTTGCTAAGAAAATTTGTGGCACTACCCAATAAAAGAACTGTTTTGAGTCTGCTGAAGAGAGTGCAATTTGAGTCGGGCATCAATGAGCATCTCTTCAATCATTTGAACGAGAGCATACCAAAAGGAATAGAACGATGTTGTGCTCTTTTGTTCGATGAAATTGACATAAAAGAGAACTTGCAGTATGATCAGGGAGAAGATCGAATTCGTGGATTCGAGGATTTTGGAGCACAGCAGCAGAGTACTGAGCTAAAAATTGCCAATAAAGCACTTGTGTTCATGTTGGTGGGGTTAAACATGAAATGGAAGCAACCAGTTGCATTCTATTTCAATAATAACGGTTGCAATTCTACCAACCTGAAAAAGTGCTTGATGGAAGTGCTTCATGCTGCAAAATATTTTGCGAAAGTGGATGTTGTCACAACAATATGTGATATGGGCACCAGCAATGTGAAATGTATGAAGGAATTGGGGGTGACCATTAATCATGCATATTTTAAATTTGAAAACAGAAGAATATCCTGTATGTATGATCCTCCTCACCTGTTGAAGAGCACAGTGTCGTTATTTAGACGACACAATGTGCTTCTGCCAGTCACCATTGGCGACCAAAACAGCATTATGGAGGCAAAATTCGCAGATGTGAGGACGGCACACGAAATAGATAAAAGAAATCCCCTCTTTTTCCGGACAATGCATAAATTGAAGGACATGCATTTGAGTCCTATTATGCAATATGGCATGAAAGTCAGTATAGCTGCTCAAGTGTGCAGCCATACTGTAGCAGCCTACATCTACTCTCTAATAAGTTCAGGTAAGTTTAACAATTTAAACTGATGTAGAATAATTTCCGTGAATTTACCACAAACACTTATATTGTATGACCCCCACACTGACATTTATTGCTGTAAAGAGCTATAGTAGGTCATATCTCATTATTTTGATGGTTCAATCTTTCAATATCATTTTTGAGACTATGATATGAAACCAGAATTTGAAAAAAAGTATAACAGAAATCATTACATTACCCACAATATATTTTTATTATACAATGGTTAAACCATAAATTTTTCATTTTAGGAACGATGGAATCAAGGGCTGTTGCTACTGCCACTTTTATAAAAGAGGTGGATACCCTTTTTGACAGCTTCAATGGTCGAACACTTAGGGCACCAGAAGGCAAAGACCTAAGATGTGCAGTAACAGAGGAATCTCCTCATGTGGGATATTGGGCTGAGGCATTCCGAACTGTACTAGGTTGGACATACAAAAGGGTATCCAAAAGTGGCACCATCAAGCCATCCAAGCCTCCATCCCAGACTGGATGGCTTACATCCCTAAACGCGATAAAGGACATATGGACTTATTTGAAAATCCAGGGATGCTCCTCCTTAAATCCAAGGTCCTTAAATCAAGACCCCCTTGAGAATTTATTTGGAGCAGTTAGGTATGGATGCGGATGTGGGGACAATCCAACAGTCCAACAATTCATTGGGAGCCTGAAGTGCCAGATTTTGAACGGCCTGGCAAACAAGGCATTTGCTTCAAAAAATTGTGAAGATGATGATCATACATTGTTATCAAATTTACAAATATTTTTGAATTTACATGAACAGCAAATGGACACTGTAGAGCAAACATCATCAGCTGCTGGTACAGTTTCTCAAACTGAATTAGATTTGGGGGATTTACCACTCTGAATACTTTCTGTTGTTTTTGTGGTCGAATGATCATAATTATTCATGAATAATGAAATAGTGTATTTTTTCGAATTCAATGTTTAATATACGAGGAAAGAGTATGAATGAACCACTTTTATTTAATAAAACCTATTCACTTTAAAATATTTAAACACTAAGTTCGCAGAACCGTATGAAAAACCTTCATTTTACAGCAGAACACATTTGTCCTGTTGCAAAATGCAAGGTTTTTCATTCAGTTCTGCGAACTTACGTTTAACGCTGAATAATTTGGATGAGAAGGCTATTCAAATTTCCCGCGCTCCGCGATTCCGTCGTACAGCGCCTCTATATCATGGCACGCCTGACTTAGAGAGAGATGGAGAATTAAAATGTACCAAACTTTTAGTTCCTAGTTGACCATCTCGGTTATCTCTGTTTATGGTTAGAAACACAGAACATATATATAAGTTCTTTCTTTCTTCTTTCAATACCCTTGTACGGGTTTTTTGGGCTCACTATATATAAGTTAGAAACGTCAAAACCCATAGAAAATTGTTGAATATATAATTAAATGTGTGCGCTGCGCTTAAGCGACTGAAATTGAGATCGTAGCCCTCTATCGGTGAGAATCAGAACTACTCTATGGGCCTTCTCTTCGTTAACGATTGTGGGCGTACTTCTTTCGTGGTTTCGCCTAATCTTGTACCATACCCACTGAAATTTCGACATGACTAGATGCTTTTTTGTGTGTAGAGGATGAGAAAAAGGGGTAGGAATTGAACGGATAATTATAATTTATTAGCATTCTTTCGACAAATACATATAACATAGTGTATATCACATTAAAGAAAAAATTCTATATGGAATACATAGTTTGATTTCAATTGACATAGAGTACAGTAAGCTCGATGAAGTGAAGGATGATTGAATCTGATTGCCTTGGAAGTAGAAGCTTATTGATATAAGAGTATAGTGATATTTTCGAATATCTCGGAGTAAGAGATAGTAGGTATAGATTTTCACAAAAATGTAAATATGTAAACTATGTGAGCGAATATGTTCATTTATATCGCAAAGCATTTTCCCACTTGTTTCCGAACAATCTGAATATCTTTCGCAAATTGTTGGCCCCGTTTATCAATTTTTTCTATTCTCCAATATCTCCTAGAAATATATGAAATCCTCTAGGTTGCGCAGATCAGAAGACCAAAATTTGAAAGAAGGTATATAAATTATATTTCTTTCAACCATGTTGATATTTTTATTCTCAAGAAAATCTGTCAAAAGCCATTTTGAAAATTAAATCAGCTAAATTCCAAGTGTAACTTGATTGATTATCCCTTATTGTTAGCTCTTACAGCTATCACACGCAAAACCCTGTATACCTATTCTGGAATTTTACATTTCGGAATATTTTCCGATTTGTATGTGAACAATTTGCGAAGATCTTCATTTAGTCCAGATATTATAAATTTTCAGTAGGAAATATAGATAAATTCATATATTTACTTAACAAAATATTCATTATCTTCAGGTAGCTTTCCATAATAAATATACCTTTTTGTTGCAATTTCTAGAATAAAAATAGCAGAAAAATATTATTTGAGGATAAGATATTTTCCAGTATAACACCCTGTGGAGGAAAGTCATCATGATATGTCTGATAGGTAGATAAGTGGCATTTCACCTTGTGAGGAGCAAATGAAAATTTTCAATATTCAAAAAGTACGTAAGCTTTTTTATGTACAAGATTGATTTAAGTATATATTTAAATACCATCATAAGTATAGATTCTCAAAATAATGCCACATGAGTTGGGATAGAGAAAATCAGTAACAAGATTCAAATGCTTAATTTACAGAAAACATTCAACATAATCAAATGCAACAGCTACTTAAAATTCTGAGAAATTCAAATTCAACAATTATCAATGACGAAATTCATTTAAAACTCGAAAAAGATTGGGACGTGAGCCTTATTTCCCCAGAGGTCGTCTGTTGGATTATAAAAAAAAATCTCCATGCATAAGGTACAAGGTACAACAGTCGCAGAAAACACAGTCAAATTGCTATAATTTCAACTTTAAACCAACTTATGAAAACACCCCTTTTTTCAATGGAAAAAATATTAAATTGTGCTTTGAGAAAAATTCAAATGACAAAGAATAAACTTATGGTTGAAAAGGCTTCTTCGGAGATTTCAGGATTTATGATTCCGTGAGAAAGTAAAACCAATTTTCTGAGCCGTCTTGATTTGACTGCAAATTTCATGTAAGTATAATAAATAATGAACTGAAGTATCCATGAGAGAAAAATGTTAATAGAATGTCTTCCATATAAATTCTCTAATCCATAAATTAAATTACTCTTTGGTATTGTCTCATTGGTATTCCCGAAAACTTTTGTGCTATTACCTTGGCGGAGTTCTATAACTTTTTACTAATCAATACTGTAAATTAGTCCTTATAAAAATTATGATAATCTTATTCTTCAATTTGTTTCATTTATCCGTTGGTAACCGAAGGAAAACATATTTGTACGTTCCATGAGGGATTGCCTAAAATGATATCAAAAAGTATCATCCCTATATTCCTGAAGAGTCATGATAAGTGCGAAACGTCAACCTGATAAACAACAGTTGTTAGGCATGACAAGGTATAAAAATAACTACAGTAGTGAGATACTTTTTTCGAATACGCTGAATTCCACTCTGCGATAATTCAAGGAAATCAGTCTATTCGCCTTATAAAAATATAAATTTATTTACAATAGTATAATGAATAGGAATGAAAGTCCAGGGAGACTTTACGTAGAAAAAATAGCGTTGGATATTTGAGTTACTCACTAGTTACAACCATTTCTCAAGAAAGATCGATTTATGGTGACGAAACGATATTGAAAAGGATCTGCATCACATTCATTAAGTTTAAACCAGCGTCATTCAAGACCGTATTATAGGATAACACTAGGCAAATTTTCCTGAAGCCAAACCTGACCAAAAATACCGAGAATGTGCAGGAGTGGATCCAGACAATGAGACTCTGAATTAGAACTCCATAGCCGTTTCTGTGAACTCTGAAGAAGAATAAGAAGACTGTAATGTGTGTTCATGGCTTAAGACGGATACCCATAGAAAAATATTTTTGATAAGGGTTGGCTTCAGGTCTTTTTTCACGAAATAGCTCCTACTATTAAAATAATTCGTTGATTCGTTCTTCAGGGACTGAAAACATACTGAAAGTTGCCTTTTGTTATCGAAATTCGTCTGTGATTCACACCAACGAACAAAAAACCGATTATTCTCAATATAATTAATTCTCAAAATTCACATCATTTGACGAGTGTGATACAGAGTTGTTCGATTGGATAGGTACACCTAGATTAAAAAATTTATTTAACTGCGAATCTCAACTTTTGTTTTCTCACGAAGTCTGAAGCCAAACGGTCCCCAGTTCTTGATTCCAGTATCTGCAATATGGGGTGATCTGAAAAAAAAACCATGAATGAATCGAACTTGTGCTGAATAGAAAATTCCAGCTCTCTAGCTGATGTTTAATAAGAATTTCATGAATTTACGATGTTATCGAGCACTGTATTTATAGCCGTAGAATATGGCAGGCAACCATGCACTGTGAACAAAGGGAGTCTATTCTATAATAAAGAAAAAAGTTTGTTTTTGTATAGAACATTTCTCTCCAATCTGAAGAGTTGAAGAAATAAATATGTACGTACTTCTTTGATGTTGTTGCATCAGTATCAACTCTACCGGCTTCAGTCCGTGGAAATTATCCACCCCTGGCCCCGTACCAGCCACCCCTGGTATGCTGCCTAAGGCCAAGAAGGCTTCTCCGGCAAAGTCGTTGGCGGTGAGCACGTCGTGGTCCATGACAGTGAAGGCTATCATAGCCCCCTGGGATCTGCATTGGTCCAAGGACACGCTGAATTCGAAGCATTCGTCGAAGATGGGGTTCAGCGTCTTCTTGTGCACGTTCGTTTGTTGTTCGTTGCAATGCGGGAATATTTTATGGGGTAGCAGTTCGATTATCACGAAGGGGTCGCTGAAACCGTTGGGATCGAGCGGGATTATGTCTCTGGCGTGAAGGACCTTGAAAAGAAGAGACCAATTGAGGTTCGCAACACCAAACACTACCTAGGAGTGTTCTAGGAATGAGTCTTCGGCTTGTACATATATTTCAACTGTTGATTCCTCTCTTCAAATGAAACACTTTTTACCTATACCATTTTCCGAAATTCGGTTTCGTTTGAAAGATACAGGTTGTCGAAAATCCATTGAAAAACACTTTTTTTTTCATATCTTCAGAACTATTATATCAAATGAACTGAATTTTGGTTGATTGTTCACTCTATCCATGGCGCATATTCCTCAAACAAAACTTATTCAATATTTATCCTGATATGAAAGGTACAGCGTAGCCGACTCATAAATCCACCCAAAAATACCATAAATCTACTCGACAAAGATGAACGGTTCATATTTTCGAAAGAATCAATAATTTCAGAAAATAAAAGTATTTCTATGGTTTTTTGATAAAACGCGTCGTTTTCGAGTTATTCCTAATTGTACACGATTAAATTTGAGGAAGAATTGATTTCAAGAATATTCTGGATGCTTCCTTAGATTTTAAATATCATCGAATGGCAAAAAAATCAATCGCACTGGAAGTTAACAATGTTTTCAGAATGTTTATCAACTTTGTCGAGACTAAAATTTAAAGGATGGAAATGATGAAGAGATATGTAATGATGAAATCCCACGAATGTGGGAGATAAAACCAAGGAGCATGAAATTATACATTTAATACCCACGAACAGTTTCTATTAAAAATATGTAACAACCGCCCTCGTATGAAGATTTTTCACGCGAGTTTGTAAATTATTATTCGATTGAAAATAAACAAAAATGTGGAATTTCCGATCCTATTGTAGTCGAGCGGCTGTCTGCATGTAGGTTCGTGCCTCAAGCTAATGAGAGGTCTTTGATGATAAGATTTTCTTTTCAGATGGGTGAGGTATTAGAATTTAAAAGCAGAGGTAAATACATACAGTGGAACTTCCCTAACTCGAATCTCCAAGGGCCAGGACTTTTACTTCGAGTTACGGAAAATTCGAATTACGGAAACATGCAGTAGATAGGGGGGGTTTTGAATTAAACATAATACGTGTGTACATACGTCTATTTATCTGTATTACAAAAACGCGGTTCCATATACATTCTATCATATAAACAATAACAAAAAACAAATTCATAAAAATACAAAAAAAAACATGTACATTTATTCGAAGTACATAAACATTTATTGTCATTATACATAGTCTGTAATTTTTGTTTGTTTGAATAGGGACCATTAATTTTTATCTATAAAATCCTCCACTACATTTAAAGACGCATGTACTTCATACGGAAAATTTTTTTTTGACGAAGCAAAATGTCGCAGGGTCTGGATAGCAGAATATGCTTCGTTGAAGTTGGGTGTGGCAACAGTAGTTGTTTCAACATCGCTTCCACTAGATAATTCTTCTTTATCTGACTCTAAAAAAAGACAATATTTATGTTTAACAGTAATGCGGAATTTTACTTCAAAATCATCTTTTCCAGAAGAAACTAGATTTTCTATAACGTCATCTAAAATGTCTTCGTCTGTTGGAAATCCCATTGTTTGTACACCATCGTCAATGTCGACGTGATCTTCAAAAGAAACATCATCGCTTCCCATTGACCTTCTGCACGTGGTCCAAATTTGTTTTAATTCTGCCAATGGAAGATCGTCTCCTTCATCCCAGTCAGCTGTAGCATCATTTTGCATCAATTCATCTTTAACAAATCCTGCCTTTCTAAAACAATGGCGGATGGTTTGTGGTTTCACATCGAGATTCCAGGTTTTATTCAGATCCCTGATTGCATCAAGTAACGACTCAGTCGTAGGAGTTGATTCCTCCATATGTGCCAAGGCTTTCATTACCACTCGTTTTCTATAATGATGCTTAAGATTTTTGATGATGCCTTGATCCATTGGTTGTAGAAAGGACGTGAGATTAGGGGGAAAATATTCCAGTCTAATATTCTTTAGGTTTGCTTCTACACTTTTAGGATGTGCAGGGCAATTGTCAACAAAGAGTAGAATATTCCTATTCTGGGCAACAAAGATTTTATCCAGACTTTTGAGCCACTTACCGTAAATTTCACTTGTCATCCACGCTTTTTTGTTGTGTTCGTAATCAACATCAAGTGACTTAATGCCCCTAAAACAACGTGGGTTCTTTGACTTGCCAATAACGAGCAATTTCAACTTTTCTGAACCACTCATATTGCTGGCAAACATAACTGTGATTCTCTCCTTGCTGTTTTTGCCACCAAAGCATTTTTGACCCTTAAACGCTAATGTTTTGTTGGGTAAACATTAAAAAAAAAACCCGTTTCATCAGCGTTGAAAATATCGTTTTCATGGAATTGTCTGATTAAATCTGGCAAAACGTTATTTTTCCAATTTTCACTAGATTTTGAATCTGCAGAAGCACCCTCACCACAAATTGACATTTGGGTGATATTATGTCTTTTTTTAAATTTATCTAGCCACCCTACACTAGCTGAAAAATCTTCGTGACCCAAAGCAGCGGCATATTCTAGACTTCTAGAGCTTTCTCTCTGATTAAGACTCCTGAGAGAGGAATATTTTTTGCACGCGCAGTAGTAACCCACTTTTAGCATGGCTTCATCAACACCATTGTTCACACAAGTTGTAAGCCTTTTTCGTTTGTGGTTAGACTCATATCGATCTTGTTTTTCTAGAAGTTTGCCTCTGTTTGCGGGAATCCCAAATTGTTGTGCAATTCGACCTCAGCAATTAACTGCAATTTTTCTTTGAGCGTTAAACACTTCAATTTTCGCTTTGATGTCATTTTCGTTCACTCTTATATCACCTAACACAAAACAGTTACTCGGTAATTCCCGGCAGTGAGTGTTGCCTCAAAAAATTCGAGTTTTGCTTGGTTGTCGCCTCGGATACTGCTGAATTTAAGTTCGAGTTTTAGAAATATTCGAGTTATGGAAATTCGACTTATAGGGACAAAATTACATGGCGATGTTATAAAAACGTTATTGTTTCTGAAAAAAATTCTACTTGGAGAATTCTTCGAGATAGGGAAGTTCGAGTTAGGGGAGTTCCACTGTATATCCATATTAGAAAATAAAAACAAAAAAAACAAAAATTACTAACTTTGACAATAGCTACAATGAACTTTTGGAAATCTGTACAAATAGTTTACCTTATTTTATCGATCAATCAATTGTTACAATGAACTAGTTCAAGTTAATGAAAAACTTCAATTTCACCTGTTACAATAATAAACACTTATTTCAGCGATCCCCAAATGGTATTTGATGAGGGAGAGAATGATGAACTCAATGGTCAACTATTCGCCCTCTTAGATATCTACTGGGTTAAGTAATTAAAACCAGGTCTTCTAAACCTCTTACCTTAGATTAGTTTTTACACCAACACCTTCTCACGATATCGCGAACCACGTCACGGTACGTTACTTAAAATACCTAGTCTCTTTTCTTTGAATTACACGAAATTTTTGACCAACACTTTAAATTGACTTTGAATTAATTCGGATTTTTAAACAACTTCGACTTTAAATTAATTAGGATTTTAACCAACTTCGCACTTTAAATTTATTCGGATTTTAAACAACTTCGACTTTACATTAATTCTCCCTTCTCTGACTCTACCAAAATTTCCAAAACAACAACCCTTCGCAGTACCACCAACGTTCTCTCACGCGATCTCCAAACCGTCTCCTTTTTTATATCTCAAATGACACCAAACTTTTCTCCACGATCTGAACCTTAAACTTGCATAAACATCGCGCCCTACCCGCGACGTCTTTGCCCTTAATTGGCACCCCCTTCTCCGCACGCGATCTTAAGCCGGTCGCCCCACGCGATCTTAAGCCGGTCTCTCCCGCGCTATCTCAAGCCCGTCTTTCCACGCGATCTTAACCCGGTCTCCCCCGCGCTATCTCAAGACCGTCTTCCCACGCGATCTCCTTTCACGCCTTATAAAGTACTCTCCGAATCTAGGGGGTAAACCCCCCTCCCCACGTCACGGTTACAGCGTCACTTTGTTTCTATTCCCTTCCCCTTGAGAGGGCACAGAAAAATATTTTCTCACAAACTGGCAATTGGGTGGTCTTAGAAAAACACCCCCCGAGAAAAAAGACGTTTCCGCACCCTCGGCGTTGGGCGCGGAGGCTACGATGAAACCCTATCCTCGGCGATGTTTATGGCTTTTCCAGCGACCTGCATTGAGAATAATCCTAAGAACCATGTGTGACTTCCTTGATTTATTTTTGGGCGATCGTAACTTTTATGGGTCTATTCGAATTTGCCGATGAAATTTGAATATGATTTTCTGAAATGGCAAACGGGTGTTGGTTGATGGTGGTCGGTGACAGAAATATCACATCTTTTATGGTTTTTTCCTAAATCCCCAGTACCGTGGGACCTTAAGAGATTGAAATTTAAAACTTTGTTTTTATACCAAATGGTCACTTGCCATAAATTGTTGAACTGACGTTCTTTTTCTAATCCCACAAGTGTTTTTAATTAGGGTACATTTCCGGCCTATTACAAATATACAGGGTGAGTCTTTGACATATATATTTCAACTGTAGATTCCTCTCATCAAACGAAACACTTTTTTCCCATACCATTTTTCAGAATTCGGTTTGGTTTGGCAGATACAGTGTGTCGAAAATCCATGAAATTAACACTTTTCTGTTTATATCTTCGGAACCGTGATTTCGAATGAACTGAATTTTGGTTGAGTTTTTACTCTATTCATGGTGCATATTCCTCAATCGAAACCTATTCAATATCTTCACTAGTATAAAAGTTACAGGGTAGTCGACTCATCAATACACGCTAAAACACCATGAAGCCACTTTTAAAAGATAAACGGTTCATATTTTCGAAAGAATCAATCATTTAAGAAACTGAAAGTATGCTTATTTTTTTTTCAATAAAACGCGTCGTTTTCGAGTTATTTCCAATTTTACCCGGAGAAATTTGACGAAAAAATCATTAAATTAAAGAATAATCTGAATGCGTTTCTGAATTAAATATCATCGAATATTATTCCTTCTCTGGTCTTTAAACGAGTTTACAATGTTGTCACAATATTTATCAACTTTGTCGAGATATTTTAATAATAAAATCCCACAAATGTGGGAGATAAAATTGAACACCAAGGAGGATTTAATACGCACAGTTTCTATTGAAAATTCATAGTTACCGGTCCATATTGAAGTTAAATGTCGATGAAATACAAAATTCGGATATGAATGATGAATCTCGATACAAACTACTTATTGAATTGAAATTAATGAAAAATAATACGATACCTGATAATCTGTGGCGATGTTTCTATCCAAACAACATCCTCTTGGAATTTTATAAACTCGACACGGTTGAAATTATATTAATTCACTTCACATAATAATCACATTAGAACAATAAAGCCGGGTTTCATGAACGTTGATTGGGTGATCAAATGTTTGATCGAGCGATTCTGTGATAAAAAATCCGTAAATTTGAAATTCTATTGCTCGATTTGACAAAAACGTCAAGGTATTCTGAGAATCACTCAATCAACGATCTTTATGAAACCCACCATAAGTCACTGAATGCATTCAGATTATTCAGAACTTCACACAATGTTTACAGTTTGTTCAGAGACTCTGGTTTGTTATTGTTTAACGTTGGCCTCCAGATAACCATACTTCGGTTTTCGCTCTACGCATGCGTGGAAAAATTTGGCGGCAAAGTCGATTTATGATTGAAGCGGCAGAATTCATAGATATTTATACCACGGTACACAAATGTATCGTGATTTATACTATGTTTCGTAAAAAATCCTTAACCTCAATGAAAATATCAGCAAGCTGACAACATCTTCTTGAAATTTCTGTGCAAGAATTCACAGAATCGATACAAATTAGATTAGGTTAGGTTGTTTAATAATAAATCTGAATGAAAAGTCTCTCTTCATGATATTGTTTGGGAATTTAGAGGAAAATATGAACAAGTTATTAGTGTTTACAAACTAATCTGCAGTAAAATCGAAGAAGGAACTTATTTTGGTGGAATAAATGTGGCTTTTTAGTTGCAGATATAATCCGATGAAACTAACTGTTTTTGTTGAAATTATCCTGTTTGCAACATTTTCATTCCAATAAGGTTAGTACTTGACTACTTGAGTACAAGGGCGGATATAGCTCTTTTTCATGGGAGGGGTAATAAAGATCATGGGGGGGGGGTTATAACGATTGAAAACCATTAAATCAGGTTTACAATGTATGAACAATTTTATGTGAACCACCTTTTTCTTAGGTCTTCGATGCTCATGGGGGGGTAGTTACCCCCTGAACCCCCCCTTTAAATCCGCCCTTGCTTGAGTATTCCCTAAATTGGGCCTAAATGTATAAACTCAATTTCTATCGAGAAATATGAACTTTGAATCAATTCCACAGTATCATTTCAGGGACGTATTTAGCCCAATGTTTTTTTTCAAATGGCTATATCTTTTTAACAGAGCCGAATTCGGGAAAATGGAAAATAAAAAAAAGTTTTCCTTTGGCCTCAAGAATCTTCAGTTGAAATATATGTACAAGTCAAAGACTCATCCTGTATTTTATTACCATATTAAAAATAATTGCCGATGAAATACAAAATTCAGTTGTATAAATGATGAATATTGATACAAACCACGTATTAAATTGAAATTAATGAATAAATAAAATGATACTTAGCACTAAATAGTCTGCGGCGATGTTTCTATCTGCATAATATCCTCTTGAAATTTTATAAACTGGTCACTACACGGTTAATATTACATTAATTAAAGCCTTCTCATAATCATCACGAGATAGATGAAAAAACCCTAAAATAATATCTTTCCCCCTTTATAACAACATAGCTCTAAAAAAGATTTCCTCCATCCCGTTGTCGCTATAAACATGCGTTATAAGCAGAGACTGAATCAACAATCTGGAATCGTTTTCTCGAAAGCTCTGTGAGATATTCATTGAAGATTATTGTTTTGAATGCAAAATGGGTCAGGTTGATTATTAATGAATTGAGGAAAAAACCATTCTTTATGAGATATTTTCGGGATATCGAGGAAAATATGAACAACTTATGAGTGTTTACAGACTAATCTTCAGGAAAATCGTAGAAGGAACTTATTTTGCTGGGAGAAATAAGGCTTTTCAGATTTATTCGGACAAAATTAAGTGCTTTCGTTAAGAAATGTCGTGTTTTTAACATTTTTATTCAAATAAGGTTAGTACTTCAGTATTCCCTAAATGTATTGACTCAATTTCAATCGAGAAATATGAATTTTGAGGTCTTTGTAGAGAATCGTATCAGGTACGTATTTGGCCCAATTTTATTTTTCAACTGGCTATATCTTTTCAACAGAGCCGAATTCGGAAAGATGGAAACTGCAAAAAATATTTTTCTTTTTGTCTCAAGAATCTACAGTTAAAATATATGTACAAGTCGCATTGTTTCTACCTATCCAGACAAATTATACAAACACTCACCTCCACGCAGAGCGAGTCATGATTAAAGTAGGCCCTGACAGCAAGAACGCCGTAAGGACTGGTCGTTATGGTGTTCTGTTCCTCCAGTCTTTGATTGTAGAAAGTCTCTATAAGTTTGTCTGTATCAGTGCGGTGATACTGCAGTCTTTGTTCGATGCGGTAGAAGCTTTCGGAGTGAATGCTGTCGTGGGTGAGACCTTGACCGTCGCTGTAGAAGAATTCGGTCATGAGTTCCAAAGCGCCGTAAAGCCTATCGTGGAAGGTGGCAGGTAGCTCGTCACTCGTAGCCCCTGTATCCATCTGGTGGCTCAGCTCTGCCAGAGTGTATTCCCATACCTGAATATATACATAATCAGTTTTGAAAAAGGTTAGGAGAGATGGTTCGCCATCTCCAGAATCGAAAGAAATACCAGGGACAGGAGCGGGAGTATTCGGGGCTGGCACTTGGTCTGCTTCTTACAGACCAAGGTGCCAAATTCATCACAGAAATAACTCAGTCTGAACCCAGGATTTCTAAGAGTCTTCAAAATTGAAACAAGTCATGCCTTTACTCACCTCAAGCAAAACTTTCTGGAAATTCTGTGGCAAAAGGTACAAATTCAGCAACTGCAAGTGCGAGTGTAGGTAATCGAACAGTGGTTCCACTGCTTGGTTAGTCGGTAGAGTGTCCGGCGACCATGCAACGTGAAACATCGTCTTTCTCAGCGTCTCTTGCATCTGTGGTCCCACCCTTTGGATAATGTCGGTCATCCTGAGTTGAAATTGACTGGACGTCCCTTCTAGCTGGTTTTTCAGCGTGAAAAATTGCGTTTCGGTAGCTATGGATTCGAGAGTGACGAAATCGAAGTAGTTTTCTGAAAGAAGCACAAGACATAGCATTATTCCAAGAACCAGAGACGAACGACTACAACCGAGAGGTAGTTAGTAGTGAGCAGTGAAGGTTCAAACGGTTTTATTTGTTTCTCATTTGTAAACGTGTGTTTTCAAAAACACAATATTAATCAAGAAAGTTTATTTTATCAAGTCACTAACTTGTAAAACTGACAGTTAACTACAAAATTTTTACAAGTTAGTAGTATTATTTACATTAGAAAATTTTGTTTTATCGTCATATATGTTGAAAATCATGGTACAATTCTTATTTCCAGTAACACAGATTTTTGATGATGAAAGAGTTGATACTGATGATGATGAACCATCTGTTGACTCAGAAACTGCTGAACTCGAGGACTGCAGAACATTTGTACTCTCCTTACTACCAAATAATTTGCTAGACATTTCGATTTTTTTGTTGACCGAATCATCGACATAACTCATCGCAATTTCGGTGCTCTTCCACCCTCCTGCACGCTTTAGTGCTAAAATATCTCCACCCGAATCCGCAACCATAGTGGCTCCACTGCGAAAAGAGTGGCCGGTGTATAACTCTGGGTCTTTTAAACCTAAATATTTCGCTATTTGCTTTGGGACACCACCAATAGTGTGCTGGCCAGCATTAAGGGAAATGCACTTTCCATGTCGGTATGTCAAAAAAAATCTTAGGCTTTCAGTTCTAGGAGGCCGAAGATCTACATATTTTCTGTATAACATGCAGGGCTTGAAGCTGCAGCCATCATCGGTTATGGTGAATCTTCTTGTTGGTAAATTTTTAGTTTGCCGCAATGTCACAATAACGTATTTTTCCATATCTTCCACATCATTCATGTTAAAGGAGAGAATTTCGTCACATCGACAACATCCAAAAATCCCAATATTGTTACAATTTTCGCCAGCAACCACTGGTCATCAGGAGCATGTAAAAGAAATTGTTCAGCCTCTTCTTTACTCAATACCTTGGCCTTTTTTGGCGTATAACGCTCATTTTTTCGTTTCAGAAACGCTATTACCTTTTGAAATCTGCAAATGACAACTAAACGTCATATTTTCCAATACATTTTTTAAGGAAAACAAACCTGCGAACAGGGGCATTTTCTTTCATTTCCAAGCAGCTTTTCAGCATAGACCATTTTGCCCATAAAGTATTAGGGCTGAATCTAGCTGATAGTTGATTCAAGTAGACCAACAAAACATCTTCAGTTACCCCAATCACACTATTTTTGTTTTGCCACTTTTTGAAGTCGTCGTATTCTCGCTCGTACCTTGAAGCTGATTTTGCAGGTAATAAACTTGAAGCTACACTGCTGGCTGCCTCAATAATTTCTTTTGGTACATTCATTTTCGCTTTCGCCAAAACAAATGTAAAGAAAAATAAACAGACATGTTCATGGCAACGCTTCCATAGCTTACGACATATGCGACAAATTATTGAGATTTTTTTGGAATTTATCTAACCTTTTTACAAATGAGAAACAAATAAAATATAAAACAATACACGCAAGGTAACGGGTTTTACTGGCTCAAGGAGGTAACTGACTCGCCTACATTCGCCAGTAAAAACCCCCTTACCTTGCTAGTAATGTTATATACTATTTCGAGTTCCTGTCCTTACCTAATAACGATACGAATTTATATACATATTCTAGGTTGTTCAGTGCAGTGCACATATCTGCGCAGACGCTGAAAGGTCCCAATCTGTCGAAATATCCTGTTTCCATCAGACCCTGATAAATGATGTCCGCATAGAGCAAGGCGGCAGAACATATGCAGTCCAAAAGTTGCGATAGAAGCGATATGGAGTGGATGGCTTTAGGCCACTGAAGCAACCTCCAGAAATCTCTCAGATGGCAGAACATCGATACCACGTCTACTGCCGAAGAGCTGTGCTTCACTATCTTGTCACCCTCACACGGTTTCTGGAGCTCTACAGACACCCTGACCTGCGGAAAAGTGATTTGGTGTATTAGAAGAGTTGTTAAGCTTGGAGGTTGATCGCAGTGTCAAGGTTTTAGATCCTTACCCTTTGGAGGGCCTTGGCTTTGCAGACGTCCAACCAACAGCTAACTGAAGGTTCGAACCATTCGTGACATTTTGGTAGCAGAAGTCTATGGTCGCCTCCTGAAGGCAAGTTTTGACTAAATGTGGCGAGATCTTTCACTTCTAGGTATACGGAAAAAATGAGACGGCTGTAGGCCAAATCAGGGTGTTCGTTTTGATTGAGGAAAGCGATGACTTCGTCTGACATGAGTTTGTCGATCTGCTTGAATACCACGCTGAAATACGGTATTCCGTTGGTCCTAAAAAGAAATCATTGTTATCTACCTTATTTCAGTGAGGCAAGTTTTGTCTATTTCCTTTATTGTTTACGTTCCACTAATTTCTTCGAATTTAATACTATCCTCTCGATATGTTCATCATATTTTTTCCAGAATCTAGTTTTCTGTACCTAACACAAAGTAACGACTTACCCTTCGAATAATGGATGATAATGTGACAGTCCATGTTCTAAATTAACGTAAATTTCAGTGCAGAAATCTACGAAAGAATTGTCAAATTCTTCAGTTGGCATAACTACAGATTTCAAAGCGCTGAACCATTCAGGAGTTCCTTTTCTGAGTGTTGCCACAATTTCACCTCGGATTTCCTTGTTGAACGGGCAGCATTTCCAAAAAGATTTCTGGAAGACAGGCTGAATTCAGCGAAAATATTCACAAAAACATGCCGAGTTTTCATCAAAAACTTTGTTATTTCGAAAGGTGACCTAATTTTTCAGCGAATTGAGAATCTATTCCTAATGCAAATGAATATGAAGAATGAACATCAGCAAAATAATGAACAACCAAAAATTTTGGTTCCTTTCATAACAAAACGTGAAGAAATCAGAGAAATGTTGAGGATATGGAAAAGAAATCACAGTTTTTGCACGTGAAGCTGAAATGAATCTAGGATGGTTTTTTCAGCTTAAAAAAAATTTTTAGTTTCTTGAATATCTCGAAAATATTCAATTTAATACATTTCACATCAGAACCCATATTTTTTTTTCTTTTCCCGGAAACAGATAAAGTCTCATCAATTATGGTTGATGAGTCCCTTCCTGGGTGGACCACTGGTTAAAAAGGAACAATAAATGAGTTGAAATCTATTCGAGTTACAACAGTGGCGGATTTACGATTTCAAGGGCCCTACGCTTCAAAACTTCTGGGGCCCCTCTGAAACATTTTTTGATTTTTTTCGAAAGAATTTTTTAATTAAAACTCACTTCTTTAAAAACAAAATATAAAGTTTATTAAGGTGGGCGTTCAATGTAGTGTGTTTTTATTTCAAGTTGCATTTGAAAATGGTTTCACTTTGAAAACTGAAATTTTGTGGGTGAACTCAGAAAGGATTGGAGTTCTTGATGAAATACTTTCAGTCGATTTCATTCCGAAAGTTATTTTTTTTCTTTCAAAAATAGAAGAAAATGAGCCAACTCATGCTTCTGTTTTATTTCAACAGAAAGACCCATGAAGATAGTTCAACATCCGATTAAAAGGGAATCTTCTGATAATTTCGTTCAGAAGAACAACTTGAAATACGGAATTGGCAGAGAATGGCCAAATTCAAATTTTGGCGGGAAAAAATTCCAGCTTTACCCACAAATTGACTTATTTCATAGTTCGGCGATTTTCGGATAGAGAGCGCCATTGCAAATTTCATTCATAATCAGAGTGATATTCATAGAACTTGATAGTGATAATGTATGTTCTATGGAGATATTCCATGAAATGGACGGTGGCGCCTCTACCGGCTGAGCTTTCCTACTCACTTTAAACGCCGACCTTGATAAAATACAAGGTATGTATATCAAAACAAAATATAAAAGATGAATAAAAATCTTAAAAAAGGGAAAATTACCACAAAAATTAAAATACAAAATATCTCTAGAATATATCTGCCAATTTTCTATTGCGGCATCGACATTAAGGAATAAATAAAATCATCACAAAAGATACAAGTATCGTAAAGCTGCATATTATCCCATACCTACAAAATGAAATTGCACTAAAAAAATTGTTTTTTTTCTCATTTTAATAACAGCAAATTATTTTATTGCAGAATTAAAATTGAGACTGCTCGTTATATCACTTTCGATAGAAAGTATTCCTAAAAACTGCAATCTATTTTCTGTCATAACAGTTCTATATTTATTTTTTATCCGAGGATGTAGTGTTATGGTATGGGCCGGGATATGTTATTTTTAACTTTACACCCCTAAACCAAACAACATCTGGTCGGCCGTTCTGTAGCACATTCCTAGATTTTAGAGGAAATTCCGACAAATTTATGGAATTATGATGTAATTGTCAACATTGGAATTCGGCCGCCACCCTTGACGGAATTTATTGCAGGCAGACAAGATAATTAGGGACAGTACGCTGAATCTCGAATGGTGTGTTTTTTCCAACATTGGAGTTTTGCTCTGAGGATTTTGTTATTCATTGCTTTTCATGTGAATGTAATAATCCATAATTCACAAGTTGCCTCTGAGCTTCCTATAAAATATAGTACAGCCTGACAATTTTTTTTCACACTTACAGACTGAATTTTTATTCTAGAAAAAAAAATTAATTCGATCGCCGGGGGCCCCTTTGGACCTCAGGGCCCTACGCTGCAGCGTACTAAGCGTACCGGTTAATCCGCTACTGAGTTACAATAAGATTATGAATTCTCGTGTTGAACATACCATATTCGACAAATATGCCAGACATCTCAAAGTGTACTCCAGCCGAGCTAGCGATGGGGGATGAAGAGCTGGAAAAAGCTGCCGGTGATGTCGTAGTTGTTGCAGCCATCTTTCTGTTTACAAAAGCAAAGAAGTTTACATTGATATACATATTATTGAACTATTCAGTAGTTTTACCTTGCATGGCTGTGAATTTTTCTGCTAACCACATCTCCTCTTCCCTTGTCAGAGATGAATTTGGCCAGGCGTTTTCAATGTCTGTCAACAGCTGATACATCCAGCGGGGATTCAAGGAGTACTTCAGGTAAATACCTGAAGCTGCCACGAATCGAACTGCCGCCATTTGCAGATCTGTTAGATCTCCTGAAGACATACGAGGATGTATTGATATCTAGTTAGCCTAGACCAGTTCCATGCATAAACAAAATATTGCGATACCATATCAACGAACAATAACTTATTAAAAGTGTCAGTGTAGAGTTCGACGTCAAAAAAGTAGACCAGAATTACGCAATGAATTAAAAAAAAGATGTCCACCGAAATTGTATAAAAATCGAAAAATTGGAGTATCGAGCCATCATCAAGTACCTGTATTTTGTATTTAAAAGGGTTTAGAGGTAAGCAGATTTACGAAGATATGCTTAATACCCTTGGTGATCAATGTCCTTCGTATGCGACCGTGAAAAATTGGACTGCAAGCTACAAAAGAGGTAAATTTTCCATTGAAGATGATGACCGATCGGGAAGGCCAGTTTCTGTGTCAGTCCCCGAAAATATCGATGGAGTTCATGACATGATTTTATCAGACCGTCGAATAGAAGAGTCCCTTCATGCTAGCCAACTGTTTAAAAATACCTGAAAATCACTTCCCTTTTTTTCGCAATGCTTCAACTCTTACCTGAAAGCTTTAATCCCAATGAGTGTATCCTGAAAATATTAGATGTCACGAAGGTCTTCATCAAAAGCTATAAATTTTTGTTTTCTTATGTTTTCATTAATGGAAATCTATGACTTTCCAACCTAGAAAACGAGTAAAACGACTTGTTTATATTTTTACTTGCTGTTTTCATTGACTTACAAATTAGAATATCTATTCTAAATCAATGGCTGTTTCAGGTATTCTTCAGGGATATTATGATCCTCGTAATTCGAGGTTCTGAGCTGTGACTTCATCTTTCTGTAAGATGGAAATTAGAAAAGGTGAAGTATCTGCACGAAAAGATTTTTATGTTTCAATCGTCATGATATATTTGAATTTTAGGCCAGTAGATGATTATATAACAATGTAAGCAAAGTACTAGTACTGGAAAAAACTGTTTTCAATTGCTCTTCAAGGAAAAGTAAAAACACGGCTGTTCGTTTTGATAAATTTCCTGAGAAAGATGCCTCAACACCGAATATCACTAATGCCTTTGGCATATTGCATAAATTGGACTGCAGAAAAGCATGGATGGAAACCTTGCTAGTTACTGCAAAGAACATATGTGTTTGTTCACGTGGACGATTATGTCAAGTTAATTTCAGATTTATATACAGATTGATAAATCCATAAATAAATTGCTCCAGAGAGATTAGTTTTAGTAGTAATGAAACTGAAACTGTGAAGTAGCCATTTTTAAGGGAGTTTCTCAATCAACTGCGAACAATATTTTTAGTAAATATATTGTTTGTATTTAGCTGATATTTTGAGATGTGGTATTCACTGGCCAAGTTCTGATGTTGAATTTACCACTTTACATTTTAAGAATATACTATGATTTCAAAGTGATACTTCATTAAAATGATTTTCTAGTACAATGATCCTAATTTCTCATGCGGCATCAGGACTTATTCACATCCAGATCATAGTCTATGGCAGTTGTAAATACTTTTGGGTTGATATTCTGTAGTAAGTTTCCATGCAAATAAAGAACATTCAAAACAATCATTTATTTCCCTAATTTCCTTTTAATTCCTCGTAGAATTTCTATCCAATTAGAAGCGAAAACCCAATTATTCTATATTTAATAAACTCCACAATACAGGGTTAATAATACATTAATTCAATGAAAGTCTTCCTATGATCTCTACGAATTCAAAGAAAACACCTATAATAATCAGTTTTACATCTTGCAACAGGTATTTATACGAGTGCTCCTTCTTCGGAAATTAATGAAATTTGATATTTCTGCAGTATCTTGAATCATTTTTACACTGTTAGTAGAAACATCTCATTCATCAGAAAAGGTATTATATAAAACAAACTCTAGCGAAATCCTCATTTGATTCGAAAAATTCAAATTCTCCATTTAAACATTTTGGTGGGATATTTATTTTCCATTGATGAAACCCTAAGAAAACAAAAATTTATAGCTTTTGATGAAGACCTTCGTGACATCTAATATTTTCAGGATACACTTATTAGGATTAAAGCTTTCAGGTAAGAGTTGAATCATTGCGAAAAAAAGGGAAGTGATTTTCAGGATTTTTAAACAGTTGGCCAGCATGAAGGGACTCGTCTATTGGGCTAGAACGGATATCTGAAGCACTGGATATTTCATACGAACGCGTTCATCATATAGTTCACGTCAATTTGGACATGAGAAAATTTTCTGAAAAATGGATCACCAAATGTTTGAATGTTGACCAAAAGCGTGCAAGGGTAGAAGCATCGAGTTCGATCTGTGCTCGATTTGAAAACGATGTAGACTTATTAAACCGAATTGTCACTATGGATGAGACTTGGGTACATTTCTACGATCCAGAAACGAATATAACATTCAATGGAATGGCGACACTTTGGTTCTCCAAGACCTAAGAAGTTTCGTGTCCAAAAATCTGTTGGAAAAGTTCTTGCTCCAGTTTTTTGGGATTGCCATGGAGTAATCATGATTGATTTTTTGGATAAGGGTAGAACAATAACTGGAGATTACTATTCGACATTATTAACCATTCTACGGAAAAAAATTAAAGAGAAAAGACGCGGAAAGCTATCCAAAGGTATTTTGTTTTTACAGGACAACGCCCCAGTACACAAATCTCATGTTGCCATGCTAAAAATTCATGATTTAGGGTTAGAATTTCTAGAACCAGACTATCATTTCTTTCCTCAACTGAAAGAAAGTTTAAAAGGTCGTAAATTTTCTTCCAACGAGGAGGTAATAAAAGCTGTGGAAGACTGGTTTGCAGAGCAAAAAGAAACATTTTTTTTGAAAGGTCTAGAGACGTTGCAGGTTCGCTCAAATAAATGTATTCAATTAAAAGGAGAATATGTTGAGTAATAAAATATTTTGACATTGAAATTTTGTTTGGTTCTATAGTATGCTAAGAATTTTTCAATATATCCCCGTAACGTCGTTTGATTTCTTCAAAACTTGTATGATATTGTGGTCAGGAAACTCGAAATATCAGTTTAGTTCTTTTGTTTTGAAGGTTTATCATTTCTATCGAAAATCACCATAACTGTATCGAACTTTAATCCCAACAACCAATAAACTAAACAGAACACTCACCCTGAACTGCGTGCTGGTGTAAAATGGTCAGAGCTGGTCCTGGTAAGTCCCCATTCCAAGCCCAAGTTTCCCGAGACCAGTTTCTAAGTTCGTAATCCACGAAAGTTTTGCACAAACCTTCGTGTTGCATCAATTCGCTCCAGTTGTCCTCGTCCGAAGCACCGTGATTCTCGCGCGTGGATAGCCACATCTGGAAGCAGAAAAATAACGTTAATCTCTTCCAATTCGAAGATTAGGTTTCCATCCATGAATTTCTGGATTTATCAAGGATGAACGTTTTATATTTTCTCACCTTGAGACGGATTCTGCCTTGTACTGAGCTCCTCTGCGATCTGGCCTCTAGTTTGAACCATCCTTCTAATCCAGTCGATGGGATTTCTTGGAGGGGGATGGTAACGCATCCCAAGAAATCGTCCTGAGAATGTAGAGATGACCACAAAATTCGCAAAATAGTTCACTATAGATTCGAAGATAATGATATTTGATGTAGGATTCCATTTATAATGAAATGAACATAGTTTCTAGTCGTGTGTGGGATGTTTTATTGTAATCCAGAGAAAATAATCTTTTTTTGCAACTTGAAAGTCAAAATGAACCATTTCTCCAAAAATCTCCCATATAAAACATCGAAGATGACAAAGTTACCATCTCTTGATGTCGAATTCTAGTCAATGCGAGCAAGCAAACCTTAGCCCACAGAATTCCAGAATTGGTGAATACAAAAATTAGTCAGTTTTCAATGAGTGGGATGAAGATTGCATGAAGGATAGCGATATCATTTTATATTGCCGTGGCCACATTGTAGAATGTAGAATCTAACTTTGAAAGGTCCAGTGGCGTGGTGTTATCGATATCGAAGAATAAAAATGAAATTACAAATGATCTTTATATACAATGTTCCGAACAGATTCTGAGAAAGGTAAACAGAGTCAGTTAAATTCAGAATTGATAACCAAATGTTCCTCAATATCAGAAGGGAATCTGCCAAGGGAAATTCTGAAAATCGAAGGATCTAAGCCACTGATAAGTGTAGAACACACCTGTGTAAACTCAAATCAGGATTCAAATAGTCCAATTCCCCAAAATCGAGACACATACGAACCCTTTTTTTCAAATTTTGCTAATATTATTCAGAAATAAATCCAAATCTCACTTTTCATATGCAATGAGACGCGATATCGTGATGACAACACTGTTAAAAACGTCATTGGTGATACAAAATTAAAATAGCGGTACGAAATTAATGAATGAAGTGGCTACAGATTCAGAAAATGGTGCTACCACAACGTGCCATTCATTATCTGAGGCAAAAACGGACGGGACGTGTCGCGATTTCATCCAAGAATAATTGACATCAAAGCAGGCTGGAAGAGCAGTCGCAGCTTTATTTTGTGCTTTCATTATAGCAATAAATTATGAAAATAACCTTGGAATTAAATGGTATTTTTTCGAAGCAAGGCCTTTTGAGCATGAAAATGTCCTCAATTATCACATTCGATTATCATCGTGTGAATCTGTATACCAGCAGCACATTATTTTCATCTTGTATTGATACATTTTCGAACGATCAATTATAGGAGCACACAGCGTGTAAATTCTGGTCGTACAACGAAAAATATCGTGGATGATTTGAAAAGCATGTTCCTTTCCAAAGTTCAATATGAATATTATGAATAGTCGCTAAACCAGAAAAATCTAGTTTATAATTTGAAGAGTGTTGCTGTAAAGTGAATGGATTGGGAAAATTTTAAAAGATATCAAGACAGAAACAAAACTTAACGAATGGATCTATTTCATATATGAAGAATTTTGTCATGACATTGTAACTTTCAATATTTGCGAACAATGAAGGAGTAAAATGTGTTATACTAAAAAAGTAAATATTCCTATTATTCTACATCAACAACCACTATTATTATTTCCTCATCTGGACAGAACTCGTTATGTTCATAATTTAAGGCTTTATGTCAGCAATATCATAACATTCCATATATTTCGACTGATCTTCTCTTATTTCTCTTTCTACGTGCCCTGTGAAGGCTTTTCATTTAGTAGCTGTACCTGTATATTCTTCAAGAGCCTCTTTCCAAAGATTTTTCACTTGCGCAATTATTCACCGAATTTTGTTCGAATATTAATGACAGAACAAAACGTCATCAGTGTTATTTCTAACACCAACCGGAATTTTGCAACTCAAATAATTACTGAATGAGCTATTACCAACATAATTTCGATTTTCCGAAGCCCCCCGTGATGTCAATAATTCTTGGATGAACTGTATGTAATGTGGAGAATGTAAAATATTTGAAGAAACAAAGACTCATGCACAAATGAGTTGATGAATTTCAATCTAATATATTTTTCGTTTTGATTGAGTTTATTTATTAGAAAATCAAAAGAACGTAACAACTTTGCAAAAATTTCTACTACATAGGTTAGATCTGCTGATTTTGAAAATTGGTTTCACTATTTATTATTGAAATATAGTCTCTTCTTTCTATATAGTCTAAGGAGCAAACGCTTTCACAAAAGTTGTTTTTTCTAATTGCAAATATCTCCAACGACCTTTCCATTCCTGAATGAATGTTTGCGTTGACTAAACATTCCCTATGTAAATTATTCCAGAAATCGAGTATTTTTGTTCCTATAGTAGAGTTCCTTCCGTCATTCTGCCTCCAACTCGAAGTTATAAAGCGTTTCATTTTCCCTAATGGGTAGGAATACACATACGAACTAGCACATAATGGATGAACTTCCCTTTGATGAGACTCATTCAAGATGAAAGCATAAATAAGGCCTCCTATCTTCCATTTTTACTCCTATGAATATACGAGAAAATGGAGAGGCGTATCAAAGAAAAAAATGTAGATTGAGTGCCAATTATATTCTGTCATTTTCAAACGATTTTTATATTGCATGTGAAGAAGACATGAACATATTCCACGTGTTCGTTTGTGTTCTTTAACGACATTTGAAGATTTTGCTTCTAAGGAGGTTGTTTTTTGTTTTCAGGAAAAATTGGGAATATGAAGTTCAACATGGAAACATCAGATATTTATAACTATTAGTGATAAATCGAAAATTCTCATCGGATATTGAATAATATACTCCCAGCAAATCCAACTTTGAGGTAGCTCCACCTCGAAATTAGATTAAGTTTTAGGTAGATTCACCTTTTAGGTAGATTAATCTTTTAGGTAGATTCCAGTGGCGGCTCGTGACAGTTTAAGGTGGTGAGGCACATCGGAGAAAAAAGATTCCCTGCCGTGGCGTTGCCGTGAAAAAGGCTATTGCAAAACTGATGATTAGAATAATTCTTAATCGCTAGCATACTCAAGGTCATCTTTTTGGAGCAACATTTTGCTTCGTAAAATATTTACTTCTAGCGATGAAGAATTATCTTACTCGAAAACTAAACATTTTTAAGGGTGTGTATAAAAAGTTATTTGAAGCCAGTTGAAGAAAATGAGCATCCTTGTTGAAATTCTTCAATTTGGACCTTGTCAAGAACATCCTCTACAGGCAAGTTGCTTTCCATCATATGATCAGATTTGAAACACCCATCAACCAGAACATTGAGAATATTGAAGTTTATGTCACTCTGATAATGAAGTAAAATCTTCCACTTTCCCATAATTTTTTCGTTATATGTCAGCCACGCCGGATAAATTAAGAAAAATGTTGATGCCAATGAATAGAAATACTAATTTGGCACTAAGAGGTGAAATAATATGAAGTGGTTACCATTAGAACAAACCGACCTAATTCTGATACCAGTAATACCGCTTCAAACGAACACCCTGTGGCCGGTACTATTATTTTAGGCTGATATATCAGTGCAAGAGCAACCATTTTTGCAGTAAAATTATTCCGTAAAGGCCTCTTGCAACGACAGAGAATTCTCGCGAGAATTCTCTGCCAAATTCACTGACCGAGAATTCTCTGCCGTTGCATACTACTTTCGGTAGAATTCTCTGTGGAATTCCATTGTTCCATCGTATGCCACGGCAGAGAATTTTCGGTCAGTGAATTTGACAGAGAATTCTCGCGAGAATTCTCTGTCGTTGCAAGAGGCCTTAACTGACGTAAGTAATGAGATTATCTACTTCATTGCACTAATGGGACACTCTGTATATGTACATATACCTATAAATAACTAATTCTAGTGAACTCTCTTCTTCGTCAGTTGCGTAATATTCTCATGACATTCACTCAAATCTGGAATAGATCGCTTTACTTCTTGAACTATATATGATTTATCCCCATAAGAATGACGCCAAGAACTTTGCTGATTAGCTGAAAAATAAAAAAAAATCACAAGTCTTTCGAACGTTTACATCTAACTGGGGAATTCGTGACGTCCCATCGGTCCCGTTGAAAACATTTCGCCTTCGGGTCCCCGGTGGAAATTGAATTCAGTAATAAGATTGAAAGAAATCATATGAACACTGAGACAAACCTAAATCTACACGAAAAACAGATAAAACTATTTTTACAAATCGAATCCGATTTGAAAACTGACCCGAGTTCATAGATTAAAGAACTAGTTCCCGAATAGTGCAGAATAATTACAGTTTGCCCTTCGCGAGAGAATATCAAGACAAGAGGAGAGGCTAGCCTCAGACTCAACGTAATATTTGGCCTTTAGGGTGCGGTTTTCTCGCTTGCTGTCCGTTCCCTATGATGTAAAATGACGCGTAAAGGAAGGCAGCGTAAGGCCTGCCGTTTACTGGGAGTTGGATACCCAGAAATCGTGAGATACGGAAACTTAGACCCAATTATTGCTATATAATGAAGGGAAATTTCGATATAAATGCGCATGGAAGAAGATAATGAAAACAATTTTAATTGATTGAATAAATAATACATAAATATATGATATTTATACGTGTAATTCTCGACGTTTATTGTTGAGGCACTGCCGCACCTGCCTCATAGGCCACGCCGCCACTGGTAGATTCACATTTTTTATTCAATTGACAAATAGGGAAAACATTGACAGCGGTCAAAATAATAAAAAAATACAGCAGTGGCCGCAAGAATTCGTTCAATGGTACTGATGTCCATTATATCCACTTTCATAGTAGTTCAGCATTTCAGGAAATTCGAGGAAACCCCATATCTCTTGGGCCTTGAGTCTAAAGTTGATTCAGATTGTATTTTAAAGAGATTACCCTCATCAACGAAACTGAGAGAATGACAATAACGTAATTCACCTTTTAGATTTTATGAATTTAATTCAGTTATATTTAACGAAATAGTCGGAGGCGTATTGTTATAGCGCTCTACTTGCCCGAAGCCGCTGGCTTCGTATTGTTACGACACTGCCGTGCCTGCGGTTTTAATCCCCCCGCCCATGTCCTTATACCCAATTCACATCAACCGCACGGAAATCTCGTCATCCAATAAACTAAAATTTATAGCATGTGAACTTGCGATCCCGTTAGCGGAGTGGACGAGCGCGGAATTATGATGAATCGTGGATCTTGTTCCTCCAGATTTTCGGACGATTTAGGGGCACGAAACTGCCGCGGGACGCTTGTTTAATATCGTACAGAAGCTGCCTTTTGGCGATAAAACGATGTCGGATGAGGGAGCGAACGAATTTATCTCGTTGCTTTACATCTCCCAAGCTTCAACATTTTTACGGTAACTGCACTCGTCCTCTCGAAATTGTCAAATTTAATGCTGCTTTATTCGTCGGAGAGACTTACGGAGATGTGGACGTTTCCATTTCAATAGCAGGCATTTTGCGTGTATGGCCTTTCGAGTTGGGAGCTTTCACTGCGAAAGGTCTGGCTGTTTACAGCTTCTAGTCGAGAGGGTTGAGTTGAGTCCTTATTTTTCAACAGATACAGGAGAAATAGTTGGTTGGTATTCATAAAATGATGTGATAGTATGGAAATTTCAAATTTTCTCGAATTACCACAAGAAACAGCCTTGAACTGAAGACAAATACATAGATTAGAAAAATACCGTTCAAGGGTTTTATAAATCGACCTCTTTGAGCATTTTCTTTACTCTGTAACTCCCAAGAAATAAGAATATCATGATCAATACAGTTGCAAATTGGTGGAGGTACTGGTTGATACAGGGTGCGGCAACTACACTGCGCAAAAAAATTAACGCACATTATGGAAATCTCAAATTTATTCTACAACTGAAGGTGTTCTCAATGATAATTATTTTTATCAGAATTATGCATGCATATGTTGTCCACTTTCAACGTTTTTCTTCAATACAGATGTTTTCTTCCAGCAGGAATCATTCGTTTGATTTTCTACACTCGATCGCTATGCAACGCGAAACACGCAATTTGACCCAAGAGGAATGTGCCCAAGCGGTAGTTTTGCTAGAAGAAGGGTGGACATACACAAGAATTGCAGAAAGGTTTGGAGTTTCCCATACAAGTGTGTCCAGAATGTTGCAGCGATTCAGGGAGACAGGTATGAATGTCCGAAGACCAGGACAGGCTAGATAGACCACGGGTAACAACTGCCATTCAAGAACGTTACTTGAGAGTTTCTTCGTTGAGACAACGGTTTGCAACCGCTCGCCTGCTTCAAAATCAGCTTGAGCAAACTCATGAGGGCAAATTAGCACTCAGACAATAAGAAACCGCCTCAGAGAATATGATAAAAGGCCTCGTGTCGCGGCCCAGCTCTTACCCCAGCCCATCGAAGGGCCCGTTTGGATTTTGCGAGAGAGCATATCCATTGGGAAGAGGCCGATTGGGAAAGAGTTCTCTTCACAGATGAGTCTAGATTCTGCCTCTACCATTGTAATCGACGTTCCCTTGTATACAGACGTCCACATGAAGGATATGCTCAGTGCGATTTCCTGAATACTACTGGTTTCGGGGGAGGATCGATTATGGTATGGGATGGAATATCTTTGATTGCTCGCACAGACCTAGTGGTCGTTGATAATGGAGCCATGAATGCTGATAAGTATATAAGGAACATTCTTGAAGAGCATGTAGTGCCATTTGCCCCATACATTGGTGAAAATTTCATTTTTATGGACATAAATGCCAGACCCCATCGTGCGTGCATCGTTCAGGAGTACCTTGAAGAGGTTGAAGTCTCTCGAATGGAATGGCCAGCAAGAAGTCCAGATCTCAATCCGATTGAGCAGGTTTGGGACAACCTCAATAGAAGGCTGAGAAGTTCAGAAAATCATCCAGCTACTCTTAATGACTTAGGCATCCAACTCGGAGAAATCTGGGAAGGATTAGATCAGAACATTTTAAGATCACTCATTTTGAGTATGAACCGTCGTTGCCGAGCTGTAAGTAACGAAAGGGGTGGAAATACCAAGTATGAAATCACTTATCAGCATTTCAGTATTTTGAAAATTGTTAATTTCTCTCCTTTCACATAAGATTCGGTGGAATCCTGAATTTTTCTTCCATTTAATGTGTCTTGTTTCGTTCAAAACCTTCCCGAGAAAACATGAAAAATAAGTTATAAAGTCAATGTAGAGTTAACTTTCATTAAAATTGAGATTTTCAGAATGTGCGTTAATTTTTTTTGCGCAGTATAGTTCTCCCACAGTCGAAGGAGGTGTCAGAAAAGTACGAAAGAAGATATTGGAGAAATTCTTTTTATTTTGAAAGCCTATATCATCAAATTTTTTTCTCATTTATGTCTTAAGAATAATATCATCCAAATGACGGCCTTGGCGAGCGACGCACATTGTGGAGTCTTTCGCGGAATTTTTCCATTACTTTCTTCAGCATAGCGGTCTTAATTTGAATGAAGCGATGTTGGAAGACTTTATTCTTGAGGTAACCCATAGGCCCTTACTTGTTTGAGTAACGCGGCGCTACAGTCACTGTGCAACATGTTGGAGAAATTTTGGCGGTCGAAAATTGGGGAATATGAGAAAAAGCATGACACAGAAAACTTCTGCTTCCAGCAGGATGGAGCCATACCCTATACGGCCTGTCTTTCACGTGAGATTCTGCAGGATATGTTCTCCGATCGAGGGATCTCCATACGTAAGGTCATTTGAGTCCCTATGATTTATTCCAGTGGAGTTAACTCAAGAATGAGGTCTTCAAACATTGCCCTAGGACCCCCGATGACTTGAAAAGGGAATCAAGGAGGAAATCATCCAAATTGAAACCTCTTTGCTGAAGAAAGTAATAGAAAACTCCGAAAGACTCCAAATGTGCTTCGCTCGCCGAGGCCTCATTTGGATGATTTTATTTTCAAGACATGAATGAGAAAAAAATCGATTACGTAGGCTTTCGAAATAAAAAAGAATTTTGTCAATATCTTCTTTCGTTCTTTTTTAACAGCTCCTTCAAATGTAGGAGAAGTAGTTGCCGAACCTTGCATTAACCGATTCCTCCGCCAATTTGTAACTGTGTTGAGAATTAAATTCGTATCTCTTGTGAGTTCCAGAAACCAAAAAATGTTCAGAGAGGTCGACTGATGAAACTTTTGGTCAGAATTTTTTTGGATCCATTTATCTGTCCGAAGTTTAAAACTGTTTTTGAGATAATTCGAGAAAAGCTCCTTCAAATGTGGGTCGAATCAATGGTTGCTGATTGGAATAATAAATGCGAATGAGATATGCGTCTGAAAATAATTCACAATGAAGATAACTCTTCTATAAACAAATACCTGTGAGCTCTGACGAGCAGATTGGCAGACTTGCTTGAAGAATCTTCCTAAGCCTCGGACTCCACGTACTTCATTCAATTTGCTGACTGCTTCGAGCACAGAACTTTCATCGTCGTGGTCCCATATGTCTAGATGGAGGGAGTCGCTGTTTATGTCATCTATATCGCTGGAAAAAATTGTATTATATGAGCGAATTTATATCTTTTTTTTCTATCTACAAAGTCATTACATTATCAATGTAGATCTGAGAATCTCAAAGGTAAAAAGCGAATTCAAATTGGGTCACAGCCATGTCTATACCGACAAGGTTGCATGCCGCTCTATGATATTTTATGTGGTTTTTGGACAGAACTTTTTTAACAGCTGTCAAAACAATTGACAGCAGCAGTCGAATAAATCGTCTATTACTCCGTATATGCTTTTCAGGAATGCTGGCAATTTCTTTCAATCATTCCCAAAAATTTTATATGGTTTTTGGGAAAATAAACCATTATGTCGATTTTGTACATTTCATTCGACAGTTATCGTGTTTAATTTACATTGTTTGATGGAAAAATATGTGGTCATCACCAGCCACTGTTAGTAGCGTGGAGCAATAATACAGGGTTTCACATTGAAAAGAATATAGAGAACTTTTCGAGTAGAAGAGTCAAGATTTTGTGAAATTGCTCGGAATCGACTATTTTCTTCTTGAAGTGGTATTTTTTTTTCAAAAAAAAAACTTCATCCCTCACCGTGGCAGTTCCAACCATGTAAATTTGAATTGACTAGATGGGTCGTGGATATGATATGATGATGCTATATTGTTTATCCTGATTACTCCTAGGTCTCCTGAGAGACCCCTCTGAAACTACAAGCTTCGAAGCTTGTAACTTTTGCCGAATTCGGAGTAAGCAGTTGTGTTCTGTGTTAGGCTTTGTTACTGTGTCCTTACGCCACCTTAGGCTATTGAAAATATCTTTTCCTTCTGGACATGACAGTAAAAATTATTTGGAAATCTCAGATTTGTAATATTATTTTGTACAGTTGATATTCCATAATGAAGTCCATTTATTATTATCATTATTTTTCGATCATTCGTTTATGTAATATTCGACTTTGAAAATTTCATCCAATTTACCTGGAGCGTTTCAGATGTTCACCAATTTGAAAGAGACAATGCAGGAAAGGATAATTTATTCAGTGAAAACAGATTAGTGATGTAACAGCCTGTAAAAACTATAAACTAGGAGCATAGATAACTGGAGAGAAGGCTCCGATACACTATTAAACTGCGGGACTTATTAGTTCACGCGCACGGTCACGAGGTGGCGCCAACGTCGTTATGGCTCAAACCGGGCTATAACGATAGTTTTCTTTTAAAATAAACTTAGTCTTAAAACGAAACAATTAAATCATCTTCAATGATTTCTAGTTGTTATTACTTGTTAGGTACATACGATTAGTTACTTTATTATAATAATATCTAATAATGACAATCTTTTCTTGAGTTATGTTGTTATGAAAAAATGTGAAAATGATAAATACTGGTGTCCTTCCTCGATCTCTGAAATACTTTCAGTGAATTAATGTATTTTTAACAAAGTAGTGTTGAGTTTCTGAAATTGTGTAAATTTGCTTTTTCCCTTTTTATTGGATCAACATTTCAATAGCAATTCAATGGAAGTTCTGAATATGAATTATTGTTTTTAATTGAAAGAAATAAGACACAAATCATTTGCCATTATAAATAATGACAAATCAAAATGTGAATACGAACTAGGTCTCCGATACTGTTCACCCTACCAGACCGAATGGACGTTGGACGTTGGACCAGTGAACAGTATCGGAGACCTAGTTCGTATTCACATTTCATTTGTCATTATTTATAATGGTAAATGATTTGTGTCTTATTTCTATCAATTATATAGGTAGCTGTCTTCTCAGCAGATGATCCCATATCATCATTTTCTTTGTTTATTGTTTTTAATGTTCTTTATTCTCATGAAAACATACTAGAAAATGACAACACAAGAGGATTTACATCTGCCATAAACTAGGATCCAAATGTGAATAAGATCTGATGCGGCATAAAAAACATGAATATCTTTGTATAGTATTTCATTAAGTATAATCAAGTATCATTTTTACATCTTGAATATTCATAAAAAATTTACTAAATACTGAATATATTCACTGGAAATGTTGTTCTCAGTTGTTTTAGAAACTCTCAACGAAATTCTTTGTAACAAGGTTTCTCCATCTATAGTTTCAATCCAATTTTTCCAATATAAAATATGACAGCTTCTAAACAAGTAAAATAAACAACATCTGACGACATAACTCGTTTTCTAGGTTGGAATTTTACCGAAAGAGGATGTTTTGATCTTTGAATTCGCTAATACTTCTAGGTGAAAACATTAAACAGTGTCACCATTCAAAAGGAGAAAAGATTTGAGGCAATTTTCAATTAAAAAGAAGCATAAATGTATCAATAACAATGACAGCCCCATTACCATACTGTAGAATTGTAGAGCCATAGCGATCGTAGCGCTCTTCTAGCGGACGTCACACTTAAGAGTCTTCAGCCTTTGAAATAGGAAACGCATACCGCTAGATGGCGGTGCAGTGCATTAATTTTTATCTATTGGATTATTCAGCTTAATAGAACAAATGTTGAGGCGCGGTGAATGTCAACAAGAAATCCTACCCTGAACTAGATCTCACCCTGGCTGTATAATACTCTCTCTTTCCTTTACCTGTCATCTGGGAGCAGATACCTGCGGGGCGTGTCATTTAAAAAAAAATCAATTCCATGTGAGAATCCATAATTGTAAGAAACAATTAATTGTTAATAATCGACGGCTAATAAAATGTTTGAGGTAAAAATGGATATTTATCATTTCGAATAGAAAAATTCAAGGAAATAAATTTCGCGAAAACAACACATTGTTATAATATTATTTACAAAAAAACGGTAAATTGATAAAGAAAAAGGAGATGGACATTTAATTAACTAAATGATAGACTTCGCTACGGAAATGAAAAAACACAAAAATATTTGTTCGTTTTGATGGTGGAAATGTAGAAAAATTACCAAAAATGATGGGGAATATCCTTTTCATTCATTTAATAATTATAAAATTTTTTTTTCTTTATACACTCATACATCCCTTCATCAATTAGAAAAAAATAAATCGTTTCTGACTCCCTTCTTTTCAGGGACGTAGACCCTTAACTCTAACCTCTGCCGTCTTTGGCCGTTCAAAATGTTCTGTCGAGCGTATGAAGCCCTTCCTCCAGTTATGTCTGCTACTAGCTATAATTTCGGGTGCATTCAATATTGCTTTGTCGCATGTTAGCGCTGATTGCAAACAGAGAAGGCTGTGATTAATTTTATTCCCAAAACAAGAGTAGCAATCAACTCAAAACCATAAACTAATCCGTAAAAACACTCTTTCACATTCTAATCAATCACGCCGCATTCGAAAATATGTGGCGGCTTTGACTTTAATGTGAGTACCTTCCGCAAACATTTACCTGTAATCAGACCGATCAAACCGTTTACGAGGTCAAACGCAAACACATCAAGTCGAAAGCTTAATTCACCCCTCGTTGCTCCGTTCAACCCCCCTCCCCCCTACAATCGATCTTTCCCATTTCCGAGATGTATCCACTAAAATTCCAATTGATTCAAGTACCCAGATAATTGTGAAAAATATCGAAATCGAGCATCTCATTAAGGAGAAGAAAGAATTCCTCCTGCCCCTCCTCGCCGTACCCGTTACCGACTAGGCCACGTGCTTGACGCGACTTGGAATTGTTGGGGAAATTTTCATTCCGCCCTTTTAACTTTTGCGAGTCCAATTTAAAATACATTCGTCTAAATATTCAATTAAACGACTGGGTGGGCGCTTCGTTATGGTGGCTCGGTGGCTTGACAAGAAGGGCGGGGGTGGTGATGAGGTTCGCCCAGGGGCGTCGTCAAACATATCAATCACTTGGGATCCTCAGTCTTTTCGCCTTGAGAATGGATGGCAGGAATCTCGGTTTGTCTTGCTGGAATCCCGCATTCGTCGCCTTTTGTAGTTGATTGAGCGACGAAGATATTCGTGATGAAGAAAATTGGATTGTGTTTCGAGATTTATGGAAAATGAGGGTTGAAAGTTTTTTACACAGTAGGCATGATTTAGAAATTGAAATTTGTATGGGAGTTTTTCGAAAAACATAAATGTACTTTTAGTGGTCTTGTACGTCAGAGTGGAATTTATAGGGTACCTATCTCGAGCAATATGCACGTTGGGTTTTCGACTTTTTTTCAAAATGTAGATTCAATCCATCAAATTTTCTTCGGCATTGATACAAATTCTCTTCATATCATAAATAACTTCATTCCAAAGAATTCAGTCCATGCCACAAAGGTACGAAATCTTGTGCCTTTGTTAACGGTTTTTATAATAGAGGCATTTATCCTATTCATCATATTATATTTGATAGTTTTGTATTTCATTTGTAATTTGAATATGTTGAATAAATGAATTAAAATTGAATTGAATTGAAGTATTATAACCAGTCCTTGTAACACAAAAACTACTTCGTAGTCTTGCCCTATCACTTTTTATCAAACTAAATAAAGAAAGTTGATTCCTCGATATAATAAGAGGTATTATTTTGAATAGCCATTTCGGTAGATGTCACTTTTGAAGCTGTCATTATGAAAATGGGTCGTCGTGAAACACCTTGTCGAACCGCAATACAGAAATTGGTGAAAAAAATGTTCATGAATACTCATGAATAGATGAATATTCATGACTAGTCATGAATAGTCAACCATGAATAATTGTTTGAATGAATTATTCGACTAATCGAATAAATTGAAGAATGAAAATTCGAATACACAAAGGCAAAAAAGTTCCAGCCCTAGTCTGAACCTATCGGAGCTTTCGCAGAGCTTGGTGCTCGTAGAATTTGGCGACGAAGAAAGGATAGAAATTTAATCCCCAATTGAAAATTGCAATAATCATGAGAAACTTCAGGTCATTCGAACGATATGACGCAATAAAGCCTCCTAATAGGTGTTGGGTTCATGATTATCTAAGGAATGAAAACCATCTTCTCTCTGATCGTTTTATTGGACGACGAGAAGTATTTTATTAACAAGAAAAAAGTCGATATAAGTAAGTACCTATAGCTGGTTGCATTACTAAAAAGTGAATCAGAAGGTTACAGAGCTAAAAAACCCATAACTTATACTTACTTATACAAAGTTTTTAACCGAAACATCAGATGATACATATTTCTTTGAAAAAGTTGATATGATAATTGGACTAATTAGAGCATACATTAAAGAGGAACTGACAAATACCCTTGTTGAACATATGAAAGATGAAGGATACGTTTTTAGAATTACTTTACCGAATACAAAAACAAAGTTAATTCGAGAATTTTTTGTAACATCAGGGAATATCCCAGGATAGATAAACGTAGAACTTGCCGGACGATGTGTAAAAAATACGACACAAATGACTTTTTGTTACTTATGAAGATAACAAATGCACGAAACAACCCGTTGGAATTCAGACCTTCGTTAAAATTGCAAAAGATAATGCCACCTTTTTCACTTTGAGGAATATACCGGACATTATTTTCGGTGTTTGTCTGCTTCATTTTTGGCCGATTCTGGAGCTGATCTGTGTTTCGTGAAAAGCCATGGCGGATGGAAAAGCAATTCTGTTGCCGAAAGTTGCATTGAAAATTCGAAATAGCAAAAAAAATATCAGAAGCAGTTTTTGTTGTCGACAACAAAATAGGATTGAAATTACTTTTTTGCTTTCAAATGCTTCTCAAAACGAAGAGATTCCAGAATACTGCATAAACTTTGTTATACGTAAGAAGATTCCTTTTCGTTTTTTATGGGCTAACACTAGAGACTGCATGCATATCAAATTTCAGCTTTCTAGAAAATTAAGAACTACCTGTACCTGCTAATGAATATCTTTGTCTACAACATATAAATCCCCCATAATGAGGGTTAGAAGAGCAAGAGTAGCATATTTCAGATCGTTTCGTTGTTAAAGTGCTGAGTTTAACCTACATACCAAATTAAGCATCTCCTTAAATCCCCTGTCTTGAATATTATGAACGGGGAACAACCAAAATCCCAGCCGTCCCATCCTATTCATTTACCCCGTAACAGCATATAATTTTTTCGCCATTAATATGCAGCCGCTATCTCCAATAAATTTCCCCATGCTACACTTACTCCATAAAATAGCGTCGGCAAAGTAAGTGCTAGTAAATAAATAATAACTGACGCGCCCCACTGGCGTGAAAAACGGGTTCTCCGGATATGCATTCACTCGAGAACAGGGAAGGTAAAGATCTTTGGATGGTTTCCATATGTGGAAAATACCGATGATGGTGAATTCTTTAGATTGCCACTCGGAGTAATTTAAATACAAATAAACTATGAATACACTACTCCACAAGAGTTAGGGATATCGTATTCAATCGTTTTCAAAAGTAAGTGATCTTCGAGAAAATCGCTGTGAAATCATTTAAAACTCAATAACAACTTGAATCGATTCAATAAAAATCAGTATGAGACATTTCGTCAATCTGGTCGCCTTTTTTTCTGAAGCTTGGTTCTTTGCATATGCTTCATGAATGTTCTTATTTTGAAATGAAGTCAGTTTATCAACGGCCTCGATTTGAAACGAGTTTTCTGAAAATGCCAAGACGAAAATTAACAAACGCTGAGACTAATAGGGCTATCGGACTATCGGACACAGCGTGGCCTAACTCAGGTTGTTGTAGCGGAAAGGCTCCAAGTCAGCCAAAGTGTGATATCTCGACTTTGGAATAGGTTCAGGGAGACAGGTTTCGTGTTGGAAAGACCAAGGCTTGGTGGGCGACGAAAAACATCTACATCTACGTGTAGAATGCTATGGAATACTCTTCAAAATGCAGATGAGTCCAAGTTTCCATCGAAACCATCAGACGACGTTTGAGAGAGGTGAATCTAGGTTCTAGATGTCCATTAAGAGGAGTTCCATTAACACGTGACCATAAGCGTCAAAGACTGGAATGGGCAAGGCAACATATCAATTGGAACGATCAATGGCGTAGTGTCCTTTTCACTGATGAATCCAGATATGGACGATTTTTAGATTCTCGAAGAATAAGGGTATGGACAATCCCACGCATACCCCGTAATCGTCGCTATGTCCAAGAAGTCCATCCATTCCGAGAGGGTAGTGTTATGGTATGGGCCGGGATATGTTTCAACGGGCGCACAGATCTACACATTTGTCCTGGGAATATGACCGCCTTACACTATAGGGAGCATGTCATTGACAATGTTGTGCCAAAGTTTCACGCTGCTATTGGTGAAACTTTTCAATTTCTAGACGCTAGACCGCACCGTGCAGCCATAGTTGAGAATGCGCGCGAGGTGCTTTGTATTTCACATTTACCAATATCTCCGCACTCACCAGATTTTAATTGCATAGAACATGCATGGGATATGCTCTAACGAAGATTAGATAATCCTCAACCTACCCCAGAATCCTTGAATGATCTGAGAGAGCTTATGCCCCGTTTATAGAACCAAATTCTTCAAGAAATGTTCAACAACCTCGTGTGTAGTATGCAAAGAAGATGTCAAGCTGTTATTGATGCCCGTGGAGGCCATACATTATGTTGATAGTCTTAAAATGCTTGAATTCTCTGGGAATAAAATTTCGTTATTTCACTCGATTTTTCTTAACCACCCTGTATACGCTGCATACCTACAGACTCAAACTAATTTGCAACTTGAAATCATATTAATATGAATTTTCATCACAAAAATTTTATTTTAACTATATTTTTTGCAATTTGAGTCAATATCCCTAACTCATGTGAAGCAGTTTATTAATAGATGAATATAAATTTGAAAAATACGTCAACAGTCTTGGCCCTCATTGGTTTCTCAGAAATAAACAATCTATCATTCATCTTCAGTATTCATGTCCTATATTTTTCTGTCGGATTATTCAAGTACTGTTATTCTTTCATCGAATGAACTATCACAAAGTAACGGACTATGCCCATTACTCGATTCTTGTTTTCGGTACAAGAAAATAGAATAGCTGAATCTTCCAACCATGTTTATATACCTGAAATATTTCCAGTATTAACAGAGAAAAAAGTTTCTTCAACATTCGCCAGGTCTTTGTAGTTTGTAATTATTGAATTCAAATAATATTTTTTCAAATTCATTATTTTCCCAAAGTAAATAAACATTGTGATGAATTCCTTATTCGATTTATTTGTAGAAACGACAACGTTGCTTGTTCATCTGATAGGTAAATGACTATAACCTAACATTTTCAGAATGTACACGGTGAAATGTGTAAGAATTTCATGGCAAACCGGAATACTTTATAAAAGTGAATGGAGTATACAGTCCTCCAGGGCCGATCCTAGGGTGTTGGCCGCCCGCGTGCAGAATCCTTATGTGCCGCCCCAAAGACAAAAAATATATCTTTTTCTGACATATATAAAAAAAATCTTTGATAAGCCTCCTTTTATTGTTAGGAAAAAACTGTACATATTAGATCCAAGGGGGGGTGGGATAACCCCTCTACTATTCCCGTAAATATTTCGATGAGCCCTCTGCCCTCCGACATCCTCTCCAAAGATTTTTATGTTATCTTACACAATGAAAATGCAATTTTCATATACGCATATATATGTATGTATTTTCAATACTACTGTATTCGTGTACTAGATGATGTATCATGTACTAGATACGTGATACATCCATCGATTTCAACAAAATAAAAAATATCCAATAAAAAAATATGTGATGTAGGAAAGAAAAACGAACTGAATACTAAAAAAAAGAACTTGTATATTCAATGAAGAAAATAAACTTGATATTGAAAAAAACAAACCTATATGTAACAAAAAATATAAATGCAAACAGGACATTTCAACCAATTCAAAAAACATTCAATAAAAAAATGTAAAATAGGAAATATAAAATGAATTCTAAAAGAAAAAGCACTTACAAACTAATATATAACAAAAAGTATAAATACGAACTATAGGAACAGTCTTTTATTCAGTCTGTATTGACAAGTATGTATACGCATAAACAGGTACCTATAAAATAACTTTCCTAGCTTTTTGAGAAGCAAATGAATCAATAATTTCGCTCATATCAATTCTTTCCGATATTTCAGATTCAATAGAGATAATGGCCAAATTCGGGAGTCTCTCCTGTGACATATTGCTTCTCAAGTTATCTTTAATTATTTTCAATTTACTGAAACTCCTTTCTCCTGAAGCAACAGAGACAGGCAATGTTAATAAAATTCTTATGGCTAATGAGAAATTGGAAAAACAAGAAACTAAATCATTCTTAACAATAATTTCAAATAAGTATTTCATGAAAATAAATTGAATTTTCGGAGAAATTCCTTTGAAATAAGTAATCAAAATAGAAGAACAAAGCAACTAGCAACAATATAATTTGTTAATAGTTCAATGGCTTGATATCTGTGTGGAAGATTTCACACAAGCCCATCTCTATTGACCATATTCACCGTCGCCATACTGTTGTGCGACAATACCAACCACTCAGGGTTCTAACATCGAATAACGAAAGTCACTAATTTCTTAGGACCGCGAAAGTTTGAATGGACATATTTTGATGTCAGTTCTTTTAATTTTAGACCTATTTCTTGCCGAATAAGACGTCTCATTGACGATTAATTACTGACACAACAACCATGGCCTCCCCTATACTGATATCTACCCATATTTCTTGGATTTTATCACAAAATACTTAACCGAAGTTTATCACCAATTTTATATAACCTCTCATACCACATACCATTCTAATAATCTGATAGTGTTTTTGATAAACTCAATATTTCTCCGTTGGGAACACGGACCCGCGGACCACGACCGTCTCAAATTTGAAAAACAGTATAATAATATTGGATTTTGAGTTGATCTAAAATTGTCATTGACACTTACCTTGGAATAAACTTTTTTACAATAGAAAACAGTTTCCACACTCAAATTTGTTCGTTAGTATGTAACAGGAGGATTATTATTAATTTTCACACGTATGAGACCGGAATCCAGAACTGTGGCAACGAGAAATAAACATGAAGCTATGGAAGAAGCCTGCATAAAGCCTCATTACAAACCATAATAATTTCACCCCAGCTATTTTTGTTTTCACGACAACGCGATTGATTATATTCCAACATCTGGTAATTTTTACCAATCCTATTTCGAGACCCTATCGATACCGATAATTGCTCTCAGATTGTAGATCTTTGTATCACGTTCTTCTGAAGTTTCATTTAATTTTTTTCTCGTCTCATTCAAAATTTGGAAAGTAATAATCAATAATTAAAAAAAATCTCTTTAAGATTTGTTGAAAATCATATTTTTTACAAATCGACTTGAAAAATGTGGCGGCCTGCGGCCGCCCTATGAGTTTGGCCGCCCGCGTGCGGGGCACGCGCTGCACACCTGCTAGGATCGGCCCAGAGTCCTCTGAATGAATCTTAAACTTTTTCATCTGGGGAAAATGAAGAAATATCCTCGCGATTCAATTTTGTATGCATTCATGAAATGGATCGATCTGAATTCGAATTGTCATTCTTTTAATTAACTCAATTTCTGCTTAAACCTGAAAATGTTCCAGTTATGTTTCAATAGTCCGACAAATCGGAAATTTTCCGTCATGTCGCCATTTCCACTTACAATCTAAATTTCTCGTTCCACTTGGGGTTGAGGGTGTGAGGCTTGACTGAAGTGGCCCTTATGAACTTGGCAGGCAGCGCACCTCCCAGACTGTCCCGTTGTTCCCTCACACGTCCGTCCTTCCGTTTGAAGCTCAGCTTGAAGCTGTGATGTTTTCGCAACTTCTCGTGATTACCTGACAAACAGAGGATTACGGGGTTATTAGCTGTTAAGAGGGGCACGAGGGGAGAAATGGCCCCTTTGAGAGATCTCGGTGAGCGTGGGGTTTAACGCTAAGTTTTCTGTCTATTCAGACTAAGATGGGACGTGTTGCGGTGTTTTTGAAATGGGAAAGAATAAATTTTGGACCATTTATAAAACATAAAGAATAAATATAAAAATTATAAAATGAAACGAAAACCACTTCATCATCAAATAAAAAGAATATTGTAACTTGAACGAAAACTACTGTTCTATAAATATAAATACATCAAGACCTTATCAGAGCTGAAAAGTACAAAATGGCGAAGGGGCTGGGTGCAATTTCTTTGATTATTCCACTCTTTCCATTTTTAGTGAGGAAGTTTCCGTAGCAACGATCGTTTCATCCCGAAAAAATTTTCAAGTCGGCAAAACCAACATGTTGATTTTTAAGCGACAAAATTTTTGACGTTTCTCGGATTCAAAGATAGCTCCGGAAATAAATATCATAGAGAGAACAAACAACGTTTAGTGGTTTAATCTATGATGAATTCTAATTTGCCAAATAACGCAATACACGTCAATTGTGAACATATTACCCTATTTTCTCGTGTAATACTCAAGCCGAATTCCACTCGAGATGAAATTTAAGCAGATAAAATTTCTCTCTTGTAATATTCAAGTTTGTTGCTTTTCGGAAATTTCGCTCATGACATTTTTTCCAAAATCACTCGCCTGACGGCTCGTGATTTTGATACAATTGTCATTCGCGAAATTTTCGAGCAACAAACTTTCATATCAATCGAGAAATTTTGCCGGCAAAATTCCATCTCTGGTGGTATTACGTATGGAAATATTTTGACAGTTCTAACAACCAATCCAATTTTATGATTTTGTATCATATGGAACCATTTCAGCCAATCATGTCAACATTACATCGAAAACTACATCCAATGCAATTTTCAATCCCAATGATAACACGATAGTCTTATAAAATTATATAATAGTTCCATGGCAACATCATTCCAAACAAATTTCAAAATGTCACGTTTTGTTTTGGAAATATTAAAAATATAAATGAGCTTATCAAAGAAAACATTCCCAGAAATACTTCCAATAGCCACAAATATATTTGGGGAATATTTATGGAATTTTGCTACGAACGATCATAAGAATTGAATGAACGCAGAAGCTTGGAAGAATTGGCGTTTATACTCAAAGATTGGGCTGTCAATATGAGAAAAAAAGACGAAACAGAATTCAAAGAAGCAACGGTAAAGACAATGTGGAATGTTTCGAGCAAACTCTTACAAGAAAAGTATTATAAGGACTGCAACATTATGATTGACCGTTCAATAATATAATATTTAAACCAGCCCGAGATGCCCGCGATGCAATCAGAAAAAAATTGCAAGCAGACCCAAGTAAACGTAAATCCAGTGCAGTTTCGTTAAATGTGTCTGAAGTTAACAGAATAATATTGCTTTGGGATTAAAATACTCCTGAAGGTCTTATGCGTAAATTTTATCATATTGCTGCAGTAGAACTAGCGTGGCGAGGAGGAGAGGCAGTTGCTTGTTTGGTGAATTTTTTTCAAATCGAGAAGAATAACGATGGTTCTCCAACAAATCGCATTGAATACAATCCGGTATTCAGTAAAACGTGCCAAGGTGGTTCTAAAAGCTGTACAAGTAGTAAATGGTTGGTTTCCAATAGTGAGAGACAAAGCTGCCCTGTACGTCTTTTCATAAACTAATATCGAAACGAGGCGAAAATATTACCTCCCCATGACTATTCTTGAAACCAAATCGATATTGGTAAAATGAAACTGACAAATGGTACGATAATGTATCTGTTGGAAGGAATTCCATAAATAAATGGACTAAATATGCTGCCGAAGCAATTGGCTTGAATGTCAAAGACAAAAAGATAACGAATCATTCAAATAGATCAACAGCTGTCAGTCAATTAGCAAAAGGTGGTGTAGAGGAACAACAATTGCTGAAGATTACTGGTCATAGCAATCAAAATTCTATCAAACCATACCGAAACCTCGATCAAGAACACCACAACAAGATAATAAATATTATGCGTGGAAATAGATCTTCTATACAAGAGCACAGCAACGAATCTAATGTTGAGTTGAATTTTACGAATTGCACTTTCACTAATTGTACTTTCAATAAATAAATAAATGATTTGTTGTGTTGAGTTATACATTTTTTCTGTCAAAAAATTTTCTGCCGAATATTCCTCGGACATTGATAAATGCCTCATAATTTTATAACCAATATCTCAAGCTCGTGGCTGAGGGCTGTTACCAATGAACGAGCTTTCGATGGTCGTAAAATTATCTCGTCTATTATCAAGGTCCTAGGGATATTACTACTGAAAACTTCGCAATGTATAAGTATAAATGTATAGAGTACATTTTGAGCGCTGTTTCTACTCAAACGAAAGCTTTTTCGTTTTGACACGATGTCGGTCTGGTCAATTTTCACCCAAAATTTTTTGAATCGCTCATATTTGGCACAGAGATACTTGGAGCTATGGTGATCAACTTAATATAGACAAATAGTTGATGCGATGAGAGATAGATGCATAGAAATACCTGGTGTTGGCACTGATTAGATTTTGTTTAAGACTTTCTTGTCGATCGAAAACGTGATATTTTGTACAGCTTTTCATTTCTCCCGAAAGGGGTCGCGTTTTTTGTCGTTGCTGCAGTAGCGCCACGACCGATAAATATTGCGGATTTATTCCGGAACTAGTCCAAAATCTGAAATCTAGGATACCGTTTTGATCTACAAATTTTGGTCACGATTTTTAGTAGGGAGTCGTTACACCAGGTGTTCTATGCATCTATGATGAGAGGAACGAAAATCTGACAGAAATTTACAATACAAAAAATGCCATTTCACAAGTGAAAATCTAAACCGCGATAGTTGGGGCTCTGGAATATTTTTAATTGAATTCAGCCACTTCGAAAACCTACATTTTGATTCCAAACATATCCATATAAGCCTGATAAGTAAAGAATTGTTCTTGCTGAATCTTTCCGATTTTTCATTTTCGAGTTTTATTCACAAACTCAAAATGGCTATTATAAAAGATTCGAAGGGTTCGTTCATCTTCTGAATTCGATTACAACGTTAGATCCTCCCCAAATATATTATTTGTTGACAAATATGTTGTTTTAGGGGGTCATACCCCTTTGTCATTTTCCACTCAAAACTCATATTCTGCACAGAGATACTTGGGGCTATGCTGATCAACATAATTTGAAAAACTATTTGCGGCTATGAGAGGGATGGAAGTTATGACACTTTGAAATTTCCGAAATGCCATTTGACAGGTCGAAATCTAAGCGGTGATAGTTGGGGCTTTGAAATATTTTTTATTGAATAGAGCGACCTCGAAAACCTACATTTTGATACCAAAATCACCCATAGGTAATGAAATATTCCACTTTTTATTTTTGGATTTTTCATTTTCGAGTTCTGTTCACGAGCTCACACCACTCAAGATAAGGGTGCTGTCGGTCCGCAAAATTGCCATTAATGAAGATTCGAATAGGAAGTACAACTTCCAGATTCAATAATAACGTTAGATCCTCCCCAAATATATGTTTTGTTGACAAATATGGTGTTTTTAGGGGGTCATACCCCTATGTCATTTTTCACCCAAGATTTGAGATTTTTCAAATCACTCATATTCTGCACAGAGATACTTGGAGATATGGTGATCAACATAATATAAAAAACTATTGGCGGTGATGAGTCGTACGGAAGTTATGACAGTTTGAAATTTCCGATTTTTCGAAAAAATTACATTTGACAGAGCAAAATCTGAACGGTGATAGGTAGAGCTTTGAAATATTTTTTATTGAATTGAGCGACCTCGAAAACCTACATTTTGATACCAGAATCACACATAGTTAATGAAATATTCGACTTTATTTTTCGATTTTTCATAACAGTTAAGATTTTGCAAATTTTTTTTTTGATTCAGCGACCTCGAAAACCTATATTTTGATACCAAACTCAGCCATATAACCCTCATAAGTAAAGAGTTTTTCTTGTTCAATCTTTTTGAGTTTCATTCACAAGCTCAATGGCCATTATGGAAGATTAGAATGGTTCGTACATCTTCCGAATTGAATAACAACGTTAGATCCTACCCAAATATATTTTTAAGGATAATTATGGTGTTCTTAAGGAGTCATACCCTTTGATCATTTTTCACCCAAAATTCGAGATTTTTTAAATCGCTCATATTTTACACAGAGATACTTGGAGCCATGCTGATCAACATAGTGAAATATCATTTCACAGGTGAAAATCTGAACCATGATAGAAAGGGCTCCGCAATAGTCTTTATTGAATTCAGGAACCCCGAAAACCCATATTTTGATACCAAAGTCAGCCATATAATCCTCATATATATATATGTAAAAGAAAGATGTTGGTTACACCATTTATAACTCGAGATCGGATGAACTGTTTGTTATGAAACTTCATATTTGGATTCGTCTACAGTTGGGTTATTATAAAATACAATGAAACTTTGAAAAAAATCTATGAAAATTTTACTTATACAGGAAATGCTTTTCCTCCTTTTGAGTAAGGCCACTAGATGTCGCTACAGTTACAGTTACGCTACCGCTTATTCGTTTGTACTTCATTTGATATTCTCCGCGTTAGATGGCGATATAAACAAATAGTGTGTACAGTGACTAGATTCCCTCTATAGTCACTGTAATAGTGTGTAATTTGAGTTGCCTACAATTCTGCGCTGTTGGGCAAAACCAAAATGTCTTAGCGTAGGAGTACAGATGTCTAAAATGATTAGATTTCGTTGAGATATGTGAAAAGTTTCGTTCTTACCACTTCAGATGGCGCTATTCACACATTATGACTGATGATTATTAGTTATTTCTATAGTTTTATTTATTCCAAATAACGTAATCGTGAAGGTATATTTGACTTTATCACAATTAAATGGCAATGAATTTGTTGAGGCTTTCGTGGCCATCTATTGATGTCATCTGTTCTTTTTTCGAGCATTTCGGTCGTCGTGGTTAGATCCAGAAGCGTGTGAATATCACAGTGAATTTTTATCGAAATGTCCAGTAAATCGGATTTTGGCGATGAGTTCCAATCGTGAGATGCCCATTCTCATCTTTTCTCATCTTTTCTCATAATTTTTAAAATGTTTTTGAAATTCTGTTCGGGTAATAAATATATTTGCGGAAATAACTGAATCCAAAATTGCCATTATTAGTGATTGACATTTTATGACATATTATTTTTGTGTATCTGTTCTGTGTGATAGCTCATATCCATGGAAACATTTGACAGTTCAAAAATCAGAGAACCAAGCCGTTGATCTCCGATCACCGGTGATTACGATTTGTGAAATCCACCGTAAGTATCATCATTGTTTAAACAATGGTATCATTTCGCCGGGCCCGCTAGTAATTAAATAATTGTTCTTGTGTGATTTTTTCGATTTTTCATTTTTCATTTCAACTACTGATGTGTGGATCTTCTTTGTTACCGACGATGACCATACGACGAATTTTTGAGATGGAATTTCCATTTCGAACACCTATCCAAAAAATTGAACCGATCTTTCTATGCCATTCATCGTCTCAAGGGTTCACTACCGTTGGATGCATTAATAAACATCTACTACGGTATGGTGAATTGTCACCTCAGCTATGGGGTAGTTTTGTGGGGTGCGTCTTCTGGTACCGATCGAATTTTCATTTCCCAAAAGAAAATAATTCGGTTGATTTTTGGTCTGGGCCCTCGGGAGTCCTGTAGAACGACATTCAAGAGTTTTGGAATTCTCACACTTCCATGTGTTTACATTTTGAATTGTCTCCTACATGTAAAATACAACATCCATAAATTAATGAAGTGTTCTGACTTTCATCATTACCATACACGTCATGATAGTATTTTGTGTATACCTAAGCATAGCACTAGTAGATATGAATCATCACCTACTTTTGCAGGAATCCAGCTATACAATCATCTTCCGGAAGAGCTGAAATCGTTGAATAATAAGAGCTTCAAAAAAAAGTTGAGATCCTTATTGGTTATTGGTTAACAAATGCTTTTACAGCACCCAGGAGTTTCTGTGCGACCCATTAAGTTAATCTATCTTCATAGAACTGTAAATTGCATTTCGGTGTTTACATTTATGTTTTCTTTTTCCTTATGTTGACTTGTCCTATACATTATTATATGTCTAAGGGATTAATAAAGAATTGAATTGAATTGAATTGAATTCGCAGAATCAACTTTGTGTCATCGATTATGAATGAAAATAAAAATACTGAACACCGCTCAAAATCGGAAAATGCATAGGTACATTGCAATAGTGACGAAAAATAATATAGAGCTCGAAAATATTATAGAGCTCGAAAATATTATAATTGGATCTCATTCAGACTTGAAAAACAGGAAATGAAGGAAATACCATTAATTGCGAAAATTAATAACTCTTGTCAACATCTCCCAATCAGATTCAAGCGTTCGCTCGTCCAGTTCGCCGCTGATTCAACTCGCGAAATCCATGAATTCAAATCGCCTCCAAACTCGTCGCAAACTTCCGACATTTTCCAAACTTTCCTTGATTACCTGACAAACGCAGCGCTTTCGCATTATCAACCCGGTAAAAGTGTCTGAAACCACGGGAAAGATGGCCCTTTTTCCGTGATTGCGGAAATGCGGCCGGTAGGATTTGACGAGATGCTGTCCCTTTCCATCCTACAGGACGCAGCCGAAGCGTTGCGAAACATGTCCCGCGGGACCATTTCCGATTTCTTGGGTCAATAGGAAGGGAACGAGATGGTAGTCACTGAGTTTTGTTTTCTTTTTCCGGAAGGTGGACGATAATTAAATTGAAATTGGACCTGTGGGGGAGAAAGGTTCTTCCTCGGGGAATGGACGGGAAACATGTGCGTAAATGTTTGGTTTAGGTACACAGGACGGGCTCATGAAGAATCTATGGTAATAAAATATTCAACACTGTTTTCTGGAAGTTTGTTCCCTTAGCTTGGACCATAGAAAGAGGAGACACAGCATCTCATTCAAAAATTGGAGAAGCTAAAATTTAGTCAGTATTCAATTAGGAGAACGAAGATAGCATAATGGATATAGCTATATCATTAGATACGGCATTGGCAACATTGCAGAATCTTTGAGAAAGTTCCAGTGGCGTGGTGTTAACGTCATTGAGGAATGGAAATAAAATTACAAGTAGCTTAACTCTTTTTGACGAATTCATACAATGTTCCGAATATTGAAACAGATTCTGAATAAACCGAGTCAGCTAAATTCAGAATTGATTTTACTCTTCTCAAAATCAGAAGGGAATCTGAAAAGTGAAATTCAAAAAATCGGAGAATCTACGCCATTGTTACTCGGAAATGATAAGAGTAGAATATACACGTGTAAACTCCAATCAGAATTCAAATAGTTCAATTTACAACGAACAAGACTCATACGATCCATTTTTCAACGTTTTTTGCTAATAATATTCAGAAATAAATCCGAATTGCACTTTTCCTACGCGAAATCCTGGTGACAACACTGTTCAAATGGTTATCAGTTACACAAAATTGAAATAGCGGAACAAAATTAATTTTATTTGTTTCTCATTTGTAAACGTCAGTTTCCAAAAACACAATATTAATCAAGAAAGTTTATTTTATCAAGTCACTAACTTGTAAAACTGACAGTTAACTTGCAAAATTTTTACAAGTTAGTAGTATTATTTACATTAGAAAATTTTGGTTTATTGTCATGTATGTTGAAAATCATGGTACAATTGTTATTTCCAGTAACACAGATTTTTTATGATGAAAGAGTTGATACTGATGATGAACTATCTGTTGACTCGGAAACTGCTGAACTCGAGGACTACAGAACATTTGTACTCTCCCTACTACCAAATAATTTGCTAGACATTTCGATTTTTTGTTGACCGAATCATCGACATAACTCATCGCAATTTCGGTGCTCTTCCACCCTCCTGCACGCTTTAGTGCTGAAATATCTCCACCCGAATCCGCAACCATAGTGGCCCCAGTTCTGCGAAAAGAGTGGCCGGTGTATAACTCTGGGTCTTTTAAACCTAAATATTTCGCTATTTGCTTTGGGATACCACCAATAGTGTGCTGGCCAGCATTAAGGGAAATGCACTTTCCATGTCGGTATGTCAAAAAAAATCTTAGGCTTTCTGTTCCAGGAGGCCGAAGATTTACATATTTTCTGTATAACATGCAGGGCTTGAAGCTGCAGCCATTATCGGTTATGATGAATCTTCTTGTTGTTAAATTTTTTGTTTGCCGCAATGTCACAATAACGTATTTTCCCATATCTTCTACATCATTCATGTTTAAGGAGAGAATTTCGTCACATCGACAACATCCAAAAATCCCAAATATTGTTACAATTTTCGCCAGCAACCACTGGTCATCAGGAGCATGTAAAAGAAATTGTTCAGCCTCTTCTTTACTTAATACCTTGGCCTTTTTGGCACATAACGCTCATTTTTTCGTTTCAGAAACGCTATTACCTTTTGAATTCTGCAAATGACAACTAAACGTCATATTTTTCAATAAAGTTTTTAAGGAAAACAAACCTGCGAACAGGGGCATTTTCTTTAATTTCCAAGCAGCTTTTCAGCATAGACCATTTTGCCCATAAAGTATTAGGGCTGAATCCGGCTGATAGTTGATTCAAGTAGACCAACAAAACATCTTCAGTTACCCCAATCGCAATATTTTTGTTTTGCCACTTTTTGAAGTCGTCGTATTCTCGCTCGTACCTTGAAGCTGATTTTGCAGGTGATAAACTTGAAGCTACACTGCTGGCTGCCTCAATAATTTCTTTTGGTACATTCATTTTCGCTTTCGCCAAAACAAATGTAAAGAAAAATAAACAGACATGTTCATGGCAACGCTTCCATAGCTTACGACATTTGCGACAAATTATTGAGTTTTTTTTTGGAATTTATCTAACCTTTTTACAAATGAGAAACAAATAAAATATAAAACAATACACGCAAGGTAACGGGTTTTACTGGCTCAAGGAGGTAACTGACTCGCCTGCGGCTCGTCAGTTATATCCTCCATTCGCCAGTAAAAACCCTCTTACCTTGCTAGTAATGTTATATACTATTGATGACACTTTTTGACAATCAGAACGTGTTGTTCCACCTTGTCATGCTCCATGTTTACTAACTCCCATCTGTGAACTTTCGATTTGTTACGTCATAATTATATGACATTATTGCTGTCAAACATGGCGCTCCATTCAAATTTTGCGCTCCTGTTTAAACACTCTTTGTAAACGCTTTATAATATTGCCTAAGAGTTGTTTTATCAAAGATTCGCCCTCTTAGATTCATTTCAGAAGCTTCCTTGTCTGATGGTACTCAAAAATGGAAGAAGATTTGAATTTATCAAAACTATTTTGTGTTTGATAGATTTCAAAAACATATCACCCTTAGTTTCGGTTTTTCTCCTAAGACTTTGAGAGAAAGCAATAATAACACATTTTGAAAGATTGCAGTTGACAGAAAATTCTTCAGGGGTTCTTTTCATGATGTGAATTTTCATGAAATTTTTAACTTGGAAGCGATTAAAAAAATAAATTACCTGGCCCTTCTGGTAGACTGACATCTGAAAGTGTCCTATTTGGGGTATGTGGTTGTGGAGAACAAGGGGCTGCCATCGGTTGGATGCCCAGCATACAATAAGGATCACTGAAACCTGAAACAACGGAATTCAAACAATGTGAAAAGTTTTCAGAGACAAAAAGTAGCTAGAACTTCAAAATAATCTCAATTCCCTTTTTGGATTTTTGAATGGAATGAGACTCACCGTTGGCATCTTTGGCTTCTAATCCCTCAGCTTCCATGACGACCACACTCAAAACTACTATGGGTGGTTTTTCTTCTCCAGCTGTGTGTAGCATTCGATAATGTCTGTCAGGAGGCATTCCAAATGCCCGTTGTCCATATAAATAAAGGTCCTCTTTGTAATGTGCGTATTGTCCTCCAGGTGCTGGGGCACCAACCTGAAAAAGCAATCCAAAAGCATTTTAATGATACCTCATCAGAACGAATCCACCACCATTGCATAAATAAAAATCGAATTTTATCGAACTCAGTCATAATCGAATATTTTTCCATCAAACTGACCTGTTCGAACATAACGTCTTAAGGGGCAGTATCACCTTTTGAATGGTGGTAAATCTCCATTCAAAAGTGGTCCCTTTATTTCACGAGTAAGTACCCTAATTTACGACGTAGTGACTTGATTTTTTTCAAATTGAAGTTGAAGAACGTCTAGAGGGAAATAGTTTTTTTTCGATTTAATCAGTTTAATTAAAAAAACCAGGGTAATCGTTAGATCTTGGGTTATTGAATATGTTTTTCGTTTTTCATGAGTACAAGCTATATTTTTTAAATAATAATCATGACAATTTTTGTAGTTTATAGAAGATTGAATTGCCGAGGGCAAATTGTTGCGAGTTTTTCCAAAAAATCATGAATAACTGTCGGAAAAAAAATCATTTATTGTAGTTTCCAAAACACTGAAGTTCAACCTGTTTTTTTTAATTGAAAAACTGATTAAATCAAAAAAATCGCAACTATTTGCCCTCTTGAATTTAATCTTCTATAAACTACAAAAATTTTCATGATTATCATTTCAAAAATATAGCTTGTACTCATGAAAAACGAAAAACATATTCAATAACCCCAGATCTAACGGTTATCCTGTTTTCTTTAATTGAAAAACTAATTGAATCGAAAAGAAGAAAACTACCTATTTGCCCTCGGGACGTTCCTCAACTTCAATTTAAAAAAAAATCAAGTCTCTACGTCGTAAATTAGGGTACTTACTCGTGAAATAAAGAGACCACATTTGAATGGAGCTTTTCCACGATTCAAAAGGTGATACTGCCCCTTAATGAATAAATGCTGAAATTCGCATGTTGAAGTATAAACAAGAAATTGATGAATGAAATATCATGCACCCATAGGCGCATCTAGCCTCAGTTTTCAGGGGAGGGCCGCGGCCCCTGGTATATTTGTGATACCTATACGTAGTTTTTGATTAGAATCTTTCAGGGGGGGGGCAGAGGTACATCAGGGGGGGCCTGGCCCCCCTCCTGGACCCCCCCTAAATACGCCAGTGCATGCACCATTATGTGAAATTCAACATGAAAAATATTTCGTTTATGCTCACAAATACCAATAAAATCGCACCCAACCAAACCAGACCAGTATCAGATGTTTATGATTACACGGATCTGAGAATAAAGGCTGTTGAGACGTTCATCTTTCATAACAAAATGAAAACCGACAAATGGAAGAAGCGACATCCATATTACAAGGGGCACACTATTCTCCTGGTGTTTCAGGCTGTTCTCTGCGAAGTCTTTTCAGTATTACCTTCATTTTTTGCTTTATTTTGGCCCCTATCCATATGAAAAAATTTTTAAATTATAGAAAATTGATTTGCCGAGGGCACTCCAATGAGTTTTCTACCACAACATGATAAACAACCGCCGAAAAACGATTAAAATGTCAATTTTCATAGACTTTCAAATTCAGCCTGATTTTTTTATGTGAAGAAACGATTTTTTTGAAGAGAACAAATCAGAGTGCCCTCAAGACATTCTTCAACTTCAATTTAGAAGAAAAATCAAGTCTTCAAGTGGAAAATTGAAAGCGTTAAGGTGGAAAAACAAAACCCATGTTTTGAATGGAGAATTGGTGGGGTCGGCCGGAGTATAACTTCCCCTTAAGGGGCAGTATCACCTTTTGAATCGTGGTAAATCTCCATTCGAAAGGGGTCTCTTTATTTCACGAGTAAGTACCCTAATTTATTACGTAGAGAAATGATTTTTTTTTAAATTGAAGTTGATGAACGTCTAGAGGGAAATAGTTTTTTTTTCGATTTAATCAGTTTAATTAAAAAAACCAGGGTAATCGTTAGATCTTGGGTTATTGAATATGTTTTTCGTTTTTCATGAGTACAAGCTATATTTTTTAAATAATAATCATGACAATTTTTGTAGTTTATAGAAGATTAAATTGCCGAGGGCAAATTGTTGCGAGTTTTTCCAAAAAATGATGAATAACTGTCGGAAAAAAAATCATTTAGTGTAGTTTCCAAAACACTGAAGTTCAACCTGTTTTTTTTTATTGAAAAACTGATTAAATCAAAAAAATCGCAACTATTTGCCCTCGTAAATTTAATCTTCTATAAACTACAAAAATTTTCATGATTATCATTTCAAAAATATAGCTTGTACTCATGAAAAACGAAAAACATATTCAATAACCCCAGATCTAACGATTACCCTGGTTTTTTTAATTGAAAAACTGATTAAATCGAAAAAAAGAAAACTATTTGCCCTCTGGACGTTCTTCAACTTCAATTTATAAAAAAAATCAAGTCTCTACGTCGTAAATTAGGGTACTTACTCGTGAAATGAAGAGACCACTTTTGAATGGAGATTTACCACGATTCAAAAGGTGATACTGCCACTTAATGGATCACCTATTATTACCCATTTCTTAAACAGTTTTATCGTTTCATCTTCTTCATCCAACATAGTCAATATTATATTTGGGAAAACAATTTAATGCAAATTTTTCTTAAACCAAATGCAGACGAAAACCCGAATTTAAGGATGGCAAATTTCCAATTTCATTATGCGGCATCGCGTTATCCAAATATATTGGGATAAAACCTAGCGAATCCACAAATATCCCATAATCTGCCTCGGCGGTAGCGATTTATTCCCCGACCTACCCCAAACTCATTCATTACGTATTCTCAGAAGGTTTCCGTGAATGAATCGAACCGACATCATCCAATTTTTCAGGGTTGGTGTGAGTTCGAATATCCCAACATGATTAAGTCGCTCCATTCGGACCGGTCTGGAATATTCCTTTCGGAAATTCGGTCCGAACGACGTGTCGGAATTCGGAGATAATCGAGAATTATTTCGAAATTCAGAAGGCAGTATCTCCATGTTGATTAGTTCGGTCACAGTTAGCTAGGAGCATAGATAACTGGAGGAGACGTGGAGAGGCTTCATACGCTAGCCAGAACATTTTGAACTGCCTATGACGACGGGAGTTTCGTGTGACTCCCGCTAGAGGAGCTCTGTGATCGTTATGGCTCTACACTACTTCTTCTTCTTCTTCTTGAGGTGCCATCTTCACATAGAAGGTTGGCTACAATTTCGGCAAATCTTTCTCGATCTTGTGTCATTCTCAGCAATGCTTCGGAACTTAGACCAGTCCAATCTCTCAAATTCTTCAACCATGAACACTTTCTCCTGCCCTCTCTTACCCTCACTTACCCTCAATTTTGTCTTTTCCCTTCTACACTACTACAGTTGTTAAAAATGTACCATTGAAATGGGGCTGTCATTGGTATGTTTACGATTTTTTTTTTATTGAACATTCCCCTAAATCTTTTCTTCTCTTGAATGGTGACACTGTTTAATGTTTTCTCCTAGAAGTACGAGGATATATTGGAAAATTCTTAGCCTACTATAGAACCAAACAAAATTTCAATGTCAAAATATTTTATTAGGGCTGAAGGACTTAGGTCAATTGCCTTAAATACATTTATTTATTTTTATTTATTTATTTTATTAATCAACATATTCTCTTCCTAATTGAATACATTTATTACAGCGAACCTGCACCGTCTCTAGACCTTTCAAAAAAAATGTTTCTTCTTGCTCTGCAAACCTGTCCTCCACAGCTTTCATTACCTCCTCGTTGAAAGAAAATTTACGACCTTTCAAACTTTTTTTCAGTTGAGGACAGAGCCAAATCTGGTGAATAATAATGGAATATGACTTTCTTTGGGTTATTCGTTTTGGAGTGCATTCTTTTGTGAAAACAAGTCCCCATTATTTTGAGAATTTAAGAAATATGAATAACACAAGACGTAGGTACTATTCCCTTTCATTTTCCGATACCTAAGATGACACTAACTGAGAAAAATACCAAGTATATGTGTATTAAATTTTATAATAGTCTACCTGAAAATATACTAGGCATGAATAATTGAACCTTACTCGATTTTAGAATTTTTGAATTATTGTAATACCTAATATTGTGAAATCTGGAATGTAATTTAATTTTTTTTTCTTTGTAATTGACGGTTTCCCATTTCTTTGTATGTATGTTCAGGATTCAGGGAATAAAGCTATTGTTGTTGTTAAAGGGGGTGTTCTAGTAATTCTAACCCTTAATCACGAATTTTTTGCATGGCAACATGAGATTTGTGTAATGGGGCGTTATCCTGTAAAAACAAAATACCTTTGGATAGCTTTCCGCGTCTTTTCTCTTAAATTTTTTTCCGTAGAGTGGTCAGTAATGTCGAATAGTAATCTCCAGTTATTGTTCTACCCTTATCCAAAAAATCAATCATGAATACTCCATGGCAATCCAAAAAACTGAAGCAAGAACTTTTCCAGCAGATTTTTGGCACGAAACTTCTTAGGTCTTGGAGAACCAGAGTGTCGCCATTTCATCGATTGTTGCTTTGTTTCTGGTCGAATGTACCCAAGTCTCATCCATAGTAACAATTCGGTTTAAGAAGTCTACATCGTTTTCAAATCACAGATCGAACGCGATTCTTCTACCCTTGCACGCTATTAGTCAACATTCAAACATTTGGGGATCCATTTTGCAGAAATTTTTCTCATGTCCAAATTGACGTGAACTATATGATGAACGCGTTCGTATGAAATCTTCAGTGCTTCAGATATCCGTTTCAGCCCAATTTGTCGTTCTGATAAAATCATGTCATGAACTGCATCTATATTTTCGGGAACTGACACAGAAACTGGCCTTAGCGATCGGTCATCATCTTCAATGAAAAATTCACCTCTTTTGAAGCTTGCAGTCCAATTTTTAGATTTTTACAATTTCGGTGTATATCTTTTTTTTTTCATTGCCTAGCTCCGGTTTCCTTTCACACGACGAACTCTACACTGACACATCTAATAAGGTATTGTTCGTTGATATGGTAGCGCAATATTTTGTTTATGCATGGAACTGGTCCAGGCTAACTAGATACCAATACATTCTCGTATTAGTGAATCCAAAGATCAAAACATCTTCTTTCGGCAAAAATTACAACCTAGAAAACGTCTTGAGATGTCTTGAGATCTTGTTTATTTTACGTGCTTCGAAGCTGTGATATTTCGTTTCATATCCAGGGATCTTGAGGGATATTTAGAAGTTATTATCGTCTTCTGAGTAAACTGTTGAGGAGGTTTTGAGTCAGTGTTATTCCTTTAAACTGTTACTCACAAATTTATCATATTTCAGGTTACAAGGTGTAAACTTACAATCCACAGTTCCATTTCTCCTTATCAATCATTTCGAAAACATAGTCCATTGAAATCCCTTCACATTGTGATATTTTTATGTTATTGCCATAATGCATTTTCTAAGTTTTACCGTAGGATCGTGCTTTTATATAACTTTCTCAGCCCCATCAAATGCAACATTGTGGTTTGTTACCACATAATGTGATATACGATATATTTCAATTTCTAGTGAATTATATGAAAAAAAAACAGTTTTCTGAAGATTTATGGTTGATGAACATACTGAACTTCTGATATCGTGAAACTTCGCATTTATATGGGGTGTTTATACACCACAAGAAGTTTATGAGCTATAACATCTAAATTGCAGGCCATTACATTGAGGCTTTAAACCCATTAAAGGCAGCAATTTGTCGGTGAACTTAATCCTTGAAGGCAGAAATGACCTAGCCCAACGAAAAGGAAGATATTTCACTATTTTGTAAGCCGTTTAATTCACACATGCTGTCCTGAAAAAGTTCATAGAATTCTTCGAATTTTAGTCCCATTTCAGACAAGTGAACTATCATATAACACACTAGTGTGCTATAATCCATAACTCACTAGTTAGATATGGATTAAAACTCACGTCAATAATATTATTCTCAGGAACGTAATTTTCATTGATTTCCTCCATTTTATTCTTTTTTTTAAAAAGCTTTCCTTTTCTGAAGGGAAAACTGTGTCCAAATTCATTTAAACATTTGCTTCTTCAAACAAAATGTAAAAAAGTCATTGACAAGTCATTCTGACATTCATAGGGTACTCAGACGCAAGTAGTTATGATTTGACCACAATGCTTTTTAATTATTATCCCATAAAAAAACGGTTTCTTCCACTTGAACTGACGGCCTTGTACATGGTATAGGTAATACTTCTCGCGAGACCTATTTTCAGCATAACACACTAGTACCATAAATAACTTTCTTCTATGATTCTTATATACTATGGAGCAACCTTTCTCTCTTTGTTTTGTAATGGTCAAGATGCAATAATCTGGCTTTTTAATGTATTTCCTTTTATCCGACGATACAGCACTTATTACCCATAACAACACAACATCACATGTATGGAGAACTTGCAAAAACTTACAGACGTGACCATTGCATGGATGCGACGTTGGAGAATACAGCCAAACCCAGCAAAATCGAAGCTTGTTTTGTTCAACCATAAAATCAGAAGGAACTCTCCATATATCAGAGTAGACAACATAACAATAAGCCCTACAAAAATCTGCAAATACTTGGGAGTACACATAGACAACAAGCTCAGCTTCAAAGTACACATGAAACATCAAAAAACAGCAGCGATAGCTAGAGCAGGAGTAGCAGGACACTTCAGATCGCTCACCTATAAAAACTTGCGTATTAATGTGAAAGTTGCCACTTCAATATACAAGATGATATGCAGGCCCTTGCTGGAATATGGAAGCACAATTTTTTTGAACTCTTCAAAATCAACTCTGAACAATTTAGAAATAGCCGAACGAACAAGCTTGAGGAAAATCACCAAAATTAGACACCCTAACAAGCCGTTGCACAACCCTCCCAACCAATTATTATATGAGTTAACTGAGGTAGAACCAATATTAACCAGAATACAGAAACTGGGCCAGAAATTCATTAAGAAACAGACAAACAGGACAATAATGGATCCACTGATACACCACTACATTACAGAAAATAGACCGAAGGCCAAAACACCAGCGCTACCACTTTTTGAACACTTGCTGTCTTTGGAATAGTTAATTCATTTTTTATTTTACTCATAGAATAACATTACATTGAATTATCTATGTAAGTGGCAGGAAGACTTCGGTCGATAGCCATTTGATTTGAATCAATAAAGTTAATTTCTCTCTCTCTCTCCTTTTATCTGAAGTCAATTTTTTAAGTGTCTTATTTACTTTATTTTTAGTAATTTCAATTTCAAAATTTTTATAATGACTTGATGATGGAGAAACCTTGTCTCCGAAACTGTGGTCCAATTTGTGCAAATTTAAAGTTTTGTATGCTAAGTTTACACTGATTTGAGCCTTCATTATTTTTGGGAATTTTCGATGAGTCATATAAAAACAGAACATCATATTTCCTATTTTCCACAAAATGTGATGGTTAGATCCATTCGATTATCGATAAAAAATATTAGATGATACAAAAAATATTCACTGAAATAAAAATATATCATTAACTATAGAGCTCGTAATGTCCCAAATCATGATCATTAAAGATCCATTATTTATTTATTCACATTATTATAAAAAAGCATGGAAACGATACAAATGATTGGGTGCATTATCACCATTCTATATCAAATGTCATACGATGAAAAATAATGGTAGAACTGAAAACGAATATACATCACCAGGGGTGGAATTATTCCAATTAACTTAATTCTCTTTGCCGAACGGAGAGGAATATCTGTATTCACATTTCTGTAAATGAACTATCGGAAAATCGTTTTAATTCTAGGTCGGAGTTAGCATGAATTAATGATGATGACAAAATGTAGTTTCATTCACTGCAGTTGAAATATTAATCAGTTATAAACTGAAGCATTTGCCATGAAAAACAGTTGGGAACTTTTGTGAGCTTGTTCAAACTCATAGCGAAAGAGGTCACTCTTTCATGAACTGAAATGAATTTTTTCTAATAATTTTTTTTTACCGCTCGTTCAATTCAAACTAGGGCTGTATCCTTTCGTCACGATGTCTGTAGGTTTTTCTCGAATTTTGCGTCGGAAATAGTCTCAATCGACTCATTGATCACGAACCTATTGTTTTGTCGAAATCCCGTTACCAGGCAGCTGTCAAAAAAACATTTTCTCGTGTTCGAATGCGAATCTACCTACAAGGCGTATCCAGTTTAGATAAAACAGCGCTCAGAGGCTTCTGACGTTAATGCCTCAACTGACTTATTGTTTAGAGTTTAGACAACGTTATTTCAGAAAATGATCATGACAAATAGCGTATATTCAATAATGCAGCAGCATTTTCTTCAAAGAATAACTTTCCAAGAAGTTTCGAAGAAATATTCCAAATTCAGGCTATGAAAATTGAAGAAATTTTCGATCTTATTGCTCAATTTGACTAAAATTACTCGAGTAAATCAAGGAAATTGATAAAAATGAGTTGAAAAACATCGTTCCATCAATCAGGAAACCGTTTTCCGATTAAAGTTGAGCAAAGTTGGGCGAATTGAGTATCTGAATGGCTGCATGCTCTCGATAAGAATTCGAATTAGTGCCCGAAAGATTCTATATATTGATTGCTCTTATAATTCGTTCTGCTTTGATTAAAATAATAGGATATTTGGGACCGACGCATCCACCAATCTGCAATCAATATAAAAACACGATTTTAATCTTCCACTCCGTTAAATCGAAAACGCTGACAGGTCCCTTTGATGTTGACGCGTTATCAAACGTTTTTCCGAAATAAGTACCCCAAATAACCCATAACTTCCGTCAAATAAAGACCCATTCAATTAAGTAGAGCTGAACTATCACCAAATCGATCTACTAAGAATGCTGATACCGATCTACGACCCCATTACACGAGACCATTGACCCGCTTTCTGCTACCCTCAGGTTCGAACAGGAATTTGAAGAGGTTCATTTTCTCCCCCTTGCACCTGATATTTCCACTGCGTGTGCTGCCCTTCCGTTTAAATGTTGATGAAAAGGTTTTCGGAAGAATAGCTACACTCCCCGTCTATGGAGTGGTGGACATAAAAATTGTACGAAAGAACGTGAGGGTTTCGGTAATAAAGAAAGGCAGGATATATGTTTACGCTTCCTGAATTTTTCGTTGGATATGAGTTATTATGGTCTATGTTGAAAATAGGAGTTTATTTTTATCCATACAAGTAAGACATTATCGGAGAAAGGGGCTATTTTAGAAAATGTTGTTCTGATCTATCGATCTGAACTATTTTAAGTACTGTGTGCTTTACTGCATACTCGGATGAGTAAGATCCCAAGTATCTCAGCTCTTGTGGAAGACAAAGCTCATGAGTGAGCAATACAGAGTGAGTCTTTGACTTGTACATGTATTTCAACTGTAGATTCCTCTCAGCAAACGAAACACTTTTTTCCTATACAGTTTTTCAAAATTCGGTGTCAAAAATCCATTGAAAAACACTTTTCTTTTCATATCTTCGGACTATTCTTTCGAATGAACTGAATTTTGGTTGATTGTTTACTCTATTCATGGTGCATATTCCTCAATCAAAACTTATTCAATATTTCTCCTGGTATGAAAGTGACAGCGTAGCCAACTCATAAATCCACGCAAAAATACCATGAAACCTCTTGGTGAAGATAAACGGTTCATATTTTCCAAAGAATCAATCATTTTAGAAAATAAAAGTACCCCTATGATTTTCAATAAAACGTGTCAATTTCGAGTGGAGCCCATAAAATTTGAGGAAAAAATCTCTGAAAAATTCTGAATGCTTCCCTGGAATAATCATTGAATCGCAGAAAAATATGTATATATTTCTCTGATCAAGTTAACAATGTTGTCAGAATGTTTATCAAGTTAGTCGAGACTAAAACTCAAATGTTGGTGAAACTTTTGATTTAGAGATATGTAACAATAAAATCCCATAAATTTGCGAGATAAAATTGAACACCAAAAAGCATGTTATTACTTATACATTTGATATGCACAGTTTCTATTGAAAATGTATTGTAACCGATCCATATCGAAAATAGATATCAATGAAATATAAAATTCAGATGAATGAATTATGAATGTCGATACAAAACACGTATTAAATCGAAATTAATAAAAATAAAATGAAACTTAGCGCCAAATAATCTGTGTTTGTTTCTATGTTTCTATCTAAACAATATCCTCTTGGAATTTCATTAACTCGACACTACACAGTTAATATTACAATAATTCACTGAAAGTCCTCACATAATCATCACGACATCGAAGAAAAACACCTTAAATAATAAGTTGATTTCATTTTCACACTAAGACATACTACCAATTTTCTATACCCCTTTTATCTCAAACACATGAGGAATTCCTGTCACCGATCGTTTGTTTACATGTTTTCAGCCGTGATCGATGCTCTCCTGCTGCTTGTATATTCAATTCCACCGCACTGTTATGTTCTTTGAATTTGAAAGTGAGAACACGGAAAACCAGAAAATAATGTAAGTTCGAGAAAATTGTTTTTATGTGCGTACTGTATTTCACGTAATTTTAAATCACACTCTATGTTTGTGAAATTTTGTATTGTTCGTTCCAGAGTCCTGAAGATGGTCTAAATATAGACCAAAACTGTCGGCATTTTATTGAGTTGGTTTTCTTTAAATCCTACTAGACCTTTAAACCCATCATCAATTCAATTAATAAACAGAGGTCATCAGCTACATATTTACCTTAAATAATCACTTTTCTTTTTTATAACATCATAGCTCCAGAAAAGATTTCTTCTATGATCGTTTACAGATCTCGCCGGTTGTCGCTATACCACAGAATACCTAACTACACAGAAGCGTCTTTCCGCCTTCCCGCCAAAACTATATTTGTTGACGCTTGTGCCTTGCTAGGTAGTACAAATGTCAACGTGAAATTTAAACTTCTTGCTGAACCCATAGAATTATGAATAAAGTATAGAATTATGTCACATAATACCCTAAATTAGTTAGGTATTCTGTGATTATCCGCTCAAAAGTGACATATGTACTACCTAACAGAGAATGAAGGTCACGAAAATTTGCCCCTTGAAGATCAAAGTGCCGACGCTTAGTGACGCTTCTGTGTAGTTAGGTATTCTGTGGCTATACGCATGCGTCGTTCACAGACACTGAAGTTTGAGATGGGTCGATTCATTAATCTTACTTGCGTGGTTTTTACTCATTCGAATAATCAATACTAAATACGCAGAAGTGGTGTCCGACTCGAAAAATCAACAATCTGGCATCGTCCTCTCAAAACTCTGTGGAATATTGATCGAAGATTATTGTTTCCATTGTTTTGAATGCAAAATGGGTTAGGATAGGTCGATTAATCATTAATTGAGTGAAAAACCATTCTCAATAAAAAATTTTTGGGATATCAAGAAAAATATGAACAAGTTATTAGTGTTAATGAACTAATATGGCTTTCTAATTGCAAAAATAATCGGACAAAACTGATTGTTTTTGTCAGGAAATTTCGTATTTCGAATAAGGTTAGTTCTTGACTCTTCCCTAAATGTATTAACTCAGATTCAATCGAGAAATATTAACTTTGCATTAAATCTAGAGAATCGTATCAGGCACGTATTTGGCTCAATGAAAAACAGGTTTCTTTTGGCCAGTAAAATAAGGTTTTCGTCCCAAGAATATGTTTTTCATCGAAATAACTTGAGATGGAAGGAAAGTATCGAAGTAAAACAATATTGCATGAGTAATGCCCGGTGTTAAAGTACCCATAAAATATCCAAACATAATGTCTCTATTAATCACTCGATTATTATGAACAAGAGCCACCACTTCCATACCAGCCATAAAGTATTTTACGAGTTGACATAACAGGAAGTGGCACCCATAACCCACAAATTCAATTACGGGGCAATATGAATTTATTCATGAAACAACCAATAAACCGGGATTAAGTTTTAAGACGCGGTCGGCAAGTGACGCCCCCCACTCCACGTAAACACTAACACGACATGCAAAGGCACTCTTTTCCATGGCTGCACGCGATCTTGCGACCGAGATCGCTATCGGGCGGGAGAAATGGAAACTGGAATTCAATAGAGCCAATTTGAGGCGATACCCAACCTGCTTATTATTCCTTTCGTTGATACCCCTTTATTCGACGGTGCATTACGTAAGATAAGGGTTGGAATGGTGTGCAGGTAGGGGTATGTGACATTGTAGCGAGTTGTTAAGTGGAAACAGGACCGGTGCATTCGCCAATTTGCAGCTGCAGAAGTAAACTGTTATTATTCTGCGACATTTGAATATTTTTCTATTTTTACTTCAACGTTATCGCAGGTCATTAGAGAAAGTATGAGGATTGTGGAACATTTGGAATTCAATTCCTGTCAAATTGCACATAACAGGATCCACATACAGGCTTTGCCTTGTGTGGATCTCCCTTCAAGTTTATTAGCACATCTTATTTTGTGAACGATTTTTGTTAATTTTCTCTGAATAAACTTATATTATTATTCAGGGTGGCTCTTTGACTGGAAATAATCATGAATTTCAATCATCGAATTCTATTTCTTCTCTGGTCTCTAAACAAGTTAACAACGTTGTCAGAATGTTTATCAACATCGTCGATACTATCTAAGTAATGTTAAAACGTTTGATGTAGAGATATGTGAATCAAACCAAGGCTAATGAGATTATACAATCAATACGCACAGTTTTTATTAAAAATTCATTGTTACTGGTCCATATTAAAAATAAGTGTTAATAGAATGAAAAATTCGGATAATAATGATGAATGTCGATAGAAACCACGTATCAAATTCAAATGAATGAAAAATGAAATGATTCTTAGCACTAAATAATCTTTGGCGATGTTTCTATCCAAACAATATCCTCTCGAAATTCTATAAACTCGACACTACACGGTTAATATTATATTAAAGTCTTCACAAAATCATCACGAGATCGAAGAAAAACACCCAAAACAATCACTTGCCCCTTCTATAACAACATAGCTCTAGAAATGACTTGTAATTTTATTTACGCCATTTGCATAACGCCGGTTGTCGCTATATGCATGCGTCGTTCATGGGACTGACGTTTGAGACACAAAATATAAGGTTTGAGATGGGTCGATTTATAAATCTTACGGTTTGTCTTGCACGCCCGCTAACTCACATGGTATACCATTGTTCGAAGGGAAAATTAATGATCTGGCATCGTCTTCTCAAGAGCTCTGTGAAATATCATAGAAGATGGGTTGGGTTAAGCCATTGACCTAGTTAGGCATTGATCTAGGTTAATGAAGTTAGGTCAGGTTAGAGAAAAAATCGAGTATTTGTGAGGTTCTTTTTGGATATCGATAGTTATTAGTCTTTACAAACTAATCTTTAGGAAAATCGAAGAAGGAACTTATTTTGGTGGGAGGAATATGGATTTTCAATTGCAGAAATAATCGGACAAAACTAAGTGTTTTTGTTGAGAAATATCGTGTTTGAATTATTCTTATTCAAATAAGGTTAGTACTTGAGTATTTCCTAAATGCATCAACTTGATTTCAATGGAGAAATATGAATTTTGAGGTCTTTGCAGGGAATCGTACGTATTTGGCCCAATTTTTTTCAAACGGCTATATCTTTTGAACAGAGCCGAATTCGGAAACATGGAAAATGAAAAAAAAGGTTTCTTTTGGCCTCAAGACTCTACTGAGGAAATATATGTACATATAAGTTGAAGACTCACCCTGTATTTTTTTTTCTACATCAAATACAGGATAGGTTTGCTTTTTTCCTACATGTCATATCCGGAAATAATCCAAAATTATAAAAAAAATTTGGTCAACGTAGAAACAAATTTTGAAAAATCGCAATTACTCAAGAATCTCTGTTGAATTTTTAGTATTAATAAATTTGGCACTACTGAAATCTGCCACTCGTTTTTGATCATTGCATGTTTGAAACTGATAAAATGTTCCCATCAAAATCCATAAAAAAGTTTCAATATTCCCCATCTTCGAATAGCCTTCCATGAAACTTCCAATCAATCAGATCTGCTACAAACGCAAAGCCTTTTCAGGACTTCCGCTATCTCCAAGCCTATCCGATAAATATTCGCAAAGACAAGCCCTCACCCTCTTCAAACTCTTCACGACATACAATCATCAGTAGAGACTCGAGACATTTGAAGGTGATGAGGCTCATCAGAAAAAAAAGATTCCTTGCCTCGGCGTTGCCGACAAAAAGACTGTTGCAAGCCTAATGATTTCATTAATTATTTATCGCTAGCATACTCAAGGTTATTTCGAGGAACATTTTGCTTTGGTAAATATCTACTACGATGAAGAATCATCTGACTTGAAAACTAAACATTTTAAAGGGTTTTTATAAAGAGCAAGTTGAAGACATTTGTAAAAAAATAAGCTTCCTTGTTGAAATTATTCTTCAACAGGGGAATTTGTGACGAGCCACTCGGTCCCGCTAAATCCATTTCGCTTTCGGGTATCGGGTGGTAATTGAATTTAGAAACAAAACTAAAAGACTGTTCGAAAGATTTCATACGAACACTGAGATAAACCTACACGAGAAACAGTTAAAACTATTCTTACAAATCCAACCCAACTTGAAAACTGATCCGAGTTTCCGATTAATCTGAATAGTGCACAATAACTGCGGTTTCCAAGGGCAAACGCGAAGGCGCGAGGGAATATCTACACTACTGGAAAAAATTAAAGGATAAAAAAAAAATTCCAAATTTTTCGGCAATTTTCAACATGCCGTAACTTTGAGAGGAATGGTCGTACAAGAAATTCAAAAAAAGGAAATTCTAGCTCCAAGTGTCTAGTTTTTGGATTAGAACTTCAAAAATTTTAAGTTTCAGTGGTTTTCGAGTAATGATAAAAAAATCAGCAACAAAAAAATTCTCAAAATTTTACCACTTTTTTTTTCTTGTCTAGGAGCGTGGTAATTTTATTTTTGCATAATCGTTATAATGATGGGATACTTTGTTAATGCAGCTTTAATTTATTTTTTTATTGACCTCAATACGTCCACTTCTCGCCGAGATATCGGTCTTCAAATGGAAAAGGATCCATTTGTCTTTAATTATCGATTTCTCAGCAACCAATGATCGCACAGAAAATTGAAGGGGGGTTTCAAGACCTTAAATGAACTCCCATTAATGAACAACCATTGCTTATTCATAGAAATTTTTTTTCTTAATGTCGCATCAATATGAAAATTAAAAAAAAGGGCTTTTGGTGGTTTCTTGGAAAATCTACCGCTGGATCGAAAATGTTGAGGAAACCAATAATGTTAAGTGTGACTTTCACAGTTCAATATGTTGATAAAAACCTTACGGAGAGCCAACTCAATTCAGCGAGCCGTTTTTTTGTTTGACTCGATTGAATTTTTGATTTTTTGCTCTGAGAAGCTCGTAATCTTTAAAAAAGGCAAAAAAGAATTTTCTCGAGCTTTTTCCACATTTTAATTGCAGATAGTTCATAAATTTCAAAAAAAGAAAAATAAAAAAAACAACAAATAACATTCTTATTAATTTAATAACGGGTATTGCCGCCTGCATAAACATGGCTGAACGTTTGAGAGCCGTTATTGAAAACAGGAGTGGCAATACCCGTTATTAAATTAATAAAAATGTTATTTGTTGTTTTTTTTTTATTTTTCTTTTTTTGAAATCTATGAACTATCTGCAATTAAAATGTGGAAAAAGCTCGAGAAAATTCTTTTTTGCCTTTTTTAAAGATTACGAGCTTCTCAGAGCAAAAAACGTGATCCTTATTTTTTTTCAAAAATTCAATCGAGTCAAACAAAAAAACGGCTCACTGAATTGAGTTGGCTCTTCGTAAGGTTTTTATCAACATATTGAACTGTGAAACTCACACTTAACATTATTGGTTTCTTTAACATTTTCGATCCAGCGGTAGATTTTCCAAGAAACCACTAAAAGCCCTTTTTTTGTTAAATTTTCATATTGATGCGACATTAAGAAAATAAAATTTCTATGAATAAGCAATGGTTGTTCATTAATGGGAGTTCATTTAACGTCTTGAAACCCCCCTTCAATTTTCTGTGCGATCATTGGTTGCTGAGAAATCGATAATCAAAGACAAATGGATCCTTTTCCATTTGAAGACCGATATCTCGGCGAGAAGTGGACGTATTGAGGTCAATAAAAAAATAAATTAAAGCTGAATTAACAAAGTATCCCATCATTATAACGATTATTCAAAAATAAAATTACCACGCTCCTAGACAAGAAAAAAAAAGTGCTAAAATTTTGAGAATTTTTTTGTTGCTGATTTTTCTATCATTACTCGAAAACCACTGAAACTTAAAATTTTTGAAGTTCTAATCCAAAAACTAGACACTTGGAGCTACAATTTTCTTTTTTTGAATTCCTTGTACGACCATTCCTCTCAAAGTTGCGGCATGTTGAAAATTGCCGAAAAATTTGGAATTTTTTTTTGATCCTTTAATTTATTCCAGTAGTGTAGAATCGAGAGGCTACCCTCAGACTCAACGTAACATGTGGCGTGTAGGCGTGTGTCTTCTCACCAGCCGTCGGTTCCCTATGAGGTAGAATAACGCGCTAGACAAGGAAGTGCGAGGCCAACCTCTGCCGTTTACTGGGACGTAAGGAAGTGAGATGGATACACAGAAATAGTGAGATATGGAAACGTAGACCCAGGGACGTATTGCTCTATAATGAAGGAAAGCTACGATATAAGAGAAGCCTCCACTGTTTTCAACTGAAGCTGAAAAAACTCAACAAGTACTGAATGAAATCTTACCGTATTGGCGATCGTGTACAGCATCTCGACGTATAATTTGTCCTTTTCGCTGTGGGCGATGGAATAATCGATAGGCGTTATCCCCAGCTCTGCCTCTTGGGGCGGCGGATCCGCCGCCGAGATCTCGGCATTTTTCAGAGCGCTCTGCCTCTGATTCTCCTGTTTCCATGCCAGCGCGGTGAAGCTCTCGAAGTAAACGCCGTCGATTTCTTGAACTCTGCGAAAAGAGACGGAAGAACGTTTGGTGAATGGAGACGCGTAATGAGGAGTTGTAAAAGGCAATTTTCGCCCTATTGTCATGCAGATACTGATCCTTATTGCGGACTGGTACTAATTGCGAGGACGCTGAGATTGCGTTAAGATTCTTTTCATGATATTATATTACTTTTATCAATTACGTGCTTGTGGATTTAGGGCTTAGCAGGCTACTTGACGAGTTTTTATGGAGGGAATGAAACAACCCTAATTAGTGACTCTGAATTAATTTATTTTTCAGTTCGAGCAGTAGTCACTTCTGAGAGGACTGTTTCAGCAATATTTTTATTCCATTAAGGAAGTGGTTTTCTGGAAGACCGTGTAAACACGTGAATTTTTTGTTGAATGAAATACGCTTTGTTGCATCGTGAAATGGATAACTCAATAGGCGAGTCCCTTCATGCTGGCCAACTGTTTAAAAATACCTGAAAATCACCTCCCTTTTTTCTCAATAATTCAACTCTTAAATGCAAGCTTTAATCCTAATGAGTGTATCCTGAAAATATTAGATTACGAAGGTCTTCATTAGAAGCTTTAAATATTTATTAATTAATGGAGATGCTATAAATCTATGACTTTCGGCAAAAATTCCAACCTAGAGAACGAGTTTTTTTTTATTTTTTCACGTGCTTCTAAGCTATGTTTTATATCCAGGTATTCTGAAAGTTTTTATTGTTCACTGAGCACATTGATTAGTATTGAAATAAAAATTGTTTAAAATGTATTTATATCAGTGTTATTCCGTTTGAAATATTATTCACAAAGGATCCCGCACTTTTTCTATGGCAAATGGCGTTCCGTCAAATGTTCTAAAATTTTGGTATAATATAGTACTCGACCTACTGATCAAAAGTGTCTATGGCCCCAACTCAATCCTATGACTAGTTTTTGAGATACAGGGCGTTGAAGTTGAGAATTACCCACTTTGACTACGCCCGTATCTCGGAATAGAATCGAATGAACTTCAATTTTGCTCAAGGAACATTTCATGACATCCCCAGGGAGCAACCATATAGAGGAATATGACCGAAAATCGTTACGAATACAGGGTTATCCATAATTGAATGCATGCCCGATTTTGAAAGTATAAAATATGTCAGTTTCAGAGCGAGAACGTTCACTAAATGAACTATAAAACTAGATATGTTGTTGTTACATCGAAAAAGTCTGTAATACCCAGAATTCATACTGGGTGATCCATTATTACAGAAACTATTATCAAGGAAGGTTAAGTGGACACCCTGTATTTATGGGTTGATTCAAGGTGTTTGTTTAATTTTTTTAGAACATATCATCATGGAATTTAAAGAATACAGGGTGATTTTCAGTCATGAAATGAACTTTGAACCTCACGAAAATACCCAAAAACCACCTTTTTTTTCATCACCCTCTATTTCAAGATTAACTCCGATGAGGTGGGTGTTATCTTTCACCACTGTACTTGATATAAAAACATCAATACGAGAGTTCTTATCCACTTCTTATAAACAGATTTTTTTATGCTGGAATAAAAATAGAATAACATAAATAAATAATTTTTATATTATATCAAAAAAAAATCTGTTCATAGGATGTGGATAAAAACTCTCAGCCGTATTGATGTTTTTATATCAAGTAGGTACAGTGGTGAAAGAAAACTCCCACATCATCGGAGTTAAAGTTGAGATAGAGGGTGATGAAAAAAAAAGGTGGCTTTTGGGTATTTTTGTGAGGTTCAAAGTTCATTTCATGACTGGATCACCCTGTATTCCTGGAAGTCCATGATGATATGTTCTAAAAAAATTAAACATACTTACACCTTGAATCAACCCATAAATACAGGGTGTCCACTTAACCTTCCTTGATAATAGTTCCTATAATAATGGATCACCCAGTATAAATTCTGGGTATTACAGACATATCTAGTGTAATAGTTCATTTTGTGAACGTTCTCACTCTGAAACTGACATATTTTATACTTTCAAAATCGGGCATGCATTCAATTATGGATAACCTTATTGTATTCGTAACGATTTCCGGTCATATTCCTTTATACGGTTGCTCCCTGGGAATGGAATGAAACGTTTCTTTAGAAAAATTGAAGTTCATTCGATTCTGTTTCGAGATACGCGCGTAGTAAAAGTGGGCAATTCTCAACTTCAACGCCCTGTATCTCAGAAACTAGTCATAGGATTGAGTTGTTCCATTGAGTTATTCCAAAATTTTAGAACATTTGACGGAACGCCATTTGCCATAGAAAAAGTGCGGGGTCCTTTATCATATTTTAGGTTACAAGGTGTCTTGTTTGAGTTTTTATTTTCTGGTGTCGTTTTTACTGTTGAGAAAGTTTAATTTCATAATTATCAACAATAGTATTATGAAGTTAATACTCGTAATTCGAGGTACTGAGCTGTCACTTCATCTTTCATCAAAATGGAAATTGAAAAAGGTAAAGTATCTGAGTGAAAGGATTTCTGTTTCAATCCTCATGATATATTTGAATTTTAGGCCAGTAGATTGATTATATAAAAATGTACGCAAAGTACTAGTACTGGAAAAAACTATTTTCAATTGCTCTTCAAGGAAAAGTAAAAACATGGCTATTCGTTTTCATGAATTTCCTAAGGCATATTGAATAAATTGGACTGGAGAAAAGTATGGATAGATAAACTATTGATGGGAAATCTTGCTGCAAAGAATCTATGTGTTTGTTCCCTTCACGTGGTCGATTATGTCAATTTCAATGTCAATTTCAGATTTATATCCAGATCGAAAAATCCATAAATAGAGTGCCTAAGAGAGAATAATGTTAGTATTAATAAAACTGAAAATGTTTGTGAAGTAGCCATTTTTTTGAGAGTTTCTCAAGCAACTGCGAACAATATTTTTAGTGAATATTTCTTGTATTTAGCTGAAATTTTGAGATGTGGTATTCACTGACCAAGTTCTGATGTTGAATTGATGAACTTACATTTACATTTCAAGAATATACTATGATTCAAAAGTTATACCTGATTATAATGATTTTCCAGTACAGTGATCTTAATTTCTCATGCGGCATCAGAACTTTTTCACATCCAGCTCATAGTTTATGGTGGAAATAAATCTTTTTGTGTTGTTCTGTAGCAAATAAAGAACATTCAGAAAAATCATCATTTCCCTAATTTCCATTGAAATCCTCTTAGAATTTCTATCCAATTTGGAGGGAAAACCCAATTTATGAACCTATATTTAATAAACTAGACAATACACTGAATTCACCAATTCACTGAAAGTCTTCATATGATCTCCACGAATTCGAAGAAAACACCTATAATAATCAGTTTCACATCTTGCAACAGGTTTTTAAACGAGTGCTCCTTCTTCGTAAATGGGTGAAATTTAAATTTAATATTTCTGCAGTATCTTGAATCATTTTTACATTGTCATTAGAAAAATCTCATTTATGAGGGAAGTTGTTATAAAAAACAAGGACTCTAGTGAAATCCTCATTTGATTCGAGAAATTCAAATTCTCCGTATAAACATTTTGGTGGGGATATTTATTTTCCTATTCATTGGTGAAAACCTAAGAAAATAAAATTTTATAGCTTCCGATGAAGACCTTCGTGACATCTAATATTTTCAGGATACACTCATTAGAATTAAAGCTTTCAGGTAAGAGTTGAATCATTGCGAAAAAAAGGGAAGTGATTTTCTAGGTATGTATTCTTAAACAGTTGGCCAGTATGAAGGGACTCGTCTATTCGGCGTTGTTGTCCCCGCCACTGGCGAATAGAACCAAGCAAAAAACTATCCAGCTTACCCCGAACGGACCTGGTGATCGATCTCTGGCCAGCTCTGCCTCCTGGTGCAAAAGGTCGAAGGTCTCCTCTCCACGGGAGTCGTCTTCGGCGATCTCTGTCTGAACGACCCGGGTCGTCGGACCGGTGGGGCCGGCACGAGGCATTCCAGGGTGCTTTTACGTCTCTGCACGAGGGCACTAGCACCCGGAGCCGGCAGGACCTTCGGGAACCCCGGAGTGTTGCTGTCGCCGCTGTTACTTCGGGACCCCGGAGTGAGACCGGTCGAGCCGCTGTCTGAAGTGTCGGCACGGCTCAGTGAGAATCTGAAAGACATTTGTTGTTAGCTTAATGGATTGTGGCTATAAAACTGTTGATGTATTGCAACAGGTGAATTCAATTTCACGTCATTTATTATTTTGTCCGAATTTGCAACATATTCCGTTGCAAATTGTCTGCTTTGGGCACATTCTGGTAAAGTCGAATGCCAGATTGACCCTCATTCAATTTGAATCGTCCGATAAGATCTATTTGAGCGCGAATATGCTCTCATATGAACTGGGGACAAGAAATCGACAAAATTCTTTCAAAAGCCATAGCAGCCAGATGAACATGCAAAGGCTCTTTGGAAAGACTTGGGGGCTAAAACCAGACATGGAACAATCCTTTTTTTGCTTCATATTTTCAAATTAGATTATGCGATAAAATTATCGCCAGTCTCGTTGAACAAGACAAAGTTCATCGCTCTTCTTAGGAGTCATAACAACTGGCTTCTGCGAGACATTTTACAAAACGATCCCCCCAGAAGACCCTTAAATTTTATCCGTTCTCTCCCCTTTCCGCCTCATAGACTACACACGGACACTAATGGCAATGCTGATAAAAATAAAATGACACATAAAAAACGCCCCCATTCAATTCTGGCTGCATGTGGCCCCAGGCGGTTGAGCTGAACTTCGATGTGTTGAATTTCCATCCCTAGAGGACCGGCAAAGTTTGCGAATTCGGTCTATTTCCAGACTTTCGCCTAAGTCGCAATGCGACCTTATAACGAATTACGCCTTGGGTTTGCGAGCCATCGAAAGGGATATTCGCCGAGAGATGTTGACGTTGAAAAAGACGCAGTATGTTCAGTTCGCCCATTTCGATATGGTGATTCGATAAGGGTCTGGATGATGTATAAACTCTGACATCCAAGGAATGTGGAAAAGTGAATATTTGTTGGGAAATTCTGCACAATTTTTTTTTCATGTTTTCATTCCTTCTGTAATGTTAGCCGAGAGTTTTTGAATTGAGGACCAACCATCACGGTGTTTCGTTTTCATTTTCCCATGGCTTCGAAACCACTTACACATGAACCAATGAAGGAAAAGTCCTGGTCGATTCTGACATATCCAAAACGTCATGAACCAAGCTTAGGCATATGGTTAACAAACTGTTTTAACACATTGGTGATTTTAGTTTGGCGTCATATACTTCTGGTTATATGAAGAGATCTGATTTTGTGCCAAATAATCTAGGCAATGATTTCCAGAGTCTCGCTGTTCGCTCGATGAACGAGTCTTCAAAATGAGATGTTCTGCAGATTTTCCAAGAAACCAAGTGGGAGTGAAGACTGAACTTGTCGATTGATCTCGAATGAACTGCAGCAGAAGAGACGATTGGCGATAATTCAGAAGACTATTGACCATGAAAGTATCCATATAATAGAGATAGATCTTCGGTGTTCCAGCAACGAAAAAGCAGACCAGTTAGCAAGACAAGCATCTGAAACGCCATTCACAGGGCCAGAACCTGTGCTTGGAATCAGCAAAAACCGATGCAGGACCCTGATTGAGGAGTGGATATAACAAAGACACCGACAATATACTGGGAACAGAGCGACGGGCAAACACACAGCAAAGCCATGGTAGGACACACAAGCCAAACCTTGACGGCTGACTTTTTGAATCTAAACAAAACAAAGGCACGTATAATAGTAGGTCTACTGACGGGACACTGCGGCCTTAGAAAACATCTGAACACCATAGGAATACTTGGAGAACCCGTGGATTGCAGACTCTGCGGTGAAGAGGAAGAAACAGCCTCTCACATAATTTTTGAATGCGACGCCCTGGGAAGAAGGGCCACAGAATCTTCGGAGAAATCAATCCGGAAACGGGAATGAATCCGAAAAACCTCATAAACAGGCTACTGAACCTGATAAAGGGCACAAACCTATTCTCGTGAGGAACCACTGACGAAAGAGTGATACAATAGACCCAAGTTGGTCGCAGTGTCACAGGGAGGCCAAGCGCTAACCCGGTCTCTTGTTCGTCAGCTAATCAATCAATCAATCAATCAACGGTGTTCCAGAGTGAGTTTGTTAGCAAGGCATCAACGACGAATTGCACTCTTTTGGACAGAATCCAGCAATTTCTGGACATGTTAAGGTGCCGCCCTCCAAACATGGGAACGGTACTCTTGGACAGGCCTTATAGATCATAAGCAGTTTGCTCATGCACGAAGCAGAAAACCAAGTTTCTGGGATGCACTTTAAGCAATTGATCCCTCTCGACTTTTCCAAGAAAGTTTAGTGGCAACAGTGAGACCAAGCATTGAAACGAATGACTTTAATTGCATGGTTACTGCTGACAAGCTTATATAATAGGTTCAATGTGATCAGCTCTCCTAGATAAAAGACTTGCTTGTGTTTTGGTTGCATTGAATTCTACCAAGTCATTGGATTCCCATTCAAGGATTGTTGCTAAGTACATATACTAACTGACAAAGAAACTGCAACACCCAGAAGGAGCTGTTGAAATTAATAGTTATTTTTGTATCTAGTGCGCGAAATGCTACTTTGGTGATCGAGAACTGATTTTTTTTAACGAGGCGCAGCCGAGTTGAAAAAAATCGTCGAGATCACCAAAGTATTTCGCGCATGAGATGCAAACAAAATTTTTTCTACAAACGTTCTACACTGGCTGCACCATAAATGTTAACATTGTAAATAATAAATAAAATTAGGTAGTGTTAAATTTTCTCACAATTTGAAAGCCTTAATTATTGTTATACATTAATGAATAAATGATTTCTTGGATTTTTGCTTAATTGAGGAACATAAAGGTTAAAATACAGGGTGGCCATTTGAAAACGAAACAGACGAGATTACAGACGAAATAAATTTTTTCGATAGAAATGCTCGGACAGGTCGATTTCTGTTTCGAGGGGGACAACTTAAGATGTAGGTTACGGACGCATAGCGCTTCAACCCTTGCTACTACAACCCCCACCCCCAATTTTTGAATAGGGAAGATGGGCTCAGTGCTACCTCAATTTAAAGGTATTTTTATACTGATTTCAGCACAGTAATTGTTTTTTCATTTTATGCATTAGTTCTCGAAATATTCTTAACTAAGTATTTGAAAATGAAGTGGTGTTTTCATGGCACTTGTAGTGTTTCTTTGTGAAAAATCGACATCTTGATTAAAGATTTCTATGTCAGTGGATTGGAGGAAGGAAGCCACAGTCATGGTTGTTTTGAAGCTCAAAATGTCGATTTTTCACAAAAAAACACTACAAGTGCCATGAAAACACCACTTCATTTTCAAATACTTAGTTAAGAATATTTCGAGAACTAATGCATAAAATGAAAAAACAATTACTGTGCTGAAATCAGTATAAAAATACCTTTCAAATGAGGTATCACTCACCCCATCTTCCCTATTCAAAAATTGGGGGTGAGGGTTGTAGTAGCAAGGGTTGAAGCGCTATGCGTCCGTAACCTACATCTTAAGTTGTCCCCCTCGAAACAGAAATCGACCTGTCCGAGCATTTCTATCGAAAAAATTTATTTCGTCTGTAATCTCGTCCGTTTCGATTTCAAATGGCCACCCTGTATAAAAATCCCATACATTTTATATGCAGTGTGCGAAGTAAGTATTTCGCACACTACCTCGCGCCCGGTGTCATGGTAACGAAGGAAAATGAAAAAAGGGTCACTTCGCATATTGTTGTCTATGCGCGAACCTTGTAATTTTATGACGTTTGTAGAAAAAGTTTTTTTTTGGGAAAACATAGATAGTATAGTAAGGAGTAAATGATTAAATTTGGAGAAAAAAATCGTGAAGGTTTTTTCATGTGAACATTTTTTGTGACTCAAATATTGTAGTCGTTTTTTGCAAATTTTCGAAATTTAAAACAAACCAGCTGTTCGAGGATATCAAAAGTCGATGTTTAGTTGTTGTTAAAATGCCATCGCTAACCGTACGAACAGAAATACAACTACTGCTATGAGATGTTGTCAAGCGTGTTTTGATAATGCCGAAAATCGAAGAAGAGTAGGACCGGACGTCGAAGGAGTACAAATGAAGTTCAAGATCGACGTCTTAGACTTATGGCCATCAGAGACCGATTTGCGACAACTCGATTTTTGGCTGATGAGTGGTAAGGAGAACAAGACCATCCTGTAACTGTCAAAAACGGCAGCATTATCGACCCCATCTTGTGTAACCTCTGAAGGTTGAGCATCGCCGGCAACGATTACAGTGGTGTAGAGAACATCAACATTGGAATGTGGAATGGCATCAGGTCATCTTTTCTGATGAATATCGATTCTCCTTGGGTGCACATGTTGGCCGAAGAAGGGTAAGACGACGTCGTGGAGAAAGACGTGAACCTAACTTTGATTTTGAGCGTCATGTACACCGGGTTGTAGGCGTTATGGTATGGGGTGCTATTGGACATGCAAGTAGGTCACCTTTAGTCTTTTATTCGAGGTAACATGACAGCGCAGCGTTACCTTCAATAAAAAGTGGTGCCATATGTTCTTCCTCACCTCAAATGGACAGGGAATCCCATATTTCAGCAAGATCATGCTCGACCTCATGTTGCCAGAGTTATTTTAAACTTTTTGAAAGCGACCCATGTGAATCTTTGGCCATGGCCGCCCAGATCCCCCGATCTTTCGTCCATAGAGCATGTTTCGGACGTCATGGGTAGAAGGCTTGGAAATTTACCCCAGCCCCCACGGACTTTGGCGGCTCTGAGACAAAAAGTACTGGTAGCTTGGGATAGTATCTCTCAAGAAGAAATAGATCATCTTATTGCATCAATACCAAGACGTGTTTGAAAGTGTATAGATAACGGTGGACAAACATATTCATTGAAAAAAATTGTAAACCATTTGTTTCTTCTTTAAATTTCAGGTTCTTTGTCAGTTAATATATTTATGTTTTCAACAATTCTTCCTCGTTTGTTGGGGTGCTCTGGAAGAGAAGGCGCCATAGAGGGTATTATCGTCTGCGAATCAATGCCCTGGACATGAAGTTGCCTCCAGCATATCGTTGACGTGAAGAAGAACAGTATTGGTGTCAGAATCGATCCCTGGGGAACACCAGCATCAATGGGTAGAGTTTCAGATGAAACTCCATTGACCACTACATGGGGAGAAATCTAGCTATCATAGCTGAGGGGGCAAGCCATAAGGAGGAAGCTTGACGAGAAGTCCTTGGTAGCAGACTCGATCGAATGCCTTGGAGAAGGTTCTAATTTTCTCTGAAATATAAGATTTCATCAAATCTCTGGAACTGGAGGGCGAGCTGTAGGAGGCGCGATGATGACAGCTCTGTCAGGGGGCACAATAGACCTTAAGGTCGCAGTGGACTGTAACCCATTTTCACTATAACTATAACTATAAGGTGTTCTCAATGATAATAATTTTTATCAGAATTATGCTTGCATATGTTATCCACTTTCAACGTTTTTCTTCAATACAGATGTTTTCTCCCAGCAGGAATAAAAAAAGATGATATTATCAGATTTTGAATGTATTGGCTCCATTCTAAAATCAGTTGCTCTCGATCAATTCTAGTGATCAATAGTTTTTATTTCGCTTGATTTTCTACACTCGATCGCTATGCAACGCGAAACACGCAATTTGACCCAAGAGGAATGTGCCCAAGCGGTAGTTTTGCGAAAGGAAGGGTGGACATTCACAAGAATTGCAGAAAGGTTTGGAGTTTCCCATACAAGTGTGTCCAGAATGTTGCAGCGATTCAGGGAGACAGGTATGAGTGTCCGAAGACCAGGACAGGGTAGACCACGGGTAACACTCTGCCATTCAAGAACGTTACTTGAGAGTTTCTTCGTTGAGACAACGGTTTGCAACCGCTCGCCTCCTTCAAAATCAGCTTGAGCAAACTCATGAGGTGCAAATTAGCACTCAGACAATAAGAAATCGCCTCAGAGAATATGATTTAAGGCTTCGTGTCGCGGCAAGAGGCCCAGCTCTTACCCCAGCCCATCGAAGGGCGCGTTTGGATTTTGCGAGAGAGCATATCCATTGGAAAGAGGCCGATTGGGAAAGAGTTCTCTTCACAGATGAGTCTAGATTCTGCCTCTACCATTGTGCTCGACGTTCCCTTGTATACAGACGTCCACATGAAAGATATGCTCAGTGCAATTTCCTGAATACCACTGGTTTCGGGGGAGGATCGATTATGGTATAGGGTGGAATATACTCGATTGTCTAACTTTTTTGAGTAAAAACAAGGAGAAGTTCACAGAGGGCAGCATAAAATCATATTATAACACAAGAACACTCGATTACATTTTACCGATACACCGTCTAACTCTTACGGAGAGAAATCCATCATATATGTGCATGAAACTTTTTAATAAACTTCCAAATGAAATTAAAGAAATCCGAATTACCAAGCAATTTATTAAAAGGGTTAAAATACTCTTAATAAATAGAGAACCTTACAACTTAAAGGAGTTTTTCAACATGTGAATTTTTGGTTTTTGGGTAAAAATGATTTTTTTTTGTGTGGGAAATACAAATTGTTAATGAAGATGTGATATTTTGACGCTATTTTGTTTGATGTTTTAGGTGTAGCTCAAAACTCTTGATGTTATATGTGGAGATCATTCAAAATAAAGTTTCTTATTATTATTATTATTATTATCTTTGACTGCTCACATGACCTATTGGTCATGGGCGTAGCCAGCGTGGGGCAGGGGGGGGGCAGCTGCCCCCCCCCTGGAAAAAAAAATGAATTAAATCTGCCTTTTCTTTCTATCCCAAAATTTCACATTTTGAACGACCTTGGACCATGGCCATGGTTTGCCCCCCCCCTGTTATAAATCCTGGCTACGCCCGTGAGTGGTCGTTGATAATGGAGCTATGAATGCTGATTAGTATATAAGGAACATTCTTGAAGAGCATGTAGTGCCATTTGCCCAATACATTGGTGAAAATTTCATTTTTATGGACGATAATGCCAGACCCCATCGTGCGCGCATCGTTCAGGAGTACCTTGAAGAGGTTGAAGTCTCTCGAATGGAATGGCGAGCAAGAAGTCCAAATCTCAATCCAATTGAGCAGGTTTGGGACAACCTCAATAGAAGGCTGAGAAGTTCAGAAAATCATCCAGCTACTCTTAATGACTTAGGAATTCAACTCGCAGAAATCTGGGAAGGATTAGATCAGAACATTTTAAGATCACTCATTTTGAGTATGAACCGTCGTTGCCGAGCTGTAATTAACACAAGAGGGTGGAAATAGCAAGTATTAAATCACTTATCAGCATTTCAGTATTTTAAAACTTGTTCATTTCTCTTCTTTCACATAAGATTCGGTGAAATCCTGAATTTTTCTTCCATTCAATGTGTCTTGTTTCGTTCAAAACCTTCCCGAGAGAACATAAAAAATAAGTTATAAAGTCAATGTAGAGTTAACTTTCATTAAAATTGAGATTTTCAGAATGTGCGTTAATTTTTTTGCGCAGTGTAATATACTGCTGATATAAACAGATTCACACGATAGGAATCAAATGTAATAATTGAGGACATTTTCATGTTCAAAGGGCCTTACTTCGAAAAAATACCATTTAATTTTAAATTTGCTATGATGAAAGCACAGAAAATTTTTAGTGAATATTTTGAAACCAGAAATTAAGCTGCGACTGGACTTCCGAGGCCTGCTTTGATGTCAAAAATTCTTGGATGGACTATATGTCTAAACATGATTCTCAGACCAAGAAACAAGTACACTTCAACACAGTGAAACACAGATAATGAAATGAACAGTGTTTTCTGTTGTTTTTTTTTTAATTGAAATGTACACAGAGCACTCTTGAAGAGAAGCATGTACTGATATACCAATTCTTATCAAAACGAAAATGAAAGAAGAAATATCAGTATGATATTGAATAGCATACCACACAGTAATCACTGTGAAAATGGTATTCACGATTGATTCTGGCTTGGAATATATATATGCTTGTCTGCTGGCATCTATGTATTTTTCTCACTGAGCGAAATCACTTTTTCAATAGAGCCAAATCAGGAAAAATGGAAAATGAAAAAGAAGGTTTCTTTCGACGTCAAGAATCTGCAGTTTGACACAGTTTTCAGATTTGTTTGTCCATTCTGGTATCTTCAGAAGCCTCAGTTTGCGTTGGATCTTGCTTAGATCGATAATTACGTGATATCTGTTGTTTGATGGATCTGAGTCGTCTGTGGATCTTGCTTGTTCTAGCTGGATCAGCTGATATGTTTGAAATTAGTCTGCATGAGGATTGGTTAGCTCCTTTCGATTATTTGACGTTTGTCAAAAAAAGGACAGCTGTCAATTCTTTTTCCTTAGATTCTTTCTACAACGTGGAACCTCTTTTCGAAAAACAAAACCGTTTCTCAAATTAACCAATCTTGCTTTAATTTCGGAGACAACAAAATCATGTTTTGACTAAAACCGGAACTGTCTCCACTTCCTCAAGGATTACGCAGGACTTACGTCCGCCAGAGTGGAACCGGGCCTGAACGCGCTGTGTAAGCACGATACTTACGAGGGTATTAAAACTACCTGGCCGTATTCGTTCGGAGTTTCCCATTTTCATCGAAATTGCACGGGAAATATGTGCCATCGCTCTTTAACGCTACTCCGGAAAGTTGGCGGTAATGGGAGGTTTACCGAATAAAACCGTATTATTCGCGAGGCGCTCGAACAGAAAGGGGACGCCAAACTTGAATGCGAATGTCTCTAATTAAGGAGTTTCCAGAGACAAGTAGGTCGGGAAATTGATACAGGTGCTCCGACACTGCGTCCCAGTAACCTCATATCTCGGGAAATTCCAGAGTTTTCACGGTAATTGGACGAACTGGAAGATCGTGTAGAAAATATGTTCGAAGGAATGAAATATTTTTTAAAATAAACACTTTTTTATTATTTTTATGGTACTGACGTACGACTCGACCCTACATGAAAGACTTCATCGGAGTAACAAGTATACAGCGTGTTAAAATTCCTATTTTCAATACCACAAAGTTTCATACTGCGAGCAGAAAGTATCAAGAAAATTTTGTTTTTTTGAGAAATTATGTGCACTTTGTCATGGCTCATTTACTTTGAGACGATGGTACCTGATGAAATTTGTCACCGAATGAAAGTCGACCATGACAGTTTTGTTCATGCTCAACTTTCAACCCCTTTCAACCTCCTTACGTGAAAAATTAGAATGTATGAAACACTGCGCTTCAGTTAAGGTCTTAAGAAGGTATGTTATTAGTACGTTTCTACTGAAGTTGAAACTTTTCGATAGAATGTTTCAATTCAAAGAAACGGCCATGACGAAGTGCACATACTGAAAACCTCTTTGAACTAACTACACTGTGCAAAAAAATTAACGCTCATTATGGAAATCTCAAATTCATTCTACAACTGAAGGTGTTCTCAATGATAATTATTTTTATCAGAATTATGCATGCATATGTTATCCACTTTCAACGTTTTTCTTCAATACAGATGTTTTCTCCCAGCAGGAATAAAAAAAGATGATATTATCAGATTTTGAATGTATTGGCTCCATTCTAAAATCAGATGTTCCCGATCAATTCTAGTGATCAATAGTTTTTCTTTCGTTTGATTTTCTACACTCGATCGCTATGCAACGCGAAACACGTAATTTGACCCAAGAGAAATGTGCCCAAGCGGTAGTTCTGCGAGAAGAAGGGTGGACATACACAAGAATTGCAGAAATGTTTGGAGTTTCCCATACAAGTGTGTCCAGAATGTTGCAGCGATTCAGGGAGGCAGGTATAAATGTCCGAAGACCAGGACAGGGTAGACCACGTTACTTGAGCGTTACTTGAGAGTTTCTTCGTTGAGACAACGGTTTGCAACCGCTCGTCTCCTTCAAAATCAGCTTGAGCAAACTCATGAGGTGCAAATTAGCACTCAGACAATAAGAAATCGCCTCAGAGAATATGATTTAAGGCCTCGTGTCGCGGCAAGAGGCCCAGCTCTTACCCCAGCTCATCGAAGGGCGCGTTTGGATTTTGCGAGAGAGCATATCCATTGGGAAGAGGCCGATTGGGAAAGAGTTCTCTTCACAGATGAGTCTAGATTCTGCCTCTACCATTGTGATCGACGTTTCCTTGTATACAGACGTCCACATGAAAGATATGCTCAGTGCAATTTCCTGAATACTACTGGTTTCGGGGGAGGATCCATTATGGTATGGGGTGGAATATCTTTGACTGCTCGCACAGACCTAGTGGTCGTTGATAATGGAGCTATGAATGCTGATAAGTATATAAGGAACATTCTTGAAGAGCCTGTAGTGCCATTTGTCCCATACATGGGTGAAAATTTCATTTTTATGGACGATAATGCCAGACCCCATCGTACACGCATCGTTCAGGAGTACCTTGAAGAGGCTGAAGTCTCTCGAATGGAATGGCCAGTAAGAAGTCCAGATCTCAATCCGATTGAGCAGGTTTGGGACAACCTCAATAGAAAGCTGAGAAGTTCAGAAAATCATCCAGCTACTCTTAATGACTTAGGAATCCAACTCGGAGAAATCTGGGAAGGATTAGATCAGAACATTTTAAGATCACTCATTTTGAGTATGAACCGTCGTTGCCGAGCTGTAATTACGCAAGGGGTGGAAAAAGTGAAAAACCAAGTATTAAATCACTTATCAGCATTTCAGTATTTTGCAAATTGTTCATTTCTCTTCTTTCACATAAGATTCTGTGAAATCCTGAATTTTTCTTCCATTTAATGTGTCTTGCTTCGTTCAAAACCTTCCCGAGAGAACATAAAAAATAAGTTATAAAGTCAATGTAGAGCTAACTTTCATTAAAATTGAGATTTTCAGAATGTGCGTTGATTTTTTTGCGCAGTGTAATTAAAAAAAAAATTTTCTTGAAAATTCCTGCACGCCTGTAAAGAAGACCTTGCCAAAAAAAGTACCACATGACCCACTTTCCCTATTCCAAAAATTTTGAGGGTTGATATTATCAACCCTCGATAATCAACTTGATAAGGATGGCACAGGGTGCAACAAAAATTCTTCAAAAATGCATAGAAATTTTGTAAAAGTGAAACAAAAATCGACCTGTTTCAGGATTTTGTGGACAAATATTTTTCTTCTGAGAAAATGAATATGTTCCATAATTTTTACGCGCTCTGCATAAGACTCATGAATAGAAGAAGGCACTTTTGAATGGTCATTTTTGGTAACACTTATATGTTGTTGCAATAAGTACATTCCCTTGTGACTCACCCTGTATATTTGCATAGTAGTTCAATTTTAGACCTCTGTTTTCAATGTTTAAAATTTCTAAATTATTTGAAGGAGAATGCTCATTTTCTTAAAGATGTTTCGCATGATTTTCAGCAACTCTTTTTTTTACAAGATCAGTTCAAGTCCGTACCGGGGTAATGTCGAAATGTGCCCCCTTCAATGGGTTGTTTCAACTGGAGGCAAGATTGACGAGAAACTAGAAAATATGTGATGAGCCCAACTTTGTCGAAGTCAGTTCTCTCAAATTTAGGAGGGGTCCCTGTATAATGCAGTAATACTGTGATAATGTTCTTACTCACCTTTTTGGGCTCAGAGATAGTCCTGCTACACTATTACTAACTATTTCCGTGAGTGAATTCAGGAAACTCATTTTCAGTCTTGGTTTCTGAAAAAAAAACACTTCATTGAAAATTCATATTTCTTCATAACAAGTAATTCGATTCGATTTGAAACATAACATTGTGTTACGTATGAAATTCCATCAATTCGAATAAAGGGACATTTCTCCATGGGAAATTACCTATTATATCATTTCGAAAAAAAAAACAAGCTGTAAATTCTGCTCTATTCAAAAATCAAAAATGGTTCCCTGTTTTTATTCTTCATATGGAATTCGGAAACTGAAAAATGATTTTCTTTCGATAATTATTCAATTCAATAGCCTATTTAGATTGTATCTATATAAAATGACACATCCGCTTTATCATTTTCCATCAGCAAATCACCTAACGTAACTGTTCATAAAACACCATCAGCAGCATATCCACTTCGGAAGTTTAGTAAACTTTTTTATCGGAATAGAGTTTCGAAAGTTTCACATGAGCAATACTACCCCAATTCCACTTCAGGCAGCTATGAACTTTTCCAGTTTCTCCTTTTACTTCCTTTCATCTTATTCACGTCCAAAATATCGATAACGAATTGATGTGATAAACTTTTTTTTTGTGCAATATTAGGATGATTTGGGTTTTAAAGATTAATTGGTATCCTACAGGGGCAGGGTAGGGTGTTCTCGAGTTTCCATGAGTATTTCCGTATTCTCCTCAACCAATTAGGAAATGTTTGGCCTTTCAGGTAAGACTCTAAATGGCGAATGCGCCAAATTGATGTTTTGATCAATTACCTTTTCTTGGCCGAGGCAGAAAAGTACATAATTGAAATACGCGTATAGAAATGTCTATACAACAGAGAAATTTTGAATAAACTTTTCTCAGAATAGAAGTATACTTTGGTACCAGAAGTCGATAAAAGATGAGGAAGTTTTGTGAACGTTTCAAAAGTTGCCATTTCAAGTTTCCATTACTAGTATTATACATGGATAAAGAATTTACAAATTGTTCACCAAAAGGTACTCTAGTTAGCCTAGACCAGTTCAACAAAATATTGCGAACAATAACTTATTAGAAGTGTCAGTGTTGAGTTCGACGTCAAAAAAGTGAACTAGAGTTACGCAATAAATTAAAAAAAAGATGTCCACCGAAATTGTAAAAATCGAAAAACTGGAGTATCGAGCCATCATCAAGTACCTACTTGTATATAAAAGGGTTAAGAGGTAAGCAGATTCACGAAGATATGCTTAATACCCTCGGTGATCAATGTCCTTCGTATGCGACCGTGAAGAATTGGACTGCAAGCTTCAAAAGAGGTAAATTTTCCATTGAAGATGATGACCGATCGGGAAGGCCAGTTTCTGTGGCAGTCCCCGAAAATATCGATGCAGTTCATGACATGATTTTATCAGACCCTCGAATTGGGCTAAAACGAAAATCTGAAGCTCTGAAGATTGCATACGAACGCGTTCATCATAAAGTTCCCGTCATTTGGACAAAATTTCTGTGAAATCGATCCCCAAATGTTTGAATGTGGACCAAAAGCGTGGTAAAAGCATCGCGTTCGATCTGTGCTCGATTTGAAAACGATGTAGACTTCTTAAACCGAATTGTTACTATGGATGAGACTTGGGTACATTTCTACGATCCAGAAACAAAGCAACAATCGATGGAATGACGACACTCTGGGTCTCCAAGACCTAAGAAGTTTCGTGTCTAAAAATCTGCTGGAAAAGTTCTTGCTTCAGTTTTTTGGGATTGCCATAGAGTTATCATGATTGATTTTTTGGATAAGGGTAGAGCAATAACTGGAGATTACTATTCGACATTACTGACCACTCTACGGAAAAAAAATTGAAGAGAAAAGACGCGGAAAGCTTTCCAAAGGTAGTTTGTTTTTACAGGACAACGCCCCAGTACACAAATCTTATGTTGCCATGCAAAAAATTCGTGATTTTAGGTAAGAATTACTAGAACACCCCCCTTATTCACCAGATTTGGCTCCGTCTGACTATCATCTCTTTCCTCAACTGAAAAAAAGTTTGAAAAGTCGTAAATTTTCTTCCAACGAGGAGGTAATAAAAGCTGTGTTGGACTGGTTTGCAGAGCAAGAAGAAACATTTTTTTGAAAGATCTAGAGACGTTGCAGGTTTGCTGTGATAAATGTATTCAATTAAGAAAAGAATATGTTGAGTAATAAAATAATTTGACATTGAAATTTTGTTTGGTTCTATAGTAGGCTAAGCATTTTTCAATATATCCTCGTATATAATAAAGATCCCTGATCCCACGTTCAAAAGGTTTGACAAGTGGGTTTTAGGGTGAGTATTTGGTTGAACTCGAACAATTTATCGATCATTCTATGGGTTCAAATATAGAGTTTCTCAAAGCATACAGCGATACTGGAATTCGGGAATATGTCATTCAATTCCAAACTCTCACAATGATAATGACTGTCATAATGTTCATAACGATACATATACAAGGTGGCCCACATAAAGGAGTCCAGCCGTATATTTTCTTCAATAAGGCCAATTTTATTTGGAGGAGGTCGTCTTTTCAATGCAAATTATTGTGTACGATCATCCCCCTAAAACGGGTCAACATTCTCAATCTTTAATGACAATAGGAGTCAAGTGAAACAATTGTATGGGAATGGCTAAAAAATTTCTTTTTGGGGATCATTCCGATGTAATAAACTGATTAGTGATGCTCCTAGGCAATAGTGAATAAATTCTTTCAGTTTGAACCAATAAAATGGCCGACAACATTGTGCCATGCCCAAACAAACACTCTCAGCCCCTTTTGACAAACCCTTTGATCGAGATCTGCGATCTTCGTCATTGTTTACAGGGTATTCAATACCGAGTACCAGATAACGTCAACATCCGTTTACGAACTCATCTGAGTCGTGTTCGGTGAATACCTGCTGCTACAGCCACTGCTGCATCGTCCTTTGTCCAAAATGGTATTTACATTTCTATGGAGTTGGCTACGGATTGGATATAGAAATCAACAGAGCATGAGTCGGTATTCAATATCAACGGTAATCAACAAACGGTTGCTTGCGGAATAATACTGGAACGCATTTCGAATAGGAAACAAACAGATTATGGATTATCAGATGCACAACTCATGGGTATGACTCTATACGGGTAACCAGTATGCCATCAATTCGTGGCCCAAATCCAGTCAGAGCTTCGGAAAACTGCTGTTCATTTTGGTCGGTTCCAGTTTACTACGAATATTAGCGCCCGGAGCAGCAATGGCAACATAGTTCCTTGACAGGAATGGAAGAATCCAGCTATCCTTGAAAAATTTCATTCCAAATTTCTGACATGCCCAACAAAGTTGTTCATGATTTCGAAACTGCTTTTGAAAGGTTCCTGGACCATATCTCACGTATGGTCTGATGGATTGAGATCCGGCGATTGAGGGGGCCAAACTAAAACCGTAGGTTTTCTTATTCTAGCGGTAGGTGAATCGTGTATATGAACTATTCTGGCCGTCAAAATTTCTGTGTAGAAGCACCACAGGCTTAAGAACATCCTAATGTAATCGGTAGCCATCAAAAAACCATTAAGCCAAACGAAATGAGCTCTGTGACCAATCGAAATTCCATTACAGATTATGTCCCTAATAGCTGAACAATTTCTGTATAGATTTTATTCATTAAAACAAATTGGACGCCAAATTAAATTCTTTTTCACGACATGGAATGAATGGTGAATATAATACAGGGTGAGTCTTTGACTGGTACATATATTTTGAATGTTGATTCTTGAGGTCAAAAGAAACCCTTTCCTCATATTTCCGAAGTCGGCTCTATAAAAGAGACATAGCCGTTCGAAAAAAAATAGGCCAAATTGGTTGTATGGTGTTTTTATCGATCTCGTGATGATTATGTGAAAACTTCCAGTGAATTGTTGGAATATTAACCATTTAATGTCGAGTTTATAAAATTCAAAGAGAATCTAGACTCATCTGTGAAGAGAACTCTTTCCCAATCGGCCTCTTCCCAATGGATATGCTCTCTCGCAAAATCCAAACGCGCCCTTCGATGGGCTGGGGTAAGAGCTGGGCCTTTTGCCGCGACACGAGGCCTTAAATCATATTCTCTGAGGCGATTTCTTATTGTCTGAGTGCTAATTTGCACCTCATGAGTTTGCTCAAGCTGATTTTGAAGGAGGCGAGCGGTTGCAAACCGTTGTCTCAACGAAGAAACTCTCAAGTAACGTTCTTGAATGGCATTTGTTACCCGTGGTCTACCCTGTCCTGGTCTTCGGACATTCATACCTGTCTCCCTGAATCGCTGCAACATTCTGGACACACTTGTATGGGAAACTCCAAACCTTTCTGCAATTCTTGTGTATGTCCACCCTTCTTCTAGCAAAACTACCGCTTGGGCACATTCCTCTTGGGTCAAATTGCGTGTTTCGCATTGCATAGCGATCGAGTGTAGAAAATCAAACGAAAGAAAAACTATTGATCACTAGAATTTATCTAAAACAACTGATTTTAGAATGGAGCCAGTACATTCAAAATCTGATAATATCATCTTTTTTTATTCCTGCTGGGAGAAAACATCTGTATTGAAGGAAAACGTTGAAAGTGGATAACATATGCATGCATAATTCTGATAAAAATAATTATCATTGAGAACACCTTCAGTTGTAGAATAAATTTGAGATTTCCATAATGTGCGTTAATTTTTTTGCGCAGTGTATGAACCGTTCATCCTGTCCAAGTGGTTTCATGATATTTTTGCAGGGCTTTATCAGTCGGCTATGCTGTAACTTTTATACCAGCAGAAATTTTCAATAAGTTTCGATTGAGGAATATGCACTACGAATACAGTGAACAACCAAAAGAAACTCAGTTCATTTAAGGTAATAGTTTTTCTAATGGATTTTCGACACCCTGTATATCTTAAACGGAACAGAATTTTGAAAAAATGTATAGAAAAAAGTGTGAAGTCAAAGACTACTAGCACGACCTCAACAGTTGATAGATGAATTCATTTCAAGAAGAAAATTGCATATCAATAACTACAGAATATTCCTAAACTTGGTGTAAAAACAAGGAAGGAGATTCAGAATATGTGACATGCCATTTCGATTGCAAATCCAGTCATATTTTTTCTGGTACACAGTCCCCTGTTTTCCACCAGATCTTTTCTCTGTTTCATCATTGTTGGTTTGAAACATTCTTTAAAGAAGTTTCGTTGTTATACCATACTTTATGTTTCCTCTTGTAGTTTTATCGTATATTATGCTACCTATGATTTAGTCATATTTCATTGAGGGAATGTATCGGAATGAAAACTTTTTAATTACAAAACATATTATTCAAAGTTATGAACACTAAATGCAGGTAGTTCTTTAAAGATAAAATGTTCGGTCATCATTATTGTCAATTTGTTTCTTTATCCACATATTTTTCCTGCCACTTTTTTGCACTCCTCCAACGTGTGGAAGTTATTTGGTGTAGGAAAACATCCTCCATAAATTGTTTCTCTGCATTTACCATCATGCCAATGGTACACACCCAATGCTGCTCTACACTGCATTGGGCCAGCTTCAACAGGTTTGCTGCAATCTACAAGGATTTTCATATACTAATAGCTCAAATGAAGTTTGAAAGGTATGTGGTTTTTCTCTGAAAAAAATTGTCTAGTATGGATATTTTGCCTATGAGGGCTTTAAAGCTTCACTTATAGTGAAAACTAAAAACAATAACTAAATAATTTCAAAATAAAATATATCTTTGAGTCTTTGACCTCGTATTTATACTAAACTCCCTTCATTTTTCATTCATTACATTCATTAAAAGTACTCACCTTCTTTTGTGAATTTAGCGGAACTCGAAAACTGGAACAGCACACAAATCAACATAACGAGAATGCTGAATCTTCTCATTTTCAGTCCTAAGAATCTATTGTATTGCTTGTACTGGTGGAGCAGAATGGTTCAATTTGTACTAGGTGTGCTCGGTAATGAGTAACATTCGCGATCAATTTAATTGGCTAATTATTACAGTACAATGGAAACGAGATTGCATTGTTCAAGACTGAAATCTCGAACTGTGGATAACAAATTTGGGTAGGAGAGTTCAAGGAATTGTAACGATATTTCTGTATTTATGACGTTTAATATTCAAATTGACATTGTTGTTGGATAATTGTCAAGTGATAGATGCATAATGGATGCATAGAATACCTGGTGTTGGCACTGATCAGATTTTGTCTAAGACGGAACTAGACCAAAATCTGAAATCAAAAGGCCGTTTTGATCTACAAATTTTGGTCTCGATTTTTAGTGAAGAGTCGTTACACCATATGCATAGAAATCCATATCTAGAAATAGATAAGGTTCATCCCAGAATTATTGACATCTCAAGGGACTTTGGAGAATCGAAATTATGTTGGTAATAGCCCATTCAGTAATATTTTGAGTTGCAGAATTCAGGTTGGTGTTGGAAATAACACTGACGTTTTGTTCTGGCATTAATATTCGAACAAATTTGGAAAATAATTGCGCAAGTGAAAAATCTTTGGAATGGGGCTTTTGAAGAATGTACAGCTATTAGATGAAAAGACTGCACAGAGCAACGAGAAAAAGGAATAAGAGAACATAAGTCAAAATATATGGAATGTTATGAAATTGCTGACATAAAGCCTTCAATTATGAAACTGACGAGTTCTGTCCAGATGAAGAAATATAACAGTGGTTGCTCAAGGAGAATAATAGGAATGTTTACATTTTTAATATCACATATTTTACTCCTTCATTGTTCACCAATATTGAAAGTTACAATGTCATGACAAATTTCTTCATATATTGAATAGATCCATTAGTTAAGTTTTGTTTCTGTCTTGATATCTATCACAAGTTTTCCAATCCAATCACTTTGCAGCAACACGCTTCAAATTATCCACTAGATTTTCCTGGTTTAGCGAATATTCATATTGAACTTTGGAAAGGAACATGCTTTTTAATCATCCACGATATTTTTCGTTATCGGACCAGCATTTCCAGGCTTTATGGTCCTATAATTGTTCGTTCGAAAAAGTATCAAAACAAGATGAAAATAATATACAGAGTCACACGATGGTAATCGTATGTGATAATTGAGGGCATTTTCATGTTCTAAGTGCCTTACTTTGAAAAAACACATTTAATTTTGAGATTATATTTATATATTCATTGTTATGATGAAAGCACAAAAATTTTCAGTTACTTTTTTTGTAACTAGAAATAAAGCTGCGACTAAACTTCCGAGGCCTGCTCTGATGTCAATAATACTTGGATGAACTGTAGAAATAGATACATAAAAATTCTGATGGTCGAATAATTCCCGAATCATCGAAAATAAAAATTGTTAATTTGCACCTAAGAGCATACTTATCTATATTCTATGCTCTAGTATAATGCTCTTGATTCTAGTTAGTTCCGCTATTTTCACACATGCAAATCCACAGTCATATTTTTTCTGGAACAATGTCCCCTTTTTCCACCAGACCTTTTTTTCAATTGAGTCATTGTTGGTTATGTTGGTTTGAAACATTATTCAGACTTCAGAGAAGCTTTGTTGTTATACCAAACTTTATGTTCTCTTGTCGTATCTGATACTGATCATATGGTAGGTATTCTATTGAAAGAATGTATCTAATTGAAAAACTTTTCAATTGCAAAATGAATTGTTTAAACTCATCAACACTTAATGCAGGTGATTTACCCATGATAAAATGTACTTTATTATTCATTATTATTGACAACTTGTTTCTCTATTGACATATTTTTTCTGTCACTTTTTTGCATTCATCCAATGTGTCGAAGTTATTTGGTGTAGGAAGGCATCCTCCATACATTGTTTTTCTGCATTTACCATCATACCAACGGTACACAAACATTCTTGCTCTACAGTATTTTGGACCAGCTTCAACAGGCTTGCTGCAATCTACAAGGATTCTCATATACTAAGAGTTTGAATAAAGTTGTTGATGAAGTTATTTGGTTATTTCATATATGTATATTATGATAACACTAGAGATGAAATTTTGCCGGCAAATTTTCTCGATTGTAATATGAAAGTTTGTTGCTTGGAAATTGCCGAAAAGCAAGAAACTTGAATATTACAAGAGAGAAATTTTACCTGCTTAAATTTCCTCTCGAGTGGCATTCGACATGACTATTTCATGAGAAAATATGTCTAACAGTAATATGGTCCATTTGACACGTATTTCTCTGTTTGGCAAATCAGAATTCATGATAGATTAACTAAACGTTGTTCGTTTTCTCCATGGTATTAATTTCCGAAGCTATATCTATGAATTTGAGAAACGTCAAAAATTTTATCGCTGGAAAACCAACTTGTTAGTTTTGCTGGCTTGCAAATTTTATCGAGATGAAACGATAGTTGCTAACAAAACTTCCTCACTTGAAATGGAAGGAGTAAAATAGTCATTGAAAAAATAAACATTGAAAAAATTGTCAAGTATGATCTCGTCATTTCCAGGGTTCATATTTATTTTCGTATTTAGTTACCTAATGGGCAAATCCCAAAATAATGCATAAAAGAGCTATAAAGCTTCACCTATAGTAAAAACTAAAAACAATAAATTAATTATTTTACAATAAAACACATTTTTTATCTCGTATTTATACTTACTTCCTTCATTATTCAACAAAAGGACTCACCTTCTTTAGTGAATTCAGCAGAAATCGAAAACTGGAACAGCACACAAATCAACATAACGACAATGCTGAATCTTGTCATTTTCAGTCCTAAGAATCTATTGTACTGCTTGTACTGGTGAAGCAGAATTGATCAATTCTTACGGTGATGAGTAAAACTCGCGATCAAATTTACTGGCAAGTTATTTTACGGTACAATGGAAACGAGATTGCAATTGTAACGATATTTCGGTATTTATGACGTTTAATGTTTATTTAAAATGGCGTTGGATAATTGTCAATTGGATAGATCCATAGTCCATCTAAGAATTTTTGACATCAAAGCAGGCCTTGGAAGCCTAGTGGCAGCTCTATTTCTACACCTTTTCCAATTGTAATTCAGCAAACGTAGAATGTAATTCAGGAGAGCAAATTGCATTTCATAAAATGAAAATTGTAATTCAGAATAGTAAGTTGATATTCAGAAACAGTAATTTGAATTTCAGAATAGTGATATGTAATTACGAAACGGTAATTTGAATTTCCAAAAATATAAAATGTAATTCAGACTAGGTGATTCGAAATTCAGAAATGGGAAAATGTAATTCTGAAAAACGGAATTGTAATTCAGAAAAAAGAAATCGTAATCCAATTGCTTGGTACCCAAACCACTTTCTCTTATATTATGTATATAATTCAAATTTGAAATTGGGACATGATTTCATTCAAATTGGGTGGCAAAAAATATTAATAATGATTATTTGATGGATTCAGTCTTTACTTGATGGAAATTCATGTTCAATAACAGGTAAATAAAATTCAATTTCCACAAAAAATATTTAATTTCGAACAACGATCGTTTCGCCTCACTGAGGCTTCGTCAGGTTCTACATTTGAACTAATTGGGTGGTACAATAACAGGCCATTATATAGGATATACAGGTATACATGGGGTTGTTTAGATGGTATTCACAAGTTACAAGAAGAAGTACCGACAGGGGCAATAAAAGTTATTGAGTTTTGCCGCTGGTTTTTCCAATCTACGTGAAGATATTCAACAACGGCGATCTATTAACATCCGTTTGGTCATTTAACAAAATTTTTTGAGAATTATATCTGTTAATTTCAAGTGATTCTAATAGTGTTAATCTTGATCCTTTACTCTCGATATGGATAATTTCGTAATTGTGGTTGAAATTATGACCAAATTCTCTTAAATGGTCGGCGTATGTTGAATGTGGCCTATTTGATGTAAAACTCTTCTGGTGTTCATGGATCCGTTTTTTAAATGATCTGCCGGTTTGACCAATGTAGACCAATGGGCAATCATCACAAGTAAGCTTGTAGACACCCGATTTATCATCTTTGTTTGACTTATCTTTGTTATTTTTAATGTATTTATCTAAGTTGTTAGAGGTTCTGAAAGCTGAAGTATAATTGAAATTGTCTCTAAAATAATTGGCAATATTTTCAGATAATCTATTAGTATATGTGATTCGGATATATTTTTGTGGGTTGGGATATTTTATGAATGGGTAAACATAGGTTAATGCTATTTTGTTCTGTTTGTTTGTTATCATATTATCTATGAAGTTTGGGTTGAAACCATTATTAATAGCTATTTGTTTAATTATATTTAATTCTTTTGTAAAATTCTGGGAGTTCAAAGGAACATTTAATAATCTATGAATAAAACTATTATAAGCTGCCATTTTTTGTTTATAAGGATGGTTGGAAGTTTTGTGAATAGTGATGTCAGTGTGGGTAGGTTTGTGATATATGCTGAATTTGTGTAAACAATTTGATCTTGTAATGGTAATATCAAGAAAGTTAATACTTCGATTCTTCTCTTCTTCGAAAGTGAATTTAATTGAAGTGTGTAGATTATTGATAAAATTTGTAAAAATATTCAGTTGTCTACTGGTACCTTTAAAGCAACAAATGATATAGTCAACGTATCTATACCAATAGAGGAAATATTTGCTTAATGGGTTCGAATGTATTTTGGATTCTAAATCATCCATGAACATTTCGGCTAAAATCGAGCTGAGTGGGTTTCCCATGATAAGTCCTTCATTGGAAATATAAATACTACCATTAAACTGAAAGTAGTTCAAATGTAGAACCTGACGAAGCCTCAGTGAGGCGAAACGATCGTTGTTCGAAATTAAATATTTTTTGTGGAAATTGAATTTTATTTACCTGTTATTAATAATGATTCTTGAGGTCATTTTTCGACCCTGAAAGTACGTAGATAACTTCATTTTTCATGTAGAAGATGTCTACATGGCAATAATTTAATCACTTTGTTTCTACTCATGGGTATTCAGTAAATGGAACAATTATCTTACAATGCCTTTTTTGATTTCTCAATAATAACTAACCTGAAACTTATGTCATTAACCCATATTCCCCCATAGTACTCATTTGAGTACAGTTCAAATTTCTCTCTGCCAGAGCCATTTTTTAAAATATTTCTGAAGTTTAAGAACTTGATAGTGTTGTACAACGGACATGGAACCTGTTACTCCGAGGTTTTGTTGTGGATGCTACAGATGACGAAAATATCGATGGTAATTTCTGTCGAAACACGGCCTAAACAGTTGCAGGTTTCATAGTGTTAATTTTGATTTGGTATTGCGAGTTATTTCATTTGGCCCTACTTTTCTGACTTTTAGGTACTCATTTGAGTTATGAACACTCTTTTTAGAAATAAATATTAATTTTTTTTCGAGAAAATGATAAAAACGTTGATGTACTCGTTTGGGTACAGTGGGAGAATAGGTGTACAAAAATTTTGAATTTCATTTCGAGTTGAATTCGATATGGATGATAATTTTGGGCTGATTCCTTCGGAATGATTTTAGGAAAAGCGTTCCAAAACTTTGGGAGATGCAATAGACGAAATAGTTTTCTTGAATATTGAACCTGATGTCATTATTCTTCATCCCGATGAAGATGGTCAAACCGATGAGGAAGAGTTTGACTGAGATGAAATGGAAAAAACGATATTCCTGATAAGGAAGAAATTCAATATCACCTTAGTGAGCTTTTATCACCGAGAAATGCCGCTGGAGAAAGTCAACTGAATAGCGAGGATAGTTTCAGTTCAGTGACAATGCGCCGCTTTCAGTATTATTTTCCAAGAAACCAAAAACCATCAGAAGAACTGAAGATACACCTGGATGGACTGATAATTACGTAGATATTAGTAGGTTTGGTAAAACCAGAAACTATGAAGAAAGACTGAGGAAAATGCCAGAGGATCTGAAGGATGATACCCCAGTGGGAACTTTCCGAAGAATTTTTTATGAGAGAGTTGTAAAAATGATCGTTGAGCAATCAAATCTTTATGCTTCGCAGAAGAATCATCATAATTTTTGGTCAGCGAAGAAGAAATAACATTTTTTTCAGGAATTCTGCTTTCTGGATACCACAAACTACCTCGTGAGGCCATGTACTGGAGCGTTGACGATGATATGTCGATACCTCTGTTTGCTTCCATTATGTCAAGAAATAGATTCCAAGAGACAAAAAGATTTATAAACTTTGCTGAAAACACTGTTTTATGCAATTTCATTATAATCATTGAAAAAAGTTTTTTCTGAACATTTTTCGTTACAATTTATTTTTTTCATGGATCCTCCCAGTGTACTCATTCGGGTACACCATTGTTTTTCTTCAATTTGGAACAGAAAATTTTTTTCAATATTTTTTCTGGTACTTTTGTTCATATATAAAACAAAAAAATCATGGAAATGAAAAAAAAATTCTGCGTAGGTAATGGGTTAAGACAAGTTCGATGCCACACTATCATAGATTCCTATGTTCAGTGGCGACGCCAGTTTTCAAAGACAGGGGGGACCAAAAGGGGGCCGGAATTTTTTAGGAGGGGCCAAAGTTAATATAGAAATACAACAGGAAAATTGAAAGTCTTAGTTTGCCAAAAAATTTTAGGGGGGAAGAAGCAAAATTTTAGGGGTGACCAGGGCCCCCTGGCCCCCCTAGCCACGCCACTGCTTTGTTGCATCACTTGATACCGAGTTCGATTCTATTCTGAATTACATATTACATTTTCTGAAATTGAATTGATAACGTCTTAATTACAATTTTCCTTTTCTGAAATTGAATTTGCCATTTCTGAATTTCAATTCTCTTTTCTGAATTCCCACTTTGTTTTTCTGAATTACAGCTAATTTCGATTTTCCAAAGCCGCCCGAAATGTCAATAATACTTGGATGGATTATAGTTAGTTCCGCTATTATCACACATGCGAATCCAGAGTCATATTATTTCTGGAACACTGTCCCCTATTTTCTACCAGACCTTTTTTTCTATTGAGTCATTGTTGGTTTGCAACATTCTTTAGAGCAACTTTGTAGTTATACCAAACTTTATGTTCTCTTGTAGTTTTGTCGTATCTGATACCGATAATATGGTAGGTATTTCATTGAAAAAATGTATCTAATTGAAAAATTTTCCAATTACAAACTGAATTGTTCAAGCTTATCAACACTAAATGCAGATGATTCATCAATGATAAAACGTTCATTATTTATTATTATTATTGACAACTTGTTTCTCTATTGACATATTTTTTCTGTCACTTTTTTGCACTCCTCCAATGTTCGGAAGTTATTTGGTGTAGAATGGCATCCTCCATAGGTTGTTATTCTGCATTCACCACCCCGCCAAAGGTATACAGGTATTGCTGCTTTACAGTGTAATGGGCCATCAGCTTCTGCCGGCTTGCTGCAATCTACAAGGATTCTCATATACTAAGAGTTTCAATGAAGTTGTTGATAAAGTTATTTGGTTTTTTCATATATATATTATGATAACACTAGAGATGAAATTTCGCCGGCAAAATTTTACCTGCTGAAATTTCATCTCGAGTGGTATTCGACATGACTATTTCATGAGAAAATATGTCTAACAGTAATATGGTCCATTTGACACGTATTTTTCTGTTTGGCAGATTAGAACTCATGATAGATTAACTGAACGTTGTTTGTTTTCTCTATGGTATTCATTTCCGAAGCTATCAATGAATTTGAGAAACGTCAAAAATTTTATCGCTGGAAAACCAACTTGTTAGTTTTGCTGGCTTGCAAATTTTATCGAGATGAAACGATTGTTGCTACGAAAACTTCTCCACTAAAAATGGAATGAGTGAAATAGTCGTTGAAACAAATTGTCAAGTATGATCTCGTCATTTCCAGGGTTCATATTTATTTTCGTATTTAGTTACCTAATGGGCATATCCCAAACCTATAGTGAAAACTAAAAACAATAAATTAATTATTTCACAATAAAATAAATTTATGATCTCGTATTTAGACTTCCTTCATAATTCAACAAAAGGACTCACCTTCTTTTGTGAATTCAGCAGAACTCGAAAACTGGAACAGCACACAAATCAACGTAACGAGAATGCTGAATCTTCTCATTTTCAGTCCTAAGAATCTATTACACTGCTTGTACTGGTGAAGCAGAATTGATCAATTCTTATTAGGTGTGTTCAGTGATGACGATGAGTAGGTAACACTCGCGATGAAATTTATTGGCAAGTTATTTCACGGTACAATGGAAACGAGATTGCATTGTTCATGAATTGTAACGATATTTCGTAAGATAAGTTTATATTGTACCATTTCATATTCCAACATTGTTTTTTGTAGCATCTCCTGATGAAGAGATGGATAAATCTTGAAAGCTCGAGACGTGAGGAAAAAAGAGTAAACTTATTGAATAGACTGCTTACTGCTATTCCAAATAAATTTCAAAATTTTCATAATCCAGTCAACTACCTCATTCCTAGATATTTCGTCATTAATGACGTTTAATGTTTTTTTTTAAATGGCGTTGGATAATTGTCAATTGGATAGATCCATAGTCCATCCAAGAGTTTTTGACATCAAAGCAGGCCTTGGAAGCCCAGTGGCAGCTCTATTTCTACACCTTTTCCAATTGTAATTCAGCAAACGTAAAATGTAATTCGGAAGAGCAAATTGCATTTCAGAAAATGAAAATTGTAGTTCAGAAAGTAAGTTGATATTCAGAAACTGTAATTTGAATTTAAGAATAGTGATATGTAATTTAGAATCGGTAATTTGAATTTCAAAAAATATAAAATGTAATTCCGAATTGTTGATTTGAAATTCAGGAAAGGGAAATTGTAATTCTGAAAAACGGAATTGTAATTCAGAAAAAAGAAATCGTAATCCAATTGCTTGGTATCCAAACCACTTTCTCTTATATTATGTATATAATTCAAATTTGAAATTGGGACATGATTTCCTTCAAAATGGGTGGCAGAAAATATTAATAATGATTCTTGAGGTCATTTTTCTACCCTCAAAGTACGTAGATAACTTCATTTTTCATGTAGAAGATGTCTACATGGCAATAATTTAATCACTTTGTTTCTACTCATGGGTATTCACCAAATGGAACAATTATCTTACAATGCCTTTTTTGATTTCTCAAAAATAACTAACCTGAAACTTATGTCATTAACCCATATTCCCCCATAGTACTCATTTGAGTACAGTTCAAATTTCTCTCTGCCAGAGCCATTTTTTTAAATATTTCTGAAGTTTAAGAACTTGATAATGTTGTACAACGGACATGGAACCTGTTACTCCTAGGTTTTGTTGTGGATGCTACAGATGACGAAAATATCGAGGGTAATTTCTGTCGAAACACGGCCTAAACAGTTTCAGGTTTCATAGTGTTAATTTTGATTTGGTATTGCGAGTTATTTCATTTGGCCCTACTTTTCTGACTGTTAGGTACTCATTTGAGTTATTAATACTCTTTTTAGAAATAAATATTAATTTTTTTTCGAGAAAATGATAAAAACGTTGATGTACTCGTTTGCGTACAGTGGGAGAATAGGTGTACAAAAATTTTGAATTTCATTTCGAGTTGAATTCGATATGGATGATAATTTTGGGCTGATTCCTTCGGAATGATTTTAGGAAAAGCGTTCCAAAACTTTGGGAGATGCAATAGACGAAATAGTTTTCTTGAATATTGAACCTGATGTCATTATTCTTCATCCCGATGAAGATTGTCAAACCGATGAGGAAGAGTTTGACTGAGATGAAATGGAAAAAACGATATTCCTGATAAGGAAGAAATTCAATATCACCTTAGTGAGCTTTTATCACCGAGAAATGCCGCTGGAGAAAGTCAACTGAATTGCGAGGATAGTTTCAGTTCAGTGACAATGCGCCGCTTTCAGTATTATTTTCCAAGAAACCAAAAACCATCAGAAGAACTGAAGATACACCTGGATGGACTGATAATTACGTAGATATTAGTAGGTTTGCTAAAACCAGAAACTATGAAGAAACACTGAGGAAAATGCCAGAGGATCTGAAGGATGATACCCCAGTGGGAACTTTTCAAAGATTTTTTATGAGAGAGTTGTAAAAATGATCGTTGAACAATCAAATCTTTATGCTTCGCAGAAGAATCATCATAATTTTTGGTCAGTGAAGAAGAAATAATTTTTTTTTCAGGAATTCTGCTTTCTGGATACCACAAACTACCTCATGAGGCCATGTACTGGAGCGTTGACGATGATATGTCGATACCTATGGTTGCTTCCAGTATATCAAGAAATAGATTCCAAGAGACAAAGAGATTTATAAACTTTGCTGAAAACACTGTTTTATGCAATTTCATTATAATCATTGAAAAAAGTTTTTTCTGAACATTTTTCGTTAGAATTTATTTTTTTCATGGATCCTCCGAGTGTACTCATTCGGGTACACCATTGTTTTTCTTCAATTTGGAACAGAAAATTTTTTTCAATATTTTTTCTGGTACTTTTGTATCATATATAAAACAAAAATATCATGGAAATGAAATAAAAATCCGTGTTGGTAATGGGTTAAGACAAGTTCGATGCCACAATGTCATAGATTCCTATGTTCAGTGGCGACGCCAGTTCTCAAAGACAGGGGGGACCAAGAGGGGGCCGGAATTTTTTAGGAGGGGCCAAAGTTAATATAGAAATACAACAGGAAAATTGAAAGTTTTAGTTTGCCAAAAAATTTCAGGGGGGGGAGAAGCAGAATTTTAGGGGTGACCAGGGCCCCCTGGCCCCCCCTAGTCACGCCACTGCTTTGTTGCATCACTTGATACCGAGCTCGATTCTATTCTGAATTACATATTACATTTTCTGAAATTGAATTGATTACGTCTGAATTACAATTTTCCTTTTCTGAAATTGAATTTGCCATTTCTGAATTTCAATTCTCTTTTCTGAATTCCAACTTTGTTTTTCTGAATTACAGCTAATTTCGATTTTCCAAAGCCGCCCGAGATGTTAATAATACTTGGATGGATTATAGTTAGTCCGCTATTATCACACATGCAAATCCAGAGTCATATTATTTCTGGAACACTGTCCCCTATTTTCTACCAGACCTTTTTTTCTATCGAGTCATTGTTGGTTTGATACATTCTTTAGAGTAGCTTTGTAGTTATACCAGACTTCATGTTCTCTTGTAGATTGGTCGTATCTGATACCGATCATATGGTAGGTATTTCATTGAAAAAATGTATCTCATTGAAAAAATGTATCTAATGGAAAAATTTTCAAATTACAAAATGAATTGTTCGAACTTATCAACACTAAATGCAGTTGATTCATCAATGATAAAATGTTCATTATTTATTATTATTATTGACAACTTGTTTCTCTATTGACATATTTTTTCTGTCACTTTTTCGCACTCCTCCAATGTTCGGAAGTTATTTGGTGTAGAATGGCATCCTCCATAGATTGTTTTTCTGCATTCACCACCACGCCAAAGGTACACAGGTATTGCTGCCCTACAGCGTATTGGGCCAGCTTGTGCTGGCTTGCTGCAATCTACAAGGATCCTCATATACTAAGAGTTTGAATAAAGTTGTTGATAAAGTTATTTGGTTTTTTCATATATATTATGATAACACTAGAGATGAAATTTTGCCGGCAAAATTTTACCTGCTAAAATTTCATCTCGAGTGGTATTCGACATGACTATTTCATGAGAAAATATGTCTAACAGTAATATGGTACATTTGACACGTATTTCTCTGTTTGGCACATTAGAACTCATGGTAGATTAACTGAACGTTGTTTGTTTTTTTTATGGTATTCATTTCCGAAGCTATCAATGAATTTGAGAAACGTCAAAAATTTTATCGCTGGAAAACCAACTTGTTTGTTTTGCTGGCTTGCAAATTTTATCGAGATGAAACGATTGTTGCTACGAAAACTTCCTCACTAAAAATGGAATGAGTGAAATAGTCGTTGAAAAAAATTGTCAAGTATGATCTCGTCATTTCCAGGGTTCATATTCATTTTCGTATTTAGTTACCTAATGGGCATATCCCTAACCTATAGTGAAAACTAAAAACAATAAATTAATTATTTCACACTAAAATAAATTTATGATCTCGTATTTATACTTACTTCCTTCATTATTCCACAAAAGTACTCACCTTCTTTTGTGAATTCAGCAGAACTCGAAAACTGGAACAGCACACAAATCAACGTTACGAGAATGCTGAATCTTCTCATTTTCAGTCCTAAGAATCTATTATACTGCTTGTACTGGTGAAGCAGAATGGATCAATCTGTACTTGGTGTGTTCGGGAAGAATAACACTAGGATCAAATTTAATAGCAAGCTATTTTACGGTACAATGAAAACGAGATTGCATTGTTCAAGAATTGTAACGATATTTCGATAATTATGACGTTAAATGTTTATTTAAAACGTCGTCCAGTCCAGTCGCAGCTTTATTTCTATCTAGTTACAGAAAAGTAACTGAAAACTTTCTGTACCTTCATCATAGCAATAAATGTAAAAATATAACCTTAAGATTAAATGGTATTTTTTCAAAGTAAGGCACTTTGAACAAGAAAATGTCCTCAATTATCGCATAGGATAACCATCGTGTGAATCTGTATACCAGCAGTATATTATTTTCCTCTTGTATTGATACATTTTCGAAACAGTAATGACAGAACAATACGTCAGTGTTATTTCCAACATCAATCTGAATTCTGCAACTCAAAATATTACTGAATGTGCTATTACCAACCTAATTTCGATTTTCCAAAGCCGCCCGAGATATAGTTAGTTTCCGCTGTTATCACAAATGCAAATCCACAGAGTCATATTTTTTCTGGAACACTTTCCCCTATTTTCTACCAGAACTTTTTTCTATTGAGTCATTGTTCGTTTGCAACATTCTTCAAAGAAGCTTTGTTTTAATACCAAACTTTATTCTTGTCGTATCTGATTCCGATCATATGGTAGGTATTTCATTGAAAGAATGTATCTAATTGAAAAACTTTCAATCACAAAATGAATTGTTCCAGCTTATCAACACTTAATGCAGGTCAATGACAAAATGTTCATTATTCATTATTATTATTATTGACAACTTGTTTCTCTATTGACATATTTTTTCTGTCACTTTTTTGCACTCCTCCAATGTTCGGAAGTTATTTGGTGTAGGATTGCATCCTCCATAGGCTGTTTTTCTGCATTTACCATCATGCCAACGGTACACATGACCTAATGCCAAACAGTGAATTGGGCCAGCTTCAACAGGTTTGCCGCAATCTACAAGGATTCACTTATACTAAGAATTTGAATGAAGTTGTTGATAAAGTTATTTGGTTTCTTCATATGATATCACTAGAGATGAAATTTTGCTGGCAAAATTTCTCGATTGTAATACGAAGTTTGTTGCTTGGAAATTGCCGAAAAGCAACAAACTTGAATATTAAAAGAGAGAAACTTCACCTGCTGAAATTTCATGGTATTTGACATGATTACTTCACGAGAAAATATGTCTAACAGTAATATGGTCTATTTGACACGAATTTCTTTATTTAACAACTTATAATTCGTGATAGATTAACTAAACGTTGTTTGTTTTCTTTATGGTATTCATTTCCGAAGCTGTCTATGAATTTGAGAAACGTCAAAAATTTTATCGCTGGAAAACCAACTTGTTAGTTTTGCTGGCTTGCAAATTTTATCGAGATGAAACGATTGTTGGTACGAAAACTTCCTCACTAAAGATGGAATGAGTAAAATAGTCTTTGAAAGAATTGTCGAGTAGGATCTCGTCATTTCCAGGGTTCATATTTAATTTCGTATTCAGTTAATGAATGAGCAAATTCCAGAATAATGCATAAAAGAGCTATGAAGCTTCATGTATAGTAAATACTAAAAACAATAAGTAAATTATTTCACAATAAAATACATTTTTGATCTCGTATTTATACTTACTTCCTTCATTATTCAACAAAAGTTCTCACCTTCTTTTGTGAATTCGGCAGAGCTCGAAAACTGGAACAGCATCCAAATCAACATAACGACAATGCTGAATCTTCTCATTTTCAGTCCTAAGAATCTATTACACTGCTTGTACTGGTGAAGCAGAATGGAATAGAATGGATCAATTTGTACTAGGTGTGTTCGTTGAAGAACAAAACTAGCGATCAAATTTAATGGCAAGTTATTTTACGGTACAATGGAAACGAGATTGCATTGTTCAAGAATTGTAACGACATTTTGATATTTATGACGTTTAATGATTTAACAATAAATACATCGTTGATCTCGTATTTATACTCACTGATTTTTTGTTCATAACAAATCTGTACGGCTCCCTCCATAAGAATAAATATACACGGTGTCCCAAGTTCGAGTGCCTATTATACGTTTCTGGAGAATTGGACATATTTGACGTCTGCAAATTGGGTTTATGATATGGTTCGAAATTCTTTACAGGCCTAAAATCTGTTTGGAGCCCAAGCACTTCCGTTTATACAGGGAGTGAAAATAAATTTGTTAAAAATTTGTTTTTCAATTTTTTCGTTTCTCATATTCAGTATACAATGATGAATACATTTCTATTGAAACCATTGTATTCAATCAAATAGTTTTCTCAATATGGGAAAAAATCCTGAAAAAAAGTCAAATATTCATAGTCAGTATCAAGATCAATTTTCTTATTCGGAACATCGCGAGTGTAAACCGTTCCCACAAAGTGAAAGTGGAAGGATGTGGAAAGGTCATGCATCTTTTGAATTTCATAAATATCATCACACGGTGTTCCAAATTTTGTGTCGAAAACTGTTTTTCAGATTAGAACCCTATTTTAATGATTGTGTTGGATTCTGCAAAGAGAAATAATGATGGCACTCTCAGGTGCTCTTGCTCCTACATTGAGTAATTCCCGAGTTATTTGAGCTTTTCTGGATTCAAGTTGTACGTAGAGTCACTACGTTAGCAGGTAATTGAAAGCGAGCCATGCTAAGTCTCTTCTCCTTCGAATGAAATATGTTATTTTATTTTCAAACACTTTGAAATTCATGGAAATCTGAATATAAACTTTCGGATTGACATTTACGATCGTTATAATTGAGTGAAAACTGTAACATTTGCCTATAATAATTTTATTTCTCTATTTCAGTATCGTAATGAATTCATTACATTTCTAAAAGAAGTGCTGTAATGAACTCATTACACCATTGTTTTCAGTTATATTATTCGTTTTTTGGTTGTCAGCACTGGCTTCCGCTCCAATCAATTTTCAAGGCATGTCAATTGGGAAATGTCAATTTCGTAACAGTCACCAACTGCCAAGATACAATACGAAAGTCACTAGGATGAGTTTTTCATTGAATTTCAACAGTATTTCTCGAAATTTTGACTGAAATAGAGAAAATATCGTCTAATACTCGTTGCAGAATGCAATTCCAACACTCATGCGTTCGCTCCTTCGTCGCTCGTTTTCGAATTTCGCATTCGTATTGGAATATGAGCCAATTCTGCAAATAGTTTTAGAATATACCATTATTCCTATAGTTACGGTTGTCTTGCAAAATTCATGTTTTGCATGCCGCCGGAGGAAAAAGTAACCCACATCAACTTTTTCTCCGCCTATAGGCGCAGAAATAAAACTTCTCGATGATCCTGTCAGTCGAAAAATGACGTTGTTATCGTACGCTTGGGAATAAAATGAATTGTTCAAACTTATCAACACTAAATGCAGGTGATTCATTAATGATAAAATGTTCATTATTCATTTTTATTATTGACAACTTATTTCTCTATTGACATATTTTTTCTGTCACTTTTTTGCACTCATCCAATGTGTCGAAGTTATTTGGTGTAGGATGGCATCCTCCATATGTTGATCTTCTGCATTCACCACCACGCCAATGGTACACTGCACGTTATGCTATTTTACAGTATACATATAGGGCCAGCTGCTGCAACAGGCTTGCCGCAATCTACAAGGATTCTTATATACTAAGAGTTTGAATGAAGTTTTTGATAAGGTTATTTGGTTTTTTCATATATATTATGATAACACGAGAGACGAAATTTTGCCGGCAAAATTTCTCGATTGTGATATAAAAGTTTGTTGCTTGGAAATTTCCGAAAAGCAACAAACTTGAATATTACAAGAGAGAAATTTTACCTCTCGAAATTTCATCTCGAGTGGTATTCGACATGACTATTTCATGAGAAATTATGTCTTACAGTAATATGGTCCATTTGACACGTATTCCTCTGTTTGGCAGATTAGAACTCATGATAGATTAACTGAACGGTGTTTTTTTTCTCTATGGTATTCATTTCCGATAAGCTATCTATGAATTTGAGAAACGTCAAAAATTTTATCGCTGGAAAACCAACTTGTTAGTTTTGCTGGCTTGCAAATTTTATCGAAATGAAACGATTGTTGCTACGGAAACTTCCTCACTAAAAATGGAATGAGTGAAATAGTCGTTGAAAAAAATTGTCAAGTATGATCTCGTCATTTCCAGGGTTCATATTTATTTTCGTATTTAGTTACCTAATGGGCATATCCTAAACCTATAGTGAAAACTAAAAACAATAAATTAATTATTTCACAATAAAATAAATTTATGATCTCGTATTTAGACTTCCTTCATAATTCAACAAAGGGACTCACCTTCTTTTGTGAATTCAGCAGAACTCGAAAACTGGAACAGCACACAAATCAACGTAACGAGAATGCTGAATCTTCTCATTTTCAGTCCTAAGAATCTATTATACTGCTTGTACTGGTGAAGCAGAATGGATCAATCTGTACTTGGTGTGTTCGGGAAGAATAACACTCGGATCAAATTCAATAGCAAGCTATTTTACGGTACAATGGAAACCAGATTGCATTGTTCAAGAATTGTAACGATATTTCGATAATTATGACGTTTAATGTTTATTTAAAATGTCGTCAAGTCCAGTCGCAGCTTTATTTCTATCTAGTTACAGAAAAGTAACTGAAAACTTTCTGTACCTTCTTCATAGCAATAAATGTATAAATATAACCTCAAGATTAAATGGTATTTTTTCAAAGTAAGGCACTTTGAACAAGAAAATGTCCTCAATTATCGCATAGGATTACCATCGTGTGAATCTGTATACCAGCAATATATTATTTTCCTCTTGTATTGATACATTTTCGAATGATCAATTATAGGAGCATACATCCTGAAAATTCTGGTTCGATAACGAAAAATATCGTGGGTGATTGAAAAGCATATTCCTTTCCAATGTTCAATATGAATATTCGGCAAACCAGAAAAATTCAGTTGATAATTTGGAGCGTGTTGCTGCAAAGAACAATGAAGGTGTAAAATATGTAATATAAAAATGCGAATATTCATTCTGTTTCAACAACCACAACACATCTGGGTAGACCTCGTTATGTTCATAATGAAAGGTTTCATGTCAGCAATATAATAACATTCCCTATATTTTGACTTATCTTCTCTCATTCCTTTTTATACGTGCTACGAGTAGGTGCAGTCTTTCCATTTATTAGCTGTACACACTCGTCAATAGCCTCATTCCAAAGATATTTATTCCACTTGCCCAATTATTTGCCATATTGGTTCGAAACAGTAATGACAGAACAATACGTCAGTGTTATTTCCAACCTCAATCTGAATTCTGCAACTCAAAATATTACTGAATGTGCTATTACCAACCTTATTTCGATTTTCCAAAGCCGCCCGAGATATAGTTAGTTTCCGCGATTATCACAAATGCAAATCCACAGAGTCATATTTCTTCTGGAACACTTTCCCCTATTTTCTACCAGAATTTTTTTCTATTGAGTCATTGTTCGTTTGCAACATTCTTCAAAGAAGCTTTGTTTTAATACCAAACTTTATTTTTGTCGTATCTGATACCGATCATATGGTAGGTATTTCATTGAAAGAATGTATCTAATTGAAAAACTTTCAATCACAAAATGACTTGTTCCAGCTTATCAACACTAAATGCAGGTGATTCGTCAATGACAAAATGTTCATTATTCATTATTATTATTATTACTGACAACTTGTTTCTCTATTGACATATTTTTTCTGTCACTTTTTTGCACTCCTCCAATGTTGGGAAGTTATTTGGTGTAGGATTGCATCCTCCATATTCTGTTATTCTGCATTTACCATCATGCCAACTGTACACATGACCTAATGCCAAACAGTAAAATGGGCCAGCTTCAGAAGGTTTGCTGCAATCTACAAGGATTCTCTTATACTAAGAATTTGAATGAAGTTGTTGATAAAGTTATTTGGTTTCTTCATATATGATATCACTAGAGATGAAATTTTGCTGGCAAAATTTCTCGATTGTAATACGAAGTTTGTTGCTTGGAAATTGCCGAAAAGCAACAAACTTGAATATTAAAAGAGAGAAACTTTACCTGCTGAAATTTCATGGTATTTGACATGATTACTTCACGAGAAAATATGTCTAACAGTAATATTGTCTATTTGACACGAATTTCTTTATTTGACAAATTATAATTCGTGATAGATTAACCAAACGTTGTTTGTTTTCTTTATGGTATTCATTTCCGAAGCTGTCTATGAATTTGAGAAACGTCAAAAATTTTATCGCTGGAAAACCAACTTGTTAGTTTTGCTGGCTTGCAAATTTTATCGGGATGAAACGATTGTTGGTACGAAAACTTCCTCACTGAAGATGGAATGAGTAAAATAGTCTTTGAAAAAATTGTCGAGTAGGATCTCGTCATTTCCAGGGTTCATATTTAATTTCGTATTCAGTTAATGAATGAGCAAATCCCAGAATAATGCATAAAAGAGCTATGAAGCTTCATGTATAGTAAATACTAAAAACAATAAGTAAATTATTTCACAATAAAATACATTTTTGATCTCGTATTTATACTTACTTCCTTCATTATTCAACAAAAGTACTCACCTTCTTTTGTGAATTCGGCAGAGCTAGAAAACTGGAACAGCATCCAAATCATCATAACGACAATGCTGAATCTTCTCATTTTCAGTCCTAAGAATCTATTGTACTGCTTGTACTGGAGAAGCAGAATGGAATAGAATGGATCAATTTGTACTAGGTGTGTTCGTTGAAGAATAAAACTAGCGATCAAATTTAATGGCAAGTTATTTTACGGTAAAATGGAAACGAGATTGCATTGTTCAAGAATTGTAACGACATTTTGATATTTATGACGTTTAATGATTTAACAATAAATACATCGTTGATCTCGTATTTATACTCACTGATTTTTTGTTCATAACAAATCTGTACGGCTCCCTCCATAAGAATATATATACATGGTGTCCCAAGTTCGAGTGCCTATTATACGTTTCTGGAGAACTGGACATATTTGACGTCTGAAAATTGGGTTTATGATATGGTTCGAAATTCTTTACAGGCCTAAAATATGTTTGGAGCCCAAGCACTTCCGTTTATACAGGGAGTGAAAATAAATTTGTTAAAAATTTGTTTTTCAATTTTTTCGTTTCTCATATTCAGTATTCAATGATGAATACATTTCTATTGAAACCATTGTATTCAATCAAATAGTTATCTCAATATGGGAAAAAAACCTGAAAAAAAGTCAAATATTCATAGTCAGTATCAAGATCAATTTTCTTATTCGGAACATCGCGGGTGTAAACCGTTCCCACAAAGTGAAAGTGGAAGGATGTGGAAAGGTCATGCATCTTTTGAATTGCATAAATACCATCACACGGTGTTCCAAATTTTGTGTCGAAAACTGTTTTTCACATTAGAACCCTATTTTAATGATTGCGTTGGATTCTGCAAAGAGAAATAATGATGGCACTCTCAGATGCTCTTGCTCCTACATTGAGTAATTACCGAGTTATTTGAGCATTTCTGGATTTAAGTTGTACGTAGAGTCACTACGTTAGCAGGTAATTGAAAGCGAGCCATGCTCAGTCTCTTCTCCTTAGAATGAAATATGTTATTATATTTTCGAACTCTTTGAAATCCATGGAAATCTGAATATAAACTTTCGGATTGACATTTACGATCGTTATAATTGAGTGAAAACTGTAACATTTGCCTATAATAATTTTATTTCTCTATTTCAGTATCTCTATTCTATTACAGTTCTAAAAGAAGTGCTGTAATGAACTCATTACAGCATTGTTTTCAGTTATATTTTTCGTTTTTTGGTTGTCAGCACTGGCTTCCGGTCCTATCAATTTTCAAGGCATGTCAATTGGGAAATGTCAATTTCGTAACAGTCACCAACTGCCAAGATACAATACGAAAGTCACTAGGATGAGTTTTTCATTGAATTTCAACAGTATTTCTCGAAATTTGACTGAAATAGAGAAAATATCATCTAATACTCGTTGCAGAATGCAATTCCAACACTCATGCGTTCGAAAACTCGCTCCTTCGTCGCTCGTTTTCGAATTTCGCATTCGTATTGGAATATGAGCCCATTCTGCAACTAGTTTTAGAATATACTATTATTCCTATAGTTACGGTTGTCTTGCAAAATTCATGTTTTGCATGCCGCCGGAGGAAAAAGTAACCCACATCAACTTTTTCTCCGCCTATAGGCGCAGAAATAAAACTTCTCGATGATCCTGTCAGTCGAAAAATGACTTTGTTATCGTACGCTTGGGAATAAAATGAATTGTTCAAACTTATCAACACTAAATGCAGGTGATTCATTAATGATAAAATGTTCATTATTCATTTTTATTATTGACAACTTATTTCTCTATTGACATATTTTTTCTGTCACTTTTTTGCACTCCTCCAATGTTCGGAAGTTATTTGGTGTAGGATGGCATCCTCTATAGGTTGATCTTCTGCATTCACCACCACGCCAATGGTACACTGCACGTTCTGCTATTTTACAGTATACGAGAGGGCCAGCTGCTGCAACAGGCTTGCCGCAATCTGCAAGGATTCTTATATACTAAGAGTTTGAATGAAGTTTTTGATAAGTTTATTTGGTTTATTCATATATATTATGATAACACTAGAGATGAAATTTCGCCGGCAAAATTTCTCGATTGTGATATAAAAGTTTGTTGCTTGGAAATTGCCGAAAAGCAACTAACTTGAATATTACAAGAGAGAAATTTTACCTCTCGAAATTTCATCTCGAGTTGTATTCGACATAACTATTCCATGAGAAAATATGTCTAACAGTAATATGGTCCATTTGACACCAATTTCTCTGTTTGGCAGATTAGAACTCATGATAGATTAACTGAACGTTGTTTGTTTTCTCTATGGTATTCATTTCCGAAGCTATCTATGAATTTGAGAAACGTCAAAAATTTTATCGCTGGAAAAGCAACTTGTTAGTTTTGCTGGCTTGCAAATTTTATGGAGATGAAACGATTGTTGCTACGAAAACTTTTTCACTAAAAATGGAATGAGTGAAATAGTCATTGAAAAATTGTAAAGTATGATCTCGTCATTTCCAGGGTTCAAATTTATTTTCGTATTTAGTTACCTAATGGGCAAATCCCAGAATAATGCATAAAAGAGCTATAAAGCTTCACCTATAGAAAAAACTAAAAACAATAAATAAATTTTTTCATAATGAAATACATCTTTGATCTCGTATTCATACTTACCTCCTTTATTATTCAACAGATGGACTCACCTTCTTTTGTGAATTCAGCAGAACTCGAAAACTGGAACAGCACACAAATCAACATAACGAGAATGCTGAATCTTCTCATTTTCAGTCCTAAGAATCTTGTAATGCTTGTACTGATGGAGCAGAATGGAATAGAATGGATCAATTTGTACTAGGTGTGTTCGTTGAAGAATAAAACTAGCGATCAAATTTAATGGCAAGTTATTTTACGGTAAAATGGAAACGAGATTGCATTGTTCAAGAATTGTAACGACATTTTGATATTTATGACGTTTAATGATTTAACAATAAATACGTCGTTGATCTCGTATTTATACTCACTGATTTTTTGTTCATAACAAATCTGTACGGCTCCCTCCATAAGAATATATATACATGGTGTCCCAAGTTCGAGTGCCTATTATACGTTTCTGCAGAACTGGACATATTTGACGTCTGAAAATTGGGTTTATGATATGGTTCGAAATTCTTTACAGGCCCAAAATATGTTTGGAGCCCAAGCACTTCCGTTTATACAGGGAGTGAAAATAAATTTGTTAAAAATTTGTTTTTCAATTTTTTCGTTTCTCATATTCAGTATTCAATGATGAATACATTTCTATTGAAACCATTGTATTCAATCAAATAGTTATGTCAATATGGGAAAAAAACCTGAAAAAAAGTCAAATATTCATAGTCAGTATCAAGATCAATTTTCTTATTCGGAACATCGCGAATGTAAACCGTTCCCACAAAGTGAAAGTGGAAGGATGTGGAAAGGTCATGCATCTTTTGAATTTCATAAATACCATCACACGGTGTTCCAAATTTTGTGTCAAAAACTGTTTTTTACATTAGAACCCTATTTTAATGATTGCGTTGGATTCTGCAAAGAGAAATAATGATGGCACTCTCAGATGCTCTTGCTCCTACATTGAGTAATTCCCGAGTTATTCGAGCATTTCTGGATTTAAGTTGTACGTAGAGTCACTACGTTAGCAGGTAATTGAAAGCGAGCCATGCTAAGTCTCTTCTCCTTCGAATGAAATATGTTATTTTATTTTCAAACACTTTGAAATTCATGGAAATCTGAATTTAAACTTTCGGATTGACATTTACGATCGTTATAATTGAGTGAAAACTGTAACATTTGCCTATAATAATTTTATTTATTCCTATAGTTATGGTTGTCTTGCGAAATTCATGTTTTGCATGCCGCCGGAGGGAAAAGTAACCCACATCAATTTTTAATTTATTTTAACACTAGATGTGAATGATGACCAGCTAACAGGATGGCTTTTATGAAGTTTGCTTTTTAATATGAATTAGGACTCACTATTGTGTTCTGATGATGGCCATGGGCCGAAACATGTCGACACAATAAATATAGATAGAGTCCAATATATACTGGAATAAGACCCTTAAACTTTTTCTCCGCCTATAGGCGAAGAAATAGAACTTCTCGATGATCCTGTCAGTCGAGAAATGACGTTGTTATCGTACGCTTGGGAATAAAACGAATTGTTAAACTTATCAACACTGGATGCAGGTGATTCATCAATGATAAAATGTTCATTATTCATTATTATTATTGACAACTTGTTTCTCTATTGACAAATTTTTTCTGTCACTTTTTTGCACTCCTCCAATGTTCGGAAGTTATTTGGCGTAGGATTGCATCCTCCATAAATTATTTTTCTGCATTTACCAGCACGCCAATGGTACACACGAAATGCTGCATAACAGTATACTGGGCCAGCTTCAGCAGGTTTGCTGCAATCTACAAGGATTTTCATACACTAAGAGTTTCAATGAAGTTGTTGATAATGTTATTTGGTTTTTTCATAAACGATACCACTAAAGATGAAATTTTGCCGGCAAAATTTGTCGATTGTAATATGAAAGTTTGTTGTTTGGAAATTGCCGAAAAGCAACAAACTTCAATAACACAAGAGAGAAATTTTACCTGCTAAAATTTCATCTCGAGTGGTATTCGACATGACTATTTCATAAGAAAATATGTTTAACACTAATATGGTCCATTTGACACGAATTCCTTCATTTGGCAAATTAGAATTATGATAGATCAACTAAACGTTGTTTGTTTTCTTTATGGTATTCATTTTCGATGCTATCTATGAATTTGAAAAACGTCAGAAATTTTATCGCTTAAAAAACAACTTCTTAGTTTTGCTGGCTTGCATAATTTATCGAGATGAAACTATAATTGCTACGAAAACTTCCTCACTAAAAATGGAATGAGTAAAATAGTCATTGGAAAAATTTGTCAATTATGATCTCGTCATTTCCAGAGTTCATATTTATTTTCGTATTTAGTTACCAAATGAGCAAATTCCAAATTAATACATAAAAAAGCACTAAAGCTTCACCTATAGTAAAAACTGAAAACAATAAATAAATTAAGTATTTCACAATAAAATACATCTTTGAGTCGGTATTTATACTTACTCCCTTCATTATTCAGCAAAAGGACTCACCTTCTTTAGTGAATTCAGCAGAACTCGAAAACTGGAACAGCACACAAATCAACATAACGAGAATGCTGAATCTTCTCATTTTCAGTCCTTAGAATCTATTGCACTGCTTGTACTGGTGAAGCAGAATTGATAATTTGTACAAGGTGTGTTAGGTGATGAGTATAACACTCGCGATCAAATTTATTGGCTGGTTCTTTCACGGTACAATGGAAACGAGATTGCATTGTTCAAGAATTGTACGACATTTTGATATTTATGACGTTTAATGATTTAACAATAAAATACATCTTCGATCTCGTCCTTATACTTACTGATTTTTTGTTCAAAACAAATATGTACGGCACCCTTTCATAAGAATATATATACAGGGTGTCCCAATTTCGAGTGCCATTTAGACGTTTTTGGAGAACTGGACATATTTGAAATCTGAAAATTGGGTTTATGATATGCTTCGAAATTCTCTACAGATAAAATATTTTTATTTTTCACTTGTACATTATATGTTTATTTTACCTTAGAAACGGTTGCTATAAATACACTCATTATGCCCGTGGGCATTTTAGCGGGCATTATGGATCATAACGCCCGCTCGTTGTGCGAGAAGCAAAATAAGCTAGAAAGAAATTATTTATTTCGCAGAATTTTAATACTAAAACAACGACAACTCAACAAACGAAAACAAAGTCTTTCTTAATTCAAATTAAAAGTGCAGTTTTCGAATTTCCCGGAAAAATTCTTCAATCGTGAATCTTGGGATGTTTTCGAAACCTGAGGAGCGAAAACTTGACCACAAGTACTTGGAATTTCGTTCACAAGAGAACCACTAGATAATTCATGAGAATCTGTTACTGTTGGGAATGATTGATATTTTGATCTCCCTATCCTTGATTATTAATGTCAGTTTGACAGAAATATAAGTTTGAGTTATAAAGTCATATTTTTATTATTCTCGTTTCAATTTATTCATTTTCCTGCTTTCTAAATTAACATTTGGCGACCGTGACAGGACTTTAGAAGCTAGGAAATGAATGTTATCAAGAAGGAACGAGAATGGATGAGAAAACAATTCTCAAAATGCTGCAGAGAGTTGGACCAGATGATATTAGATAAGGCCACACATGAGCAGCATCTGTTAGCAGCATTGAGACGATTAGAAGATAAAAGCGAAAGACTGTTCAGAGCGGATGAAAATATCAGAACATTATTATTATCTTCAGACATCGACGACGCAGCGTTTGAAGAAGAATTAAATCAAGTCGAAATTTTCCGGGAAGAATTAATTAACTACAGATGTAAGTGCGAATTCTTCCTCAAGAAAGAAGAGTTTGAGGATGAATCACCGGGCAACTTGTATTTGGAATCGACAAATGCCCGCAGAAAAGTGATTAATGTTTGCAAAGATGAGAATACGCTAAATTTAAAGCAAGATGTTGAGGTAGAATATAACGAAGATGATTCAAGAGAAGATGCTAGCAGCCTATGTTTCCGTCTGCCACTCGAGGATATGGAATCTAAGCTGGAATTGAGAAACAATGACATAGAGACATAGAGAGTTTCTACGACATCATGAATGAAGCTAAAGGAAGAGAAACGCTTTGTGTACTGAAAAACAGCAAGGAGGTACAGTTCGACTTGGACCCGACACCTGAAAATAAATTGAAGAAGGATTCCCTGACCGTGAACGTGCTCTGCTCTATGTAACCTTCCGCCACAGATTTCATATGATGGACCAGCCTCAGTTAAAAGAGTTGCTGAAGTCCGTCTCAAACAATGTCCTGTATATTAATTTGCATTATCCCGTGTGGGGATTTGCCAGTTACCTCCATCGGGCGCGTCCCCATTGGAATTGGGGAAAGCTCATCGGTTCTTCTAGGACCGGAGGGTAGTGGGGAAATAAAATACCCACCGTGAAAAAAAAACTGGACTGGTCCTCCAGGTTGGGGGTTGGGGCATTAGACTGGTTCTCTAATACCCGTAAAAAAATTTTCTTCTACCAAAAAGCCTAATAAATGCCTCGGAACATTGGACGGATATAACAGGAAACGAACGAAGCTAAGGAAAAGGATGATGATTTTGGCTACTTGGAATGTACAAGGAATTAATCAGAAGGTTGAGATGATTGCGTCTGAGATTGAAAAACTGAATCTGGATATAGTGGCTCTAACGGAAACCAAAAAGAAAGGAACGGGTACTAACTATATCGGCGAATATGTTCATATATACTCTGGAGTTCCCAAAGAAAAAAGAGCAGCCCGAGGCGTCTCGCTACTCATAAAGAAAAATTTGAAGACCGGAATAACGAATTGGGAACCAGTAGACGAGAATATCCTGACAGTCAATATGAATATAAGGGGACATAGCATTACAATTATAGCAGCCTATGCTCCATCGAATGATGAAGCAATTGTAATAAAGGAAGCTTTCTTTGACAAGGTGGACATGATAATGGCAAATATTGGTAGCACTAGAGAGATTGTTCTGCTTGGTGACTTCAACGGAAGAACAGGAAAACAAATAGATGACGTGGTGGTGGGGCCGTTTGGTGAAGAAGTTGTAAATGATAACGGTCAAAGATTAATACAGCTATGTGCAGCACACAATCGCACAATAAGAAACGGGTTCTATAAGCACAAAGATATTCATCGGTTTACCTGGATACAAAATACCAGAAATTTAAGAACAATTATTGACTACGTCATCACGAAACAGCAATCAATATTCCAATGGAGAGATGTGCGTGTTCTACGAGGGGCATCATGCGGAACAGACCACCACTTGCTGAGAGCCCAAGTGCTTTTTCCATTTAGAAGAATGAAATCCAGAGACACGAGATGTGACAACTTAAATGAGATAGAGAACATAAAATATAATTTCCACAGCTTCGAAAACGAAGGTACCGTACTGCTCTATCACAGTAGATTAGACCAGAAATTGCTGCCCAATATAGAACAAGCAAGTTTTGAAGAAGTTTACAACAATGTCATCGCAAGTCTGAAAGAAGCTACCACAGAAGCAGTAGGAATAAAGACAGGAAGAACCAGTAAGAAACTATGGTGGAACGAGGACATCGAGGCTTTGGTAAACGAGAAGAGACGGAAATACTTAAGATGGCTCAGCACGAAAAATGAACGAGATCATAAAGAATATAAAGACACCAACAGACAACTACGTAGGACAATCAAAATGGAAAAGAACAGAATGTGGGACCTTAAATGCCAAGAGGTTGACAAGTACATGGGTGGACGGAAGTGCTCGGATATCTGGAATTTCATAGGAAAGTTAAAAAATAGTGGAGAAGATCGAGCCCAAATCCAAGTCATTGAACCAGGGGAATGGAAGAGCTATTATGAACAGTTGCTTGGTGAAACTAGACAACAATTCATCGCTGAATCACCGACGAGGAAAGTACGGATCCTGGGAGAGGAGATAAGAATACAGGAAAACAGAGTAAAAAAAGCCATCATGTCTCTGAAGAACGGGAAGTCTAGCGGCCCGGAGGGTATCTATGCAGAAATGCTGAAGTTTGGCAGTAGTAAGCTCGTAAGACACATAACCTGCATTATAGACAAATGTATAAATGGACGTCCAGTCCCCGCTCCATGGAAAGACGCTCATATCACTCCCATCCACAAAAAAGGCGACAAAAAAATGTGCAGTAACTATAGGGGAATATCAGTCACCAGTCTTATGAGTAGACTATACGGTAAAATCTTAAGAGACCTTATTGAGGAAGAGTATGGAGAATTTGAAGAGGAAGAACAGAGTGGCTTCAGAGCTGGACGATCCTGCACGGACAACGTATTCTGCCTCAAGCAAGTTATTGAAAAAAGAAATGCAAGAAACATGGAAACCCATATCACTTTTGTAGATCTACAGAAAGCTTATGATACTGTCCCAATATCTAGACTATGGGAAATCCTTAAACACTCCAATATAAACTACAGATACATAGAGGCACTGCAGGAACTATATAAAGGATCCAAATCAAGAGTGAAAATTGGAAAATTTCTAACAGAAGAATTCGCAGTCACTAAAGGATTGAGACAAGGATGCTGCATTTCACCAACTCTCTTTAAAATTTATGTAGCAGCCTGCCTGAAAAAGTGGAAGAGAAAGATACGAGGAATGGGGATAGAACTGAACGATAATTGCATTTATACGCTGCAATTCGCAGATGATCAGGCCGTTCTTGCTGGGGACCAAGAGGATATGGAGTATATGCTGCGCAAACTGGTGGAGGAGTACGATGAGTGGGGCTTAACTGTCAACCTAGAGAAGACAAAGTACTTGAAGATAGGGGGTACGCCTGATTTTCTGGATCTCCAAAACGGACATCGCATATATGGCTGTCGGGACTACGTCTATTTGGGGGTAACATTCGACGAAAGCGGAACGGACATCAAAGAAATTGAAAAAAGAATCACCTCCGCCAAAAAAATGATAGGGTGTCTCAACAGTATTCTATGGAGTGGAGAAATAACTAAGAATAGAAAATTTCAAATTTACGAGACCATGATAAAAAGTTCACTCACATATGGTGCTGAAACCTGGAGAATTCCAGAAAGATTAAAATCAAGAATAGAAGCTGTTGAGATGGACGCAATAAGAAGATCGCTCAGAATTTCAAGGAGAGACCGGATAAGAAATGAGGAACTAAAGGCAAGGATGGGAATTGGGGGAACCACTTGGCAGGATATAGAGGTGAAACAACTAACATGGTTCGGTCATGTTAACAGAATGCCAGATAATCGCCTGCCCAAGCAAGTTTTAGATTGGCAACCACAAGGTCGACGAAAAAGAGGCAGACCCAAACTTGAATGGCAGAAATCCGTCGAAAAATCAATGAGCGCTAGAAATTTAACTCCAGAAGATTGCGCACATCGACAACGTTGGAAATTAGGCGTCGGACAACGTCGCAAGACGTTATAAACCGGCTTATATATATATATATTATCCAATTTTAAGTATTTGGCAATCATCGAAGGCACACTTCCTATGGTATTTTTGCCAACAGGTTGGATGGTGCACCGACCATTTCGGAACGTGAGGAAGAATCTAGGATTCTTCACTCCACTGGGTCTCAAGGATATATATTTTCTGACCAGCCCCAAAGCTCCTATTTTTTCTTCCTCTACAATGCTAAATCCTTTTGACATACCGGTTTTAGTTTCGGGTATTTTAACAAGTAAACAGCTACCCTTATCTTCTATATGTTTGATAGACATTTTCACTAATTCATCTCTCCTTAGTCCTCCAAAACCACCCATTATAAGAACTACTTTATGAAGAAGATGAATTTCATCAGGAGCTTCATTGATGAATGTATGAACTTGTTCTGCTGTCAAAACTTTGGATTTCTTCGGAACATATCCTTTAGATTTCATTTTTAAAAACGCTCCTAGCAGGGAGAATTGTGAACTATTGATATTTTCATTGACAATCAGTGTAGATTTCAAAATAGAATATTTCGTCCACAATGACGCAGGACAAAATTTTTCAGACTGAAATAAAAAAAAAATACCCACACATGAACAAAATGAAAAATAAAATAGCATACCAATTCTTGAAAGTACGCCAATAACACTGTTTCATCTATAGCAATTATTTCATTTTTCAACTTCCATTGATGGAATGTTTCATAATCCTTGTCGTAGACGAGTCTGGATTTTTCTGGTAATAGATTATTTGCAGCTTTGGCTGCATTTTCAATTATATTATTTGGCAAATTGCTATTCATTTCTGTTATTTCTTTAAATACATTCACTTAATAAAATGATGACAGCAATAACGAACTTCAAAATATTAACAAGTGCCATGGTTACTACTGAAAGTTAAATGGAAAAAAAATCATAGGAGCAATCGAATTTTATTGTAATTAAATGATATATTCGTGAAAAATAAAATCTTGTATGCACCACGAGCGTTATTAGATCCTAACGCCCATCGGGCAACATTCATCCCTCGGGCCAAAGGCCCTCGGGCCGAATGTTTTCCTCCGGGCGTTAGGATCCATATAACGCACTTGGTACATAAATAATTATTGGAGCCTGAGCACTGCCGGTTATACAGAGGGAGTGAAAATAAATTTGTTGAAAGAATTTTTCTTCTTTTTTTCGTTTCTGATATATTCAATGCTTAATATATTTTTGGCAGAACCATTGTATTCATTCAAATAGTTTTCAAAATATCGAAGAAAAACCGGAAAGAAAGACAAATATTTATAGTCGGAATTTTGTTCACTTTCTTATTCATTCTCATAACGTCGAAGTAGAAAAATGTGGAAAGGTCATGCATCTTTTGAATTTCATCACACAAATTTTGTGTTGAAAACTGTGATGGAAATTTGGCCATTACGTCGGTTTTTCAAATTAGAACCCTATTTTTTATGATTGCCTTGGATTCTGCGAAGACAAATAATGATAGCACCCTCAAATGCTCTTGCTCTTAAATTCAGTAGTTTCTGAGTTATTTCGGATTTTCTGGATTTATGTTGTAGGTACGTAGAGTCTGTAATAATTAGGTTCTTTATTGAATACGACTTTTATACTTTTATATATACAATGAGTTTTTCGCTTTAATTTTTGCCAACATTCATTCAGATGGATATGGCATTTCAAGAAGAAGATAATGTGATAAACTGGAAAACTATATGAGCATGGATATAAGTCAGGGTTATTGCATATACAGAAAAAGATGGTTCCTGACGGATTCCACCACGGTGGAATAGAACTCCTTGAACCAAAATATTGGTTTGCATGGCTTCCTTGTTAGTTCTGGTCCCTCGAAAGAATTTGGGTGAATATACAGTTGTTTAGAAGGGGAAGGAGGCAGAGGAGAACTGGGAGGAGGATTAAGTGTTAATATGAAATGAATTCGAGGTTGAGGACTTGGAGGATATTAATTAAGGATGTACGGTGGAGGGGGATTGTAGGGAGGTTAATATTGAAATTGTGGCAATTGATAAGGGGGTGCTGAAGGAGCTGGAGGACCAGGTGGAATCTGAAAGGGGAAAGGTTGTGGTGATTGTGGAGGAGGAGGAGGTGGCGGAGGAAATGGTGGTGGGGGTAGTGATGGAGGTGGTGGTGGAAGTTCTGGTGCTGGAGGTGGTTCGTAGATTTTGGGGAAAGGTCCAGCTTCGCAAATCGATTTAATTTTACGGCAGCCTTGGAGTCGACGCCTGTCACAATTGGGACACTTCTTTCGGCCTACAAAAGATATCAGGAATATTCTTATAATCTAGATTTCTCTTTATATCTATATATATAAAAGAAAGATGTTGGTTACACCATTTATAACTAGAGATCGGATGGACTATTTGTTATGAAACTTCATTTATGGAATCGTCTTCGGTCTGGTTATTATAAAATACAATAAAACTTCGAAAAAATTGATGAAAGTTTTACTTATGTAGGAAATGCTTTTCCTTCTTTAGAATGAGGCCACTGGGTGTCGCTACCGTTGATGCGTAGTCGTACAATGAATAGACTAGTCACTGTACGTAGTCGTAGGTTGATATTACCGCTGTAAGATGGCGATATGGCGCATAGAACTCATGGTAACATGGAAGTCTATTGCCAGATCAAAAAACGGGTAAACTTATCTCAAATTGGTGGAACAGTGAATTTTTACCGAAAGATCAAGTATCTGATTTTGACGATCAGTTTCAAACGTGAGTTGGCCATCTTCATCTTTTTTCTTTATTTTTGAAATGCTTTCGAATTTCTGTTTGGGTAATAGATATATTTGCGGAAATAACTGAATCTAAAATTGCCCATAATTAGTAATTGACATATTATATTCGTGACAGTATTGTAAGCGTCAATAATTTTGAAACTTTTGCTCATCGGGCTTTCACTTATGATATACAATAATGTTTCATGGGTTGCCTAATCTGATCTGGTCGAATGACCATCAATAAATTTGAATATGAGTTCAACCTAATTCACAGTGTTGATAATTTTGCCGTGTCGATCGTACTATCGACCTTTTAACATCTCGATTTGTCTTCTAACGAGCTTGACATCGTCAACTAAATTGAACAAATTGAAGAGAGATTGACAGCTCATATCCATGGAATAATGAGAATCGCGCTGCTCAACCAACTGAGATGTTTACCCATTATTTTGAGCTTAGCAGCATAGCTAAGATGTCTAAAATAATGGTGTGACCACTGATTAGATTTTGAGAATATAAGAAAAGTTTTGTTTTTGCCACTTCAGGTTGGGCTATTAACAAATGACTGATTTTTTAATTCTGGTCGACGGGCTGTGTTAATAGTCGATAGTTCATTAAAGGAATAATTTTTGTTCATATTCTTGACATTTTGATTCATATAAGAGAAAAGGTATAATATGGATTATACTCCTGCTATTCACAGTCACATGCGGTACTGCAAAAAGAGAACTGTACAACAATTTAAAACAAAAAGTTATATGTTCAAGTTCAACAATTAGTTACCGCTTGAATAAAGAGAATTCTTTCCATGTGAATTACGAAATTATTGAAATTTTGTATATTTTGAATCTTAATTTTGACTAATTTTTTTCCTGCTTGAAAAAAAGCAATGGTAAGTTTATACAACTTTTAAGTATAATTCAGGAGGTACAAAGTTCGCCGGGCCAGCTAGTCAATTACATATATAGGGTCGGCATTTGAAATAAAGCGAATCCAATAATAAAAAGAACTTCCTGATCTTCGAATGACAAAATATCAAAAAATTTTGTTGGGACTCTCTTTTTATTTTATTGATTGAAATAGGAAATTTTAGTCCCTAGATGATGCAGTTGAAATAGTATTGTTTCTGAGGCAGTCTCAGTGAACCTCCGCAGATGTTCCAGCTGGTTAATTTCTCACTGATAATGTCAAAAGAAGCTTATGAAAAATTTTCACCTTTTGACTATGCTGATAATATCTTAATGTGAATAATTTTTTTTTTAAATTCCTTACAATACGTACATCGAGCAAGTCCGAAAAGGGCACTAGTTAAGTGCCACGTACCACTCATTAACATCAAGAAAATATAAAAGGACTTCATCATATTCATGATCTCGTGAATCGTCCAAATATGCTGTTTGATGACTATGTAGGAATGGACTCACGTTTTTTCCAATCAAAAGCTCATAATTCTAATCACAGTTTTAATAATCGAAGTGAATGACATAGGTATATAAAATTGAAAAGTGATCGTTGAATGCTCTCATCCTGAAAATCATTTCTCGATAATAAAACTTCATTCCGATTTTACGCGTTATCACTTAATAGTTTTGGCGGTCTTAAGTTATATTCGCAGATGCATAGAAAACAATCATGTGAAGCATTTTTTAAGATCTGTGCATCTTCTGTATAGTTCTCAGCAGTGGCGGCTTGTCCTATGAGGCAGATGAGGCAGTGCCTCACCAATAAACGTCGAAAATTACACGTATAAATATCATATATTTATTAATTATTTATTCAATCAATTAAAATTGTTTTCATTATCTTCTTCCATACGCATTTATATCGAAATTTCCCTTCATTATATAGCAATAAAATGCGTCTCCGGTTGGGTCTAAGTTTCCGTATCTCACGATTTCTAGGTATCCAACTCCCAGTAAACGGCAGAGGCAGGCCTCACACTGCCTTTCTTTACGCGTCATTTTACATCATATAGGGAACGGACGGCAGGCGAGAAAACCGCACCCCTAAACGACAAATATTACGTTGAGTCTGAGGCTAGCCTCTTGATATTCTCTCGCGAAGGGCAAACTGTAATTATTCTGCACTATTCGGGAACTAGTTCTTTAATCTATGAACTCGGGTCAGTTTTCAAATTTGGTTCGATTTGTAAAAGTTTTATCTGTTCTTCGTGTAGATTTAGGTTTGCCTCAGTGTTCATACGATGTCTTTCAATCTTATTACTGAATTCAATTTCCATCGGAGACCCGAAGGCGAAATGTATTTAACGGGACCGATGGGACGTCACGAATTCCCCAGTTAGATGTAAACGCTCGAAAGACTTGGGATTTTTTTGATTTTTCAGCTAATCAGCAAAGTTTTTGGCGTAATTCTTATGGGGATAAATCATATATAGTTCAAGAAGTAAAGCGATCTATTCCAGATTTGAGTGAATGTCTTGAGAATATTACGCAACTGACGAAGAAGAGAGTTCACTAGAATTAGTTATTTATAGGCATATGTACATATACAGAGTGTCCCATTAGTGCAATGAAGTAGATAATCTCATTACTTACGTCAGTTACGGAATAATTTTACTGCAAAAATGGTTGCTCTTGCACTGATATATCAGCCTAAAATAATAGTACCGGTCACAGGGTGTTCGTTTGAAGCGGTATTACTGGTATCAGAATTAGGTCGGTTTGTTCTAATGGTAACCACTTCATATTATTTCATCTCTTAGTGCCAAATTAGTATTTCTATTCATTGGCATCAACATTTTTCTTAATTTATCCGGCGTTATATAACGAAAAAATTATGGGAAAGTGAAAGATTTTGCTTCATTATCAGAGTGACATAAACTTCAATATTCTCAATGTTCTAGTTAATGGGTGTTTCAAATCTGATGATATGATGAAAAGCAACTTGCTTGTAGAGGATGTTCTTAACAAGGTCCAAAAATGAAGAATTTCAATAAGGATGCTCATTTTCTTCAACTGGCTTCAAATTACTTTTCATACACACCCTTTAAAATGTTTAGTTTTCGAGTAAGATAATTCTTCATCGCTAGAAGTAAATATTTTACGAAGCAAAATGTTTTTCGAAAAAGATGACCTTGAGTATGCTAGCGATAAAGAATTATTCTGATCATCAGTTTTGCAATAGCCTTTTTCACGGCAACGCCACGACAGGGAATCTTTTTTCTCCGATGTGCCTCACCACCTTAAACTGTCACGAGCCGCCACTGGTTCTCAGGCCTCTGAAATACATATTCAATTCATGAATTTGTATTGAAATAAACTGCTCCACATGAGTTAGGGATATTGACTAAAATTGCAATAAAATATAGTTAAAATAAGATTTTTGTGATGAAAATTCATATTAATATGATTTCAAGTTGCAAATTAATTTTAGCCTGTAGCTCTGCAGCGTATACAGGGTGGTTAAGAAATCGAGTTAAATAACAAAATTTTATTCCCAGAGAATTCAAGCAGTTTAAAGCTATCAATACAATGTATGGCCTCCACGGGCATCAATAACAGCTTGACATCTTCTTTGCATACTACACACGAGGTTGTTGAACATTTCTTGGGGAATTTGGTTCCATAAACGGGAAGAAGCTCTCTCAGATCATTCAAGGATTCTGTGGTAGGTTGATGATTATCTAATCTTCTTTGGACCATATCCCGTGCATGTTCTATGCAATTCAAATCTGGTGAGTGAGGAGGTATTGGTAAATGTGGAATACCAAGCTCCTCGTGCGCATTCTCAACTATGGCTGCACAGTGCGGTCTAGCGTTATCGTCTAGAAATTGAAAAGTTTCACCAATAGCAGCCTGAAAATTTGGCAAAACATTGTCAATGACATGCTCCCTATAGTGTGAGGCGGTCATACTCCCAGGACAAATGTGTACATCTGTGCGCCCGTTGAAACATATCCCGGCCTATACCATAACACTACCCCCTCGGAATGGATGGACTTCTTGGATATAGCGACGATTACGGGGTATGCGTGGGATTGTCCATACCCTTATTCTTCGAGAATCTGAAAATCGTCCATATCTGGATTCATCAGTGAAAAGGACACTACGCCATTGATCGTCCAATTGATATGTTGCCTTGCCCATTCCAGTCTTTGACGCTTATGGCCACGTGTTAATGGAACTTCTCTTAATGGACGTCTAGAACCTAGATTCACCTCTCTCAAACGTCGTCTGATGGTTTCGATGGAAACTTGGTCCCCATCTGCATTTTGAAGAGTATTCCGTAGCATTCTACACGTAGATGTATAGGGTTTCTTCTCGCCGAAACGGTGATGAAACGATCCTGAGCAGGTGTTGTTTTTCGTCGTCCACCAAGCCTTGGTCTTTCCAACACGGAACCTGTCTCTCTGAACTTATTCCGAAGTCGAGATATCACACTTTGGCTGACTTGGAGCCTTTCCGCTACAACAACCTGAGTAAGGCCACCCTGTAGCATTACGATAGCCCTATTAGCCTCAGCGTTTTTTACTTACGTCTTGGCATTTCCAGAAAACTCGTTTCAAATCGAAGCCGTTGATGAACTAACTTCATTACAGAATAAGAACATTCATGAAGCATATACGAAGAACCAAACTTCAGAAAAAAGGCGACCAGATTGACGAAATGTCTCATACTGATTTTTATTGTATCGATTCAAGTTGTTATTGAGTTTTAAATTATTTTACAGCGATTTCTCGAAGATAACATACTTTTAAAAACTATTGAATACGATATCCCTAACTCTTGTGGAGCAGTATATGTCAGGAATATCTTCAGCATGATTTCACAGTTTTACGAATCATTCGTCGAAATAACTTTAGGATATCTTCGCAGGCATGTGTGACCCTATTGATGAAATATCCACATGAATAGTTTTTTCTAAATATATCCAATTACCTATTCAAAAGATTTTCCTTCGTCCCCATATTTTCTTCATGTAATATAATTTCAAATAAGGATTTCGTGTACTACACAATTTTATGTGGACCAGCCTGTTAGAGCGCTGTTTCATTATTCGATACGATCTTAGGGTTCTTCTCGAACTCTGACGTTCGTTGTTGATCAAACTTTCATGAATATTCATTCATGTCAATATTGACCCTAAAATATGCCAAAAATATTGGATCGTAAGGAAATTTAAAATTAATTTCAATATTTCCGTGCCCTTAACGATCCCTTACCAGTTATTTGGAAAAGTATGGGAAACCAACGAAGTCCATTCATAAATAAAAATATGGATTTTGAGCAATAAGTGCAAATGAAACATGTGTGCATATATCCATTCAGTGCTGAGCTATAGTATATAACATTACTAGCAAGGTAAGAGGGTTTTTACTGGCGAATGGAGGATATAACTGACGAGCCGCAGGCGAGTCAGTTACCTCCTTGAGCCAGTAAAACCCGTTACCTTGCGTGTAATGTTTTATATTTTATTTGTTTCTCATTTGTAAAAAGGTTAGATAAATTCCAAAAAAATCTCAATAATTTGTCGCAAATGTCGTAAGCTATGGAAGCGTTGCCATGAACATGTCTGTTTATTTTTCTTTACATTTGTTTTGGCGAAAGCGAAAATGTATGTACCAAAAGAAATTATTCAGGCAGCCAGCAGTGTAGCTTCAAGTTTATTACCTGCAAAATCAGCTTCAAGGAACGAGCGAGAATACGACGACTTCAAGAAGTGGCAAAACAAGAATAGTGTGATTGGGGTAACTGAAGATAATTCGTTGGTCTACTTGAATCAACTATCAGCTAGATTCAGCCCTAATACTTTATGGTCAAAATGGTCTATGCTGAAAAGCTGCTTGGAAATGAAAGAAAATGCCCCTGTTCGCAGGTTTCTTTTCCTTAAAAAATTTATTGAAGAATATGACGTTTAGTTGTCATTTGCAGATTTCAAAAGGTAATAGCGTTTCTGAAATGTGTGTGAAGTTGGCCCAGCACTTTTTGATTTTCGAAAAAACAAATTTGTGCTGAATTGTGCTCGGTTTGTGCTGCTTTGTACCGTTGAAATTTTTTTTTAATTCCATTTGGTTCTCAAGATATTTCGAAAATCAATAAAATGGGCTAGCCCAGCACTTTTCGAAAAATTGGTTTTTAATGACTGAAATAGTTTGTGCTATACATGTGCTGAGTTGTGCCGTTCAAATTTTTCTGAAAGTACCTCTAATTTTCCAGAAAATCGAGATTCAAGAAAAAAGTTAGCCCAGCACATTTGTTTTTTCTTTTCCCAAATATGTGGAAAAATTTGTGCTACATTTGTGCTGTCTTGTGCCGTAAATATTTTCACGAAAATTCCCCGGATTTTCCGGGAAATGGCGACAATGATGAATGAAGTCAGCCCAGCACTTTTGAATTTTTCCAATTGAAATCTGTTTGAAAAATTGTGCTATACGTAGGCAAAGTTGTGCCGTTGAAATTTTCACGAATATCCTGCTAATTTTCCAGAAAATGAAGAAATTAGAAAAAAGTAAGCCCAGCACTTTCGTTTTTTTTTTCGACGAAAATTGTTTTATCTGATTGAACTACATTTGTGCTGACTTGTGCTGGTAATATTTCTAGGAAAAACTGTCAATTTTCCGTTTAAATGGATAAAATATGAAAATTCAGTGGACTTCCTGAAAAATAGGATATGTGGCAACAGTGTGCGTGAAGTTGGCCCAGCACTTTTTGATTTTCGAAAAAAAATATTTTGTGCTAGGTTTGTGCTGCTTTGTGCCGTTAAAATTTTTCCATTATCCCGTTCGGATCTCAAGATATTTCACTAAATGTGTGAACCGGCCAGCTTAGCTCTGTTCAGAAAATTGCTTTTCAGCAGCTGAAATAGATTGGGTTTACATGTATGGAGTTGTGCCGTTCGAACTTTCCCGAAAGTTCCTCTAGTTTTCAAGTTTTCCGTAAATTTGAATAAAAAAAAAGTTGTAACAGCAATTATGATTTTTCTTTTCCCAAATTAATAAGAAAAAAATTGTGCTACATATGTGCTGACTTGTGACGTTCGAATTCTGGGAAAAAACTTCAAATTGTCTCTTCAAATCGAAAAAATTAAATAAATCGATATATTTGGCGGGAAATCGGTTATTAATGGCAACACGTAGCAAAGGTAAAGGGCAACGTAGCAACAAAAAATATTCTAATCGTTGAACTGCAACCCGCAACGCTTTGATCATACAGTGGCTTTATACAAGACAGTGGCGACAATAGACGTTCACGTTTTGATTGGTCGTACTGTTTTCGACCACTAATGGCGGATTTTCATTGTTTTGTTGTCATGTATCTAAACATAAAGCTCAAGATCGAATCAAATGTCAAACAGCACGACACTCAAATGTAGACAAATATCCGCCATGTTTGGGCAAAAACGTGTTCTATGACCCTATTGTCGCCACTGTCTTGTATAAAGCCACTGTATTTGATCATAACTGTCACTACATACTCCATTCGTACTAATTTACGACATCATCTGCCGCGGGGTTCGATAGCGCTGTTGTCAGAGTTCAACTTTCAAAGCAGAATATCGATAATATAGTTGAAAGTAAGCGACGACAGATTTCATTATTGTTTCTTGTTAATATGAAATTGACCGTTTGTACAGGGTATCCCAAAATCGATGATCACTGAGAACATCTCGAGAACCATAAGGGTTAAAAAAAATGTTTAATGACACCCTTTTTTCGAAATAATCAATTACCAGCAAAAAGATCCCAGATATCTTGATTGGTTATCAAGTTACAGGATGTTTCTGAAAAATTACTATTTAAAATAATTCTATATACCGGGTGTCTCAAAATATTTATTTTGTTCCAATGGATTTCGAAAGATAAAAATTTGAAAATTTTATGTTCTTCAATTCGTTCAAGGAACCTTCAACTGGGAAAAACAAAAATTGACCGGTAGTGACTTTGACTTTTTTGTTTCATAGAACACTGTATATTTTCCAAATTTTTTTTTTATTCAAATTTACGGAAAACTTGAAAACTAGAGGAACTTTCGGGAAAGTTCGAACGGCACAACTCCATACATGTAAACCCAATCTATTTCAGCTGCTGAAAACCAATTTTCTGAACAGAGCTAAGCTGGCCGGTTCACACATTTAGTGAAATATCTTGAGATCCGAACGGGATAATGGAAAAATGTTAACGGCACAAAGCAGCACAAACCTAGCACAAAATATTTTTTTTCGAAAATCAAAAAGTGCTGGGCCAACTTCACGCACACTGTTGCCACATATCCTATTTTTCACGAAGTCCACTGAATTTTCATATTTTATCCATTTAAACGGAAAATTGACAGTTTTTCCTAGAAATATTACCAGCACAAGTCAGCACAAATGTAGTTCAATCAGATAAAACAATTTTCGTCGAAAAAAAAACGAAAGTGCTGGGCTTACTTTTTTCTAATTTCTTCATTTTCTGGAAAATTAGCAGGATATTCGTGAAAATTTCAACGGCACAACTTTGCCTACGTATAGCACAATTTTTCAAACAGATTTAAATTGGAAAAATTCAAAAGTGCTGGGTTGACTTCATTTATCATTTTCGCCATTTCCCGGAAAATCCACACAAGACAGCACAAATGTAGCACAAATTTTTCCACATATTTGGGAAAAGAAAAAACAAAAGTGCTGGGCTAACTTTTTTCTTGAATCTCGATTTTCTGGAAAATTAGAGGTACTTTCAGAAAAATTTGAACGGCACAACTCAGCACATGTAGGTATAGCACAAACTATTTCAGTCATTAAAAACCAATTTTTCGAAAAGTGCTGGGCTAGCCCATTTTATTGATTTTCGAAATATCTTGAGAACCAAATGGAATTAAAAAAAAAATTCAACGGCACAAAGCAGCACAAACCGAGCACAATTCAGCACAATTTTTTTTTTCGAAAATCAAAAAGTGCTGGGCCAACTTCACACACGTTTCATGTATCGAAAAAATGAGCGTTATACGCCAAAAAAGGCCAACGTATTAAGTAAAGAAGAGGCTGAACAATTTCTTTTACATGCTCCTGATGACCAGTGGTTGGTGGCGAAAATTGTAACAATATTTGGGATTTTTGGATGTTGTCGATGTGACGAAATTCTCTCCTTAAACATGAATGATGTAGAAGATATGGGAAAATACGTTATTGTGACATTGCGGCAAACAAAAAATTCAACAACAAGAAGATTCACCATAACCGACAATGGCTGCAGCTTCAAGCCCTGCATGTTATACAGAAAATATGTAAATCTTCGGCCTCCTGGAACAGAAAGCCTAAGATTTTTTTTGACATACCGACATGGAAAGTGCATTTCCCTTAATGTTGGCCAGCACACTATTGGTGGTGTCCCAAAGCAAATAGCGAAATATTTAGGTTTAAAAGACCCAGAGTTATACACAGAACTGGAGCCACTATGGTTGCGGATTCGGGTGGAGATATTTTAGCACTAAAGCGTGCAGGAGGGTGGAAGAGCACCGAAATTGCGATGAGTTATGTCGATGATTCGGTCAACAAAAAAATCGAAATGTCTAGCAAATTATTTGGTAGTAAGGAGAGTACAAATGTTCTGCAGTCCTCGAGTTCAGCAGTTTCTGCGTCAACAGATGGTTCATCATCATCAGTATCAACTCTTTCATCATCAAAAATTTGTGTTACTGGAAATAACAATTGTACCATGATTTTCAATATATATGACGATAAAACAAAATTTTCTTATGTAAATAATACTACTAACTTGTAAAAATTTTGCAACTTAACTGTCAGTTTTACAAGTTAGTGACTTGATAAAATAAACTTTCTTGATTAATATTGTGTTTTTGGAAACTGACGTTCACAAATAAGAAACAAATAAAATATATTCAAGGGTTATTAGTTTGATCGATTAATTTTGCCGAATATTTCGAGCAAGGTTTGCTCGAAAAATTGTTGAATAAACAATAATTTAATCATAAACTGTTGCGAGGAATTTTGAGAATATTTGTCGGAAATTTAATCGCGAATAAATTCCTCTACACAGATTCAAACTGAAAAATGTGGAATCTGATTGGTCCATTTCGTAATGAGGTAAATAATCACAGATTCACCATTATCACGTAGTTAGAACCTACATTTTCCGCATACCTTCGAACAAGGAATTCTCAGAATAACCCACCCGAATTAATTGAAGTATAATTCATATCCAATAGAGAAAGGAATCCTTCCTGGAAAATATTTCATCTCTGAAATTTATTACGGCTAATATTTCGCAGCAACAGCGTTCCGCCTCGATGAAACTGTGATTAATTCGTCTGCAAATACGAGATAAGTTATATTAGTCCGATCTCGTTAAACTAGAAATCGAGAAAAGTTATGAATGGAACTGCAAGTGGCGCGATATGAAAATCATTTCGAGTTCAGATCCTGTGACAAGTTAATTCAATGTTTCGTTCTGATGAATGGACCGACACAAGGAGTTATCACAATGTCTTCCCTCGGGAGTGCAGTGAACAAGGAGAGGATTCCTTCTTCTACCAGATGCGCAGACCCGAAGGGGGCCATACCTACTCTTTAACTCTTTACTGAACAATATTTAATAGAAATACTGAACTGAATTTTATTTATTAACTGTGAAACTGAAAAAGTAATGGGTCTAAAAATCAGGTGAAAATAAATGGAAACTTTTTTATTTATTTCTCATTTGTAAACGTCAGTTTCCAAAAACACAATATTAATCAGGAAAGTTTATTTTATCAAGACACTAACTTGTAAAACTGACAGTTACCTTGCAAAATTTTTACAAGTTAGTAGTATTATTTACATTAGAAAATTTTGTTTTATCGTCATATATGTTGAAAATCATGGTACAATTGTTATTTCCAGTAACGTAGATTTCTGATGATGAAAGAGTTGATACTGATGATGATGAACCATCTGTTGACTCAGAAACTGCTGAACTCGAGGACTGCAGAACATTTCTCCTAACTACCAAATAATTTGCTAGACATTTCGATTTTTTTGTTGACCGAATCATCGACATAATTCATCGCAATTTCGGTGCTCTTCCACCCTCCTGCACGCTTTAGTGCTAAAATATCTCCACCCGAATCCGCAACCATAGTGGCTCCAGTTCTGCGAAAAGAGTGGCCGGTGTATAACTCTGGGTCTTTTAAACCTAAATATTTCGCTATTTGCTTTGGGACACCACCAATAGTGTGCTGGCCAGCATTAGGGAAATGCACTTTTTGACGGTATGTCAAAAAAAATCATAGGCTTTCTGTTCCAGGAGGCCGAATATTTACATATTTTCTGTATAACATGCAGGGCTTGAAGCTGCAGCCATCATCGGTTATGGTGAATCTTCTTGTTGTTGAATTTTTTGTTTGCCGCAATGTCACAATAACGTATTTTCCCATATCTTCTACATCATTCATGTTTAAGGAGAGAAGTTCGTCACATCGACAACATCCAAAAATCCCAAATATTGTTACAATTTTCGCCAGCAACCACTGGTCATCAGGAGCATGTAAAAGAAATTGTTCAGCCCCTTCTTTACTTAATACCTTGGCCTTTTTTGGCGTGTAACGCTCATTTTTTTCGTTTCAGAAACGCTATTACCTTTTGGAATCTGCAAATGACAACTAAACATCATATTTTTCAATAAATTTTTCAAGGTAAACAAACCTGCGAACAGGGGCATTTTCTTTCATTTCCAAGCAGCTTTTCAGCATAGACCATTTTGCCCATAAAGTATTAGGGCTGAATTTAGCTGATAGTTGATTCAAGTAGACCAACAAAACATCTTCAGTTACCCCAATCACACTATTTTGGTTCTGACACTTTTTGAAGTCGTCGTATTCTCGCTCGTACCTTGAAGCTGATTTTGCAGCTAATAAACTTGAAGCTACACTGCTGGCTGCCTCAATAATTTCTTTTGGTACATTCATTTTCGCTTTCGCCAAATGTAAAGAAAAATAAACAGACACGTTCATGGCAACGCTTCCATAGCTTACGACATTTGCGACAAATTATTGAGATTTTTTGGAATTTATCTAACCTTTTTACAAATGAGAAACAAATAAAATATAAAACAATACCCGCAAGGTAACGGGTTTTACTGGCTCAAGAAGGTAACTGACTCCCCTGCGGCTCGTCAGTTATACCCTCCATTCGCCAGTATAAACCCTCTAGTAATGTTATATACTATATACAGTCTCAAAATTTCTGATCTTCCTCAACTTTTTCTGAGCAGTATATTCTACTGCCACATCCTGTTTTACGTGGCCCCTTTTTCGTCCAGAGAGAACAGAAAAATTTTTCCGCCTGTGTTTTCCACTCCACACACGTGAATTCTGCTGAAATATTCAGTTGATGTTGACAATGTCACTCCTGCGGAAATGCAGGTAGGTGTATTTGTTAATATTTATAGAAACCCCAGAGCTCATTCTCTGCTGAGCGTGAATAACCTCGTATAGATGCAGAGGAGACATTTTCGTTTTTCATAAATAAGCCATTCTATCGTTGAATGGAAATAAGTGTATGGCAGATGGATGGGTCAGGAGGTCGTGCAGAAATTAAGGGCACAACCCTCGTTTGAGTAAAGGGTTCTCCAATAAGAGGTGTTATTTTGAATAGTCAGCTATTTCGGTAGGTGTCACTTTTGAAGATGTCATTTTTTGACATTAGACAAGTGGAAACTACGCCATTGATAGAAATGGAACGATACATACTTCAACAACGCATTAAAATTATTGAAATTCACTATAGAAATGGTGAAAATTTGGCAGAGACGGTTCATTACACCCTCTTTTGCATAAAGATTTGGATCTTGAGGCTTATAAAGTTCAGTTAACACAAGAACTCAAGCCGGCCGATCATCAACAACGTCGTGTCTTTGCTGATTATGCAAAATAAGGTGTAATGTCGTTTTTGGAATGCCTTATGCCAAAGAACGACAAGAAATGGACAAACCTAGGTTTTCTTTAGCACCTTCGGCTAAAGCAGCAATATTCTCGGCTGATCTTATAGGGCAGTATCACCTTTTGCATCGTGGTAAATCTCCATTCAAAAAGTGGTCTCTTTATTTCACGAGTACTACCCTAATTTACGACGTAGAGACTTGATTTTTTTTTTTAATTGAAGTTGAAGAACGTCCCGGGGGCAAATAGTTTCTTTTTTTCAATTTAATCAGTTTTTCAATTAAAAAAAAACAGGTTAATGGTTAGATCTGGGGTTATTGAATATGTTTTCCGTTTTTCATGAGTAGGTACAAGCTATATTTTTGGAATAATCATCATCATCAATTTTTGTAGTTTATAGAGGATTAAATTGCCGAGGGGAAATAGTTGCGATTTTTTCGATTTAATTAGTTTTTCAAATAAAAAATCAGGTTGAACTTTAGCGTTTTGGAAACTACACTTAATGATTTTTTTCCGACGGTTTTTCATCATTTTTTGGAAAAAATCGCAAATACTTGCCCTCGGCAATTCAATCTTCTATAAACTACAAAAATTTTCATGATGATTATTTAAAAATATAGCTTGTACTGATGAAAAAAAAAAAACATATTCAATAAACACAGATCTAACGAGTAACCTGGTTTTTTAAATGAAAAACTAATTAAATCGAAAAAAAGGAAACTATTTGCCCTCGGGACGTTCTTTAACTTCAATTAGAAAAAAATCAAGTCTCTACGTCGTAAATTAGGGTACCTACTCGTGAAATAAAGAGACAACATTTGAATGGAGATTTACCACGATTCAAAAGGTGATACTGCCGCTTAAGGGACGTGCACTAACTTTCCCCAACAACTCAAACTTTTCCACCAATTTCTGTAGGTATTGCGGTTTAAAAAGGTACTTCACGACGACCCAAAAATGCTCAAGTTTTACGAACCGTCCCTGCCAAATTTTCACCATCTTTATATTGAATTTTAATAACTTTATGGCGTTGTTAAATCGTGGGTCGTTCCATTTTTTATTAAGGGCGTAGTTTCTTCTTGTCAAATGTCAAAAAATGACAGCTTCAAATGTAGCATCTACCTTTTATATTATACTAGCTGGCCCGGCGAACTTTGTTCCGCCTAAATAAAATATGTACTTACGGTGGATTTCACAAATCGTAATCACCGGTGATCGGAGATCAACAGCTTGGTTCTCTCTCTGATTTTTAAACTGTCGAATCGAGTTGATTCTATATCAAGCTCCGATCACCGATGATTACGCTTTCTGAAACCCACCGTTAAAGTTGTATCAACTAATCATTGCTATTTTTTCAAGAAGGAGATAAATTGGGCAAAATATACAAAATTTTAGTAACATTGTTATTCGCACGAAAATAATTCTCTTTATTTAAGCGGTATCCAATTATTGTTGGACATATAATTTTTCTTTTAATGCTTTACATCTTTCTTATTGCTGTACCTAAATAAAAATATAAATCACGATCGAATTATATGGATGAGAAATAGTTCCAATGATTAATTAGCTCTGATCACTGCAGAAACCATTTTAGTTCTGCCAATACAACGCTGAAAATTAGAATTGAACTACTTTGTCTATGGTACTTGTAATATATTTCTTATGGATGTTTTGTGTTGTCATGCGCAAACCCCCCACTGAATTTTAATGTATTCCAATTGCGCCCTGTTGAAAATGAAATTAGTGATATTGTAGCAATATATTAATAAAGTTTACGTGTCAATATTCGTTTCCTTTAATAATTGCTAAAGCTGTATCATTCAATACACCACAAAATTTGGCGACGAGGATAAAAGAGTTATTTTTGAGTTGACTTTTCGAAAAGTATTTTTAATTTTGTTTTTCGTGGAGAAATTCCTATATATGGGACCTAATAAAAGTGAAAAAGACAAAATGGCTACGGTTGAAGCCGGTTCTTCCGAAGTGATTGTGAGTGGAATCGGCCAACTACGTGAATTTCATTTGAATATCACAGATTGGTACATCTATAAGGCGAGATTGAACAATTATTTCATCGCTAATGAAGTAACCAGTGATGATAAAAAACGTGCAATTCTCTTAAACATGTTAGATGAAGAATCGTACAAATTGATATTCAACATGTGCAGCCCGGATGTACCTGAATCGAAATCATTCGATACGTTGATTTCACTTTTGGATAAACATTTCATCCCAAGAAAATCAGTCCTAGCTGAACGTTATAAATTCTTCGACAGCAAGAAAGGAAATAATGAAACAATTAAAGATTGGGCAGCACGTGTGCGGAGCTTAGCTGTTTCCTGCGAGTTTGGAAAAGAATTGGATATCTGTCTCCGAGACCGTTTTGTTTGTGGATTCGAAAAAGGTGTTATACTCGACAGACTCCTGGAAGAGAAGAAAGGTATAACATTCGAACAGGCTATCGGCATAGCAGAAAACAAGATGGCGTCTTCGCAGAGCTACCAGATCGGCAACAACCCCGTGAAGATGGAACAGTTGTTGCATGTGCGCAGCCACGCCAAACGTCACTTTCCCCAGAAAGGTTCCAGCGTGAGCGCAATGACAGGTGGTACAAATGACAAGTGTACAACCTGTGGAAAAACTGGTCATAACAAAGATAAGTGCTTCAAAAATCTATTCTGTTCTTTCTGTAAAAAGAATGGCCATAATATTAATAATTGTTTCAAAAAGAAAAAAGGAAATAATAATTTTTCAAGGTCTCATAATTACTTGCAAGATGAAAATGATAATTTTGAAAACGAACCTTCGTTGTTTGTTGTTAATCATGCTAATGGTCAAAACACTGCATACTCACTAGAAATAAAAATTGGTTCTTTTTATATTCTATTTCTAGCAGATACTGGAGCGAGTATCTCTTGCATTTCTGAAGATTTGTATTTAGAGAAATTTAGAATGTACAAATTGAAACAGACTGATCGATGTCTAACGTTTTATAATGGAGCCAAAGTTGAGCCTATAGGTATTTTGAATACAAATGTTGAATTTAAAGGAATTGTAACTAATATGAATTTTTATGTCTTTAAAAAACGGTGGCCCACCAATATTAGGTAGAGATTTCTTAAATATATACAATATTGGCTTTTCAAATTTGAATTTCATGAATGAAAAAGTAAATAGTAAAACAAATGCTCTGATAAATCAATTCTCGAATCTTTTTTCTGAAGGAGTAGGATTATTCAATAGGGCAAGCTTAAGTTTGAAGTTGAAGAATACCGAGGTTACTCCTAAATTTCATAAGGCTCGTCCTATTCCATATGCTTTAAAATCGCCAGTTGAAGCAGAAATTAATCGCCTTCTTTCATTAGGTATCATCTCACCGGTAGACTATAGTCAGTGGGGCACTCCGGTGGTACCAGTGTTGAAGAAAAATGGTGCAGTCAGACTTTGTGGGGACTACAAGGTGACTATAAACCCCCACATTGAAATAGATCAACATCCACTACCAAGAATCGAAGATCTGTTTGGTTGTCTACAGGGAGGAGTTCAATTTTCCAAATTAGACTTATCAGACGCGTATCAACAAGTAGGTTTGGATGATGATTCTAAAAAACTCACCACCATTGTAACTCATAAAGGTTTATTTATATACTTGTTACGGGAAAGGACGAAAAGGAACATTTGAATAGACTGAAATTAGTTTTGTCGATTTTAGAAAAGTCTGGACTTAAGTTAAGCTTTTCGAAATGTAAATTTTTTCAAGGTTCAATTGAATATTTGGGATATAAAATTGATAGGGAAGGTCTTCACACAAGTGAGAGTAAGATCACGGCAATTTTGAAGGTTCTGAAACCACGGAACGTAACTGAATTAAAATCATTTCTAGGTATGGTAAATTATTATGGAAAATTTATCAGAAACATTTCTTCGATTTTATATCCATTACATCGTTTATTAAGAAATGATGTAAAATGGTTTTGGTCGAAAGATTGTGATCAAGCTTTTGACAGAATTAAATCATTGCTAAGTTCAACAGAAGTTTTGGTACATTTCAATCCGGAGTTAGATATAAGATTAACAGTAGACGCTAGTTCACAAGGTTTAGGGGCTATTTTAAGCCATCAGTACCCATCAGGAATTGAAAAACCGATTGCTTATGCTTCAAGGTCACTTTCAAAAAGTGAGAAAAATTATAGTCAGATAGAAAGAGAAGGTTTAGCTATAATTTTCGGGGTGCAAAAGTTTCATCAATATCTTTATGCAAAAAAATTTAAGTTGATAACAGATAATAAACCTCTGATGACGATTTTCGGGCAAAACAAGCCAATTCCTCAATTTTCTGCTAACAGGTTGAGGCGTTGGGCTGTGATTTTATCGAATTACCAATACGAAGTCGAATACGTCAAATCAGAGAATAATACGGCGGACGCACTGTCTGGATTATCGGCATCCGAAACCGATCGTTTAAGTCATAACGATGATGTCGAATTCCCATACTGCAATTTTTAACGAACAGTGAAGAAATGCCAATAAATCTCGAAGAAGTTGAAAGGGAAACTGCCGACGACAAAGAGCTGAGTAAGGTGGTTGAATTTATGAAGATAGGGTGGCCGAAGTACGATGATATGATGATCAAACCATATTTTTCCAGACGTTCAGAATTTGCAGTGTCTGATAAATGTTTATTCTGGAATCATCGCATAGTTGTTCCAGTTAAGTTACGACCTATTTTTCTTAAAACATTGCATATGACACATTTTGGTATTGTTAAGTCAAAAAGTATTGCAAGGGCACATTTTTGGTGGCCAAATCTAGATAAGGATATAGAAAATTATGTTAAGCGGTGTGAAGGTTGCACGAAGAATTTAGCTAATCCTGCTAAGGTTCCGTTGGCAACTTGGTCGTGGCCGGGTGAAGTTTCGGAAAGGTTACATATTGATTATTTCGGACCTTTCGCCAGAAAGTACTATCTGGTCATATTAGATGCACATTCGAAATGGGTCGAAGTTTTTGAAACTTCAACGACGAGTTCTGAAGTGACGATTAAGATGCTCAGGAGTAGTTTTGCCAGATTTGGTTTGCCGAAAACGGTGGTATCGGACAACGCTGCTTATTTCACATCTGAACAATTCGAATCATTTTTGAAAAAGAATAATATTAAACATGTTTTGATTCCATCTTATCATCCAGAATCTAATGGTGCAGCTGAAAATTGCGTAAAAACAGTTAAAAATGGTATCAAAAAGACTATGAGCGAAAAACCCTCTGTAGACACCAATACAGTTCTTTCTAGGTTTCTGTTCGACTATCGAACTACTGAACATTGTACTACCGGAGTAAGCCCTGCTCAAATAATGTTCGGTAGGAACTTGAGAACAAGATTCAATGCTCTGTTGTATAAACCATCTAAAGATTTAGCAAATAAGGTAAATTGTAAACAGCAAGATCAAAAGAAATATTATAGAGGAAAAAACACTGTCGATTACAAAATAAATGATTTAGTTTTAGTCAAAGATTATCGAGACTCTAATAAAACAAATTGGATTAAAGGTAAAATAAGGAGAAAAATTGGAAGAGTAACATTTCTAGTTGATATTTTAGAGTTAGGGAGATGTTGGAAACGTCATTCTAATCAATTGAGAAAAACTTCAGAGAATATTGTTTATCCATCCGAGAAAATTGTTAGCAATTTTGAACAAGAAACGAATGATAAAAATGTATGTGAACATAATGAAAACGTATGTATAAATAATGAAAATGTAAGTGAAAATGATGAAAATGTAGTATTAGATATGACTGATAGACCTAAGAGAGTGAGAAAACCTCCAGAAAGATTTCAAGCTGAATAATGTTAAATGGATATGAATTGGTGTGATATTTTACTGTGATAAATTTGATGTGATATGATTAATAAATTTGAGATGTTCTCATGAAGCTAATATTAAATGAATTTACCTAAATTGAATTCAAAAGTACATATAATTAAGTTTTTTTCGTAGGGGGGAAGAATGTAATATATTTCTTATGGATGTTTTGTGTTGTCATGCGCAAACCCCCCACTGAATTTTAATGTATTCCAATTGCGCCCTGTTGAAAATGAAATTAGTGATATTGTAGCAATATATTAATAAAGTTTACGTGTCAATATTCGTTTCCTTTAATAATTGCTAAAGCTGTATCATTCAATACACCACAGTACTTTAATCTCACTTCACAGAATACAAATACGCTAAGACGTTTTCTTATTTTTCTTCTTGACTAGGACATTTTTGTTTTGGCCCACAGCACAGAGTTGGAGCCAACTCAAATTACACACTATTTATTCACATCGCCATCTAACGGGGAGAATATCAAATAAAGTACCTACGAATAAGCTGTAGCGTAACTTAAGCTGTAGCGACACCTAGTGGCCTTACTGAAAAGAAGGAAAAGCATTTCCAGTATAAGTAAACTATTCATCGATTTTTCCAAAGTTTCATTGTATTTTATAATAACCAGACCGTAGACGAATCCATATATGAAGTTTCATAACAATCAGTCCATCCGATCTCAAGTTATAAATGGTGTAACCAACATCTTTCTTTTATATATATAGAGATAATGCACCTCTTTTTCTTTATTTGTTTGGTGATGATATTAGATAAAATCAGTTCATTTTTCTCTCCAAGACAGGCTGATTTGATGTTTCCAAATTAACTTCAAACATTTTACTTTTCGAATTCCATTAAATCATCCGAGTTAATCGATAATTCCATGAAACTTTTTTCAGCGTCGGGGTTTCGTAACTCGAAAACAGAACGCAATTTCTCTCACCGCACTACCGTTTTATGGTTAAAATTCCATAATTCTCATTTCAAAACCACTGATTAACGGATAGGTACATGTTCGTGACCTAGTTGCCACTAACAAACATATATTTTCCCATTCAAAGTGGCAACGGTTTGCCCAGCACGACTGTGTCAACTTCAGATTCATTAGTGTTCGTTAAATTCAGTTCTGTATGTTTCATTTCGAATGGAGCTCGTTCATCACATTCAGCGTCAGATATTTACAATAGGAGAGGGTAGCTATGGACATCTAGGTAGAGCAATGGTGAATGTTGTTCACCTACGAGGATGATCATTTAAATTAAAAAAAAAAAAATTTGAGTAACGAGCAAAGTTTTCATTTCAAAAGTGTTTATTTTATGGAAATTCGCATTCTAGAATGTTGGAAACGGCTGTCTTGGAATTCTCAAAGATTCAAAACATTTGTGTGTTTCTCAAATTGTCCGATTATCTGCTGCAATATACATTTTTATTATTATTATTATCACAAAAATCAGTAGTGTGATAATAAGTTCGTTTTACTGCAGCAATTTAAAAAAAATTTAGAACATCGAAGGTTTTCAATTTAAACGAACGTTGTGAAGGTTGAAAACTGCGGAGAGAGATTTCGTTATACGAGGATAGTTTCAGGCCTAATGGGAATTTCTTTCACATATCGCTACAAATTGGCGAAGGTGCCAGTTCCAATATGATTAAATCATTATGATTTTAGCGCTCATTCCACAGGGTTTTCCAATAAGGGGTGTCATTTTGACATTCAAAGAAAAACGCAATTCTTTTAGTTAAATGATCAGATGTTCATTTCATTGCAAAGGAAAAAGTATGTCGTTGATAATGAAAAATCAGCCAAATGACCACCACAACCAAGACTACAGGACCATATCGCTACAAATTGGCGAAAGTGTCAGTTCCAATATGATTAAATCATTATGTTTTTAGCGCTTATTCCACAGGATTTTCCAATAAGGGGTGTCATTTTGACATTCAAAGAAAAACGCAATTCTTTTAGTTAAATGATCAGATGTTCATTTCATTACAAAGGAAAAAGTATGTCGTTGATAATGAAAAATAACATCAGCCAAATGACCACCACGACCAAGACTACAGGACCATATCCTTTTCATGAATTTTCCATAACCAAATCGCAAAGTGGCTACCCTGTGTCCACGATAGCCTCACGAATTTCAGGCCCGGATCTAGGGTGGGGCAAGCGGGGCGCTTGCCCCGGGCGCCAGCTTAAGGGGGCGCCAAGTTACAACCAGAGGTTGAATTTTTTCAATTTTTGATTTGCTCGGAAGAACGTATTATTATTAAAGATGGCCCGACTCTGAAGTGCCATCAAAAAAAGAAAAAATATCACATCTGAATATGAGATAAAGAAAATTGAAAAGTATTATTGACTTCTTAAAAGTTGATGGAAAAACTGGAGAATAATATCATAGACAATTATTCCAGATATACTGCGAGCTGATGGTTTAGATGTCAAAAAATTTCGTGGGCAATCCTACGACAACGGATCTAATATGGCTGGCATACATAGAGGAGTCCAATCCAGAATTCTACAGATGAACGAGCTGGCTGTACTAGTTCCATGCCTAGCACACTCTTTGAATCTTGTGGGTGTCCATTCGTCTTCATTAATTCTTAGAAATAAACGTGTTTCCAAGAAATGTGAGAGGATGAGTCAAGGATGATAGATCTAGTTGGTTTATTCTCAAAGGAAATTAAGGTTGTTTTCTTCCACAGATAATTGTCAGAAATCAGAAAAAGATTAGAAAGCGCAGAGAGTCTGCATACGAATTTTTCATTCCTAAATGGCCATGCCCTTTTAAACATGCAAAAAGTGGAGCTGCGGAAAAATGGGACCTTTTTAGCGCAAAAATATCGAAGAGACTTGAATGCAGTTAATTTTTGTTAGGAACTAGCGGTTTTCAAAGAACTGGTTCCTAAAATTAGTGAAAGATTGACTTCATTAGACCTGCTACAAATTCTTCACAGGCAAGATCTGCAAGAAGCTTTCCCTAATTTTAGTATAGCTTTGAGAATATACTGCACATTACCTACCACGTCTGCAAGATGTGAACCCAGTTTCAGCAAATTGAAAATAATAAAAAATTATTTGCGTTCCTCAATGAGTCAAGAACGTCTATCTGGCTTCTTAGCTATAGAAAACAAAATTGCATCCGAAACAGATTTCGAGGAGCTGATAGATGCGTTCGCGGAAAGACAATCACGCCGCGTGTTGCTGTGAAGAAAAAAATCTAATTTCTTTCCTTGTGATATTTTCCTTTTTATCAGTTTTTATTCTTATTATTCATTTGTATAATTTATTTTTGTTATTTTTATGAATTCATATATGTATTACACAAATGGGTGGGCTGGCGCTATCATGAATTTTTGCCCCGGTCAGAAGAAATCGTAGATCGGGGCCTGACGAATTTAATCTTTGAGATCTTGAATCGACGCTGGACACTTGCCATACAATTTCTCTCCACATGGCACCAAAGAATGAAGTCGCAAGGTGTTAAATCACAAGATCTCGGTGGCCATTTGTAATCACCTCTTCGAGAGGTAACACGGTACGGCAACTTTCCCCATAAAAGTTCAATGGTTTCATTGCTTGTGTGGCACGTAGCGCCGTCTTGTTGAAAGTCCAATTCCGGTCATGAAAAACCATTGATCTTCCCTCGATAGAGATTTTTATGGCCGGAATTGGACGGTTTTAATCTTGTTATTTAACGAATTGCGACTTCTTCCTTTGAGGCCATGTGAAGAAGAAGGTCTACGACAAAAGCCCAGCGTAGATTCAAGACCTCAAAGATGGAATTCGTGTGGTTCTGTAGTCGTGGTGGTCATTTGTAAGATGACTAGAATAATGGTGTATGCACTCGTCAATTTTTGAATGGAATGACGTTCGACCAAATTGAAAATATTAGCAATGTTTCGTGGCGGCGTCGCAATATCATTTCAGTGTATTTTCCGTTGTCAATTTGATGGATGTATCAACAGCTGATTTGCCAAAGTCAATTATGACATGACAGCAAAATGGCATCTTTTGATAATGAAAGTTTTTTACTTTTCCTAAGAACTAATATACAGCAAGATGTCAAGAATATAAACACACATTTTTGCTTGACAAAATTATCGACCATTAACACGCCACGTTCGCCAGAATAAATTCAAATATTTAAAATAACTGATAAAAATCAGTCATAATTTGTGAATAGCGCCACCTAAAGTGGAAAGAACGAAACATTGCTAATATTCTCAATTTGGTCGAAACAAAATCTAATCAGTGCCTACACCATTATTCTAGACATCTTAGTCATTTGGCTCATGTTATTTTCTATTATTAATGGTATACTTTCCTCTTTATAATGAAATAAACCTCCGATCATTTATCTAAAAGATGGCATTTCTCTTTGAGTGTCAAAATAAGCCCTCTTATTGGAAAACCCTTCACCTCGAAGTGAATACTGAAGCAATGGTAATAATGGTTTATGTAAATCCTGGAATGTATATCTGCATGGCTTCTGGCTTTTCATGTACGAATAATGTAAAGTCTTTTCATACGTAGATTTTCCAGGTGTTTAATACCTCACAGACAATGTGCTTTGTGAACCTTTCTCACTGATAAAGATAGAAAACAAGTTGGTGCCTTTGAGGAATTCTCGAGAATAGATAATTATTCTGGACGACTCGGTTCTAAGTGGAGGTCAGAAACGTGAGATGGCTGGGTGAACCTATTGAAGAGGGCTCACTGGGCTTGGCCGATTATGTACTTGTTGGATCTTCTTCGCAGTTTCAGAGATATCAGTCGCCGTAACAAACAAAACAACACATTGATAGTTGCTTTACAGAAGAAGAGGAAAACGATTCTTTATACACTTTTTGCCTATACCATTTTTCAAAATTCGGTTTAGTTTGGGAGATACAGGGTGTCGAAAATCCATGAAAAAAACACTTTTCTGTTTATATCTTCGGAACCGTTATTTCGAATGAACTGAATTTTGGTTGAGTTTTTACTCTATTCATGGTGCATATTCCTCAATCGAAACCTATTCAATATCTTTACTAGTATAAAAGTTACAGGGTAGTCGACTCATCAATACACGCTAAAACACCATAAAACCACTTTAAAAAGATAAACGGTTCATATTTTCGAAAGAATCAATCATTTAAAAAAATAAAAGTATTCCAATTTTTTTTCAATAAAACGCGTCGTTTTCGAGTTATTTTTACAATTTTACCCGAAGAAATTTGACGAAAAAATCATTAATTTCAAGAATAATCTGAATGCGTCTCTGAATTGAATATCATCGAATATTATTCCTTCTCTGGTCTTTAAACGAGTTGACAATGTTGTCACAATGTTTATCAACTTTGTCGAGATATTTTAATAATAAAATCCCACAAATGTGGGAGATAAAATTGAACACCAAGGACGATTTAATACGCACAGTTTCTATATAATTTCTATAAAATTCATAGTTACCGGTCCATATTGAAGTTAAATGTCGATGAAATACAAAATTCGGATATGAATCTCGATACAAACTACTTATTAAATTGAAATTAATGAAAAATAATACGATACCTGATAATCTGTGGCGATGTTTCTATCTAAACAACATCCTCTTGGAATTTTATAAACTCGACACGGTTGAAATTTTATTAATTCACTTCACATAAGAATAATAAGTCACTGAATGTATTCTGATTATTCAGAACTTCACATAATGTTTACAGTTTGTTCAGAGACTCTGGTTTGTTATTGGTTAACGTTGGCCTTCAGATAACCATACTTCGGTTTTCGCTCTACGCATGCGTGGCAAAATTTGGCGGCAAAGTCGATTCATGATGGAAACGGCAGAATTCATAGATATTCATACCACGGTACAATGTATCGTGATTTATACCATGTTTCGTAAAAAATCCTTAACCTCAATGAAAATATCAGCAAGCAGACAACATCTTCATGAAATTTCTGTGCAAAAATTCACAGAATCGATACAAATTAGATTAGGTTAGGTTGTTTAATAATAAATCTGAATGAAAAGTCTCTCTTCATGATATTGTTTGGGAATTTCGAGGAAAATATGAACAAGTTATTTATAGTGTTTACAAACTAATCTGCAGAAAAATCGGAGAAGGAACTTATTTTGGTGGAATGAATGTGGCTTTCTAGTTGCAGATATAATCCGATGAAACTAACTGTTTTTGTTGAAATTATCGTGTTTGCAACATTTTTATTCCAATAAGGTTAGTACTTGACTACTTGAGTATTCCCTAAACTGGGCCTAAATGTATAAACTCAATTTCTATCGAGAAATATGAACTTTGAATCAATTCCACATTATCATTTCAGGGACGTATTTAGCCCAATGTTTTTTTTCAAATGGCTATATCTTTTTAACAGAGCCGAATTCGGAAAAATGGAAAATGAAAAAAAGGTTTCTTTTGGCCTCAAGAATCTTCAGTTAAAATATATGTACAAGTCAAAGACTCACCCTGTATAGACGTATAGACGTGTAAAAGTAGTTTCCATCTTCGCTGAAATTGGAAGGACAATGAAGAAGCAACAAAGCAAATCCCCTATATTAACTAATTTACTTATATTGCAATTAAATGGAATGAAACAGGAAAATAACGAATTACAGATATTTACAGCGGCAGAAATTCTTGAATAAATTTGATCTTCACATCTTAAGAGGGTTCGTGAAAGTTCTCTTTGCATATCTTCCAAAATATTCCTTACCACTTTAGGAAAGATTTAACACAAATTGAAAATTCCTTTGTACGAAACAAAATAAGGATTGGTTTATTCAGAACATTCCAAACACAGTTCATCATGTGGCACAAAGAATGAAGAATAACACTAAATTCTACTCCAGACCCAAATACACAAAAAAGACTCTGAGATATTCATGACCGGACCAAGAAATTCTTTTGAAGTCAACATCTCGTTATAAAGCGCACTTTCCCAACGTTCTCCCTCGGAGAAAAGTTGAAAATCTGACTGCATTTCCTTCCAAGTACGAGTGAATTGCGACCTAAGTTGTGAGCTTTCAGGAAAATATGTTTCCCTCGAATAACATTCTTCGTATCAGCTCCGACTAGGGATTCTTTCAATTTCAATCATTCTTGACGACACGGCGGGGATTTAAATCGGGGTTTCCTCTGTTTATCAGAGTTGATTGTTTTTATTCCTGTGGAAACGTATGGAATCGTTATCCAACGATTTTGATAGATATTTGTCCGTTTGTATTGGGGGATGATACAAGAGTTTGAATAGGGAGAAGCTATCGAGTGACACCTCATCTTGAAGAGCTTTGAATTCCCTTTTACGAAACGATGGGGTTCTTAGATCAGCGTGCAAGTTTTCCCATTTTGAAGTAAACAGCTCCACGAAAGTTAAGGTAATTCGGAAATTTTGTGGTCGCTTTGAAAGTTGCCAGTTTTTTTCCACCAAAATTTCATCTAAGAAAACTCAAATACTTATGGTGGGTTTCACAAACATCGTTGATTGAGTGATTCACAGAATACCTTGACGTTTTTGTCAAATCGACCAATAGAATTTCAAATTTACGGATTTTTTATCACAGAATCGCTCGATTAAGCATTTAATCACCCGATCAACTTTTGTGAAACCCGGCTTAAGTCTTTGATATCAACCCAACCAAGACCACATTGATTCCGTTCACTCGGAAGAGGAAACTTCCAGCCATGAAAACATTAGTATTAAACGGAAATATCTTGGAGTGGGGGTCTGAAGTCAAATACCTAGGAATAACACTGGATAGCAAACTTCTGTGGAATAAGCATGTTGTTAATGCTACTGGCACAGCTACAAGAGCTCTGATGGCATGCAGGAGTCTATGCGGCAGGAATTGGGGTTGTGACCCAAAAATACGGCGATGGATGTACGTCATGATTGTAAGACCTAAAGTCGCATATGGGACAGTAGCCTGGTTTGCTAAGACAAGTCAGGCAAGTACGAGGAAAATGCTCGACAAAGTACAAAGCCTTGCCTGTGTGTGCATCACGGGAGCTATGAGAACGTGCCCAACCAGGGCGCTTAAGATCATCACAGACCTCACACCTCTACATCTAGTGATTGATAGGGTAGCCCATAAGGCCATCCTCAGAGTATCTAAAGAAGGAGCAGGCAATGAGGCAGTCAGGTTTCAGAGAGCTTGGGAATACACCAACTACAATCTCAAAGAAAATACAATGAAATGGTATACAGATGGTTCTAAAACCGCTACAGGAGCTGGTGCTGGGATTTACGGGACAAGTACCAAGTGTGCACTATCGCTAGGCTCCTGTACAAGCGTCCTTCTAACGGAAATACTTGCAATCGAAAGATGTCTAGATATACATCTAGGAAGAAACTATCAGAAGTGCGATATAGCTATTCATACAGATAGTCAAGCTGCTATTAAAGCACTGAGCTCCTACGTCATTGACTCAAAGCTGATTTGGGAGTGCCGAAACAAACTCAATGAGGTAGGCAAGAAGAATAGGGTCTTTTTAATCTGGGTTCCCGAATCCCGGTCATTCGGGAATCGTAGGAAACGAAGAGGCCAATACACTGGCCAGAAAGGGCGCACAAACGCCACTCACTGGCCCAGAACCCTTCTGTGGTATAGGAAAATGCACCTATAAGAAGGATATTATGCTGAAGGAGAAAACCGAAAGAGAAAAACTCTGGCGGAATCTCTCAGGGATGGATCACTCCGAAAAGTTCCTCCGGAACTTTGAAACTGCTAGATCCAAAAAATATCTGGATCTCAGTACAAACCAACTTCACCTACTCACTGGCTTTCTCACAGGACATTGTCGCCTAGAGAAGCATCTGTTGAGAATGGGTTTATCGGACACTGATGAGTGTAGATTCTGTGGGGAGGAGGAAGAAACTCCTATTCACCTGGTGACAGAATGCTATGCCATTGCAAGCCAAAGGAAATATAGCTTTGGACAAGAAACTTGTAGAAGTGGGGAGTTATCCTCCTTGAAGCCGTCCCAGATACTGGATTTCATCAAATCTCTGGAACTGGAGGGCGAGCTGTAGGAGGCGCGATGATGAGAGCTCTGTCAGGGGGCACAATAGACCTTAAGGTCGCAGTGGACTGTAACCCCTTTTCACTATAACTATAACAATAACTATAGTCTTTGATTGAAAGAAATAAGACACAAATCATTTGGCACTATAAATAAATATTAACAAATGGAATATGAATACGTACTAGGTCTCCCATCAGTGGCGTAGTGACCAGTGTTCGGCGTGTTCGAAGAACACAGGCCCGAGCCCCTAAGGGGCCCGCGGGCTTGGGACAACTAGCGCTAATAGGGAGGGTAGGGGCCCGGAAAATATCTTGAACACAGGCCCGTGGTGGCGTTACTACGCCACTGTCTCCCATCCATTTGTTATTATTTATAGTGCCAAATGATTTGTATTATTTCTTTCAATTGAATAGGTAGCGCCTTATCGCTTAAATGATTTTATATCTATTATATTTCTACTTACAGTCTTTGATCTGTATCGTTTTTTGCTTCTCCTCTGATAACTTTTTCAGTTTCAGTCAAGTTCTTGTCGAGTTTCTAAGACTTTTGGATCTGTTATTGTTTCACGTTCTTTGATTCAAAATCTGAAACTTTGTTTCGTAATGATGCCTAGACGTAAACTTGTGCGGATGAAGCCGATAAGGCTATTTGTAACGTATGTCCAATAAGTTTTGAGACAAATTTCATAGACCCATTAATGGTGGTGATTAGAAGGAGACAGTAGTTTGTTATTGAAATGAAAGTTTGTTTGTAACCTGGACTTCACTTTAACATTTCAGTAGTTGAAGTATATGGCTTACAAAAAATAAAGTATTTATAATTTTGTTGGACGAATCGATGAAGCCGAGATGATACGCATTTTCGAGAATCAGAATATATCCTGTGGAACAATTCATCGCACAATCGCTGAATGTGAGCAAGGTATTCCTTGTACGAACTTTGCAAAAAGTGGAATACATAGGGCGGGTTTCACAAAGTTGCTTTAATTGCACGATTAATAGATTCCTCCGTCAAATTTGACAATACGATCGACTACAATCGGGTTTCACAAAACTTGATCCCACAATTTAACGACTCCGCCAGTTGACGGTGGAAAACAATCCGACAACGTTGCATTTACTTAGGAAAACGGCTGCAAATCTGTTCTCGTTAATCACGCGATTAACTTTTAACGGTGAACACAGACAAGCGCTAAGAATCCAAGCAAGAATAAGGTTAGATATTTGTTTACGTGGATTCAACTAATCCACTTGGTAAAGTTCGTTGATTTTCTTCGAATACCTCATTATTTAAGTATTTAAATAATCATGGAACACCAGAAAATGACTGATCACTCGATCATCGTCTTTTTCCAACCAGAAAAAAACTCTGAGCTTTTACCGCAACTCTGGGGAGAAATTGATAAAGGCTACTTCAAAAATCTGATCAAAGCTATGCAAAGGCGTTGTCAGACTGTTGTTGATGCCATACTCTTTATTTAATTTTTTCAATGTTTTGAGTGAACTGAGTTTGTACGACAAATATTTAAAAGTATGAACGTCGTAGAAGAATGGGCAAAGAAATTAATAAGATAAGCGAGTAAGCATTTAGATTTCCATAAATAAAAATAGTGAACAAAAATGGAAACTTTTGAAACATTCTCAAAACTTTTGTGGATCAGTATATATCCATAATCCGAGGGTATATAACGTTTTGGAGCATATCCAGATAAAGTTCACCTCGACTGATCCAAAATTCAGCTAATCAGGAAGTCAAACGAGTGTCTTTCCGGCAGGGTGGATCAGTGTTTGAACCAGTTTCCATTTCATTATCTAATCCCAATCTCAAACAGTATGTCATCTTGCCAACATTCATTCCAGAGAAAATCCTCATTTAATTATCAAGGAGCAGACGTACCGGACCGCCTGACGATTATAAATCCCTGCAAACCATCCTAAACTGGTATTAGCATTCCCAGAGTGGAAACATGGAACAGAGACCGAAGAATGCGTGCGAATCCATTGATATTATTTGTACAGATTCGAATATTCCTTTCTGTTTGCGCAGAGATACCCTTTGAAAGAAAATTAATGGAGGAATATTGAAGTTTTTCGTTCCTGTTATAAAATTCTGTTTACTTTGTGGATGGTTATTTTGGTAGGTACACACGGAATTTCTGTATTGAAGCTTCCTTAAATGTATGAGTTTCGCATATTGGAATTTGTGTTTAATATGCATGATATTGGCAGACAGAAATGGCGTATTTTCTGAAAATGCTGAAATGAAAGCAGGAAATCCCAATTTTGAATAACTGTTAACTGTTTGTCACATTAATAGATTCCTGAAGATACACTGCGCAAAAAAATTAACGCACATTATGGAAATCTCAAATTTATTCTACAACTGAAGGTGTTCTCAATGATAATCATTTTTATCAGAATTATGCATGCATATGTTATCCACTCTCAACGTTTTTCTTCAATACAGATGTTTTCTCCCAGCAGGAATAAAAAAAGATGATATTATCAGATTTTGAATGTATTGGCTCCATTCTGAAATCAGTTGTTCTCGATCAATTCTAGTGATCAATAGTTTTTCTTTCGTTTGATTTTCTGCACTCGATCGCTATGCAACGCGAAAAACGCAATTTGACCCAAGAGGAATGTGTCCAAGCGGCGGTAGTTTTGCGAGAAGAAGGGATGTCTATGAAGTTAGCAGTGCTACTTGCGAGAAAATCAATAAAACCTATTGCATTAATTGTCGAATAATTGTCGAGAATTTGTCGTGAAAGAAAAGAAAATGTCGCGTGCTTAGTTTTTTTTCTACGGGGTGGCTCCGCTAACTTAACGTTAAGTTAGCAGAACCACTTTCTCAATATCTACCAAATATCATAAAAATGGTTATAAATAATTGTCGAGTAATTGTCGTAGTCCATATGAAGTAAAAAAAACACAAAAAATCCATTCCTTCTTGCTTATTTTACGTCTTTTTCCCGTGAGTTTGAGATATTTCTGCAATTATCGCATTTTGGCAACAGCGCATTCGATATTGACTTTTTTTCTATTGCATTAATTGTCAAATACCTGCCTCGGATTTGTAGTGAAAGAAAAAAATTTGTCGCGACCTTCGTTTTTTTTTACTAGGTGGCTTTGCTAACTTTATATCAATTTTGCAAATAGTGGTCGAATATCATCAGGATGATCATAAAAGATGGTCGAGTAATTGTCGATGTTTAAATAAGGTGAAAAATACAAAAAATTTAATCTTTCTAGCAATTTCCACTCCATTTTCTCGCGATTTCCATATATTTCTGAAAATGTCGCATTTTTTGACAACAGCACATTCGTTTTTGATTTTTTTTATTTTATTGATTGTCGAATACCTGTCCCGAATTCGTCGTGAGAGAAAAAAAAATGTCGCGTCCTTAATTTTTTTTCTACGGGGGGGCTTTGCTAACTTGACGTTAAGTTAGCAGAACCACTTTCTCAATATCGACCAAATATCATGCAAATGGTTATAAATAATTGTCGAAGTCCATAACTCCATATGAAGTAAAAAAAACACAAAAAATCCATTCCATTTAGTTTATTCCACGCGATTGATGCAATCGAATAAAAGTCCATAACGAATGCGCTGTTGCCAAAAATGCGATATTTTCAGAAATATAGGGAAATCGCTAGAAAATGGAGTGGAAATTGCTAGAAAGATTGAATTTTTTGTGTTTTTTACTTCATTTGAACATCGGCAATTACTCGACAATCTTTTATGATCATCCTGATGATATTCGACCACTATTTGCTGAGTTAATATAAAGTTAGCAAAGCCACCTAGTAGAAAAAAACGAAGGTCGCGACAATTTTTTTTCATTCACGACAAATTTGAGGCAGGTATTCGACAATTAATGCAATAGAAAAAAAGTCAATTACGAATGCGCTGTTGACAAAAGTGCGATAATTCCAGAAGTATCTCAAACTCGCAGGAAAAAAACGTAAAATAAACAAGAAGGAATGGATTTTTTGTGCTTTTTTCACTTCATATGGACTACGACAATTACTCGACAATTATTAATAACCATTTTTATGATATTTGATAGATATTGAGAAAGTGGTTCTGCCAACTTAACGTTAAGTGAGCAAAGCCACCCCGTAGAAAAAAACTAAGCACGCGACAATTTTTTTTCTTTCACGACAAATTCTCGACAATTATTCAACAATTAATGCAATAGGTTTTATTGATTTTCTCGCAAGTGGCACTGCTAACTTCATAGATATGAAGAAGGGTGGACATACACAAGAATAGCAGAAAGGTTTGGAGTTTCCCATACAAGTGTGTCCAGAATGTTGCAGCGATTTAGGGAGACAGGTATGAATGTCCGAAGACCAGGACAGGGTAGACCACGGGTAACAACTGCCATTCAAGAACGTTACTTGAGAGTTTCTTCGTTGAGACAACGGTTTGCAACCGCTCGTCTCCTTCAAAATCAGCTTGAGCAAACTCATGAGGTGCAAATTAGCACTCAGACAATAAGAAATCGCCTCAGAGAATATGATTTAAGGCCTCGTGTCGCCCAGTTCTTACCCCACCCTATCGAAGGGCGCGTTTGGATTTTGCGAGAAAGCATATCCATTGGGAAGAGGCCAATTGGGAAAGAGTTCTCTTCACAGAAGAGTCTACATTCTGCCTCTATCATTGTGATAGACGTTCCCTTGTATACAGACGTCCACATGAAAGATATATGCTCAGTGCAATTTCCTGAATACTACTGGTTTCGGGTGGAGGATCGATTATGGTATGGGGTGGAATATCTTTGACTGCTCGCACAGACCTAGTGGTCGTTGATAATGGATCTATGAATGCTGATAAGTATATAACGAACATTCTTGAAGAGCATGTAGTGCCATTTGCCCCATACATTGGTGAAAATTTCATTTTTATGGACGATAATGCCAGACCCCATCGTGCGCGCATCTTTCAGTAGTACCTTGAAGAGGTTGAAGTCTCTCGAATGGAATGGCCAATAAGTAGTCCAGATCTCAATCCGATTGAACAGGTTTGGGACAACCTCAATAGAAGGCTGAGAAGTTCAGAAAATCCTCCAGCTACTCTTAATGACTTAGGAAGGATTAGATCAGAACATTTCAAGATCACTCATTTTGAGTATGAACCGTCGTTGGCGAGCTGTAATTAACGCAAGGGGTGGAAATACCAAGTATTAAATCACTTATCAGCATTTCAGTATTTTGAAAATTGTTCATTTCTCTTCTTTCACATAAGATTCGGTGAAATCCTGAATTTTTCTTCCATTTAATGTGTCTTGTTTCGTTCAAGACCTTCCCGAGAGAACATAAAAAATAAATTATAAGGTCAATGTAGAGTTAACTTTCATTAAAATTGAGATTTTCAGAATGTGCTTTAATTTTTTTGCGCAGTGTATTTACATGATGATATTAATTTTTGGAATCACGTATGTCAGAAGAAAAATTTCGAGTGAAGCATTCACTTGGCATCAGGAGTTTTTTCAATATCTAAATTTTTGTGGGATTGTTTAATTTTTTTCTAGTCTACGCCGATAAGCCTGGAACGATTGACCACTTGGAGGACAACATTCGCCCCTTTATTGCCGATATACTGCCGCGAATGTTGGAAAATGTAATCGAAAATTGGACCTCCAGATTTGATTACGTCCGAGCCAGAAGTGGAGGTTATATGCCAGAAATCATATTCAAATTACAATGCCAAGAGATTATCTTTCGAATAAAAGGAATTTCATGTCAATTAAAAAAACATCCTTGTTTTATTACATTTCAAATTCTATATCGCTGAAAAATACACCCTTTTTAATGAGGTCTCGTCCAATTTAGTTTGTTTTATCTCTCTGGGGAGATTTCATCCGGTGTTCATCATGTTTTTTTTTTCGATCTGACCTATATTTTCGCTAAGCAAACTAATCTTTGGTTACGACTCTCTATATTTTAGAGTTTGGTTAGTGGGCTGATTACAAAACAGACTTCATAGTTTGTTACAGTTACTGTTTTGAATTTTCTAGCTTATAGATACGCTATCGGAAAATTTCGCAGTTGAATTATATTTTCCATTGTGATGCATTAAAAGCTTATGAAGCCCATGCTTTTATCGAACAGAATGTATGCATAAGCTACCGCATAAATACCCCATGTGCATGTACTTTTATCCAAACAAACTAATGAAGTGTTCGGAGCAGATAATACGAATATATTTACCTAATTTAATTTCGTTTTGTTCCCCCATAATTAATCGATATTTGCTCATGAATGAAATTGAAATTCAATTATATGGTAGTGAGCTTTCGTGAAACCAAGAGCTCTATTATTATACAGATACAGGTTGTTCCAACTAAAATATACCCTCTCAAGTGTTTTATTAGTGAATATGTTCGATGCTTTTTCTATCTGAAAAAAGTCGTGCATGTGCCTATAGTTTTACATCTTGATCAAGATGGAATTGCAATTAATTCTTTTTTGTACAACTGCCATCAAAAGTGACACTTTTAATGACAGCAAACAATGTTAAAATTGATTGTTCACGTGGAAGCGTTTTGAAAATATTTTCAACATGAGTGTTAAAAATATTTTAAGCACTCCATTTTCTTATGATGTAAAAAATTCAGCAATTGCAAATTTTTATTGTCAATATTTAACAATCATTACTTTATGAACATATTTATCGTAAAACTAGAACAATTACTAGCATTAATGCCCTGTGACGTTAGGGAGCTTCGCAACACATTATTAGAATCTTCAGCACCATCAGTACTTGTAGAAACCGGAAGTACAATATTGGATGATGATCATCCAAAATCTGTTGAGGTTGGGAGAATTTTTTCAGCAATGACATTTCTATATGCAATATGTAATGATCAACATAGCCCTCGGCTACCGTCGTAGACTTCCATCCACCATATTTTTTTATTATATCCGTAATATTTGCTCCTGATTCTGCTAGCAATGAAGCGGAGGATCTTCGAAAACAGTGTCCTGTATATTGCTTTGGTTCTGGCAGTTTGAGGAATTCGGCAACAAAAGATGGAATTTTCCCAAATGCATTGATACCAACTGGATTGGCAGTGCATTAATTATTCATGTATTTCAGGAAAAAACGACGATGTTTGATGACAGAAGGGCGCAGTGCAAAGTACTTATGAAAATTGTCAATAATACTGAAAGAACGACTGACTTTCGTTTTTGTGTTTGGAAGTTGTATAACCAATGATTTCTTTGTTATTTCGAGGCTTTCCACTGATAAATTACACAATTCTTCACGCCGACCGGCTCCAAATAATCCGAAAATAGTTGCAACCTTAACCATCAAGAATTTCTCATCTGGTGCCTCATTTATAAACTTTTCAACTTGTTCATGAGTGAGAATTTTCGATTTTTTGGGACGATATATCCTTCACTTTTCCGTTTTAAATATGCTATTAGGTACCTCAAAATATTTACTAACATCCACACCATTTTTAATAAGGGCGCTTGACTTTATCATTGAAAATTTGCTCCACAAAGTTGATGAACTCCATATTCTTGATTTTTCTTCTAAGTATGCCAGGAAAGCAGGTTCAATGAAGTTTCCTTCTACATTTTTCAATTTACACCAGGCCAGGAAATTGTTATATGCAATATAGTACTGCTGAACAGATTTTTAAGGTAGGACTTCCAGATTTGCTGTCCTTGCAGACTCTTCAATATCCACAGCTGACAGTAACAACCAAATCGTCACTTTTATTAATAATTGGACTCTCGACAAACATATTGAGCAGTTAAAAACCCAAGACGAAAATTGGACAGGAACGAAATTCAAATGACAGCGTCTTTTCTCATTTGTTAGTAATCATAACGTTGGCAACGTTTGCCATTCACAACCATCTTTTGATTATTTTTTTAATATTAAAATGCATTCTGAAGTTTATTGTCATTGCAAATTCGCCCATTTCATTATCAAAATAGGGCAGTTGTACAAAAAACATTGTATGGTATTTGTGTTAAAAGTGATTTTATTTTGTTCGTGAAATTGTTCAATTCGCTTCGCTCATTTCACAAACTTCCTCACTCACAAAATAAAACGTCACTTTTAACACTCATATCATAAATAACTATTTATTTATCTCTGACCCCAAAAAGCTGGCATCAGAGCCACATTTACATTAATATCTCCCATGAACAACAATAATTCTCAACAAAAATTAAATATCAGCTTTGTAAAAAGAGAAAAAAAAAACAAAAATGATTCACAATTTAATTCAAAACTTACTAAAACGAGAGGAAGACTTATAAGAAGACCACAAAAATAAATTGTTCAATGTCAGATGATTCAAATAAATGTCTTCCACATCTTCCATTAGTTCTACTTCGTCAAGGCATTGAAAAGAATGAATGAACATTTATTGTTCATTTCCTATATATGTTACATTTGGAAGAGATCTAAACCATTTTCCGAAAAAGATTGAATCATTTATAAGCTAAATGTTCCAACGAAGAATGAAAAAAAGGAGAACCTTAAACGCGTATAAAATTGCCATGATGTCTGGCAATTGCTGAGTTCATTTCTGGATGTTTCCCTGAAAAATTTTCCATGAATTCTTACCACTAGCAGTAGGTTACATTTTACGATATATTTAAGGGGCAGTATCACCCTTTGAATCGTGGTAAATCTCCATTCAAAAGTGGTCTCTTTATTTCACGAATAAGTACCCTAATTAACGACGTAGAGACTTGATTTTTTTTTAAATTGAAGTTGAAGAACGCCCCAAGGGCAAATAGTTTTCTTTTTTTTTTCGATTTAATTAGTTTTTCAATCAAAAAACCAGGCTAATCGTTATATCTGGGGTTATTGAATATGTTTTTCGTTTTTCATGAATACAACCTATATTTTTGAAATAATAATCATGAAAATTTTTGTAGTTTATACAAGATCAAATTGCCGAGGGCAAATAGTTGCGATTTTTTCGATTTAATCAGTTTTTCAATTAAAAAAAACAGGTTGAACTTCAGCGTTTTGGAACCTACACTTAATGATTTTTTCCGACGTTTATTCATCATTTTTTGGAAAAAATCGCAACTATTTGCCCTCGGCAATTTAATCTTCTATAAACTACAAAAATTGTTCATGATTATTATTTCAAAAATATAGCTTGTACTCATGAAGAACGAAAAACATATTCAATAACCCCCAGATCTAACGATTACCCTGTTTTTTTTTAATTGAAAAACTAATTAAATCGAAAAAAAAACTATTTGCCCTCGGGACGTTCTTCAACTTCGATTAAAAAAAAACAAGTCTCTACGTCGTTAATTAGGGTACTTACTCGTGAAATAAAGAGACCACTTTTGAATGGAGATTTACCACGATTCAAAAGGTGATACTGCCCCTTAAGTGAAGAAATCTAATTGAGGGAAGAAAATAATTGTTAAACAAACGTTGATAATCACTTATCATTCTTCATATCGAAAACTATAAAAAGGGACATTATATTTCCCTAGAGCAAAGTAATTATTCAAAGTCATTTTATTCAATTCCAGAATAATTGGAAACTGCAGCGTCCATTCTGTATTTAAGTAATTTTATGTACAGTTTTCCCAAAAAGAAAATATCACTGAAAACCTACCTGTTCCTTCAGGTGTTGAACTGCTTGATCTGTTGACTCTCGATTCAGGAAACGTCGAAAAATCTAGGAATCATTAAAGCTACCAAAGCTCGCCCAATTTCGAAAAAACGAAAGCACCACCACGCAATTCTCAACCGAATTTTCCTCGAATTTCCACGGCGTGAACGTCAGGTCCGGCACTCGCAACCCGTGTGAGGATAAACAAATATCTCGTGAGTAGAATCAACAGTTTTCCGGGACAACCCCCGACGTGAGCGAAGTCGCGGACAGAATGGGCCAATCTGAGAACACAGGTGGGTCGCGACGGCGCAAAGCTGTCCCAGTTCATCGATTCGGAGTCTTGGATAGGGCCCCTTTGGCCGGCAATACTTTCACCTTTACGCACATCAGAACACCTACCCTTATGATGCCCATGATTTTTATACTTCTCTTCATAAAACGGAAATGAGCCTGTGGATTACAGCCGCTGGTGACTACCACAGGTCTGAATAAGCAATGGAAAGTATATCCTTTGTCATTCTGTCAAAACTTTCCCCCCAAGGATTCTTCATCACATTGGGAAGGATCAAGGAAAATTTCTGAGAAAAAACACGAATCTCGTGAAGATACTTTCATTCCACATTTTCTCCAAACACTTCTTGCTGCTTCTGCAGTACCTTTCAAAGAGCGCCCTTATACATATTTTCATTTCTTGTTACTTCCGGAAGTTGCTACCCACATCGTTATTTCAAAGTGACTTTGATCATATGACTTCATTGAGTTATTTAAGCTTCAAACGGAAATACTGCTGGTGCCTACCACTGGTCTCGATAAGCAATGGAGAGTAAATTCTTTGTCATTCTGTCAACAAGTTTCCCCTCAAGGATCAAGGGAAGTGTCTGAGAAATTTTAATCCGTTTTGGACTTTTTACGGCCTTACATGACAAATTCTGATGGTACCTTTGCAGATTCACTGTCAAAATAATGTATTGACCAATGTTCTCAGAGGTTTTTTCAAATAGTGTTCTTTCTACATATGAAAACTCAAACAATGTTATTTTTATGTCGAAAAAGCACAAAACGCCTTAATCTCATGAAGACACTTCCATCCCACTGCTGCTCGCACATTTTCTCCAAACAATTCATTTTGCTGCTTCTGAAGTACTGAAGTGTCTTTTGAAGGGCGCGCTTATACAGAGTCATACATATTTTAATTTTTTGCCACTTCTGGTTATACCGCGGAAGTTGCTAGCCACCTCGTTATTTCAAATGGCATGCATGCATGCTCAATCTAAATTATCACATTTCAGCTCGAACAACGATATTCGATTTGGGATGATGTGAAAGATATCGGGGTTTTTCAGAGTTTTCTTTTCAAATTGAAATAAAACCTCATAAATTATGATTGCAGCCAATTTTTTTTTTGAAAGATACAGGGTGGCCAAGAGATTGACGTCAAAAACGAAAAAACAGGTCCCTCGTGTCATGGGCTATTCGAATCACCCCCATGTATGTTATGCTATTTGTCACGGTTTTCGAGTTATGAATTTTTTATGAACTTTGAGAATTTTCTACTTGCCATCTTAAAAAAGATATTAAAAAAAAAGTACAAGACTTCTCTGTGAAATTCTTTTTGTAACTTAATCTCCATGAATTGTACTTTTATACATAAAATAACCAGATTCGTAACTTTGATAAAAGCTATGGAAATGTTGGTCTCAAGTGAAAAAGTTACGTAAATTGGATTATGATCTGAATTTTCGAATCAAAATTAAAAATGTGAAAAGGCTAATTCACGGTTTCTTAGTATGCTTAAAAACTGCGCTCAATAGTCAGCTTTTAGAATCATTGATACAAAATGGTACTTAGCTCTCTACTTTTGCTAGAATTAGCCTTCAAAGTCATCGACTTGGAAGAAATCAAAGAACTAGACATTTACTACAAAATTATTTTTTGCCATTTTAAGATATTTCTGATCAAGTTAAGATAGAAAATGCTGAAAATTAATGAAAATTAGCTTTAGATGTTGATCAAGAAAAGTTCTAGATAAAAAAAAGAAAAAGGTATGGCAATAAATCACACATCATAATGTGAATAAAAAGAAATTTATTTATAAAATTCACAGTAGGTGTTCAAAGTGGACACCTCCAGCCTAAATACACATTCTACACCTTCTTAGAAAATCTTCTTTTAATCGCATAAAACCTGCCCTGTTCTCTCTTAGGACACGTTCGGCTTCTCTTATCTTCAGTCGCAACTCGTCTTCACTCGAACATTCTCGGGCGTAAACAATTTCTTTGAAATGATCCCAAACGAAAAAATCGATGGGATTAAGGTCAGGTGAACGTGGGGGCCCCTTGATTGGTCGACTGCGTCCGATCCATCTGTTCGGGTATAGTACATTCAAGTGGTTAATCAAAAATTGTTCTCGAAAATTTAAATAATCCCGATCGGTTTTTCATTGCTGCGCAGCGGACCAATCAAGTGGCCCCCACGTTCACCCGACCTTAATCCCATCGATTTTTTCGTTTGGGGTTATTTCAAAGAAATTGTTTACGCCCGAGAATGTTCGAGTGAAGACGAGCTGCGACTGAAGATAAGAGAAGCCCAACGTGTCCTAAGAGAGAACAGGGCAGGTTTTATGCGATTGAAAGAAAATTTTTTAAGAAGGTGTAGAATGTGTATTGAGGCTGGAGGTGACCACTTTGAACACCTACTGTAAATTTTATAAATAAATTTCATTTTATTTACATTATGATGTGTGATTTATTAATTATTGCCATACCTTTTTCTTTTTTTTATCTAGAACTTTTCTTGACCAACATCTAAAGCTAATTTTCATTAATTTTCAGCATTTTCTATCATAACTTGACCAGAAATATCTTAAAATGGCAAAAAATAATTTTGTAGTAAATGTCTAGATCTTTGATTTCTTCCACCTCGATGACTTTGAAGGCTAATTCTAGCAAAAGTAGAGTGTTAAGTACCATTTTTTATCAATGATTCTAAAAGCTGACCGTTGAGCGCAGTTTTTAAGCATACTAAGAAACCGTGAATTAGCCTTTTCACATTTTTGATTCGAAAATTGAGATCATAATCCAAATAACTTTACTTTTTCACTTGAGACCACCATTTCCATAATTTTTATCAAAGTTACGAATCTGGTTATTTTATGTATAAAAGTACAATTCATGGAGATTAAGTTACAAAAAGAATTTCACAGAGAAGTCTTGTTCATAAAAAAATTCATAACTCGAAAACCGTGAAAATTGCATAACATATATGAGGGTGATTAGAATGACCCATGACACGAGGGACCTGATTTTTCCTTTTTGACGTCAATCTCTTGGCCACCCTGGTCACCCTGGTCACCAAAATAAGTTCCTTCTTCGATTTTCCTGAAGATTAGTTTATAAACACTAATAATTGGTTAATATTTTCCTCGATATTTTGGAACGATCTTATGAAAATTGGTTTCTCACCAACCTATTCTAACTCCATCAACCTAAGTCAGATGATTCGAGGTCAATGACCTAACCTAACTCATCTTCTATGATATGATATTCCACAGAACACGGCCATCTAAAGACTAAAGTCTTTGGAAGGCCGTGCACAGAACCTGTCTAAGCACAGAACTCTAGAGAAGACGATGCCAGATTGCCGATTTTCTCTTCAAACAATGCGAACTCAAGAAAGCAGTACGTCCCCTATCGTTAGCGGATGAACTATCACAATCGCTAACGGCTAAAGGCGTCTAGGCGTCTTTGGAGATGCCAAACGAGTTCTGATTCTTGCCGATATAGCGCTACGATATAGCCGGCACGCAAGGCAGACAGGCGGGACAGGCCGTTGTGTTGTGGTTGTTCTGTTTCTGTGTCTCGAACCGCAGGCCAGTCTATGATAATGAAAGACGCTTAAACGGGATAACCTTAATTATCTATCTAAATTTACTTGCAGATAATAAAGCAAACAGGTGATGATTGTGATGTGCAGACCGATTGAAATCTCCAAGAGGATAATATTGTTGAGATAGATATTTTCCTGAAAGACCGGTAACAATAAATTTTCAATAGAAACTGTGCTTATAGACTGTGAAATTTCATTTCATGCTTCTCAGAATTCAATTATTACATCGAACGTTTTTGCATCATGTAGATTTTAGTCTTGACGAAGTTGATAAACATTGACAACGTTGTTAATTTGTTAAGATCAGAGAATACATAATATTCGATGATATTTAATTCAGGGTTGCATTCAGTTTTTTTATGAAATTCATGATTTTTTCCTCGAATTTGTTCGTATACAATTAGGAATAACTCGAAAACGACGCGTTTTATTGAAAAAATATAGGAATACTTTTATTTTCTAAAATGGTTGATTCTTTCGAAAATATGAACCGTTTATCTTTTTCGAGTGATTTTATAGTATTTTTGCATGAATTCATGAGACGAGTAGGCTGTAACCCTTATACTAGAAGGAATATGGAATAAGTTTCAATTGAGGAATATGCACCATGAATAGAGTAAACAATCAACCAAAATTCAGTTCATTCGGATTATCGGTTTCGAATATATGGAAAGAATAGTGTTAATTTCATGGATTTTTGACACCCTGTATCTTTCAAACGAAACCGAATTTTGAAAAATGGTATAGGAAAAAAGTGTTTCGTTTGATGAGAGGAATCTACAGTTAAAATATATGTACAAGTCAAAGACTCACCCTGTATGTATATATATATATTTTCGAAGAGCTGATTTTTTAGCATAACATAGGATCAAAAACGATACCATTCGTATTTGAAATGAGAAAGTTGTTTTTTTTTCACCCTTCATACAAGACATAAAAAAAATGAATACGGTGTCGTATTGCTGATGAAAAAGTGCCTGTAGAAAGTTTTTGCCGTTTCTAGATATTTTAGAAAATGAAGAAGTTATGGCACATTTTCGAAATCACCAAAATATCCAAATTTCGTTATATCTTGAAAAAATCGAGCCCAGGACTCCTGTCAACATTTTCACCTATATAGCCTAGAAGTAGCATAAACAGCCAAAATCAAGCAATTTGGGAGACCCTGTACAGAAATGCCAAAACAACATAACTTCTACCTTCTGTCAAATCACAGTTATCCCTATCGAAAAGTCTATCACTCTAAAAAAACACCCATTATCTTTTATTCAGGATAATCAGATCGGTATTTATAGATACTTGGACTTTAACGATAGCATGAAAATTTCGGAAGAATAGTTTTCTCTTATGATGCAAGATGGATAGACACGTCTTGTTGAAAGACAGCCCACGTGAAAATTAGGGTCATCAACAATTTAATTGGATGTCACAGGGGGTTAAAATTGAGCTCATTGTGCGTTCATGAGTAGATTTCGACATGGACCAGAACAGAGGCCTAAGGTGTTGGATTCATCTGAGCTGAATTAGTGATGAAACTGGCGGGCTTTGTGTTGGCCCGTTTAAAATTCATGGAGTGGGGCGTTTGAGGGTGGTTCTTTGGTTTCGAGGATGGGCTGGGGTATTATTACAGAAATTTTGGCGAAAAATTCATGAATATTCAAGGCACAGTTGCGCTTAATTCATGTAATTCCTTATTCAAATGCATTCTTTTGATTATATACATCAGTATTATCATTATAAGAATTTTTCCCCATCGATTTTTTACTGTTGAAATCAATTCTGGTTCTCATACAAAATTCTCCTTTTTTCATGGCTTACCTCTACATATTTTATTCTTCTCAGGAATATCTGCAAGATGTACAAAAAACAACCAAATATTTTTGTAATGATTTATTGTTTGAAGCATCTTCAACCCAGCACTGTACAGAAGACATGGCAGAGCATAAATATACAGTAAACAGTGGGAGTTGAAACACATTCAAATATTACATATTCTACATGTATATATGTGAGGATATCGACATATTAAGGCATTTGAATCACCATATACTTAGGCAAATAGAAGAGCACAACATTTTTCTTAGAAAACAACCTATATAAAAATTTAGAATTTCCAATCACTCAAGCCATAACATCTCTTCAAAAATCCTTTTTGTTAATTTCTCAAACCTCATTCAAAGAAATCAAACGACAATATTGAAACTTCCAATCATCATTCAGTGAATCACAATAAAGACGAAAAATATTCAGTTTTAAGTTTTGGAATGGCATCATTAGAATGAGCAGTGTAATCAAACGACGAAATAAATTCTCAACTTCAAATAAAATTCGAAATAATTATAAAACAACAAAATATGTCTAATTCAGACAACATTCTTATGGATACAGTCAAAATATAGATTAGACTAGATAATACGAATAATCGTGATAGGTATATAATACGGATCTAATAGTTTATAGAGCTAAACAACAATTTGAATTGTGTCTTAAGTGATAAGGAATAATGTATTTGGAGTACATTTTTGAATGGTATGTAGGGTATAAAGAAGCCCACTACAGGAATATTATGAAATTGCAACTTTTGGAAAAAATGCTCAAGGATATCTGCTTGATGTGGAAATCAACAAGAATTTAAATGCACTTACATCAAGTCTCTCTTCTCGAAATCTATTCAAAGTATGCCCGGACTTTCAATTTGCAATCTCTGAGGTTCGATGAAAAACGTTAATTTGGCACTTTTCACTCATTTAAAACTGAGTAGATTCAACACGTTTTGCTGTTCCCAAAACTGGTAGAACGCAATTGTGACTTTGTACAATATGTCCCAAATTTCGATCACCTACCTGTTACCCAAAACACCAGCAAGCACAAATCCATTTTCAATGAATTATGTATATTTCTTTTTTATTGTTAATAGTTTCCGATATAGTTCCTGTGATAATTGAATTTTGGACACCCTGTGCATGTTAGTCATTACGCCGATATGGTAGTTTCACTATTTAACTGTCAAATAAACTAGAAAAAGCCATTCTGAAAACAGTGAACCGGTGTGAAAAAAATTGTTTTAGTGTATAATCGGTCCTTCGAGCCGGACTGAAATATATGGTATATAAATCATTAAATTCGACTTGTTTACTGTTAACACTCTTATTGAATGCAAAACTACCAGTAAGAATGCTTTAAAACAGGTGGGAGACCAGGTAGTCTTGAGTATCTATGTTGAAATCTCAGTTTGAATTTCTTAAGAAAATACAGAAAATTCATATTTATTTTTCGATCAAACCTCGTACATTCACGAATATCTCGACCAACAGCCATCACAAAAATCCCCACAAAAAAGAGAGGTCGACTAAATATAAATTTCTCTGAATGAATAACAAAAATATTGTCTGAATGATACCTAACAATAAATAATTAGTTACACGATAATCCTAATTTCTAATATTAAAATTAATATGTACACATTAATCGTTTTTCTTTCGGATGTGTGCCCTGGTAGTTTCAACCGCCTGGTCCCTCTTACCCTTTCAGGCGATTTTGGCGGCCTCACATGGAATGCCAATTTTCACTTTGTCCAGCTCACATCACTGAATTAAGTACCGTTGCGTTTTATGAGCGAGTATTTACAAAAAAGTCACGCGGCGTAGTCTATCTTGTCCCAGGATAACCCTGCGGTTAAGTCTGGTGTATTTCTAAACTCTTCCAAATTGAAGGGGTCGAAAGGGTCATGGGACAGAGCCAATAGAGGATCGTAGCCATTCAAATCGGGCTCTTGGATCGACATATGTTGGTTGTTACAGCTATCAATCATATTATGCTTATCTTCGCTTGGAAGTAAAGATTCCAACCACTCATCTGTATCCATAGGTACAGCATCGTTATCCATACATATATTATTGCTGTCTCCATTGTGTGGACATAGCTCCATAGCGAATTGACTCAAATCCATCCCATCCAAATTTTCCAAAGAATCAATCAGATCATTTGGGTTCAAATCGTAAGTCTCATCTTGATTGTTGTTCTCCGCATTTTGACTTGGATAAATTGGTTCCACAATCTTGGTATCTGCTGAATTTGGGGTTACTGGATCTTGTGCAGCGCTTGGAGGAAGTTCACCATTTTTGATCAGTATCTCCAGAACGTCGTCAACTATCTGACTCTTAACGTTGTTCTTTCTGTTGATTTGTTCGGCGACTTCTTCATAAACTGGTGGGGGTTTTATCTCTATAATTTCAGGCTTTACTTCAGGAACCCTAGGAGGAACTGTAGAATTGAAGAAATTCGGTAGGGAGTTTGCTCTCTGATGGTTTGCATCAAATTTCACTTTCCCGTGGATCAGTTGGTTCAAAACCATGGCGGCATCGACACTGTTCAACACCAAACCATTCGCCAAATTCTTTTGGTTCTGGAAAGCAACGTGTTGTTGCTGCTGCAGCCTCTGCTGTTCCTCATTCATTCGAGACTGCCGAGCTTGCAGGGCTTGAAGCTGCTGTATTTGCAACGAAGCTTGCTGTTGCTGCTTCGCTTGCAGATGTTTCTGGAGCGCCAATACTTGAGCTTTCGTCTCCGACCTCGTAGCTGCCTGAAGTTTCAATTGCGAAAGCGTTAATTCTCTCTGCAACTCTTCGATTTTCTTCTGTTGTTCTTTCACTATATCGTTTGCGTATCTTTGCTGAGGTTGCTCGATTATTTTGACTAGTTTGGGTTGGGGTATTGGCTCTTGCTTGATGATCACCTGCGGTATCGGACTTAGAGGATTCCCAACCTCCATCGGCTCAGACTCAGGTTTAACATCTTCTGGTGAATCTATATCTTGATACAGAGGCGAATTCTGCATGTGATCTATACTGGAATTGCTATGGACAGACTCAGCAAAAGAAATCTGGCTATTATTGTCCATCTGGTTACTATTGAACAATTTCAGTCTCTCTATCAACTGTGGTTTTGAACCTGATACAGGTAAATTTCTTCGTTTCAACTCAGCTTTCAAATCGCTGACTTTCATATCTTCCAACCTACCAGACACTTTATTCGCCACGGAAGATTCGGAAGAGGTAGAAGCTGCGGGAGATGGTTGCGGATTATTTAGACTACTATTACTATTGTTGTTTTCACTCTGAGTCTCCTGGGAAGCCGGCAGAATGATTTGAGGGTATTTGTGCTGTAACTGCAGTTGAAACTGAAGAAGCAAAGTTTGTTGTTGGAGCAGAAGATCATATGAAGATTCTCCAGAGTTGTTGTTGTTGCTTGAATTTTTTTGTGCACTGGGGGGTCCTTTATACTCGTGAAATTTGATAGTTCGAGCTTTGGGGATGGATTTCGACTTGGATTTCTTCCTGTTCTTGTCTTTGCATATAAGGTCACTTTTTGCCGGGGAGGGTAAGGGTCTGGGAGTTAATGCTATGGGAGGTAAAGGAGGGGGTATAGGCGTACCCGGTTGGGATACAATAGTAGGTACTGGACTAGCTACCGACGAAAGAGGACTGAGAGTCGACGTCGTGGACGTGAGAGAAGAGGGGCTCGAAGCTGAAGCTCGCGAAAGTAAAGGTCCTGTCACGGATCTGCACAAATCCGCGAACATAATGTCCGTATTGTCCTTGTTGAGCATCGTACTCGACGTAGATAGAACCACCGCACCTTCCGTAGCCGGAATTAAAGAAACTACGATACCGGCCGATTTGGCGGCAGTTTCTAACATATCACTAGGTCCAGGGCTCAATAAATCACCTTCAGCCGAGCTCTGGGAATCGTCTTCCGGCGTGATATAACTCAAGGGGTGTTGCGGCCTATTAAGCTGACCTTCGCTGGTGGCCTTGTAAGGAATCTTGCCCGTTTTCACGGCCTGCTCGATCGGCTCCTCCGTATGCAGGATGTTCTTCCTGATGAGTTCCAGAGGACCGGGTCTGTGGGACAGTTGGTCGTTGAGCTGGTCCGTGAGCTTGGCCTTCTTGAGCATCCTCTGCCGCTCGACCAGGCTAGGATCCAGATGGCCGGGGTCGGACTCCAGGATGTGTCTCCTTTCTAGTTCCTGCCTGGAGGGCCTCTGCTGGATCTTGGCCTTCAGCATGTCACCCGTTTTCGCGCGTTCTAGCTGGCGCCTCTGACCATGGTAAGCTGCTGGCGTTTTGTGTGCTGAAAGGAGGATACGATTGGTGAGAATTGAAATCAAAACATAATATTGAAAGGTTTAAATTGAGCGTTTTGTTCGGTTCTTAAAGGATTTTTTATTTGTTGCTGTTTTTCTTGAAATCTTGTTTGAACTAGATAGACATGCGGTTGTAATTTGTAAAGACATGCGGAAGGTCTGTAAGCATGATGAGAAAGAATATTTGGAGATGAAACGTAGTGGTGGCTAAATAAATACTAACAACAGTTCAAGTTATTACAGAATTGGGACGATTAGAGGTAGAGAAATATCCTCATCATCAATTCTATCTCCATCTCTTAAATGACATTCGTTTGGAGAGGTGTCATCGATGAAAAGGTTTTCACGTATTCGACTGTAACCTAAAGCCCTACGCATTTGTGGCCTAGACCTGTATTTCAGACATTTACCTCGTCCCACTTCGGGCTATTGTCATTTTCAATGTTCAAAGGTTCGCCTATGCAAATGACGTCCGTGGCAGATTGCAGAGAGTAATCAGGTACATATCCTGATTAATGTGTTTTGGACAGATCTGCAGTTGAATCACCGTTCCCGAAATACCCTCACCTACCGAGTTTACGGGAACGGGAATCGTTTGAAGAATTGTGTTTGGTCTGTCCGCGTGAATAATACGGAATATTTACGGAATGAAATGCCGCGCGGGCGTGGGCTTTCGGACGCGGGAAAGTAGGTGTTTTAGGATGACGTTCAGCTAAAGATACCATGAATGCATAAACTTGAAATATAGGTTTGCGTTTCAGAAATTGCGAGAACCGGTTTATGGGTACGCCCATGGGAATCTTTTTTATTTGTAATCGGGGGATCGTTTCGAAAAACAATCTTTGGGGATTCGAGGAAACCACGTTGAAAATATTCGATGACTACAGGTTCGTTCTTTCTTAACCTCATCCAGAATTATATGGATAACTACTCGAATAGTTTCATGAAATCCAATTTCAATATGTTATCCAGTATGCCCAGAAATTCTCAAATGCAGAACTCGTTTTTATCCACTTCCTATGACCAGTTTTTTCATGTAATATCATTGAGTTTGTATATATACTCCATTCACTTTTATTTAATCACATAGGAGGTCATGGTTTCGTTTTCAGGAGTTGGTGCACCTGATGAAAAGCACAGAACATATGATGAAAAGAATGTGCACGCACAGAAAATATCGTCAATGACAAAACGACGTTGCCACTTTCTTTGTTTACATCAAAGTAAAAGTATCAAAGATATTCCACATTTTGTTATGTTTACAAATTGTTCGCAGATTTTTGGTATTTAATCGATATTTGCAGGTGAGTTTTTCGTCGAATATCCCAGATTAACGTATGTTTATTGTTTTTAGCACCAGTTTGGAGCGTGAGGACGATTTTCAAGACCAGGACGAATGTTTACATTTCGAGGTTGAAGGGGTACACGGGAATTTCGTTGAAAAAGCTGTTATTTGGACAGATATCGCAGTAGATGGATCGGATGGAGCCTCGAGAGGTCGATTAGGATGATATTTTCCAGGTTTTCCAAGAAATTTGGCGTTATCTGAGCAGATTTGCGAGGTACCTCGCTAATGAGGTGGAACTTAGACCTAATTCTCCTATAAGAAACGCCTTTCAAAGGTAGAGATGGTGAAAAATGTATTCTTTAGATGTTGTTTGAACAAACGCAGCCGAGTTTTATATCCCAACATTGATTTTAAGAAAGTTATCAACAAAATAAAATTGACATTATTCTTGATTCTTGTAATTGCCCATCAATTCATCTTATATCTTTGGGTTGATTTTTTAATGATTTCTTGATTAAAATCAACAATTGATGTCGTCAAGTCTTGAACTTTCAGTTCAAGAGGATAATAAACATTAAATCTTCACAAGCATGCATATGAAAATTATGTGAAAGCAATGCAATTTTCTTCCATGGCGAAAAATAATATATTTCAACAGTGATCTCTTGTACTTTTCATGCAAATAACTAGAAAAGGAATCCTTTCTATCAATTCATATAAACGTTAATTATTTTCGTCCATCTTTTCCAATTCATTCATTTTCCGAATAAATTCACATTCTGAGAAATACGCTAAGAATGTAGAAAGGGCAACATAGTGTTGACTTGGAACATAAAAATATTTTGAAAAACATCATAACTTCGATACAGAGTGCAATGTGTCAAACATCCAAGGCTAGAGTTGTGGTTTTATAATTGTGAATGGAGTATACTTAGAGGTACAGCGCCCTTGAACGATTTGAAATTTTTTGGCAGTTTACTTGCCAACTTTAGTGACGGCACATAGTAGCTTTATAAATTTGTAATTCTGATTGAAATCAAATGAAAATCCACTTTTGAAATCGAATCGAAAACTACTGATAAAAAAATACCCATGCCACAATCGAACCTCAAGTTACGATTCTGAAGTGTTTTTTATCAGTAGTTTTCGATTCCATTTCAAGAGTGGTTTTTCATTTGATGTCAATCAGAATTGCAAATCAATAAGTTTCATATTTCATAAAACAAAAATCTGGTCATAGGAAGTGGATAAAAACTTTCAGCTGTATTGATGTTTTTATATCAAGTACAGTGGTGAAAGAAAACTCCTTAAACCAACCCAAAAATACAGGGTGTCCACTTTACCTTCATTGTGAAAAGTTTCTATAACAATGGATCACCCAGTATGAATTCTGGGTATTTCAGGTTTTTTCGATGTTACAACATATCTATAGTGAAATAGTTCATTTTGCGAACGTTCTCGCTCTGAAAACTGACATATTTTATACTTTCAAAATCGGGCATGCATTCAAATATGGATAACCCTGTAATCGTAACGATTTCCGGTCATATTCCTTTTTACGGTTGCACCCTGGGGATGGAATGAAATGTTTCTTAAGAAAAATTGAAGTTCATTCGATTCTGTTCATACTCGCGTAGTAAAAGTGGGTAATTCTCAACTTCAACGCCCTGTATCTCAAAAACTAGTAATAGGATTGAGCTGGAGTCATGGACACTTTCGATCAGTAGGTCGAGTACTACATTATATCAAATTTTTAGAACATTTGACGGAACGCCATTTCCCATAAGGGAAGTGCGGGGTCCTTCAGATTTCTTCTCATTTTCACTATTTTCGTCTCATCCCAGTTACAAACAAAGATTTTCTATCAAATATAATGCAGTCGAAATGGAAGAAAATATTCATCTCATTTCATAGAATGTATATTTCTTGAGAAACCTAGAGATGGACAAAACTTTTAACGACGTGTGCAGAATGCAGATTTCGAAACTACCTCGGTTATAACACAATTTAAATGGATTATAGGATAAACTGCTTCCAGAGAACGGACAAATCGAACGTAAACAAATGCGCTCATGAAGAAATAGCAATTATGCGTACTCGCAACACCAAGGTAAGGAGATATCAAAATAAGAGACAGACTCTGACAGAGACAGCTCTGTTAGTCATTGAAACCGATCGAATAGGGTCGAGTTCATGAATAATAAAGAAAGTAAAAGCGCGTAGCATTATGTAAACTCGAAACCCTGACCGTGTGGCGCTTTAAACGCCATCTGTCGCGCGAATTTATCGTTTGGGGATGACCGGAAGGGCCGGGCGCCAAAATACCGGAAACAAAGCGAGGGGTTTCCCGAAAATCGGAGAATCGCGATCTCGATACGGCTTCGGGAAACTGCCCGGGGTGAAAAATGTGTTTTTTCGGACAATGTGGGCAGCTTGTGTAACGCGCTAGCAGCGATTTGAGCAACATTAATCGTCCGCAGATGTTCGGACGGCGTGAAAATAATGCGGATCCAAGCAATCTTCGATCCAGACGCGGATTCTGAAAAAATACCGTTCGGAATCTGATTTTAACATATTTATTCGGCGTTTTGCGTTGCATACTTCCGATGACATATACTCCATTTACTTTTATAAAGTTTATTAAGTTTTTTTGTTTACTTAAAACTGGTTGGCACTCTTCAAATATCAAATGAATAATTTTCAGAGACGTTACCAATGCTAATTTCTGTCTACTTCTTTTCGGACTTTGTAAATGGAGGTAATTCTTTTAATAAATTTTATCCGAATATTTTGTGTCGAATGAAGAAATCAGATGGAGTAAAAGCTCACTTAATACGGAAATCTCACATTGAAGTGAGTAAGAAATGAATGGTTTCATTTTACTGTTGTCCATGTTAATACATTTTATATTATTTTAGACCTCTGCTTCACAATAGTGGCGAAAACTTAGGCATTATTCAATAAAGAGCCAAACCAATTAAGGCCTTTTTATGACTCTTTATACCCAAGAAATTTCAACCAGTTTGTTCTTTCAAGGTTTGATTGTCACACAGGTTTCGTAATACTACTTCATTTTGATACTGGAGTTAAAAAGGTATTTAAATGTCTCCTGTGGGCTTATTTCTTGAGAATTTTGAAAAGTGCGGAATTCCATGAGGACAGAACGAGAATAAATTCGCTATCACAAAAACGCCTATATCTCTAGAACCAATTGAGAAAAAATCAAAATTTGATCATAGTTACCTTTGTTATGAACGTCAGAAACATGTGGAACATTTACTTCATAGATATTCCAATTCTCTGTCGCAAAATATCAAGCGAAGTGAAAACACGAGAATTTATAGTGAAACTTTTTCAAAATAATCAAAAATGGAGCTTCAAAAGAATCGCAAAAGAGGCTCGCGTTCGTCCGGAAACGGTATCAAGAGTTGTTAAGCGCATCAACGAAGATCTTTCAATTAACCGCAAGGAAGGAACCGGGAGGAAAAGGGGGCCAAAAAAAGTGAAGAAAGTCATCAGCCTTTTTCAGAAGAATCCTAACCTTTCAGGACGGAAAGTGGCCCAAATAGTGGGTTGTTCGCAGTCAACCGTTCAGAAAATCAAGTCGAGTTGTGGGCTTAGAACATACAAAGTGCAGAAAGTGCCAGACAGGAACGCTGTGAAGAATCAAAAAGCGGTCAGGAATTTTATACTGCAGATTCTCGTGGAAATGTTGACGAACAATTTCGCGTGAAGAAACAAGCAAAGTTTTCTAAAAAATTCCTGGTTTGGCAAACAATTTGCACTTGTAGGAAAAGGAGCAAATTTTTCGTTGGCCAAGGCTCTGTTGACTCGAAGATATACATCGAGGAATGCTTGAAGAAGCGACTTTTACCATTTTTACGTGAGCACGATGTGTCAACAATCTTTTGGCAAGATTTAGCTTCATGCCACTACAGCAAGGCCATCAAGGAATGGTACGAAGCTATTGAGGTGGTTTTTGTCCCCAGAGAGGAAAGATATCGGGCCCTGGTAAAAAGAGAATTGAAGAAGACTAAGAAAACATTAGCCTAATTCAAGCAAAAGTGGAAGACAGCATTCCAGAAAGTGACTGAGAACACTATAAGAAGCATAATGGGAAGAATTCCAGAAAACATCCATGAATTTTGTAAAAAATAGTTTTGGTTTTTTTATTGTAAAAACAGTTTTCATTAGAATTAGAAGATGATTCGAAAATGAGTATGATTTTCGAAATCGGTCCAGTGGTTCAAGAGATATAAGCGTTTTTGTGATAGGTACCGAATTTATTCTCGTTCAGTCCTTAGGTCCGTTTGTTTGGCAGTTTTTCAGTTGGGTCATTCGAGTACTTTCATTTTTCTTTTCGAATGAACTATCACAAAGTAACGGACTATTCGATCCATTGAAATGAAATTTCAGAACTCGATTCTTGATTTCCGTACAAGAAAATAGCATAACTGAATCTACAATGATGTTAATTCTGGATAGAATAATTTAACAGCTCTCAATAGCCACAGAAAAGCCAAATCTGCTATTTGAATTCGAAGGTATAAGTGAATTTTAGGGAAATATTTCGAAAAAGCTCTAAAAAATCCTATTCTGTTAAAAATATGCATATTATGTATTTGACAAAAAAAGTAAGAGTAAAATGAATGGTGATTATAATGATGAAAAAAATTAAATTTGATAAAACGAAGAATGATATTCGTCATGTTGATAGTCTTTTTGTGGACACTCCATATGCTGGAGATGCTTTATTATAGCAGGCTAGGATACTTTGAAGTCTTGTCTTTCAATCCATATAAAGCTGTTATTGGTATGTGCAAGGGTTCGTAAAATATAATTGGATAAAATAGCCACTACAAGTACCATTTTTTTTTGTAAAAAAAAAACTGTTGAATAAAATTACGTGAGAAGTATACGAAAGTATGCAGGAAGTTTCAAAGAATTGAAAAACACTACTGAATATAGGGTGAAACACCCGATATATTCGAAAATATTTTTAGATTGTGCTATTCTTGGATTATATCAAGTTTGCATCAACAAATTTCGCCAAACTCAGACCGTTACGCTTATGTCGTCCGCTGCGGCACCCTGTATATGTATTTTCTAAATCAATAAATATTTCAATACGTTTCTACAGAAAACCATGTTTTATTGAACACTGAAATCATGCGCTCTTATTAAAACACCCTTTATGATTTCAAGGAAAAGTTTCCAATCTACATAACACCACAAACGTTTCAATTTCGAGATACAGGGTGTACTAGGAAGTATCTGAAAGAAACTTTACGTCAATGTAATAAGTGACCTATTTTTTATGATTGACGTGATATTTTTATGCCCCAACATGATCAAGAGAGCTGAACACTAACTTTAATTTAACCCTTTGCATTTGTAATTAAATGCTTTCTACCCTATTAAACCTTCCATCTTATCGATCAACCCAGCTTATGAAATTACATCGATCAAAGAAAATCAGCTCATTAATGCAGAAACTTCAGAAACGATTTTCTTTTTTCCAACATAACTTTCGAACATCCCAGCTAGTTATCCGAAATCTTAACAACCCTGGATATTCCTAACTTCCCTAATACAATTTCGGCTCTTGAAAAGAAAGCGAAAGTGGATTTCCACCTCCTAAACAGAAAAAAACAAAACTTGATAATGGAAATGAGTCTGGAACCTCGCCTAATTCGCTGAATGGATATTGGGGAATGAACCAAATTTATCTAACTGCACATTTTCGCAACCCAAGTTTCCTAGCGCTCCGAAAGTATGTTTACGTTGATGAAAAGTGAACCGGGAATCTCATAAAAATATTTGAAATTTCATGGAGAGTCTGGAGATCATACGAATTCCCGTATTCCTAGCTATTTCTCTCTCGCTTCAGCCCCAGGAAGTGATGCCAGTGAAGCTTGGCTGAACTTTTGATTGGACTCGAGTGGAAATAAGTTTAATTAATGCCTCGGCTGTTAAAAAACTGTTCTTGGAACCTTGTTAAAAACGAATTAATTGTCGAACGTTTCTGGTTCGAAGCCTCCACGAATAATTCGGATCATTTTCGGATCTTCTTCCATACTCTCACGATTTCCAGAATTCGATAGTTTCAAAATTACTTTCCGAAGTTCGCGAAGGCATGGAAACTTTTACGGAATATTCCGAGGCAGAGAGCAAAGTTGGCATGGGTGAATATCAGCAGGAGATTCCTCTAAAATGTGTTTTAATAATGAAAATAAATAATAAAAACACCCCAATAATGTGATAAGTTAACTAGTAGAGCCCCTAGATCTACGTATTAAGTATCGGGTGTTTTTTTAGATTGATAGAACTTTGAATAGAAATAAAACACATTCTTTACATTGAAACCAAATTTTCTTTCATTTGACAGATAATTTTATCAAATTCATTTTTTTTAATGATTTTCGGCATATTTCCACCACAACTAGCTTTGGAGCAAATGGTGCTCGTTACAGATCGATGAATATTTGTTTCGAAATTTGAATGGTATCGACCCAGAAGCGTTTTGGTTTCGACAAGATGGTGCTACACCTCATGCTGCTACCATAACAATTGATTTATTGAAAGGAAGATTCGGCCATAACATTATTTCCAAGAAATGGTCCAATTAATTGGTCCCAAGATCATGCGACGTAACTCCATTGGATTATTTTCTTTGGGTTATGTCAAGTCATTGATTTATGTAGATAAACCAGAAACAAAGACGCTTTGGAAGCCAACATAACTCGTGTTATTGCTGAAATAAGGCCTGAATTACTCAAAAAAGTTGTTGAAAATTGGTCTGATCGAATGCGGTTCCTCAGAGCTAGTCATGGAAGACATATGCCGGAAATTGTTTTTGAAACATAAATGTCATTAAATTATCTTTCAAATAGAAAAAAAACTTGGCTTCAATCTGAATTCAAATGTGTGTTTTTTCAATTTAAAGTTTTATAACTCTGAAAAACACCCGATAGTTATCCTCATCGGTATTTTACTGCAAATCGTATGATTTTATAGGCGAAATGTCATAGTTTGATCAATTTTCCTGAGGAAATGGGAAAATTTTCGATAATGTGAATACCAAGCTATTTTGCATTGACTTTTCCTCTTTCGATCCGTATATCTACAACACGGCTAGGGTATCTGTGAAAAAAGTTTTATCGAGTTTAAAATTGCCCTTTTTGCCGGATTGTTTCGCGATTTTCACGAATTTTTAAAAATTCTTCGATAATATGAATACCAAGCTCATGTATATTGCCTAGAGAATAGAAACTTCACCAACGTACGAGGATGTATTGATATCTAGTTAGCCTAGACCAGTTCCATGCATAAACAAAATATTGCGATACCATATCAAGGAACAATAACTTATAAGAAGTGTCAGTGTAGAGTTCGACGTCAAAAAAGTGAACCAGAGTTACGCAATGAATTTAAAAAAAAGATGTCCACCGAAATAGTGAAAATCGAAAAATTGGAGTATCGAGCCATCATCAAGTACCTGTATTTAAAAGGGTTAAGAGGTATGCAGATTTACGAAAATATGCTTAATACCCTTGGTGTGCGACCGGGAAAAATTGGACTGCAAGCTTCAAAAGAGGTAAATTTTCCATTGAAGATGATGACCGATCAGGAAGGCCAGTTTCTGTGTCAGTCCTCGAGAATATTAATGCAGTTCATGACATCAGACCGTCGAATTGGGCTAAAACGGATATCTGAAGCACTGAAGATTTCATACGAACGCGTTCATCATATAGTTCACGTCAATTTGGTCATGAGCAAATTTCTGCAAAATGGATCCCCAAATGTTTGCATGTTCACCAGAAGCGTGCAAGGGTAGAAGCATCGCGTTCGATCTGTGCTCGATTTGAAAACGATGTAGACTTCTTAAACCAAATTGTTAGTATGGATGAGACTTGGGTACATTTCTACGATCCAGAAATAAAGCAACAATCGATGGAATGGCGACACTCTGGTTCTCCAAGAACTAAGAAGTTTCGTGTCCAAAGATCTGCTGGAAAAATTCTTGCTTCAGTTTTTTGGGATTGCCATGGAGTTATCATGATTGATTTTTTTGATAAGGATAGAACAATAACTGGAGATTACTATTCGACATTACTGACCACACTACGGGAAAAAATTAAAGAGAAAAGACGTGGAAAGCTATCCAAAGGTATTAGGTTTTTACAGGACAACGCCCCAGTACATAAATCTCATGTTGCCATGCAAAAAATTCGTGATTTAGGGTTAGAATTACTAGAACACCCTCCTTCTGTCCGACTATCATCTCTTTCCCCAACTGAAAAAAAGTTTTGAAGTTCGTAATTTTTTTCCAACGAGGAGGTAATAAAAGCTGTGGAGGACTGGTTCGCAGAGCAAGAAGAACCATTTTTTTAAAGGTCTAGAGACGTTGCAGGGTCGCTGTTATAAATGTATTCAATTGAGAGGAGAATATGTTCAGTAATAAAATATTTTGACATTGAAATTTTGTTGGGTTCTATAGTGGGCTATACATTTTTCAATATATCCTCGTATTTTGCATTGACTTTTCCTCTTTCGATACGTATATTTACATCACGGCTAGGATATCTGTGAAAAAAGTTTTATCAAGTTCAAAATTGCCCTTTTTGCTGGATTTTTTTCGCGATTTGCACTAATTTTTTAAAAATACTTCTATATTGCCAAAAGAATCGAAATTTTACCCACGTATAAATCGATTATCTCTTTTTTCGATCGTAAAAATAATTTCTCACTGTATCCCAGCTTCGCGGCGATTTTGAGATTCTTCTGGACCCACTTTTTCGACAGAGTCCCTCGGGTCGGTCCACAGAATTACTACCATTTTAATATACAGGGTATTTCTGAATTGATGCAAAAGATTTCAAAGGGTGATTCCTTGTTGGGTCAAAAATCAATAGTGTTGAATACCATTGTCAGCAAGTGTTCATATGTTTACTAGTTGAGTGCAATTTTTAAATGCTTTGACATAGTCTTCTAAAACTTCACTATTATTTGAAAAACAGGCTTGTTTTCATTCTCATCTTCATGTCATAAACAGCTGTAGAATGTAAGGTTTGGGATTCTATTTGTTAATTCATTCACGTTTTGTGATGGATCTTGTACAAAATCACAACTAGCCAACGGACAATAGCTAGCTATCTTCGAACTACAACCATGCAGACAACTACTCTTAGAGCGAAGGTTTTTTTCTATAAAATCAAGAGCGCAAAAACCAATAACTGGTAGGACTTTAGTGGATGACATTTATTTTCTTCCACACAGTCAATTAGGTATTCCACGAAGAAAAAAGAGGATTCAGCTCTAATGACTGAAATTTCGTCTACAATCTACATAGCCGGGTTTACAGTATACAGGGGGTACTCAAAATAAACAAAGACAGTACGGATACTTACGGGGCATGATTCCCTGGTCGACCAGCTGATCCAGAGGTCGTCGAAGCATGAGCTTCACCTTGAGGGCTGAAACAGAGGGGCACATGTGAGCACATGGTTTTCGGCAGGAAGGCGCGACCGCGAAAGGTAACACGGTGGTCGCCGCTCGCTCCGGAGGCGATCCCCGGAAGAACCGAGACGGTGGAAGAGCGTGGTGCTATATCCGACACTGACCCACTGAAGGTCATTACTTAATCTAACGACCGCTTCTCCGCTTGTACATCGCGGGTCTCTTGATGCGATCGGAGACTTTGGCTTAATGATTGTTGACGTTTTTGAATGGGTTAAGTCGAGGTGGTGGCACGGTACGCGCGGAGGCGGGCGTCCTTCGTGGTTCGCACGGCGGTGGGCGACGTCTTCGAGGAGGTGGCGATGGGCGCTCTGGCCCCGGGTGTCAGGCAACGAATTTCGCTGGAGGAACGACATTTGGGAAAGAAATTTGATGTGTAAACGTTTGGTTTTGAAGATTTAATTAACGCTAAGTTCATTGCACAAATTACACTATAATTATACAGGCTGTTCCTAAATTGGAGATATAAACGCAAAGGAAAGATTCTAGGCATAATTTCAAGAAACAAAGTGGGACCGCAAGCGTTTCATTTACGAGATATAGGATGTATAAGTTTGAAATTTTTCTCGTAGTACCTATATGCATTTCACAAGATATTCAACTGAATTTCGGTCGATTTAGAGTTAACACCTTGCCAAATTTCGATTGTAAATCTACACGGTGAAATATTTTCTCGAGCACTTTCCCCTGTTTTCCTTCAGAACTTTTTCTTTGTGATCCACAGCTAGTTTAAAAAATTGTAAAAAGAAGATTTGTTGTTATACTAAAATTTATGATCTCTCATAGTTTTGTAGTATCTGCTACCGATTTCGAGAAAAAAAAATTGAACGATTATCTCAGAATTTGTCATAAAAATCGCAAAATCTGCAATTCATTTCCAACAAAAAATGTACCTACCCTCCTTATGTCGAAGTAAAGTGACAGACAAATAAGTATTATTTGCATTCACTCTTTTAAAGTATTCCGGTTGGCCAAGATTTAGGTTTATCAAGTTTTTTCACTTAAAACTGACGCAGGTGAAATGTCAAATAATTCTCAGACACGTTGCCATGCTAATTTCTATTAACTTTTTTTTAACTTCGTAAATGGATTTAATTCTTTTAAGGTTTAACTGTGACACAAGATTCGTAGTACCACTACATTTTCATACTGGATTATTTCAAGTTGTGCAAAAAGGTATTTAAATGTCTTCTGTATGCTCATTTCTTGAGAATTTTGAAAAGTGGGGAATTTCATAGGACCTTCTGTTCGTTTAGAAGTTTTTCCGTTTTTTTTATCACCTACTTATTACTTTTATTCGAATGAACTATCACAATACCTAACTGACAATTGTTTCCATTATTTTTCAGTAAAATTTCAACACTCGATTCTTGATTTTTATACAAGAAAATACCATCACTGAATCTTCGGAGCATGTTTATATACGCGAAATTTCCAGTATTAAGGGGCAGTATCACTTTTTGAATCTTGGTAAATCTTCATTCAAAAGTGGTCTCTTTATTTCACGAGTAAGTACCCTACTTTACGACGTAGAGACTTGATTTGAAGTTGAAGAACGTCCCGAGGGCAAATAGTTTTCTTTTTTTCGATTTAATTATTTTTTCAATCGAAAAAACCAGGGTAATCGTTAGATCTGAGGTTATTGAATATGTTTTTCGTTTTTCATGATTACAAGCTACATTTTTGAAATAATTATCATAAAAATTTTTGTAGTTTATAGAAGATTAAATTGCCGAGGGCAAATAGTTGCGAATTTTTCCAAAAAATGATGAATAACCGTCGGAAAAAAATCATTAAGTGTAGTTTCCAGAACGCTGAAGTTCAACCTGTTTTCTTTAATTGAAAAACTAATTAAATCGAAAAAATCGCAAGTGTTTGCTCTCGGCAATTTAATCTTCTATAAACTACAAAAATTTTCATGATGATTATTTCAAAAATATAGCTCGTACTCATGAAAAACGAAAAACATATTCAATAACCCCAGATCTAACGATTACCCTGGTTTTTTTAATTGAAAAACTAATTAAATCGAAAAAAAAACGATTTGCCTTCGGGACGTTCTTCAACTTCAATTAAAAAAAAAATCAAGTCTATACGTCCTAAATTAGGGTGCTTACTCGTGAAATAAAGAGACCACTTTTTGAATGGAGATTCACCACGATTCGAAAGGTGATACTGCCCCTTAACAGAGAAAAAAGTTTTTTCGACATTCGCCAGGTCTTTGGAATTATTGAATTCATATAATAATTTCTCAAATTCATTATTTTCCCCAAGTAAATAAATATTTTGATAAATACGTAATTACAACGACATCGTTGCGTATTTATCTGACAGAAAAATGACTATAACCTAACATTTTCAAAATATACACGGTGAAATGTGTCAGAATGCCATGGCCAACCGGGTGAATGGAAAATAGGCCTAGAAATCGTGTCAAAATTATGTGTTCCAAAAAAGATTTAAAACCCACCACGAATTGCGGTAATTTTCGTATTTTTGTTTGTTTCGAATTATGCAGCAAGTTACAATTTTTACCTATACTTGAACTCTCTCTAATGAAATTTGAACATCACTAGGTGCTGAAATATCAATTATATATAAATATAATATAGATATAAACACCTCGTTGCAATTTATAAAAAGTCTCATTGAATATTCTATATGCTTTCAATTTTAAACGGCTCATACTCACATCAAACTGGTGAGCATTTTATGTGGATAACAGAAAATTTGGAAGGTACGAATAACATAACTACATACATATAATATGTTCCTAACTAAAACACAACGAAACTACAAAGAATCTGGCAATTCGATGTTTGTTATCAAAAGTTGAACAGACTAAAACCGCATTCATTGCGTAAACTTAAGTCTTTATGCAATACATGTAGTACGGTCACTTTGATAAGCCATTTGAAAGACTATCATGAACCTATATTGGTCGATTGAATAAGGAGTGTTTATTCATTTTCTTTTTTTCAAGAAAGAGCAATTTTTCTGATTCTGTCTATGAATGAAGAACACATCGACAAAGGACTCGGTCAAAATTTATATTTTCAATTTTAATACCACAGAGTTCATACTGCGAATGGGACTTCGTCCGTAACAAAGAAGACCCAGAGCTCTATGATTTACCCACTATTCAATTCACCTACACGAAACCCGAAAACTAGCAGATATATCTCTTCAAATCAGACCAATCTTAAGTGCCATTCCTTCAGTGTTTACTTTGTGGTATTTCTCATATCTACATTTTTTCTTTAATTCTTGTACAGCAGTCCATTCTTCTCTCCAAGAGAGCTCTTGTATATTTAACAGGACTTGTCATTAAAAAAAGGGGCTTGTCTGTCTTTTTTGATTACTTATTTTCTATTCAGCTCTCTCACATATTATTGTCTAGCTGTTCTCTAATGTCTAATTTATGTATAAATTTGTCGTCAAATTTGGATTTATTCGGGTAGAATAAAGAAGGAAGCATAGAAGAAACAGTTGTGTGCTTATGTGTTATAAGTGATCTCAGTAATCTGAGCCATTTTGGAAGCTATTGATACAGAGGGAATAAGAAAACCTGACCTATCTGCATCAAGTACAGAGTGATTACTCAAGTTTTATTTTCATTCCGGTAAATCCCCCCTTGGTGAAACTTCCTCATCTAATTAAATTCGGAAGAATAATCTTTTTTGTGATTGGGCAGGAACTCAGGTTCAATTGGCCATTTGGCAGGAGCGGCAGATGTTAAATCCCATTGTTATTTCTTCACACATGTCCGATTAAATCATCGAACGCAATCGAACCGATTCTATGAACGTCCGAAATCGATCCTTACGCAACAAACTCTTCCCAACCAGAAGTTACCAACTTTTCTTTCCCACGCGCTTCGATTTCCCAGAGGCGGCGCGACGCGAGCGTCCCAGGGTTCGCAAATTAGATTCCGAGGTCGAAGGACGAATACTCACATTCTTTGTTCTGGTTGATGTGCAGGGGCGACGTGTCGATGACAGCCTTCGGGGATGATTCCCTCGAGCCACCCGATCCACCCCCGCCTTCCGCCATGTTGTGATGCTTGAACCACTCCGGATAGATGGCGGAAATGGTATCAACGAGGTCTCTGTCTAATTGGAGCTGCCAATATCCGCAGCCGTTTTCAGTTCGATGATTGGACTCTGCAAGAAAAAAAAAGAATATTAAATCGGGAATATCGAAGAAATAGATGAAGAAGCAGACGATTAGAGAAATCAATAAAAATAACGACAATGCTTGCATCAAAACTTCACTTGATTCAAATAATCAACCTTGATAACAAATTTTCACTTCAAATAAAGTTCTCGGTTCAAGAACCGTATGTCTCGTAATACGCTGCGCAAAAAAATTAACGAACATTCTGAAAATCTCAATTTTAATGAAAGTTAACTTCACATTGACTTTATAACTTATTTTTCATGCTCTTTCGGGAAGGTTTCGAATGAAACAAGACACATTAAATGGAAGAAAAATTCAGGATTTCACCGAATCTTATGTGAAAAAAGAAAAATGAACAATTTTCAAAATACTGAAATGCTGATAAGTGATTTAATACTTGGTATTTCCACCCCTTGCGTTAATTACAGCTCGGCAACGCCGGTTCATACACAAAATGAGTGATCCTAAAATGTTCTGATGTAATCTTCAAGGTACTCCTGAACGATGCGCGCACGATGAGTTCTGGCATTATCGTCCATAAAAATGAAATTTCCACCAATATATGGGGCAAATGGCACTGCATGCTCTTCAAGAATGTTCCTTATTTACTTATCAGCATTCATAGCTCCATTATCAACGACCACTAGGTCTGTGCGAGCAGTCAAAGATATTCCACCCCATACCATAATCGATCCTCCCCCGAAACCAGTAGTATTCAGGAAATTGCACTGAGCATATCTTTCATGTGGACGTCTGTATACAAGGGAACGTCGATCAAAATGGTAGAGGCAGAATCTAGACTCATCTGTGAAGAGAACTCTTTCCCAATCGGCCTCTTCCCAATGGATATGCTCTCTCGCAAAATCCAAACGCACCCTTCGATGGCCTGGGGTAAGAGCTGGGCCTCTTGCCGCGACACGAGGCCTTAAATCATATTCTCTGAGGCTATTTCTTATTGTCTGAGTGCTAATTTGCACCTCATGAGCTGATTTTGAAGGAGGCGAGCGGTTGCAAACCGTTGTCTCAACGAAGAAACTCCCAAGTAACGTTCTTGAATGGCAGTTGTTACCCGTGGTCTACCCTGTCCTGGTCTTCGGACATTCATACCTGTCTACCTGAATCGCTGCAACATTCTGGACACACTTGTATGGGAAACTCCAAACCTTTCTGCAATCCTTGTGTATGTCCACCCTTCTTCTCGCAAAACTACCGCTTGGGCACATTCCTCTGGGGTCAAATTGCGTGTTTCGCGTTGCATAGCGATCGAGTGTAGAAAATCAAACGAAAGAAAAACTATTGATCACTAGAAGTGATCGAGAACAACTAATTTTAGAATGGAGCCAATACATTCAAAATCTGATATCATCTTTTTTTATTCCTGCTGGGAGAAAACATCTGTATTGAAGAAAAACGTTGAAAGTGGATAACATATGCATGCATAATTCTGATAAAAATAATTATCATTGAGAACACCTTCAGTTGTAGAATAAATTTGAGATTTCCACAATGTGCGTTAATTTTTTTGCGCAGTGTACTTTCGTAGAAAGAACAGCAACCGAGTTAAAGCCGTAGATCTAGTGGTTCCGTTAATAATTGAGCTTTGCATTGATTTTTTGAACTGTTGAACCAGATATTCCTTCGAAACATCTTGTCTCTATTTTCCATAACGTAGAAAAAAGAGAGCCCTCTGTAAATGAGAAAAATCTTTCATCATGCAAGAAATCCAATCGCATAATTCCCAAAGGCTACCACTAAACGATTCGAACCAACAACTCGAAAACTGGGGATCTTCACCTGTCGTTTCCCAAAACCAGGCGACTCACTATTTCTTAAGATATTTTCTTTCACTTCCACCAACACCGAATGAATTATTCATGACTCACTACACCCAAAATTTGCACCAGAGGGACGCAGAAGTCCCGCTTGACCGAAGGCGGCAAGGATAGCCCCAGCAACAAGGGGGCATCATCGCGACCGAGAAATCCACGAAACGCACTTCGACAGCGCCAGATCGGACCCATCGACGACTTGTCGAATAAAACGCAATATTATGCGCTATTTGTCGTGGTCGTCAGTTGTTGTTTGTCCGTTTTACATAACGCGGGGGCGAAACTAGTTTTCCGCAAAGAACTGGAACCTGCGATGTGGAAGTGGGCGAAGATAGACCACTACTCGATTTTTTTCTGCTCAATATACATCTATCGAAGGTACATTGTGGTTGCGGACGGCCGTGGGAGTAAGTGATCGGAAATTGTGCGCTAACTGCTAGGTAGTCCCCGTGTCTTGGTCGAAATGGCTACGCCTTGTCATCAACCATCGGAGCTAGAGTATTGTCACTTTTTTCTGCACTACCCAAGATGTATTGGAGTAATATCCATATGAATGAATGCCCAAGATGTTGACGGCCTCGAGAAAATATTTTGAAGAAACTAAAATGAGAATAGAATATTGAACAGGTGTATATCCTTGAACATAGTCCTTGAGCAACCTTCTACCCGCAAGTGACCGATTATCCATAAATTACGCTTCGTCCTATATGAAAATCAATAATTGGCCATCACGGATGTTGTTATTTTGACATTCAAAGAAAAATGCCCTTTTTTTTCGAGAAATGATCGAATTATTATTTCATTACAAGCAGCCCGCCCCAGCTTCGCCCGGCAACTCTTTTATAGATATGCATGTCCCCCTCTCACATTTCGGTGCCCTCGCCAAACCGCCTACCTACCACGGAGACGCATTTTGGGGCGGTCGTGCGATTTCATCTTCAACACTTCAACCTGCCAATCTTTTGATGTACTCGTTGTAATTGTATGATGTGAAGGCAATTTCGTTCTAAACTAAATACTGGGGATAAATAACGTATTAAGTTGGATGAGGATCAATACCCTATTCATAAAACACACTCCCAAATAGTGCATAATTTTGGAAAACGTCTGATTGCCATAAACAGGTAATAGCAAGTCAATCTTCATACCTCAATTACACACAGCCACTCCCACTGCTACTCGCGCTGCCAGAAATATTTCCCGGAATACTTCTGCGGCAGTATGGAAAGGCAGCGAGTATTTACACTCAGCTCAAACATTTCTCTCGCGATCAAGTTTTGGCAATGGCGGACGACGAAATTGAACCTGATCCTGAGATCAGAAGAGGTCTGAATGTCGCCCTAAGTGACTTTTTTCTCACTTTAATTCCTCAATTCCAAACATCCTTCCAACCATCGTGCACTTTGTGCTTAAGTTTATGGCTTTCATCAGAAGAATCCCATATCACTCTTTCACTCTCAAGGTATTCTAGAAATGATATTATTTTTTCATTGCTCCACTCCGTCGACATTTTTCGCAACAATTAACGATTTCAATCAATTGATACGACAACGTACGCAACGCAGGCACGACAATAAAGGTGCATACAAAATGTTGTCACGTCACGTGAGCTCACGCGGAGAAATGGGAAGAAGATATGGAGAATATAGCTGCTTTTACAGTTGCTGGTGATTCTCATAGAAGGGATTCGATTTACCAAATGAATGAACGAACAGAGGAAGTGGGGCAATTCCATCAATTAATTCAAGAATTATTGAATGAGCACCCAGATCGGTTTCAAATGTATGACAGAATGACATTTCACATAATATTAGACGTAAAATCACGTGCATACAGAAAATGTAAATTTGCGGAATACAGATCTTGCGTGCTTTCAGTGCTATAACGTGACAGCAGATACCATGTTGCAAAAATTTTTACTACTTTTTGATTCCGTAGTAGTATAATCACCCAATGATGATTTGGCCTCACTATTTATTATTGAAAGGTGTGTCTCTCTTCGTATGCTCTAAGTTCCATGCATTATCGTGGTTGCACATTTTGGGAAGATGACGTGATGTGACGTGACGTGATAACAATGTGTCTGCACCTTAACTGGGCAGAGTGTGATCACTCCATGCCACTTGCGCTGCCGGTCCTTTGACTGCCGCACGAAAAACCGCTAATTTAGGGAGTGACCGGCAACGCGAGTAGCAGCACGAGTGGCAGCAGAAGTGAGGTGATTACATTCTCACCCTGCTCATTTCCCTGCTCACTTCCCTGCTCCCTGCCCGCTGCCGTGGAAGTGGGCTGAGTGTAATTGACGAGTTTCGTGAAAATAGCTGATTATGGCTGATTTTTTTGTAATTATATTATTGAAGTTATAGTAGGTATCCTTAATTTTTTCGGGTGAAAAGTATAACCTATGTCAAGAGGCGCGATGATGACAGCCCTGTCAGGGGACACAATAGACCTTACGGTCGCAGTGGACTGTAACCCCTTTTCACTATAACTATAGCCTATGTCACTCAGGGATAATGTAGCTTTCCAAGGGTGACAGAATTTCTGAAATCGGTCCAGTAATTTTTTAGTCAAGTCGTATCAAACACACAAAATACAAATCTTTCCTCTTTATAATATTAATATAGTTAAAGTGGAAGGTAGGCCGTTAATAATGGAAAATAACATCAGCCGAATGACCACCACGACCACGACTACAGGACCATATCCTTTCCATGAAATTTTCGAAAAAGTAAGGTCCAAAGGCTCCACCGTACAATAAACCGCACCAAACAGTAACACATTGAGAATAGAGAGGGTTTTCAACAATGGCTTATGGGGTTTCCGAGTCCCAGATGCGATAATTTTGCTTGTTGACGAAGCCACCGAGGTGGAATTGGGCCTCATCACTCGAGATGATTTTTCGATGGCTTTCCAGACTTCAGTCGCAGCTCGTCTTCACGCGAACATTCTCGGGCCTAAACGATTTCTTTGAAATAACCTTAAACGAAAAAATAGATGGGATTGAGGTCAGGTGAACGTGGGGGCCACTTGATTGGTCCGCTGAGCAGCAATGAAAAACCGATCGGGATTATTCAAATTTTCGAGAACAATTTTTGATTAACCACTTGAATGAACTATACCCGAACAGATGGATCGGACGCAGTCGACCAATCAAGGGGCTCCCACGTTCACCTGACCTTAATCCCATCGATTTTTTCGTTTAGGGTTATTTCAAAGAAATTGTTTACACCCGAGAATGTTCGAGTGAAGACGAGCTGCGACTGAAGTTAAGAGAAGCCGAACGTGTCCTAAGAGAGAACAGGGCAGGTTTTATGCGATTAGAAGAAAATTTTATGAGAAGGTGTAGAATGTGTTTTGAGGCTGGAGGTGGCCACTTTGAACACCTACTGTAAATTTTATAAATAAATTTCTTTTTATTTACATTATGTGTGATTTATTGCGATACCTTTTTCTTTTTTTTATCCAGAACTTTTCTTGACAAACATCTGAAGCAAATTTTCATTAATTTTCAGCATTTTCTATCATAACTTGATCAGAAATATCTTAAAATGGCAAAAAATAATTTTGTAGTAAATAATTCGACTATTTCGTATTCCTTATTCTTAAATTGATATGTGAAAGTTCGTGGGAGTGGAATAAAATTTTTGGAATGAATTAACGTCTTTTCTTCCAAAAATTTTATTCCACTCCCACGAACTTTCACATATCAATTTGTAGTAAATGTCTAGTTCTTTGATTTTTTCCACCTCGATGACTTTGAAGGTTAATTCTAGCAAGAGTGTAAAGTACCATTTTTTATCAATTATTCTAAAAGCTGACTGTTGAGCGCAGTTTTCAAGCATACTAAGAAACCGTGAATTAGCCCTTTTACATTTTTGATTTTGATTCGAAAATTGAGATCATAATCCAAATTACGTTACTTTTCCACATTTCCATAATTTTTATCAAAGTTACGAATCTGGTTATTTTATGTATAAAAGTAAAATTCATGGAGATTAACTTACGAAAAGAATTTCACAGAGAAGTCTTGTACTTTTTTTTTTAATATCTTTTTTAAGATGGTCGAGTCGAAAATTCTCAAAGTTCATAAAAAAATTCATAACTCGAAAACCGTGAAAAATAGCATAACATACATGGTGGTGATTCGAATAGCCCATGACACGAGGAACCTGTTTTTTCCCTTTTGACGTCAATCTCTTGGCCTCAGGACCCAAATCTTCATGCAAAATACGGTGTAATGACGTTTGTGGAATGACTTATTTCAAAGAACTACGAGGAATGGACAAACCTGGGTTTTCTCCAACACTATCGGCTAAAGCAGCCATATTCTCGGCTGTTTTTGAGCGGGGTGCTCGGTTTTTATTCTTCACATCACTAACTTGTCCCAACAGCTCAAATTTTTCCGCCAATTTCTGTATTGCGGTTCGACAAGGTGCTTCACGAAGACCCAAAAATGTTCGAGTTTTACGAACCGTCTCTGCCAAATGTTCACCATTTTTATAGTGAAATTTAATAATTTCCAGTGCGTTGTTGGAGCGTGTATCGTTTCATTTTTATGAATGACGTAGTTTCTACATGTCAAATGTCAAAAAATAACACCTTCAAAAGTGTTATCTACCGAAATGACATCTCTCATTGGAAAACCCTTTAGAATCCCCGCAACAGAACTACAGCTTTGAAAGCACATACAAGATCATTTTTTTTTCATTTTCGAAATTGAAATTACGTCAAAACATTCCACGCATCCCAATACAGATGTTGATCCCTTTTCGATGTTTTAATCCGAAGCGAGCTCCGCACTAATTGGAGGTTAATCCTTCATTTAACCGTTAAATCATCTTCGGCAACTCAATTTGAATGGACGGCTTTGGCTTTGTTGGCGGATGCGTAGAGCTGAATGATGCGTACCGTATTCCGGAAAATTGAGAGTGAAAGTGGAATTATGGGTATTCAGAGACGGATTGGATGATAAAGGGTGTTTGAATAAGAGCGCAAGGTTTCAGTGTTCAATAAAACATGGTTTTCTATAGCAAAGAATTGATATACTCTCTGTATAAAAAGTACCCGGAAAATGTTATTTAAATGAACCGCCAAAAAGGAATCGGTAATTTTTTTTTCTTAAAGTTGGTAGGACCTTCCTTTATTACCAAGCCAAATTTGAGCGCGATCTGTCAACTAGTGTGTTTACAACAGCTGTCAGTATCAGTCGACCTCAAAAGTGCTCTGCGAATTTTACAATGGAAAAAATAGTTGATCAAAGAGTTTGCCTCAAATTTTGTCTTGCAAACGAATTTTCTTGTGCCGATTCATTGAAAATGTTAAAAAAAGCCTTTGGTGATAATTGTATGTCAAAAACACAAGCATACGATTGGTACAAATCATTCAAAGACGGTCCGAAAAAACCACGTCAAAGTCGATCGAAAATTAAAGTTTTGCTCACTGTTTTCTTCGATTATCGTGGTGTTGTGCACTCAGAATTTCTTCCTGAAGGACAGACAGTGAATAAGGAGTATTACTTGGGTGTATTGAGGCGTTTGCGTGAGAATGTTCGTCGTAAACGGCCAGATTTATGGAAAGACAATTCGTGGATTTTGCATGATGATAACGCGCCGTCGCACCGAGCCATAATTATTAAGGAATACAAGACCAAAAACTCAATAAATACCATCGAACAACCGCCGTATTCACCTGACTTAGCTCCGTACGACTTTTTTCTATTCCCAAGACTCAAATTGCCCCTACGTGGAACGCGTTTTGAGTCCATTGAAGCCATCAAAACAAATTCGCAACGAGAACTGAAGGCCATACCTTTGGCGGCGTATGAGCGGTGCATGGAAAAGTGGGTTCGCCGATATCATAGTTGTATTGTAAGCAATGGGGACTATTTTGAAGGAGACAAAATAAATATTGATGATTAAATTTAAATTTATGTGTTTTTTTTTACAATTCCGGGTACTTTTTATACAGAAGGTATGTAAGCAATGTGAATTTTGTACCCCCTTATCAATTGATATAATAATAAGCTGAGACCATATCTACGGAATCTATAGCGTAGGCCTAATGTCAAACACTGTGATCTGAAGCGATGGCTTTCGAAGATCCATCTCTACGCTCTCTCTGTCTCTCATTACCACGCTCTCTAACCAGACGCAAGCAAGGTCGAGTTGGTAAACAACACAACATAACCTGCCATTTTGTGTACCATTTAAGCCCACTGATAAACTGTGAATAAACAACACGTTAACCAAACCGTAGTGTTTTATTATTTTACATATATTTTTTTGAAGCTTTAGATGGGATGTTGGGGCATTTCTTCTTGCTATTTGAGTTGCAAAGCAATGCTGCCTTCTGTAGTTAGTCTTCCACAACTTCTCGTCCGTTCTCTCTAGATTCCCCATTTCCAAAAACCTTGAATTGAGGCTTCTGAGAGGAAACCGTTTTCATTAAATGAAGACATGAAATAAGTGTACCTAAACTTTTTAAGTATAGTCTAGTCCTAGTCCGTTTCAAAGAGAACTTCGTCCTACATGCTCCATTCTGAGGAGACCGATAAAACCAGACGGCTGTCATCATCTGTCAAATCGGCCCATAACGCGTTCGACATAACATCTAGTAGGAAGAGATCAAGTCGAGTTTTACAACAGGGGAACAGATGAATGGAACCATTTCGTCCACATATTATGTGTGTTTACGTGTGCAGTCTGGCCAAACAACATCTGGCGCTATATGCTAGAGTGGCACATTTTCCGCTTTCAGTTTATTTTCGATTCTTCGGTTTATCGAACTTGCCCCACGAACGTTCTACTTGGAGAATGTAGAGCTGGATGGCTGTCCGAATTATTCAGAAGACCGACGAGCTGGCTAACAGGAGAAGACACGGATTAAGTGCACGCATCCGGTGGTAAAAAATGGGCCAATAATCGTCTTGGGGAGTTTGACAAATGGAGGCGATAGAAAAATAGGATGTTTTAAGACTGTCAGCAAGATGGAAGGTGGACCTCACAACTTGTTTCACCGATTTGCTGACTGATATACAGGGTGTACTGGAATAGTAGACACTTCCAGCTATCCAATGCTGCATTCGTTTCCCACCCTACCCCTCTAGGACGCCTTCTGCACGCGCAGTCTCGTTATTTAATAGCCAGACCTCGTATTCAAAGGTGAGACTTCTCTTTTGACAGGTGATAGTCATTTTACCGAAAATTTCTTATATGGAAAGTTCAATTTGAAAATTTATAAGAAATTTTGGGCATCAATACCTTAATACCACTCTGGTCTGCATCTCTCTGTTCCAGGTTTATGAACTGGTTCTGTACAACTCATACCCTAAACAGGCATTTTATTCTGATTCAGCATAAATTGAAAGCATATAAAAAAGTTCATTATTTGAATAAACGTAAACACTCGTACAATCTATACCGCCGTAACCGAGTCACGTCAGTCATGTATGATAGGAGGCAAAATCAAGATATGTTGATATCTACACGGATAAGCAGGCCAGGGAGCAGGATCGGACTAAGGAATTTTCAGATTTACCTAGAAACTAGAAAATATTGTAGTTTCATTCTCCCGAAACAGGGGCATAACTCATAAAAAAATTTTTTGGTAAAATGACTTATTTTGAGTTCTACCATCTTTAAATACACTGTAAATACCTGTATACCAATACATGAAAAACAGTTAACCCCGAAAAGTTACTGCGTTTTCAAAAACAGGCACATATACTCCATTCACTTTTATTTAATCACATAGGAGGTCATGGTTTCGTTTTCAGGAGTTAGTACCCCTGATGAAAAGCATAGAACATATGATGAAGTCAGTGCGCGCACAGAAGATATCGTTTATGACAAAACGACGTTGCTAGTTTCTTTTTTTACATCAAGGTAAAAGTATCAAAGATATTCCACATTTTCTTAGGTTTACAAATTGTTCGCAGATTTTTGGTAATTAATCGATATTTGCAGGAGAGTTTTTCGTCGAATATCCAAGATTAAAGTTTTTTTATTGTTTTTAGCACCAGTTTTTAGCGTGAGGACGATTTTCAAGACCAGGACGAATGTTTACATTTCGAGGTTGAAGGGGTACACGGGAATTTCGTTGAAAAAGCTGTTATTTGGACAGATATTGCAGTAGATGGATCGGATGGAGCCTCGAGAGGTCGATTAGGATGATATTTTTCAGGTTTTCCAAGAAATTTGGCGATATCTGAGCAGATTTGCAATAGTTAGGTACCTCACTAATGAGGTGGAACTTAGACCTAATTCTCCTATAAGAAACTCATTTCATAGGTCGAGATGGTGAAAAATGTATTCTTTAGATGTTGTTCGAACAAACGCAGCCGAGATTTATATCCTAACATTGATTTTAAGAAAGTTATCAACAAAATAAAATCGACATTATTCTTGATCCTTGTAATTACCCATCAATTCATGTTATATCTTTGGGTTGATTTTTTTTAATAAATTCTTGATTAGAATCAACAATTGCTGTCGTCAAGTCTTGAACTTTCAGTTCAAGAGGATAATAAACATTAAATCTTCACAAGCATGCATATGAAAATTATGTGAAAGCAATGCAATTTTCTTCCATGGCAAAAATAATATATTTCAACAGCGATCTCTTCTACTTTTCATGCAAATAACTAGAAAAGGAATCCTTTTAATCAATTCATATAAATGTTAATTATTTTCGTCCATCACATCTTTTCCAATTCATTCATTTTCCGAATAAATTCACATTCTGAGAAATACGCTAAGAATTCAGAAAGGGCAACATAGTGTTGACTTGGAACATAAAAATATTTTGAAAAACGTCATAACTTCGATACAGAGTGGATTGTGTCAAATTTCCAAGGCCAGAGTTGTGATTTTATAATTGTGAATGGAGTATATGTTCAATATTAGAAAGACGAAACGAAATAATCTCCCCATTTGACAGAAAGGATCAAAGCAGCTACGACATTCACAAGTAATTATAAAGGTCATCAAATAATCTCCTTTAAAAAAACAAACCTATTTTTTCACGACTCGTAACTTCGTTGGAAGAATTGCCCCCAATGCTACGATCCACGTGCGTCTCTCGCAACACTAAAAGGAAACACATGTTCCTTCGACGCCCGGCGTCGCTTTTGGCCTGTTACGTGGCCGGCCGTCGTCTTTATTTCGAAATTGCAAAGTATGTCACTAAACCTACGTGAACTTAGCGAAATGCGTAAATATCTGTTGATTTGCTGGGTATTCTTGCTCGCAGAGACGGCTTCCAACACCTTGACTTGTTTTGATGTTGACAAGTTCATCGGTTTCGCTCGAGACTAGTTTCTGTTTTTCTTGGAAAATGAGAATTTGTTGGATCGGTTGAGTGAGTTGTCTTCTTGTTATTAGACCAATTCAATTGGGGAAAAATGGAATGAGAAATGAATAAAACAATTTTCACTATTTCAGTATCGTAATGAGTTCATTACAGTACTAAAAACAGTGCTGTGATGAACTCATTACAGCATTGTTTTCAGTTATATTTTTCGTTTTTTGGTTGTCAGCACTGGCTTCCGCTCCTATCAATTTTCAACACACGTCAATTTGGAAATGTCAATTTCGTAACAGTCACCAACTGCCAAGATACAATACAAAAGTCACTAGGATGAGTTTTTCATTGAATTTCAAAAGTATTTTACGAAATTTGACTGAAATAGAGAAAATATCGTCTACTACTCGTTGCAGAATGCAATTCCAACACTCATGCGTTCGAAAACTCGCTCCTTCGTCGCTCGTTCTCGAATTTCGCATTCGTATTGGAATAGGAGCAACTAGTTTTAGAATATACTATTAATCGATATTTTTAATGCTGAGAAATATCTACATTGTTATTGTTTATATGTTAATAAAGGATTTTCCAATAATAGCCCACTATTTCGGTAGATGCCACTTGTGAAGCTATCATTTTATGACATTTGACAAATAGAACCTACGCTATTAATAAAAATTGAATGATACACGCTTCGACAACGCATTGATATCATTAAAATTCACTTTAAAAATGGTGAAATGTGGCAGAGATGGTTCGTATAACTCGAACATTTTTGGGTCGTCGTGAAGCACCTTGTTGAACCGCAACACAGAAATTTGAGCTGTTGGGACGAGTTAATGATGTGAAGAATAAACCCTTACACGTCAATCAAGAAAAGCAGAGAATATAGCTGCTGTAGCCGAAAGTGTTGAAGAAAACCCAGGTTTGTTCATTCCTCGTCGTTCTTTGGAATTAGGCATTCCACAAACGTCATTACACCGTACTTTGCATGAAGATTTGGGCCTTAAGGGGAAGTGGTACACGTCCGAGCTCGCGAGCTCCATTAAAAAATTGGGCTTTTTCTTTCCATGATATCTCAGTTCGTATGCGGCGTAGACCAACAGTTTTTTTTAATTAAAGCTTAATCATTTCTTTATAATGTGTATAACTCGCTTTTACGTTTTTCTTCGTATATTAGGAAAAAAACCTGGTGAGTTGTAATTTCATAAAAATCTGGATAAACGATTTTATTTCATGATATCTCCGTCATTTTCGGGATAAATGTGGAATAGTATATTGCAGGATGTGTATCAATCAGTTTTCTGTTTATTGTCCGCCTGAATTTTTAAATGAATTATAAAGTAGGAACTTTATTGGTCATATTTTCAACCAGGTTTTTTTCCTGATATACAACGAAAAACGGAAAAGCGAGAAATACACATTCTGCAATAGTATATTCTAAAACTAGTTGCAGAATGGGCTCCTATTCCAAAACGAATGCGAAATTCGAAAACGAGCGACGAAGGAGCGAGTTTTTGAACGCATGAGTATTGGAATTGCATTCTGCAACGAGTATTAGACGATATTTTCTCTATTTCAGTCAAATTTTGTGAAATTCAATGAAAAAATTCAAATTATAGGTCCTAGTGACTTTCATATTGTATCTTGACAGTTGGTGTGAATGTTAGGAAATACGAAAACTGACATTTCCAAATTGACGTCTGCTGAAATTTAAAAGGATCGGAAGTCATTGCTGACAACCACAAAACGAAAAATGTTACTTAAAACGATGCTGTAATGAATTCATTACAGCACTGTTTTTAGTACTGCAATGAACTCATTACGATACTGAAATAGAGAAAAAATTATTCCGCATGTATACTGAAAATTTCATACATTAATCTCGAAAATTTACGGAGATATCATGGAAATAAAATCGTTTGTTTAGATTTTTATGGAATTACAGCTCACCAGGTTTTTTTCCTAATATACGAAGAAAAACGGAAAAGCGAGTAATACACATTCTAGAGAAATGATTATGCTTTAATTAAAAAAAAATTGTTCGTCTACTCCGCATACGAACTGAGATATCATGGAAATAAAAAGCCCAAATTTTGAAGGGATCTCGCGAGCACGGACGAGTACCACTTCGCCTTAAGGCTTATAAGTTTGGAATTTGTGAGGCTGTCGAAGACATAGGGCAGCCACTTTACGATTTGTTTATGAAAAATTTCATGAAAAGGATATGGTCGTGGTGGTCATGTGGCTGATGTTATTTTCCATTATAAAAGGCATACCATCTCTGTATAATGAAATAGTTATCTATCTGATTATCTATCCAACAAAATGGCATATGTCTTTGGATGTCCAAATAACACCTTTTAATTGAAAACCCATCATTATATTATTTTTATTTGTTTCTCATTTGTAAACGTCAGTTTCCAAAAACACAATATTAATCAAGAAAGTTTATTTTATCAAGTCACTAACTTGTAAAACTGACAGTTAACTTGCAAAATTTTTACAAGTTAGTAGTATTATTTACATTAGAAAATTTTGTTTTATCGTCATATATGTTGAAAATCATGGTACAATTGTTATTTCTATTAACACAGATTGTTGATGATGACAGAGTTGATACTGATGATGATGAACCATCTGTTGACTCAGAAACTGCTGAACTCGAGGACTGCAGAACATTTGTACTCTCTTCACTACCAAATAATTTCATCATCGACATAACTCATCGCAATTTCGGTGCTCTTCCACCCTCCTGCACGCTTTAGTGCCAAAATATCTCCACCCGAATCCGCAACCATAGTGGCTCCAGTTCTGCGAAAAGACGGTGTATAACTCTGGGTCTTTTGAACCTAAATATTTCGCTATTTGCTTTGGGACACATGCAGGGCTTGAAGCTGCAGCCATCATCGGTTATGGTGAATCTTCTTGTTGTTAAATTTTTTGTTTGCCGCAATGTCACAATAACGAATTTTCCCATATCTTCTACATCATTCATGTTTAAGGAGAGAATTTCGTCACATCGACAACATCCAAAAATCCCAAATATTGTTACAATTTTCGCCAGCAACCACTGGTCATCAGGAGCATGTAAAAGAAATTGTTCAGCCTCTTCTTTACTTAATACCTTGGCCTTTTTGGCGTATAACGCTCATTTTTTCGTTTCAGAAACGCTATTACCTTTTGAAATCTGCAAATGACAACTAAACGTCATACTTTTCAATAAATTTTTTAAGGAAAACAAACCTGCGAACAGGGGCATTTTCTTTCATTTCCAAGCAGCTTTTCAGCATAGACCATTTTGCCCATAAAGTATTAGGGCTGAATCTAGCTGATAGTTGATTCAAGAAGACCAACAAAACATCTTCAGTTACCCCAATCACACTATTTTTGTTTTGCCACTTTTTGAAGTCGTCGTATTCTCGCTCGTACCTTGAAGCTGATTTTGCAGGTTATAAACTTGAAGCTAAACTGCTGGCTGCCTCAATAATCTCTCTTGGTACATTCATTTTCGCTTTCGCCAAAACAAATGTAAAGAAAAATAAACAGACATGTTCATGGAAACGCTTCCATAGCTTACGACATTTGCGACAAATTGTTGAGATTTTTTTGGAATTTATCTAACCTTTTTACAAATGAGAAACAAATAAAATATAAAACAATACACGCAAGGTAACGGGTTTTACTGGCTCAAGGAGGTAACTGACTCGCCTGCGGCTCGTCAGTTATATCCTCCATTCGCCAGTAAAAACCCTCTTACCTTGCTAGTAATGTTATATACTATTTCAAGTTAGTTTATTTTTGAACTGAGCAAAAGTCGAAAAAATGTAAAATGAATAAAGGTTTCGTTAGGCCTAAGGTGTCTATTGTTGCAAGATATTGAGGGGTTTTAACCCCGCTTGAGGGGATGATCGTACACCGACAAATTTGCAATCAAAACAAGTCCCTAGTTTCATGAAAGCCACGATGTATATTGCATTACATATAATTTTAATCCTGAAATATCTAAACCTAATCGTACGATAATGAAATTGATAATCCCCTTTGTGTTACAGCAATGAATAATTTAATCTTTTCAATGATTCAATTCATTGATAACAGAGCCTAAAATCATTAAATTCCATAATCTAAGCAGTATTGACCACAGAAAACTATTTCACCTTCGCGAATGATTAAGTTATGCATTGATATCATGAAAAAGATTGCAGTGTTTTTTAGGTTCTGTTGAAATATTCGAAGCTAACGTAAGATAAACAAAGGAAATCATGTGTTTACAATCGAGTTATCAGAGCGAACAGGATTTCAGAGCTGTATAAGTCAAATTCGATCAAATGTTATTGAAGTTGGCCGAATAGATTCTTTTGAAAAATGAAAGCATTGTTTGATTTTGACTTTTCATTCTTTCGTTTCGACCGTTTTCGAAATGACCTTAATGGGTAAAATGAATTAGGGGTCGTGTTTATTTTACCTGATTCTTTGAAAGAGATTAACAATGTAAGCAAAAACTAGAGGATATCCAGGTCATTAAAACCAATCAGGACTTTCGGATTCAATTGAATACCGTAGGTATCTGACATTAGGAAGATTGACATTCTATATGTAATCCGTCATATCTTTAAGTTCACAAATCTTCAATCTACTTGAGCTAGTTATTCCTACCAAATAATATCCAGAATGCATGCAATACTCTCTCGTTAACTCGTTTTTAGCACTTGTCAATGATCTTTTGAGCCAAATCAAACTAACCTAAATGGTACTCGACATGCATCATCTTCACCACACTAACATCACTCACAGCGCAATCCTCCACGTGTTCAGACCAAAACTCAACAAAATATCCAATATTATTTTGTCAACATGAAACCATGCTTGTATACACATCTCAATGCAAACCTCACCATCCGCAAATTTTCCATTTTCACACCTTATCTTTATGACAACGTAGTCGTATCGATAAGAATTCTGATATCTGTTTTATTTGCATCCGAATCTGCGTCAGACTTCACAAGCTTCCAGTTATCATCTCCTCAAAATTCATAAAAAAATCTGAATAACCTTCATGTATTTATTTTATTCAGTGCAGAGCTCTAGTAGGGTGAAATGCTAGTTCGCCACTTCATGGAATCTGCGAACAATACCACCATTCATCGTTCATTCCAATAAAAGTCGCATATGATTTTGAGCTGGTGGAATCCTTCTCAAAAGTCGTCGAGAATGTGGATTTACGAGGATGTATTGATATCTAGTTATACTAGACCAGTTCCATGCATAAACAAAATATTGCGATACCATAAACGAACAATAACTTATTAGAAGTGTCAGTGTAGAGTTCGACGTCAAAAAAGTAAACCAGAGTTACGCAATAAATTAAAAAAAAGATGTCCACCGAAATTTTAAAAATCGAAAGATTGGAGTATCGATCCATCATCAAGTACCTACTTGTATTTAAAAGGTTTAAGAGGTAAGCAGATTCACGGAGATATGCTCAATACCCTTGGTGATCAATGTCCTTCGTATGCGACCGTGAAAAATTGGACTGCAAGCTTCAAAAGAGGTAAATTTTCCATTGAAGATGATGACCGATCGGGAAGGCCAGTTTCTGTATCAGTCCCCGAAAATATCGATGCAGTTCATGACATGATTTTATCAGACCGTCGAATATGGCTAAAACGGATATCAGAAGCACTGAAGATTTCATACGAACGCGTTCATCATATAGTTCACGTCAATTTGAACATGAGAAAAATTTCTGCAAAATGGATCCCCAAATGTTTGAATGTTGACCAAAAGCGTGCAAGGGTAGAAGCATCGCCTTCGATCTATGCTCGATTTGAAAACGATGTAGACTTCTTAAACCGAATCGTTACCTACTATGGATGAGACTTGGGTACATTTCTACGATCCAGAAACAAAGCAACAATCGATGGAATGGCGACACTCTGGTTCTCCAAGACCTAAGAAGTTTCGTGTCCAAAAATCTGCTGGAAAAGTTCTTTCTTCAGTTTTTTGGGATTGCGATGGAGTAATTATGATTGATTTATTGGATAAGGGTAGAACAATGACTGGAGATTACTATTCGACATTACTTACCAATCTACGGGAAAAAATAAAGAGAAAAGACGCGGAAAGCTATCTAAAGGTATTTTGTTTTTACAGGACGACGCCCCAGTACACAAATCTGATGTTGCCATGCAAAAAATTCGTGATTTAGGGTTAGAATTACTAGAACACCCCCCTTATTCACCAGATTTGGCTCCGTCCGACTATCATCTCTTTCCTCAACTGAAAAAAGTTTGAAAGGTCGTAAATTTTCTTCCAACGAGGAGGTAATAAAAGCTGTGGAGGACTGGTTTGCAGAGCAAGAAAAAACAATTTTTTTTCAAAGGTCTATAGAGACATTGCAGGTTCGCCGTAATAAATGTATCCAATTAAGAGGAGAATATGTTGAGTAATAAATATTTTGACATTGAAATTTTGTTTGGTTCTATAGTAGGCTAAGAATTTTTCAATATATCCTCGTATCTCGTTCTGTAAAATAGAGGGCTCACTTCCAAGGGCTTTAGAGATCCTCAGTTTAGTTCCGTATATCCCAATGCCAGTGCCTTTGCCATATGGATGACTTTTTGTCTAATAGTCTCCACTCACGAAGCAACCGAACCGGACACAAGCGGCAAAGATAATAAAGGGCCATAATATCAGGCGCGTGCCATTGCAGATGCTATCAGTTCCCATGAAGAACATCGGAATTTTTGCAGTTGTGTCAGTCACTTCTACGAAAATTTCCGTAGAATTAGGGAATTCAGAAAGTTTCAACGGCATCTCCGATTTGGTTGAATATTATTGCACCAGGTAGTTGAATTCTTATCAGTTTCGCAAAATTGGTTATTCTGGCATAAGATATCATAAAAAAAACATCTGTTTACAATTCGCACCCTTTGTACCTAGACGGGTGGTGCTTGTACAGGTAGGTACGCTATTTTCACTCTTGTTATTATGAGAAGACGGTCGAATTTGGGTAATCAAGATTTTGTTATGTTTGCATCTGTAATTTCCGCTAAGAATTATCTATTCATTTTATACTGTCTTTCTCCAGCCTCCTTACTGATAGCTTCCTCATTTTCTGTGGAAATTCATTGTGGTGTGTGACATTTTTACTCAATTTAAAAGGTATGTTTGACTTCCCGTTATTGGTTTCTTTCATAATTTTACCTTACAAATTTTTTCAGCTCATTTTTAAGTTACGCGTGTGGCAGCACTGGGCAGTCGATTCCAGAACATCTTCTAGTTGAAATTCAGAAGCAACTTTGCTTAAAATGAAAGAATTTTTAACTGGATTCATAGAACTGTACAGGCAGAATCCTGCCTGTGGAAAGCAAAAAGCACAGGATATTCCAACAGATATCTTGAAAATAAGGCCTATGAGTGGCAACGCTGGCAAATTCTAGCAACATAATCCGTCTACCTCTTGTAAGAACCCAAGCGGCACATTTTATTGGCCATGATTTATTGCAGATCGGGATACAATGTTTCCGATTCGGTGTCCCCCGTAGATGGGCACTATAAGTGATTCACAAAAATTATTGCACTAGGACGGTCAGCCATGACCGTTTCGAAATCGAAGGCAGACACAGTACGATAACGTTTTGTGCAAGGTGGTAGATCTAGGGACTTCTCGGTTTCTCGGTCACTTTTCTAGTTTCTCGATATCAATATAGAGCTTCCATTGAAAACCGAGGAAATGGTTCATTTTGACGACTTCTTGCTTCTGTTGATAAAGACCCAGTCTTTTGTATTCGACCCCAGTTCAATCAAATATTATATAGAGTTGAACTCTTATATTGTGCTAGATGAATCAGGGAAAACTCTCGCTTCCACTGACGTCAATCCGAAACCAAACAAATACCCAACTTGCATGCATAGTGCATCGAAATGCTACCGCAACCTTGATCCTAACGCAAACTGGGACAGTGTCTCGATAAAAAAAACAAGTTCAAATAAAAGCGATACCAGAGGACGGTGTCAGCCTCATTCCACAGGGGAGGTAGGTGATAATGAATTGGTGAGCGTTTATCAGATTCTATAAATAATAAGGCAGCTGTATAAACTGAATTGTTCGATAGAGATAGCTGGGAGATTCTGGCAGAAACGCATTCGGATGTTGCCAAATGGAGTGAACTCGTCACGCTAATCATCTTGCTTATGGACGATTAGTTTTGATTGACTCGTGGCGGTTACGAAGTCGGTAGCGGCATGATCAAGGAATGGTGATTTCATTCAGAAGGAAATTATGCATCGATACTGATTGGAAAAGTTTTATCAGTTTGCAATATTTCATATTCTATATTTGAAGGACAATGCGTCATTTCTTAGCATTAAGGCTATTGCTAATATCGGGTGTTTTTTCAGAGTAATAGAACTTTAAATTGAAATAAAACACATTTACGGTGGGTTTCACAAAGCGTAATCACCGGTGATCGGAGATCAACGTCTTGATTCTCTGATTTTTCGACTGTCGAATCGAGTTGATTCTAGATCAACCTCGAAACATCGGTGATTACGCTCTGTGAAATCCACCGTATAAGAAAGATCGAAGCCATTTTTATTATTCGAAAGATAATTCTCAAATGAATTCAAGAATAATTTCCGGCATATATCCACCACCACTAGTTCGGAGGAAGCGCATTCGACCAGTGCCATTTTGGACCACTTTTTCGAGTAATTCTGGCCTTATTTCAGCAATAACACGAGTTATAGTGGCTTCCAAAGCGTTTATTGTTTCTGGTTTATCAGCATAAACCAATGACTTGACATAACCCCAAAGAAAATAATCCATTGGACTTACGTCGCATGATCTTGTAGGCCAACAAATTGGACCATTTCTCGAAATAATGTTATCGCCAAATCTTCGTGTCCATAAAACAATTTTTACGGTAGCAGCATGAGGTATAGAACCATCTTGTTGGAACCAAAACATGTCTGGGTCGATACCATTCAAATATTGTAATCATTGATCTGTAAAGAGCATCATTCACTGTAACATTAGCTCCTGCATCGTTTCTAAAAAATATGGACCGATGATGCCTCAAACGAATAAAGCATATCATACAGTGCATTTTTCAGGAAGCAATGGAACCTGCAGAACTTCTTGAGGATTGTTTTCACTACATATACGGCAATTTTGCTTGTTTAAGTAGCCGTTCAACCAAAAATGAGCTTCATGACTGAATACAACTTTTCGATAAAAAAGGGGATCAACTTCAAGTTGTTCTAGGGCCCAATCAGCAAACAAATGACGCTTATTATGGTGGCTTTAGTTCTTGACCCAGTTGGATCTTGTATGGTTGTGGACCAAGATCCTTACGCAAAATTTTCCGTGTGGTGGATACACAGAGTCCAACTTGTTGTGAACGTCGACGAATAGACGAATCTTGTGGATCTTCATTAACACTATCACCTACAGCAGCGATATTTCCTTCTGTACGTACAGTTCTTTGTCTTGTTGTTGTTGCATCGAGTAGAGAAAATGTTGTCCGAATTCTATCGAAATGTAGTTCGACGAATAAGCTGCTGTTGGACGATTATGTAAACCATAAATTTTACGAAGAGCTCTAAAAGTTTGGCGAATAGAACACTGATTCTGAAAATGAATTCGGAAGCACGCTTCGATCCTAGCATTCAGTTGAGACTCTCGAAAAGCTTTGATCTTTTGCCGGTTTTGACCACTCACCAGGCATCTTGGGACTCCGAGGCGCCCTGGGCGTCCAAGAACGAGAAGTCCCGAACGCCGAAGGGTAGTTCCATCGACCATACACGGGGACTCTCTTCGAGCATTCATGCGATGCCGGCTGCCCGAAATTACCGTGAAAGGTCCTCGTGAGTGGCCTACATTATAGTGCCCATCCACGGGGGACACCGAATCGGAAACAGTGTATCCCGATCTGCAATAAATCATGGCCAATAAAATGTGCCGCTTGGGTTTTGACGAGAGGTAGACGGATAATGTTGCTAGAATTTGCCAGCCATGCCACTCATAGGCCTTATGTTTAAGATATCTGTTGGAATATCCTGTGCTTTTTACTTTCCACAGGCTCACAGGCAGGTTTTCTGCCTGTACAATTCTATGAATCCTGTTAAAAATTCTTTCATTTTAAGCAAAGTTGCTTCTGAATTTCAACTAGAAGATGTTCTGGAATCCACTGCCCAGTGCTGCCACATGCGTAACTCAAAAATGAGCTGAAAAAATTTGTAAGGTGAAATTATGAAAGAAACCAATAACGGGAAGTCAAACATACCTTTTGAATTGAATAAAAATGTCACACACCACAATGAATTTCCACAGAAAATGAGGAAGCTATCAGTAAGGAGGCTGGAGAAAGACTGAGTATAAAATGAATAGATAATTCTTAGCGGAAATCACAGATGCAAACACAACAAAATCTTGATTACCCAAATTCGACCGTCTTCTCATAATAATAAGAGTGAAAATAGCGTACCTACCTGTACAAGCACCACCAGTCTAGGTACAAAGGGTGCGAATTGTAAACATATGTTTTTTTTATGACATCTAATGCCAGCATAAGCAATTTTGCAAAACTGATAAGAATTCAACTACCTGGTGCAATAATATTCAACAAAATCGGAGATGCCGTTGAAACTTTCTGAATTCCCAAATTCTACGGAAATTTTCGTAGAATGACTGACACAACTGCAAAAATTCCGATATTTTTAATGGGAACTGATAGCATCTGCAATGGCACGCGCCGGATTTTATGGCCCTTTATTATCTTTGCCGCTTGTGTCCGGTTCGGTTGCCTCGTGAGTGGAGACCATTAGAGTCCCCAGATCTGGCTGTTTTGGGTTGGGGTCACCTCTTCGCCTTCTTATTTATGTCCCTTGTGATAAGAATAATAAAACCGCATTCATAAATTCCCACTTGATTCAATAGCTGTTGAGCACCCTTTCTTCGACTGCCTCCATTTGTTTACGTCTATTTCAGAACATCTGCGTGACACAGAATCGCATCCACGTCGTCGGTGAAGTAACAATTTTCTTGTTTCTCCGCTTTCCAGAAATAACCGCGCGGGTGGGTTTTTCCTCTCGAAAACAATCTTCGAGGTGTCTTGTTCAACACGGCGGGCGACGACTGCATCGCGACGCGCAAGTTGAAATATTAATAATGCCGTAAATTACTCGATTCCGGGAATTTTTCACCCGAGAGGAAAATTAGGCTACACTATTTCTGTGTCTGGGTTAGTGACTCCCGACGCTGCATTCCAGGATGATTGGATAATTTATAGTGGTTGTATTTAGCTACTTCATTATTCAAATCGGCCGTGGTGGGAAAATTAAGAGTCGATGATGTATCTGGGATGCATTCGTGATTGTTTTTCGGGAAGGTGTTGGGAAATAATGTCGGAAATAGACCGTGTCTCTGTGACAACGATAATCTGCTGTTGTTATTTAAGAGCTTTCATCTTCAGATTAGATGGAACAAGCTGAGCATAAACAATTATTACCTTGGTACTGGAAGGGCAGAATGTCTACATACAGCAATACCTACTCTTCGGGAATATAGAAACACTACTATATGATCGATCAGCTAGTCATCACTTGACAAAATATTCTGTTGCTACGCTATATACAGGGTGATTCACGGTGGATGCAACATTAGACGTTTCTGGAGAACCAGACTTCGGATCGGTCTGAAAATTGAATGGAATGCATTATCGGACCTGTTCTACCCAACTAAAATATTTTCGTCAATGCGGTGTTGCCGCTTCTATTAGAAAGTAGTAGCAACTTTGCTTTTTCAAATGGAACACCCGGTATATTATATTATTTTTGGAATCTCCAACAACTTCTCGACAGCTTTTATTGACATTTCCCTATACCTATCTGTTGCCGTTTCCGAAATATAAATTAATTTCAATTTTTTTCACCGGAAAACATGACATCTGAAAATGCTAATAACTTCGGGTTGAGAAACACTATGTCATTGAAATTTGGTTTGGAGTTAGGTGATACATAAATGCTTCCAACACTTCAGCCGGATTTACGTTACTTCAATACAGGGTAATAAAAAAATAGTCTTTTCGGTTGCTTGAAAAAGTGACTGAAAGTTGTTTATTTCAAATGGAATACCCTGTATGTTATTGGAAATTCGGAAAACTGATGAAATTCGCTTTCATTCTATTTATATCTTGCCTATACCTAACTAGTCAAGTTTCGGACTTATGAGCATTTATTTGTCAAAATGTCCCTTCAGAATGGTATTTCCATCCGGTATTTGGCAGACAGGCCATGATTACTATTTGACAGTACCTTGTGACATTCTCCTAATAATAAAAACACCAAGAAGCTTGAATTTCGACATTTTCTTCATTTCAGAAGTTGCAAATACCCTCGAAACGATGGAAGAAAACTAATCAAACGAAGTGCTCATGAATTTGTTCATTATCATTAACTGGAGAGCCTTTTTGAAGAACGGTGGATAAGGCGCTTGGGACCATGGAATTGACCAGCAAGAATACCCGATCTTAGTCCGTTAGATTTTTATCTGTGGGGAATGTTGAAAGAAAAATTTTATAAAACACCCGTGCATTCGAGAGATGAATTGTTGGAAAGGATTGCCCAAGCATTTGAAGATTTGGATTTTAAAGAAATACGATCTGCCAGTCTGCCACGACGAAAGCAGTCAACACCCGCATTTTGAAGTGCTTGGAACTTGGAAGTGAACGGCCAGCGATTCGAACATACTTTGAAGTATTCGACATGATTGTTCTACTTTTTAATAATAATTCATATAAATAGTTTGACTCTCAAGTTTCTTGGTGACTTTATTATTAGGAGAATGTCACAAGGTACTATTAAGTAGTAATCATGGCCTGCCTATACCAAATACCGAATGGAAATACCATTCTGAAGGGACATTTTGACAAATAAATGCTAATAAGTCCGAACTTTGACTAGTTAGGTACAGGCTTGATATACATGGAATGAAAGCAAATTTCATTAGTTTTCCGAATTTCCAATAATACAGGGCGTTCCATTTGAAATAAACAACTTTCAGTCACTTTTTCAAGCAACCGAAAAGACTGTATTTTTTTATCACCCTGTATTGAAGTAGGGGAGCGAGGGGCTTGTTGTAACAGTTTTCATGAAAACTAATATATCTTGAGATCCATTGATTGAATTGTTACCGAATGAAGATGGATGGATGCTGTAACTCTTTCTCTACCAAATCGAGTAAAAATAATACCAAAACTATTGTTCATTATTTCACCATTTATTATTTTCCAGAAGAAGTGCGGTGTTACAACTTACCTCGTGCTTGGGGCAAGTTGTAACCTCTACCGGGGCAAGTATAGTAACGACAAAAAAAGACACCAATAACACCTCTGATCATATATTCCTTGTTTATTTTTGACGAAATTAACATATTTCTAAAGTAGGTATTATGTAATTCTTATCGAAAATCAATTTGAATACACTTTTTTAGTAATCAACACCTGAAAATTCAGTAATTAACAGTTTCATTCAGATGAGCACTCCTTATAATCATTATGGCACTTTTAAATCACAGAAAAAGTAATGAAATTATTTAAAACTGAGGTATGCTTCCTAAATATCTCCTTTCAATATCTATCAAACAAAGTATTGCACATATATAATATAAGAATCAACTTTCGGCGGGTTTCATCATAATTAAATTCAGTCTTCATCGGAGCTACAATTAATACAAATAAAAGATATTGTGTCTCTTGTAACACATTTCAAATGTGCCCACATCTTACAAATGATACACTCGACCAATCTTCCTTATTTTAATCTGTGTAAGCTTCACCACATACAAGACAACACCACACTTCTGATTCAGATTCTGAATCTGAACATAAAATCTTTCTTTTAGCTCTGTCCACTCCGGTTTTTTTTTGTTGATTTACCTTTGCCTGTGCTCTTCCCTTTACCTTTTCCTTTAATTTTGTTATCCTTTTCCACTTTAGACACCCTCATCATAACTTGGGGCATGTTATAACACGTTACAACTAGCCCCGGGATTTTGTTACAACTAACCCCATGGAATGATTTCATACATTTATCAAGATAACTATTCAAACAATTAAGCAATCTTAAAAACTGTAACACATTATCAGATATAGATAAATTTGAATGTAAATAGAATACAGAAAGTTTGAAATTAGTCGATAATATCAAAGCAAACCAAAGTTGTACGACAGTACAATTTTATATGACCTAGCAAAAATGAAGCACGAGCACACTTCCGATCACTGCGCAGGCTGGCAGGATACTTGATATGGCAACATTATGCGGCGTGGTTTATAGGTAAAATCGAATCAAAGAAATAAGCCAATAAAGTTTGAGATCCTATTGAAAAGAGCCTGTTACTACTTGCCCCTGTTACAACAAGCCCCTCGCTCCCCTAACCTAAATCAGGCTGAAGTGTTGGAAGCATTTATGTATCACCTAACTCCAAACCAAATTTCAAATCCATAGTGTTTCTCAACCCGAAGTTATCAGCATTTTTAGAGGTCATGTTTTCCGGTGAAAAAAATTGAAATTAATTTATATTTCGAAAACGGCAACAGATAGGTATAGGGAAATGTCGATAAAAGTTGTCGAGAATTTGTTGGAGATTCCAAAAATAATATAATATACCGGGTGTTCCATTTGAAAAAGCAAAGTTGCTACCACTTTCTAATAGAAGTGGCAACACCGCATTGACGAAAATATTTCAGTTGGGTAGAACAGATCCGATAATGCATTCCATTAAATTTTCAAATCGATCTGAAGTCTGGTTCTCCAGAAACGTCTAATGTGCCATCCACCGTGAATCACCCTGTATAATTCTTTATTAACGCTTAGGACTCAAAATCTCGCTTATATGCTGGATGGTCCCAAAGCTCAGTTGAAGATGGGAGTGGTTTATACAAAAACGATATTATTAAGGGGGCGCCAAGTGATTTAATATTCACATCCAGCACACTTGTTCTAGTGGCCGAAAAATCACTAAACAAATCTAGATAAATGATCTCTAACAATAAATCTACAGGGGGTGTAATTACCTCGAGGTCCTTATATAGCGCTATATATATGGCTCACACTGTTTATATAAATATTATTTGTAAAATAATGTACAGAAACCTTATGAGGTTCCTATCAAAATAACTTGAATAGGTCTCATACGTTAACCTAATAGTGATGAGACTTAATAATAATACAAGTATTATCTGACTTAAACTTTATAAAACAGTTCTATATTAGCGCTGATATATTCCATAAATTGATGATACGACCTTAATAAAGTTCCTCGGTCCAAAGGAAAAAGGTAGTGACGATTTACAACCTCCACGATGTTGAAATCACGAAGAGGTAACTGACTGCAGCAGGACTGACTTTCTTGAGCTGATTCGACCCGGTGACTTATCAATCGACAATTGATATTGCGGATATTCCGGCAAAACCACTGAAATGTCCCAGAACAAGGACTCTATGAACACAAATTCAAAGAAATCAGAATGGCGAACTCGCCAGTCAGCTATTACCTACCTCTTTCAGAGGGTTCTCCCGGTACCAAATTAGGTACAGTTTCCTCACTGATTATAAATGAGAATACTTCACCGAAATAGAGTTCCAGCAGAATATTGATCCTGGTTTAAAATAAAAGACTCAAATTGCACGAGGCAGAATTGAAGGAACGCTGAATCTCACCTCTCGATATGGTAAATCCCTATTCAGGCACAGTAATATTTGACAAAATTCTTCAAATAACGTTTTCGAAATTCAACTCCCAAAATCAGGTAAGTATCAAAACTCCTCGACTTTCGAAAACCACCATCAAATTGAAGAATGTGCAGAAAACAACCATTCCACTAGTCTCCACGTGAATCAAATTCACCTATCACCGTATTTCAGTTCCGAAATCCTCAATTGAAATCCCTAACCAACATATCCTCATCCTTGTCCCACAAATCGAAATTTCCAAAATTCTATCTCGTTCCCACACCGCAGGCGATACAACAGGTTTCCCGACAAGAAACCATATTTTCCCCCAACCTCGTCGTAATACAGTGGCGTGACTACGATCAGGGATCGGAAAATTAGCAAATCGTCAAATCCAGACATAACACTGTGATCGAACCTTTGTCCACAGGTCGAACTTTCCACTCCATTGCATTAGTAGATCTTGAAATGCATTTGGCTGATCTTCACTCCAAAATCGACAATCCTGCCCAATTACCTAAATAACCATTGTGCCATAATATACCATAATAATCACCTTGAATTGAAGGAGATGGAATGATGGAAATTCTTCGAAGGAAGAGAATTCCGTCCAAGTGAGCATGCAAGTAGATGGAACGGGCAGCTGTGGCACCATATGAATTAAAATATATCGCAACCTAGCAAGTATTGCTTTCGGAACGTAGGCGGACTTAATGATAGTGTTCCATTTTCATTTCACCGCAATTAATTCGGCAAATAGAATTGGTTAAAGCGAGGCATATTTCGCAATCAGGAAACAGGTTCTCGGGATTCGCCAAACGCAATATAAAACATTGAGATTGATGCCGGGAAATCAATTGGGGCGAGCGTTTGTTTGGAGAGGAAGGAAGTATCGGAAATTTACTCAGGGGATGAAAAAAGAGAATTACTTTTTTCGTCGATATTCATCAGTAGGATCTGAAGGGTTTTTTTGAAGGTCCCATTTCGATTTATAGAAAAAACTCGTTTCCTTTTGGAATATGATTTGATTTCGGTTTTTATTCATTGAAGGTCATCGTGACTTCGTTAGCAGGACCGTAGTCTTTTGATATTGGCGAATCCAAAGATCAAAACGCCCTCTTTCGGCAAAAGTTCCAACGGAGAAAATTAGTACTGTTTTTAGATCTTCTATATTTCGCGTGCTTTTGAGCTATAATATTTTGTTTTTATCGTGTTCTGAGCAGATCAATTGGTATTGAAATGAAAATTTTTGAGAAGGTAGGTATTTATATCAGTGTTATTCATTTAAAATATTATTCACAAAGTTATTATGTTTTAGGTTACCAGACGTCTTGTTGAGTTTGATTCTCTGGTGGTTTTAACTGATTGGAAAGGCTAATACTACAATTATCAACAAGAGTGTTATGAAATTGATCATCGTAATTCGAGGTACCTGTGCCTTTATCTTTCTGGAGGACAGGAATTAAAAAAGTATCTGAGCGAAAGGATTCATGTTTTAATGCTAGTGTTATATACAGGGTGGCCATTTGAAAACGAAACAGACGAGATTACAGACGAAATAAATTTTTTCGATAGAAATGCTCGGACAGGTCGATTTCTGTTTCGAGGGGGACAACTTAAGATGTAGGTTACGGACGCATAGCGCTTCAACCCTTGCTACTACAACCCTTTCCCCCAATTTTTGAATAGGGAAGATGGGGTGAGTGATACCTCATTTGAAAGGTATTTTTATACTGATTTCAGCACAGTAATTGTTTTTTCATTTTATGCATTATTTCTCGAAATATTCTTAACTAAGTATTTGGAAATGAAGTGGTGTTTTCATGGCACTTGTAGTGTTTTTTTGTGAAAAATCGACATTTTGAGCTTCAAAACAACCATGACTGTGGCTTCCTTCCTCCAATCCACTGACAGAAATCTTTAATCAAGATGTCGATTTTTCACAAAAAAACACTACAAGTGCCATGAAAACACCACTTCATTTTCAAATACTTAGTTGAGAATATTTCGAGAACTAATGCATAAAATGAAAAAACAATTACTGTGCTGAAATCAGTATAAAATTACCTTTCAAATGAGGTATCACTCACCCCATCTTCCCTATTCAAAAATTGGGGGTGAGGGTTGTCGTAGCAAAGGTTGAAGCGCTATGCGTCCGTAACCTACATCTTAAGTTGTCCCCCTCGAAACAGAAATCGACCTGTCCGAGCATATCTATCGAAAAAAATTATTTCGTCTGTAATCTCGTCTGTTTCGTTTTCAAATGGCCACCCTGTATAATTTCAGACCAGTGCATTGATTATAGAAAAATGAATGAATAAGCTAAGTTCTAGTACCGAAAGAAAACTGTATACAATTGTAACTGTTGTGATTTCAATTGCTCTTCAAGGAAAACTAAAATCCGGTCTATACGTTTTCATAGATTTCCTAAGAAAGATGCCTTAAGGGGCAGTATCACCTTTTGAATCGTGGTAAATCTCCATTCAAAAGTGGTCTCTTTATTTCACGAGTAAGTACCCTAATTTACGACGTAGAGACTTGATTTTTTTTTTAAATTGAAGTTGAGAAACGTCCCGAGGGCAAATAGTTTTCTTTTTTTCGATTTAATTAGTTTTTCAATTAAAAAACCAGGGTAATCGTTAGATCTGGGGTTATTGAATATGTTTTTCGTTTATCATGAGTACAAGCTATATTTTTGAAATAATCATCATGAAAATTTTTGTAGTTTATAGAAGATTAAATTGCCGAGGGCAAATAGTTGCGATTTTTTCCAAAAAATGATGAATAACCGTCGGAAAAAAATCATTAATTGTAGTTTCCAAAACGCTGAAGTTCAACCTGTTTTTTTTTATTGAAAAACTGATTAAATCGAAAAAATCGCAACTATTTGCCCTCGGCAATTTAATCTTCTATGCACTACAAAAATTTTCATGATGATTATTTCAAAAATATAGCTTGTACTCATGAAAAACGAAAAACATATTCAATAACCCCAGATCTAACGATTAACCTGGTTTTATTAATTGAAAAACTAATTAAATCGAAAAAAAAGAAAACTATTTGCCCTCGGGACGTTCTTCAACTTCAATTAAAAAAAAATCAAGTCTCTACATCGTAAATTAGGGTACTTACTTGTGAAAGAAAGAGACCATTTTTGAATGGAGATTTACCACGATTCAAAAGGTAATACTGCCCTTTAACACTATATATCACTAATGCCTTTGGTATATTGGAAAAATTGGACTGAAGAAAAGCATGGATAAAGTATGGATGGAGAAACCTTGCTACAAGATTTTAGTTAAGAGTTTCTGCAACAACTGCGAACAATATTTTTAGTGAATAGATTAAGTCTTTAGTAAATAATTTGGAAGGTTGTATTCAGTGGCCAAGTTCTGAGGTTAAATTGATGAATTCACCGCTTAACAGTTTGGGAATAGTCAAGTGATAATTGATTAAAAGGAAACATCGTACACAGATCTTCATGTTTGTCGTGTCGCGTGAGAACTTATTCACATTCAGATCATGGTTTATGGCAGATGTAATTTTTTTGTGTTGCTATTTTGTTGTATATTCCCATGAAAATAAAGAACATTCAAAACAATCATTTATTTCTATAATTTCCAATTTTATAAATTCGACACTGCACTGTCAATAATACATTAATTCACTGAAAATGTTCTCAAAATCATAACAGGATCAAAGAGAAACACTTTGAATAATCTGTTTTACATATCAAAACAACGTTACTCTAGTTTACAGTTAGCAGCACTCTTATCGGTGGTTGAAGTCGCCAATAATTTTCAATTGAATTTTCACATTTTTGAGGCTGTAATCCGTGGAAAATGAATCTCCTCCTTGATTTCTTGAACTACATGAGTGAATCGTTAACCTGCATCTACCATCTTACAATGTTGACTGATCATCCACTTGAACTAGTGTTTGTAGTGAGATCATTGCGTCGTATAGACTAACAAATTTCAGTAAAAATCAAATCAACCTTGATTTGATATTGACAGGTATTCTTCAAATTAGTTTTTCATCTGAATTATAATCTTCAGACTCATTATGCTTCCGTGGAATATAACAATTCCCTTCTCTTCATTCTGTTGTGAGCTTCTTTACAATCGGTAAATGTTTAATATCAAATTTTTATTCCTCCTTTCTCCAAGACCTTCTTTCAAAGTTTCCAATCAACTTCTCTCCGCCAGATATTGTTTTAACTTCTAATCGATTGAAGTATTCAACGATAGAAGATTAAATATGCTAAAAAATGCCGATATAAAACAAAGATCCTCCCGATGATTCGAGTAACGCAGTTATAGATTTCAAGGACGTCGAATATATACAGGTGTTTCTATTCTCAATTGATGTTACGCTCCACTTCAACGGTGCGTATGTAAATAAACCGAACGGTTTATTTTAGTTTCCACTATTTATACAATAAACAATAAATGGCACTCGTCTATACGAACGGCGGCATCTTCGTTCTCCTGTGACAATTTAATTATCCCAGCGGTTTTTTTTCTCGTTCGGTAGATACTTCGGCTGCGCCGTCAATGGTGACGATTTGTCAGAAGGAAAGAGGTTAGTTAAGATTAGACCGAGGGGAATTGGCAATGGATACTCCTTTGGCGATTGAACCATCTCTGAAACGGTCTGCATATGATTTATGGCGATATTTCGTGGGAAATATTTCCGCGAAAAAATGAGGAATAAGCTGGTCGATGGCCATGCATATTCTCTACTTTCGAAGCGAAGCTCCTTCAGCCTGTGAAGTAGTTCATTTGCTACCAGGCTTGTTGAAGGCGAATAATGGATACGACGAGAGGGACGGTGGCTATGACAGTTTGAAATCTCCGATTTTTCAAAAAATGTCCTTTTTGACAGGTGAAAATTTGAAATATGCTAGTTAGGGCTCTTGAAAATTTTTTATTCGATTCAGCGACCTCGAGAACCTACATTTTGATACCTAAGTCGGCCATGTAGCCCTCATAAGTAATGAATTTTTTAGTTTTCTTGTTTTCGATATTTCATTTTCGAGTTTTGTTTGGAAGCTCAGACCGTTCGTGGTATGGGTGCTATCTATTCGCTATGGTTCGTATGGTTCGAACAACTTTCCCATTTATTATCACCATTAGCTTTTTGTTTCATCGACGAATATGGTGTTTTCAGGGGGTCTTACCCCTTAGTCATTTTTCACACAAAAATTGAAAGGACCCCGCACTTTTTGTATGTAAGGTGGCGACCGGTCAAATTTTCTGAAAGTTTGGTATGTTGCTGTACCCGACTCAGTGACCAAAAGTGTCAATGGGTCCAACCCAATCCTATGGCTAGTTTTCTGAATACGGGGTGTTAAAGTTGAAAATTGCCCAGATTTTCGGATTTATTTTCTAATTATTAAGAGTTAGATTGGATTTCTGTTGCATACACACGTTTACTACATGTTCTAGTTATGAAATTAGGGGATACGTATGTTTAAAAATATTCCTATTTACATAATTTTTTTGCCAAAATTCACTTTTTCTACTGTGACGTCAGGGAGGCATATTTTCGAAATGTTCTTTTCGATTAAGTATTATGAGGACAAAATATTGCACAGAGCATATTTTTTATACAGGGTGTTCCACAGAGAGAACCACTAGACATAATCATTTTTTTAAGTATTTATTCGAAACCCTGTATTTTTGAATTGATTTTTGGGAAAAGTAATACCACAAACATATGTGTGTCTCTTATCTCCAAAATATTCATGGTGGTTTATTCAAAGGAAGGTAGTCTATTTTGGGAAAAGTACAAAAAACATGAATCCCCCCTGTATTCGGGAATTTCCTCGGTCAAATGCAACTATTTTCTCACTATATATTGATTTCCACAACATCTCCAGAGGTATGAATTCTGAATCCGATACTATGACCAGTTTTCGAGATACAGGGCGTTAAAGTGGAGAATAATTTATTTCATCAGTTTTTTTTTAAATTGAAAAGCCGGATTGATTTTATGTTGCGCCCATGAGTTCAGTATGAGTACAGACCAGATGCGCATGGAAAGTTTCAGCTAAAATATTCAGTGTTACAGGGTGATTCACTAATAAATCACAATAGATTCTGCAAACACTCGATAATTCTGCTATTTCGTCACAGAGAAATTATTCCATGAAGTTAATACCTAGTCGTTCACAATTTTCAGTGTGAAATACTTCATTAAATGTAATTACTTCTCATACAGGGTGAGCCATACAGCCAACCATACCAAAAATACTTATGCTTTGAATTGATTGAAATGAGAACTTTTTAGTTAATTTTGAGTATCTTTATGATGGCGCTTACTAACTGCGCTATTAACCCCAAAAAGATGACAATTAACCATCTCTTCTTGTGTAGGTATAATACGAACCTATTTTTATAGGTAGGTACTCCACAGTCCGCGATATTCGTGTAGAGCGAGTTATGACTAAGTATATTGAAAAGTTTGAATCTTATAATAGTCATTACCTCGGTTATTGCTTTATAAATACACTTTTTTCAGCAAAAAAATGTTTATTGGTAGGTGATTATTTCTAAATCACCTTGTATATTTATATATTTAAAAATTCTTACGGCTATACTTGATGTAATGTTGGACATTATATTCAAAATTCACCAGAACAATTCTTCTTTAATTATTTCAAAGCATATTAGTTATGGCCCACCCTATATGAAAAGTAATCTTAATGAAGTACATATTTCAAACTGAAAATTGTGAACGACTAGGTATTAACTTCATGGAATGATTTCTCTGTGACGAAATAGTAGAATTATCGAGTGTTTGCAGAATCTATTGTGATTTATTAGTGAATCATCCTGTAACACTAAATATTTTAGCTGTACTTTTCAATGCGCATCTGGTCTGTACTCATACTGAACTCATGGGCGCAACATAAAATCAATCCGGCTTTTCAATTAAAAAAAAACTGATGAAATAAGTTATTCTCCACTTTAACGCCCTGTATCTCGAAAACTGGTCATAGTATCGGATTCAGAATTCACACATCTGGAGATGTTGTGGAAATCAATATATAGTGAGAAAATAGTTGCATTTGACCGAGGAAATTTCCGAATACAGGTTGTTCATGTTTTTTGTACTTTTCCCAAAATAGACTAACTTCCTTTGAATAAACCACCATGAATACTTTGGAGATTAGAGACACACATATATTTGTGGTATTAGTTTTCCCAAAAATCAATTCGAAATACAGGGTTTCGAATTAATCCTAAATAAAAATGATTATTTCTAGTGGTTCTCTCTGTGAAACACCATGTATAAAAAAATGCACTGTGCAATATTTTGTCGTCATAATACTAAATCGAAAAGAACATTTCAAAAATATGCCGGCCTGACGTCACAGTAGAAAAAGTGAATTTTGGCAAAAAACTATTGTCATATATTCGTGAATCACCCTGTAAATATAAATATTCTTAAACATACGTATCCACTAATTTCATAACTAGAACATGTAGTAAACGTGTGTATGCAACAGAAATCCAAACTAACTCTCAATAATTAAAAAATAAATCCGAAAATCTGGGCAATTTTCAACTTTAACACCCCGTATTTGGAAAACTAGCCATAGGATTGGGTTGGACCCATTGACACTTTTGGTCACTGAGTCGGGTACAACAACATACCAAACTTTCAGAAAATTTGACCGGTCGCCACTTTACATACAAAAAGTGAGGGGTCCTTTTTAAAATCGCTCATATTTGACGCAGAGATACTCTGAGATATGCTGATCCACGAAATATAAACAAACAGTGGATACAACGAGAAGGACGGTGGCTATGACAGTTTGAAATCTCCAATTTTTCAAAAAATGGCAATTGAAAGGTGAAAATCTAAACTATGCTAGTTAGGGCTCTGGAATATTCTTTATTCGATTCAGCGATCTCGAAAACCTATTTTGATACCAAATTTGGCCATGTAGCCCTCGTAAGTAATCGCCAACACCTCAGACATTCATTTGGTAATGGTATCATTGACCCATCGCATTACAAGTGCCTTTTTGACAGACACGTGTGTTGCGTTGTCAAAGGCACAAAATATGCCTGGGAAAGGGCAAAATGCGATGAGTTCACCATTGAAACATAAAGATTTTCTGGAAAGTTTTGGTTACTCGAACTCCAAAGGCTAAACGATGACAGAATACAGAAAAATGAACCCTCTCCACAAAGAGCACAATCACCATCCCCAACAAAAGAGGAGTGTGATAAAACACTTGAATATCTAGTGGAAAGTTGGAACAATTCCTATTGGCGCAGCTGGAAACAAAAGGTTTTGACAGTCTACGAATTGATATCACAGTCTCCGAAAAATTAATCGCCTTACGCAAAGTGCGATTATTTTCGAAGTACTAATTGCCCACTTTCGCCTGGTCGACAGGAGATTATTGCGTCATGCCATCCGACAGTATTTATCGTCTCTAGTTGGCTTTAATCCGCTAAATAGCTTGGAATCCGAAAACATCTCGGCAACATTCATGATCGATTGTGGCCACCGAAATACCGAAATTATTATTTTGATACCGTTCCAAACGCAATCATTATTGAGCTTGTAGTCGCTTTGGAAAATATTATGTGGGTGCCAAGAGTACATTGAGAATTATATTAGAACTGGCCGGTTGTTTTTTTATTGTTCGGGCAGCTGTACGAAAATATGACAACCATAAGCATTTGATTTGTGTTTAACGACATACAGGGTTTGTCTTTGAGTGGTACACATTTCTCAACTGAAGGATCCTCCTGGGCGAAATTATTTCACCCCAAAAACTTCCTCCAATTCGATTACAGGACCTCAACCTTAAATAGACCAACCAATGGACCAAAATCAGAGGCTCTTTTCGCACCTGCTGATATTAGGGTGTTTTTTTTAGAGTGAACTTTAAATTGACATAAAATACATTCAAATTAAGATTGGAGCCAATATTTTTTTATTTGAAAGATAAGTTCATGACATTTTGTTTCAATAATAAATCGAAAGTGAAAAATATTCTAAGCCCAAAAATCCATGTTTGAAATTTTTTGATAACGTAGTTAATAAGTAATTAATTAATGAAAGTGACCAATCAGGAGCGCCCTACAGAAGAATAAGTAGGCAGTGGGGACGCGAGAGTGAGACGCCAGAGCTGCTGCCGGCTTTTCACGCAGTAAACCGAGACTGGGGACACGTCAGCAGCTCTGGTGTCTCACTCTCGCGTCCTCACTGCCTACTCATTCTTCTGTAGGGTGCTCCTGATTGGTCACTTTCATTAATTAATTACTAATTAACTACGTTATCAAAAAATTTCAAACATGGATTTTTGGACTCAGAATATTTTTCACTTTCGATCCCCCCAATGGTGTGCGCGACTTCCTGTATAATATTTATTTCCTAAGCTATCTATGAATTTGAGAAACGTCAAAAATTTTATCGCTGGAAAACCAACTTGTTAGTTTTGCTGGCTTGAAAGTTTTATCGAGATGAAACGATCGTTGCTACGGAAACTTCCTCACTAAAAATGGAATGAGTGAAATAGTCAGCGTAAACCAATGACTTGACATAACCCTAAAGAAAATAATCCATTGGAGTTATGTTGCATGAAATTGGAGGCCAATTAATTGGACCATTTCTCGAAATAATGTTATCAGTGTTATCACTTGTTCATTTCGAAAGAGCAACGCCTAGACGCCTATAGCGAAAAGTAAGGGAACGTACTGCTTCCTTGGTTTCGCCTATCTATACCATTGTTTGAAGATAAAATCAACAATCTGGCATCGTCCTCTCAAAAGTTCCGTGAAACATAACAGAAAATGGGTTTGGTTAGGTCATGAACTTGAATTCTATGACCTAGGTTGATGGAGTATGGTTAGCTTAGTGAGAAAACAATTTTTTATGGGATAGTTTTCGGATATCGAGGAAAATATGAACAAATTATTAGTATTCCCACACTAATCTTCAGGAAAATCGACGAAGGAACTTATTTTGGTGGCGGAAATATGGCTCTTCAATCGCAGAAATAATCGGACGAAACTAAGTGTTTTTGTTAGGAAATATCGTTTTCATCACATTCTTATTCAAAAAAGGTTAATGCTTGAGTATTTCCTAAATGTATCACCACATAACATCAAATAATCACCACAATTTCAATCGAAAAATATGAACTTCGAGGTGTTTACAGAGAATTCTATCAGGTACGTATTTGGCCCATTTTTTTTTCAAATGGCTCTATATCCCTTTTAGAGAGCCTAATTCGGAAAAATGGGAAAAGAAAAAAAGGTTTCCTTTGGTCTCAAGAATCTACAGTTTAAAACAGTCATGTCCCTTCAGAATGGTATTTCCATTCGGTATTTGGTAGGCAGGCCATGATTACTATTAGATAGGGACTGAACGAGAATAAATTCGCTATCACAAAAACGCTTATATCTTTTGAACCACTGGACCGATTTCGAAAATCAAACTCATTTTCGAATCATCTTCTAATTCTAATGAAAACTGTTTCCACAATAAAAAACCAAAACTATTTTTTACGAAATTCATGGATTTTTTCTGGAATTCTTTCCATCATGCTTCTCATAGTGTTCTCAGTCACTTTCTGGGATGCTGTCTTCCACTTTTGCTTGAATTCCGTTAATGTTTTCGTTGATTTCTTAGTCTTCTTAGTCTCTTTACCAGGGCCCAATATCTTTCGATTGGCCTGAGTTCTGGACAATTTGGTGGATTGGCCTTTTTGGGGACAAAAACCACCTCATTAGCTTCGTACCATTCCTTGGTGGCTTTGCTGTAGAGGCATGAAGCTAAATCTGGCCAAAAGATTGTTGACACATCGTGCTCACGTAAAAATGGTATAAGTCGCTTCTTCAAGCATTCCTCGATGTATATCTTCGAGTCAACAGAGCCTTGGCCAACGAAAAATTTGCTTGTTTCTTCACGCGAAATTGTTCGTCAACATTTCCACGAGAATCTGCGGTATAAAATTCCTGACCACGAAGTTGCGAGAAATCAGCAAAGACATAGGTTTCGTCGTCCATCACGCAACAGGAAAAAATTTTCAAGAAATCTTTTTTAATTTCTTTGCTTTTGATTTCGCTTCTTGATTCTTCACAGCGTTCCTGTCTGGCACTTTCTGCACTTTGTATGTTCTATGCCCACAACTCGACTTGATTTTCTGAACGGTTGACAACCCACTATTTGGGCCACTTTCCGTCCTGAAAGGTTAGGATCCTTCTGATAAAGGCTGATGGCTTTCTTCACTTTTTTTGGGCTATGAAACCTCTTTTTCCTCCCGGTTCCTTCCTTGCGGTTCAATGTAATACCTCAATTACACTCAGCCACTTCCACTGCTACTCGCGCTGCCAGAAATATTTCCCGGAATACTTCTGCGGCAGTATGGAAAGGCAGTGAGTAATTACACTCAGCTCAAACATTTCTCTCCCGATCAAGTTTTGGCAATGGCGGACGACGAAATTGCACCTGATCCAGACTTCAGAAGAGGTCTGAAGTGACTTTTTTCTCACTTCAATTCCTCAATTCCAAACATCCTTCCAACCATCGTGCACTTTGTGCTCAAGTTTATGGTTTTCATCAGAAAAATCCCATATCACTCTTTCACTCTCAAGGTGTTCTAGAAATGTTATTATTTGGTCGTTGCTCCACTCCGTCAACATTTTTCGCAACAATTAACGATTTCAATCAATTGATACGACAACGTACGCAACGCAGGCACGGCAGTAACTGGGCAGAATGTGATCACTCCATGCCACTTGCGCTGCCGGTCCTTTGACTGCCGCACGAAAAACCGCTAATTTAGGGAGTGACCGGCAACGCGAGTAGGAGCACGAGTGGCAGTAGAAGTGACCTGATTACATTCTCACCATGCTCATTTCCCTGCTCCATGCCGTGGAAGTGGGCTGAGTGTAATTGACGGGTAAGATCTTCGTTGAAGCGCTTAATAACTCTTGATACCGTTTCCGGACGAACGCGAGCCTCTTTTGCGATTCTTTTGAAGCTCCATTTTTGATTATTTTGAAAAAGTTTCACTATAAATTCTCGTGTCTTCACTTCGCTCGACATTTTGCGACAGAGAATTGAAATATCTATGAAGTAAATGTTCCACATGATTCTGGCGTTCATAACAAAGCTAACTATGAACAAATTTTGATTTTTTCTCAATTGGTTCAAGATATAGGCGTTTTTGTGATAGCGAATTTATTCTCGTTCAGTCCTTAGTAACTTGTGACATTCTCCTGATAATAAAGTGCCTGGTGAACAACGAGATGACGTGATAGTGCCGCAGTTCTAGTTTTCGCGATCATAAAAGCATCATTTATGGATGAAAACGAACTGACTGCATCGCTCATCATGAATTTAAAATCGCAATAACCAACTCCCATCTTCCTTCCACCCGACGAACAATTCGGCATTCATGAAGGCAATAACAATAAAAAATTCCCATTCCGCGTACTGTCATAATCCCCTAGTCCAGATTTCATGCATTTCTCAAGAGCCCCCGCACATCGCGAGTCGACCGAGTGTCCGAGAGATCGAGGAACGAATTCCCGTCTCATCTCAGGGACGCGGTACGTACATCGTTTTATCTATTTTTACGCGGTCCGACGTGCGGGGGAGTATAATGCGGCTAGAAGCCGAGCGAGACACACTCACAAATTCCCCGTTTCAATGATAGAAAAGGGAGATGTTAGCGATAGATAGCGCAACCTCGTCGTTTATTCGAACGTACGAATCCGCATAATTCATTCCCGAGGGAGCGCCAGGATTTATCGACACTGTCGATTCGATGGAACCCACCTCTTGGCCGTTGAGTCACGAAAGATCAGAAGGAGGGGAGGCATGCAACATGTCTATGTTTATTAAATTGTCTGAGAATCAAACCAAAACTCAAACTGGTACGCAACTAAGTTTGCACTACTCCATTCACTTCTATAATGTATGACCCAGGTTGATACTCGTGAAATGTCGAATAATTCTCAAAGACGTTGCCAATGCTAATTTCTATTTACTCTTTTTTAACTTTGTAAACGGAGTTAGTTCTTTCGATGTTTAACTGTGACGCAGGTTTCGTAGTATAGGTACTACTAAATTTTAATACTGGAGTATTTCAAGTTGTGCAAAAAGGTATTTAAATGTCTTCTGCAGGGTTATTTCTTGACAATTTCGAAAATTGGGGAATTCCACTGTTCGTTTATGACGCTCGGACACGTGGATTTGTAATTTCAAATGCGCATATTTCTCAAGAAAATAATATTATATAGGGTGTTCCATGTGACCGTGGCCAATATCAACTTTCTTATTTCAAATGCAACCCCCTGTATATTATTCATTTTTTGGATTCTTCAAAGAATTCTAGACACAATTCATGCACAATGTCCTATACCTATCTTTAACTATTTCAGAAGTATTAAGTGTTTTCAGATTTATTGCAAACATCAACGTTTTAAATAAAAATTATTTTATTTCACAAATTCGGTACATTACACTTAAAACCTAATAAGTAATACTGATTATTTCTTAATTATTAAAAAAAAAAACAAAAAAAAACATTAATGTCAATGTAGGAAATGTTCAAAATGCTCGCCGCGAACGTCTTGGTAACATGCTACAGACAACGTGTTACTAAGGCTATGAGAATAAACAAATCTGTTTTTGTTTTTTTTTTATTTCTTCTCAGTAATGGTTTTTGCTTACTTTCTTCATATCAAGAGGTAAATTGGAAATGAGTATTGAGTGTAATGTATCGAATTTGTGAAATAAAATAATTTTCATTTGAAATGTTAATTTTTGTAAAAAATCTGAAAACACTTAATATTTCCGAAAAAGTTGAAGATAGGTATAGGACATGTTGATGAATTATGTCTAGAATTTTTTGAAGAATCCAAAAACTAAATAATATACAGGGGATTGCATTTGAAATAAGAAAGTTGGTATTGGCCACGGTCGCATGGAACACCCTATATAATTTTATTTTCTTGCAAAATATGCGCATTTGAATTTACAAAACGACGTGTCCTAGCGTCTTTCCTAACATCCCCTCATTTATTCGTCATCGAATTTATTCCATTTGGCTGTTACACTCTGTATAAACCTTCCTCTCGAATCACTCAATCTTAAAAAAAAAATAGTTTCAAAATCCGTTGCGTAGTTTTGAAGATTAAAGCATACATAGGGACAGACAGTGATAGCGACTTTGCTTTATACTATGTATTGATGACGCAGGTTGATTCTCGTGAAATGTCGAATAATTCTCAGAGACGTTACCAATGCTAATTTCTATTTACTCCTTTTTAACTTTGTAAATGGAGTAAGTTCTCTTAAGGTTCAACTGTGACACAGGTTTCGTAGTACTACTACATTTTCACACAGCAGTATTTCAAGTTGTGCAAAAAGATATTCAACTGTCTTCTGCAGGCTTCTTTCTTTTTTGAAAAGTGGGGAATTTCACTGTTCGTTAATGAGTTTCTGTTGGGTTATTCGAATACTTTTATTATTATCTCGAATGAACTATCACAAAGTAACGGACTATTCTGTCCATTATTTTTCAGTAAAATTTCAACACTATTCATGATATCCATACAAGAAAATAGTAAAACTGAATCTTCCAACCATGTTTATATACGTGAAATATTTCCAACATTAACAGAGAAAAAAGTTTCTTCAACATTCGCCAGGTCTTTGGAATTATCGAATTCACATATTTTCTCAAATTCATTATGTTCTAAAAGTAAATGAACATTCTGATAAATACGTAATTACTACGACCTTTATGTAGAATGACAACGTTGCTTATTCATCTGACAGGAAATTGACTTTTCCCTATCATTTTCAAAATATACATGGTGAAATGTGTCAGAATTTCATGGCCAACCGGGATACATTATAAAAGTGAATGGAGTATTGGTGCATAATTTTCACTGAGCAACCTCTGTCTCTCCGTGGGTTTCCGCCGAAAATACTAGACCTAGATGGACCAAATTTGGTACGTGGAAGACTCTTTGGGTCCAGTTGCCTCCCCTAGCAAGCCGATATTTTCACGTCATTTTAAGGGTTGAAAATTGATGGATGAAATTTTGAAAATGAATGAATGAAAATTTTTTATTTAAAAAATAACGTTAAAATTATACTGTCATGAAATAGGCAGAATGAAATTCTGTACAGAAAACGCTCCTATGAATTTTCAGTGCAATCTATAATTTCTGAGATATATGACTTCAAATTTTTCAGCGACATACACTGCGCAAAAATTTAACGCACATTCTGAAAATCTCAATTTTAATGAAAGTTAACTCTACATTGACTTTATAACTTATTTTTTATGTTCTCTCGGGAAGGTTTTGAACGAAGCAAGACACATCAAATGGAAGAAAAATTCACGATTTCACCGAATCTTATGTGAAAGAAGATAAATGAACAATTTTCAAAATACTGAAATGCTGTTAAGTGATTTAATACTTGGTATTTCCACCCCTTGCGTTAATTACAGCTCGGCAACGACGGTTCATACTCAAAATGAGTGATCTTAAAATGTTCTGATCTAATCCTTCCCAGATTTCTCCGAGTTGGATTCCTAAGTCATTAAGAGTAGCTGGATGTATTTCTGAACTTCTCAGCCTCCTATTGAGAATGTCTCAAACCTGCTCAATCGGATTGAGATCTGGACTTCTTGCTGGCCATTCCATTCGAGAGACTTCAACCTCTTCAAGGTACTCCTCAGCGCATACGGTCACTGTATAGGATCTAAAGATGAGAGCATAGCCCATTTTAAATTTGAGCTGCCAGAAGGAATATGCGCTATTCTCTTGGCTCGATCCGGGACTGCTCCCGAAATCTGCCAGAAAAACTTCCACGACTAATCTACGATTAATCAAACCTTCTATTTCAACAACGGCAGATTTTCGGGAGAAAAGAAACAGCACAACAGATATTCCGTTATAAAAATGTCGTCCGTTGAATGAAAGAACGATTCTAGAAATAGTTTTTATTTTCTCAACAGGACTTAATGGGCGTGTTCGACATTAGACAATTTCACTTGGCAGATGTCCCGTTCGCGTCGTTACCATTGAATCGACTCGACAACATTCCTTCTTCTGGAGTCCCAGCTGATTTTTATTTTCGAGTTTATGTTTACAGAAAAAAGGGTCCAATTAAGGATATTTCAGCGTCCTACGTCATCCAGCGCGAAAACATGTTTGTTTGGCATTCATTTAATTGAATCAAGGCCAATCGATAAAATTAAATTCCCTGAACTTCAACCGATTGTACGAAGACTTGAGTATGTAAGAACTTGAGTGCTGAAGCCATTTCCACCTCGGTGGCTTCGTTAACAAGAAAAATTGTCGCATCTGGTGCTCGGAAAACAGAGTTAATGTTGAAAAGCCTCTCTATCCTGAACGTATGATTGTTTGGTGCGGTTCGTGGCCCGGCGGGGTCATCGGACCTTACTTTTTCGAGAATGAGTTACAGTGAGTGGATTGCGCTATAGAGAGATGATTAATGATTTTTAATGGCCAGAATTGGATGGTATTCATCTGGACAACGTTAACGTTCAACAAGACGGCGCTAGGTGCTACACAAGCAACGAAACCATTGAGCTTTTACGGGTAAAGTTTCCGGTTATCTCTCGAGAGGTGATCACTATTGGCCACCGAGATCTTGTGATTTAACACTTCTTCTTGTGGGACCATGTGAAAGAGAAGGTCTACGCCAAGAGTCCAGCGTCGTTTCAAGACCTCAAAGATGGAATTCGTGTGGCTATAGAGAACATAGGGTAGCAACTTTGCGATTTGGTGATGGAAAATTTGTTGAAAAGGATATGGTCGTGGTGGTCATTTGACTGATCTTATTTTCCATTATTAACGGCATACCTTCCTCTTTATGATGAAATAAACATCCGATCATTTATCTAAAAGAATTGCATTTTTCTTTCAACGTCAAAATAAATAACACTTCTTATTGTTGAAAAAGAGTTGAAAGCTGTATTACAGTAACCAAAACTCACAGCTATTTCAAAGCGCAAGAGATAATCATATACATTAGATATATGAACAATAGCGAAATATTTCAGGGGGTTATTCCTTGTCAAAAAATAGGATGGGTCTTTCATATGAAATATTCTTTTTTGAGGACCTCCTGCTCAGTTATAGTCCCCTGAAGAAGACCTCAGGAAAACAGTTTTCAATATTTTTCTTAGAAACAAGAAATCTGACAAGAATAAAATTGGGCATTTTGTGCGAGTGAAAAGTTAATCAAAAAAAGTTTGGTGGTGTTCCTCTATGATAGCAAGGGGTAGAAAAAACCACCCCTAAACCTTGTTTCGCAAGAAACTTTTTCCCATATTTATATCTTACAACAAAAAAATTTTGATAGCTCGATCCATGCTTAACAAATGAGGAATCTTGTAATTTATTTCTTAAGTTCACGGTTTTCGAGTGAAAAATAATTTATCTGCAGATAACCCAACTATACTGCTCCACAAGAGTTAGGGATATCGAATTCAATCGTTTTTAGAAGTATCTTCGAGAAAATCGCTGTAAAATCATTCAAAACTCAATAACAACTTGAATCGATCCAACAAAAATCAGTATGAAACATTTCGTCAATCTGGTCGCCTTTTTTCTGAAGTTTGGTTCTTTGCATATGCTTCATGAATGTTCTTATTTTGAAATGAAGTCAGTTTATCAACGGCTTCGATTTGAAACGATATTTCTGAAAATTTCAAGACGTAAATTAACAAACGCTGAGGCTAATAGGGCTATCGGAATGCTACAGGGTGGCCTAACTTAGGTTGATGTAGCGGAAAGGCTCCAAGTCAGCCAAAGTGTGATATCTCGACCTTGCAATCGGTTCAGGGAGACAGGTTCCGTGTTGGAAAGACCAAGGCTTGGTGGGCGAAGAAAAACAACACCTGTTCAGTATCGTTTCATCACCGTTTCGGCGAAAAGAAGCCCCAAATCTACGTGTAGAATGCTACGGAATATTCTACAAAATGCAGATGCGGTCCAAGTTCCATCGAAACCATCAGACGACGTTTGAGAAAGGTGAATCTAGGTTCCAGACGTCCATTAAGAGGAGTTCCATTAACACGTGACCATAAGCGTCAAAGACTGGAATGGGCAAGGCAACATATCAATTGGAACGATCAATGGCGTAGTGTCCTTTTCACTGATGAATCCAGATATGGACGATTTTCAGATTCTCGAAGAATAAGGATATGGACAATCCCACGCATACCCCGTAATCGTCGCTAGGTCCAAGAAGTCCAACCATTCCGAGGAGTAGTGTTATGGTATGGGCCGGGATATGTTTCAACGGGCGCACAGATCTACACATTTGTCCTGGGAATATGACCGCCTTACACTATAGGGAGCATGTCATTGACAATGTTGTGCCAAATTTTCACGCAGCTATTGGTGAAACTTTTCAATTTCTAGACGATAACGCTAGATCGCACCGTGCAGCCATAGTTGAGAAAGCGCGCGAGGAGCTTGGTATTCCACATTAACCAATACCTCCGCACTCACCAGATTTGAATTGCATAGAACATGCATGGGATATGCTCCAAAGAAGATTAGATAATCATCAACCTGCCCCAGAATCCTGAGAATGATCTGAGAGAGCTTCTGCCCTGTTTATGGAACCAAATTCCTCAAGAAATGTTCAACAACCTCGTGTGCAGTATGCAAAGAAGATGTCAAGCTGTTATTGATGCCTTTTGAGGCCATACATTGTATTGATAGTCTTAAAATGCTTGAATTCTCTGGGAATAAAATTTCGTTATTTTACTCGATTTTTCTCAACCACCCTGCATACGCTGCAGACGTACAGGCTTAAATTAATTTGCAACTTGAAATCATGTCAATATGAATTTTCATCACAAAAATCTTATTTTAACTATATTTTTTTATGCAATTGGAGTCAATATCCCTTCTCATGTGGAGCAGTTTATTTATATACAACGTGCAGGTATATCAACCAAAAAAGTCGATAATTTTAAGAGAAGAAGATACTGAAAAATTTTTAATTGGTGCTGCTGTCCTTCATTATTCATGGTAGAATTGGCATTATTCTTGGAATATGTGGTACCATCAGGCGTGAGGAACGTAATATAACTCGAGGTTTTCATATTCCGGTCCTATTATTGTGAAACTATTTGGAGGGGATTCTTTCAATTGGTTCGATTTGAGAGAAAATATGCCCTGGACATGTTTTATGATTAGTCCTTCAGCCAAACGAAGTTATGTAGAAGAAGAAGAAGAAAGAAAGTTGATTGATCCATATAGACATTTAAGAATGTATTGGATACGTCATAGAAAGAAAAAAAAATACTTAAGAATCATCAATGGTATTATCCATGAGGTACTCGCCTAAAGTGTAGTAGCCCTTATTAGCAAGTACAGATCTTATAGTATCTCTAAACCTGTAGTCTTATTCTTATGCTGAATATGACGAAACACAATTTTTCAAGCCGAATCTGTGTCGAAAAATATACCCGAGGTAATCTACGAAAAAAATCAGTTCGAAAATTAAAACCAGGCTCACAACTCATCTATTTTCCTGTCATCGGCAGCGAACTACAAGGAAGCCACATCATGTCATTAGCTGGTCAGCTGCTTGCAAAAATTCCGATTTCGATTCGTCAGTTGCGGGGGATCGAACATAATATTTACAGTTGTCGGGTGCCAACAGCCGAACGGTTTAGAAATAGAAGAGCGGTCGCAGGAAATAGGTCGAGATCAGCGGGGATCTCAAACTTGACAGAAAGCAATTAAGACAAGGATTCAATTGTTAACGCCGCACTTGACAAGTGCAAATAACTTTCGAGATCGTCTTCGCAAGAGGGACGGCTCTGGTGGGTATCGATCGGCGTTGCCAGATGACCCCCTCGAGTTTTTCGGATTAACATCCGGAGATATCCTCATTAACGGGACGGAATCGAAAAGAACACTCTTTTGGAATTGGGAGAAATGAATTTGCTGCCAATGTCAACATGTACTGCATGATAAGGTCCTTTTCAGGTGAAGAAAAACAATGTTTCCACCAAATTACATCTTGACGAATTGAGAAAAAAATTACGACACATACCTAAAACAGTCTACTTCAATATATCCAGGTTGCAATATGGCGGAGGTGCCAGTGTCCATATGGTACTTGCGAGTAGAGGACGTTGTAAAGGTTCAGAAAAATATGTTTTATGTCGAGTTGAATTTCCTCTATTTGCCACTATTTTTGGTGGCACGACTCAAATAAAGGAATTTTCTCTTTTTTGGATAGTATTCCTGGATAGATGCACAATCGAATGTAATGTTTGAGTTTTGAGGCACCTGCACAGTTTTTTTCAAACAAAGATCTAACTTCAAATTTTTCAAAGGGCCCCGCACTTTCCTCTTGGGAAATGGCGTTCCGTCAAATGTTCTAAAATTTTGGTATAATGTAGTGCTCGACCTACTGATCAAAAGTGTCCATGGCCCCAGCTCAGTCCTGTGACTAGTTTCTGAGATACAGGGCGTTGAAGTTGAGAATTACCCATTTTTGCTACGCCCGTATCTCGAAACAGAAACGAATGAACTTCAATTTTTCTCAAGAATCATTTCATCCCATCCCCTGGGAGCAACCATATAGAGGAATATGACCGAAAATCGTTACGAATATAGGGTTATCCATAATTGAATGCATGCCCGATTTTGAAAGTATAAAATATGTCAGTTCCAGAGCGAAAACGCAAAATGAACTATTTCAATAGATATATTGCTGTTACATCGAAAAAACCTGAAATACCCAGAATTCATGCTGGGTTATCCATTATTATAGAAACTATTCACAATGAAGGTTGAGTGGGCACCCTGTATTTTTGTGTTGATTCAAGATGTTTGTTTGATTTTTTCAGAACATATCACCATGGACTTCAAAGAATACAGGGTAATTAAGTCATGAAATAAACTGTGAACCTCACGAAAATACCCAAAAACCACCTTTTTTTTTTCATCGCCCTCTATTCCAAGATTAACTCCGTTGAAGTGGATTTTTTTTCCCCAATGTACTTGATATAAAAACATCAATACGGCTGAGAGTTTTCATACACTTCCTATGACCAGATTTTTTTTTAGGTAATATGAATATTATTTATGTAAGCAATTTGAATCGTGTGCCCTATGAATTGATATAATAATATGCTGAGGCCATATCTACCGAATCTCTAGCGTACGCATAATGTACAAATACTCTGTGATCTGAATCGATGTGCTTTTCGATGATCCTAGTGAATGTCTCTCTGTACTCTCTCTCTCTCTCTCTCTAACAACCCGTAAACCACCCTGAAGTGTTTTATTATTCAACATCAGAAGCGGGATTGGTTCTTTCTTTACAAAGAAATAATTAGAACCTAAATTCTACGAGTTTCACCGAGTTCTTTGTGCAAACGAATTCATCCAAAATGGATCAACAAAATCAAGATAATGCTGCCCAAATCGAACCGATGACGATGATTCAAATGATGGAAATTCAAGCTCAACTGCAGATGAAAATGATGGAATTTATGGCAAGTGAAAAATCGAGTTCAACCAACAACGATGCTCAAAACAACCACGTGGATTTCAGTTAGTGATACCTCAAACTAAAAAAATTATGGGAATAGGAAACGTTGAATTTAAAACATTAGGAAAAGCAAAAATCCTATTTTTCAATTGTGAATTAACTACAGAAATTGAATTCAATATAGTAACAGATAGTATTATTCCACATAAGGATATTGTCGCTTTAATCGGATTAGATATACTCAAAGAAGGGGATATTAAACTTGAAATTAATAAAGATTGTGTTGATTTTGTGACATCCTTTAGAAAATCTCCTAAAACGTTCACTTTAGTTTGTAAAGATTTAGAATTAGACTTGTCAGGATTGGACGAACAGTTCCAAACACATTACAGCATTTATTACACCTGATGGATTGTATGAATACAATAGAATGCCCTTTGGTTTCATAAATTCTCCTTCATGTTATCAGTCAGCAATTGATAAGGCTCTAGGAGATTATAAAGAGAAAATTGCCCTAGTTTATGTTGATGATATTCTAACTCCGCCTGCATGATCGAGGGGTGGATTGAGTAGCTCAACGGTCATGTTGCCGGTCCTAAGCCCGGAAAAAGGAGGAAGGTTCCCAGACCAGGTTAGCTCCCTATCTGGGGTAAAAAAGATTGCCAGCTCACAGAACCAACACTCTGCCTCGGAACAGGACGGATTCAAAGATGACGACCCACGCAAGAAATAGGATAAGAATATGGAAGAAGAAAAATACGATGCGAATCGCTACATGGAATATAAAGTCATTCAACAACAGAGACCAAGAGACACTAAATGAACTGGAACATCATAGAATAGATATATGTGCTCTTCAAGAAACAAAAAAAAAGGGAAAAGGCCAAAGACAATATGGTGACTATCTGGTGATATACAGCGGAGTGGACAAACATGAGAGAGCAAAAGAAGGAGTGGCACTAGTAATCCATAAAAAATATCAAAACAATATTCGCGACTGTGCCTACATATCATCTAGAATTTTGTCCATTGGACTTGAAGCAAAAAATCAAAAATTGAACATCATATCAGTCTACGCACCAGAAGACAATAAGCCAAAGCAGGAAAGGGAATCCTTCTATGACCAGCTTCAAGATACCATTCAATCACTACCACGGAACCAACCATTGATAGTTCTGGGAGACTTTAACGCCCGAGTCGGAAACAATGAAATTCCAGGAATTAAACAGAGATTTAATGAAGACATACTGAACGACAACGGGGAACTAATGATTAACCTTTGCACCTTCAACGAAATGCGGATTAATAACACGTTCTTCGATCATACAGATCAAAACAAGTACACATTCACTAACACCAGAGGATTTAAATCAATTATTGACTACATCGTCACCTCCAGGCACCTTCATCCAAGGCAAATTCTTGATGTCCGAACGCTGAACTCGGCTAATGTGGGAAGTGACCATAGCCTACTGCTTGCAAAGATCACGTTGGAGTTTACACCTAAAAACTGCCAGGGACCACCTCCTCAACAACAAAAAATCAACATAGAGTCATTATGGGACACATCGGTAAGAAAATTATATGAAAAAAGGCTCGAAGAAAAGATCGAACTCCTCAAGGTAGATGAACAAGACAGCATCAATATCTGCTGGGAAAAAATAAAGAATAACATCAAAGACGCCGCCAATGAGGCCTTAGGAACGCGAATTTCAAGGGGAAATAGAACCACAAAAACTCCTTGGTTCTGTCGAGAAATCAAGGAAAAATGTAAAGAGAAGAGAAAAGCATACCTAAATTATAGAACACTCAGAACTCCAGAATCATATGAAGGATATAAAAGAATTAGAAACGAAACCACAACACGTGTAAGAGAGTTGAAAGGTCATCATTGGGAAATTTTTTCTAAACGAATGGAAAAAGACTTCTACGGATTACAGAAACAAATTTGGCGACTAATTCGAACACAAAGAAAGGAAGTCAATGAGCTGGTGGAAACAAACCACATAACCAACGAAAAGTGGATACATTACCTCAGTGAGCTTTTCAGAGCGGAGAATACCGAGATCGAATGGAGAACACCCGCAGTAGTTGTAGGCGAGAATATACAAATTGAAACCCTAGATATCATTACTGCACTCCAGAAAATTAAGAACAGAAAAAGTCCAGGACCAGATGGCATCCCAAATGAGCTACTTAAATACGGTGGCCAGCGCCTCACACAGGAGTTGACAAAGCTGATTCAAAAAATTCTTTGTCATCACAAAATACCCGACGAATGGCGCACTAGTACAACCATTCTTTTGTTCAAAAAGGGAGACAAAAAACAACCGTCGAACTACAGAGGAATAAATCTCTTAAACACCACCCTCAAACTAACAACAAGGGTAATAACGAATAAAATTAACAGCCTTACATCACTCGAAGACGAACAGCAAGGCTTCCGGTCAGGAAGGTCATGCACGGATGCGGTATTTGTCATAAGACAGGTGACAGAAAAATCCATAGAATACAATAAACCGGCATATATGTGCTTTATTGATCTACAAAAGGCATTCGATTGTGTACAATTGAGGGATATCGTGCATCTTCTTTATAATAGACAAATTCCTCACAACATAATTAAAACAATAGAAGATATATACACATCGAATCAAATCCGAGCTAAAATAAATGGAAACCTCAGCGAACTAATACCTGTGGGACGTGGTATCCGACAAGGGGACTCCCTAAGTCCACTCTTGTTTAACATCATAATGGACGAGATAATAAATGCTGTGCGTTTGTTTAGAGGATATAGGATGGGAGATCGGGATGTTAAAGTTCTTTGCTACGCTGACGATGCAGTTCTGTTGGCGGAAAGTGAAGACGATCTGCAGCGATTGTTACATCGATTCAACTGCACCGCAAAATCATTTAATATGACCATATCAGCCTCGAAAACAAAATGTATGACAACATCAAAGGTACCATTGAGATGTAAACTGGAAATTGATGGTAAAATAGTACAGCAGGAAATGAAGTTTAAATACCTCGGCATATCGATTTCAGGATACGGTGACGTCGAGGATGAAGTAAGAGAACAAACACTGAAAGCAGCAAGAATAGCGGGATGCCTGAATGACACGATATGGAGAAACAGGAATATCGGAACGGAAACCAAGTCCAGAATATATAAGTCAGTTGTTAGACCAATTATGGCATATACAGCTGAAACCCGGCCCGATACATCGAAAACGAAACAACTACTGGAAACAACTGAAATGAGGGTACTACGAAGGATAACTGGCAAGACACTTTACGACAGAGAGAGGAGCGAAAACATACGAAGAATGTGCAAGGTAGAGAACATAAATGACTGGGTGCTGAGCAGGAAGGCGGAATGGAACGAACATATTAACAGAATGGATGACCGGAGAATTGTAAGGCTTACTCGTGACAAGTCACCACTGGGTCGTAGGAGCGTGGGGCGCCCCCGAAAGAGATGGAGCGATAACTTGACCGAAAGGTAGTCAGAGTGATTGGAAGTAAACAGGCGTGTCGCCTAAATTAAAGTAGGAAGAAGAAGAAGAAGAAGATATTCTTTGTCCATGTGAAAATATTCAAGGACTTGTTAATTTAAATAAAATGATTGATAGGCTGTCAAAGTGTGGCTTCGCACTTAATTACTAGAAATGCGAATTCTTTAAAACGTCAATAGAATTTTTAGGAGTAATCATTGAATGCGGTATGGTTAAACCCAGTCCACGAAAAATAGAAGCATGTCGATTATTTGAGTAGGAATTTGCCTTGCAAGAACAAAATGCTGGCGCTCTGTTCTGTTACAGGTACTCCTCAATCAACTGGTGAATGGCAAAAAGTCGACCCATTTTGCATGGAGATCAATAGTGGAAATCTACATGAGGAAGGTTTTGCAGTCCAGGATGACTTGGTTTACTGGCAAGGGAAGAGGACTCATCCAATGAGATGCTTTGTCCCAATTTCGGCGAGATTGGAGATAATGAAACTGTACCATGATGTCCATGATGAATCTTCACACATAGGAGTTGATAAAATGGTCAACAAGATGAGAGAAGATGTGATTTGGCCAGGAATGAATGAGAGTAGTGAAAGAAAACTCCCACCTCAACGGAGTTAATCTTGAAATAGAGGGTGATGAAAAAAAAAGGTAGATTTTGGGTACTTTCGGGAGGTTCACATTTTATTTCATGACTGAATCACCCTGTATTCTTTGAAGTCCATGGTGATATGTTCTGAAAAAATCAAACAAACGTCTTGAATCAACCCAAAAATACAGGGTGTCCACCTAACTCGCATTGTGAATGGTTTCTATAATAATGGATCACCCAGTATGAATTCTGGGTATTTCAGGTTTTCTCGATGTAACAACAACATATCTAGTGAAATAGTTTATTTTGCGAACGTTATCGCTCAGGAACTGACATATTTTATACTTTCAAAATCGGGCATGCATTCAATTACGGATAACCCTGTATTCGTAACGATTTTTGGTCATATTCCTGTATATGGTTGCTTCCTGGGGATGGAATGAAATATTTCTTGAGAAAAAATGAAGTTCATTCGATTCTGTTCCGAAATACCAGCGTAATAAAAGTGGGTAATTCTCAACTTCAACGCCCTGTATCTCAAAAACTAGTCATAGGATTGAGTTGGGGCCATGGACACTTTTGATCAGTAGGTCGAGTACTACATTATACCAAAATATTAGAACATTTGACGGAACGCCATTTGCCATAAGGAAAGTGCGGGGTCCTTTTGGAGAAGATTTTTCCCAGCTGGCAACGCCGAAATCGGTTCCTGAAAGTTTCCAGACAACTCCTGATCGCTACCGCTTCCTTGATCAAACGCAGACTTTGCTTTTATTGGCCGTTTCCTATTCCGCGTTTGTGTCAAATACGAGAGAGCGAACAATGCAACTATGTAGATGTTTATCTGCCGTTAGCCGGTCCTGTGACCGTTAGCTCCAGTTAATTAAACTTGGAAACGAATAGTTAATAACTACGATCCAGTTGCGAAGCTGCAACTTTGGAGATGAAAGTTGACCTATTTCCACCGCGTCGGCATTTTCTCGGACTGTCATAATCGTCAGGCGAATAGAGAGGAATATTAAAGTTGGTCGGCGTGTAGTTTGTGAAAATTCATTTTCAGTTTAACACTAGTTGAAGCCAGGGAATGGGGCCTATTTTGAAAGGGTAGTTCCGTGTGGGGTTCAGAAGCTTCCGAAGGGGGTCAATGAACCCCCCTAAGTCAGCCCCTCAAGATTCAGTCGTGTAGTTGCGTTCTTATCTCACGCTTTTTTTTCCAGATTTCACATGTAGAATAAACAAAGTTATGCCCACCTTGTTTTCTTCATTGAGAAGAATAATTAAAAATATTATTAGAGTAACAGAACTTTGAATTGAAATGAAACACATTCACATTAAGATTGAAGCCAATTTTTTTTATTTGAAAGATATAATTCTATGACATTTATGTTTTAAAAATAATTTCCGGCAATTTTTCGATAAAAAAGTGGATTAACTTCAAGCTGTTCTAGGGCCCGATCAGCAAACAAACGACGCTTATTATGGTCAAGTGGCTTTAGTTCTTAAACCATTCGAATCTTGTATGGCTATGGGCCAAGATCATTTCCGGAAACGGTATCAAGAGTTGTTAAGCGCTTCAACGAAGATCTTACTATTAACCGCAAGGAAGGAACCGGGAGAAAAGGGGTTTCATAGCCCAAAAAAAATGAAGAAAGCCATCAGCCTTTTTCAGAAGAATCCTAACCTTTCAGGACGGAAAGTGGCCCAAATAGTGGGTTGTTTGCAGTCAACCGTTCAGAAAATCAAGTCGAGTTGTGGGCTTAGAACATACAAAGTGCAGAAAGTGCCAGACAGGAACGCTGGGAAGAATCAAGAAGCGAAATCAAGAGCAAAGAAATTAAAAAAAGATTTCTTGACAAATTTTTCCTGTTGCGTGATGGACGACGAAACCTATGTCTTGGCTGATTTCTCGCAACTCGAATTTTATTCTGCAGATTCTCGTGGAAATGTTGACGAACAATTTCGCGTGAAGAAACAAGCAAAGTTTCCTAAAAAATTCCTGGTTTGGTAAGCAATTTGCACTTGTGGGAAATGGAGCAAATTTTTCGTTGGCCAAGGCTCTGTTGACTCGAAGATATACATACAGGAATGCTTTAAAGCGCGACTTTTGCAATTTTTACGTGAGCACGATGTGTCAACAATCTTTCGGCCAGATTTAGCTTCATGCCACTACAGCAAGGCCACCAAGGAATGGTACGAAGCTAATGATGTGGTTTTTGTCCCCAAAGAGGCCAATCCACCAAATTTCCCAGAACTCAGGCCAATCGAAAGTTATTGGGCCCTGGTAAAAAGGGAATTGAAGAAGACTAAGAAATCAACGAAAACATTAGCGGAATTCAACTAAAAGTGGAAGACAGCATCCCAGAAAGTGACTGAGAACACTATAAGAAGCATGATGGGAAGAATTCCAGAAAAAATTCATGAATTTTGTAAAAAATAGTTTTGGTTTTTTTTTATTGTAAAAACAGTTTTCATTAGAATTAGAAGATGATTCGAAAATTATTTTGATTTTCGAAATCGGTCCAGTGGTTCAAAAGATATAAGCGATTTTGTGATAGCGAATTTATTCTCATTCAGTCCTTAGAACACTGATTTTGAAAACAAATTCCAACGAATTGTGAAGGTTGTTGCGGCGTGAGTCTTACCATGAAAGTTTGTCAATGTTCACTGAACAGAAATATCAAAACAACATGACTTCTACCTTCTGTCAAATCACAATTATCCCTATCGAAATTTGTTTCACTCTAAAATAACACCCGATAAATGACACGAAAAGTCATTCTTCCGAAAACACGGAAGAAAAATTCTACGTGTCAAAGTGTCAAGAACTATAAACTTCTCTCTTCAGTTAACTGAACCCAACAGTCCCCAGTCTAATCTCTTCTCCAAGGATAAATCGACGGCATCACAATCTACGACATTTCCGAGGAATCGTAGCTTCTTTGACAGTACCAACCTAACGGCGTGAATTACAAAGTAAGACGACCTCGATGCGTTAAAAAAAGAATCGTCAGACATTAATTATCCGAAACGTCAGTTAGACTAAACTTAGATTTGGACATAGGCGGAACTGTCGCGCTTTTGAGCTGAGGTGCTCTTTTCCTAGAACACGCCAGGATACACAGCGTTTTCGCTTTGAGCAATTGATGTCTCGGTAATTGGGACAGGGAAAGTAGGTCAGGACTTGTTAACTCGTTATGTTTGGCTTAATGATTGTGACGGGTTTTGCCGCAGGTGAACCGGATATTGGGACCTTTGAAGTGAAGGGTTTTTCGATAGGGACGATTTGTTTTGGAAATGCCATGGGCGAAATGTGGCACTGTACAATGTTACCTTTCGCTCTTGTCCAACTGCTGACATGCAGGTCATCTTGGGCGTTCAAGAATAATCTGGATGCTTCCTTGGATGAAATATCATCGAATATTATTTCTTCTCTGGTCTCTTAGCAAGTTAACAATGTTGTCAGAATGTTTATCAACTTCGCCAAGACTAAAATCTCTATGATGGAAAAACGTTTGATGTAGAGATATGCAATAATGAAATCCCACAAATGTGGGAGATGAAATTGAATTCTGAGGAGCGTGAAATTATACATTTTGAAAGCACAGTTTCTATTAAAAATATTATTTGTTTCTCATTGGTCAACGTCAGTTTCCAAAAACACAATATTATTCAAGAAACAAGTCACTAACTTGTAAAACTGACAGTTAACTTGCAAAATTTTTACAAGTTAGTAGTATTATTTACATTAGAAAATTTTGTTTTATTGTCATATATGTTGAAAATCATGGTACAATTGTTATTTCCAGTAACACAGATTTTTGATGATGAAAGAGTTGATACTGATCTGTTGACTCAGAAACTGCTGAACTCGAGGACTGCAGAACATTTGTACTCTCCTTACTACCAAATAATTTGCTAGACATTTCGATTTTGTTGACTGAATCATCGACATAACTCATCGCAATTTCGGTGCTCTTCCACCCTCCTGCACGCTTTAGTGTTAAAATATCTCCACCCGAATCCGCAACCATAGTGGCTCCAGTTCTGCGAAAAGAGTGGCCGGTGTATAACTCTGGGGTCTTTTAAACCTAAATATTTCGCTATTTGCTTTGGGACACCACCAATGGTGTGCTGGCCAGCATTAAGGGAAATGCACTTTCCATGTCGGTATGTCAAAAAAAATCTTAGGCTTTCTGTTCCAGGAGGCCGAAGATTTACATATTTTCTGTATAACATGCAGGGTTTGCAGCTGCAGCCATCATCGGTTATGGTGAATCTTCTTGTTGTTAAATTTTTTGTTTGCCGCAATGTCACAATAAAGTATTTTCCCATATCTTCTACATCATTCATGTTTAAGGAGAGAATTTCGTCACATCGACAACATCCAAAAATCCAAAATATTGTTACAATTTTCGCCAGCAACCACTGGTCATCAGGAGCATGTAAAAGAAATTGTTCAGCCTCTTCTTTACTTAATACCTTGGCCTTTTTTGGCGTATAACGCTCATTTTTTCGTTTCAGAAACGCTATTACCTTTTGAAATCTGCAAATGACAACTAAACGTCATATTTTTCAATAAATTTTTTAAGGAAAACCTGTGAACAGGGGCAATTTCTTTCATTTCCAAGCAGCTTTTCAGCATAGACCATTTTGCCCATAAAGTATAAGGCTGAATCTAGCTGATAGTTGATTCCAGTAGACCAATAAAACATCTTCAGTTACCCCAATCACACTATTTTTGTTTTGTCACTTTTTGAAGTCGTCGTATTCTCGCTCGAACCTTGAAGCTGATTTTGCAGGTAATAAACTTGAAGCTACACTGCTGGCTGCCTCAATAATTTCTTTTGGTACATTCATTTTCGCTTTCGCCAAAACAAATGTAAAGGAAAATAAAAACACATGTTCATGGCAACGCTTCCATAGCTTACCACATTTGCGACAAATTATTGAGATTTTTTTGGAATTTATCTAACCTTTTTACAAATGAGAAACAAATAAAATATAAAACAATACACGCAAGGTAACGGGTTTTACTGGCTCAAGAAGGTAACTGACTCGCCTGCGGCTCGTCAGTTATATCCTCCATTCGCCAGTAAAAACCCTCTTACCTTGCTAGTAATTTTATATACTACTACTATTGATGTAGAGATATGCAATAATAAAATCCTTCAAATGTGGGAGATGAAATTGAATTCTGAGGAGCGTGAAATTATACATTTCAAAAGCAGAGTTTCAATTAAAAATTTATTGTTACCGGTCCTTCAGGAGAATCTAAACAATATCCTCTTGGAATTTTAACTCGACACTACACATTTATCATCAATTCACTGAGTGTCTTCACATAATCAACACATATTTTCATTATTCTCTGTAAATAAATAAATCGAAGCCCATAGCGCAGGCGTCGTTCATGGAACTGGTCTGTGATGGAACTACCGTCGGAGACACAGGACAACGGTTTGTCTTGCGTGCCGGCTACCTCGCATTCCGAGGTAGCGCACCGTTATATGCGACTGAAATCAAGATCGTAGCGCTAAATCGGTGAGAATCAGAACTACTCGTTGGGCATTTCCAGAGAGCAACGCCCAGAGGTCTTTAGCGAAAAGTAAACAAAACAAGTGCCCTTGCGATAGTTCATCCGTTGACGATAAGGGACGTACTGCTTCCTTGGTTGCGCCTATACCATTGTTTGAAGAGAAAATCAACAATCTGGCATCGTCTTCTTGAAAGTTCTGTGAAATATCACAGAAGATGGGTTAGGTTAGGTCATTGACCTCGAATCCTATGACCTAGGTTAATGGAGTTAAGTTAGGTTAGTGAGGAAACAATGTTTCATGAGCTAGTTATGGGATATCGTGGAAAATATGAATAAATTATTGGTGTTCACAATTTAATCTTCAGCAAAATCGAAGAAGGAACTTATTTTGGTGGGAGAAATATGGCTTTTCAATTGCTGAGAAAATCGAACAAAACTAAGTGTTTTTGTTAGGAAATATCGCGTTTGTACCATTCTTATTCAAATAAGGTTAATGCTTGAGTATTTTCTGAATGTATCACCACAGAACATCTAATAATTACCTTAATTTCAATCGAAAAATATGAACTGCATCAATTCCAGAAAATCGTATCAGGCACGTATTTGGCCCAATTTTTATTTTCAAATGGCTATATCTCTCTGACAAATCCGAATTCGGAAAAATGGAAAATGAAAAAAGGGTTTCTTTTGGTTTCAAGAATCAACAGTTGAAATACATTGATATTGAATTGAATGTGTCCCTCTATATTCACAGAGGGTAAAGAGAAAATGACAAAATTTCGTTGACTTCGAAAAAATCTCTTAAGATTCAATAATCTAAATCTAAAACTGATTACATCAAAAACGCGAAGTATGCCATGCTAAATAAAATTCGCAATATGCGATCTCTGATAGACGAGAAAAATAAACAAAAATCGTAGAGCGTGCGGTGATCCCAGCTGTTTTTCATTGGGCACCAGGTCCCGGGGCACCCGACCAAGATCGAGAGGGTTTACGGTCCGACGGTTCCCAAAGGACTTTGGTTTGCGTTCTGGACTTAATGGATCGCGAGAGAGATCGCCAAAGGACCGCGGTCGATTGTCCGGTAAAGGAATGCGTTCCGTACAGAGATCGGCTTTGATCCGAAACCATTTAATTGTCGAATGATTGAGAAATTAGACATTGCCGCCCGGAGCTTGCAATCGGGATTATCGGGTACTGGACCGAAATACACCATCAGACCGAGTTATGTCCCGTAATCAGACCGAGTTATGTCCCGTAATCAGATCGTGGAATATTAGCCTGAGGATCGCCCGAAATACAGGGTGCAAAAATTGAACGAATAAATTCTGTTCCTGTGTTTTTGATAGGAATAAGTAAAGTTCCTCGTGGGACACCCTGTATATAGGGTGAGTCTTTGGCTTGTACATATATTTTAACTGAAGATTCTTGAGGTCAAAAGAAACCTTTTTTTCATTTTCCTCTGTTAAAAAGATATAGCCAATTGAGAAAAAAATTGTGCTCATTACGTCCCTGAAATGATGCTGTGGAATTGATTCAAAGTTCATATTTCAGTTAGTTTCATCGGATTATATCTGCAACTAAAAAGCCACATTTATTCCACCAAAATAAGTTCCTTCTTCGATTTTTCTGCAGATAAGTTTGTGAACCCTAATAACTTGTTCCTTTTTCCCCTCGAAATTCCCAAACAATATCATGAAGAAAGACTTTAAATTCAGATTTATTATTAAACATTCAGAAACATCACCACAGATTATCAGGTATCGTATTATTTTTCATTAATTTCAATTTAATAAGTAGTCTGTATCGAGATTCATCATTCATATCCGAATTTCGTATTTCATCGACATTTAACTTCAATATGGACCGGTAACTATGAATTTTCAATAGAAACTGTGCATATTAAATCCTCCTTGGTGCGATTTTATTATTAAAATATCTCGACAAAGTTGATAAATATTGTGACAACATTGTAAATTGTTTAAAGACCAGAGAAGGAATAATATTCGATGATATTTAATTCAGAGACGCATTCAGATTATTCTTGAAATTAATGATTTTTTCGTCAAATTTCTCCGGGTAAAATTGGAAATAACTCGAAAACGACGCGTTTTATTGAAAAAAAAAATAGGAATACTTTTAGTTTCTTAAATGATTGATTATTTCGAAAATAAGAACCGTTTATCTCTTTAAAGTGGTTTTATGGTGTTTTAGCGTGTATTGATGAGTCGACTACCCTGTAACTTTTATACTAGTAGAGATATTGAATAGGTTTCGATTGAGGAATATGCACCATGAATAGAGTGAAAACTCAACCAAAATTCAGTTCATTCGAAATAACGGTTCCGAAGATATAAACAGAAAAATGTTTTTTTTTCATCGATTTTCGACACCCTGTATCTCCCAAACCAAACCGAATTTTGAAAAATGGTATAGGAAAAAAGTGTTTCGTTTGATGAGAGGAATCTACAGTTCAAATATATGTACAAGTCAAAGACTCACCCTGTATAGGGAAGAGTTTTAGCCCCTCATTTTTTTTCCATTTTTCGAAATACCTACTGCTTCGTTTGTGACATAAAAGATATCAAAAACTCATGAAAAATCACTTTCCATTCCATATCTTCGGAACCATCAATTCTAACTAAATGAATTTTGAGTAAGAGTATGGTTCATACTCCTCAATCATCACTTATTGAATAATTTTTGTTTTTACTATTGAAATCATCGATTCGTGCATACGTTCTCGATATTGTTTATCTAATATTTCAGATATCACGATTGAAATCACACAACAGCCATATTGTTTCGATCGTTCAATATTAACGTTTCCTTCAGTAATCACTGCTGATTGTTTTTAATATTCCCGATGAGTGTTATTTGATTTCTGAAAAACGTCAATAATTCTCATCCGCCAAATCATACTGAAGGATACTTCGGACATTTATATTTTTTTCACAGACATTAAACTCATAAATACTTCTTCTAATTCATCGTGGTGCAAGTTTTATCCTTTTTTGTCAGAAATGCACATTTAAATTTCCTCTCAATCTGATATACAGGGTGAGTCTTTGACTCGCTTTTTTTCATTTTCCATTTTTCCGAATTCGGCTCTGTTAAAGAGATATAGCCATTTGAAAAAAAATAGTGCTGAATACGTGCCTGATATTATTCCTCACAAACACCTCAAAGTTCATATTTTTCGATTGAAATTGATGTGATTATTAGATATTCTGGGTGATACATTTAGAAAGTACTCAAGCACTAACCTCATTTGAATAAGAATGTTACAAACACGATATTTCCTAACACTTAGTTCTGTCCGATCATTTCGGCGATTGAAAAGCTATATTTCTCACACCAAAATAAGTTCCTTCTTCGATTGTCCTGAAGATAACTTTATAGACACTAATAATTTGTTCATATTTTCCTCGATATTCTAAAACGATCTCATAAAAATTGGTTCGGGGTCAATGACCTAACCTACCCATCCTCTGTGATATTCACCCACAGAACTCTAGAGAAGACGATGCCAGATTGCCGATTTTCTCTTCAAACAATGGTATAGGCGAACTCAAGAAAACAGTACGTCCCCTATCGTTAGCAGATGAACTATCACAATCGCTGAAGGCGTCTAGGCGTTGCTCTTTGAAAATGCCAACCGAGTAGTTCTCATTCTCGCCAATATAGCGCTACGTTCTTAATTTCAGTCGCCACGGCCTACTCTTCCCTTCAGAAGGCCGTGGATCCGTGGATGTAGCCGCCACGCAAGACAAACCGTTGTTCTGTGTCTCCAACCAATTTACCAGTCCAACCTAAAACGTTAGTCAGTGATCCCATACACGGCATAAACGAAGTTCACGCTTTACTTATTTACAGAGCAAACAGGTGATGATTATGTAAATGACTTTCAGTGAATTGATGTAATAGTAGTGTCGTTCTGGTGTCGAGTTATATTGTTTCGATAGATATTTTGCTGAAGGACCGGTAACAATGAATTTTAAATAGGAACTGCCTATAAAATGTATAATTTCATGCTTCTTAGAATTCAATTTTATGTCCCACGAATGTGGAATTTTATTATTACATATCTCTACATCAAACGTTTTTTCATCATAGAGATTTTAGTCTTGACAAAGTTGATAAACATTCTGACAACGTTGGTAACTTGTTGAGAGACCAGAGAAGAAATAATATTAGATGAGATTTAACTCAGGACAGCATTCAGATTATTCTTGAAATTCATGATTCTTTCCTCTAATTCAATCTCATACAATTAGGAATAACTTGAGAACGACGCGTTTTATTGAAAAAAATATAAGAATACTTTTATTAATACTAAAATGGTTGATTCTTTCGAAAATATGAACCGTTTATCTTTTTCGAGTGATTTAATAGTATTTTTGCGTTAATTTATAAGTCGACTATACTGTAACTTTTTTACCAGGAAAAATATGAAATAAGTTTCAATTAAGGAATATGCACCATGAATAGAGTAAACAATCAACCAAAATTCAGTTCATTCGAAATATCGGTTCCGAATATATGGAAATAATAGTGTTAATTTCATGGATTTTTGACACCCTGTATCTTCCAAACGAAACCGAATATTGAAAAATGGTATGGGAATAAAGTGTTTCTTTTGATGGGAGGAATCTACAGTTAAAATATATGTACAAGTCAAAGACTCACCCTGTATAAGATAAAACGGTTCTACCCTAATTAGAAATTAAATTTTCATTATGCCAAGACGACAAAGCAAGTGGGCAAAATCTTCAAGGTTAGTCATCACATTTGTTATCACGGGAACTTCAGAAATTGCTACTGACAAATGGTGTATAACTTATAAAGCTAATTCCTGCAAACCACAATTTCTGTTCCTCGCATTTCAAATTTTGGGAACCTTTCAAAAAACGCAAAATCATAGACGAATCTTTCTGGAACACCCTGTAACCTAGTGTGGATGAAATGGAAAAACAGATGACAAATACCTGCCGTTAAAAAAACTGACACTGCATGTAAAAAAACGTATAGCAAACTGACTCAAAATTCCCACCACCAGATGTCGTATCGCTTAGTTTGAGTTTCCAATACTAGAAAACTGGTTCTAGTGATCTCAAGCTTTATTTTTACAACCGCCGACATTTTTCTCTTTCTGCCACAGCAGAATAAACTCTTATTTTCCGTTTATTACCTATAATTTCGAAAAAGCGTTCGCGTTTAACTATTTCATCCTTCAGTAATATTACAAATTTATGGAGACCAGCGAAAATGTCTCTCGGTAATTGTTTTGGCGCCCATGAGTAACCGAAAAATAAATACGACCGAGCACAAACCGTGCCGTTATTTCATTTATTCCGGAGAAAATATGACGCGAGAGTGTTTTTTCTCATTTAATTTTAGAATATTTCCTACACGCCAATCTTGTTTGATTCCAAATCATTCATAATAATAGACCAAATTTTCCGCGATACGTTCACCCGAATGTACATTGAACCTTTTTCCGTAACCGACTCCCACGTTTTTCCAATAACGCCTTTTCAGCGTGAAATCGAAATTGACTCGCGATTCATTATAAAGCGTAATTTTCCTCACAATTGTCGGGAGTTGAAAAAATTTGGCAGAGACGTTTCGAATTATTTCATCAGATGTAGAGGACAGCAAACGGGCACGGCCAATTGTATCTCGACCAAAAAAACTTTGTTTTCGTTTCCTAGGTAGTTAACGACTGATTGACTCAGAGAACGAATATAGTTAATTCCGAACTATATTTACGGCTTTTCAGTGAGTCTGAAAACAATTCCAAAGTTTGTATACCAATTGATCAACTTTCGAATTCGTTTATGAATGGTTTGGAAAATATTGTTAGGCGCCCACTTGTTTTGGTCATTGTGGGTGTCAAACTTGTTTGTATTCGAAAAAAATTGCTGGGAAATCTCGGAATTGTATTTTTAGAAGTTCAGGTCGAAATAGCTCTGATTCAATGATATATTATAACCATTCAAAAAAGTTACAATATATTTTATTGTCAATGTGAAGCAATAACTGATCAAAAATTCTGAGAAAAGCAAACGCAAAGAACTTGCCTGAAATTAAAGAAGTTATAAAACGAGGAAAAAAGCCATGGAGATGTACAAATGAAAAAGAAACTGCAACACCCAGGAGTTGTTTTCATTTCAATTTTTTTTTGGTAAAACATAGATAGTATAGCGAGGAGTAAATGATTCCATTTGGAGAAAAAAATCGGGAAGGTTTTTTCATGTAAAAAATTTTTGTTACTCAAATATGGTAGTCGTTTTTTGCAAATTTTCTAAATCTCACAACAAACCAGCTATTCGAGGAGATCCAAAGTCGGTGTTAGTTGTTGTAAAAATGCTTAGAGCACATGTACGCGGAATTTATAGCCAGGTAAGTGAATTTGATAGAGGTCGAATTATTGGTCTACGGGAGGCGGGGTTGTCATTTCGAGAAATCGCTCACCGTACGAACAGAAATCCAACTACTGTTATGAGATGTTCTCAAGCGTGGTTTGATAATGCCCAAAATCGAAGAAAAGTAGGCACCGGACGTCGAAGGGGCACAAATGAAGTTCAAGATCGACGTCTAATGCCGAGTTTCCACCAAGCGGACAGAACAAAAACAAAACACGAACTCGGTCCGTTTGTGAGTCCCATCCAATATCGGTAAACTTCAAAGGTTTTACGAGTTCTAGGACTGTCTGTCAGCTTGGTGTAAACGCCCAGTTTGTTTTTGTTTACGTTGTTGCGATCTAGTGGTAGTTTGATTCGGTGCGTGAAGGGAAGAAGTCGTAATGTTTATTAAAACTTGATCGAAGTTCACCTCCTATACTCATATCATCTCCTCTGAGATCTTGTAACAGTTTAGACGTCACATTTCCTCCTTTTTCCTTAAGGATGGCCTAATCCAAAACCGGCGTTTAATTTTGTTCTGTTTAATAATGTAAAATGTAACTGCCAGCAAAAATAAATCCTTGTCGTCTTGTTTTCTCAAGTCTGCAGCGCGCCACAATCTCACAACTACACGTCCGGTGTAAACTGAATGAAACTTAAACAAAACACGAACAGTTTTCATTTATTTCTGTCCGCTACTGGTATAAACAGAAAGTCCGTTAGGAACCCCAACAGGCTTCGAACATTTTCCGAACAAAACTGTTCAAGATTTCTGTTCGAACGGATAGTTCGTGTTTTGTTTTCACCTGTCCGCTTGGTGGAAACCCGGCATAAGACTTATGACCATTAGAGACCGATTTGCGACAATATCTTTGGCTGATGAGTGGTCAGGAGAACAAGGCTATCCTGTAACTTTCCGAACGGTTCACCGCCGGTTAAGGTTTTTTGGATTGCAGCATCATCGACACCATCTTGTGTTACCTCTGACGGTTGAGCATCGCCGGCAACGATTACAGTGGTGCAGAGAAAGTTAACATTTGAATGTGAAATGGCATCAGGTCGTCCTTTCTGATGAATCTCGATTCTTCTTAGGTGCACATGATGGCCAAAGAAGGGTTAGACGACGTCAGGGAGAAAGACGTGAACCTCAGTTTGATGTTGACCGTCATGTACACCGGGCAGTAGGCGTTATGGTATGTGGTGCAATTACACATGAGAGTAGGTCACCTTTAGTCTGTAATCGAGGTAACATGGCAGCCCTGAGTTACCTTCAAGAAATACTGGAGCCATATGTTCTCCCTTGCATTGACCGGCTCGAGAAACCAATATTTCAGCAAGATAATGCTCGACTTCATGTTACCAGAGTTAGTTTATACTTTTTTTGAAGCGACCCATGTGAATCTTTTGCCATGGCCGCCCAGATACCCCGATCTTTCGCCCATAGAGCATGTTTGGGACAACATTGGTAGAAGGTTTGGAAATCTACCCCAGCCACCATAATCTTTGGCGGCTCTGAGACATGAAGTACAGGTAGCTTGGGATAGTATCCCTCAAGAAGAAATAGAGTAAATAGACCATCTCATTGCATCAATGCCAAGACTTGTTGGGGAGTGTATAGATAATCGCGGTGGGAAAACACATTACTAACGAATGTATCAAAAAAAATTGTGAATCCTTCATTTTTTCCTCCAAATTTTGATCAATTAATCCTTGCTGTACTATCTATGCTTTACCAAAGTAGTTCTCGGTATTTTTGCGGGGTTGAGAAAGTCTGATCCGAAGCTCATAATTTCACGGTTTCCAATGTTTGTCAACTACAATTTTTGTTAACTCGTTGCTGGAATTTATGACCCGCATCTGTCATACCTCACGTCTTTAAACGCTCGGTGTTAGCGAAGATAACCCACAAAAGCAGATAAGTAACTCATCCCAGCCCCGCTTTGCAGGTCCCGTTTCATTAATGGCGGAGATAAATCAAAAAGAACTCCGCCAACTTCCGAAATAGTCTAAATACAGTGCGTTACATCGCGCGTTATCCTGGAAATACCTTATTCCCGCTGTCAGACTGATTTATTCGGCGAATAATAAGTCCTTTCGGGTTGGCGCAGCGCCAGAGGTTCCGTTCGAAAATCAACAATGGAGCATGAAAGACGTGCATCGGTTTTGTTCTTCGCGTTCCTTTTATCGCGTACACAAGGCCGTTGGTGGTTGTCCAAATAAACGATGACGAAATGCGAGATAGTTTCCAGTAGGAATGGCCGGTATGATCGCTGTATGTATGTTTTATTTCAGGATCTATGTCGATAATGGGGATTGTGCGGATCGATGCCTCGCTTTCGATGCGATTTCGATTTCAAGCGCGGGAATTTTTGGAATTCTTCCACGAGGTGATGTTTGGTGTAATTCAGTTTTGGGTTTTTCCATTCAGGAATATACTACTTCACGAAAGTTGGGGTAATTCAGAAGTTTTCTGGCCGTTTCAAAGGTTGCCCTTTCTTGTCCACCAAATATACTAACTGATAAAGAAACTGCAACACCCAAAGGGAGCATTTTAAATCTTAAAGTTTTTTTGGTAAACCATAGATTAAACAGGGTGGCCATTTGAAAACGAAACAGACGAGATTACAGACGAAATAAATTTTTTCGATAGAAATGCTCGGACAGGTCGATTTCTGTTTCGAGGGGGACAACTTAAGATGTAGGTTACGGACGCATAGCGCTTCAACCCTTGCTGCTACAACCCCCACCCCCAATTTTTGAATAGGGAAGATGGGGTGAGTGATACCTCATTTGAAAGGTATTTTTATACTGATTTCAGCACAGTAATTGTTTTTTCATTTTATGCATTAGTTCTCGAAATATTCTTAACTAAGTATTTGAAAAGTGGTGTTTTCATGGCACTTAGTATTTTTTTTGTGAAAAATCGACATCTTGTTTAAAGATTTCTATGTCAGTGGATTGGAGGAAGGAAGCCACAGTCATGGTTGTTTTGAAGCTCAAAATGTCGATTTTTCACAAAAAAACACTACAAGTGCCATGAAAACACCACTTCATTTTCAAATACTTAGTTAAGAATATTTCGAGAACTAATGCATAAAATGAAAAAACAATTACTGTGCTGAAATCAGTATAAAAATACCTTTCAAATGAGGTATCACTCACCCCATCTTCCCTATTCAAAAATTGGGGGTGAGGGTTGTAGTAGCAAGGGTTGAAGCGCTATGCGTCCGTAACCTACATCTTAAGTTGTCCCCCTCGAAACAGAAATCGACCTGTCCGAGCATTTCTATCGAAAAAATTTATTTCGTCTGTAATCTCGTCTGTTTCGTTTTCAAATGGCCACCATGTATAGCAAGGACTACATAATTAAAA